>CM061350.1:174737500-177137500 GCA_030867105.1 Liasis olivaceus | reverse complement strand
ACCTCTAATCCCTTGCTAATAACAAACAAGAGAATGACCTGAAAGCTAAAGATCTAACAGAATGTCCAATAGCTTCAGCACCATATTGAGTGTAGAAAGCTATTGAGAGAAAGCCCAGGGATTCTGACTGGAAACAAAATGCAGTCTAGATACTGACATGGATCATTAAGCTAAAAATTGGAGCTTAGGTTTTCAGTGTAACCAGGGTGGTCTGTTTCCCATCTAAGTACTTTTGAGAAGGTGGGATATTTCCTTTTGTTACACTCAATCTGATTGCTAGCATCTGAAATAAATGTATTTTGGGGTTTGGGTGACTTCTAAGAGAAGATCCTTCCAATTGTAATGGAGCCCATAATGGTTTGGGGCAGGAAAGATGGAGCCCAAAGGCATTTAGAGTATTGAAGAAATTAAGGATAGAACTAAGCAGTTTCTAAAATTCCTAAAGCTAAAGACCTATTGTTACGACTGAGCTATGAGCTAACACAATTCACCCAAGATATACAACTGTAAAATTTAAAAACCAAAAATAAACAACAAGCATTTTGCTTCTCCCGTTGCCCTTAAAGAAAACCTTATTTTTTAATTAATCAGATTATACAAGCCAGCAGGGGTCAATAATTATATTTTTAGTAGGACATTATTCATGGGCACACAGGGTTGTCCACAAGTCATGGTAAAAAATGTCAAGATGGAGGCCACAACAGTGTGATTGAAGCTCAGCCTGGTTTTCATGTGGGCCACATCTGTTTTTGTGCAGAGGTTTGGTTGCACTGACACAGCACCATCTTGCCTTTTTTCCCCCATTCCCTGCAGACAGTGTAAACACACACACAATTTAAGGCAGAATATACTATGTAGCTGGCTGGGGAGTTCTGGGAGTTGAAGTTCACACATCCTAAAGTTGCTGAGGTTGAGAAACACTGTACTATGGTAATAAAAGATGGTGCAATACATACACTCACTCAGATCAGCTAGCTTTTTAAATCTTCTGTCAAACAAATAGCTGGTTATGGGGGGAAATGAGGATGCTGGTATCTCTCACACTTGCCTTCCATAGGCAGTATATTCCACAATATACACAGCAGTAAATATTCCCTTCTTCTTTTAGTACAATGCTAAGTATTAAATCAGGCATCAGGTTAAAGAACAGTACAGTCCTAATGCCATATTATGCCCCCAGTGAGTGAATAGAGATATTTTAGCTGTTGACTAAAACTTGATAATATGGGGTCAACTGCATTTAACCAAGGAGGGAGCATCATAATCAAGACACCACCATACAAAAAACCGTATGTTGAGCCATTACATTATAATTCGTTCCTATGGGAAGGGCATAAACATGTCCTCCTTAGCTGTTCTCAAAGCACAATTTAATGAGACTGGGGGAGGCCATTATTAAGAACCTACATATCTGACTTTTAGATATCTTATATATATTAACTCATGGATCTTCATGAACATGCTTTCTTCCTTCCATGAGATGGATTGAAAGTATGTCACTTCTGAAACAGCAACTCTTTTATCATACATCTGCAATGAGGCTGGTTAAATTGCTGCCCATACAGAAAGTAGAAACTTTTGCCCCTACTGAAGACTCCCCATCCTGCCTTTTCTCCTCTGTTTAAATTTAGCCTTTGCAGTGGGAGAGGACATCCTGGGGCTTCAACTTCTTGCCTCCATGCCTGCCTTCCCTCCATGCCTAATACCTTACCAGACAGTAAAAATATACAAACTAACCAAATCGCTATCTTTTCACAATGCTCAAAATATGCACATTGGAACAGCAGCCTCCACCTGTCCCCCCCCCCCCCAATTCTCTTTCTGAAGATTTTTATTTCTTTATAATCTAGGGATGCGTTTACTGACATCTGAAACCAGGCTGATGAGATTCAAGCAGAGAGCAAACAACTCCTTTAGTCATTTATCACAATGGCATAAAACTTAAAAGTGCATAGCTCCCTAGTTGAGACGATTGTTATTTTATGTTGATAATATCATGTGTAACAATAGTTTTTTGAAGCAGTAAATGTATTACAGCCTCCTTTTTCTTACCATGTTTGAGAACACAGCAAGAGGTACAGAAAAGGTCAGATTCATATGATTTTGGATGCCCATATTTCTGGGATATGATGGTAAAAGATAAGTGCTTTGGATTTTTCTCATATATTCATATTTATTCTAATGGTTTAGAAGAAGAGAAAGGGATTATTGCCAGTATTCAAAACAAATGGGTTCTGCTAAAATTGGTTATGTTTTGCTTTAATTTTGGTTTTGGTTTTCTTGCAGTAAGAGGAGTTAATGCTTTTTAGATAGGAAGCATTATAACAGGCAATTGAGATGCACCAACTGACTGACAGAATGTCTGTTATGTTCACAAATTACTCTCAGAGCCATACAGTGTCAGGATTTGATGTCTTCAGATTTTCAATCAGGAAGAAAAGTTAAACCAAAGTTAAACAGATACGAAACATTCTTATTCTTGGTTACTTATAAATACTTATGGCTGCCAAGTATTCTAGAACTCAGCAGTTTTATAAAACGTAACTGAAAGAAAATATTTTTTTTTTTCTGAATTGCTGCCCTTGACCAACACAAAAGACTAAGACAACAGCAGCAATCTAAGATGTAGGCCAGTCCTGCAAATTTTCATCTGCTATAAAGTCATGTCAGTAGATGGGTTGTATGTCCACAGGAGAGGGCAATGTCCATTTTAATGCCTTTGAATGGCTGCAGCATTTGCTTTTTCTGCCTAAATAAAAAGTGAGTGTGCTTTTCACTTATAAAGTGCCTTTACCAAGAAGGAAGTAGGAGGTTTTCCAGTAAGCATCAGCAAATTTATTATTTACTAAGTTGATCCACAAACCCACCAGTTACAGAGATTTATGTAAAGCACACACATTGAGCAATCTAGGTTGTGTATGGACAGCCATTGAACAAAACTCAGCATACTGGTTTGATAAAAGAGAGTAACAGATTTTCTATTTCCTTCCCAAAAAAGGTGCTGTGAAGCGTGGCACAATAACACATCAACTCCGGTATACTTATTTAACATGGCTATAGATGTTGTTCCCCTTCATGGATCACTGCCTTGTCGTGGCGAAGGGGCTTGTGTAACTCAGTGAAGCCATGAGCTATACCGTGCAGGGCCACCCAAGACGGACAGGTCATGACAGAGAGTTCTGACAAAATGTGGTCCACTGGAGAAGGAAATGGCAACCCACTCCAGTATCCTTGCCAAGAAAACCCCATGGACAATGTTAAAAGGCTAAAAGATATGACGCCGGAAGATGAGCCCCTCAGGTCGGAAGGTGTCCAATATGCTACTGGGGAAGAGCGGAGGGCAATTCCAAGTAGCTCCAGAAAGAGTGAAGCGGCTGGGCCAAAGCCGAAAGGACGTTCAGCTGTGGATGTATCTGGAAGCGAAAAGAAGGTCCGATGCTGTAAAGAACAATATTGTATAGGTACGTGGAATGTAAGATCCATGAGCCAAGGCAAGCTGGATGTGGTCAAACATGAGATGACAAGATTGAACGTCGACATCTTGGGAATCAGCGAATTGAAATGGACGGGAATGGGTGAATTTAATTCAGGTGACCACTATATCTACTACTGTGGGCAAGAAACCCTTAGAAGAAATGGAGTTGCACTCATAGTCAATAAGAGAGTGGGAAAGGCAGTAATGGGGTACAACCTCAAAAACGACAGAATGATCTCAGTGCGTATCCAAGGAAAACCATTCAACATCACAGTAATCCAAGTCTATGCCCCAACCACTGATGCCGAAGAAGCTGAAGTTGACCGGTTCTATGAAGACCTACAAGACCTTCTAGAACTAGCACCAAAAAAAGATGTCCTTTTCATCATAGGGGATTGGAATGCTAAAGTAGGAAGTCAAGGAGTAATCGGAATAACAGGCAAGTTTGGCCTTGGAGTACAAAATGAAGCAGGGCAAAGGCTAATAGAGTTCTGCCAAGAGAACAAGCTAGTCATAGCAAACACTCTTTTCCAAAAACACAAGAGACGACTCTACACATGGACATCACCAGATGGTCAATACCGAAACCAGATTGATTACATACTTTGCAGCCAAAGGTGGAGAAGCTCTATACAGACGGCAAAAACAAGACCAGGAGCTGACTGTGGCTCAGATCATGAGCTTCTTACTGCAAAATTTAGGCTTAAATTGAAGAATGTAGGGAAAACCACTAGACCACTCAGGTATGACTTAGATCATATTCCATGTGAGTACACAGTGAAGGTGATGAATAGATTTAGAGGATTAGATTTGGTAGACAGAGTGCCTGAAGAACTATGGACGGAGGTCTGTAACATTGTACAAGAGGCAGCATCTAAAACCATCCCAAAGAAAAAGAAATGCAAGAAAGCAAAATGGCTGTCTGATGAGGCTTTACAAATAGCTGTGGAAAGAAGGAATGCGAAAAGCAAGGGTGAAAGGGAAAGATATAAGCAACTGAATGCAGATTTCCAGAGAATAGCAAGGAGAGATAAGAAGGCCTTCTTAAATGAACAATGCAAAGAAATGGAAGAAAACAATAGAATGGGGAAGACTAGAGATCTCTTCAAGAAAATTGGAGATATCAAAGGAACGTTTAGTGCAAAGATGGGCATGATAAAGGACAAAAAAGGCAGGGACCTAACAGAAGCAGAAGAGATTAAGAAGAGGTGGCAAGAATACACAGAAGAACTATACAAGAAAGATCTTAATGTCCCTGATGTCCATGCTGGTGTGGTCACTGACCCTGAGCCAGACATCCTAGAGAGTGAAGTCAAGTGGGCCTTAGGAAGCATTGCTAACAACAAAGCTAGTGGAGATGACAGTATTCCAGCTGAGTTATTTAAAATACTAAAAGACGATGCTGTTAAAGTGCTGCACTCAATATGCCAGCAAGTTTGGAAAATGCAACAGTGGCCACGGGATTGGAAAAGGTCAGTTTACGTTCCAATTCCAAAGAAGGGCAATGCCAAAGAATGCTCAAACTATCGCACAATTGCACTCATTTCACATGCTAGCAAGGTTATGCTCAAAATCCTACAAGCTAGGCTTCAGCAGTACGTGAACCGAGAACTACCGGATGTACAAGCTGGGTTTCGAAGAGGCAGAGGAACTAGAGATCAAATTGCCAACATTCGCTGGATCATGGAGAAAGCACGAGAGTTCCAGAAAAGCATCTACTTCTGCTTCATTGACTATGCAAAAGCCTTTGATTGTGTGGATCACAACAAACTGTGGCAAATTCTGAAAGAGATGGGGATACCAGACCACCTTACCTGTCTCCTGAGAAATCTGTATGCGGGCCAAGAAGCAACAGTTAGAACCGGTCGTGGAACAACCAATTGGTTCAAAATAGGGAAAGGAGTACGACAAGGCTGTATACTGTCACCCTGCTTATTTAACCTATATGCAGAGTACATCATGAGAAATGCCAGGCTGGAAGAATCACAAGCCGGAATTAAGATTGCAGGGAGAAACATCAATAACCTCAGATATGCAGACGATACCACCCTAATGGCAGAAAGTGAAGAAGAACTAAAGAGCCTCTTGATGAGGGTGAAAGAGGAGAGTGCGAAAGCTGGCTTGAAACTCAACATTAAAAAAACTAAGATCATGGCATCTGGACCCATCAATCCCTGGCAAATAGAAGGGGTAGAAATGGAAGCAGTAACAGACTTCATTTATTTGGGCTCCAAGATCACTGCAGACGGAGACTGCAGCCATGAAATTAAAAGACGCTTGCTCCTTGGGAGGAAAGCTATGGCAAACCTAGATAGCATATTAAAAAGCAGAGACGTCACCTTGCCGACAAAGATCCGCATAGTCAAAGCTATGGTTTTTCCAGTAGTAATGTATGGCTGTGAGAGCTGGACCATAAAGAAGGCTGAACGCCGAAGAATTGATGCCTTTGAACTGTGGTGCTGGAGAAGACTCTTAAGAGTCCCCTGGACTGCTAGGAGGTCAAACCAGTCAATCTTAAAGGAAATCAACTCTGATTGCTCATTGGAAGGATTGATAATGAAGCTCAAGCTCAGATACTTTGGTCACCTAATGCGAAGAGAGGACTCTTTGGAAAAGACCCTGATGCTGGGAAAGATGGAAGGCAAAAGGAGAAGAGGACGGCAGAGGATGAGATGGCTAGATAGCATCACTGAAGCAATGAGCATGAAATTGAGCAAACTGAGGGAGGCAGTGAAAGATAGGAAGGCCTGGCGCAATATGGTTCATGGGGTCACGAAGAGTCGGACACGACTTAACGACTAAACAACAACAACATAGATGTTGTTCAGTGGCCATATTATCAAATTTCCCCTCCATCACCCTGAAGATAGAGTGCTGAACTGAGCTAAGGCAAATGTTTCCTTTGATTTACACAGTTATTGAAGAACAAACACGCAACTACTACCAAACCTCTCCCATCCATTCCCAATTTAAGGAAGAGAGGACACATGCTTCTATCCTTCTGAAATTCAGAATGTGCAAAATTATTCTTTGATGGCTGTCCTACTCCTCACAGATCTCAGCAGTAAGACAAGACAAATTCTCCACTGATCATATGGATATTGTCACTGGGGACTTGCAACTCTAAACAATTTCAAGATAGCTCTATGTCAGGGACTTTGTACCTGTGGGCATGAACATGCCATTTCAAGATAGTGAATGCTTCTTCTGAAACATCATCTATCACTGCCTTGTAATTAAAGTTAGACTGTTGCTCTCATTGGAGAGGATTCTTAGCTTGTTCCATATTTCAGCATAAATGGGCATCAATCCTGTCATGATTAAAAGTCTGTATTGAGACTTGTGGATGCACACATGATATGTTTGGGAGCAACAGAAATTGGCTAAGCACAGAAAAGTGGGGAAATGCCAACCAAATGCCATTCTTTCACTTTTCTGAAGAAGGGAAAACAATGCGTGTTTAGAAAAAGATATGAGGGGGGTGACATGAGATACTTAATGGCCAGCAATTGGCTGGTGATTCTCTGTGAGCTCCAAACCTATGCTTGTACTGTCTGGAGAGTTGAAGAGATCTGAGAATAGTCAAAACAGCCTGCATCTATGTCAGGCACATTTTAAACTAATTTTGGAAATTGTTATTGTTGGTTTTTGGTTTGTTTGTTTGCTTGTTTTGGTGACTTCAAGTCAGTGTGGACTCCTGGCGACTGCCTGGACAAGTCCCTGCAATTTTCTTGGCAACATTTTCGGAAGTGGTTTGCCATTGCCTGCTTCCTAGGGCTGAGAGAGACTGACTGGCCCAAGGTCCCAACAGAAGTGTATATGTGTAGCTCAGGGTTGAACTGTGGAGTCCTTGGGGTTCTCCGAGCTTGGTTGTTTTCTTGCAAATGTTTTGTTACCCAGCTAGGTAACATTTTCAGTGCAGGTCACCCAGCTGACTTTGTGCCTAAGGCGGGACTAGAACTCTCAGTCTCCCTGCTTTCTAACCTGGTGCTTTAACCACTACACCAAACTGATTTTCTCAATTCCCCAGGTCCACACATCTTAAATTTGCTGAGCTTGAGGAACATTGACCTAGAAGAGCCCAGGACTGCAGACAGAGGCACTTTTTTGCTGCTCAGGCTCACCCTAACGTCCGTCTTTGTACCTTCTTTGGCTTAAACTTCAGCAGTGACTGAGATGGTCTACAAGAGAACGCAGGAATAACACCATCACCATAAAATTCTTTAAATACTGCTATATAAAAAGCAAAACTTAAATACAATGTTTAAAACTATTTTTCCTGTTAAAAAAATAATTATTATTTATCTATTATTAAATTTACATGCTGCCCATCTCCCCCAGTGGGTGACTCTGGGCAGCTTACAATTAAAAACCAAGACAATAAAAACAATAAAATAACAAATGTATAAAAGCAATATAGAAATCGAGAAGATGGGGAAAGCAGTATCAATCATCCCATGCTCCAGCTCCAGCAATGCGAGCCCCCATCAGCCCCAGGCCATCTGGCATAGCCATGTTTTTACACCTTTTCAGAAGGCCAGGAGAGTGGGGGCAGCCCACACCTCAGCTGGCAAGCTGTTCCACAAGGCGGGGCCACAGCAGAAAAGACCCTCTTCCTAGACCCCAGCAGCCAAAATTCCTTGACTGGTGGAGTCTGTAACATGCCCCTTCCGCATTCAAGTAAAATGAATAATAGGCAATTTTAAAGGCAGTTGGTTCTGCAATAATTGTACCCTCTTAATATATTAATATTTTTTTCTTTCTTTCTTTGAAGAGAGTCAGCTTTCATAGATTTTTTCCAGAATTTTCCCCACAAGACATTTTCCCTCCACTATTTTTCTTTAACCAGAGCTTATGGAATCTGGAACTATTTTTCTTTAACCAGAGCTTATGGAATCTGGAACTGCATGAGAATGGTTTTCCCTCAAATTCCCTCACACCAATAATTAGAACAGGAGTGAAGAACTGGGGCGGGCTGAGGGCCGTACTTGGTTTTTTAGTGAAAATGACAGTGATACTCCAAAAAAACAGCCAGGCCTAGGAGACAGAACTGGACAAAATTTGATTTAATTCAAAGTTGTTTAAACATTAAAATATTTATTTTCAGTTAACATAATGGTATTCCATGTCTTTGTTTTCCCCTTCAATCACATTTAGAGTTACAATTTGCTGTCAGCTTTTGAAGGTGTACTGGGAGTTACATCCAAGGCTTTTACGTACTACATGAAATCCTGAGGCCACAAGGTGCTTCTCTGAATTAGTAAAGGTGATTTCACTTGCAAAAATAAACAGTAACTTTTGTTGTCTTCTTTCCATCCCCAGCTCTTTTATGATCATTGTTGTCATTGTGGTATCTAAGTACCTGTGTGTCATTGAGATGGCCATATCTGCCAGGGCATGAAGCCCCTTGAGAAGCATCTCTTTTCAAACATTCTGCTTGGTACACTTTGGCAAGCTTTTCTCTTCACTTCTGGAAAACTGGCATTCTTACCTGTCCAGATCTTCCTGTGTGCAAAGGTGCTAAAGCCACAAGGTAAGAGAAACCTGCAACTTGCTATTTATTTCACAGGAGGTGGAACACGTTTTTTTGTTTTATCTCTTTCCAGACAGTTAGCTTGCTTTAAGCTTTCAGCTTGTGCATAATTCTTCTTCAAATTAAATTCTCTTAGAAGCCAAACATAATACACACTAGGTTGTCAGCTCATTACTTTTACATCCTTTCTTGTTCTCTTTATGTGAGAAGTTTAATTAACAATAATCTATAGTGGGAAGAAGTCTACCTGAAGGTGTGTATTTGTATTCTATTATTATATTTTTGAAGTTCTTACTTATGGTGAAGTAATTTGCTTCTGCAAATGAGCAACTTTATCCCTATATAAACAGTGGCATGGAATCCTATATTTTTCCCTTAAAAATGCCATTTGTGAGTTAATTTGTATGTTCTTAATACAGCTTTGGGATGAGCCTAAAGCTACCATCAGTAATGGTGATGTCTTATCTATAATTTGAACATCATGATATAATTACTAGTGTTGGAGTCAAAATCAGCAATTTTGTCAGGACAAACCAGAACATTGCACACATTTAATAAATCAGGAAACTTCATCTTCAGGGCAAGATAAAATAATGTATTCACTTATGAAGGCAGGATGGAGCCTTCATGTTAAAAACCATGCTAAGCCATAAATCACAATTTACAGAGCACAGTAATTTGCTTCACATAGTATAAGCCACAATCAGACACCCCACATCAGAGATCAGAGTGGTACGTGGGATTTTTTGGTCTTCCTTTCATTGGCCAAGGCAAAGAGTTACTCTCTCTTGTATAATTAGTCCTAACTGGTCTGATGCTTATGGTATTTCTGTGGAAGCAAGAATGTCTCTATATTCAGGGGCTTAGTAATAGTCATACCTCCAGATTCTAGAATCCTGAAAGCTTATAACTATATGCTCTGAAGTTCTGCAAAATATCCTTTTATGAGTCAACATGTGAACTTCTTTCTTTCCCAAATCACGGAAACTGTTTATCCTGCCTAGTATCCAGTGACTTTATGTCTCGCTACAGATGACACAAACTGAATGTTGTACTTCAGGCAATAGATGCTTAGCATAAAACAATATTAGGCCATAAATTCCAATCTATTGTGTTATTTGAAAAGGAAGACAATATGGGATATGAATTACTAAGGTTCCCTCATTTCTTGTGAGTTATGAAGAGTAAGGCTAAGGACTGAAAAATACCTTCAACACAACAAGTACCTCTTTAATAAGCCATAACTCAAGAATTGGAATGTCTGATTGGAGCACTGAAACATTATGTAGTAGGATTTGTGTATCTGGGTGTATTTAAAGTAGTCATATATGTTAATTAAGAAAGTGGTACATTTGGAGTAGTAAATTATTTTATGTTACTTTCATTGCCAGTACTTCCCATTAGCTAGTGAATTTGGTTGACTTCTCCAACTTGTTTTGTAGTACAGTTTTATAGTCCATTCATAGTCTCTGCACAAAGAAGCATGGATCTGAACCTCTGGTTTACATTTCTTGGGAAAAAGTGTGGGGTGCAAGGCTCTCATAAAAATGTCTCACCCATACTATCTGCCTGATTAAGTTAAATGTCCCTCATTTCTGTTAGGACATAAAAATGTATATTCTGGTTTTGAAGTGAAACATTATAGTTTGTTGCTGATGTCTGTGTTTTACTCAGAGATTTCACTCTAAATTTGTGTGATTAGTAAGATGTGACACGTAAAGCCTTGTGGAGTCATCTCAGAGGCCAGACTGTGGTCACAACCAAGTTAATACATGATTAACAATGACGTTTTTTCTCTTTTGCTTAAGAGTGAGATATGTTTGAATAAGCCAGTTCATCTATCCCCACCCAGTACCTTCTTCCCTTAGTTTTGTCCCCATCTGTCTGATCTACTCCCTGCTTCTCTAACACTGAATAGCTTATTCAAGAGTGTTGGATGTATGCAAGGAAATGGAGGACAAACTGATTCCTGTTCTCCCTCTTGAAGCATTGTAGAAAGGGTGGAAAAATTTCTATGCCTCCTGAAATAAATTCCTCTCATTGGGCTTTTTCAGTACTAGACTTCTGTTATCTTTTAAGTCCAACCCTTCATATGTTGTTTGAGATATGTTCCTTCCTCTGAAAAAGTGTGGAGACATCATCTACCCAATTTCTTTGGCCATGGATTTGATAGAGCATTTCAAAAGGCCATTTGTGGCTAGCTCCAATGAGCAGTGCTGTTGAATGACACTTTATCCACAGAGGCGGAAGCCCATTGGCGGGAGAAGTTATGGTATGTCACTGTAGGCTGCTGATTATGATGCCACTGAAAACTCCAAGGGCATAGATGTTTTCAACCATAATGGGACATATTGATGGTAGTTCAGAATCCACAGATCAAATAACTTTCAATTAACTGAAGTATTCTCTAAAGGAGCCCTCAGCCATACAAGCTGTACAATTGTATAGTTAAACCCCTCCCTCTGATTACAGTGGAAGAGAAGGATAGCAACTATCATCGTATTCTGCCCAGCAACACAGTGGCACAGATAATTCCATCATTTGATATCCCATCTCCCCTACCATAGGCCTGAATAATGATAACTTTTGGTACATGTAAAGACTCCCTTGAGCCCAAGTTCTGGTCATCACATTAACATATCCATGTAGTTTTCATGGCTACAATATGGTAATTTGCCCTTACTTCCAGGAAGTTTAATTCCCTAGACTCTTCTACAGCCCTGGGATTTAAGATGATCTCCCATTCAACTACTAACAGGTGCCATACTGCTTAGCATTTTTTATGATCAGCCAAAGTTAGCTAAGTACTGCTACCTGCTGTGACAGGTGGTTTATGACAGTATCCCAAAATTCTGATGAGTTTCTCAGTCATTACTATTACTATTCCTGAAAAATTATCTTAATTTAAAAGTATTGGGATACTATATTGTCTTGAAAAACAGAACTAATCTCTTTCTCCCAACCCCCAACCCCCCAAATCCTGGTAAATACTCTGTGTGCCCTCTGCATGATCTGTCTGACCTTTTAGGAGTGAATTGTGTGCAAGAAACACATAATTGTGCATTTTTTGTTTCTGTCATGGAAATTATATGTACCTCATAAAGCTATGCCATGTAAAAAAACATAAGAAGGAGGTGCCTGAAGGTTGCTACCTTATCTTATAATTGAGAACAATTTAAACATGAAATCACTATGGAACAGCCACAGAAAATAAAACAATGGTTAATGTCAGTTATCTTCATTGTTGCAGGAACATGACCAATGCTATATAAAAATACAACTGAATTCAAGATGAACTAGAAATATGTATGTGATGCTGTTTGAGTATTTAGGCATTTTGTTTTGAAGACAAGCAAATTATTACAAATAAATCTAATTCCTTTAACAATCCAACAATCACATTTATCCCATTTGCTTGGCAGCACCATGCAACTGATCGTCCTACTTGGTTAAGTATTGTCTTTTAGGCAAATAAAAATTATCTCCTCATTGCATATGCAACAGAATTTTGAAATTCTGTTTGAAATTTCTCTTTCAGAAAAGTGAACATGCAATACATTTTTCTATGCATAAATGCAGTATTTTAGTGGAACGTATTCTTTTCAAGATATTTTACAGGTACCAACAATGCTGCAAATTAAAGCAAAAGCAAGTAACACTTTTCAGACCTGTGAATCAAGCATTAATCTTGGTTTCTTGAATTTCTATTTGATTCCAAAAAAGGATCAGTAAAGAAAAAAAGGCAGTTTTTGCTCACTCACTCAAATCTGCTTGAAAACTCATGAGCTCTACTGGAAATACTGGAAAGTCTGTTAGTAATTTTCAAGTCTTCATTTGTTTTGGTTTTGGTTTAAACAGTGCTTTTTCCTACCTAATTTTAAGTTTGGTTTAAACAATTCAATCTTCCATGTTTAACTTTTATATGTTTTCCTTCTATTCCTTCTTCTTTTCTCTCTCTGTCTTAGCCAGAGGATACCTGTTGAATAAAGAAAGGCAGAATAATTACAAAATACCTTTTAACTGGAAACACTTGAATGGTCCATCTGAAAGAACCTTTGAAGCAAGTAAGTGCTCACATAGGATGATGCAGAGCTTTGAGAAGATACTTCAACTTGATGAGGTTTGAGCAAAGTGCTCAAAGCTGCTTCATGAAACAACACAGCCTTATTGCTTCTAAAATGAAGTGAGGTGGCTCATTGTTTCCCTCCACTCTCCTTGGCAACCTCTTCCGACACTCCTGGTCAACTGCTGTCTGCACTGCCAGTACAAAAGCCTGTTCTGGTCTTTGCAAATATCAGAGGAGGCTAAGATGAGTTGGCAAAGTGAAGGGAAGTACCTTGTTGAAGCAAATTGCTCTGCCTCTTTGTCTCAGCAAATTGCACTCTGTTATCTTCACAGCACAAGCACCTTATCAAGATAAATCAAAGCCACTTCATACAGACCTACACCATAATGTCCTATGGATTAATTGTGCTAATACTGATAATTGATATTGTTATCTGAAGGATAAAGAAGAAAGGCATAGTTTTGTAATAGTCATTTTGTTCACAAGCATACAAGTGAAGCATCACTGAAGATATGACAGGGTTTTTTTCCCTAAGGCTGGAGGCTTAGCTTTAAGTAATTTTGTCTTGAAATGTTTACCCCTTTTTTGGTCTTGAAAGCAGTAGTCAATTTCATTGATTATAGAAAGGCCTTCAATTGTGTCAATCATGGCAAGCTGTGGAATGTGCTCAGAAAAATGGGAATCCCAGAACAATTAATTGTCCTAATTAGAAACTTAGGTCAGGAAGCCACAGTACAGACAGAACATGGCAAAACAGACTGGTTCCAGGTCAGGAAAAGTGTGAGTCAAGGCTACATATTCTCCTCTTATTTATTCAATCTACATGCAGAATATATACTGAGGAAAGCTTGATTGGAAGAAGATGAGCCTGCTTTTAAAATTAGAGGAAAAAAACTCAGTAACCTGTGCTGTGCTGATGCTGTGCTGTGCTGTGCTGTGCTGTGCTGTGCTGTGCTGTACTACTCTGATAGCTGAAAATGCAAAGGATCTGCAAAGGATTTTTTTTTTAATAAAAATCAAGAGCAAAGGGAAAAATGGGTCTAAAATTAAATATAAAGAAGACCAAACTAAAGACAACAACCAGCCTTAGAATTGGCAATGAAGATATTGAAGTGGTGGATAGGTTTTGCCTTTTAGGATCAACCATCAAAACTAAAAGAACAAGCAGTCAAGAAATACACTGCAGATTAGTACTTTGTAGAGCAGCTATGAAGGCTTCAAAAAAGATACCCAGATGCCGTGATGTGTCTATACCTACAAAGATCAGAACAATGCAAGTGATGATGTTCCCTGTGACACTCAATAGAAGAAAAAATTGGATGTTGAAGAAGCAGGATAGGAAGTGTTTTGAACTTTTGAACTTTGGTATTGGAGAGGACTCCTAAGAATACTATGGACAGCCAAGAAAATAAATAAATGGGTTATTGAAGAAATCAACTCAGAGTTCTCACTAGAGGCACAAATGACCAGACTTAAATTATCATGCTTGGGACATGTTATGCGAAGAACTAGTTCTTTGGAGAAATCTATCATGCTTGGAAAGGTTGAAGGAAAGAAGAAGAGAATGACCAGGAGCAAGGTAGATCAACTCAACTACAGCAGTGATAGGTACACTGTTGGAAGACCTGAAGGACCAGGTTGGAGCATAGCTTTTTAGAGAAAGATCTATCTGATGTGTTCACTAAGAGTTGACATTGACTTGATGGCACAAAGTTGATCAGTTAATCAACATATTAGTTCAGGAGTCAGCAAACATCTTTTGGAAAGGGCCAATATTTTAGGCTTCAGGGGCTAAGAGGTAAGATTAAGGATAGATACCAAGAGAGAAAACAAATTTCCACAATTTTTTAATTGACAAAATTCCTTCTCTCCATCCCCCTCACACCCCAATGCCATGGCTCACCTGGCATGGAGGGAGTGAAGCAGCAGCAGCTCAGGTGAGGTTGGAGACCTCAGGAGTTCCACCTGTCTTCTGCCTCCATGGGTGCAGCTGGCAGGTCCCCAGACCTAGAAGTGTGACACTGATTGGACGGTGTCAGCCCACTGGCAAGGAGGCTGCTGATAGGCCACCACCACCCAGGATGCCCCACCCCTGGTGCTTGGCCTGTCCCTTGCCCTGGGACCTTCATTGAAGTTTGGGCCTGGTGATCTCCCACCCACCCACCTGTCCATTCTTAGGTCATAGGCCATACAAAAACAGGAAGCAGGCTGGATTTGACCCGTGAGCCATAGTTTGCCGACCCCTGTACTAGATTATACACTTAAGTAACAAAATAGATAATAGTGCATGAATATGAATACTGTATATTTAGGTCTACCAGTTTGTAAGTTATGAATGTTTTTGCAGTTTATTTCTATTTTGGTATATAATACTATTTTTTTTTTAATGGAATTAACAAAGTGATAACTATACTAGTACTGAACAAGCTTCAAACAAGAAAGTTTGTAGATGCTTTGGCAAAAAGTAAATCTTGCCCCCTTAGATTAAAAGTGACTATAAGCAGCAATGCTCTAAATAGTGAAATATTCACATCTACCAGTTAATAGCTTGAACTTTAAGTAGTCATTGCCTTATCCCAGTAGATCAAAGCAGGACTAGTAAAGTTCTCACATCAATGATCTACTGGAGAAAGTAATGGGTTTCTGGCATCTTCTTTCCATCAGGCTAGTAAAAGCTGCAGATTCTGAAACTGCAAACTAGAGTTGTTCCTTCCAGATTAGGGGAGGCAGCAGCACTGGCAGCAAGCCATGATGACACAAAAATGACAACATCTGTACAGTGATGTCATCCTAGTGTCCTGATATCTGATGCAAGTACCATCTTGCATGTTTTATCCCTTGCTCCCCTGCAGGGAAAGGGTCTACAAATGTAAATAAGTATTTCTGTTGCTGTTGTTGTTACTTTACATGCTGCCAAATAATTCCAGACTCAGAATGACTTACAGGAAGGATATAATAAAATATCCACAGTAAAATTAACTCAAACACCCAAACAACATAACAGACAATATAAAATTCGTAGAAAAAAATGTTTAAAAAACCCCAACATATGACAAAAACCCTAACCCTAAAAAAGCCAACACATCATAGTTACAATACACTGTGTGTATATCACAGCATTTTCAGTCATCCTCATTGCTGTTCCATAATCAGCTACTGTTGTGTACTCCTAGCCAATATGTTTCAAGCATGAAATTCGTTTCCAGTAATTAACGGTGATAGTTTTGTAGAGCAGTTGATTACTATTATTCCATCATCTGACATGACAGCAGAAAAGTGCTGGGTTTGGAAAGGAAGGGTCAAGCCAGGAGCTCAGCTTCTCCTTGCTTAAATCTATTATGAGTTCAGGGACAAGAGATTATTTATTTATTTATCTATTTATTTATTTATAAATCAAATTTATATGCTGCTGATCTCACTATATAAGTGACTCTAGGTGACTCACAAATAAAAACCATAAAAACAGTAGAAAACTTACAAAATGTAGTTAAAAGATGGAGAGAACATTGTCAAGTCACCAGCCACCCCCAGTGCTGGGAGCCCCAACTGGATCCCCAAGCTAGTTGGCAGAGCCAGGTCTTAACTCTTTTCTAAAAGGCCAGAAGAGTGGGGCCCAATCTCACCTCAGGGGGTAGAATATTCCACAGGGCAGGGACGATGGCAAAAAAGGCTCTCCTCCTAGACCCTGTCAGTTGAAACTATGGATATTAAGGGGAGTCGCTCTCAAGTATTTCTAGACATTGCTTTCAAGGACAGCTCCATTCACTGGTTACCCAGAATGCAGAAACATAGGATGTTTTCTTCCAATCTATAACTGACACTAGTTGCTCTTTCCCATAGAAGGTAAATTGTGAAGCTAATTTGAATTGAAGATAATTGAAGCTAATTTGAAGTGAAGGTAATTGATGGTAATCCCATAGAAGGTAATTTTACCTCCACAGACTGCATTATTTGGTTTTCTTGTCACTTGGTGAGAAGGAGAAGTACTGAAACAATATTCCTCAACCTTGGAAAATGGTGTTAGGTGCTATGATGCTTTATGTGTGTGCGACTATGCATGTGTAAAGCTCATGGATGCCTAAAATGCCAACCGCATGTCCCGTTAAAATCTGTGAAGAAAAAAGTGAATGAAAAGATTGACTTTTTAAAACTATTAACTGATGTGGTATGGTTATTCTTGGGGAAAATATAGCTTTTGTTACATCTGGCATTTGGAGAACATATGGACACTTCCATGAAATAGCTTCCATGGTGAACGTGATGTCAATTTTCAAAGGCAAACTAGAGATATTATTCTCCAGTATCTTCTCTGGTACCTCA
The DNA here is from genome assembly GCA_030867105.1 of Liasis olivaceus. NCBI lineage: Eukaryota > Metazoa > Chordata > Lepidosauria > Squamata > Pythonidae > Liasis > Liasis olivaceus. The sequence goes on along the minus strand of CM061350.1, from coordinate 177,120,106 downwards.
GAGTAATCTTTATTATTCCAGCTTTTCTTTATCAATTTTATGATGTAAGCAGACAGATGAAAAAAGAAAGGGGGAGGGCTGTACTCTTCTGGCATTTTTATTTTGTTTCATTTTCTCAGGAAGCCAAATAGTTCTTACAGAACTCGGAGGTGTTTCACTGGAAATAAGAGATGATGATGGATGCTTTGGAATATTTTAATGTCCATTTCTTTACTCAAAAGTATTTATTGAAATGTAAAAGCATTTTGTAAAAAGACAATAAAATCAGGGGGTCTATCAAGCACTAAGGGAAGTGTGTTAGTGTCTACAGACATCATATTGACAACTCATGGGATACTGTCAGAGAACTAAAGGAATAGGTACTGATAAACTACAATTTACTTATTGCTTACACTGCAGTGGTAGAAATTGTTAGATGTTTTAATACCAGTCTAAAATGCCCACCTCCTGTGCCAGTGGATCAGAAAAACACACAGATTGATCTCTGTGGATTTCATGTGTCTAAGTATAAATTCTAAGATCAGGCATTTTATTTCCTGTCAAAGTTCTTCTCAATGCTAATTTTTGAAACCCTACTCAGGTAGATCTGTTGAATATTTATACTTTGATTCCTTTCTTTGAAAGGACTAGAAAATCTGTCTGGATCCTCAAGCTTTCATTTTATTTTGCTTTCAGGGAAAAAAAGCCTGAACAATGTTATAAATTTGTGCATGCATTCTAAGAGATGACCTGGCTGGCTGCATTACAATCTGAAAACTCGGCACCTGGATGACAAGTGGGCCTGCTGCCATAGTTAATTTCTTTTCCTGTCTCTTATACAGATTCAATGAGAGCTTTTTCTCTGTGGTCAAAGAGTTATCATACCAGAGTAAAGGAGGTGGGGGAAACCATCTTCAACTTGAAAACACACAGATATGGTTTTTCCACTACTTGAACTAAGTTCTTGTTTTCATCCTTCTAACTGAACTTGGATTTAAATCTCTACCCTAAATATCTTATCCAATTTTGGGGGGTGGAGGGTAGGTCTTATTTGTTTTGAAATATTTTTCTTTAAATTATTGCATGTAACCATAAAAACAAAGGTACAAAAATAGATACAGATACAGATGAAATAAAAGATACAGCTCTCTTTTAAACAAGTGGGATTAGGGGTATCCATAGGCACAGGGACAAAAAAAATGCATCCAGAACCATATAATCAAAGCCACACCCTTTTTATGTGTTGCAGTTCATCTCATCTTTATAGATGCTGATTTTTCTACATGAAATCAAGTACATAGGTGTAGAACAGGTTATTTGTGGCTTAGCAATAGTACACGTGGGAGAATGTTGGAACTGAAATTGATCACAGCTGACTATAAATCAGCAGTGCAACATGACTACAATAAAGACAAATACAATTTTAAGTTGAGAGTATAGTTTCCAAATTACAAGAAATAATAGTTCCACTCTATTCTGCCTTGGTTAGGCAATCCCCCCCCCAATCCCCCAAATACTGTATTCATTTCTGTGATCCATACTTTAAGAAGGATTTGGACTAGCTGAGATGGGATTCTAAGAACGGAAAAGGATGATCAAGGGACTGAAAGTTTGATAAGGAAAGCTTAAAATACAGTTTATGTTTACCTTTAAGAAGGTGAGACAGAAGAGGAACATGATATCTTCTGCAGCTGATAAAGTATGGCACACAGAAGGCCAAGACTTGCTCCCTATCATGGCAGAGTGGAACAATGGTGTTAAGTTACAGGAAGCAGATTCTGTCTGAGTGATAGGAAAGCCTTCCTAACAGTAAGAGCAGTGTAATCAGTTACATAGGTTATTTATTTAGATCTCAGTATTGATGTACTGCCAAATTATGAAAACTCATAGTGATTCATGGACATCACAAATTAAGATATAATGAAAATCACCTTATATAATCAAACTAAGGATTAAAATTAAATCTGAAACATGATTAAAGTGACAAAGAACAAGATGATCAGTCTCCAAAAGTTGGCTGGGAAAGCCAAATCTTACCTTTCTTAAGAATGGTAAGGGTGGGAGCCATCTGGAATTTAGGGGAGAGTTTATTCCAGAGGGCTGGGATGGCCACTAAGAAGCTTTACATCCAGACTCGTGCCCCTCTCCATCTCCTAGGCTGAGGGTCCTACATTCCGTCCCAAGAAGAGTAAACAGGCTACACAAAATCTATTTGGAGTAGACAGTTCCAAAGATATCCTAGGCCCAAGCCCTACATAGGGCTTTATAGGTTAATACTAACATCTCAGACATCTACACCATACTTACAGTGTAGGTTTTATACTTCTGAATTGGCTTTCACCCATCAGCATGTATGCTGCTTTGTTCTCTACCAATTGCATCTTCCTGTTCTTCAGGTGCATCCCCAGGTAGAGCTTATTACAATAATCCAACTGAGACATAATATGAGTACAAGATACTGTTGCCAAAGCCTCCCACTCCCAAAAGGCCACACTGGATCACCAGCCATAATTGGGCAAAGGTGGCCCTGGCCTCCATCTATTAATTTAGATGGAGTCATGAATCCAGGAGCACTGCCAGCTTGTGGACCTGCTTCTTTGGGAACAGTGCAACCTCCTTGAGAACTAATGAGGGGGGAAAGTCTACCACCACCTGGTTGTTGCAGAAACAACCATTTTGTCTTGCTGGGATTTGATTTCACCTTGGTTCCCTTTCAGAGTTGAACAGTTGAACAAAGTCAAACAGTGAACCTCATTTGAGTTTCTGCAGCAGACAGAAGCTGGACTTGATGTCTAACTGGCCTCTTCCAATTCCATTGTGCTATTTTAGATGGAGAATGTTTTTTAAATCTCATATGTTATAAGACAAGAAACTGTAAGCCCTCTCCTTACATTTCTGGGTTGTCCTGAAGCACTTGAAAAGTGTTCTCAAATGGACTTTGACTGCAAAGAACAATGCAGATTACTGATGCTCAGTTTCCTAGCAAACCCACTTCAAAGAAATTCCTCTTTTCTGTTCTCCTTCCTGTTCCAAACATGCAAGAGGCAAGAAACATCCTCCCATAATGCTCTGCCCCATATATTTCTATTGATTAGGAATCAAGTACAAGATGCATTGTCTTTGATTTTCTGATCCACAGAATTATATCAGAGGCTTTATTTTATTTACCTTTTTTCTGGCACTGACTAATTAAAGGCCATCTCCCACCTGATAATACTGCTTAGTACTATCTCCACTGCTTAGTATGCAGAAGGTGATTCTATCACTAGCATGTAACAGCTGAACTGAATGCCATCAGATAGTTTAATTCTGAGATACCAGCAGGGCTCTGTTTTTAAGCCCTGAAATTGGACCAGAATGGTCTTTTTATTGTGCTAAAATAGAAAATTAATGATAGCTGTTGCAAAAGACTTGATAGAAAGGGAAAAACCTGGAAAAAGATCAGGGAAAGGGATATTTCTCTCCTGTTTTTCCTTCTTTTTGAATCACAATAATCCTGTTATTCAAAATGCAATCACTAGCATTTGTAAATGTTTGGTCTCTGGAGTACTGACAATAACATATGACATCAAATACAAGTCACCATGGTTTAGGTGACTGTAAGGGCTGACTGCCTGTTTGGTTGTCACTGGACATTCATTGATAACTAAACTGAGAGATATTATAATAAGCACCATCAAACAGTTCAAAAACAATATGTGATAACAGGGATTCCCAACATAATATTCCAATTCAGCCATGAATCCCACTGAGTAGCCTTGGAATATATCTTTTCTTGGAGGAAGGATGGAATTTAAAGTTGGTAAATTTTTAATCATCTCTTTTGTGGAAATCAAAAAAACAACTTGACATTTCAGAATCAATATGCATTTGCAGTTTTAAATCTATGTATCTGTATATGTGATACCCGTATATGTCATTTTTATATAAAAAAAAACAAATTACATTTTGCTTGCAATTCTCTTTTCCTAAACTGTTCTTGCTTCTCTTATCCTATCATTATTGGTAGTAGCTTGACTAAAGTTTTCCTGCTGAGCTGGCTAGGCTGTATGGACCTTGAAGTACAACATCAGATAGACAGCAAAGATTAGGGAAGGCAGTGATGTATGGAAAGTTGGGAGGAGCTGTTGGAACAAATGATAAGTGGAATTGGCATTCAGTATAATGCATAATTCCCCAAGATGCTTTATCCTTTTCTACCCCATTGTGTTATGTGCATTGGGAGAATGGGGTGCACGTGGCCGAAAATAGGATCAATTCTTCTTTAGCCAAAGGTTGACCTGACAAATCAATGCACACTGATTATACTATCCTTGTGTAATCTCAAAAAGTTAAGCAGGATTGGGACTGGTTAATGTGTAGATGGGAGACCACTAGGAAATAAGAGATTTGTAAAAGATATTAAGAAGTTCACAAATTAAGCAAGACACATCTCATAAGATGACAATGGTAAAGCACTTCCATAATGCTTCCAAGAAAACAGCATCGGCATGTCCATGAAGTCACCAGGAGTTGAGCCTGACCTGATATTTTTTTATATATTGCCAAAAGAAGTCTCACTCGAGTGCTAATTGATTTCACTTGAAATGCATAAATTGTTGCAGGACAAAATGCCAGCAGACTTTTAATTAAAGCCCAATCCATATTTCCAAGTTTAATTTTATAATATAGTATGGTGAATGAGACACACAAGTACTACATGGCTGGGAGGTACAGCATTGCTATGGTTGCTCACCATTTCCTCAAATGTTGCACTTTACATTTACATTTGGGTCTCTGAGTGCATTTTCTCTTGGGTTGTTCAGAGAAATAAATGATTCCACCAGCTTAGTGCTGTTTGTGTTAATGAGTTGCAGTTAACAGGCAAGTCAGATTCTTCCTACTGCATTAACTCTATGAAAGCAATTGATTGAAGAGGTCAAGTCACTCCTGTCCAGTTTCTTGTATAAGTTTGTCTGTCTGTCTGTCTGTCTGTGCTTTGCTTTGCTTTGCTTTTTGCTTTGCTTTTATGCCACCCATTCCCACAGGCTCTAGGCAGTTAGCAATATAAAAATACAAAAAATACGCCAGACAACCCAAATACAGTGGTACCTTGGGTTACGAATGCCCCCCCTTACGAATTTTTCGCGATACGATCAGCTCCGGCCCCAAAAATTTACCTCACGTGCGACCTCCACCCCGCGCTACGAACCGGATCCACGGCCATTTGCCCTGCTGCCACGTGGTCGCGGCTTCCTGTGGGCGAGATCATGGGAGCAAGGAGACGTTCGGTGAGGCTTGTGGTGTGTTTTGTGGCGTTTGGAAGGTTTTTGGTGTGCTTGTCAGCATGGCTCCAAAGAAAATGCAGAGCAGGCTTGGCAACTGTTTAACCGTATGTATTTACACTGAACCTTATGGGGAAATTTGCCTCGTGGTGTGACCAAATTTGGAGGGTGGAACGGATTAACCGTATTTACATTGAACCTTATGAGAAAATCTGCCTCGCGGTGCAACCAAATCGAGGTGCAATCAGAGTCACGGAACGGATTAAATTCGTAACGCGAGGTACCACTGTACATATAAGCATAAAAATTCTAAGATGACTGTAAAAGGACTAATCTGCCTAGAAACATGCTTCCTCGAGCTGACTTCCAGAGCAGTCCAGATGAAACAGAAAAATTTGCCAGCAAAGTCCAACTGGAAAGCTTACAAAGTAGAGCTATTCCTATACCCACAACTGCCAACTTAGACCTCCTATGACATGGGCAATACCTCCCTCATATGTCCTGTCCACTTCTACTATTAGTGAGCTCAGTCTTCCGTAAAACAGGAAGAGAGGCTGCCAGCCTAAAGCCGCCTGAAACTCCAGTATCTGCGATTAACCACATTCCAGAGCCCTAGACAAGGTCCCCAGGTGTCAGCAGAATCAATACCTCAGGTTGTTTTTTTTATATTATTATTATTATTATTATTATTATTATTATTATTCTAGAATAATAATAATACATGATGATGATGATGATGATGATGATAGAACATTCCTTCCCCAATAATCAGGCTGCAGAGGTCTCTATGGTTCTTTTCCAGTGCTGTGCACATCACACTCTGACAGTGTTGCCACCTCTCAAGTGAGGAGCAGACAGACACTCTGATCCACCAACTGCATCAAACAATGCTCCAAACCCCCAAGGAGGGGCCAATCACACACTGAACCTGTTAACAAATGCTAAAAGCCATTTTATGGCCACACTTGCCCCAAATGCTCCATGATAGGGGGAAAAAAATGTAGCATGCAATTGGCCATCATTGTGATGTGGAATTAATTAGCTTGCCTAAATGCAGACCTACAGTATTTGAGTTGGAAGAAATAGGGGGGAAATGATCTTTTCCTAACAAAAGTTTACAGTGCCTGTTGCACAACACATTTGGTGCTATTTTCCAGTTAACATACAGTGGTTCCCAGGGATTATATTGCTTTTGTTACCATTTTAGCCAATGCTGTGGTGGATGGAGATGATTATGCCCCATGCAGTGTGATATTAATCATCTCATCACCCACAACAGATTATGAGGGCACTGGGGGCATATTGAATACCATGCTGCTTTTTTAACTCTCTGGCAGCATCAGAAAATCACTTTTCCTCTCTTCCTTTCAGTACTGTCCCACAATAAATGATGGGGCACAGCTGATTAAAAGACAACCAGTCTGGTGGTGAAAAGCAGGGCTGGTTTTCTCAGCAGCTTAAAGAAATTTGCTTCAAGTTTCATCATGAGTGGAGGTAAAGAGAATGAAAAATACGAATAGATCTCTGTACTCTGACATTTTAAAATATTGGCCCAAGCAGGTGAAATGGGATTGATATCTGAACCCATTTAACTAAGCATAATCACTGACTGGTAGGGGCAAAAGAACTCTGTTGAGTTCTATGAGGATCTTCAGCTATATAAACAGTGGTGAACGGTAGGAGCTTTCAGTTTCTTTTCCAGATCTCAATGGAGCTCTGACATGACATCTTGGATGTAGAGGTAGCTTTGTCAATTGTCCTGCTTTTACTGGTCAAAGCAGTGGGAATGGAGGAGAGAAATCAGTAGCTGATGTGAAGCAGGATGTCCACAATCACTTTGATGGTAACAATGACACCCTGTATGATAGCTGAAATGAAGAGAGGAAGTTTATTTTCAGCTGAGAAAGTTTCTGACCAGGCTTTGACAGAACTGTCCAGCTGCTCTTCAGTCCTTTTGCTGCAGCTTCTACTGACTGGTGTACACCAGTGAACAAAACATCAGGAGAGCATATTGATGGTCACTTAGCCTATCAAAGAATAAAAATTTTTAAGAAAAAAGAAGAAAGATGTATGCATATCTGGTTTTTTAAAATTCATTGTTGTTTATTCTTTATTACTACTGTATCACTGTTAAAACTGAAAATGGTATGCAATTTCTTAAGAAGAGCCATCCCTAATGCATTGCAATATTGTATGTGTTTTATGTACAAATGTATTTCACTTAGAACCAGGATATACAATTCTTATGTTATTTTTAAAAATGGAGTTCTGGCCTTTTCTCCCTAATATATTCATTATTCATGATATACTTCTTTAACTGAAACAAAGGCCAAACTTTGAGCCTCTTTCCTAAGTTACCTGCTATTCATCTCTAGGATCCAGTGAAGAAGAAACGTCCTCCCATTATTATTCTGGTATTAGTTTCTAACAGGTCAATTTCTCTGAATGCTGTGCCTCAGACAACCCTAAAGAATAGCCATGCAGGTAATTGCTTTGATCCAAATTCATGGTACCAAATCTCTTAGATCCAATGCAGACTTCAGGTGGCAGAAAGAAGACAAACGACACCATCAGGATTTCTCTCTGATAAATATTAGTTAATAATAGACATAATATCACATTGTTTGTGTTGGGTGACCTTACGAATCTAGTAAATAAGTAAATAATAGAATGTTTTAAATTCTCATTTCTATATATGCTTCTTAATTTTTCAAATTCCCATCTTCGAGAGACATATTAAGATTTCATTTATACAGGTACATATCTGGCTGGGGGAAAAAAAAAACTGGCCAATCCCTGGATGACAGCAACAGGAGTCTAGATTTTTCAGACCAGACATGGGACCCCTATTGAAGAACCATGTATCATTCAAAAATTATCAAGTTAGTAAATGAACCATAAAGATGAAAAAGCTGTTAAATATTTCTTGTCTTAAAAAATGGGGTTATAGCTATATAAAATTCTTTTTCTAGATTCTAACTATCTCTGTCTCTGTCTCTGACTCTATCAGAGTACATTCATTCCAAGGTCTGAACGATTCAGGATGATGTTTCCAATAGAGGTTAATAAATGGCATCAGAGTGTCTATAAGCAGAACTGAAGGGCATCATGAAGAAAAGAATTAGACATAAGTACAAGCAGAAAAGACCAACTGATGAGAAGCTTTGGAGCAGTCTTTAAGGTCTAAAGGCCATTATTTCTCTCCAGAGCTTCTTTTGGAACTCTAGTACCATCTAGCCCTTTTCCAACAAAAGGTTCAAGAATATGAGTCGACCAAACATCTGAAGAGGCTAATGGGGGAGGAGGGGTTCTTACTTCCTATTGTCAACAGTTGGTTAGTTAGTTCAAATACCTTCCTTTGGTTCCCAAAAGTTCTATATAAAAAAAAGTCATATAAGATATGGAGCCAGTTGATAAAGAAAAAAAGAAAACTACACTTGATCTTAATCAAAAGGCTGAGAAGTGAGACACTCAAAAACACTTTTGTTCATAGTGAAAACAGTATCAGATTTAGCCTGTTTGGCATATTATGATGGAGAGGTTGTATGCAACAGAGAGGTCAGCATGGATAGGAAGAAAATAAGCTATGGAAACACTGATGAACATCTTGAGATATCATTAGCATGGATGTAATTTATTCAATCAAACTCTTACAGCCACTAGGGGAGTTTGAAGAGAAGTTCCCAGGGTAGAATGGGGGTAACAGTGCAACTTTTGTAAGTAAGTAGGCAAAGAAAAGCAGATACAATTTGTTATGTTGCTGCTTGGAATCAGGCTATAATTGCCAATCAGGAACCAGGACATCAAGACTCTTGATGCACAACAAATAGAAGTTTAGCAATCTTCTTCCTTCCCACAAAGTAATTCCCAAGTAGCATTGCACTACTTTCCATGCACCAAAAATTCAGGACAAATTAGAACTCTTAGAAAAAATTCTGTTTTCTCCCTCAAACATTCATGGAAAAGCTTTGTTTAATACCCCCAAAATGTTTTGGGTGGGAGCTGGAAGGTATTCACAGAAACATCATTTCAAATAAAATGGCAGATGCATCAGCCTGATGAGAAGTGAATGCTACATACTTAAAAAACAAAAGATTCATCCTTTGCATATCTTTTGGCGTGTCCAAATAAGATGAAAGCACCAGTAAGAATTTATAATCATTCACTAATTTAGCTGACAATGAGAGTGGGAAAAACCCTTCCAGACATATTTCTTGGTGGAATTGATATGCGGGATTTGTACAAATTGTGAGTAGGAATCATGTTAACATTTCCTTTTAAAAGCTTACTCTTCACAAGCTTTATAGCTAAATGATTCATCTACTAGATAAGTACAACTACTTCAAGTTATTTTCTGTAAGTCCAGAAATGTTTAAGTTTAAGATGAAAATCTAAACTCATCTAATTTCCACAAACCAACTGTGCTATTTTGCTATTAAAATGGAATATAAAATCCAGAGAGATAATTGGAAATGCTATAAGAGTAAATAATCATGGTACATTGCGTCAATGATCCCAATCCTGGCACGGCAGAATCCTCAAGGTGGGAGTGAAGATCAAAAGTGTATTATGCTGGCACTGTATTTTGCTGGTTTTCCTCCTTGGTGCAGGATTGATACCAGTCAGTGGTGACTCGGGGGAAGAGATCCCACCCTCGGCCCCTAATATGTGGGATGCCACAGGATTCAGTGTTCTCTCTGCTTCTATTTAACATCTACATGAAACTGCTGGGTGAGCTCTTCTGTTGCCATGGAGTGAGGTATCATCTGTATGCTGATGATACCAAATTATACATCTCTGACAAATTAAACAATGCTACTATTGTCCTATCCCAGTGCCTGGAGGCTATGGGGATCTGGATGGGGCACAACAGGCTTCAACTAAACCCTAGCAAGACTGAGTGGCTCTGGGTTTTGGGACCTTCTGGTTCTAGGACTATGCCATCTTTGGTACTGGATGGGGTTGCACTGCTCCAAACAGCCCCAGTGCGCAACTTGGAGGTTCTCCTGACTTGTGACTCCTGCTTGAAAACAGGTGGCAGTCATGGCTAGGAAGGCTTTTGAACAGCTTTGTGTTGTGCACCAGTTGCACCTGTTCCTGGATTAGGAGGCTCTGCTTATGGTCACTCATCCTCTGGTCACCTCCCAGGTGGACTACTATAATGTGGTCTACATGAGACTGCCCTTGAAAAGTATATGGAAGCTTCAGCTGGTACAGTATGTGGTGGCAAGGGCAGTTATGTGTGCCCCTAGAACAGTACATGTTACATCTCTGCTCTGCAATCTGCATTGCTGCTAGTTTGCTTCCAGGTCCAATTCAAGATGCTGGTTTTGTCTTTTAAAGCCCTTCATGGCATGGGTCCAGATTATTTGAGGGACGAGTCTTCCTGATTACACCTGCCCATACCATCAGGTCTTGCAGAAGTAAGTTGTGAGTCCCATCTGCTACAAAGCTACACTTGGCAGGACCCAGGAGACAGGCCTTTTCTGTTGTGGCACCCACCCTCTGAAACATCATCCCCCCAAGATGAGACTGGTCCCATCCTTGATTTCCTTCCAGAAGTCCCTCAAAACTTGGCTATGTCAACAGGCTTTGGGGTCTCAAGGGAATGGTGACTTGATAAGGTGGCTACACTGTTTGCAACATCTAATGCTTTCTCCTAGCCCTTTAATAATAATATTAACGTTTTAATTGTAGAATGTTTTTTAATATTGTCATGTTATGGCTTTTTTTATTGTACGCCACCCAAAGTCACATTCTGTGAGATGGGCAGCCATATAAATATGATAAATAAATAAATACAATTTAAAAAAAAAACAGGCAAGATAATGGGAGTGAGATTGTGACCCCTTTTATATGCCTGGCTAGATTTAATGAAATTGTGACTAACAATAGCACTACATGTACACACACGTGAAATGAATTTGGGGGGACTGAAAGGTGAGCCTATCAATGAGGCTGTCACTACCAACACATAAATATGATTGAATAGGATTGTGCAATGCTTGAGATTCAGTTCCAAAGTGAACAAGGATGTGTACATGGAACTTGTACAACTCTTTAAAGCAGCTGGGTCTCTTCCCAGGATTGCACAGCAACAGGAGTTGGAAAAATAACAATCAGGAAATCTGTTATTATATCTTATACAACTATAGTTGTATGTTTCAGAATGTACATTGAACAGAAGGCTGAACTACTTATCCTCTAAGATCCCTACCTGTCAGGCCTAGCCCAAGGAACTCCAGGAGACCATGCAGATTCAGTTCAGCAATGTTTATTAGCTACAACCTCTAGCAAGAATCTTCCCAGACTGAAACTAGTTCCCAAGGTCAGCCAGTCAAAACAGAGTGAATTCCTCAGGGAGGTGCCAGCCTCATCCTCTTATCTCTTCCTCGCCCCTCAGGAGACGAAAGAGGATGCTTCCCTCCCTGAGTCTGGCCTTCATAATTCCATTCCATCACACTACCAAAGCTATGATTCTGTAAAAAGGGTTTATAGAAAATGGATGCTCCAATGAAAAAGTCAAATGTTATTATTTAATTTCAAGTCTAAACAAGAAAAGTTCCTGAAATATTTAATGAAAAGAAAATATATGCAGTATTACCATAAATAACAAAGACCTGTAGAAATGCTGGCCTTTAAATTTTGCCACTACTCCTCAATAGGGCTTGGAGTCATGGTGGCCTCTGAGAGGATTCAAAAATCAAGATGGTGGTTACATATGGCATCCATTCTCTTGGGGTTTCCAGAAGGCCCTTAAGACTTGGCTCTGTTCCCAAGCCTGGAGTTAGTATGTTTATGGAGCCCCTGTCATGTTTTACTACTACTACTACTACTACTACTACTACTACTACTACTATGGTTGCGTTTTAGTCTGGGTCGGTATGTTTTGTTGCCATGTTTTTAACTCTTTTAATTGTGGTGTTGTAAGTCTTTTTGGAGTGGGTGGCCATGTAGGAGTTAGACATTCAGTCAATGAAGAACGACTTCTAATACCTTTATTAGATGCAACTTTCTTTTGTTTAGCACATACATTCCAACTCAAACTTTCTCCTTTTTACCTATTTATTCCTCCCTGTGGGGTTAATCTTCCAAGTTCTTAAAAGGATAGTACACAATTTATACCATAACTTATTTCTTCCCCTCATAACAATTTACATTGTTGTTGTTGTTCAGTCGTTAAGTCGTGTCCGACTCTTTGTGACCCCATGAACCATATTGTGCCAGGCCTTCCACTCGTTCACTGCCTCCCTGAGTTTGCTCAATTTCATGCTCATTGCTTCAGTGATGCTATCTAGCCATCTCATCCTCTGCCGTCCTCTTCTCCTTTTGCCTTCCATCTTTCCCGCATCAGGGTCTTTTCCAAAGAGTCCTCTCTTCGCATTAGGTGACCAAAGTATCTGAGCTTGAGCTTCATTATCAATCCTTCCAATGAGCAATCAGAGTTGATTTCCTTTAAGATTGACTGGTTTGACCTCCTAGCAGTCCAGGGGACTCTTAAGAGTCTTCTCCAGCACCACAGTTCAAAGGCATCAATTCTTCGGCGTTCAGTCTTCTTTATGGTCCAGCTCTCACAGCCATACATTACTACTGGAACAATTTACATTACATAGTGCTTATTTCCCATTGGAAAATGTGATTGAGTTCTAGATACTCCTAAAACTCTGGCCGTCCTCTCATGGGACATTTGGGATGGATTACCAGATTTAAAGACTTTGTGGTTTATGTTGCCAAGATTGATATACTTCTGCTACAGGAATCCTGGTCAGATAACAAACTGCTTTTAGGTAGATACAATCAGATGTAATGCCTGGATCATGGTAAGGCAGGAGTCTGTTTAGAACAGGATTTCTCAAACTTCCTTGTGGAGGTGCAGACAGAGTCCAGGGGAGGTGTGAAGCACATATTAGTTGTACATTGTTACAATAAATCCACCTTTCCCAAAGTTTCATTGTACTATTTTCATTGTTTGTTTGCATTCATGTTGGTGTTTAGATTTTTAGGGGAGGTATGTACATTAAGATTACACTAAAGGGATATGTGATGGCAACAGGTCTTCAACATTTGGCAGCACTATGCAGTGACAGTTCTGCTAAAATATAACAGATTTTACAGCCTCTCTATAAAAAGAGCAATTAAGATATGCCTCCTAACTAATAACCATCAGTCTTTTAAACATAATAAGCAAAGATGGGATATATACGTTGGTCAATGTATATATCCCATCTTTGTGAATTTAATCCTAAATTAACTATCTGTAAATCAAAGTAGAAACATACCTACACAATGTTGTACGTACTTACTCTCCTGCTTATGTAATCGTAAGATGACTTCAGTACAAGAGCGGGCTCAAAGGATAAGATACTTTTTTGCCAAGTTCTATCAATACCTTCCTAATTCAAATATAACTTGCATATTGATTGCTCCATCTGTAGCAATTATCCTGCTGAATTTTCATATTAGGCTGACTATCTCAAGGAATCTGGCCCCCTTCACACAATTTTTTTTTTCACAGCTAGCTGACCTGATAGAGATCATTTTCCTGTCCCTCTAGCAATAAGAGCATCTGACAAATACTTCTTAGAATTGAATCATTCTGTTAACCTGGAACCAGATTCAAAACTAGCCTGTGCTAAATAGACACAACAGCAGAAAGAGGAACTAATTGAACTACTCTCTTCTTAGACAGCTTTGCAGGTTTTCTCTGCTATAATTGAGGTTAAGCCCAAAATGATCTTTTAGAGACTCATAGCAAATGTATTCAGCTACTTCCACCCTTATCTTCCCTGGTATCAGATAATAGGATGAAATCTGAGAGTAAGGTTTGCTCTTCCTTGTTCTGGCTTGATTTTGATTGACAAGAGGTTAGGAAATAATTGGTTGGGAATTTAAAATATGCAATGCACATCCAGCTTTACATTCCATCAAGGAATTTTTATTGCTGAAAAACAGTACAAAGATTTATTACAAATAAAACAAATATATATTTTTAATGACAACTAATAGTGACATCACAAGCTAGGAATCCAGCCTTGTTTTGGCACTTGATAGCTTCTTACCCAGTCACTAAGACCCATCTTCTATTGGCAACAGTGTGGGAGGAGCACTTTAGGGCACTATATGCACTTTAGGGCATCATACACACAAGAAGATCCACAAGAATTGGATTTAGAGTCCAACATCAAGTTTGGATCCCTGTAAACAAGTTCTGAAATAATAGGCCTTGTCAGAGATCTCAAGTATGGTGAAGCTGCAGGCAATTATTTTATTACTGCTGAAGTTCTACATTGCAATCTGGAATGATGGACCCTTGCATTAGCTCCCCTGTGCACATATATTGATCATAGTATGCAAATACCAAAGGACTGGATTGAACTATTTTAGAGCCTATCTATAAAAAGAGTAATTAAGATATGCCTGCTAACTAATGACCCATCAGCCTTTTAAACATAATAAGTAAGTTTTATGCCATGCACTCGTATAACAAAGTATCTGATTGGGTCAACTCAGAACACATTCTAGAAGGTAAATAGGCAGGTTTCAGAGCTGGATGCTGAATTTTTGACCATGCTCTTATTTTGCAACATCAGGCCAAAAATATTTATCCATGGTTCTGTACTACAGGTTGTCCTTGTTTAGTGACTGTCTCACACAGTGACCTTTTGCAGTTACGACAGTGATGAAAAAGTAACTTTGTTACAAATCCTCATGTTTACAACCTTTGCAGGCATGTAAAGCAAGGAAAAGCTGAAGTAAGATCATGAGCACAGTTGCGGTTTCACTTTGTGACCGCTTTGCTTAACGACCAAGTTGTCAGTCCCAATTATGCTCAGTAAATGAGGACTATCTGTACTCATTGCATTTATTGATTTCAGGTCTGCATACAATCTTATCTCCAGAACAAAGCTGCAGAGCAAACTCAGAAATACTACAATAGTTAGACAACTACTTCTGCTAGTATACAAACTCCGTGAGAACTGTAGAATAAAGGTTTGCTGTAGTATGCAAGGTACTCTACTAAAACATTTCCAGCTTGAAAGGAGTAAGACAAGGATATACGTTAACTCCTTTGCTGTTCAAACTGCAATGCTATGGGCTCTTGAAAGGTGATTTTGGTGATGGACTATGATCAAGCACATATTGCACTCAAGCAACACACTAGAGACTTGGAAAGCCAACTGGACCAATTTGCCGTAGCCAGGAATGTGTTTCTAAGTCATTAATGTTCTTTTTTCAGGCCAACATTATATTTAAATCAAATAATGTTCCTAAACTCTGAACAGCACTAAAATTGACATTACCAGACAAGGGCAAATATTAAAAAGCTCTTCATGAAGTTATGTTTGTGCCCTTGTGCAGAAGGACCCATTGAATCTATAGCCTTTGTATTGTTATTGCGCACTGCATCTTCTGTAAGGAACAATGGGGCATTTTATAACTCCCTATTTGGCAAAGTACCCAGAGAATTCTGATTTATTTTATCTACAGTTACTCCTGTCAGACCATATAATTCTGTTTTCCTGAATGTGACAAAAATGTGGTTATACTGTTTGTAAAACTCAGCACGCTTTGATCATCTTGATGATCTAGTTATAATTTTAGGTCTAGGATTTTTAAAAAACATTACTCAAAACAGAAATTGTGTAATTACTTTCCTAAATTATAGAATTCGAGTATAGAATCTCTTCTAATTTGTCCTGCAATCCTATGGCTAATTCAGAATTATCAGACACTGACTGCTGTATCTCCTCCTTCATAAATTAGTGGAACGATGTAGGAAGCACTCCATACTCATCCAGCTGACAATTTATAAATATAATATTCTCATTTGTGACAGGATTTACATCTAATCTCTGTTTTACCCCTAATTCCTAGTTTCTAAACTTGTATATAGGAACCACATTTACATTTCTATCCCTTAGTGCCATGCAACTGTTCTTTATACTGTATTTTCTGAATTCCTCTTACTATTTTCCACCCCTTTCCTTATATCCTCTTCTAATGTAATACCTTCTCTTAATTATACTAATCAACCATGTTGAATTTAGTATGTATTTCTCTTTCATTCAACACCTCAGATTGTTTTTTACTGCATGGTGTGTAGTTGTATGTATCTGCAAGAATTCAGTGATAAAGATCTTCCACCTTTTTCCTTCTAACTTGGCAGTTTGTAAGCTATTTTCCAGAATTCTGCTGAATCTCTCAATCCATACATTGATGTATGTGTGTATGTGTGTGCGTGCATGTATAGTATTACACTTTGCTAAAAAGTTTTCAAATTCCAACACAATAAACTGAGCCCTGTTATTAGAGACAAATTTTAGGAATCTTCCATACTACACATACTACAGAAATAAATTTTGTAACTGTGATTAAGGTAGCTTGTGATATAAAAGCCACTTCTGGCCATTTACTATAATGAACAGTTAACATCATCATATAATGACAATCCATAGAAGCTCCATCAAAGGGACCAATTATTTCTGTAGCAATTTTTCCCCCAACAGTGCTTTGAAGTAACATAGATTGTGATAGTAACTCATGTTACTGCTCTCTTTTGTAACTGACAAGCAATATATAATGGGGTTACTGTCTCTACTTTTATGCCCATCCCTAGCCATTAATAGAAATCTCACAATGTTTGTTCTGTTCTCACTATTTCTTGGTACTATGCACCACTGCATGACATTACTGGCACAAGTAGTTCATATGTTCCCCACAACACATATGCTCTTTGTGGTAAGAGTTCCTTCCAAATTCCAAAATAAGGCAGTAACATCACACCAACCCCACTTCTATCTGTTGGCCACTTCCCTACCAAATATTCCCATAACCTCTGCTGGATTAGGCATGTGACATATGCAGACTGAACTTGTTCTTGAGTAACAGCAGTAAGTGCACTAAAAGTGGGGGGGGGGGGAACACTACCTCCTCATCACTAACACTCTGACAGTGGTGCTGGCAATCAACAAACAGCCCAGGAGTGCCTGCAGAAAGGTGTGTCAAACAAGTCAAGATGGTAGCTATGACTGTATAATTGAAGCCCTGCCCATTTTTTATGTGCAATGCACAACATATGTAAAAAAAAAAAAGAAGAAGAAGAAGAAGGTGGGGGAAGGATTGATGGTATGGTCACAGACACCATCTGGAATTTTTTGACCCCCACCCCGCAGATCCCCCTGAGTCAGCAGCTACATGTTGTGTTCCTGATTTATTGTCCATTTCATATATAAAGGAAAGCAACTTTGCTGACCATATAGCAATAGAATTGCTTGCCCATCCCATTCCCTTTGTAGTCAGTAATGCTGCCAAAGGTTTATGGCCTGTACATAATTTAAATATATGACTCCACTAAGAAGTTACTCATTTTATAAAAGCCCAAACACACACAAGTGCTTCTTGTTCAATAACACTTTATTTTCAGTATTACTAAATGTTCTTGATTCACATGCAATTGTTTTCCCTACAATCCCTTTATGTAATAACTTAAATACAGTTCCCAATCCACAATCTGAAGCATCTGTTAATTCAGGATCAGACAATATCAAATCAGGATTAACAGCCAATTTTTTTCACACTCTCAGTGCGGTCACTGTTCACTTCCAAATTGTAAGTCCCCTTAATAAGTCACGAAGGAGCTGTACCTATTTTGGAATTCATTTTTCATACCAAGAGGTGAAACCATAAAAGAGACTATAGCTATGACTGAATTAATTTATGGCCAGAAGCCCCCCCCCAAAAAAAAGTACACAAAAAGAAGCAGATTACAGAAGTAGATTGGTGACATTATCTAATATCTTGGATAGATCTACATCTACTTTAGGAATGGGGCAGAGAAGCCACAGAAGGATCAATCATTGTGAATGGTTTTCTTCCAAGTAGAAAAAAGCTTACCTGCAAAGTAAGCAGTTTTTCAAAAATTTAGGCCAAAAAAGAGATATCATGTCTAAATTATTCCATGGAGGAAGGATACCTGCAACTACACATTCAGGATTAGGCTTCAACCCCTATACTGAAATTGATGTCCCAAAGGGAAAGCTCTGTTTGCCTCCAGCTGCATTTTCCAAATTAAGCCTTCAATACAAATTAATACAAATTCCAAATTAAGCCTTAAATACAAATACTCTTAATACAACTGCAGACTATCCTCAAATTATTTTCATGTTTTTTTTGCTGTTCTCCCAAACAAGGCTATGTCATCAAAATAACACTGTACCCCCTTTTGATTTTTCAGAATACAGTGGTACCTCAGGTCACGAACGCTTCTGTTCACGACCAATTCGGGTCACGAACAGCACTGTTCGCAAAATTTTGCTTCCGTTCGCAAACTCCACATCGGGTGATGAACAGGATCCACGGCCATTTTCCCTGCTGACACACATGGTCATGGCTTCCTGTAGGGAGGGGGACTCTCCCTCCAAACAATAACCACCTCCCCACCTGCCTTCCTGTCCTCCACGCCAGAAGTCGCCTCGAGCAAGGTTAGCGTTCTCTCTCTTCATACTGTACTGTACTGTACTTTGTGTCATATTTTTGTGGTTTTAAAAAAAAATACATATGGTTCAGAATGGATTAACTGTATTTACATTGAACCTTATGGGAAAATTTGATTCAGGTCACGATCAAAATCGGTTGGTGACCAAATTTGTAGGGGTCAGAACGGATTAACCATATTTACATTGAACCTTATGGGAAAATTTGATTCGGGTCGCAACCAATTCGGGTCGCGACCAGAGTCACGGAACAAATTAAGTTCGTGACCCAAGGTATCACTGTAATGGGCGTCATCCTTTGGGAATGATACAAACCCATGGAGAACATACATACATACATACACACATAAGAGACATGTAATAAATGATGTAAGAGCTCTATCTCCATCACTGTTTTTCTTCCTTGTTGTTACCATAGCAAAAACTCATTCAGATGACTTAACCTCTTCAATTATATTCTTTGCCTCCAACCTCTTAAGTTCCACTCATAGTACTTCTCTAAGTATAAATAATAATCATCACAGTTTCTGTTGTATAGGTATCACATTCTATTTTAAGTTAGTGGGCAGACCAGAGCATCACCTACTATTCAGTAGTGCTCTTCTTCCGTTATAGTTGTAGCTGATTCTACCACTGTGGTTCTTAACTGGAGTCCAAATACTCATCCATCCACTATCCCCACATTTAATGCAACATTCCCCCCCCCCCCCAAGAATAGGGATACCATTAGGTACAACATAAAATTCTGCTGCTGTACTATGTAACTCAAAAGTTACTTCTGCAGTTAAACATCCTTTCACTGGAATTTGATTTTTCAAATAGCATACTAACTGTCGTCTGGGCTTGATAAGTAATACTCTGGCCATATAGAAAGTGGTGATCCAGTATCCAACATCAATTCCGTCTCTTTAAATACCTCCTCACCCTCCCCTACGCCCCCCCCCCCATAACTTTTATCTTACACATAATTTTCTCTGCAAGGGGGATAAAACCAGTATTGTCCACATTCAAAATAGTCACATTTAGTACAGTAACTACATGTACCTGCTGGTTAAATTGATTGCTATGTCATAGTTTAGCAAAGTGTCCTATATTTTTACACTGTTTACACTGGATGATCCTGGTATGGCATCTTTTCCAATTTGCCACATGCTGAAATGACCCATAATGAAACAAGCTCTTCCCACTATTAGAGTTCGTTAAACCAATCCATTTCTTCTTTTTTCACAATTTACATAAGTTTTCAAGATAGGATGCTTATGTATAGAATCCACAGCTTATACTTCATTCTCTTTATCCAGTCTCTTAATCTTGGCTTCCACCACAGTTGTGTTGCAATTACAACAGCCTTCTCCAAAGTAAGGTCTGTCTCTAATTACAAGCAATCCTGAGTGGGGATGTAGAGTGGATGTTTTCTCAAACAAGTGATCTCTAATCACTTTTGCTATTATTCCAAAGCAAAATATTCCCACCAAATTTCCCAAGGCAGTAACATACGGTAGTATAAATTATTTCCTTTTTTGTTCTTCCTGGTAGAATTTATAACAATTGGTGGCCACATTATTTCTGGCATCCCCCCACAAAAAAAGCAAACTATAAATAAGGTTGCCAGTGAAGTTTCATATTTACCATCCATGAAGAAGAAGGTATAAAACAAACACTGTCCTTCGGTTCCCAAACAATAAAGCAGTACAGTAATGCACATTTTCTTGTTTCTGAAACCCCTTCCATTAACATCCAGTAAACAGTTCTCAAACATCTAAATCCAAACTGAAAATAGCTGAAATGGCCACTTGCGGAAGGAGTCCATTTCTAGATGTGTTCAATAAATAGGAAATGGAGCAATATAATTTTATTTAGCAAGGCTCTTATACATGAATGTGACTTCTCTTGGCAAAGCTTTACAGGAGGAACCCAAATGAGTTGTTAACATTGCTTTTGATATGATTATGGAATACACATTGCTATTCAATAGTTATACTATAAGCATAGTTTCTATAACTGTGGTTTGGTTGGGGAATCCAGGAAACTAAGACCAGTCTGACTTAAATAGCAGGGAAAACCCTAGAACAGATTTTTAAAAAAATGTTTGGTAAGCAGTTAAATGAAAAAATGGTGATCACTAAAGTCAGCATGGATGTGTCAAGAACAAGCCTTGCTAGACTAAACGTATCTCATGTAACTTTTCTAATAAGGTGTGGGAATGCTGTAGATGTCATCTATCCTGACTTCAGCAAAGCATTTGACAAACTGTCCCAGGACAATGTTATTAGCAGATGAATTAAGTGTGGGCTAGTGACATGGCAATTAAAAGGATACATAGCTGGCTTAAAAATCATATTCAAACAGTGCACTTCAATATGTATTCATCTAACTGGATGGATAATTATGTGGAGTGCCAATAGTTTCAGTCTTTATATTCTTCAACATTTTTATTAATGACTTAGGTATGGAAGTAGAGGAAATGCTTATCACATTTGTCAATGACACAAAATTGGGTGCGTTATCTAAAAACTTAAAAGATAAAAATAAAAGTCAAAGCAATGCTGATAGGTATGTAGAAATGGGCTGAGAATAGCAGAATGAAACCTAACAAATCAAAGTTGCAAGTATACAATGTGGAATATCTGGCTTGGCACCAGTCCCGAAATAGTTGTAAAAAGATCTTAAAATGCTGGTTGGTTATAAACTAGTATTGTGATATGACTGCAGAAAGGCAACTGCAATTTAAAGCTGCACCAATAGAAGCATTTAAAAAGAAAAAAAATCATGGGAAGTAATTGTTCCATTCTATTCTGCATTAGTATGGCCTCATCCTGGGTATATGTCTAGTTCTGGGCGCTACATTTTGGTTGCAATAGTTTGGAGAAGGGAAACAAGGATGATCAGGGGAATAGGAAATATCCCATGACATACCTGAAAAGATGTCACCCAAAAGAGCTCCAAGTTCTAATACCTACCACTCCAGAGTGCAGGCCATAGAATAATGGATTTAAGAAATGGGAAACCAGATTCCCATGGAAGTTTAGGGAAAGAAAAAACAACCCTAAACCAAACCATTCAACCAATTGCACAGAGAGGTGAAAAACTCCTCTTTGCCAGTAACTGTTAAACTGTTAAGGGTTTCGGATTTAAAGAATCATACCTGTGGTTAAAATGAATCATTTGATTTATGTTCCAGGGAACTCCTTATTCAGCTTCTACAGATTTTTACCTAGTGAAAATGATTATATTCCAGGAAGTACATGTTGGCAATATCAGTTATGTACCAGCTGCTTTTCTTAAATTAACTTGCTTGGCTAGATCTCCAAATAAAGCCATTTTCTGTGGGCAATGTACTATAAAGAACCATTTGTTTCCTTAGAATTCTGTACAAGCATAGAGATAATTGCTTATTTTCAAATGGCAGCTAGCAGTAGGTTAACGTGAAACTTAGCATATTTTTCTCTCCCCTCCCCCTTCACCTGAACACATTACATTGAGATGAAAAGTATTTCTAATTTGTCAGACATTTTTAATATCATTCTATTTCTCCATTACCTAGAGAATTTCCCAAAAGACCATTGTGTTTTCTTCAGTTCCCTTTCATTAATTCACCATTCACTTTCCACATGGACAAGCGCAATCTCACCTACCCTAGGTGAGATTGTTATGCCACCATTTTTCCAGAAATGGCATTGCTGGTACTATATGTCACAAGGATAGAGATGAGAAGCCTGATGCAAATGAAAACCCCAGATGCAGTTTTAAAAGGTGGAAACCAATGGCATTTCCAAGAAACCCCACATTTCTGTGAGTGACATGAGCAAATTTATAGCAACTTTATAACAAGAAAATGGAAGACCCTTTGGTCACTTTATTTTTTTCAGAAAAGTCCATCTCCCGTGGCCCAATGTAGAATTTTATCAGAAAAGATAAACACTAGTATTCATCCATTATGGTTCTCCTGAAGGCAAGCCCCCCAGACTTAATCCCAGAAGAATCCCAGAAGAAGAATTCTTAAGACCTATTCCTATATGCCCATTGGCTAAAGGAAGAGAAGCACATCAGTCTTGCAACACTAGTCATTGACACCCATGATGGCTGGAAAAGGAGCATCAAATACTGAGTAGTATATAATGTATTGAAATAGGAGCTTGCACTAATGAGGACTGATGTAGATGTTTTGTCATGTGTCTGTTTGAAGGAGGGCTGTGGGTCATCACTGACAATGTGTGGGTGCCTTGTACACCAAAAATTGAGCATCTTAAATGAATGTGTCCAAGCCCTGAGAGGGAAATAATGAGATGAATGTTGATGGCCCTTAAAAATAGGTTGATGGCCCTTAAAAATAGGCCCAAACTATCGACCCTGTAATTGTGCAGCACTGTTAGAAACAAAATAGCAGGACATAATTGCTTTCTTAAAATCAGCAGCCTATGGTTTGACTATTCCTAAAAGTGTATGTAATTGTATACATTATTCTTGGTAATAAAATTATACAAAGAACATTTTTTTAATGCCATTGTAATGTTAAACTCGTTGATCTTCATGCCGCAGTGTATATGACACGCTGATTACTTTTAGCATAAAAAAAGATTTTTCTTCTTTTTTTCCTATGAAAATTCCCCAGCCATTGGTGTACTGAGATGATGTTCTAAAGCTTCTATTTCAGCCTTCTCCAGCTTGAGGCCCACAAGATCAGTTTGATTTACAACCTACAGAGTTCTTTAGCTATAACCACTCTAGTGTGAAATAAAATAAAATAAAATAAAATAAAATAAAATAAAATAAAATAAAATAAAATAAAATAAAATAAAATAAAATAAAATAAAATAAAATAAAATAAAATAAAATAAAATAAAATAAAATAAAATAAAATAAAATAAAATAAAATAAAATAAATAAAATGTAGGATAGGAAGACTATTGACACTATTTAACTATGGTATCCCAGGTCCTTGGGACAGACTCAATATGTGGATAAAATGCCAAATCCAGTCTAAACACTGACTGTGCGACCCACAATAATGTAGGATAGGAAGAGCATTGACACTATTTAACTTTGGTGTTGGAGAAGACCCCTGAGAATACCATGGACAGCTGGACAGCCAAGAAAACTGATGGATCATTGAACAAATCAACCCAGGGTTCTCACTCAAGGCACAAATGATCAGGCTCAAATTATCCTACTTTGGATACATTATGTGAAGACCTAAGTCTCTGGAGAAGGCTGTAAGGCAGGAGAAGGTGGAAAGAAAGAGAAGAAGACGGCCAGCAGCAAGGTAGACAGGTGCACCATTGAAAGAGCTGAAGGACCAGTTTAGTGACAGGTTGTCATGGAGAAAATCTATCTATCTAGTCTCTAGGAGTCAAAAACCACTTGATGGGACATAATCAATTAAGTACATGCTAAAAGAAAGCACTAACGCACATGAGTTAAGTGCATAAGAAAACAGTTAATTATGAGAAGCAACTGTGAGGTGGGAGTAGTACAGAGGCTTTTAAAAATCTAAGCTTTTACATAGCCATTCTATGCACAGGAGTACAAAAAAGAAACTATTTATACAGGAAAGCATACAGAAAACATAGAAGACACCACCGATGCCTCCTCACCATTACAACAGCCTTCTGCCACAGCACTGCAATTTGAGAAGATTCTTCTATTTCTTTCTGAGTTTGTCTGAGGAAGTTTACCTACAATTCTACCTACAATTGGTAGAAGCTCATTTGGCAACAATTTGGGGTCGAAACTTCTCTATTGCCACATGCAGAGTTATCCTGAAGAGCTGAGCCCTAACACAGTTATTAGGTTTCAAAAAATGCCTTTCAAATATATCTTTTTGAACAAGCTTGTGAGTGTAGATGAATTGTTAATGTTACCTTTTGATTTGATTTTACATGTTTTTGGTTTTAATTGCTATTTTAACTGTTTTAACGTCTTGATTTTAAATGTGTTTTCACTGTCAACTGCTGAGAGACTTTGGTACTTATTAGCCTACCATGCTGATGAAATATATAAATAAATATGTTCTAAAAATGTTTTTTCCAACATGTTTTTTGTATGGTTCCTGTCATTTACAAAACCTCAGTGAAAGAACAATCCTATTTGATTGCAAAATACCACCATGCTGAACATAAGATTTTATGTTCTACCATGAAGTCATACCTGAGTGCTTTAGAGGAGAAAGATTTGTGGCTTGCTGAGGACCACAGCATGGCAGTTTTATAGATGTTTAACTCGGTGTGGATGCTGCTTGTATAGTCAATAAGCTTTGGAACTGCATTTTCTATTGGGGAGGTTGAACTGCTGTTGTTACTGAAATCACAGCAGCTACTACATGAGATCCATTTAAGTCATCTATTCATAATAGCACTGACCGGTTTGCATCCAGCACCGGGTACATCCAAAGCACTCTTATAAGCACTGTCATAAATGTGAAGAAACTTAATTACAGGTAAACAGAAAAATAATGACTACGGACAAATTGTAAATAAACAAATAGGTAGTCTGGGTGAGAACAAGGAAGATGCACGTTACCACCATTTTCTTCACTGAGAATCATCTCAAACATAGCAAGATGATTGTTTATGTGGTTAATTCTCTTAGTATTTCTTCATATTATTTTTGCCCAATAACATTAACCTAAAGGCTGCAAGCTTTATTTTGTTTATGTTTTAAGGCATTTTAAATAATCTTGCACCACTATAATGATTTAACTAATAAAATTGTAGAAAAAAATAAAACTCCCAACGAGATTGTTAAAACATTAAACATCTGAATTACGTTTGCACCAATCACATCTTTAACAGAATTATTGCACAAACTGTTGAAAAGAATGATTGTCATATAAGATATTTTTTATCACTGAAGCTGGAGTCCACAATAAGTGAACTTTGAGTTGGACCTAATATCATAATGCCAAATATAAATGTTGGACTTAATTAGCAAATTTAATAATGATACCCGGAGCACGACTTAGCTCTTCAAAGTGCATGTACAATTTGTAAGCTGGAATCTAAAGCTTCTGCTAGCATACTATTTTAGTATGTATGCTGATACACCAATTTGTGAACCCATTTGCAAGAAAATTATCTCCAAATATTGAGAATTTCAACTGACTATTTTAGAAAGTAAATTCCTAGTCCTCATGGTTGCAAAATTCTACCCAAAAACTAAACTGGGAGACCTGGTATTCAGGATATAGGGTGGTATTATTATTATTATTATTATTATTATTATTATCATCATCATCATCATCATCATCATCATCATCATCCCCCCCGCTCCCCTCTCTCTCTGCCTGACTACAAGATTTGCTTTGTGACTTCCATGGATTTTCTCCTAATCTTAGATTTCTGATCCTTCTAAATGAAAATAAGCATATTAACATATACAGACTGGCATATATAGTTTTCTGAACACAACATTTGAATACAGTTTTCAAATATGTTTCAAATCTGGATGGCGTATGACCAGTTTTTCTTAAACACTGATTAAAAAAAATTAACAGGAAAGGGAAAACCATATGGACAGCATCAACTTCCAAATTTGCTAAATAACTAAACAGTGAAATCAGTATTTAATTTCAAGGAATGCTTCATGTATAACCCAACTGATTGGATCATGATATCCCTGTGTTAAGGGTTTGCATGTCTTAATTATTTGATTGGATTTCCCAGTAAAGTTTGCCTAAAGTAGGTTCAGATGAGAGACAAATGAGGTTATCTGGTTTTTTGGGAGGGGGAGGGATGCAGAAATGAGACGGGTACTTGGGCCAGTGTTGTCTGTGCTGTTTACATTAAGGTCATCGGTGCTAATGCAGACACTCTATTTCTGTATAGGCAGGATAAGAGGTCAGAAAGGAGAGACAGAAAAGGTGAGCTTGCAATGGAGGATCCAACTCTCTCATGTGCACATACACACATAGAGTAAGAGAAAGACATACTCTGAAGACCAAATATAAAATAGGGATCTGCCCTTTTTTCTGATTGCAAAATAATTTCACCTCATTTTCACACCAAACTATAAATTCAATCCAAAAGAAATCTGTAGAAAAATTCCTACTCTGTTGGTACTTTACATGCACCTTTGTGCATTTTCTATGTCACTAAGACCTGGGCAGGCGGATCAACAGCACCAGCAGATACAACATTTAGGATTAAGTCAGAAGTAAGATCAGCCTGTTACTTTACTTTTATTTGCTACCTGATGTCCTAGAGGTCCAGGCATGATTGAGGGAAGCATCATAGGAGCTTCTACCTTAAAAAAAAAAATCTGTTATGTTTCTATCAGGAAAAGAAAGAATCTCCCCACAATATACACACAGGCCAAGATCATCTGACACAATGTGTTAATTACTAGCTTCAGTTAGACTTTTCTGTACAGTGAATTGCTGATGAAGTAGAAAACTTCAATTCAAATGAGTGCCTTTGTGTTCTATGTGGGTCATCTCAAATCTTTGCCTTCTACCCATAATTTTAAATTTAATTTGCCTCATTTGGCATTTTCTCTGCAATGGTTTTCTATTATGGAACAGATAAATATGGATTTAATTAACTGCCCTTCTACTCTTACACAGGCCAGAAAATATATTGAGACAATCCATGGTTGTTATTGTGACCATGAACCTCCAAACTAATGATCATAATAGGAAATAATATGAATATTGAGTATTTCCCAATGTTATACCAGAAGTCACTTCAATCAAATCGGGCAGTGATAAGTAATGGGAACCCTAGCAAAATCAGTGACCTGTTTCTCTGGCCCCAAAAAAGGTATGTTCCATGTCCTTGAAACCCACTTCTCCAAAATCCATTTCTTCCATTTCTTTTAGAAAACTGGACAAAATGTTCAATAAGCTTTTGGTGTTTTATTTTTTTTTCAATTAACTAATGCTTTACAAAAATTCAGATATATGCAGAAAGTCTCCCATCATTAGTGCTAATTATTAGAACTATGCTTGTAATTAACAGTAGTAAAGAATGTTAGATCCTCAGATTTCCCAAAAAAGAAACATATATTTAGCAAAGAAATAGTCAGCTACTGCTTCTTTTTTACCGGTAGTTTAATAAATGAGCTTTTGCCATTTTTTTCTGTGGTAAACTTTTTTAAAGCACATCCATACTCACTCATGGAAAATGATTTGAAATTTCTCTCCAATTATATTTATGTAGATGATTTCTATGATGGGTGTGATGATCCATGCTGGTAAAAAACAAACAAACAAAAAAATAGAAAGTTCAGCTACTGAAATTTGCAGATAAATATTCTAAGCAGAATCCTTGAAGAGTTGAAGCTCCTAGTACATCAAGAGATTATTAAAGAGTTGCTAGTAACGAAAGCCGCTTCAGATATTTATCTTCTTTGTTCATCCTATTATTATGCTGCTGATAAAAAGTACCACCAACTTTGAAAGGCCCAAACACTTAATGTAACTATCAGCACATTTCCTCTCTTCATCCGATACGCCCTGATCCAGCTAGGAGTCATGTATGCATAGCAGCAGCCTGGATGAATATCCTAAGCTATATAAACAGTTATCAAGAACTGGATCTGACTGTATCTTCTTTGCCTGGTCCAACTGTTGGTATCACTAGGGCATAGCCAAGCTGAGCCTCGCTTTACTTAAAGCAATTATTTGACCCAAAAGAGTCTTAAATATTTCATTTCCTGAAGCTCTGCTTGTTGGTTTCTGTAGTTTCCTACTACAAGACATAAAAAGGAAGGAGGTAAGACACAGCTCTGTGAATCATTTTGCTCTCTGACATAATAAATGGCACCCCATCCCCCAAGTGAAGTTTCGACTGAGAGTACTAAGGTCTAACAAAGTTATTTTGACATCTTGGGAGAAAATCCTGCAGATACCTCCTCCTTTCTGGCAAAAAAAAAAAAGTAATAACAATAAATGCATTAATAATTATTTGTTGTTATTTTATAGGAGTTAGGCCAATGATGAATAAACTACTGAAAGAGATTGTGTCTCTTCAATAAAAAAACAACAACTAAACCCTGTTTGGATAACACTGGACTTGATAGCTTAATTTAAGTTTTAGCAACAAAGCAATGGCAACAAATCTTTTCAGCTGTGACATCAGGATGGCAGCTTTTATTTAAAGAGCAAGACCTTTCTTCTTTTATGAACAGGAGCAATTCTTGCTTTTAAATTAATGCTTGGCATTTCACATCAATTTCAATACTCCAGACTCCACCCTTTTGTTGTGATTCTGTCACCTCTGTCAGAATCACAACTTGGAACTTCAGCATCATCTGCTGTATTTGCTGATTGTAGTACAAATATACCATCCTGCTTTTTAAGGAACTTGAAAATGCACACAGCTTTAAAGTTGTCCCTGTTCACTGTAGTGAATTGGGCAGTGTCTTGTAAAATGTCCTGGGATTCTTTTGAGCTTCTGGAATCTGAGGAAGTAGATAGGATCCTCTGTAAAATGAGCTCTGCCATGTGCCTGCTAGATCTATGCCCTTTCTGGCTCCTTCAGGCAACAAGGCAGAGTGTGAGCAACTAGATTTGAGAGGTGATTAATGCTTCTTTGAAGATGTACTTGATGCCTTCTGCCTTGAAGGAGACAGTAATACTCCCTCTCTTGAAAAATGTATTTCTTAACCTGGTCCTATCTGACAACATTTGTCCAGTCTCCAAACTTCCTTTCTGGAGAAAAGATAGTAGAGATCTGATCCCAAAGAATCCTACAGGAAATAGATTATCTGGATCTCTTTCTCACAAGATTTAGGTCCATGTATAGGCCACAAATGGCATTGGTCATTCTGATGGATGACCTTTGCCCAGACCTTGGTGAGGGAAGTACATCCCTCTTGGTCCTATTAGACTTCTCAGAAGTTTTATCCTTCTGTTACTAATGGCATTTTGTGTGTGTGTGTGTGTGTGACCAGGATTGAATGACAAGGTTTTAAGGTTCTGTGTATAAAGGGGGAGAGATTTCATTTCTTCTTTTTTTTAAGAGAAAATGATGCATTGGATTATAAAATGGATTTATTTTTGACTAAGCTTTAGTATTTCACTAAAACTCTTATGTCTTCAGCTGGGTGAAACAGTGTATCATAGGGCAACAATTTTTGAACCAAGGTACCTCATATAGGCTTGCGCCATTTGCCCTCCCTTTACAACCCTCAGAAGAGCCCAGGTGAAGCTTCCTCCTCCTCTTCCTCCTCCTCCTCCTCAGCTGACCAGCAGAACTGCCTGACACTTTGCTGGGGGGAAGGCAGAACAAAGGAAGCTGTGGACCGTGAGGAAAACTGCACCCCTGCTTCTCATTCTGGCATGTCCTCAAGGGCCCTCTTCCTAAAGGGAGGGAGAGGGTTCATCCATCAACCACAGGTACCCCCCCCCCACCCAGCCCTACCTCACCAGCAGGCATCCAAGTTGCTCCCTCATCCTTCCCTCAACACCCACAGATGTTAAGAGATTTCAAATTTCAGCCTCAATTCCAAAGAAGCCAATCACCACTTGCCCGTTAGGCCTTGCCTCCAGCTGATTGGGTGCAGGGGACAGAAGGAGGTGGGAAAGAGGTCAGGGATATGCCCATGACAATAACATGACCTGGGCTGACCACAGTGGTGCAGTGCTGAATCAGCCACAAATTTCCCAAATTTCAATCCCATGGGAGTAATAGGTCCCAGATTTTGGACACATTGTGTAAGTTAGCCCACTTGAGGTACCTTGGTTCAAAAATTGTTGCTCTGTGATGCACTGTTTCACCCAGTTGAAGGTTACAGATATGAGAGTTTTGGTTGTATATAGATTGGAAACATTTTTTGGACTTTCTGTGGGAAACAGAAAAAAATGAAATTATGTTGCATGGATTTGATTATTAGAAGTAATATGGGTTTATAGTCCAGGTAGTCCTCACTTAATGACCACAATAGGGACCGGAAAATTGGTTGTTAAGCAGTGTGGTCATTAAGCAAGTCACCACGTGACCAGACCCAATTTTACAACCATTTTTACGACAGTTGGTAAGTAAATCACTGCTGTTGTTAAGTGAATCCAGCTTCCCCAAAGTACATTTTTTGTCAGAATTCACTAAATGACCACCTGATTCACTTAATAACTGCGGTGATTTGCTTAAAGTCATTGCAACAAAGGTCACAAATAGTGATCACATGATGATGGGGTGGTGCAATGGTTTGTGATGTTCGTAAGTGTGAGTACAGGTCATAAAGCACTTTTTCTGAGGCCGTTGTAACTTTGAACCATCGCAAATGAATGGTCGTTAAGCAAGGACTACCTGTAATAATGAAAGTTATGGTGTAAACTTAGAGCAAGAGATTGATGTATACTGTTACTTATATCTATTGTGTTTTTCTTTATCTTTCTTTGTTTTTTTTGCATTTTTTACCGTGGTCATTCTTTTTTTCTAATTTTATTTTCTTTTTGTTATTTTCTTCCTTTAATATTAGTTTTTGCTAGTTTTTACTATTTCTATTTTAAAATGTAATAAAGTTATTTTAAAAAAAGAAGTTTTATAATCTGTGGACTGCCTGCAAAGTTTGGGAGTATAGAATATCATGCAATGGCAGTTGCACTCTTAACTAAGTGGGTGGTCCAGGGTGGTCCATTTAAACTCTTTGTAGCTCCAATGCAGAGTACCACAAGATTTAGCATTGTACCCTATGTTATTTAACATCTTTATGAATTTTCTGGGAGAGGTCATCCATTGGTACAGGAGCAGATATGATCATTGTGCTGATGATGCCCAGTAATACTATCCTAAGATGTCCAAGAAATCTTGCACCTGTTCTGGAGGTTCTCAGGGTCTGCATGGGGCACAACAAACTCAGATTAAACCATATGTCCAGGCAACCTAGTGACATTGGTCCTGGTAGTTAGTCTTGATGGGGTTGCAATCCCCCCCAAAAAGGATGGCCCATGACTTGAAGGCCATCCTAGATACTGTTGAAGCAGCAGACGGAAGATATGGCCAGGTATGCAGATATACATACACGCACCACACACACACATGTGTGTGTGTTTGTATGTATGTATGTATGTGTGTGTGTGTGTGTGTGTGCATATATATGCATATATATCTCTCATCCCTATGGGTGGTATGTTTCTTCCTCAATCTCAGGTCCTCTACAAGAGGCCTGGGAGTTTGAGGGTTCTGCACAGTATCTTAGCTGTTCCTAGCATTGTACTCTTCTGGACAGAGAGCTCAGATGTTGTTCCAGGGATCTGTTGGAGCCATTCTCCCAGCTTAGGAGTCACAGCCCCAAGTGCTCCTACCACTACTGGAACCACTTTGGCCTTTACTTTCCACATCCTCTCTAGTTCCTCCTTCAGGCCCTGGTACTTCTCATACTCCTTCTTCCTGATGTTGCTGTCACTTGGCACTGCTACATCTATCACTACTGCTGTCTTCTGGTCTTTGTCTACTATGTCTACTACTATGATGTCTGGTTGATTGGCCAGTACCTGCCTGTCCATCTGGATCTGGAAGTCCCACAAGATCTTAGCCCTGTTATTCTCCACAACCTTCTGAGGAATCTCCCATCTGGATTCGGGAGGGTTTAGCCCATACACTGTGCAGATGTTCCTGTACACAATGCCAGCTACTTGGTTGTGTCGCTTAGTGCTGTTCCTGCCTGCATCTTACACCCTGCCAGTATGTGTTGAACTGTCTCTGAGGCTTCTTTGCACAATCTGCACCTTGGGTCCTGTCTAGTGTGGTAGACCCCTGCTTCTATGGATCTGGTGCTTAGTGCCTGTTCTTGTGCTGCTATGATCAGTGTCTCAGTGCTGTCTTTTAGTCCAGCCCTTTCCAGCCAGGATTTCCCAATGTCAGCCACCTCAGCTATCTGTCAATGGTACATGGTACATACTTGTCTTGCCATGGTACTTCCTCCACTTGAACTGCCTCCCATGTCTGCTGCTGCCTCAGGCATTCTCTCAGCAGCTCATCTTTGGGTGCCATCTTACTGATGTACTCCTGGATGCTCTAGGTTTCGTCCAGGACAGTGGCTTTGATAGTCACCAGATCCCGCCCACCCTCTTTCTGACTGGTGTAGTCTCCAGGTGTTGAATTCGGGGTGGAAACCTCTGTACATTGTGAAGAGCTTCTGCGTCTTTATATTGGCAGCCTCCATATCCTCCTTTGGCCAGCTTACTATACTGGCAGGGTATCTGATGACTGGCAGGGCATATGTGTATATATACAGTATGTATGTATGTATATATGTATGTATGTAAGTGTGTGTATACACGCACGTACATACATACATACATACATTTAACAAAACTATATATTTCACATATACTTTTTTTAAAAAAAATTATCCTGCCTTTATTATTTTTTATAAATAATTCAGGGTGGTGAACATACCTAATACTCCCTCCACTTCCTATTTTCCCCACAACAACAACCCTTTGAGGTGAGTTGGGCTAAGAGGGTGACTGGCCCAAAGTCACCCAGCTGGCTTTCATGCCTAAGGCAGGACTAGAACTCAAAGTCTCCTGGTTTCTTGCCTGGAGCCTTAACCACTAGACCAAACTGCCTCTCCCTCTTTGTAAATATGGATAAAATGAATGCCTTCCTGGATAATCTTTTTCCTTGTCAAATACTCTTTCTCCTTGTGCAACATAGCTATGTCGTGCACACTTCCCACTCAGTAACACAAGAGGCTGTTGAACCCTTTTCCATACTGAAGTATATAAAGGTTTATAGCTGTTGGCCTTTTAAATTTATTGTAATTTAGTCAAGAAGCAACGAAATGGCATACATTGTCAACTTTAGAGGAATAAAGTAGAGCACAGCTAGACACTGCTATTCCATTTATGTGGTGACCTGTAACATCTAGAAGCAAAAATGAATCCAAATGAAAGCAGTTTTGAGGTATGGATGAAAGAAAGTTAGATGTAAAATATATCAACTGAATCAACCTGATGTATGTAAGCTTTCAATTTTAAACTGAAGAGAGCAATGGAGCTTCTTAAATGAAGATCTCCTTTAGACTGCATATGAAAGACACCTTATTGTTAAGAGCATTAGTGTTGGCTGTCACTTCTGGTGAAATTCTTCATTTCAGGCCTCTCCACCACACCAGAATTTGTGGGTGTTGATAATAGATTGTATTGTTGTACCAAATAATTTCAGGTGGCTTTCCTTTTGCACTACTCTCACACTGTACCCTTCTATGCAGCATAATCACTTTAAACATCATTAGCAGAATAAACACATCTGTATATTAATGCAATGTGGTGATAGAAAAGCCCAGGCGACCATTTACCTTCAAAGATATCTATTTTTTCTTAAAAACTACAGTTTCTTGTTCTTCAACTGTGGCCTTATATAAGGAAGAAACCCCTATCCTGGTAAAAAAGGGATCTTGGGAAATCTCATTTAAATTTCAAGGACCTCTTAGGGGATAGTTGCTAATGGTTATGCTAATTGGCATAGGGTCTGAGTGACAGTTATGTCAGGGAATGATTTGCAAATCACATTTTCTTGGAGCTTATTAGCAGACTCATTAACTGTACAACAGTACATTACTTCCAGAAAGTCAGATCTAAGCAGAAAATTAAAATTATTTGCTAAATGACCTAATAAAATTGAATAAAATGTGCTGAGAAAATGAAAACAAAAGTATATCAAGACTCCGAATATATTGGCTTAAAAAAGGAAGAAAAAGAAAAATCAAGTTGAGCTCTGCTGGTCAGCATCTGCAGTCCAGATGGAGACTATTAAAACACCATTTAACAGTGAAACAATAACAGTCCTTTCTTGCCAATCTCTTTATCACCTGATAAAAGTGATGCATTTAGGCTATTGCCCTTTCTCCTACTCTATTGGCTCTGTTCCTAGAACACTCATAATTGGGTTTAAGGGGTGGGATGGAGTGGGTTAGTGTGTTGTGACATTACTAAACAAGAGTAAATTGATATAATCAACTATCTCCAAATAGTTTGGCCCAGTGAGATAGTGAGTATTCCCAATCACGTCCTATGTTGATGAGTCCACCCAGTCTTGTCACACTAGTATGTCCCACTACCCAGTCATGTCCCATATACAGGCAAATTAACTTCTCCTCCTGATGTCTGTGATCAAGACAAAATCCTAGAGAGGGCTACGGAAATAAGACTTCTTTAGGCACTCCATTGTTTTCTTTTTTACCCCATCTATGGCCAAAAGGAGATACCGATGTATACTCTACCACTACCCTTCCCCCCCACTACCCCCACTGACACTTCTGGAGGAGAGAAAAATAGAGCAAGCAAGAAGTGGGGAAAGAAATTATAGTTTCCTTATTTCCTTTATGGAAGAATGAAAATTAATGGCTGCCAGATGACTGAGTCATCAGAGATCATATGTACATGCCAGCACAGTAAGGTGAATCAGTTAACTGGGAGATGGGATCAATAACCAGTTTTTTGTTTGTTTGTTTTTACTGTATTTTCTTGTATTTTACTTGTATTCCTGTATTTACTTGTATTTTACTGTATTTTCCAAATTTGACTCATGTGGCATAGCATATTTAATTGATCTATATGTAGTTAAGCTCTGCAGGAAAATCCCCAGAATGCAATGAGCTTTAAAAATCTAGATTTTACAGGTGGAAGGGAGCATGGATGACATTCAGGTCAACCCCTAATCACTGAAGTATGTTTTGCACACAATGTAGCTACAAACTCTGCTGGAATACCTCTTCCAGGCATATCACTTGAGGATATCTTCCACTGTTAAAGAGCTCTTGCTATTGGAAAGTACTCATAATGCTGGTTGAAATCTGTTTCCTTGAAATTTCAACTGTTTTGTTCTAGACTTCCTCTCTAAACATCAAGAAACAAATTTCCTCCATCTTCTGTATGGTGGTGGTTGAGACATTTGAAGAAAATGATAATGTGTCTTATAAATTTAAAGGACGAAGTCTTTTGTGATTTCAGCCTCACAGGTTTATTGGTTCTGTGAGTTTATTGATGCAAGAATATAGTTCACCTAATAGATTCCCTCCTTCCTTTTTCCTAATTTCTGAACTTCTTTCTTTGTATTTTCAATAATGAATACAGGAAAAGGTTATCTTTTCTTTAAAAAAAAAGTTCCCATAAATATTTTTTAAAAGTATGTTTCTGATTAGTTAAATAAACTTTGGGAAATATTTTTAGTGGGGGGGGGGAGAGAAAGAGAGGGACTCACATCTTACTAAGTGATGAGGCATGTACGTACTTTGGTTAATCCATGAAGCAACTTTACTAAATACAGTATAATACATTTTATGGAACACAGTATCAGTGATCTACAGGTACTGGCTAAGAGGAGAGCTGCACTGTAAACTTCTTATCTTCTTAACTGAGAATGAACCTCTGGGTGAAGAACCAGCCACAGTGATCTGTATACTTCAGTCTAAGATGGTTACAGCTAAGAAATCACTGCTGATAACATTATACCCCATACATGGATCACAAATCCAACTCTCTGGGTTGGTATATATTTCTTCACTTCATGTTGTTATTCTTTCTCAAGAAACACAAAATGGAGTTCAAGACCATAACTGTAATCGTATGTGGGAACAACCTTGGGAGACAGGAGGAAGAGCTGCAACCTAGACAGCAGTCCGGTAAATGAAATCTGAGCCCAAAGCAGGAGGGGTGGTGAAAGCGTCTCAGAAGGGACCCTCCCTAGCTTTTGGGAGAGTAAAAGCAAGGGATACTTTCAGACTTGCAAGTTTCTGTTAATGTAACCTTGCAATAAAGACAGAGCTAGTAATCATAATTGTGCTTCTTGTCTGGACTACCTTGAAGGGCTAGCAATAACATTAAAAACACCGTACAGTAAAAAACAGTCCTCGTGCTAGGGTTAGCAGTCCTTATGTCCTCCGTCTGGCAGGCATAGCCTTAAAATCAAATATTGTCCAGCTTCTTGAGTGTCTTGGGCTTTTGTTTGTTTGTTTGGACTTTTTTCACAATAGTGGTCATCCAAACTATTGTCTGCTTTTTTCTTTCCCTCATCTATTGACAGACTTGACAGCCTAGATTTACATTATTTATTTTTTGATTCCAGCAACTGGCTTCAATGCAGCCCCTTGAAATCTATGATTACTGTAGTCTACAGATCATATGGCTCATTGTATGTTTCTATGGTGAAATTTGAAAAGCACATCATCATTGATTCCATATTATCGCTAGCATATGTTCTTGAAAATAAAAATTTGTTGGAAAAATATTGCCATTGAAAATCCAGTCTTTCTGATCCTAGGAAAAGTAATTTCATAGATATATATGCCTAAGTACTTTTTTTTTTTTTTTTTCAGTTTTTCACTGTAATTTTTGTCATGGATGCCAAGAAAGTTAAACAGTGTCTCCTCCTTTTCCCTTATTTGTCCTCCTTTCCAATTGTGTGTCCTCCTTTGCCTGTTCAGATATCGGGTAACCCTACCTCTGTCACATGACAGTTGCTACAACATGCTCCCCTCCTTATATCAGAAGAAGAAAAGGGATATGGATATGAACACCTGTGTCATTAAAAAAAAAGTGACAGATGTTTTTATTTTGATGAAATGTACTGTAGATAAACTAACCATCTCATTATTTGTAGTGAAAAGCCAGTCCATAGCAAAGAGTCTTCCCATTGAGGATCCAGGTTCCCACTACTTTTTATTTTCATGTCTGAATGTTTATTTTCTGTCTGAAGTAAGTTCCTTTCTCCCTGTGCCCTTCTCTGATGCAAAGTTGCTTGTGATGAAGTGGGATTAATGAACATTTCATCCAGAATATAAACATGATTCAGAATGTGAGCCTAACAACACTAAAGTGAATTGAATTATTGTATACAGAATTGTAGCTTGTCTGTGTAACAAATGGAGTGCTGGTAATAATCACGCTTGTACCAATCACACTTGAATCCAAATTGATGCAAATGAGGCAGTGGATGGAAAATTAGTAACTGATTGAGCAGTTAAGTGGCAGATCATAGATGATTCATCTACAGATACTTGTGCGTCGCATCTGTACCTTAACTTCTTTTTCATAAATTGGGCAGAAGGGTGATGGTGTTACCTGCATCTGTAGCAGGTGTGTTCACCTTGTTTTGGCTTGCATATTGCATCTGGCTTTTGAGTAACATGCCAAGATCAACCCTCCAGAAATTGGGCAGAGGCAGAGCAAAATCTAAACTTGATTTCATTTCATTTAAATCAAATTAAGTGAAATTATGATTATTTAATAAATATTACCTTTGAAGGAGGTCTATGGGTAGGTAAAAGGGCAATATGGCAGTTCTGACTATATGATCAAAGCCCCATCCTGTTTTGCATACAATTGCTTGATCGCAGCCCCCATCCCTCCAGATTCCTTTTCTTTCATCTGAAATCACAGTTCAGAGGTACCAAGAACCACATGGAGCTCTGTAGCTTCAGGTTGTGTATGTGGACTATACCCTAATCTCTAGATAAAAACAGTGCCAGCCAAAAAATACACCCTCCCTTATATTTTTTCCTACTAGTTCTCTTTCAATTTGATGGAAGATAATTTGTTTTAGAAATTTATTTCCAAGACAGTTTTAATGAAGACACAAAGGGATATTCTCATCGTTAAATCCTCTGTCAGTCTCAGGAACCATGGGTCTTTTTAGTCTGGGAAACATGGGTGGCAGAGAAGCCTTCAAGTGATGGAAAGATGGGTAACAGAAACCACCACCAGTAACCTGTGCCACATCTAACCATTACTTAAGCTCACAGATAGCACCAGAAGAAATTAGGAAGAAATTCTCAAGTTACTTGAGAGTAACTTTTAAAAAACAGAAGCCTCTTTTGCAGAGAAAAAAAACTTCTACAAAATTGCAAGGCAGATGTGACACAATACTGGCTTTAAGAAAAATACAGAGTATATCACAAATCCCAAAAAGTCAATTAAAGTGAATGTTCAAAATCTTTCATATGCAAAGTAGCTACCTGGCATCCCTCACGTGCAATATTCCAGTTTATATAAGTTTAATAAATAAAGTTTAACAAACAAACATTCATGCATATACATATCACATAGCTATATAATACTCAAACCTTCTCAGGAAATCAAGTAAAAAAGGATACTACGTGGAAATATAAATTATACCGTGTAGCAATTCCTTTGGGGTCTTAGACAGAGTGACTTGGCTCTGATCTTTGAACCATTTCAGCATATCAGTATCTTTGCTAGAGGATACTACATTGACTGATTGATTATGTGTCATCAAGTCATTGTTGACTCTTAGTGATCACATAGATAGTTTTTCTCCATGACAATCTGTCTCTAACTTGGTCTTTCAGGTCTTCTAATGGTGCAGTCATCACCAGTCCAACCACCTTGCTGCTGTTCATGGACCCTTCTCCAAAGAGCTAGATCTTTGCCTAATGTGTCCAAAGTAGGATAATTTGAGCCTAGTCATTTATGCCTAAAGTGAGAACTCTTGGTTCATTTCTTCAATGATTCATTTATTTGTTACATACATACTGTATAAATTCCCTATATAGAGTTATTATCCAACAGAGTAAGACTTCATTTATATATTAAATATATGTATTTGAATCAAAAAATTATGCAGTTGGAAGGTAATCTGAAAATTAGTTAGTCCATCCTCAGCATCGCTGACAGATGACCATCCACCGTTTGTTGGAAGACCTCCATGGAAGGAAAATTCATGTGGCAGCTATTCCACTGGCTGTCCACTCATACAGTAAGGAAGTTCCTCCACTTGTCTACCCAGAAGCTGCTTCTAACCTGTTGGTTCTAGCCTTGCCCTCTGGGGCAATAAAGAATAAGACACTTCCTCTTCTGTGTTATAACCCTTTAGATATTTGAAGACCGCCATCATGTCCTTTTTGAATTGTGGCACCCACAACTGGATACAATATTGCAAGTAGGGTCTGAAACAGGCAGGGTAAAGTAGAACCAATTACTTCTCATGATCTGGAATCTGTGCTTCTGTTACTGCATTTCAAGATAGCATTGGAAAGATATGTACAAACACCTACATCAATTAATGAGAGCCGGGGGCAAAGTTTCTGAAGCAACCCTGATGGTCACCTCAGTTTATTGAATTTGAAAGCCTAAATAGGGTCCAAGTTTGATATTGAAAAGGTGCCTTTTGCTAACTGCCTGAAGGCTTTCTCCTCTTTCCAGGTGTTTTTCTCTCCTCTGGTGCAGAATTGGGCTTCCAGAGCCCAATTCCATTGTCAGCTATACTGAAAAGTCAGTAGGGCTTTAAGTCTATATTTTCCTTTGTTAAAAGTACTACCTTACTTTCTCTAGTTCACAAAGTGGGAACAAATTTCAGAGTGTCCCTGCCCCCTTTAAAAAAAAAAACTTTAGATGAATGAATTTAAACAATAGAACCACTCTGAGGGGAAAAAAAATAATTGCTATATGTTATTTGGCTGTACTCCTGAGATTACTAAATAGGTTGTAATGTTGTGTAGTGATTTGTGATAAGGTGTATGAACCTTTCTTCCCCCCTCTAACCTATGCCACACTACATTAATTTGTGTAGGTGTTTAAAATGTGATATGAGTGAAACAAAAAGCAAGAAAAAATACAATCTTTTGCAGCGGAATCATTCTGAGATGTGTTCCCTTTATGATTTTCATCTTTTTTCTTTCTTCTCTTTATCTCATGAATCATTCCAGATGGGTGAGATACCTATTTGTAAAGATAGCTTGAAAGAGAAGGAAATTTCAAAAATTGAAGGACAATGAGTCTGCTAAAGAACTACCATAGATGTTTTCTACTCAATACACTTGGTTTACTTTTGTTTGGCATACAGATTAGTGAGATAGTATTCTTCTAAAGGAGATCAATGTGTGTGTGTTTGTGTGACTTGGCCTTCCATTTATAATTTGTGATGGCAGCTCCTTTTACATTTTTTAAATTTTGTCACTGCAGCAAATTGCTATAACCACAAGAGTTCCTTTCTCCGTGTGCCAGCCACCACTTTCTTGTTCACAAAATTCTCATTCATTTTCTTTTCTCACAAAGTTCTCATCCTACAGTGGAGCACTGTAGAACCGCTGTCAACCATCTTTGTGTGTGTGTGTGTGTGAGAGAGAGAGAGAGAGAGAGAGAGAATTGCCATTTTATCCCTGCAGCGTCCTAGAATGAAGCCACATCCAAAGCTTTGAAAGAAAATGAAATTATGAGTCTCTGAGAAGGGAATGCTGCTGTTGGGGGTGACCCAATAAA
The DNA here is from genome assembly GCA_030867105.1 of Liasis olivaceus. NCBI lineage: Eukaryota > Metazoa > Chordata > Lepidosauria > Squamata > Pythonidae > Liasis > Liasis olivaceus. The sequence continues at coordinate 177,079,208 of CM061350.1, read as the reverse complement.
ACTTCACAAGGATTTTTAAATACTTTTAATCAGGAATGTTTGTTTTTCCATGAATTTATAGCCTAGGAGACCAGGACTGTATTGACCACCCAGCCTCCATTCTTATAAATGTGAAGTGAAGAAGAACAGAAACAAAACAAAACCTATAGGGCAGCCCTGAACATATGGCTCATGGGACACTTTAATCCAGGGCTTTTGATCCAAGATCAACTCATTCAATATGACTGTTGTTTTCCAGCTGGCTAAAAATGTAAAGATCTCCAACTTTCCATTACAAAATACCAAACAGGCATCATATTCTGCCAGCTAAATCATACTTAACTTTGCTTATTTTCTGATGACTGCATGCTTTCAATTATCCTGTCTAAAATTGATGCAATGATGGTCATGAATCTACTAGATCTTATCCATTCCTTATGTTTTTACTTCACTTGCCTGTAGCATATACTCCCAGAAGCACAAAGCACTGAGTTCAGTCTTCCTACAAATTATGTAAAAACAAGATCTGCTGAACTGATTGAACTGGATGGGTGCCTTTTCTTTTCTCAAATGGCTGGAGTGACTCCTCGTGATCTTGCTTTTTTGCCAAATTAGAATATTTTGTTCATTGTATGCAAAGGTTAACCAGACCCAGGAGAAAGATCAAGGCAGGGATAGACAGATATATATTGACAAGTGGACTGCATGGTGCTGTAAATCTACACATATTAGACAGAAATGTTTTGATTGGTCAGTGAGCATTGGAAGGAGGTAGAATAGGCCTTCAGAGACAGACTTTAGTTCAGTTACTTCAGTTACTTCAGTCACTTCATCTCAATATACTTCTTCGGCAAGGACCTTCCCAAGAGACATTAATGTGTAACACACTTCACAGTCAGTTGGTGTCATACTCTAATCAGGCTAATATGGATTCATTTGTGAGAGTTTAGCAAAACTAAGAATATAAAAGATGGAAATTGAGATAGATTAGATAGATAGATAGATAGATAGATAGATAGATAGATAGATAGATAGATAGATAATACATATAGAATGTTAACCATCCCTTCCCCCTCACCAAATGTACTATTTCATATAATTTAATAAGGAGAAATGCTTGGGTGAAGAACCAGGTTTTCAGGGCCCTTCAAAACACCAGCATGGTTGGGCTGATCTAATCTCAGGGGGTACCTCATTCCAGAGGGCAGGCACTGCTACAAGGAAGATGCACTTCCAGAATCCTGATAGCAGCATTTCTTAATTGAAGGAACCTGGAGTATGCCACCCCTACCAGGTCAAATCAGTAGGGCAGATACTATGGGAGACAGTGCCCCCTGAAGTAACCAGGCCTGATACCTTATTTATGTAAGATAAATACATACATACAAACAAAAAAAGGATATTTCTGATTATGGGTAGTAGGGCAAGCATGACAGAGTAACGTGTTCAGCCTTACTTGAGATGTGTCTGCATAAGATAATCCTTAAATAAGAACATTTCATCTAAAATGTGATATAGGATATGCTTTTTTTTCAGTCTCTTTTTTCTTGGAACTCTTGTTCCCCCAAGTACAAGAAAGATGCTATTTTAATTGGAAGGTATTTTCCCCCTTTAATGATATTCACATTTCTTCAGCTTGTCAAGTGAGAACTTAAGATTCCAGATGAGAGGAAAAGATCCTTTTCCCTCAAAGGCACCAATAGGAGATAGAAGCAGTTCAAAGAAACACTGCTGATGGGGATGAGAGAAGTTGCGGCTGTTGTTTTTTTCTCTCCATGTCACTGCTTGGAAGTAATAAGAGAATAGTACTGTTAATAAAAGCCATATACATGTAGAGTTCTGCCTTCTCGTGGTATGGCTGCAAATCAGTAGGATGAAGAGAACTGAAGGGAATTTTCTCAAAGTCATATTTATGAAAACACATCTTTCTCTATCAACATCTTTGAGAAAAGAAAGCCATTTTGCAGATTTTTTTTTCAATGTCTTATTTTGCTTTGTTTTGGGGCAGCTACCATTTTCACATGTAAAATACTGGATAGCCTGCCAATGCTGTGACAGAAAGGGGTGGGTAGGGGGAATCAGTCAAAGAAAGAAAGAAAGAAAAGACTGTGGTATAAAGAAAGCTATGCTGTTGTAATTCTTTTTTTTTCACTTCTATTTTCCATTTTATTGTTATATATTTTTGAAAGACTCAAATAAATAAATGATACAAATAGAAGAATCGGGTACAGGTAGTGAAATGCGAATGGATAAACAACAAATCTGAAATATCATAAAACAAATATTTTCCAATGCATCAATAGAAGCTTATGATATTGTAAGATATTTCATATCCATTTTTCTACTCAAAAAACACACATCCCTGTTGCACTTTAACCTAAAACTGCTTGGTTAACACAGTTCAAGGCACTGCAAACAAACCCTGTAGATAGTAAACAATATATTAAATCAGTACTGTAATTTATATATCAAATTAAGATATGAACTGTAAAACCTAGATTTGGGGTATGATATGATTCCATAGGTAAGATTGTCGTCCAAGAATGGTATATAGTTAGAATTACATTCTATATAGGAATTACTTTTTAAACACAAAGTTATACTAGATATTAATGCAAACTGCCACAATTTAGTTAACCACTGTTTTAATTCTTTCAATTTGCATAATCCTTTAATGTAAAGGATTCTTTACAATGAATCCTTCCTCTAAAAAAACTGGTGAATAATCTCTTCCCCCAGCAGAATTTCTGTGATATGTTTACCTTCGCTCTCTCTGCCTGTAAATAGACAATGTTCAAGAAGCCATTTATATAGAGTTATGTACCATCTCCTTCCTTAAAACTGCAATATTATTGCTTTATACTGAAATAATATACAATTGAGACAGAACCCAGAATAACAGCCCCAGAACCAAACTACACATTACATTAAATGAGTAGGGATCAATTGATCCTCTCCTTGATATTTAAAGTTATTGTTTAATAAATATGTAGAGCCGCAATCCAGATTAGGAGACTATTGGGGGGGGGGGGGAGTCAAATCTCCTCTGCCAGTTTTTTGCACTTGTAAATCTATTTAGTATTTATTTAGATTGCAGCCCTGCCCTGTTTGATGTACTTACAGATACTAAAAGGATAGGACAATTGTTCCCCCATCTCTAAAACCAAGAGAGGCACAAGTAGGTGACTATCTATGACTAACATTTGAAAGGTCTGATTATATGAATGTTACATGTGGGTAAATTTTGCAGTGAAAAACTAGGACAGAAGTAATGCTTAAGAAGTTCAGCTCATATGTATACTAGTATGTATTATTACATAAGATTTATTTTTATTTATTTAGCATATTTATATAGCCGTCCATCTCACATGTGAGATGGGCAGCTACATAAATATGATAAATAAATAAAAATAAATAAATAAAGTGTACCCATGAACAATCCTTGGGATGCCCTTGGATGGACAAATTTTATAAAACATATCAAGGTAACACCAACTACTATTCCCATAATCATGATGGCAAATTTCCAGTTGTTACGATAATGCCAGCAATGAAGAGTCTCTAAAATAGCTACTTTTCTTTGACAAACACTCAGGAGAGAAAAACAAATTCACAGCCTACCATGATTTATGTTGACAATTTTTGCTAATGCACAGAGTAAATGCAAACAGTAACTCACAGATAATATGAAATACATTTTGCAGGTGTCCCTATAACGTTATATTTTTCAAGTCCTCATACATTTCCAGAATGATTAATGTTATTGCATCTTTTTACTTTATTTCTTGATAGAAAAAAAGCTTGCTAACACTGGTGGAGATCAGGGATTCACAAACTATCAAAGCAAAGCCTCTTTAGTTCAAGAGATAATTCTCAGACACTCCTTGAATGTAATCCAAAAATATAGATATCATATTCTTTATTATGATTAAAATTACAAATAGATCTGTGAGCAGAACACTTTTTTAATTATTTCCTAGTAGACATTGTAAATAGAAGTATAATTTTGTCAAATAAATCTGTCGGGATTTAATGTGCGTAGGAGTTGTGTTTTTTATTCCAAGGAGAATTAGGGACATTTGCATTATTTGTCAATACCGTAGATGTTATTATTGTCTACGAGCCTCGGAATCATGAAGGTAACTTTGTAGTATGTAAGAGATTTAAAACAAGGGTGTTTTTCTAGTTTTTGGGTTTTTTTGCTTTGTTTTGTTTTGTTCTGTTTTGTTTCGCAAAATCAGTAAATTTAAAACTTCCCTATATTTCGGCTTCAATAGTTTATGCATTTATTTAAAAGATTTATATAGCCACCTATCTTACATAACGTAAGCTGGGTTGGCTCACAAACAACAATAAAAACAATTTAAAAAAAGGAAAAACATAAAAAGCCAATGCAACATTAAATTCCACAAGAATTTGCCCCCCCCCCCCCCACTTTCTAAGACTTCTCCAGGGGTGTGGTCCTCTGGTTTTGTTAACAGTCAAGCCAAATCTTTTAAATAAATTCCAGCGCACAATTTTTGCAACTATATTGTAGTGTTCATTAGGCAATTTTATTACGGCCACTAATGAGGTGATCCGGTTTCAATTTTGATGTTACGTGGTTGGTTTTGCTATCATTTGAAATATGTTCAGCTTTGGCTTTGATAATACTCATTTGCATAGCCTGTTATGTGCTTGTGGGGCTATGATTGTTCCTTCAGTTGCTTTTTCAAGAATTCCAATTTTCAGTCACTGTCAGGCCAAGTTTTGAACTGATTTTCCTTCAGTATCACAGAATTATTGACCATGAAGATGTTTAGATTCCCAGGCATTAATCTGACTCTGAGTTGCTTCCTTTTCATAAACATCTTTTGATTTTGTAGTCTTCAGCAGTTTTCTTTTACAAACGTCCACCAGTAGTGGTTCATTACTGTGCCAGTTAAAACATTCAAGCCGTTTCTCTTCTTCCATCATTTGCATTACTTGGAGTAATCCCCTTCCACTTTTCAGGAAAATAGAGTCTCCAACAAGGCTTCTTGGATTGTTCTTGCTAATTAATTTTCTTATTTTCCTATGGATGGTGATGATCTTACTTTGCTTTTTTTTTCTCCTTCTTCTCATTTTGCTGAGTCAGGTAATACTTTTTATGTAATGCTCAGCTTGGGCCACAAAGAATCCTAAATTCAGGTCCTGCACAGCTGTGAAGTTTGTTGGTGCTCTTGAGACAGTTACCATCTCTTGGTTTAATTCATGTTAGAAAAGTATAATACAGATAAGGAGGTTGGGACAGATAAATCATGTAATCAGGTCTGCCGCAGTGAGAATTTCACCCTGGGTTTGTAGGGGAACCCATGTGAAAACAAAGACTGTATGCAACAGAAGGCAAAGCATTTTCTTCTACATCTTGAGGGCTAAAAATAACATCCAAGGAATTACAGCGCAAGAGCTGATCCCATCTCCAAGTTATACAAACTATTTTATAGCCCATGTGATGCTGCCCAAGTGAAAGGGTGTGACTGACTGTGCAAGTATGGATCTTCATAATTTGATTATATCAATCTGCTATAGTTAGGTGAATGAACATTATCCTAGTCGCTAGTGTTACCAAGATTTTAGTAAAAGTCAACCATATCCTATCCTATCTCTCACTTGATGTCTGATTTCTGCTTTTAGCTTTTCTGAATCCTGGTTGTTGAACAAGCATCTTGCTTCCTTTGGTGTATCTAAAATAACTTGACTAGTAAAGTCCAATATAATTCTGTGGTCTATATGTCATAGGTTAAATCTGGTTAATGTTGTTGCCTATATGTGGATTCATATCGTTAGTATATGAGGGAATATGAGTATATTGAATTTCCTACACATACAGAACCTACCTTAGAACACTGCCAGCTCCATTAGGTAGAACAGACCAAAAAATCAACTCCACAGGAAGGCTAAAACTACTTTTATTGAGATTGGGTATAATAACAGAATCTTGCAAATCTGTTGTGGACTTAAAATATGTTTCACACCCCACCCCATCCCATCACCCTGGCAACAGATCTTGCATATCTCCATCAAGGGAATCTTCTTTACTCTCTACAGAAACACAAATTGCAGCCTTCAGGGGTATTCCAAAATGTTGTCACCAAATTATAATTGTAACATGACCAAAGGGGACACATTTATTAAATCTGTTGTTCACGTCTTATGTCCGACTCTTCGTGACCCCATGAACCATATCACGCCAGGCCTTCCTGTCCTTCACTGCCTCCCAGAGTTTGCTCAGTTTCATTCTCATTGCTTTGGTGATGCTATCTAACCATCTCATCCTCTGCCATCCCCTTTTCCTTTTGCCTGTCATCTTTCCCAGCATCAGGGTCTTTTCCAAAGAGTCCTCTCTTCGCATTAGGTGACCAAAGTATCTGAGCTTGAGCTTCATTATCAATCCTTCCAATGAGCAGTCAGGGTTGATTTCCTTTAGGCTTGACTGGTTTGACCTTCTAGCAGTCCAAGAGACTCCTAAGAGTCTTCTCCAGCACCACAATTCAAAGACATCAATTCTTTGGCACTCAGCCTTCCTTATGGTCCAGCTCTCACATCCATACATTGCTACTGGGAAAACCATAGCTTTGATTATGTGGATCTTTGTCAGCAAGGTGATATCTCTGCTTTTTAATATGCTGTCTAGGTTTGCCATAGCTTTCCTCCCAAGGAGCAAGCATCTTTTAATTTCATGGCTACAGTCTCCATCTGCGGTGATCTTGGGGCCCAAATAAATAAAGTCTGTTACTGCTTCCATTTCTACCCCTTCTATTTGCCAGGAATTGATGGGTCCAGATGCCATGATCTTAGTTTTTTTAATGTTGAGTTTCAAGCCAGCTTTCGCACTCTCCTCTTTCACCCTCATCAAGAGGCTTTTTAGTTCTTCTTCACTTTCTGCCATTAGGGTGGTATTGTCTGCATATCTGAGGTTGTTGATATTTCTCCTTGCAATCTTAATTCCAGCTTGTGATTCTTCCAGCCCAGCATTTCTCATGATGTACTCTGCATATAAGTTAAATAATCAGGGTGACAGTATACAGCCTTGTTGTACTCCTTTCCTTATTTTGAACCAATCAGTTGTTTCATGACTGGTTCTAAATGTTGCTTCTTGGCCCTCATACAGATTTCTCAGGAGACAGGTAAGGTGGTCTGGTACCCCCATCTCTATAAGAATTTGCCAGAGTTGTTGTGATCTACACAATCAAAGGCTTTTGCAAAGTCAATGAAGCAGATGGAAATGTTTTTCTGGAACTCATTTATTAAATACAGTGTGCTAATTATATTAACTACATTTGTTTAATATAATTTTGATTAATCTAATATAAATTAATTTTAATTCAATTTAGTTCCATTTAATATTTGTCTTGGCTTCAATTTATTTGCCCTTGTTTCAACCACTTCTTGGAGTCCAACCTCCAGCATGTTTCTCAGTGTCATGGATCTTAGACTGAAGAAGGTTGCATAAGCTTGCTTTATTTTCCTTGTCTTTTACTGCTCAAATTAGACTGCTGGAAGGATTCTAAGAGAATGTCTGAAACTCTGAACAATTGTGTTCTACTCAGACAGATCTTGATGACTTGTTCACAGTGGAAAATCAAGTTCACCGTAGTCATAACTATTTGATCTAGACATAGAGTTCTGATGTCTCACTGGATGATGTAGCAAGACAGTTGTAGAACTCATTCTTAGCACAGAGTACCCCTATTTCCAATACCTGGTTAGTTGTAGCTGTCAGGAATGCTGTTTGCTAGGATAGGTGCTAGGAGGATAATTTACAAATGGGAACAATTGGACTTAGATAGGGATTGAAGAATTAGCTGGAAGTCCATTGATGGATATTGGTGAATAGTGGTGGTGTTGGTAGGGAACTCTCCCCCCCATCCCAGGAGTCTAGTCATGTTAGGTAGGGTCAAAAGAAACTTGGTGCACCCCAGAGTTAGGACTGAGGAAAAAGATGACACTCTGACCTGCCAGTAGAGAGTGCTTGGTTGCAAGCCTGGAGAAAGAAATTGAAAACCAATGTTGTGTTGACATGGGAAGTGGAATGGATGACTGCAAGTTATACATAAGTGATTAAAAAGTAATACAAGGAGATACTAGGTGTTTTGATTGAATTATCATGATATTAATATGGAAAAAATAAATTTGTATAATTTGACAGAATGCTCACCAAAGGTGGAAAAATGGATGGAGAAATGTTGAGACATGCAGATAGAAGGCAGTATGTGAACTGCATTATGGTGAAGCAGCTTCAGGTACTCAGGAATGAGAATCTTCCCTGAAAGTTATATGCTCCTTCCCTCCATTTTCGTTAAAAAAAATGTAGGTGATTTAAATCTATATATAATCAGCAAATTATAAGCATTAAGTCATGTATTCAGAGCTTTACAATGCAGTTTGATAGATCTTGGGACAGATATTCAGAATTTGATATTTTAACGGATGGTATATATTCTTCATGGATATCTAACTCCATACCTAACCCAAATCCTTGGTTAGGATTGTTTCACAGACAAAGCAAACAAATAGTACACATGAATGACTTGAGGTTCTTCTCCTGCTTCCTGATTTCATAGGACCTAGATATATTTTCACACTTTTTTTCCCCCTTTGCATGAGACTTGGAGGAAGGAGGACCAGAAGTATTGCTCATTCATGTTCAAGACTGTCAGTGCTTTCATCAAATTTCAGAAGAAACATAAAACAATAATTATCCATTACTTATTGTAACATTATGCTTTAGTGCCAGGGAAAGCTTTGGAGTACATAAAATCTGTGGATATCTATTTCTAATTAATCCATATAAGACCAGCATTTTCCTTCTGTACCACTCTTTCACAGGTTTAGTGATCCTTACTTCTTAGAATGTGATTAAGAAATTCATCTTATTATATGAATCCATCTAAGTGCCAAGCAAGGTACTTGCCCCATATATTCATACCTTGCTAGGTACCTCACAGAGAGAGATTGTGATGTAGTGTTTAAGGGGCCATGCTGGGTCTGGGTAACCTTATGTATATCATGTTAAGTTTCTTAAAGGATACAACTATAGTCAATAAACAAAACAAAACTAGATTTCTAAACCATGGAATTGTTTGGTCTAATACTCAGTCCTGTAAACAGCTTTTAAGAAGGCATTTTTCTAATGCTCAGAAAAAGACCTGCCACTAGGGTGACATGTATTTACACTTACATTTGTAGCTGTCTGCTTATGAAAGTTGTATTAATTAATAGGTGAAATTAGTCAACTGCTCTTAATAGCATAATTGTAAATAATTTCCTGAGAAGTTGCACACTTTCTCTGGCAAACAGAAAAGATGAGCTAATGAGAATCTGGCAAAATGACAAACATGATTATGGTCTATTATGTTGAAATCTTCAAATTTTAGAGACATCGACATTTGCACAAAGAAATAGATAGAAAGGCTTGTTTGACAACCTTCCATTCCTCCAATGTCTTCTGCAGTTTATGTTATTTCAGTCCCTTTTTTTTTTTCTTTGCCACATGACTAGGACAGACCTGGTGGAAAGAAAGCAACACTGGGGTCTGACAGAGCTAAAAATAAGTAGGAAAATGAGTGGAGTAAATATAATGGCTAAATTATTAAAACACTTAGCTGAAAAGCTCTAATACTACAATGCTGAAATAAAATATATGCATTATGCAAAAATCTGGTTGCTGGTATTATTTTGGTCATGCAAACTTCCATGTTTGCAACAATTGGGGAGATGCTGTTATCAAACCAATGACAGCCTCACCCCAAAGAAAATATGCTCCAGTACTTTCCTCAGTATCTGAAATCTAAACCAGTTAAACCATTTGGGACTTTGATTACTCTGTGCTGTGTGGTGAAAGATCTGCCCACAGATCTTTGTTTGGAAAAAATTGCACATATACAAACAGACATTTTTTAAAATCCCTCAATTTATGACAGGAGGAGGGAGGTGATTCTTTACAGGTCTCTGATCCCATAGAGATGCACATGACACACACACACCCCATACACACACACAAAACACATACATTCACTCATGTAGGAGGAGACATTGTAGGAGAAAAGGACAGAAGAATAAGGAAGAAATTTTATTCAGTGAGAAAAATATGTGCACACGTACATACACATCAACAGAATGGCAAATCTGTGTTTTATAAAGAGCCTGAGTAACACCCAGCTTTGGGAAGCACTGGTCAGTGTGCAGGCTTCTGTAAAAGCCAGGGGTATGGTGTCTTTTGCAGCCCAAACCAAAATAAACATGATGGACATTGTCCAGTGACTGGAGAGGCGGGGACATGCCTACAGCAGCCCAAAGCAAACAATAGGAGCTGCGTGGAGTCCAGTTCTAACCATATCATCCCCAGTCTCATAGATGAAATGTAGTTGGTATCCATAGTAAGGCTTGTATGGGGAGAACAGAACAACTATTTAAAATGGGAACAGCTAAAGATGAATTTGAACTCCCTCTGTGGCCAGTTGGGGATTAGATGAAGATGTCCTGTGTGCTGAGGTTGAAGTGGTCTGCCTGTGCATCTGAGCATTCCTGAGAGTGTGAGATTAGGTTAGGTTAGGTTAGGTTAGGTTAGGTTAGGTTAGGTTAGGTTAGGTTAGGTTAGGATTCCCACTCTCAGAAATGCTCGCCTGCCACACAGAACCCTTCAACCTTCAGTAGGGTTATCAGTTCCAATGAGTGAAATAAATATGAAAAAGAGAAAAAGTGAGTTTCTTGAGCAGCTAAAAGAAATATTGGAGAAGAAATCAGACCAGCTTTCAGAAATGGAGTCAGGAAAGTTTCAGCCTGTAGAGAAGATGGAAGGACTAGAATTTTCTCTACGGTCATTCAAGATGAATATGCATCTGAAGTCTCAAGGAATTGCCTTTGTGCTAGATACAAAGTAATTCCAGAGAAGCAGAGCAGGAGCAAAAAGTATGGGATACTGCAGACAACAGAACAGCTGGGATGACCTGCCCAGCAATGAGTGACTCTATTAGTGTGTATTTAAGGGATTTCAGTTAAGCCAAATACATTTGGGAAACTCTCTGAGACTTATAGGAGAAAATGACCCACAGGGTCCAAAGTGCATCTTTCCAAAGCCTATGCAACCAAGCTTCTGGAGGGAACCTAAAATGGCATATAAATCAAATAAAAGAGTTTGCAAGTCAACTTAAAAGACAAAGCATATTTATAAAGGAAGAAAAGCTAGTTGCCTTCATTTTAAATTCATCACCCAGAAGTTACCAAGCTGTATTACATGCAACAGAATTGAAAGAGGAAGCAGATATTACTTTATTGATAAATAATTTACAAGATTTTAATCTGATTCACTCATCTCAGTCAATATAAGATGATGCCAGAAAAGAGCTAGAAAAATGAATATGAGAGCAAATAGGCCACCAGATGGTATCTGTTTTGATTCTGTACAAACCTCTAATTTTATTAGAAACAGAAAGTTTTATAGAACTCAGTGAATATAAATCTACCATTTAGTTGGCAAATGGACAAAATATCACATCAGCCATGAGAAACTCTATAAGAGTCTATTGTGTATTAGGGACAATGCTGAATTTTTTTTATTATTATTATTATTATTATTATTATTATTATTATTATTATTATTGAGAATTCTGGATTTTCAATCAATACCTGGGAAAATCCTTGAAAAGGTAATCAAGCAGTGGGTTTGTGAGCACCTAGAAATGAACAAGGTGATTACCAGAAGCCAGCATGGGTTTGCTGACAACAGGTCATGCCAAACAAATCTTATTGCCTTCTTTGATAAAGTGACTAAAATAGTGGACCAAGGAAATGCTGTGGATATAGTATACTTAGATTTAATAAAGGCATTTGATAAAGTAGACCACAGCCTACTTCTTTGTAAGATAGAACAATGTGGGTTAGACAGTACCACTACTGGATGGATTTGCAGTTGGCTGACCAACCATACTCAGTGTGTGGTCCTTAATGGAAGTACATCTACATGAAGGGAAGTATGTAGTAGGGTACCTCAAGGTTCTGTCTTGAGCCCAGTGCTCTTCAACATCCTTATAAATGACCTAGATGAGGGGATTGAATCAAATTTGTGGATGACACAAAGCTGGGGGGAATTGCTAATACTTCAGAAGATAGATTCAAGACTCAGAAGCATCTTGACAAACTTGAGCATTGGGCCCTATCCAACAAGACGCAGTTCAGTGGAGAGAAGAGTAAGGTCCTATACTTAGGCAGGAAAGAAACAAATGCACAGGTACAGGATAGGCAGTACTTGGCTTAACAGTAGTGCCTATGAGAGGGATCTAGGTGTCCTGGTGGACCACCACTTAAGTATGAGTCAGCAGTGTGCTGCAGCTGCCAAAAAAGCCAGTGCAGTTCTGGGCTGCATCAACAGAGGGATAACATCAAGATCATGGGAAGTGATAGCGCCATTCTACACCATACTGGTGAAGCCACATTTGGAATACTGCATCCAGTTCCGGTCACCACAATACAAAAAATATGCTGAGGTCCTAGAAAGAGTGCAGAGAAGAGCAACAAAGATGATAAGGGGTCTGGAGGCTAAATCCTATGAAGAACAGCTAATGGAACTAGGTATGTTTAGCTTAATGAAGAGAAGACTGAGGGGAGACATGATAGCAGTCTTCCAATACTTGAAGGGCTGCCACAGAGAGCCCTTATCCAGCACAAAGGCAATTCCTGTCAATTTATTCTCCATAGCACCTGGGGGTAGGACAAGAAGCAATGGGTGGAGGCTCATCAGAGGGAGATTCAACCTGGAAATAAGGAGGAATTTCCTGACAGTGAATAAGCAGTAGAACAGGGACAAGTCTATTAAATAAATAAATAAATAAATAAATAAATAAATTAAAATAAATTAAAATAAATTAAAATAAAATAAAATAAAATAAAATAAAATAAAATAAAATAAAATAAAATAAAATAAAATAAAATAAATGAGGACTCCTGCCTTGGGTAGGGGGTTGGACTAGAAGACCTCTAAGGTCCCTTCCCAGGGATTATATGATTCTATGATTATCACTAGCCTTCCTTGGGTGGCTTAAAATATTAAAACAATTCAAAAACACAAAGGAAGAATAACAGATGTGTTGGGGGGCGGGGGGGGGGGGGGAAGCCACAAGGTCTAAAAAGAGCTACATAAGAAGCCTGTAGCCATTCTACTTTAAGACCTGGGGGAACAGCCAGGTTTTAAGAGCTCTTTGGAACAAGATCAGTGTGGGGTCAAAACAGATCTCTGAGGGAATGTTGTTTCATAGGGCAGGCACAGAGAAAGCATGTTTCCTAAAACTGATCAGATTACCTAGGATATGCCAATTCTGCCTGATTGTAGTAGGCGGAAACTAGGGAAGTCAGATGAATGGCTTTATAGATAATAACAAGCACCTTGAACTGTACTTGAAAGCTAACTGAATACCAGAGGTGTCACATAGCATACCGTGGCATGCCCTTAACTTTCCATGCCACCATGTTCTGGAACAGCTGCAGCTTCCAAATGGTATTCAGAGGTTGCCCCATGAAGAACACATTGCAGTAATCCACATGTAAGGTGAACCCGGCATTAGTAACTGTCAAAAGGGCTTCCCTGTCCTGGTAAGCACACAATTGGCACACAAAATGAATTTGTGTTCAGGCCTTCCTGGCCACAGTTGCTATCTATTCCTTGTGCAGGAGTAAGAGTCCAAGAAAATCTCCAGATTATACACCAGGCAGGACTCAAAATGGAACATCTCCAATCTGGATGGTTTAAATATCCACAGCCACTCAGTCTTGTCAAGTTTGTTCCTCCCCATCCAAGCCTCACAGCCTCTGGACATTGGGGCAAGGCACTGACAATATCACCTGGTTGGCCTGGGATCAAGATGTCTGACTGGGCATCATCAACATAATGATGATACCTGACTCCAAACTGATGGATGAACCTACCTAGCAACCTCATGTGCATGTTGCACAGGAGAGATTAGAGTATTGAGCCCTGGGGCAGTCCAGATTTCAAGGACTTTGGGCTTGATCCCTCTCCTGCTGTCTTTAATAAATAAAAATTATGTCCCAGATCTGGAGTCAAGTGTGCTATCAGCCAAAAATATTGCAGCAAAAGGATACAATGTAAGATTTAAAAATGATCATTCTTATGTAACTAAAAATAGAAAATTGCTTATGAAAGGCACCCTCCAGTGCAGAAGATAAAACAAGGCAGCAAAGAATTGCAATTAGCAAAATTGTGTAAATTTTGGCATCGGAGGATGAGGCACAGAGATTCAGATGTTGTTTGGTTTAGCCAAAGGGTAAATATATCAGTGATGTAAACCAAAGGGACTAAGCCAATGAATGTGAAAAGAAAGAGACAAAGAAGCTACAACAGGTAGTGCACAATGAATAGAATATATTTTAGAAGAAAAGAGAACTGAGCTAAACTGCAGATGTCAGGAAAGGTTGATGGTTGGAAATTCAAAATACTGGAAGGGATGCATAATCGTACATCTGGCCATGTGTGGCCAGATTGCTTATTTTGATGAAAGAGAAAAAGGGAATAATTATGAGGTCCAAGATTTTGTTCCCCATGTCCAGGCAAACAGTGACCAGAGACAACAAGGACTGAAGGAAGTCATCATTAAATTCTCAGAAGTTATCTGCATGGCAGACCCAAGTAGGACAAATTGAGGCAGTGCTGCCCAAATTTCCAAGAGGTCCAAAAAAGGGGGTCCACTGAGAAAGCTGTCTTACATTGTCAAGACAGAGCAAGTGGAAGAACCCCACAAATGGAAGAACATTGAACGGATGTCATCTACTGAAGGAGAAAAGTTGAGAAAGATTGAAGAAGAGCCTTTCTTGCTCCCCAAGAATAATACTTGGAAACGTGTTATTGACCATATCAAATGACCCACAGAGAAGAAGAATGTGGAATGTAGGTTGGTTTTCAAGACCCAGAATGAAGGGTCTTGAAAACCAATGGCATAAAAGAAGATTGGTGGCAAAAGGGTAAACTTAGAAGTATGATGAGGACTACAATTGAGTAGTGAAGCATACTTCTATAAATACCCCAGTAGTCAAGCATACTTCTTTAAAGATACAGTTCAGAAGTCCCACATGCAAATAAATCAGCTTGATGTAAACATGAAAAAATTGTGGAAGACAGTAGCCACCAGGATCTGGAAGACCAAGAAAGAAAGATCTACTGTGCAAACTTCAGAAAAGAAGCCATGGCCTGAGTCAAACAGCTAGAATCTGAAATGAGAAGCTAAACCAGATGCTTGCCAAGCCAGGCTTTACAGAGTAAAGCTGATCCTTGTCATTGCTTCAGATTCTGAGATCACAGATGGATATATGTTCTTACCTATGTGGATGATTCAGTCATCTGTTATCAAGATAAGGTAAGAGATTGTAAAGAACCTTAACAAGGCAATAGAAATGAAAGAGCTGGGAAGCATATCCTACCATCTTGGCACTCAGATAGGTTAGAAGTTACCCACTCACCAAAGACAGAAGATAGGCTATTTTGAATTCCTGAGGTTAACTGAAGCCAACAAAGCCAGAGTGTCTATAGAAACTGACCTCCTAGAACAGCAAATGAGACCCCTTCTGAAACTAATAGAGATCAGACCATTACAGCAGTTGGAATACTGTATAGGAATGCAAGTGCATCAACCAAAGGACTAGTTTGGTGTCCAGAAGATACTTAAAGGCACTGCACACTTAGATCTTGGACTGCCAGCTAGCAGCAGTGCCACAGTACACGGACACAGACAGGACAAATTGCAACTCCACAAATAGACAGTTGTTCCTGTTTGGGAGTGGAATGGTCAATCAGGCAAACAAAAATCAGTCAGTTGTTCCTCTGTCATCCACCAAAGCACAGTATGCATCTGGAGCAGTGTGCCAAGAGGATGGCTACATGAATGTAATGGATTTTGGGATAGATGAGGCAAAGTCAGTCCTGTTTGAGGACAAAGATATCTTCAATGGAGAAAACTCCATCCAGAACAAAGCACATAGGCAGTAACAGTACTGCATGCAAGGTGCTCTAGAAGAGGGACTCACTGAATGAAAATACTGCCCCTCAGAAGAGGTGCTCTCAGATGATAGTAAGCCTTGACCAGAAATCAATGCAGAACCCTTTGAGAGATTTTGGGTACTGTGGATAAGCAGATCAGCCACTGAGAAGAGCTACTGGAATTCTAACTCATGTGGCATTGATTCTTCAGCACATCATGACCTGGCAGCAGTAAAAAAATAGATTGTTAAGAATTTACTCCCCTTCATGGATCACTGCCTTGTCATGGCGAAGGGGCTTGTGTAACTCAGTGAAGCCATGAGCTATAATGTGCAGGGCCACCCAAGACAGACAGGTCATGACAGAGTTCTGACAAAATGTGGTCCACTGGAGAAGGAAATGGCAACCCACTCCAGTATCCTTGCCAAGAAAAACCCATGGACAATGTCAAAAGGATAAAAGATATAATGCCAGAAGATGAGCCCCTCAGGTTGGAAGGTGTTCAATATGCTACTGGGGAAGAGCAGAGGGCAATTCCAAGTAGCTCCAGAAAGAGTGAAGTGGCTGGGCCAAAGCCGAAAGGACATTCAGCTGTGGATGTATCTCGAAGCGAAAAGAAGGTCCGATGCTGTAAAGAACAATATTGTATAGGTACCTGGAATGTAAGATCTATGAACCAAGGCAAGCTGGATGTGGTCAAACATGAGATTACAAGATTGAGCATTGACATCTTGGGAATCAGTGAATTGAAATGGATGGGAATGGGAGAATTTAATTCAGGTGACCCTTATATCTACTACTGTGGGCAAGAAACCCTTAGAAGAAATGGAGTAGCCCTCATAGTCAATAAGAGAGTGGGAAAGGCAGTAATGGGGTACAACCTCAAAAACGACAGAATGATCTCAGTGCGAATCCAAGGCAAACCATTCAACATCACAGTAATCCAAGTCTATGCCCCAACCGCTGATGCCAAAGAAGCTGAAGTTGACTGGTTCTATGAAGACCTACAACACCTTCTAGAACTAGCACCAAAAAAAGATGTCCTTTTCGTCACAGGGGATTGGAATGCTAAAGTAGGAAGTCAAGGAGTAATCGGAATAACAGGCAAGTTTGGCCTTGGAGTACAAAATGAAGCAGGGCAAAGGTTAATAGAGTTCTGTCAAGAGAACAAGCTAGTCATAGCAAACACTCTTTTCCAACATCACAAGAGATGACTCTACACATGGACATCACCAGATGGTCAATACCAAAATCAGATTGATTATGTACTTTGCAGCCAAAGATGGAGAAGCTCTATACAGACAGCAAAAAACAAGACCAGGAGCTGAGTGTGGCTCAGATCATGAGCTTCTTACTGCAAAATTTAGGCTTACATTGAAGAATGTAGGGAAAACCACTAGACCACTCAGGTATGACTTAGATCATATTCCATGTGAGTACACAGTGAAGGTGATGAATAGATTTAGAGGATTAGATTTGGTAGACAGAGTGCCTGAAGAACTATGGACAGAGGTCCATAACATTGTATAGGAGGCAGCAACTAAAACCATCTCAAAGAAAAAGAAATGCAAGAAAGCAAAATGGCTGTCTGATGAGGCTTTACAAATACCTGTGGAAAGAAGGAATGTGAAAAGCAAGGGTGAAAGGGAAAGATATAAGCAATTGAATGCAGATTTCCAGAGAATAGCAAGGAGAGATAAGAAGGCCTTCTTAAATGAACAATGCAAAGATATCGAGGAAAACAATAGAATGGGGAAGACTAGAGATCTCTTCAAGAAAATTGGAGATATCAAAGTAACGTTTAGTGCAAAGATGGACACGATAAAGGACAAAAAAGGCAGGGACCTAACAGAAGCATAAGAGATTAAGCAGAGGTGGGAAGAATACACAGAAGAACTCTACAAGAAAGATCTTAATGTCCCTGATGTCCATGCTGGTGTGGTCACTGACCCTGAGCCAGACATCCTAGAGAGTGAAGTCAAGTGGGCCTTAGGAAGCATTATTAACAACAAAGCTAGTGGAGATGACAGTATTCCAGCTGAGGTATTTAAAATACTAAAAGATGATGATGTTAAAGTGCTGCACTCAATATGCCAGCAAGTTTGGAAAACGGAACAGTGGCCACGGGATTGGAAAAGGTCAGTTTACATTCCAATTCCAAAGAAGGGCAATGCCAAAGAATGCTCAAACTATTGCACAATTGCACTCATTTCACATGCTAGCAAGGTTATGCTCAAAATCCTACAAGCTAGGCTTCAGCATTACATGAACCGAGAACTACCGGATATACAAGCTGGGTTTCAAAGAGGCAGAGGAACTAGAGATCAAATTGCCAACTTTCGCTGGATCATGGAGAAAGCAGGAGAGTTCCAGAAAAACATCTACTTCTGCTTCATTGACTATGCAAAAGCCTTCGATTGTGTGGATCACAACAAACTGTGGCAAATTCTTAAAGAGATGGGGGTACCAGACCATCTTACCTGTCTCCTGAGAAATCTATATGTGGGCCAAGAAGCAACAGTTAGAACCGGTCATGGAACAACCGATTGGTTCAAAATAGGGAAAGGAGTATGACAAGTCTGTATACTGTCACCCTGCTTATTTAACCTATATGCAGAGTACATCATGAGAAATGCTGGGCTGGAAGAATCACAAGCTGGAATTAAGATTGCAGGGAGAAATATCAACAACCTCAGATATGCAGACGATACCACCCTAATGGCAGAAAGTGAAGAAGAACTAAAGAGCCTCTTGATGAGGGTGAAAGAGGAGAGTGTGAAAGCTGGCTTGAAACTCAACATTAAAAAAACTAAGATCATGGCATCTGGAACCATCAATTCCTTGCAAATAGAAGGGGTAGAAATAGAAGCAGTAACAGACTTCATTTATTTGGGCCCCAAGATCACCGCAGATGGAGACTGCAGCCATGAAATTAAAGGATGCTTGCTCCTTGGGAGGAAAGCTATGGCAAACCTAGATAGCATATTAAAAAGCAGAGACGTCACCTTGCCGACAAAGATCGACATAGTCAAAGCTATGGTTTTTCCAGTAGTAATGTGTGGCTGTGAGAGCTGGACCATAAAGAAGGCTGAACGCCGAAGAATTGATGCCTTTGAACTGTGGTGCTGGAGAAGACTCTTAAGAGTCCCCTGGACTGCTAGGAGGTCAAACCAGTCAATATTAAAGGAAATCAACTCTGATTGCTCATTGGAAGGATTGATAATGAAGCTCAAGCTCAGATACTTTGGTCACCTAATGCGAAGAGAGGACTCTTTGGAAAAGACCCTGATGCGGTAAAGATGGAAGGCAAAAGGAGAAGAGGACAGCAGAGGATGAGATGCTTAGATAGCATCACTGAAGCAATGAGCATGAAACTGAGCAAACTCAGGGAGGCAGTGAAGGACAGGAAGGCCTGGTACGATATGGTTCATGGAGTCACAAAGGGTCAGACATGACTTAATGACTGGACAACAACAACAAATAATTTACTGTTTCTTCTCTTTGCTTGTTATTTATCTAAGTGATTGCTAAATGATTTCCTTCTCTCCTTTTTCCCAGGCACACATGAACAGAGCACATACTCTTTCTGTCAGCCCTTTGAGGTAGGCAGGTCATGGAATAGGCCACACAAAAAATACTAGAACTCTACTATATTGATATAGGCTATATTAACAGAAGCTTGAAAGCCTGATAGCATTTCTCTCACCCTTCTTTTACCAAAGAGAGTCAAGGTGGGGCAACTTTGAGTTTCTTTCTCCCACTTTCCTGGTTTCCTGGGCTAAGCTCACATTTTACTAATGGTCACCACATAGTTTCTCCATGGTCATCTCTACTCTACAGAGTCTGAATTTGTCAACACCTCTCCCTCATAATTCCTTCTCTTTTGCATTAAATGTATACAAATTTAATTCTGAGTATTAAAGTATGTGTTCTTTAATGCATAAGGTTGTCTCAATCAATCAAATCTTTATTACAGTCATAGACCAGCATATAAGATTGCCTCTGTTTTCAAAGTAGCTTGCCAGTTTGATATCAGGGGACTGCTTTTCAAGATAAGTGATTGAGAAGGTCCCTTGGGAACCCAAATCTAGGTTACAATGTGGCCCACATTGTAGTTTCTTAGTTCCAACTGCTTATGAAATGCAGTGCAAATATACTTGGAGTAAGCCACATTAAATCCAGAGCCATTTATTTCTATGTTTTTTCCCCTAAATAACAACATTTAGGATTGTATTGTAAATACAAAATTGTAGCCCATTTTGAAAGAGTCTGTAGCTGGTCTGCCAATCTGTTGACCCAAATATCATATCCCAGATGAATTGAAACTACAGCCTTCAGTGTGGAGAACTGGATCACTATATTCATGGAAGGCACTAATCTGGGGAAGTCTGATTTATAGATTAGGGAATTATAGAATGTATAACATTATCTATAGTTTTCTACATAGAAGGGAATCTCTCTTACTTTGATATTTTCCTAATAAAATCATGAGGATGAGTTTTTCAAGGGTTAAATATTGTGTGGAGATTGTATCTCCAAGAATAATAATGATGGCATATGTGACTGTCCTTGTTCCTTCTATACAATGAATCAGCTACAGGATAATTACAGAGCAGTTATATTTATCGGAATAGGATACTTCAGAACTGCTGTTTGCATATGGACCAGTATTCTATAAATAACTATAATTGGGAATAATGAGTACTGGAATAATTCACTAGAATTTCTAAAATATGAAAAGGTCAGTCTGATTGCTATTCAGTGAAATTTTTAAAAGTGCATGCAAGAGGGGAGAGAGAAATATCCAACACTTAGCCACAAGAGGGATGCTGGAATTCTAAATGTTGGACAAAGCTAGGACTAGGAAACTGAGTTAATTTTTTTCAGATCACTGGATTTTCAGCAGAATTTTGGTTCTATTATTTAAAAGCTCTAGCCTCTTTGTAATGATTAATTTACTTAGTCTAATACATACCAAAACCCTCCTTACATTGCTCTATTTATGCTAGCCGAGTAGTAAATAAAATTAAACAAAGTGAAGTAAGAAAGTTTCATTCTTAGCACACCATTCTGGAGACTTTTGATAAAAAGGTTAACACTTTGACAGACTATGGTCAGATAGCACACAGGGTAAATGCAGAATAAGCAGCAGGCTCTCTCTGCTAGATTTAAAAACCTGGAATCAAAACCACTATTGAGAATATAGGCTACATGCAGATTGCAGATCAAAGTCTCACAATATACATCCTCATGAGTAAGAAGTTGTAAGGTCTTCTCAGACAGGTTTGCCGTGACAGTGCAATTGAAGCCCTGCCAGGTTTTTATGTATATCACACAAATGAAGTACCGTATTTTTCCGACTATAAGACGATACTTTTTTCTAAAATCCTTACGCTAAAAATTGAAGGGCGTCTTATTCAAGGAAGTCAGCCAAGGAGAGAACCGCGTGGTTGCAAAACTGCCCATACTTTGTCTCTGCAAAGAGTCTTCCTCCTACTGCTAGCCCCCAATCACGAGTAAAATAGCTTCAGTCTGCAAACAGACTTCCTCCAATCACGAGCCTTATGTAACTGACGTCAGCTGATGCTGAACAAACCAATTAGAGGAAGTCTGTTTGCAGACACAAGCTATCGGCAGTTTCACTCGTGCTTGAATGTAATCAGTTATGCAAAAGAGCCTGGAAATAGAGCTGCAGAGAGACTGTTTGGACCTCCTCCCACAGAGTGTATCAGGTAAATGTTAACTAATTACTAAATAAAAATGTGTTCTGCACTATCTTTAAAATATTGATTTCTTAATTTTGGGTTGGAAAAGTGGGGGTCGTCTTGTACATGGGGGTGTCTTATTGACGGAAAAATACAGTACATAAAAAATGGCTGGATCCTTGATCACTGTTGTGTCTGCCCTATTGACTTTTTTGACCACAACCTGCAGACACTCCTGGTCTCCTCTGAATCCTCTGAGTCAGAGGCTGAAGAGGCAGACCAGATAGCCTGAAGAGGCAGCTGATAATCGGATACCTGTGGCAGCTCCAGGAGAGAGCTCCAACAGGTAAGATCCGATTCAGATCATGAAAGTCCACATTGTGCCAAGGCACCTAGACCAAGAACATGCTGGCAGCTGTAAAGGGCAGAGCAAAGGGGATCAGCATTTCTCCTTGACTGAAAACTCCAGTCAACTCCAGACCTGTGTCCCTGTTGCTCTTGCTCCTTGTATTGCATTTAGACTCATTCGTGTAATTCTCTGGTGCCAATTCTCTTGGATTGTCATGGACAACACCATTATCTCTGCCTCTGTTTTTCTCTGCTGATGACTCATCTTTCAAGGCAAATCCTAATGTTCTCTGGCTAATGACCCCTGGCTACTCTCAGGAAGTCTATGACATGGGAATAAAGCTTTCAACTTGAATTTTCATGGCTTCTTGTTTGAAATTCCTTTTGAATTTGCATCAGCTGGCATGGGACAAGAGTGACTCTTGATCACATGTACAGAGTCAGATACCCCAGCCTCTCCCTCTGCTGAATATAAAGTATTTTGTCTTTCAAAAACAAAGGAAGAAGAGGCTGAGTGTTCTTCTGCCACTGACGAAAGTGTTAAACTTCTCCTCTCACTGCTCTATACATGCTGTTTCTGCTCTGGATCAGAGTTCCAAGTGTTTACTTAGAACAAGTCCTCTTAATATGTCCACCCTGGAGGTTATTCGCTTTATCTTTTTCTTTTATAAAACAGTTAAAATCCTGCCATTCCTGATAAAACAATGGTTTCCCTCTTTGTTTCTTGAGCAAATTAACGTTGCCAGACCTTTCATGATAATAAATAATATATCCCATCTATGATCATTTGAGGCAGGTGGGGCATGAAGTACTTCTAGACCGCTGTATTTTTTATTGCAATATGGCTCAAAAGGATGAAAGAAGAGATAAACTTTTGTAGGGAGCCATGGAAATGACTTTGGAGAAGGCAACCAGAAGCCATTAGGACAACAGGTGCAGGAGAAGCATGTGTTAAACCAGGAGGGGCAGGAAAGTATTAGAGATGCAGACTGGCTGAAAACAAGTATTACAAGTATTGTAATCTTTTAGTCCACTGATCACTAACCACTGTGGATGAACTGGTTCCTTCTCAGCCAAATTCCATGATGGATAGGGATTAAAAAATCCAGGTGGGTTTAAGGATGAACTGGTACTTAAAGCCAAGGTGAGAGCAACCAACCACAGAGCAGAAGATATTAGCAGAAGTCTTCAAAGGCTAAATGATGCCTGATGCATTCTTTCTTTATTTTCCATTTCAGAATCTTAAAAAAAACAATAACTTTAATTACCCCAAAGAATTGTATGTACATATATATGTACATGTGTATGTGAAGAGAGAGAGAGAGAGAGAGAGAGAGACTGAGACTTCTTAAATTTTGTAAACCACCCAGAGTCAACGAGATGGGTGGTGACAAATTTGATATATAAATAAATAAAATAAATAAATAAATAATGCAGTACTGTTTGGACAAGTGACATACAGGTCTCTAAAATACTTGATTCTATTACCATGGCCACATATCTATTGAAAAACCAGCCTATCATTCTTTGTATTTTACATAAAGGATAAGACTATACAGACATATCATCACTGAGATATAGTACAATGAAAGGGTTCATTCAGTGGAAAATCTTTACAACTTTTTCATTCTATGATAGTTGACATTTTAAAGTCACTTTGCTGAGTTCAGCTGCATGGCCTAATCTGCTCATATGCATGTCAGCACCATTCAGTCCTGCAGAGTTGGTCAAAAGGCAGTTAAATGCACACTGCAAGCTTAGCTCATTGCAATAGAGCTGAAACTCAGCATTACCTGCTGAAATGATGGGACTGCCAATGGCTATGAGGGTCAGGGGTATAGTCACTAAACTGCAAAAAGTCACATTTTCTAGAAATTCAAGTTAGCAAATCTTTTAGGATGGTGAATTCATAGTCTAAACATGAATTCAGAACAGCCTAATTTTACCCTTCTGTAGCTTTGGGAATTTCTGCAAACAGCCTAGGGTAATTGGGTGTCATACTTGATCTTCAAAATGAAATTGGTATCCACAGGACAAATTTGTTAACAAGCTTTACTGACACCTTCAGTTATTGTTTGATGATTTTAGTAATGTTAGTTGAAAGCTTCAGGGCTTTCCCCATCCCCATTTAGCAACCAGACATTATGTCAATCCTGTTAATTTACAAATCTAAATAGGTCCCTGACATATGTGAGTGGACAGTTGTAGACCTTCGCTTCCACTCAAAAATCTCAAGAAAAAAGTGACAATCCAATGCTGTTCCTCATTTTTTTCACACCAATTAGACATGCTAGAAATCCAAACTGAATACAAAATAGCTATAGAACACTATTGGCAAACTCTGCTGGGTATGTACTACAGGTAGTTCTCACTTAATGACTATTTGTTTAACAATGGTTTGAAGTTACGACGGCCTCAGAAAAAGTGCTTTACAACTAGTACTCACACTTACAACCATCACAAACCATCGCAGCACCTCCCATGGTCACATGATCACAATTTGTGACCTTTTTTATGATGGTTGTTAAGCAAATCACATGGTCATTAAGCAAACTCCGGCAAAAAGTCCATTGGAGAAGCTGGATTCGCTTAACAACCATGTGATTTGCTTAATAACCATCATAAAAATAGTCATAAAATCAGATTTGGTCATGTGGTGACTCACTTAATGACCAATTTTCTGGTCCCTATTGTGGTCATTAAGTGAGGATTGCCTGTATTTAAAATTTGGATTTGTTGAGCAAAATCAGTTATAAAGATAAACTAATCCAGACTGAAAGATGGGTAAGAGTAAAGTAAATTAAAATTTGAATGAAATAACAACCAACATAAAATAATTAGGAATAAGTAGTATGTGTGTGTGTGTGTTTGTGTGCTTGCTTTAAACCTAACTTGGATAAATGGTATAAATGTAGAAACCTTTTTTAAAATATCCTTTCCCTGCCTATTTGATTTCATACACACCCATTGCAGAGAACTTTACAGTGTGAAAATAATTTTAACAATGTACAGCTAGCTCATCACACTCCCTTTTTTTCATTCTTGACATTTCTTCATGCCTAGCTGCCAGGTATGATGACAGTAAATGCCTGTCCTTCTATCTCACCTAATATGCACTTTTTCACCTGTGGAACTTCTGATTATTCTGATTGCTTCTTTTTTTCTGTTTTATTTTCAGGAGCTTTTGTATCTCCTAGCATGAAATATGCATGCTTCAATGTTGCTGATTTTCTTAAGAATGGAACATTTGTATGCAGGCACTTGAAAACTTTTATGCAGAATGACATTTTCAGTCCTGCAGTTCCAGCTTTGACATTAGAACTCCATAGGTAACCATCTGTCTAATCAGAATTTCAGCTAGTTGCATTCATCCATGCTGTTACCTGCAATTGCTCACTTTAGTTAAAGATCCAAGTGTTCTTGGAAATATATGTATATGGATTTTGAATCCTGTACTGAAAATTTAATGCACTAATCTTTCACACTCTAAAGTGAAATTGATGGGCTAGAGAAAAAACATCTCATAATAACGGAGGGATATGATATGAGTTTGTGAGCATGTACTGAAGTTTTATACAAGTAGCAGTTGAAGATATTACAAGTTCCAGTGTCAAAATTATATTGATCAAAGTGGTCTCAGTCGTGCACATGTGATTCAGAGTCACACCGCAGCATGGTTTATGTAGTCTCTGTGATTATTTATGCATGCAGCCATTTATTTTGTCATTATTGCTCTTGTAAGATTTTCTTGTGGTTGTTCATTTATAATTTGCATTGGAGAGAGAGGGAATTATATATTTACAGATAAATAGACAGAATGACAACCAAACCTTGTCTGCAATTATTATACTTGCTAGTGAAACTGTGATATGGAGAATGAACCCAAGCACAGAAACATTGAAAAAATACTGAAAAGAAGTGAAGTTGTACACCTGCTGCTATGTCATGAATGTGGTGGAATACCAGGTGGATAAGACTAGAAGTTTTTTTCCTAAGCCTGCTAATGCTCGCTATCTGTTACTGGCAGAACAGCTAGCTAGAGTTCATTCAAAAATCCTCAGAAGGCTAAAAACTAATTGTTGATATGATAGGAAAGACTAGATTGTGATGGAGCAAAAAAATAAAAATGGAGTGTGCCAGTGAGACATGCTTCACATTTCACCTTTACATGTAGTACTAATCTAACATTACTTGAAAATTCTTATTCAGTTTTAAATAGCTTGCAAATCTCTTTCCTGTTGTTGTTGTTTTTTTGTTCTTTTATTTCTTTTTCCTCCTTTTACTTGTTTGCACTTAGGAGTATCCAATAAATTAAAATAAAATATTTTACATACTTTTGCATAGTAAAGAGGCATCATAAATCAAGAAGCTTTAATCGCAATCATGCGTGCGCAGCATTCTTTGTCTATTTGTTTCTCAATAGCTTGCCAATGGAATGGTTTTGCTGCACATATAAATATTCATTTCTCACTGGTGACAAAACTGTCAATGGACAAAACTGCAATGAGCAAACAGGTATCTTTTCTGTCTCAAGTTTCAGCCATGAGCGATGGGGTGAAACCCGCCAGCCTGGGCTGAAAGACCAATGACAGTTCATTTTATTCTCATCAGGAAAGCAATATCTTGTTCACTTGCACGTGAAGAGAGATTTACTGAATCACATTGCTGAGAGAGAAATAGAAGTTTGAACAAAGAGTTGACAAAAGGAAAGATCTATTGATATGAACCAGACATGGCGGCGCTGTAGTAATCATGTGGAAGACAACTCTCAAGAGGGTTTGCAGTTTCAGGTGAAAGTTATCAAGTGTATCAGATTTAAATGATTTGGCACTGCAAGAATGATAGCTAGACAGCAGCTGAGCTTCCAATCATCTGCTGTTGAGCTTCTTGTAAAAACAGCTAAAGAAAGAAGAGGCCAAAATAGGAGAACTTTGGCTGGGCAACCGCTTCCTTAATTAGGCTGTAGAATCCAAAACTTCACAGCAATTTTCAGGTATGCCAGGAAGCTGACATGTACAATCCCTTGTATCAGACTTAAGTAAGTAAATAAATAATAACTCACTTAACTTTAGCCTAGAAGATGTCTTTCAGCAGTGCCATTCCATTTTCAGAATATTGTTGTGCAATTCTCTGAACAATACCAAAAGTATATTAATGAAGCAAACATATATTAAGAAAAAAACTTTTAAAGTACATTTTTTGGGAAAAATGGGTATGAAGGAAAAGGCCCACAAAACACTTAGACATTTTTTATGCTGACTTCTGTTAAAGTTGCAGAATGATATAGAAATGGAATGCAATGACTTGATGATGAAAAATAAGACACTGATATTGCAGAACACAAACCAGACAATGATCCTTTTTCAAATTTTGGACAAACATTATTGCTACTTTTTTTGCCAGTAATTAGAAAATCACATTCAATTATGCATCTTTGGAAACCATTAGTTCATGAATGGAAGGTAATTAATTGAATAATATATGTGTTCCAGTGAATGTCAGAAATCAGTGAGTGTTGACATTCATTTGACAATTTCAGGATTTGCATTAGTATGTAGCGCAAGCCCCTGAGAACTGGACTTGTCCTTAATTGAATAAGCAAGCTGGGTTTCTTGTTTTTGGGCCATGTTGGAGTAGAGCAAAGTCAAGAGCTAGGAACTGCCTGGTGTACTTATAATAAAAACCAGCTTATATTCCACTCAGTAAAACTGGAATAAACATGTTATATTAATATACAAACAGGCACAATGAGTAATATTGTGGGTGTGAATAGAGTGTTGCTATCTGCTGTTTCAATAAATGGGAATGTATGTATGTATGTATTTATCAGATTTATATGGCTGCCCATCTCACACAAGGTGACTCTGGATGGCATACAATAAAACCAAAAATTAAAACATATTATAAAAGCACTTAAAGCGCTTACATAATTAAGCATAAATAAGAACAAGATTGCAAGAGGGTTAACATCAGAATGTTATATGTAGTGCAGCCAACCCGCAGGTTACTGCCACCAGTAGATTCCCAGGCCTGATGAAAAAACCACATCTTAAGGGCTTTCCAGAAGGCCATAAGGGTTGGGACAAACCTCTCCTCAGGGGGGATGATGTTCTAAAGGGCAGGTACAACAGCAGAAAAGGCTCGTCTGCTAGGTTGTCAGATGGAACTCCTTAGCAAATGGGACCCACAACATGACTCTCTTGCCAGATCTGATGGGATCAGTAGATGTAATTGGGAGAGGCAGTCCCTCAAATAACCTGGCCCCATGCCATGTAGAGCTTTAAAGGTTAAAACCAGCACCTTGAATTGCACCCAGAAGCAAACTAGTAACCAGTGTAGCTCACGGAGCAGAGGTGTAACATGTGTCCTCCTAGGAGCACACATAACTGCCCATGCTACTGCATTTTGAACCAGCTGAAGCTTACAGATACTGTTCAAGGGGAGCTCCATGTAGAATGTGTTAGTCCATTCAGGAGATGACCAAGTCATGAGTAACTGTGAAGAGAGCCTCACAATCCAAGAAAGGGTGCAAGTGGCACACAACACGAAGTTGCACAAAGGCCCTCCTAGCATAACTCAAGTATTACACTGTCCAAATAATTATCCCACCTCTCAATAAGAAAGTCAAATATTTTAGGATGGATTAAGTACCATACATTGCAATATATAGAATTTGGGCATCTGCAAAATCCAGTGATTTGTCATAATGATGAAATGAGCATCATGATATTGTGACATAAACTCCACCCCTTGCATAAGTGTGTATGACATCACAATATACATATAAAAGGGTTGGAACATAAGTTGCAGTGTTGTGATAGCCATTTTTTTCATTTGCCCCTCCCCACAGATGCCCATGTTGTTATGTGTCTGCGTTCTGTATTAAACAAATTATATTTATTAATGAAAACCCATAATATATCCAGCAAAAATCTAGATTTGGTGGAGCAAACAAGTATTTCAGGTCCCATAATTGGGTTCATGAATGCTTTAAAACTCTCTTGCATGTTTTCTTAATTATAAAGAAAAAAATAAGATTACTAGATGTGACAGTAATTGATCTATCCTCCAAAACATCTCCCCAAAACAAACCAACCAAAAAATAATGAGTTGTGATGCTGGGCAAATCCAAAGAGAACTCAACATGAAGCATATTCTGATACTACTCCTTTTAGAATCATAGAATATATTACTTGGAAGGGACCTGACAAGCCATCTAGTTGAACCCCTTGCTCAATGGAGAAATCCACTAAAACATTCCCAACAGATGGCCATCTAGTTCTTCTTTAAAAAAAAAAAATAAACACCCAGTTTTGGCAGACTACCATTGTTCTAGATAGACTTTCCCATTATTTAACATCAAGAAATTCCTCCTAATACTCAGCTGAAATCTCATTTCTTCTCATTTCAATGCTCTTGTCCTTGTCTTGTCCCCTGTTTCAACAGGCTTGTCCCATACCTTTCTTTCACATGACAGCTATTATATCTGCCATTAATCTTCTTTTTTGCAAACTAAATATGTCCAGCTCTAAAATAATTCTCACAGAGCATGATTTTGAGACCCCTTATGATCCTAAGAGCTTTCTCTGAACCTGTTTCAGTTTATTCATGCTCCTTTTAATGTATAGTGCCAGAACTGGATGCAGTACTCCAAGGCAGTCTAGCCACTGCAACTTTCAATGAAACTATTAGCTTCCATGATCAGCACTCAATACTTCTGTTAATGCAGCCTAAATCTGCACTGGTGTTTAACTGCTGCATTACACTGCTTATTCACGTTCAGCTGGTAAACTATTAGGACCCTTAGATCCTTCTATCATCCTCACTATCACCAAGAAAGTTCTCTCCAATCCTGTACTATGCAATGGATTTTCCTACTAAGATACAGGACCTTATGTTTGTTATTGATTGACTAAGAGACATTTTAATGGACGGATGTTACAGAGCAAACTGTACAGTTAATGGCAAGGAATATTTTCTAGGCCTGAGTAGCAGCAGTATAGAGACAGGATAAGGACCAAGGAGCCAGTGCTTCAAGGCTTGGGTATCTGCAGGACTGCCTTCTCCTACTGAGCTCTGTCCACCTGATAAGCAAGTTGACTCTCTACATGTCCCCTTGATTAGCCATTGCCATTTCAGGGGCTACAGAAACATGTCTTTCAGTTGCCAGTCCCCTTCTCTGGAATAACTCACCCTAGATATTCAAACAGCTCCATTTTAGAAAATTGATAAAATCCTGCTTAACCACGGGGACTAGTTTTTTATGACTTTCCCCCCAATAATAGGTTTGTTTTAGTGCACTGTATGTGATTTCCAGTTTTTTAGGAAATTATGCTATATAGTTTAAATTTTAATTTTTTTATTTTAAATTTGATTGCTTATTTGTATGTGTTTAATCCCAAATTATGTTTTTCATGAGTTGTACACTGCTCAGAGTCAGTTAGTTGGAATGGAATTATATAAGCCCTACAATAAATAAATAAAAATAAATCAGAGGTGAACAAACAGCTCAATCAGCAGACTCACTCTCTGTTATGTTTGGCTCTACTTTAGTGAACCAAAATGCAGCAACACTATTGGTATTCCAAGAGATGGTGTGTTTTAGGTATCTTACTTGCAAGCTTAACTTTATGAGAAAACCCATTAATTGTACATCCCTTCTTTAATCATGGTGTCAAAAGATGGCCAGTTTGAATACTAGTATACCAAATAGTTATTTTGAGTTTGAACAGTTTAAGGTAGTCATGGGCATATAGAAATACCATAATGAAGTACATCTGACACGTATAAATATGCCCACACATTTTGTACAGAAATATTTTAATATAACAGTTTCCATTCTCTCATTCTCTTTACTGCATACAGACTGCTTAAAGCTCTTTTTGATCCTTAAAATCTCCTTTACCATTTGAAAAGCCAATAGGTTTATATTTTCAGGGGGGGTTGTAGTTTGAATACCAAATTCATTGGACAGAAAAGGCAAGATTCACACAACTTGTAAATCCCAGTTAAGCTGCAAAAACAAAGTTGTATTTTAAGAATATTTTTTGCAATCTTTTCCTTTAAGAATTCACAATAAATTTAGCAATTTTATCAATCTCAAGGAGTTTTTTTAAGCTAAAGGGATTTATGTCATATACCAGCCCTTTTCATAATATAAATAAGAGAATTCCCAGATACGTGAGGCAAAATCCTGAAGCTCATCACAAAGAAATTGTTACCTTCATTTCAACATGGGTTGTAAGCAGATATGGATTATGCCCAAAAGCATATGCTCATTTTTCTGATTCAATTTTTATACCATTAAAACTCTTTCAATCTAACCCGAATTTTACCCCTGCAATCAGAACAGCATTCTGAAATTTAAAAGAAAAAAGGGGGGGAAAGCATAAATTTGAAGGGTGGGGGGAATGCCACAAATCAAAGCTACTTCTTCACACTCAAAAAAAAAAAAAAAAAAAAAAGGTTGTTACATGCTTTGGGAAGAATTGCTCCAAAGGACAGCTTAATGGGCCAGCAAAATGCCATATGAATAGCTACTAGTACTAGTACACACCACCATTTCATTTTTTAAATCTGGCATTGCCTTGATGGACATCTGAATGGAATATTATAATTAATAGCCATGTCTTTATGAATGGCTCAACCTAATCAAAGTTCATTGTGGTTGAGGGAAGAAAGTAAATTAGGAAAATGGTGCTCTTTTTTTATAAAAAAGAAAAGGTTTCAATTCTTATTTTGTAAGTATAAAGCCCAAAGCTTGAAAGACTGAAATACTTTATTCAAGGTAAACTACTTGCAATTGGAGCTCAAGATTATCAAAGTCCTGCTGAGTTTTCAAATATGATTCCAGATGATTATAATAGATTATGGAAAGCTTCAACAGGAATGCTCTCCTTCAATGACAGTTTCTGCAATGAACCTTTCAAAGCTACTTTGTGAAGCCATGCCTCTTCCACTTCTAAAAGCAACCATGCTGTTTTACTTTGTGATGCTCTAAAGACGTCATCCATCAGTTTTAGTAACTGGATGAGGCTTCTGTTCATGCACTGCACATGCACAGAATTGCAATCTAACTCTTCCAGTTAGCTTCTATAATGCCAAAAGAGGCTACTGTCCATGAGGCATGCACGCTTCTTTCAGCTAGCAGAACCACCAGAGAGGACTTTAGAAGGATTTGGCTTCCCTGACCATGGATTGATTTACCTACAAGAAGGAATACTGGCAAGAGATGGATTGAATCTTACAAGGACAGGGAAGGATATGTTTGGCAAACAGCTTGCCACACTCATCAAGAGAACTTTAAACTAGTTCAAAGGGAAGATGGTAGTAAAACACCAGAGTTGAGTATACAGCTGAGAAGTGAGGATGGGGAGGGTGGTCATACAGCAAGAAACAGAAGGATAGGACATAGGGAAAGAAATGGGGAAGAAAGTACAAGAGGCAGCCCAATTACAACATGGTAGCATGATATGCATGAGTGGAACATAGTGTTGGAAGGCCACAACTTATATAAAAGAAATAGAGTCAACAGAAAGGGAGAGGATGTTGCCTTGTATGTGGAGAAAATAGAAGAATCTACAGAAATCCAGGTTTTGGAGCATGGGGACCCTGTTGAGAGTGTCTGGGCAAGAATAAGAGAAATAAAGGGAACACAGATGTGGAAGGTTAGCATAAGCCTCTGGGACAAGCTGAAGAGGAGGATGAAATGTTTCTGCACCAGATGATCCAACTATTAAGGAAG
This sequence comes from Liasis olivaceus, assembly GCA_030867105.1. Taxonomy (NCBI): domain Eukaryota; kingdom Metazoa; phylum Chordata; class Lepidosauria; order Squamata; family Pythonidae; genus Liasis; species Liasis olivaceus. The sequence goes on along the minus strand of CM061350.1, from coordinate 177,046,426 downwards.
CAGGAGATAGTAATAGTGATTGTGATAAGGATTTTAACTATCCAGATATTTTTTGGAAATCTTATTCTTAAGTGTCGACTTACAGGTCTTAGAAATTCTTGTCCTCTCTTGCAGACAACTTCATTTGTCAAAAGGTAGAAAAGGAAAGAAGGCGCTTTGCTACCCTAGACCTAATTCTCACCAACAGGGAGGAAATGGTTGAGGAAGTAAAGGTAACTGAGAAGTCAGTGACCATGCTATTTTGGAATTTCAAATAGCACAGGGAAGAGAAACTGCAAACAGACTTTAATATTAGACTTCAGAAGAGCTGACTTTGATGGACTCAGAAGGGTAGTAGGAAGGATTCAAAAGGAGAAAAATATCCAAGAAGGCTGGGAGCTGCTGAAAAGCGAGTTACTAAAGGCACAAACTCAAACAATTCCTACAACAAGAAAGAATGAGCAATGCCTAAAGAGACCAGACTGGATCCACACAGAACATTATAAATTGCTTAAAAGAAAAAAGAAAATGCACAAGAAATGGAAAAAGGGGAATATATCCAAAGAAGAATAAAAACCAGTTTGCAAAAACTACAGGTCTATCATGAGAAAAGCTAAAGCCCAATATGAGGTTATGAGGTTAGTATGGCTGCCAAACACAACAAAAAAGGATTTTTCAGGTATATCAGAAGCAACATGAAAGTCAAAGAGACAACAGGTCTTCTGCAAAGAGAGAATGGTAAAATGGTTAAGGAGAAGGATGAGAAAGCAGAACTTCTCAGCTCCCATTTTGCATCTGTTTTCTCTCAGAAGGTGAATGAATCCTTGGTTGGCCCTCACTATGCCCAAGGGGTGGGGGAATGTGAACTGAAGCTCAAGCAAACAGCAAGTGAGGAAATTCCTGGCTAATCTAAATGCGTTAAAGTCTCCAGGGCCAGATGAATTACACCCTAGGGTATTGAAGGAACTAGCAAAAGTAATTGCAGAACTACTCTTTATAATCTTTGAGAAGTCCTGGAGAACAGCTGAGGTTCCAGAAGACTGGTGGATGTTGTTCCTATTTTCAAAAAGAGAAGAAGCAGGATCCAGGAAACCAAAGGCCTGTAGACTTGAGATTGGTACTGGGCAAAATCTTTGAGCAGATTATAAAAAAGCATATCTGTGAGCACTTAGATAGGAATTCATTAATTAACAGGAGCCAGCATGGATTTATGCTGAACGAGTCATGCCAGACTAACTTCATATCCTTTTATGATAGAGTTCCCCTGATTAAACAGGGAAATGCCATGGATATAGTATATATTAACTTTATCAAGGCCTTTGGCAAATAGCATCCTTATCAACAAAATGGTCAAATATGGGCTTGACAACTCAACCATTAGGTGGATCCACAACTGGCTCAACGATCATACTCAAAAGGTAGTTATAAATGGCATTAAGACATCTTGAGTAGGGTGTGACAAGATTCTGTCCTGGGCGCCATAGTGTTCAAAGTTTTTATAAATTATATGGACAAGGGCATTGAGGAAATGCTTACCAAATTTACCATACAAAGCTAGGAGGGGTGGCTAATACATGGGTGGAGAGAGAAAAAAATTCAAAAAGACAGGCTAGAACAGTGCATGGAAACAAATACTGTAGAATGATATTTAACAGGCAGAAATATAAAGTCATGCATCTAGGTAAGAAAAATGAAAAAAAAAACATGCACGGAATGGAGACAATCTGGCTCAAGAGCAGCACATGTTAGACAGATGGGTGTCCTAGTGGATCACAAGCTCAGTACGACCTAACAGTGTAATGCAGCTGCAAAGAAGATCAATGACATCGTGAGGAACATCAAGATGAGCACAGAGTTCAGACTGCAGGAAGTAATTATCCCACTCTACCCTGCCTTGGTCAGGCCTTACTTAGAGTACTGTGTTCAGTTCTGTACACTCCAATTTTAAAAAGACATTGATAAACTGGAGCAAGTTCAGAGAAGGGCTACTAAGATGGTGAAAGGACTAGAAACCAAGTCCTACAAGGAACAGTTAAAACACTTAGGCATGTTTAGCCTGCAGAAGACAAGGTTGAGACCCCTGATAACTGAAGGCCAGTCAAATTGTAGAGGGCTTGGACTTTCTCTCACTTGCTCTGGAGTATAAGATTAGAACTAACAGGATTCAAATATGCAAATATAGATTAGATATTAGGAAGAACTTCTTGGCAGTAAGAGCTGTCAGTCAGGGGAACAGGATATGGAGTGGTTTCTTTCCCATCACTGGAGGTTTTCAAACAGAGGATAGTCATTTATCAGGGATTACTGTTGGTCACACAGCCAGATGTTTAGACTGGATTTGGCATTTTTATCAACCTATCAAGTCCTTCCCAAGGACCTGGGATAGGCAGATGTTGTTGTTTGATGGTGTTAAAGGTATTGTCGCAGGATGTAAGCTCTTCCAAATAAAGCTGCCTTTTGCAATTGACTGATGGTGATTTTTGTCAATGCCGATGGTCTTCAAGTGGTGCTCTGGATGTTTTGGGATTGAACCTAAGGCACCTATAACTATTGGTACTATCTTTGCTTTCTTTTGCCACAGTTGTTCTATTTCTATTTGCAGGTCTTTGTATTTTGTGATTTTCTCCAGTTCTTTCTCTTCTCTTTTGCTATCTCCAGGTATTGCAATGTCCACTAACCAGACTTTTTTGTCTTTCTTATCAACAATTGTTAAGTCTGCTGTGTTATGTGGTAGGTAGATGTCTGTTTGAATTCTAAAGTCCCAAAGCACTCTAGCTTCTTCTTGTCTGTTTTGTGTTCCCACCAGTTCTTACTTGCAGGCAAATAGTATTTCTTGCAGATATTCCAATGCACCATTGCTGCTACTTTGTCATGCCATTGTTTGTAGTCAGTCTGTGTGATTTTCTTGCAGCAGCTAACTAGGTGGTCCACTGTTTCTTCAGCTTCTTTGCAGAGATGGCATTTGCTGTCTGTTGCTGTCTTCTCAATTCTGGCTTTGTATGCATTTGTTCTTAAGGCTTAGTCTTATGCAGCCAGAACTAGCCCTCTGTTTCTTTCTTCAACTTCCTGCTCTTAGCCATTGTCAGGTCTTGCTGTTATCTGCTTTGCCTGATAGTTTTTTTGGGTACTGGCCATGTAATATTTTGCCTTTCCATTTCTCTTTTCTATTCTTCATTTGGTCTTTCTTGTAGGCCAGTTTGGTTTCTTTGGTATTCAGTAAGCCTTCATGGTGTACTAGCTTCAGTGCAACTTCTTTATTGTCCTTCAGATATTCTTCTAATGCCTTTTTTTCTTCTTCAACTGTCTGGTGTGTTGCAACATTCCATGCCCACCTACACTTCTTGGTAAGTAGAGTCTGTCAACATTGCTGTGTGGATGAAGGTCATGATTCATTGTCATTATATTCCTGGTCTTCATATCCAGGTCTTCTAGTTCTGCTTGAGTCCAGTCCACTATTCTAGCTGTATAGCTAATGACTAGAATTGCCCAGGTGTTAATTGCCTTTATGGTATTTCCTCCACTGAGTTTGGACTTTAAGATCTTTTTCACTCTCATCATGTATTCAGTACTTCTTCTTGACTTCAGTGTGCTTGATGTTGTCAGCTTGAAGGATGCCCACATATTTGTAGTGATCTTCTTCATCCAGATTCTTGATGTTATTTCCATATGGCATCTTGATTTCTTCAGTTTTCACTATTTTCCCCTGTTGATTGTCAGGGTGGCACATTTGTCTAGTCCAAACTCCATTGCAATATCTTGGCTGTATATTTGGACAGTCTTGAGCAGCAATTCTCTTTCAGATGGTGTTTTGCCATACAGCTGCAGATTGTCCATGTAAATGAGGTGCGATAGCCTGGCAGATGTTTTTGATGTTTGATAGCCATGGCCTAACTTGTTCAGTATTGTTGGCAGAGGAATCACTGCAATGACAGACAGTAGGGGTGATAGTAAGTCTCCTTGAAAGATTCCTCTCTTGATGTTAACCTCTCCCAGTCTATCACCACTGACCAGCAACTGTGTCTTCCATTGTGCCATTGACTTTTTCACAAACCTTCTGATGTTTCTACTGACTCATGTTATTTCTAGGCACTTGAATATCCAATCATGTGGCAGGGAGTCAAATGCCTTCTTGTGATCATTCCAAGCTACATTCAGGTTGGTTTTCCTTCTCTTTCAGTTTTCCAAAATCATCTTGTCAATTAAGAGCTGATCTTTTGTTGCTCTGCTGTTTGGATGGTTTCCTTTCTGCTCAGATGGAAAGAGCTTGTTTTCAACTAGATGCTGTTGGACTGCATCAGCTACCACACCAGTTAGCAATCTGAAAGTTGTTGGTAAACAGCTAATTGGCCTGTTGTTGCCTAGTGCTGCCCTTTTTGTTGGATCTTTCACTATCAGGTAGGTTTTGCCAGATGTTAACCAATCTTCAATTTCACCTCCTTGCAGTATGTTGTTAAACTGCTTGGCAATGAGTGGGTGCAGAGCAGTCAGATGTTTCAACTAAAACCATGTAGTTCATCTTCACCTGAAGCTGACCAATTCTTGATCTTCCTTGCCCTTTTCTCCACCATTTCTACTGTTATTACAAGTTGTAATCATTAAGTAAATTGAGATGTGAGGCCATAAGATAGCTCTACTGTAAGGATCTTGATAACATTTCCCAGTGAAGAGAAATTCCAAGCACATGGTCAAGAAAACTCCAGCATCATTTGGAATTCCAAGGGTGAATAAAAGGGATTGCATTCTAGAGATATATATTTTCAATCTCTTCTTACTGTATCTTCATTCAATAGACATTTCCCCCCTCTTTTAGAAATTCTACATCTCTAACTGTTTTCATCCATACTCAAAGACTTCTGGGTGCCCAACTTTGACCCTAATTACATGATTAACTGTAATTGCATGATATTTCTGAAATACATAACTGTTTTATTGCTAACTAAATAAGCTCGATCCCTGTCCTTGGTATTATATGCCCACACTGTAAATACCAGCACTAAACATGTAGCGACACAGTGACCAACCAACATAAACCTATTAAAATGACTTTATAAATCATTATTGATATACAGGTAACTAAGAGTTGCCATAGCTCATAAGTAAATTATCCATTGCCATTATGGGGCACTTCACCATAAGCAATATGGATATCTCTGTAGGAGATTCACTGAACATTGTAGCTGTTCTACATACTTAATAAGAAAATAACCTGCTATTGCTCTGTTCACCTGTTCTGAAATAAACGGGAAAATCTTTTGCACAGTGTCATCAAGAATATTAACTGACTGAGGAAAGTGGTTCTTCACAAACAAGAAACAACAATTAGGGAAAAAAATGTTATTTGAACCTCTTCATTCTTTTTGTTTTTGTCTTCACTTCCTGACCTTTCCCCTTTCCCCTCTCTCCACATGATTCAGCCACTGAGCAACTTTCATGAACAGCTTATATAATATATTAGGTAATCATTTCACATTACACCATGCAATGTAAACCAATCACCCACATAGTCCTCTGGGTATCTAAAACTGATTGTTTCATAATTTCTTTAATATCTTGCCACATTTCCAAATCATACTCACTGCTGCGTTATTCCCTGGCTTGCAATTATTTACCTATAAAACAAAAATAATGAGTCCCACTTTGGTGCTCTCCAATCTGTTTGAATCTACAAAATATGCATAAGAATAATGGTATTATACTTATATTGCACTTTCTGTTTGGAAAGCCATGAACAGCTTTTAATGTAACCCCCTGGTTTCCAAATCCATTGACTCAGTATCTGCTTAGCAGCAGCAATAAAACAACATTGCACTAAAGGTGTCTTTGCCATAAACTGAATAAGCTAATTTACTCATTGTCAAATTACATGGCTGGATGTAATTCTGATACTTTATGACTGGAATTTATTATTGAGCTGGAAAGAGTGAAAGCATGGAAGTTCCATTGTCACCCTAACATAACCACCATGATTCGGTATCTCTTTCCTTGATTACTATTAGCTATATAGATAAAACATGGGGACACAAATGTTAAGTTCTGGGAACAGGAGGTAGTAGCTTATGGGGCTACACTAGAGTGAAGTTGCTGCACTTTAGATCACCCCAATTTTCTTTAACTAAATAGATGACTGTGTTTTATTTCCTGCCAGTTCTAAGAGAATTTGCTATATAATGTTTTTCAAAGAAGAAGAGAAACTGGGTAAAGTATGGTTATCTTACACTTACTTAGTTACAAAGTGACTTGGAGGTATGCAAAAGTCCTGTCTTTCATTGCAATGATTATTTATTTATATTTATTTATTTATATTTCAAATTTAGACACCATCCATCTCACAAGGAAGTGACTCTGGGCAGTTTACAACAAAGTTATCCCTCCAGTGGTATGTGATCTCTATCGCTTTTCATGCTTCCATTAAATGTGTCTTTCCTATGGACCAAGTAGCTAGCCCAGCTCATCCTTTTACTCAGAGAGCTTTGTTTTGTGTCTTTCTTAAGATGGAGAACAATTATATCTTTTTTTAATTATTATTATTATTTTCGTGCCAAAATGAATCTCACATCCAAAGACTCATCTGCCAATTAAGAGTAATTTGAAAGTACATTGTTTGCCTAGACTGATTATCCTTCCTTTTGCTTTATTTTCTTTTTAATTAAAAAAACCCAAACCCTGTATAAGTATACCTAAATCTGACTTCTTATTTGAATTTCATCTTTTAAACATTTCCCCACTTGCCTATTCTCTCTCATACTGAGAATTTAAGCATGGCACATTGCCAGTGTCATGATACTTAACAAGTCCATAATGTTTTCTTTCTCACTCTATGTTCATAGCCTGGAGGATGCTTCTTCTTTGTGGGTGTGTATGGGGTGTTATAGTGAGTACAAAATGGCAAAGCCACTGATAATCATCTCACAGTGCCCTAATGTTACAGAATAATACGCACAATATTAGAAAATGTACTCAAGTCCTCAGCAACCATTACTAATAAGTCTCAGTTTAAGCTGGCATTTCAGCCTCACAGTTATAGAAACAAGACAGTGGGATGTCCGTGACCAATCCTCAGGGAAGTGCATCCAGACACCAGCAAGTATCTCAAGATGTGCATGTATGTTTGCATTCTGTTTTGATAAGACTCAGATTTGACTTAAAAAATAACTCTATGTGATCTCATTTCCAGTGTTTTCTTTCAACAAAAGATATCAAGACCCTATCGAATTGAATAAAGAAAGTCTATACTTTGCAGGTTTTCTTATAAAGAAAACATAAACCAGGCAGGCTAATAATAGTTTTTTTCTTTCCAATAGAAAGAACACACCATTTGTTGATGTGCTGTTTTTCTGCATTTTATTAAACACGTTTGGTTTTGTATTTTTGGAGTCTGTGTGAAAAGATGCATCAGCAGGTCAATGGTGCATGTCAAGACATGAGCCATAAAGCATCACTTCATTTCATTCTTGAGTGTTTGGGGTTCAAATTATAGGCCAGTACACACAAAAGAGACAGCATTATAATTAGGATCAGGATTCCTGAGTGGTGAATCACAACACATTTTAACATGTATTGGAGCCATGAATAAGCTAAGGAACCATGGATACTTGGTGAAGGAGAGAGAAATTACATCAATTACATAGATTGTTTCAGACTTCCATGTGGCTGCTCCATCTTGATTTTTGTTGATGTGTTTTGAAGTGATATCTCATATTAGTCCATTCTATGGAAATTTATTCTCTGTGGTGTCTGATACAATCCAATTTGCTGACAGAGAATGCTGCTGCCATTTCAGACCCAGCAACTGTCCGTGACAGATATGACAAGTCTCTGCCTTTCTCCTCTACTTTCCTTCACAATCATTCACCCAGTGTGCCTACTGAATGTTGTAAAGCTGATGGTGTTTCAGAGCCGGTGGCCACATAACCTTATGATATTGTTAGTGCAAGCATATTGATTGATTATGTGCCATCAAGTTGGTTTGACTCACAGCAAACACATAGATTTGCAAAAATATTATAGGGGATGAATTAAAGAAAAGAAAAGCTTGGTTCTGACTATTCAAAATATTATTCCAGAATTTGCTCTCCCTAAATTTACAAAAATCCCATTAGCCTTCTATATGAAATAGGTTAACCACAATTAAAACAAAACAAACTCATTATATACAAAAGACTTAAGTACTAAGCGCGCCATTCAAGGGATGTTGTGCTTGCTGTTTGCTTCTAGGGCTTTCCAAGTTCATCTGTATATGATGCTTTTTTCATATTATATTTTTCATCTCAGCTAGTGTTTGATATAGGTCAGGTGCAAAATATGAGTTGAGCTACTGTTATTAGGCAGTATGTTGTTTTTAATCTTGGTATGCTGCCCTTGGTCACTGTTGTGAGATAGGTGGCCATATAAAGTGTGTGTGCGTGTGTGTGTGTGTGTGTGTGTGTTAGGAAGCCTATTTTATCCTCTTTAGGTTAGGTTAGGTTAGTTTAGTCTTCCCTGACAAGTAAGCCTGTGTTATTAGTCTAATCCTATATCATCCCTGGCTTCCCATCCTTCTATTAAACCCAAGGAAAGACATAATGAAAGAACATCTCCGCTGGGTTAGCAGTAATGCCAGTGTCACTATCAAGGTAGGTTCCTGTGCTTGATGGAATTTATTAGAGAACTTCTCCTCCCCGTGGAGGAATTTAGAGCAACCATCCACCACATTTTTCTGCAACAAATTCTGTGCTCAGGCTTAACTAACACTTTGGCAGATCCATCTGTATGGCAAAGGGAAAGAAGTAAAATGCTTACAACACATGTCCTTATTTTCTTTTGCCCTTTTGTTTTCATTATCTTTCAAGTGACTTTGCACGATCTACGTTAATAAGGAAGTCTTGGACATGGCGATAGGGAAGTAGAATAAAACAACCTCAACACAGAGAATAAGCATTTTTACCATTTGGAAGCTGTGAAGTGTGATTTTCAAACGTACTTTAGATATTGGTGGGCTATGTATATATTTGTGCATACATAATGCTAATGGAGGCATTCATAGAATAATGGATTCTATTGTGGAGAAACCAACAACTAGTTGCTGATATCATCCCTTTTATTGTACATCTTATAAAAGCATTGCCTCCAAGAAGAGCTATAATGGGAAAACAAATGTCCTTTATAAAAAATCTGCAGGAACATTTGGTTAATGAAATAAGGCACCTTAGTAGCAATACCATTGTTATGGAAACCCTCATCCATTTTAATATAGCAGCAGTCTTTAAAAAAAAGTTTGCAGATGTAATTAAAATATTGGACTAAACAAGAAGTTCCACATTACCTAGAAATGCATATTTTAAAGGGATGGTCACAATTAGTTCTTTATGTTGAAAGCCAAGTACTGCATAAATTCATCCATTATGAAATAGCCTTGATGCTTAGGTGCCAACAGTCTTTGTGAGATTTCACACTATTGTTATTCCAACCCACCCTAATTATTCTTAAATATTTTTTTTCAGTTATTATCTAATTGCAAGGAAAGCTAGCTTTTTTTTTCCAAAAGTGAAGACAATTTCAGTGAAATCCTCCTGTGAAAAAGGACTAAGGGGGCTATTAATGTCCTGTGTCTTATTGCACAATTCTCTCTCCAGAGGTTTATAGTCTGTCTGTCTGTCTGTCTATTTATTTATTTATTTATTTATTTATCGGATTTATATGGCTTCCCCAACTCTCCAAAAGTGTGATTCTAGACAGGGTACAACAATAAAAACAAAATTACAACAGACACAAAGCATCTAAAAAATACAACAAGCAGATACACATTTGGGGCACACCAACATATACATACCTCACAAGCTGAGCTTATCTAACCCCTTAGCCACAATGCTTGAGGGAACAACCATGTCTTCAAAGCCTTCTTGAAGGGTAACAAGATTGGGGTCAGATGAATCTGAGGAGGGAGATCATTCCAAAAAGCAGGTGCCACCACAGAGAAGGCAGATACAGAAGGAATGTAGCTAGAAAGGCTGTGGTATATCAGGCAGATGCATAGCTAGAGATGATAGAGACAGAGACACAGATAAATATGGATACACACACACAGACAGACACACACACACCCCAACAACATTTGCTACTTGAAACAATGGAGTAAGTTTTGTTTTTTTTAATTGCTGAAAGAAATAAAAAAGAAATAGAAAAGGAGCTAATAAGGAGCTGGAAAAACTGAAGCCTTTTTTGCAGGAAATTGTGTAACTGATGTTGGAACAATGCTATTTCCCAATAAACCAATAAAGTTCTTTGTTAGGGTTTCCTTCCTTCTAAACCAGGCAAAGCTTTTATTTCTGCATTTGAATCCTTGCTAAACATGATGCTAAAGCAAGAAGAATCCTGGTATGAGACTTTCCTAGACAGCAGAGAAATGGGGCTTTTAATTTCAATGCTTTGTAGAAAGGGAAAAAAGCTTATATCATGCCTAGCTCAGCTTAGCTCCCTTCATGGGCCAAGGCTTTTTAACCAAAGTTTACAAGTCAATTACTCACTTCATTGAGGGATTGATCAACTCCACTAACAGAATTGAGATAGAGTGCTCTAAAGCAGTGAGAATATGCAATATAATCTGAAGCCTGAAAGTTATGCATTAAATTCCATTCCAAGTGGACTTTTCATTTCATTTATTAACTAATTCATTTGTACAGTTCATGTGCTTTTTGGGAGAGGTACTTGACAAAGTTGTTGCAAAGGGAACACACAAGAATATGATAAAGTCTTAAAACATTAGTTTGTAAAATGACTAACATTGAACATTGTAGCTGAACTTCACGAATTACAGTACAAAAGGACATAACCAATAACTCTCAGATTACTATTACTAATAGTAACAACTAATATTTGTATAGCACTTCGAAACACAATGATCTCTCCTATGATGTGCAACTTCCCATTGGGCTTTTTCAGACTGGGAAATGTAAGAAATGTAAGAAATCAGGGAGGCTTCAGACTGATGGGAAGATGTGTAATATTTCCTCCTGTGAAATGCCTTTCCACCAGCCATAAAAACCTATCTTGTCTCCTAGAATTTAGGAAACTTTTAAAAACATAACTTTTAAAATGTGTGTTTGAGACTGGGGACCAAATAGATGTATCTGAGTTGGGATGAATCTGGTTGCTTTGGTATTAGATGATGTTATGGTTTTAATGCTGATATAGGACTATGTCGCATCTACTTCAATAGCATTTGTTATTTATTATTAATAGCATTTGATAATATTGATGATTTTTTAAATTATTGTAATATATTGTATGTTTCACTGTATGCCATGTACCCCTGTATGACTGAAGCAGTATATCTGCTTCTTTTTTTTTTCTTTTTTTGTTTTGTTTTGGTGCCTTCGAGTCAGTGTTGACTCCTGGTGACTGCCTGGACTAGTCCCTGCAGTTTTCTTGGCAAGATTTCAGAAGTATTTTGCCATTGCCTCCTTCCTAGGGCTGAGAGAGAGTGACTGGCCCACAGTCACCCAGCTGGCTTTGTGTCTAAGGCAGGACTAGAACTCACCATCTCCCACTTTCTAGCCTGATGCTTTAACCGCTACACAAAACTGGCTCTCATTAGCAATAACATGAATAAATAATAATGTTGGCATTAGCATCCTTCACCAGCTCCTCTAATAAAGCTCAAAAACCTTGCCAAGAGATTTTGAAAGACATTTAAGGAAAATAAAGGAAGTTTGTATTTTAGCATATGTTAATTAATTAATTAATATTTATCTATTTTAATTAATTTCTTTTTTTTTTTTTACTGTAAACCGCCCAGAGTCACCCCATAGTGAGATGGGCAGTGACAGATTTGAAATACAAAATATATGAAATATTCTCCAGCATTTTGAAAATAAGACAGGAAAAAAAAGATGAATTATCCAGAATATTCTTTTGGTAAGAAATAGCTCTTAATCCTCAAGGCTGTCTCACAGCATTCTCATGCTGTGAGAGGGCAGCTGTTTTAAATATTACCTTTTGTTTCACAGTCCTCTATATATGACTTTGCAGCATTCAGATAACAAATTTTTGCTCAATCAAGCAAACAAGAGCTTTCATTTCACTTTCTAGACCTGTTAGTGATCCTTTTGTAATGTCCTAAGTTCGTTCATTCGTTCATTCGTTCATTCGTTCATTCGTTCATTCGTTCATTCGTTCTATCTATCTATCTATCTATCTATCTATCTACCTTCTTTCATAGTCTGTAAATTACCCTTGAGCCAACTGTTGTTGGCTTCTTTCTATTTTGCTTCAGGTTTGTCAGGTTTGTAGACTTCCTCAGAGTCATGTTTGCTTACCTTATCATTTCATGTAATCTTTTTCTAATATGAAGACCACTCTTACTTAGCACCTAGTCCATGTTTTAATGACCAAATCCCCCTTTTTCTTTCTCCAAGTCACTGTCTGCCTTGTTGCTTAGAGAAATCTGCATTGTCCTGTGCATCCAGACAGGAAGTTTTGGTTAACCTCCTGCTGCATCTGAAAGCTGGCTTCATACTCAGTGTGGCAGGCCTAAAGCTTCTCAGGTTCCTTGTATGGTGTCTCACAGTGACTTGCACGTATCATGTAAGTTACTGGCTCTGAATCCAAAGGTACCTTAATAAATTTGTAAGAATGGTAATTATTCCTTCAGCTAGAGGTTTTTCTTGAAATGTTTACATGAGGTTTATTTAGTACTACACTGGTGAAGTAATTAGCATTACTAAATAATGTCTTTCATTTGTAAAATTTTGTGTGGTGGTGGTGATGGTGGGGTATGTAGATGATCTCTAAACATTTTGCTTAAAACAAACATTTTGTTTGTAGTTGTTAGAATTAGGAATGATATCAATAAGTTCTGACTTTTACCAGCTGTGCTTAGAAATCCCAGTGCCAGTAGCAGAAAAATATACAATAGTTTAGGAGGCAGGCTCATCTCTGATTTCACCCAAGGTAGACATTTATAGATCTCTTTTTTATATAATGGTTTATGCAAAAGTTGAAGGCTTTTCTGCATACAGTATAGAATATTAGGAAGTCAGTGATTTATAGAATTTGGGATTTTGGAAAACAGTCTGATTTGCCTCAGGGCTGCATCTAAAAATATACTCTTAAGAAAAAAGGAAGCTTTGAAGATATCAAATACATGTTAAAATTGTGGTATGTGATTTTATGTTTTGATCATTTTAAAAAACTGCCCATAAATTTTCATTTTTTAATTAAATAACTCAGTTGAAATCAATTTGTAGATTTGCCTTTTCTGGGAGAAATTGTCTTATGAGAGAAAAGGCTTGCCAATTGTATATGTATTTGAAGCTCTATTTTCTGGCAAGATCGGCCTTTACAATTCCAAAGTTTTTTTTCTTTTTTTATAAAAAGGCTGCATTCCCTATGATAGCTGTGTTGTAGACTTGATAGTAAACAATTATGAAAATGGCACATGGCATTGAAGTTGCATTAGCTATGACATTTCAAAAAACAGCTGAAGGACTAATGGATTATGATAGATGTAAAACAGTTTAAGGCTTTTTGGCTTTTAGCTCAATTGGCACTAAAGTCATAGAAAATGCACTAGGACATGGGTGGATGAGAAATGCGGAACCAACAATGGCAAAGGCAGAAAGATTTTAGCCAGCATATTCCAAACATTCAGTGCTATATCCTGCCAGGTCTCACACATGTCATCAAACTTTTCTTTCTGAACATTGTACAGTCCTATGATGCAGTACTTCAACATCCTATTTCCCAAAGCATTATGATTTATTTGGTTAGCTTTATATTCTACCTTTATTCCAGGAGCTCAAAAGAGCATACATATTATTCTGTTCCTCCAATTTGACCCACAACAAGAACCTTGTGACATTGACTGAGATGAAGTGATAGACCCAAAGTCACCTACAGAGCTTCCATAATTGAAGATGGACTTGAACTTGAATATGTACTCCAACACCTTAACCACTATGCCAGACTAGCTGTGCAAATAGTGACCTTTCCTAGTGATTGATAAGCTTTCCTGAAATCATTCATTGCTAAAATCATTCACTCTGATAAAAAAAAAATAATAAAACTGTCATTCAGGAAATGACAGCCTTTCCCTCTTCTCTCTTTCCACCTTAGTATTCTCCTTGAGGAGAAATAGATCAGTTTCTTCACACAATCTATCTCTGTGATGCTCTGAATCTCTGACTCATTAATACTTCAAATTTGTCCTACTTTGGAAGAGCCTCACTGTGATTCTGATTCTATTCAGTCTAATACAGGAGTCAGGAGATGGCCAAATTTGGTATAGGGTTAAAATTGTGGGATTAAAATGAAGGATGATCCTCAGGTAAGATGCCTATAGTAAGAGTACCTGTAGAAAAGGTAGGATATAAATCTAATATTCAGACAGTCAAACAATAATGCATACCCCTAGTTCTTCCTTAGTTCATTAAATTTAGTCTGATGAGGTGGGGCAGCGTTTTTTTTTAAGCCTGTTTCTTTTTCTTTAATTTGGGAACTAAACATACATTGTTATGCATACATGAAAAATGAATACTATGCCCTCAAAATTGTGTTTTTTCTGAATGTTTGAAGTACACTGAACTTTTTCCAGACCACCCAGTAGATTTAATCACTCTGAACCTCTCAAGCTTGTTCTAGAATTTAAGCTGTTTAACAGTATATACTCACTGCCCCTTCACTGATCCTCACCACAAATTCTGCAGTAGTTCCATGTTACCAACAAAGATAAGGTTTTTAAAGGAACAGCTACCACCTGTTTTCACTGTGCTTTCAGTTAGATATGTTGCTACCACATAAAAATATAAGCTTCTGAACTGTGTACAAAGGTAGCATAAGGCCACCAGCTCCAGAGTCTTTATTCAGTTGGTTTATTTACTGTTTCCTTGGGTACAAAGCAAACCATATTGAAATTCAGTCTATGCAGGACTGGCTAAAGTTTTTTGAACATTCTAATATGTGCAAATTGAATTCCCCTTTTGAATGTACTCTGCTTGCAGCATAGAATTTTCTTGTCGCTGTATGCAGATGCATACAATTGCATATTTCAATTACAAAAGTTCCTGCTTCTTAAGCTCAGGTGATTTTGTTGTCTTTGCAGAAATGCTGACAGTGAGCAAGCTGGGAGGTGACTGTGTTTTATAATGTCTTGTTCCTCTTCAACAGTGCTGATTAAGTGCAGTGATCAAATAAATTAGACGCAGGGCCAGTAGTATTCATGGGCAGCCCAGTTGGATAGCTGACGCAATCAAGTCAAGCATCAGAGAACAAATGTGCATTTAGGCACTGGACAGTTTCTCAGAACGAATGTTTATTGTCCGCTTGAACTGTTCAGAAACCAGAGAAGGAAAATGTCCATATTGATTGCCCCATTAGTATAATCTGGAAACAGAAAGCACTTGTGATAGAGGTAGGAGTTGGTGAAATTTATATTATTCTATTTTTATTTAAGAACTCACAAAAATCTGCAGATGATTTCATAAGAAAAATCCCAGAAGAACAGTAGATAAGGAAAAAAATAACAATGCCAGAGAAAGCAAAACTAACAAATTCATTCATCCATCCATCCATCCAAAGCTCTGAATGATTAGGTCTGAATTCCTAGGTAATCGTGCATGTTTACGGTGCTATTGTTGTGGGTGGGAGCAATTCCTCCTTGCACAGGGTGAGTTCTGCAACTAGAGCTCTGTTCCCCTCAGATCTCATGAGCACATCTGCTCTTTGGATAAATAATATATCCTGGGGCTTGAACCAAACTCTGGCATTGTCTAAGGCTTGACTGAACATTGATTCCAATGTCTGACTCCAGAAAAGGATCCTCCTCAGCCTGGAATTGCACTTCCTGAGCAGTGGGCTGTTATATTCCTTTTAATATTCCGTCAACATAGCTTAAAGGGATACTTTGACCATTGCTAAACTTCAGCATGATTCCAGAAGCTGTTTTGTTTCTGTCTGCAAATAAATACTACCTGGTAATCTTTTCTTTGTTCTTTATATTTTCTCTGTACACTTTGCTAAGTCTTCTTATTTACTTCCCTATTGATGTTGTTCACTTACTCATATGTTAATAGGTTGGCCTCCATTTTAAAACTATGTAAGGCTTGTAGCACATAATGTGGTTCATCTTAATTTTCTGTTGGCATTTTCCAGAGACATGACTCTTTGTTAGCTGTTTATATTGTCTATAGATCACCTTTTATAGTTATTATGCTTTTTTTTTCTTATGAGGTAGATTTATTCATAGGATCCTAAGATTACATGTTGGAGTAAACTGGAAATGACTTTGCTGATTTCTCCCTCCTCCAATTAAATTAATCCTTTGGGAAGAAAAAGTATTGGCATCACAGGAGAAAAATGCTTTAACCTGCTTTGCGCCAATAAGATGGATTTAAGTCTATTAAATAAATAATAAATCTATTTATTTATCTATCTATCAAATGTGTATAATCACATATAGATTCCCAGCAGTTAATAATATGGCTATAAAAATATGGGTACAAGTAGCATCAGACAATAATTATAATAAGCTAGGGGCTCTAATTGAAAAACGCTGCTTCCAGGTCACTTCTCCCCTCACCCTCTGAGAATGAGGAACAACTAATAGTTTTTCCCATGAGGAGTGTATTGGCTAAGTCAATTCCACTTGAAATAGACAGTCCTTAAGATACCTGGGAACCAAGCCATGTAGGGCTTTATAGGTTAAAACCAGCACTTTGAATTACATCTGGAAGCCTTCAGAAGACAACACTGCAGCTCTTACTCACCAACAACTGGGCTGCTACGTTTTGCCCCAACTACAGCTTCCAGATAGTCTTCAAAGGCAGTGTGCATATAGTCCTGCTTCACAACTTCCAGAATTAGTAGATTAACCAATATTTACAATGTGTCTTCATCATAATCCACATTCCTAAATAATTAGATTGTCCTAAACAAATCTGTAATTAAAACATGCCCCAATATGTCCTATTTTAGCTAAAATGAAGGTCCACAGAGTATTTGGAATAAACCTGCAGCTCAGTGGCAACCAGGGGCAGGAAGCAAATTGGCAGCAACAAGGAAGTAGCTGAAAGTTAGTTGCAGGAGACAGGAGATAACTGACAGTCACTTGGAGATAGCAGGCTGCATTCTGTTTCCACAAGACCTGGAAGAGTTCCCAGGAGTAGATGAAATTGATTTAGTGTGATCAAAACTTCAAGTCCATCCTTATACACACCAGCAAAACAGGATGACTGCCAGAATCTTGCATTTCAGAGAATACTAATAGACAGCTTGGGCCTATGTGCAATGTGTAAGGTTTACCCCGTTCGTCTCAGAGAAACTCTTGTGACATGTGTGTTCAGCAAAGAAGTTTACTCAAGCGTAACATAAGTAAGTACAGACAAAGCCAGGGTTGGCTTGGCATAGCTTACATGGTATTTTATAGCTTCCGCATTCCCGTGCTTTACCCATTGCTTAGTTACAAATTACCCGCAGTAATCCCCCCTCGCCCAAATGGCAGATTCAGTCCAGTGCTTTTGTCTTTCTGATTGCTGCCTATGGGTTGTGCTGTTGTTGCCTTCGTTGGGTTTGCCTCTTTGTGCACAAAGCCGGGAGTTCTTCGCTTCTGAGCCTCTGCGCTTTCCTTTGTTTGCAGTGCTCGAGGGAAGCCGCGCTGATACAAAGTATCTGCTTGCCGTTTTGAGTTAAGCACCGCCACCTGTCAGTAATCAGCTCATGGTTTCACTTCCCCTTTTTCTCTGCTCACACCTGGGTGGTGAAATTGACTTAGGCGAAGCTGAGCGGTGCCTTCGCCATGCCGGGCCGGCTGAATCTGACACAACGGATCCATTTAACAATTTCAACTTAAAGCATCTTTCCCACTGAGGAAGGACTAGGACTATGCCCTCTGATTTGCCCTTAATTTCCCATCTGCTAAAGAAGAATATTAGAAGACCAGAGAGCCATCTGTAGTAGATATCTTCATGCAGATTTCTTAACTGAGCATAGATTGAACTTGATAATCTGAATGGTTCCTTCCAGCTCTGTGATTCTGTGATTCTAAGACTATTGTCCTCATGCATTGAAATCAACAAATCAGCCTGTTTTGGGGCACCTATGACTTTGCATCTATACTCCCATGTCTGTTTCGTCCAATTTCCAAGTCAACTTCGATTTGTAAATATTTAAAAGCATATTTTGAAATTTATTTTATATATGCAATTCTAAATATATATTTACCTCTGATACACATTTTCAACAAATTAATTTTTTTTGTTATCCTGCCCACAGAGCAGTGCCATATGCTAAATCCAATATATTCTGAACTGTAGTGCAGATCAACTCATTTGATATCACTATTCTGCTCAGTCAGGTTTGAGGATATAACTGGGTTCAGTTGAATCATAGAAACATAGAATTATAAGCTGGAAGAAACCACAAGAATCATACCGTCCAACCCACTGCAATGTGCAAGAAAACCAATTAAACCACCTTAGCTGTCCAGCCTCTTCATAGAAACCCAATTTCCAGACCATCATTTCTGGTCCTAATTTCAGTGGTCATAGAAAATATATAGACAATCTTCCCTATAGCTTCCCTTTATGTGTCTGAACATGGTTATTATATATTACCTCAGTTGTTTTTTCTCCAGACTGAATCTCCCAAGTTCCTTCAGCCTATCTTCATAGGGTATGTCCTCAATTCCTGTATCTTCTTTGTGATCCCTGAACCTGTTCCAACCTTTCAATATTTTTCTAGAAATGCAGGGCCCAGAATTGTACACATTATTCCAGATGTGGTCTCACAATGCTTTTTCTAATGCATCCCAGAAATGTGTTAGAACTTTCACACTACTGGCTCAAGATTAACTTGTTGTCGGTGACTACATCCAGGTCCTTCTCCAACATATTGCATCCAAGCCATGAATCCTAATCTTGTATATATATTTTGTATTCTTCCTTCTGAATGTAATATTTTATATTTCTCCTTGTTGCACATCTTGTTCTTCTCAGCCCAGTCTCCCAACTTGCTGAGATTAGACTGAAATTTCATTCTATCATCCTGGATATTGACCAGACTTCCTGATTTTGTGTCATCAACAAATTTGATAAGCAGCCCATCAATCCTGTTATATTGGTCATTAATAACAATATTGAATAATCCTGGCCTCAAGACAGTTCCCTGTGATATGTACTGATAATTGCTGTAGATCCATTAGTGCTGGCTCTCTGAGTGTGGTTAGCCAGCCATTATGGAATGTGTTTACTGTTTCCCTTCAGGCTTTTCCCATCAATGTAGAGAGCAATGTCAGCAGGCATTTCTCTGCATTTCATCTATGATTTTGTACTGCCTAACTTGTGTGTATATAATAATACCATTATGACAAAAAGAATAGTGGGAGAGTTACTATTAAGTAATATTACCCACTGAAAACTTGTAAGGAGTCAGATTGGAGCACCTTACAATTCTTGTCTGGGCTTGGAGGCTTTAGGCTTACCAGAGATTTAGGCTAGACTTACATGCCAAAAAATTTTTTAAAAAAATTCCAGAAGACCATGTAAGCCACTTCTACATTATTCCTAAGAAAACTACATGAACACGTACAGGAGGTCACCATAAGTCAAGCTCGACTTGAAGGAAACTTTAATTATGCGCTTGTTAATTCCAAAGAAGCTGATGTAAAGAGCAACAACCAATTTTTTTAAAAATAAGGATTTTGTTCACAAATAATTATAGAATGTTGGTTAGACCTATTGTACCATGATTTTGAATTCATGGGTTTGATGCATTAATTATTTCCCCAACAGGCATGAATGAGATCTGATCCTTTTAAGACTGTTGAATATAATTACATCATTAGAATCACAGGATCTGACAGCATTTGCGGCTATTCTCTGGGTTATAGCACTCCTATCAGAGTTAATTATCTACACAGAGAGATGGCTTCGTTATGGCCCTTGAGGAAGGGTACCAGATGTACTGCCTAATGTCACATCCATAGAATCACCTTTGTTGCTGGATGGAGATTAAAAAAAAAAAATCTCTCCAGAGCAAATTCAGAGGAAATTCTAGGTTAAGTCACAGTGTTCCACTATGAAAGGACAAAGTAATCAGGCACAAACATTGCTTCCATTCTTCCAGTGGTAGACACTCATGCTTCATCATGTAAACCAGTTTCTCAATTTTGGCAACATTAAGATGAGAGGACTTCAACTCCCAGAATTCTCCAGCCAACATTGCCAAGGTTGAAAAATGCTGCTGTAAACATTCCCCTAGCAAAACTCTGATCCTAGTCTTTAACTGGAAGAGCTATTTGCAAGTTTTTTCTTTTGAGCAGACCAGTTAGTCTCAAGGAATTCTTCCTTGTAGCCTAGAACTTATTTGTGTGTCAGTTCTTTAACTTTGCATCTTTAACATCTGAATTTCCAAAGACTCAGAGGCGCCTAACCTCTGCGTTGGAGTTGGGGACACACTTCCTGGTTTCTGCAAAGTTGATTTCTATGGCTTTTCCCTTTGCAAATCTGGGATTTGGAGCTCTTGAGTTTCTGTTTGATTTTGAGAGGACAATTCACCAATAAAACTCACAATAACAGCAGTTGGATCTTCTGTAGAGGCTAATCTACAAGAAGGAAAGCGGAGTGCCTTTGAAGTCATTATCTAGAAAAAAATAACATATTTAGTCTTGCAATATTATTTATGTTATGTTGTGTCTTTTCTATAAGTTAACAGTTTGTATAAATCTCCCATTTCACACCCTCTTGCATTTTGGGTCTGTCCTTAGACACACCTCTTAACACTACCTTAGACTGAACATAGACATTCCCAAATAGATAATACTCTGTAGTGCTTCTCATTCAAAAAGTCTCTGCCTGGGCTGTATCAGTTCAGACTGCAAATAATGCATGACTTAGTACTTCTCCATATTAAAAAAATTCCCTGTACATAGGTTTCTAGGAGAAAAGTTCTCACCTAAGGTTCTTCTTGCTATACCCAATCTTCCACATCCAATGATGTATTTAATTTGTGAAAAGCATTCAGTTATGAGCTTGTGTCAGAAAGGGTACCATCCAAATAAAAGTATATTAACACTGAAAATTAGGCTACAGTTGCTACATCTTCCAATTTAATCTGATACACATGTGTTCAGAAATAAATTGTCCTAATTTCTGTGGAGCTTCCTCCCTGATAAATATGAACAGGATTGCACCCTTAAACCCCAAAGAATGACAGCTAAATCATTCTTCTGTTAGATGAGTCACACGTATGCAATTTCAACTCCCCTCTTAGGGAGAATTCTATTACAGTGTTGCAGAAAGGAAGATTATGAAAAAGACAGATCCAGAAGCATGCCTTGCTTTATGGTGGGTGGAAAAACCCACACATACACAATTTATTTTTCATTGCTCTATGATGAATATGAATTCAATTACACGTGGAAGAGAACTTTGTGGCAGTCCATCAGCATTATGCTCAGCTATTAGTGAATATAATGGCTTTTACCAAGGAGAGCTTATCATTCAGTTTCAGACAAGCTTGAGTCCATGTTGCAGCAGATGAACCCATGAAAAGAGATGGTGCCAATCAAAGCAGAGGATTAATATGGGTTTTTTATAGCTCAGAAAAAGGGAATGAGAGGAAAATATGAATGGAGAACTATATCCTCTGTAAATGCACAACGCTGTCATTTTTTAATACATAGCAGGTGGCTGGTCAACATTAGCTATAGAAATTATTATCCATCATTTCTACTTATACCTTGTAGTCAGGTGTAGATATACACTATATTGATATACAGTGAATCCATATACTGAGCCATAGGAAGCAACAAAACATGAATCCATACACTGAGCTATAAGAAGGAACAAAAAGAAACATGCTAAAAGTCATGCATGAAGACAAAATGCTAATTCTGCATAATATATTCTGCTGTCAGTGGCATGCACAAGAGAAAGGAACAATGCAAAATCTGGCTCTGCCTGGTTCCTAGAAGACCAGCTTAGCCCACTAAAATATATATCTTAAACTTCATAAAATGCCCTTTTTAACCACCTTGTGCTAACCTTTGTTAAGTACAGGCAGTCCAGAGCTAAGGCAGCTTCAAGAGATTTCATCCCAGCCTTTTTTTAAATTCTTCCAGCAAGGGACAACCCACCAGCCTTCTAAGTAATTTGTCAAATTCCTCTTGCCATTAACAAAGATACACTCTATTGCTTGAGCCCATTGGACTTAATCCTGACCTGGAGTCGATGAACTTTGTTTGTTTCTTTGTTACTGACATCAGGTATTTTGAGATGAGCAACTTGGGCTGGAAAGTTATAGCTGCACAAATATCTGTGCAGGATCTGTATTAAAAAACTCAGTATGTGTAAAAATGCTGTTTTTGATGTTGTTGTTGTTGTTTTGGAGGTAGTAGAGGATGCTGCATTATTGTTTTCTGTTATACATCTTCCCATCACTTTCTAATCTGAAGAAACTCTATGGAAGAATATCTAGCTCTCAGATTTAATGGAAGAATGGAAAACCAGAGAAACTCTAGATGATTGTATAATGTATAATGAAACTCAGGACAAGCACAAGAACATAATATTCCATCCATGAGATTTTTCATCAATATTTCCTTCTGTAAAAGAAATTTCAAAAGCAAGTTTTCTTTCATCATGAGATCTTGTGAGGAAAAAAAAAAGCAAAATATGTTTTCCTGCACAGCACAAATTTGAACAATATATATGGCCAGATTTAGCAGCAGGCAACCCAGGCAGTCATCTGAGACTCTGGATTTGATGAAGCATCTCTCAGAAAGATAAGCCCTCTACTCAACAGCTGAAACAAACAGGAGCATGAATAAATAAAAATTACAAATTCTAAGATTGGGATTTCATCATTTTATCAGGCAGAATTAAATCATGCATGTAAACAATGTGCCCACATCTGAAGTTGGCTAGAAATATAATTAAAAATTGCATTCAGAGGTTGAACAAAAGGAAGGCAGTATAGATAGGAAGCCATTTGGTTTTAGGCCAACCTCAACTGCATTCAAAATCAACATCTGAAAAAGAGAGCAATAGGTACATCCAATTTTTATTCTAGCAATAAGTGTCCTCATTATTTCAAATGCGTTTTTTTCCCTAGACGCTACGTTGTTTAATATTTTGTTACTCTATTTAAGTATTAAATACATAGTATTGCATTCTACTTGAAGTCCCAGTATGCAGATTAGAAGTCCAAACTTGGAGATTCAGATGTCTGCTTAAAGACTGGGATGTGATAGGGAGTTGAATAATGTGATGATGTACTGTATATGTTCTTATTTGCTTAATTTATATGTTGCATTTTTGTTCAAAATGAATAAGGCTTATAAATTCATATTACACAGATACATACACCAAAACCTAACATACAAAATAAATAAATAAATAAAAACAAGTAAATTAGTGTATGAATAATAAAATAACTCATCTATTAGAGCCCTAGCTGGTTGTTTGGCAGGTTACTAATCCTGTTATAGGTTCAGGATGGTACAGATTTCAAGCAGGTTGTACACATATTAGTTCTGCTTGGAAAATAAATAAGTTGGGTTTTTCATTACAAAACTCTTTTAATCCTGCCATGAATGTTTTAACTTTTTTATATTACATATTATGTAAGTCACCAAGGATTGTCAGATGTTATAAACTTATAGGAGATCAGACTTTACAATCTAATTATTTTGGAAAAGATGGAATTCCTCCTCATTGTCTGTTGGTGGGCAGAGAGGTATGGTGTACAGTAGTTTCATCCTTATGGTCATGTTAAAAAAGCAACATATTTTTATTGTAGTTGGAAAACATGAATGTAATATGGGCTATCAGGTACTAGACAATGATTATTTTGCCATAACATAAACATGCTTCTAAAAAGGTTGAATGACAATGTCCTCTGTTTAAAGTGTTCTGAAGTCTAGATATGGGTCTTAAGCCCTCAGTACTTCAGAAGTTCTTTTATTTATAAAGGATCTAACCAATTCCACAGAAGAATAACCCCAGAGCTATTATTTATGAGTAGCTGTTAAATTATGCTAAGATAAATATTCAAGAGTCTAGGGAGGCAAGGATCAGGGAATTGGACTGGTTAATACGTGTATACCAGTGGAACACTGTTTTGGCATCCATCAGTTATATTTTTTTAGATTTAAACTTAGTATTAATTCAACCA
Organism: Liasis olivaceus; assembly: GCA_030867105.1. Lineage (NCBI taxonomy): Eukaryota > Metazoa > Chordata > Lepidosauria > Squamata > Pythonidae > Liasis > Liasis olivaceus. Next base: position 177,022,303 of record CM061350.1, on the reverse strand, counting down.
AAAATACTGGGCACCTATGTGCCTTTTCAGGAAGAAATAGGAGGATTCAGCTAATTGCTGGAGGCATGGTTCTTAAAATGCAACAGTGGTTCATCTGATGTTCTGTTGTGCCAAATAGTTCTCTTTTGGCTAGAAGTTATCTCATTTATTAATTTTGTTTCCAAAGAACCACTGATTTTTACAGAGACTCATGCTGTTTTGAAATATGTACCAACGGTCTGGAAGTTAATAAGAAGAAAAAGGAAAGAGTCAGTTAGGTAAGATTGGAAGCCAAATGAATGAATGAATAAAAATTGCACACTCCTATTATTGCAAAAGAAGAAAGGATGCCCATCCTCCATTAGTTATACAGTGGTCTGAAGAATGAAACTCTTTTCCATATTTGAATCAGGTGAGAATTTAAGAATTTGGTCTGCATATGTAGTTTATATGTTTAATTGTCATTAGTGCTTTCTTCACTTAAATTTGGATAAACTGATTATTTGATATGAGATACTCTGGTAGCTGAAAATGCAAATAAGCTGGAATCTCTAGTAATGAAAGTCAAAGAATACAAGGGAAAAATGGGATTAATATTAAATATAAAGAAGATCAAACATGACAACAGATATAGCAACTAGCCTTAAATTTGACAATAAAGATACTGAAGTGGTGGACTGCTTCTGCCTTTTAGGATCAACTATCAATGGTACAGGAACTAGCAGTCAAGAAATAGGCTGTAGACTAGCACAATTAAGCTAGTAGCAATTAAGGCCTTGTAAAAGATATTCTAATGCTATGACATATCTATACCTACAAAGATCAGGGTCATGCAATCAATGATTTTCCCTGTAACACTTTATGGAAGTAAAAGTTGGACTTTGAAGGAGGATAGAAAGAATGTTGAAGGTTTTGATCTTTGGTGCTGGAAAAAAACTCTTGAGAATATCCTGGATAGCCAAGAAAACAAGCAAATACATCATCAAACAAATCAATTCATAATTCTCACCCAAAGTACAAATGACCAAGCTCAAATTATCATATTTTGGATGTATTATGTGAAGACCTAGCTCTCTTGAAGTCTAAAATGTTGACAAAAGTGGAAAGAAAGAGAAGTGAACAACTAGCAGCAAGGTGGATCATGTGTTTCTACATAGTATGCCGACAAATGCTACTGAATGATATTAAGTACAGGTTATATAACATGATTTGAAAGTTTCTGTTTCTGCATTTGCTTGACAACTTAAGCCATGTACACATCAGACCTGCAGACATCATCTGATGATCAATGATGTGTGAGCTAACCCAAGTGAGTTGTATAGAGCTTGTAAAGTTAAATCCTTAGCAATTCTTCCTTTAAGAAATACTTGTCTAATGAGAATTCCACTTCGGAGACAACTAAACTTTGAATGAATGAAGGACATTTCTAAATAATTTTCTATTTGAGAACATTTAATAAACGTTAATGTTCTTCCCCTATCTCAATAATAACTTATTTGATAACATTCAGACTTTATTCAAGGGAAGTGGGGTGTAAAATCTCAGTAAATGAGCAAGGATGGATTTTTAACTCTCCAGCATTTTGATTTTTTTCCTTACACCAATTCAATTTATTTTTAACTTTTCTTCCATAGAAGTCAAAAAGTGAGAGGAAAAATCATAAAATAGCAGAGTTTCCTGTACTGGATATTCAGCTATGATCTTTTAACTCCCACTACTGTAAGAGCTGGAGAGCTGGCTCAAATATTTTCTTCCCAAGTAATAATTTTGCTTTCATCCTTTATTTTCAATATTTCAGTTCCTTTGGGCAAAAACACCATCAACAAAAAAAGATACTCTCCCCCCCCGCCCCCCGCCCCAAAAAAAAACCCAAGAAAAAGAAAATCTCTGCACAGATATGACGGGAGGTGCATGTAGCATTTATGTTAATTTTCTTGTTACTGATACCCCATGTATGTAAAATGTGTTATATTCAGAAATGTTCTTGAATTCTAGATGCTGAAATCCACCTACACAATAAACCCTGAGGGATAAATTGCTGTCTTCTTATTTGCATCTGAATCCACAGTTCCTCCCTTTTAACACTGTTCCATTGTCAGCCTATTATTCAAAACTCGTCTAATGTTTTCTGCAGCAAATCATTTTAATAAATTCCTACTACAAAAGGAAAAAATGTATAAAGAAGAACATTTTTGCCAACAGTTCGAAACAAAGCAAAATGTGGTTAATTAGCAAGCTTCCATTGCTGAATCTGTATCTTTATGTGCATCCATCAGAATATCAATTTAACGTAGTACAGGGGATGGCAAAAGGAGATTAGGAACTATTTTTAAAACCCTGGGTAGTAGTATTGTGTAATACCAAATAACCCTAACCCTAACACAAGCCTTAAATCTAATTGTCTATAACCTCCTGCACAAAGCAATTAATCCACCACATTTGAGGGGCTCTTTTAAAACCTCTGTATGTAAATATACTCTTGCTCAATTCAGATTTAAATATCTCAGGCTACTTCTTTCTCAGTAACCAACAATCATTCTGTTTATTTCATTCTCACAAAGAAAATAAGGAACAAAGGCTGGTGTGGATCTTCCGGGTTGTGTGGCCGTGGTCTGGAAGTTCTGTTTCCTAACGTTTCGCCAGCATCTGTGACCGGCATCTTCAGAGTGCAGGAGCACAGACAGGGGCAGTTCTCTCTGTGCCCAGGATGGTGTGACCCTTTTGTGGGTATTTATAGAGATCTGAAGGGGGGGGATTGGGAGGGGTGGGGGATTGGGGGTGGGGGGGTAGAAGAAAAAACCCTGCCTAAGCCCCAGGAAGATACACACATATATTGACACCAAAACAAGCAGCCACTCGTTAACTCAAACCCCCCCACTACCCCCACCCCCACCGCCATTCCCCCCCCATCCCTCCCCCTTCAGATCTCTATAAATACCCACAAAAGGGTCACACCATCCTGGGCACAGAGAGAACTGCCCCTGTCTGTGCTCCTGCACTCTGAAGATGCCGGTCACAGATGCCGGCGAAACGTTAGGAAACAGAACTTCCGGACCACGGCCACACAACCCGGAAGATCCACACCAGCCTTCGTATGCTGGCCGTGAAAGCCTTCAACAAAATAAGGAACAGATGGAATCAAATTCAAATGACATTCCTCTTCATTCTCCATAGCTTTTGAAGCGTCAGTAGATCATATACAATAAAATGCTAGCACACCCTCCAAGGGTGTCCACAAGTAGTCACAATCACAGAAAAATGATAATGTGTGCATGGTGACATCACTATGCAAATTCTGCCCTTACGTACTTCAGTCCTGACATTGGACATAAGTGCATAAACCACAGGGAATGCATTGGGATGTCATGATGCACATTTCATAACTTGTCCTCCTACCTACAGATACCTATGCCCCCCCCCACCCCCCAAATTATTCTTTTGTATTTTCAGTATTTATTTACTGGGCTTAAGCGCTGCTCCGATCCACTGGAACTCTAAGTAAAACTAACTCATGAAATAATTTAAGTGGGACTCACACATTCTAACCTATATGGAAAAAATAGACAATTGTAACAAATCACGGATGGCAGATGCTCCATTGAGTCCCCTCTGGCTATCAGCACTGGCAGCTTCAGAGCTGTTGCAAAGTATTAATGTGCTGCACATAAAGATTTAGCTTTGGGAAATCCCAACTGTCTATTCTTATTTACTCTTCTGTAATATCTCAATTTCTTTTCAAGGTTGCCTTTTGACCCTTCACTTGTCCAACAAACAAAACAACATAAGAAAACAAACAACTTTATACTGCACCCCTGGTCTTCTTTTCTTTAGCTTAATTTGGCGAGTTTTAGTGGTTCTCTTTGGACAGTGTGATTTTAAGTCTTTGGACTTCTCCATAATTGATAGACATCATAAAACCATAACCTTATTAGCATTTGCATTACAATGTATACAACTTCATATTTAACAACCTTCATAGATTATTGAAATTTTGGAATTAGATCACACACATTTCCTTGGGCCATGCTTGCACTCACAGTTGTCCTCTGTCCATGTAAACTGTGCAACAACATATGTCTGTCTGATATCTCGTGGGTGTCAGCAAGAGCAGGTCTTCCAAGCTATATTTCAGAAAGCATGGAAGTTGCTTCAGCAAAGATCTTTGTCATGAAGTAACAAGGCTCATAGAAACAGCACTGCTTAGAGTCACTTTTCTGTGAGCTGGGCAGCTATATACATATGATCAATCAATAAATATGATAAATAAAATCCAGTGAATGTGAAACCGGATCACAGGTGCAAATGTTGTAGCAAATTATTAAGACATGAAACACTCATGAATTGTTCTGAGTTTTTGATAATCTTACTTTACCACTTCAATGTTTGTTTTTGACCAGAAGAATGAAGCAAGTAACAGAGCAAAACTGAGAAACATTTGGGCAGCTTTCCCCTTAATAGGGATCAGGCTACAGTTTTTGTGTTTCCTTTTCTTTTTTATCCTTTTCCATTGCATGAGAGTGAGAAGTATTTTGTCAATTGAGAACCACAGATTTTTTTTTCAGCTTCTTTCTGTTTAATAACTTAGATCCTGCTTATATGAACAAGTTGAATTTGTTAATGGTTAATAATAAAACACCATTATAAATATACAGGTGAAACTCGAAAAATTAGAATATCGTGCAAATGTTCATTTATGTCAGTATGGCAACTCAAAAGGTGAAACCAATATATGAGATAGACGCATTACATGCAAAGCGAGATATGTCAAGCCTTACTTTGGTATAATTGTGATGATTATGGCGTACAGCTTATGAAAACCCCAAATTCACAATCTCAGAAAATTGGAATAGTGTGAAAAGGTTCAATATTCTAGGCTCAAAGTGTCCCCCTCTAATCAGCTAATGAATCCATAACACCTGCAAAGGGTTCCTGAGCCTTTCAATGGTCTCTCAGGCTGGTTCAGTAGGAATCACAAGCATGGGAAAGACTGCTGACCTGACAGTTGTGCAGAAAACCATCATTGACACCTCCATAAGGAGGGAAAGCCCCAAAAGGTAATTGCAAAAGAAGTTGGATGTTCCCAAAGTGCTGTATCAAAGCACATCAATAGAAGGTTATGTGGAAGGGAAAAGTGTGGTAGAAAAAGGTGCACAAGCAGCAGGGATGACCACAGCCTGGAGAGGATTGTCAGGAAAAGGCCATTCAAAAGTGTTGGGGACTTTCACAAGGAGTGGACTGAGGCTGGAGTTAGTGCATCAAGAGCCACCACACACAGATGGATCCTGGACATGGGCTTCAAATGTCGTATTCCTCTTGTCAAGCCACTCCTGAACAACAAACAACGTCAGAAGCGTCTTACCTGGGCTACAGAAAAAAAGAACAGGTCTGTTGCCTAGTGGTCCAAAGTCCTCTTTTCTGATGAGAGCAACTTTTGCATCTCATTTGGGAACCAAGGACCCAGAGTCTGGAGGAAGAATGGAGAGGCACACAATGCACGATGCTTGAAGTCCAGTGTGAAGTTTCCACAGTCTGTGTTGATCTGGGGAGCCATGTCATCTGCTGGTGTTGGTCCACTGTGCTTCATTAAGTCCAGGGTCAACGCAGTCGTCTACCAGGAGATTTTGGAGCACTTCATGCTTCCTTCCGCAGACGAGCTTTATGGGGATGCTGACTTCATTTTCCAGCAGGACTTAGCACCTGCCCACACTGCCAAAAGTACCAAAACCTGGTTCAGTGACCATGGGATTACTGTGCTTGATTGGCCAGCAAACTCGCCTGACCTGAACCCAATAAAGAATCTATGGGGCATTGCCAAGAGAAAGATGAGGGATATGAGACCGAACAATGCAGTGGAGCTGAAGGCCGCTATTGAAGCATCCTGGTCTTCCATAACACCTCAGCAGTGCCACAGGCTGATAGCATCCATGCCACGCCGCATTGCGGCAGTCATTGCTGCAAAAGGGGCCCAAACCAAGTACTGAGTACATATGCATGCTTATACAGTGGTACCTCAAGATACGAATTTAATCCGTTCCGTGACTCTGATCGCAAGTCGAATTGGTCGCATCCTGAAGCACGTTTTCCCATAGGGTTCAATGTAAATACGGTTAATCCGTTCCACCCTCTGAATTTGGTCGCATCCTGAAGCACATGTCCCCATAAGGTTCAATGTGTCAGCCGGCGTTGCACGGCTAGGAAATTCCCCAGGCGCGCTTTAGTCAGCCCTAGAGCAGAAAAAGGAAGTGCTAATGAAATCTGAGAAAGGCTCCCGCACGCACAGCCGGGAGCGGGAGCTTCCCCCCCACTCCCCGTGCTGATTCTTCTTAATTCCGCGGTCTTTCCTCTGTGCATAGCCCTTGGCGCACGCGACAAAAGCACAGTGAAAGGAATGGGGGGGAAGGCTTATGTAGCGCGCACAGCAGAGCGGGAGCTTCCCCACCCCCGTGCTGATTCTTCTTAATTCTGTGCTCTTTCCTCTGTGCATAGCCCTTGGCGCGCATGACAAAAGCACAGTGAAAGCAATGGGGGGGAAGGCTTATGTCGTGCGCACGCACAGCAGGGAGCGGGAGCTTCCCCCCCCCCCGTGCGCTCAGATTTCATTAGCACTTCCTCTTTCTGCATTGCTTTCCTTGGGCTTTTGTCCTCACGCTCAGATTTCATTAGCACTTCCTCTTGGAAGCCGCGACCACGTGGCAGCAGGGCAAATGGCCGCGGATCCGGTTCGTAGCTTGAGGCGGAGTTCGCATGTTGAGGTAAATTTTTGCGGCAGGAGCTGGTCGTATCTTGAAATTTTCGTAAGATGCGGAGTTCGTATCTTGAGGTACCACTGTACTTTGCAGAGGTCCGATATTGTTCTATTTCCAATCCTTGTGTTATTGATGTCATGTAATCTAATTTTCTGAGATTGTGAATTTGGGGTTTTCATAAGCTGTACGCCATAATCATCACAATTATACCAAAGTAAGGCTTGACATATCTCGCTTTGCATGTAATGAGTCTATCTCATATATTGGTTTCACCTTTTGAGTTGCCATACTGACATAAATGAACATTTGCACGATATTCTAATTTTTTGAGTTTCACCTGTATAAAAATATCCAATCAAAAAGGAACTTCTAAAATAATTGTTAAAAATCAATAAAAACCAGAGTTTAATGTAGAACCATTGAAACAGAAAATACAGAACACAGTATGACCTAATCTTTATAAATCAGCAGCCATCTGCTCTGCCATGTACACAAAGTCAGATACACAATCGTTTCCTTGGCTGGAGATAAGAAAAGGGTGGTCTTTTTAAAACAAAGGGCAGAAGTCCATGAAAAGGCTGAAAAAGGATGGAGCTACCATTATTCTCTGCAGCATCTGATTAATATTTGGAATACTTAGAATATCTGGAGAAGTACAGGAAATTGAGGCAGAGGAACACTTGCTTCAGGATTGGATGTTTCTACATACATAAATAGGAAAAAAAAAAAATAATTAGCCAAGAGTTAATGCTAGATTTTTTTTTAATTTCTGTTTTTCATGTGGTATTCAATCTAATTTCTTACTCTCTGAACAAGTTATGGAATTGAATGCTTAACTTCAGATTTTTCCATATTTCAGGTGTGCTTGCCAGATAGATAGATAGATAGATAGATAGATATTCATTCTCTTGTGATCTCTTATCATTTGAAACCCGTCCATCATCTCTTCATATAGATTTCTAACAGAGACCTCTGTATTGGTAGCACAACAGAGCCATCTTTTAGGCTATCAGACAATTATAGTTTTTTTTAGGTTTTCATGTTTAACTAATTTGGCAGCTATTGTTTTCCAATGATCAAGATAATGCTATAATTTATCTTCTTCAACATAGCATATTCATATTTTAACATTTAAAGTTATAACTTTGTTTTACTTTTTATTTTTTCAATAAATTTTGATTTTGTTTATCTGCTGCAAGATTAGTTTAACTCCCAAAACTTAGGAAATAAAAATTTTATCATCTATCCCCAGAGCTGTACACTATATGGCCAGGGGGTGGCACTATACAATTTATTTCAATTATTTCCATTTTTGCATTTTTACCTTTTAAGCACCAGAACGGCAGCACAGGATGCGAGGGCCTGCTTGAATCTCTCATGCACACCATGGTTAAGGGGAGATTGCCTGCTAAGCCCCACCTTGGAAGACTGCTGCTGGCAGCAGGAATAACCAAACCACTACTTCAAAGCAGGAGATGTGCGCAGGGTTGCGTAGATCTAGAGGGTTTATGGGAAATGAGGCTTGGGGCCCCCAGCTTTTCAGTCTGCAAGTCTCAGCCATCCACTACAGAAATATAGGGGAATACTTCAGAACTGTATCATGGTGAAATCCTTGAGGATATCCAGATAAAATTAGGCAAGGAAGACAAGGGAAAAGAAACCAGGAAATAAATATGATAAATTCAGAAAAGAGTCTACATTCCCTGCTTTGTTCAACTTACAGTGCCCCAAAGTGAAGCAGGTTCTTGCATTTTAGGCTTCTCCGTTGGAGCCTATTTTTCTAGTAGAATCTTTTAAGTGGCTCAAACCATTCTTTAAAACTTGAATCACAAATTCAGACTGAATTATATGTTTTTAAATCTAAAAATCTCCAATTTGAATCGAATTGAGTCTATTTAGCTTAGATCTAGCTCTTTATATCTTTGCATGCCCCCGTGTTTTTTAACTCAAATATTTTCCCTTAATATTTATCACTGAATTCTATAAACTTAAAGCACTAGACATATACAGTAGCTTGATTTAGTTTCTTTCTTTTTTTAATTCTAGACGAAAAACATTTGCCACCATATGATTATGTGGCTCTGACTGGCAGATAGTTTTGAATGGTTGCTGTAAGTCTTTGTGTGTATGTGTATGTGTGTTAAAGAAGCACTAAAGGGCATGTTGTTGTTGAGCTAGGGCTTGCTAAAAGTAATTGTGAAGCTGAGGATTTCTATGAAATTAGTGTGAGGGTGGTTCTTTTATGGGTGGAGAGGAATTTTTCATCATACACAGATTTCTGGTTTCTTTCCATAGTTGTACAGTTTTTTCTCTGTTTCCTCTTGATTCAGTGCTTCTTCTGCATGATCAAGGCTAAGTAATGCTACTAGCTTTTCTCCTTATTTGTGAGCATTTATAACTTGCAGGGCATTGTCCTGAATGATGACTATTTTTAAAAAAAGAAATACAGAAATATGTGATTTTTTTGTTCGTTTGTTTTCAGAGATGTTTTGTGGCATATGGATATTATTTTAACTTTTCCAGGCTCCCTTATAATCCTGGTGGTTGAACTGATTTTCTAAGTCTTCATAGAATCCTGTAGATCTATTATATGCTTCCTTAGTATTGATATGGTGGGTTTGTCTCAATAAACTTATCTTTAGTTTTACTTAGTTTTATGGAATGATCTGAATTTCTCACCTAGACATTTGATTGTTTCTTGGTTTTGGGGTGGGGCGGGATCAAGTCTTGTTTGAATACTTAATAGTTATTCTTTCAGTTCAATCATGCCCCCCTTATGCCTTCTTTTTTTCTCCTATTGAAGTGGAGTAAAACTCCAGCCCAAATTCAATTTTTATAGTAATTTCATTAAGTATTACAATTAAAAAGATAAAAACTAACACAATCTAAGAAAAAGAAAATAAGAAAAAGAAAAAAAATAGAAAGTGCAGAAAATAAAAGAAAAATAGAAAAGAAAGGGAAAATAAGAATATAGTAAAGAAAAAGAAAAGAAATATATAAAGAAATGACTTCCCCCTTTATCACAAGTATAAACAATTTTAGTAACTTATCACCTTTCCTTAAAATACAACAAATGATCTCTTCTTCCCATATCCCATCTCTTATCTATCAACAAATCCATAAAACCTCATCATTCAGTCCTGGTCAGCCAAAGTCCATTAAGGATTACCAAAGATAACAACATATCTATTTTAACCTTGATCAAATAAACCAACTTTATATTCCTTCCTTTTACTTTTAACAATCTTGACCTTTAATACCTTCAAGTAATGTCCTAGAACTTGATTTCTTTTCATTTTTTCTTTGCCCCTTTTCACAAAATTCTTCAAAGTTGTAACAAGCCTCTTTTGTAAATCCAATATAGGAAAAGTATCCAGGTCACTCTCTTGGTTTGTTATCTGTATATCCCTTTTAATTATTAAGACATCAGCTGGTTTCTTTTGTATGTCCAGTGTAGCTTCTTTTTCCACATCATTCTTATGGCCTGTCATTTTTAAGTCCACTTTCAGATCAGTCTCAGTCTTGTCTGGTTAAACTTGTTCCTCTTCCATAGCATCTTTTAAACACAGTCCATTTACAGAGGCAGACACTCTTAAAATTAACTTCTGGGTCCATTGTTCACAAATATCCCTCAATATGTCCAATGTTACAGTATTTTGCTCCATTCTTTATTAGTAAGGCAAAGTTAAGTGTTCTTTTCCTTTAATTGTAATCTTTAGTTCCTTCTGGTTCCCTCTAGTGTCCACACTTCAAAGTCCCATCCCATCCTATCTTGTTTTGTTTTGTTTTAAGAATTCAAAACAACAGCATTTTCCCATGGGAAGGATTCTTTATAATTAATTTCAAAATCTTATTCCAAATCCATCTGGACCCTTAGTCTGTTTATAACTTTCTAAAATCAACGTTCTCATCACCCTTTTGCTGTTTATTCAAAAAAAAAAAAAAGATTTTTTCAACTTATTTTTAAAACTTCTTCCACTAAGGATTGAAGGAAAGTCACACTGTGTTTCCTGCCATCAATATAGATCCATGGCTTTGTTTGATTGTAAGTCAGCTTCTTCAGAGAGGAGATCTGAGATGAAAAATGCACCTGACTTTTGGGGGCGGGGGGAAGCCCCGTCTTGAAAATGGCAAAGTTATCCAAAGCTTCTGGTTAGAATTTATTGTCAGTATCAGTTCTAGAAAGCTATTTTAAAGCTTCCCAATTAGGAAATACCTATGTGGTTAACGTGCTGAATAATTTTTCACAAGTGTATTCACACAAACAGTTAACCATGGTTGATTTGCTGTCAGTAGCTTTGTCCTCTAGTTTTGGATCCAAAAAGAACAATGGAAAAGGAGTTCAACAGAATTGAAGTGGACATTGTCCTCATATGTTAAATCCAACATGGAAACATCGACACACAGCTCCTCCTTCTGCTAGTCACATTGCTGATATAATTAAGTTATAGTTTTCATGCTTACCAAATAATTGACAGGAGCAGAATCTTCATGTATATGCAAATGCTTCCCATGTGCCACAATACTTTACTATCATAGTCCCAGTTCACATGGAAACCATCACATGTGACAATCACCCTATGGATGTGGAAACATGTTAGACTGAAAATGCCAAAAGAACACCTGAACAGGGCTGCTGCCTACTTTATGGTTGTAGTCCTTCTCCATGGATTCAGAACTAGGGACCAAGAATGGTTCCTTTCCTGATGGCTATCTCCAATAGTTCCAGTTGCTAATGGAAAAATCACATGTATTGGAAATGGAAGCATAAGTCTCAACCTCCATTACTTTCTCCTCCAAGCTAAAATAGTAGGCTGTTGGTTGGGGGAAAGAGCTGCAAGGTAGAGATAGAGATTCTTCTTATATGTTCTAGTAAATGACAAATGCTGTACCTCTATACTATAGATTGCCTGTTAGAAGAAGGAAAAGAAAGATGGCTTCTTTGATTCTGCTTCAGCTAAGCTCTGCTCGACTCAAAGACAGAAATATTTCATGTGGTTGGCAAATTCCAGCTGATAGTGTTTGCCTACATATGCAAATGGCACCTTGTGTTTGCCAAATGGAGGCAAGGCCTTAAACGACAACATGGTTTTCTTTGTGCCCTTGGTGTTGCAATAAACCTTCACTTTAATGAATTAATGGGGGAAGGGTATCTGTAAAAGCAGAATGCCTGTTAAATCTGGATGGGACTTTATGCATACATAAAATAGCAAATGTGATATGACACATCCATATTTTACATATCTTGCACATTTTATGCACGTATAAAATATGAAAGGGATCTCACATATCCATATTTAATATATTTTATGCATATATAAAATGGCAAATGGGATTTGATGCATGCACAGAAGCATGAACAGATTTTTATCTGTTGCATCCAAAGTCTACTAAACTGAGATTTGTTACATAGAGGCAGTAGTGGATTTGTAAAATACTTTTTTGCATGCATTAAGTGATTCCACATGATTTTTGTTCAACCGGCAGCAAGCTTGTGGCAAACTAAACCACATGATTATTTCTCATGAGCCATTGCTCACTATCATACTTCAATACCTTTAAATGCATATATAATTAAAATTGCTAATTTGCTAAAATAATGCTTGAACTTAGACTGGAGGAAATAACATTTATAGGCCTTGGTTTGTTTCAATTTGTGGCCAATAGAACCAATTCTAATTTTGGGATGATGCTTTGGCAGCTCTCACATACATAATTTTTGTTGTTGCTGTTGTTATTGAATCTTTCTTTCTTTCTTTCTTTCTTTCTTTCTTTCTTTCTTTCTTTCTTTCTTTCTTTCTTTCTTTCTTTCCATTATTCCTCTCATTATTTTTTTCTGTCTTCTAGTTTATTAAATAAAGGCAAAAAAAGGCTGCTTTCACAAAATGACTGACATGAGAAGAAATGTATATTCACTTTATAGCTGTCCTGGAGGCTGTGACCAATCATACAAGTTCCCATCTTCCCTAAGACACATTTCTATTGTACCTAGCACTTTCTTGGTCATTTCAACTTACCTTTGCCTTTTTCTGAACAGATGGGCTTATTTCCAAACTAAGTCCAGCCCAAAATCCACTATTTTTATTTTTAATAATGCCTATGAGTCCATGGGTATTCTCTGGGGAGATAAAAAAAGTCAAGATGGCATTTGCAACCATGTGATTGAAGTCCCACCTTTTTTTACATTTTCTTTTTGCATGTTAGAAAGGAGCAGGGCTTCAATTGCCTGGTTGAGTCTGCCATCTTGACTTTTTGCCCCCCTCCCAGCAGATGTTCCTATATTGACTTATCTATCCCAGAGGCAGCCTTGCAAATAAAGATAGTACTGAAGACTGGTATTTTGAAGCATGTTGGTTTGCTTTAAAAGAAATGCAAAAGTATTTTGGCTTTCTTCCCATAACCCTGGTTGAGGGGTAGGTGGAGGCAGCAAAAACCAGGTGAAGGCAATAACTGCTGCATTACTCCAGGCTGTCCCTGATTGGGTCTGGTTGACCCAGTGGTAGAAAAAGCCTAATGCATGGCTATCCATAGCACAATCTTCAATTAAAACTGAGACATGACAAGAGTTATGGCATGACCAAACAGTGCTAATGGTCAGAAAAGTAAGAACCAAGCACATTATAGCAAAAATTTGGACTAGAAGTTAAGACTATATATGAAATTATGATATATGGATTTGATAATTAGTAAATTCATAGATTATAGAAAAAATGGATGTTAAGTTGTTGTAATCCTAGAGTAAGAGTTTAATGTATGTTTTACTTGTATCTGCTGTAAAAGAAATAGAAAACCATTCTTTTTTTTTTTTTTGTATTTCTGTTTCTTTATCTTTCTGCACGTCTGTTCTTCTTTCTCTTCTTCTCTTCTTTTTCTTGATTATTAGTTCTTGTTCATTTTCATGTTGCTGTTTTTAAAATTTAATGAAGTTATAAAAAAAAGAAGATATGACTATATACACAAAACGAACTTTATTTCCCACTACCAAATGACAGAAATCCAATTAAACAAGTTAAATCTTATGTAATCAAAGAAACAGATTCAAACATTGATGCAAAATCAACTCAGAACACAAAATTAAATTTAAATTTTAAAAATAAGGTATATGCAAATTAAGATGAAAATAAGTAGTCTTTACACATACGTATTTATTCAAGCCACTCAACAAATAAAGCATTAGCAGTTGAGTTACTCTTCAGATTTTCTAGTATCAAACTATGCAATCTCTATTTTATACAGTGAATTCTGGAAAAACATGCACAAAATCTTCTGCACCATTTGAATTAAAGAGCATACATGCTCAAGGCATTGCTTATTATAATATCTACTGCAAACCACACCAGTGGCATTTTTTCAATCAATTTAGTGGAAATCTTTCTATTCTTATAATTACCATATTCTTAAATACCTTGGCAAATTGAAGGGCACCCAGAAAAATTTTCTACTGTATCCAATAAATTAACATAAGAGCACTTTGCAACTACAAATTACTCAAAATAAAAACAACCCCTTTAATGTTTTTTTCCACAAGTCCCATGAAAACAGTCAAGTTCTGACCACATATTGGCATTCTTTAATGATGTAATAAGTATAAAATGACAACACACTTCACATCTCCAGACAGCTTCTCCCAGTAGCTCCGAGAAGGGTATTCTCAGGGATGTTATACAGAAGAAAGATGGTTGACCTCAGAGGCAGGACCTAACATTTAAACAAAGCTTCTAGAGTTGAATCTTGTTCAGGTCCATAATAATAAGACTTTCTAAGTGTAACCTTATGGTGATCGGAATATAAAGTACTCACCCATATTTACCTGGGAAAAAAAAGATGATTCTGAATCTAAAACAAACCCCATGCCTTAAGAGTTCTTGATCACAGGAAGATTAGGCAGACAATCATCCCCCACAGAGCTCCATATACTCAATAAATCTAAGGATACTTTGTTTTGTAACAGTCAGTTCAGAAGCAGCTCCAGACCAACATCACCTACTTGATTAACTGAGTGAACTGTTTATTTGAAACCAAAGCAAAGCTGTACCCCCACCTGTCACCTAGCCTGGTAACACTGCAGATCTGGAGAACTTGTGGGGGTCCATGCTCCCATTGAGGAGAACTCACTTGTTTGCTCCAGGATTTAAGGTAACTATGACACTTTCTCCCTACTTCCACCCAGAGCTTCATAATCCTGTTGTTTTCCTGCAAACATTATTTAGTACAGTATATATCCATAGGCATCCAGTACAAGTTCATAAATTACATGGCTTGTATTGCAACACTGTGGATATTTTTATCATTTGTCCCTTTTGTCCCTCCCATGGATACCTATGGATGCATCTTCCCCTCTCTTCTACTCCAGCTATTGCAGCAACATTTAGCCATGGTTATGGCTATTGGACAAAGTATCTGATGGTAGCACTTGCTATCATTTTGCAGTAATCAAATCTCCAGCCATTTACTTCAATGGTACTGTTCCATAAGTGAACATAGAGCATATACCTGGACTTAAAATACGCTTCAGATGTAGAAGGATTGTCATCCTTTCTCCCTACCTCCCATTCTTCCCCTTGCTGGATACATCATCTCCATTAATCAAATTTGTTTTTTTAATGGTGCAGAATAGAGGAGGGATCACTTGATGTCTTACTTTTGATCTCTATTTTGCTGCTGTCATGTACGTAAAAGAGTTAAAGATGGAACAATCAAAGCCCCCTTCCCTTTGGGACTGTCCATGCTAATTACCCACAGTATTGTTTCCAGTGGCTCTGGAAAGTGCTGTGCCTTTTGATGTATAGCTAGAGATATACAGATAACGTGAATTCTGGTCTGTTGTACATCTCTCTTTCTCTCCCCATTTTTACCTGCCTTTTATCTCTGTTTTTGATATTTGCTGATGTTTAGTAAATAAACATCCAATTATGCTTTTGCTAGCTGAACTGAGTTGTGTGTGTGCTTGCTCTGATCTGATCTGATCTGATCTGGGAATGTCCTGGGTGCACACTAAAGTGGAAATTACCCCCAGTATTTTTCCAACATTCCTGCTGTCCCACCTGTACCATGCAGAGATTACTAACAGTCCCTGGGGAGACATGTAATATCCTCTGTATTCTGTTCACTTACATGGTGCTAGTGTTGGGAACAGGAGTGGTCCTGACAGTGACAAATGACTCCAAGCAGCCTGGCATTAATAAAACACATTGCAAGATGTGGCAGCTACTGGTAAAAGTATCTGCCTGCATGTTTAATATAAAGTGCTGTAAATCTCAATATGTTGCTACCACAGTGTGTTGCTAGTCAGCTAATGATAGCTAATGACTAATACAAGAGGAGAAAAGGTGAAAAATGTATTTTGCTTCAACTCAGGAAGTGCCTTTTAGGAAATATCAAGTCAGTTGCCAAACAGAGAACATCAGAGGAGAGGAAAGTGTGAAAAGAAGCCATAGACTGTTAATCAGCTTTAGGAACTCAGGTTTATAAACAAAACAAGAAAACAGACATCAGACAATATTTAGGGAGGGAGTGGGGATTAGTGCTTTGCAGAGAAATTCTCCTGCACTGTTTCCACAGTCCTCATTCAGTATGATGAAAGACAAGTTGCTTTTGAATATTATTTCAAAGGAGAGGATAATTCTGGTGCAATTTTCAAGGATGGACTATGGTATTCTTACTCCTTTTTAGCTAAGAGGTGGCCAAAGGATGGGTTGAATGCCATTTTTTCAATATGCAATCCTCCCTCCATTGTTATACAGCCTCCCTGGCTTCCCATGCTTCAACTAAATCTGAAGGAGAGGCATCATAAGGGAAATCCTCCCACTGAGCTTTTTCAGATTAGGAAATAGGGCAGGAGACTTTGGGGTGCAAGTATGTCATGAGATTCTGATTAGTAAACTAGTTTGCCATGATCTAGAAGGCATGACAACTAAGTCAATACATAACTGGTTAAAAAATCCTACTCAGAGAGTGCTTATGAATGGTTCCTCATCAAACTAGAGTAACAGTCGACCTAGAAGCCAGAGCTCATAATTTATTAATAACTTAGATTAAATGATGGAAGGAATTGCTTATCAGCTTTGCAGATGATCCTAGAAGAAAGAAATAAAAAATTCAAAGCAATCTTGATAGGTTAAGGAAGTGGCCTGAGAATAAGAAAATGAAATTTAATGGAGACAAATGTAAAATTTGTCACTTAGGAAACAGAAGTCAAATGTACTGGGAGAGAATGGGGATAACTGCATTGGCGATAGGATTTGGGAAAAAATATCTTAGACTAGTAGCTACTGAATACGAGTGAGTAATATCAAGTGACTTCAGGAAAGCCATAAGTCACAGGAAGCAAATGTTCCATCTTTTGTGTTAATGAGACCCTACCTCAAGAATTATGTTTTGTTCCCAGCACCACCCATTAAGAAGGGTTCAAATAAACCATAATAGGTTCAGTGAATGTCAATTAAAGAAATAAAGACTAGATCCTATGAAGAGAAATGGAAAGAACTAAGAATATTTAGCCTCGAGTAGTCTGAAGTATATGATAATTTTCTTCAAATATTTGAAAGACTGTCTCACAGAAGAAAATTATCATATTCCTCTTCAGACTTGTGCAGGACACTAGAATAATGGATTTAAATAACAGGAAAACAGACTCTCATTGAATGTTAATAAAAAAACAGCCTCCTCAACCGTAAGAGCAATTGAACATCAAAATCAACTATGCACGAAAATGGACAGCTCCTGTGTATTCAAGCAAGGACTAGACCACTATCTGAATGTTGTGATTCAATGATTCGATGAAAATTGGGTAACAAAAAAGAACAACTTCAGCAGTAGCATTCCAATATTAAGGCTAAACTCAAAAATGGGCAAAGAAATTGTCAAGATATTAGGATATAAAAATAAAAGTCTTTTTCATGTAAGAAAACTTCTTAGAATTACAAGACAAAACATTTTTTTTCATGTAATTGAAACTAAAACAGTTTCTTTCTTTTTTATCCTAAAATCATGTGGCCAGAAATGAGGAGGGAAAATGAAGAACAAAGAGACAGGGAAGGAGGGAGAGAGGATCATCAGAGTTAATCTAAAACTATTTTCCATAACCTGATGCTTTCCATAACTCTCATCACCCACAGCCATCACCACCAACTATCTGGGGCAGGCTTACAGTTCTGTGAAAAAATATTCACCTGTTTTTGGATTTTCTGAATTTTTGCATATCTTTGCCAGAGTGTGTTATCAGAACTTCATGTGGGCCCTAGGGATATACTGAAAGGGATTCTGAGTGAATAAATAATACCAACATTTTGTAATGTTTTATTTATTTCATAAATGAAGTCATTCAGCATGCCATGTGTCGTATCAAAAAATAATTTCCTGTAGTTCATTAAAAGAATAATTAGGGTCAGTTGTGTGAGTACTGTAAGGGCTGTTTTGCACAAGCCTGACCCTATATAAATCTCACAAATTCTGACTCCCCACATCATCATAAAGTTCTCACCAAAGAGATTCTAGAGACACATGTCTAGCTCAAAAGCATTTTCTGAAGATGTTCCTAAAAAGTCAACCATTATACATTATACAACCATTTCTAATGTTCTGGGGCTACACCAATCCACAAACAGAGACATATTCTTGAAATAATGATCTGGAACAATAGTGAATCTTTCCAAGAGCATCTATCCTGTCTTAATCACTTCAAGAGTACAGCATAAAATCATCTTGAAAGTTACAATGGAAATGCTAACAACTGTAGATATTTTGAAATGCCAAATCAAAGACAAGATCTAAATTCTACAGAAATGTTTCAGCAGGATTTGAACAAGTTGTTCAGGCTAGAAAATACTAAAATATTGCTGAGTTGAAGTGGTATATCATGGAGGAATGGACAAAAATTCCTAACAGTGGTAGGAAACACTGATAATCAAGCACAGGAATGTTTGACTGTAATTACTGCAGCTAAAGGTGTTACTGAAATTAACAGTGAAATTCCTTTCTCAGAGGGCCACACCACATGTTGGAAGACTGTATTTATAAAACAAGCACCAAATATTGTTGTTTGTTCATTTAGCCTACAGTCCAGTTAGATTGAGGAAGTGTATATGTTTCATATTTATTTATTTTGTTCATTCATTCATTCAATTTATATGGCTGTTCATGCACGTATAACTCTGGGCAGCTCACATTAATTAAAAACAACCCTCCCCCCCCCCAAAAAAAACCACATTTTAAAAGAATAAACATATCACACTTGGGTAATTATAATTTAACACAAGATACACAAGGTGGACTCACCCAACATCCTGGCCCAGTGCCCAGGGGAATACAATACAATACAATACAAATACTTTCATGGCCAAGTATAAAATATACAAGGAATTTGTCTTCGGTGACGATCAGCAAGATCAACGGTGCATTTGGGTAACAACAGAAAATTAATAAACAGTAACAACAGAGCAGCCAGGTCTTCAGTGTTCTACAAAAAGCTAGCAAGGTCAGGGCCATCCCAATCTCTTGGAGTGTACCGTTCCATATAGCAGGCATAGTGACAGAGAAGGCATAACATAACACTGTTTAATTGAAGGGACCCAGAGTAGGCCCACCCTGTTGGGTCTCATAGGGCAGACAAAAATTATTGGAGACAGGCAGTCCCACAAGTAACCTGGTCCTGTGCCATTTGGGCATTATAGGTGATAGCCAGCACCTGGAATTGCACCTGGAACTCACTGTGAGCCAGTGAGCTTGCACAGTAGAAGTATTACATAGGCATACCATGATATACCCATAACTATCTGCATTTATGCATTGTATTCACTGCCTCAAACCAAGTGGATTCTAGGACTCACATGAAACTGTAATAACATTCAGTAGCAAAGAACAAAAAACCAAATGCAGGGGAAATACATTTTCACAGGACTATATGTAAGAACATGAGATGGACGTCTCTATGTACATGTCAGGGCTAATGAATACACACAGTAAAATGACTTGGACTTTTATTTACCTTTGTTGTGTTGGCCTATCAGGCATAGATATCTCTAAAGCTACAGCATCACAAGCCAACCAAACATCATTGAAATTTTTCATAATTTCCTTTGTTTCTGTATCCATGTACTCTAATTGCCAGGAACTTTTTATCTTCCCCATGCTCTTCTATATGAAGGCGCATCCTTTGATAATTACAAGTGCAAGCTAAGATGAATGTTTTTTAAAATAACTTTTTCAGCTCAAATAGAACAAGAGTGCTTTGGGTTCAGTTCAGAAAGGAGTCCTCTAAGAGCATAGGAGCATGAACCTAGCACCTGAGTGAAACTCCTTGAAGTGTGGGAGGGAATGCAGCTGTTTTTCCTGAACCTGGAGCACTTCAGAGCTCTACTGAAAAGTTTTCCCACATCATGGTCCCTCTCATCTTTTCTACTGCTGCTATCTATGCATGAGGTCCTGGTGGCAGTAATATTCCCTGTTGCTGTTGGATGCTATTTTTTTCTGATGTTTCAAATTATCCATAAGAGCAGAAGTAGGAAGCCATACTTTATGATTTTGTTTTTGGTACTCTTGATATAGGAAGAAAGGAACCATGGACACTTAGACCTTCTCTTTATATTATCTTCTCAAATCATCATATCATACTTGGTGATTTTTCTTCCTATAACTGAGGTGGCAAAGTTCAGTGGGAGGATCACTAGCTCAGATATAAATTTGATAAATTTATTATAAAATAAATTGTTTTTATGTCATTTTTAAAGTGAACCATACTAACACTAATACTACCACTACTACTAATAATGTATTAAATTCATATGCCCTACAACACCCAGATTTTCTGGGAGGTAGCATATAAATTTAATACATTATTATTATTGTATTAATAATAATACAATCCAGCCAGCCAGTTGTTTAGACTGGATCTGGCATTTTTATCCACCTATCAAGTCCTTCCCAAGGACCTGGGATAGGTGGATGTTGTTTGATGGTATTAAAGGTATCATCGCAGGATGTAAGCTGCTCCAAGTAAAGCTGCTTTTTGCAATTGACTGATGCTGATTTTGTCAATGCTGATGGTCTTCAAGTGGTGCTCCAGATGTTTTGGGATTGAACCTAAGTCACCTATAACTATTGGTACTATCTTTGCTTTCTTTTGCCACAGTTGTTCTATTTCTATTTGCAAGTCTTCGTATTTTGTGATTTTCTCCAGTTCTTTCTCTTCTCTTCTGCTGTCTCCAGGTATTGCAATGTCCACTATCCGGACTTTTTTGTCTTTCTTATCAGCAATTGTTAAGTCTGAGGTGTTATGTGGCAGCTGCTTGTCTGAATTCTAAAATCCCAGAGCACTTTAGCTTCTTCATTTTCAATGACTTGGTCTGTTTTGTGGTCCCACCAGTTCTTGCTTGCAGGCAAATGGCATTTCTTGCAGATATTCCAGTGCACCATTGTTGCTACTTTGTCATGTCATTGTTTGTAGTCAGTCTGTGCGATCTTTTTGCAGCAGCTGACTAGGTGGTCCACTGTTTCTTCAGCTTCTTTGCAGAGGCAGCATTTGCTGTCTGTTGCTGTCTTCTCAATGCATTAGTTCTTAAAGGTTGGTCTTGTGCAGCCAGAATTAGCCACTCTGTCTCTTTCTTCAACTTTCTTGCTCTTAGCCATTGCCAGGTCTTGTTATCTTCTTTGCCTGCTGGTTTTTTTTGGGTACTGTCCATGTAATACTTTGCTTGCCATGTCTCTTTTCTATTCTTCATTTGGTCTTTCTTGTAGGCCAGTTTGGTCTCTTCAGTATTCAGTAAGCCTTCATGGTGTACTAGCTTCAGTGCAACTTCTTTATTGTCCTTCAGATATCCTTCCAATGCCCTTTTTCTTCTTCAACTGTCTCGCATACTTGCAAGATTCCACACCCACCTATGCTTCTTGGTAAGTACAGTCTGTCAATGTCACTGCATGGACGAAGGGTGTGATTCATTGTAATTATTTTTCTGATCTTCCTATCCAGGATTTTTAGTACTGCTTGAGTCCAGTCCACTGTTCCAGCTATGTGTTTAATGCCTGGAATTGCCTAGGTGTGAATTGCCTTGATGGTATTTCCTCCACTGAGTTTGGACTTTAAGATCTTCTTCACTCTCATAATGTATTCACTACTAACCTTCTTCTTGATTTCAATGTGCTTGATGTTGTCAGATTTATTATTATTATCATTGTTGTTGTTGTTGTTATTTCTATGTGAAAGAGTCTCTATTTTTCTACCTTATTTTCAAGTATTTGAGAATTTTTTATTAATTTCTCTTTGTGCTTAGCTTTTTGTTAGAGGTGGTGAAGAATGTTACTACTGGTCTGAATATTTTATTTTTCCCTCTTTCCATTAGTCTGAAGCTTCTCTGACATCCTAGTCTGAAAAGTTCCCATGGGAGGATTTCCATCGTAATGTAGTCCCTTGCCCATCCCATAATTAAATAAAAACAAGAACAGCACATTCCACCCATAAGAATAATTTGCTCTTAAAAGATAATCCAAAAGCAAGTTTCTTCATGAGATTGAGAATCAGTAAGAAAATATTCAGGATAATTTTTCTGCATAGCAGTACTCCTCTGAGAAGCCTGGAGCAGGCAGAAGGTTCATTTGTAGATATATTGGGTTTTGTCTGAAGTCAGTGGCCAAAGAAGTATAAATGTGTGGGAAATCCCAAAATACTGAAATGTTTGAAATATGTTAATTGATTAAATTCCTTGTTTTGAATGAAACTATTGTTCCTTCAGATCATCTTAAAAATACTGAATCACATTTTAGATAGGTTTCTTTCCGTGTGTGGAGTCTGGAACAATCTCCACATATTGCTCACACTATGAAACTGAAGCAGTTCACCCTAATGCAAACATTATCTTGACTTAGATTAATGAATAAGTATCACAAGAAATCAAGCCATTCTAAAATGAGTGGGCAAATTTCATATTATGCCTTCATTTAGATCATTTCCCCAGTACTTGTATATCAATATTAAAGGGCCACTCAGAACTTAAACAATACAGCATGTATTTTCAGCTTTTCCACTCCTTAATAAACCACACAATGAATTCTATGTATAGACCAGAAGGGGGCCTTTTCTAAAAATTCTCTAACTTTATTGCAGGGGATCAAAAATCAAAGAAACATCAAGAAAGGGATTGTTCTTCCTCTCTGACTGGTGTTACTCTTTTTTATTTAGGTCTTCATTTTAACTTTGTCCAGTTCATTTCTTTCACAGTTCTTTGTAATCTGATATGATGTTGATCTCTTGAATAACCCAGCATGTGCTTCATTCTTTTTTGATATCATTTCTAGTATCTTCTAGAAGATGTCAGGGGGAAAGAAGATGAGCAACTGAGAGCAATCATGTTACAAAGCTTCAATACTTTCAACTTTTCATTAGCCCCTGCAATCCCTTGACTTTTTGTCTTGATTAAAGATTACAGCAAACAATAGAATTTACATTATTGCGATACTAATCTTCTTTGGGTTATTCCAAAATTGATCATCTAGCTGCTAGACACACAAGTACAGACATCCTTAGGGCTACCAATTAGTGGCACCAGCTGCTAGTCTAGATTCTAGGCCAGGAACTATTACACACAGGCCATTAGCTTTGAAAGGCATTTGGAAGTTCTGACTATGCTGGAAATTCTGAATATTGTGTAACAACATACTGCATGGCCATATGTATCTCAGCTGGCCTCCCTTGAAGCCATTTCACAGCCCAAAGACTGTTGTTTCACAGTCTGGTGATGCAGGAGGAATATTCATATAGTTCAGACAGTTACCTTCCCAGGGAGAGATTTTCTTTCTTTTGGACTATTCAGTTATTGTCATCTGTTTAAATGGATAGTTAAGACAGGCACTCTGGTGTGGTGGTTAAGGTGTTGGACTAGGACTCAGGAGACATATGTTGAAGTGCTCTCTAAGCCATGGAAATTTTTTCAGGTGTCTTCAGGCTAATTCTGTTCTCTTAGCCCAACCTCCTTCCCAGGGTTGCTGTTGTAGGGATAAAATGAAGAGAGGTGGCCATGTAAGCTTTCTTGAGCTCCTGGAGAAAAGGTGGGAAATAAAATGAACCAAATCTAAACTACAATAACAAGACAGACAAACATGCTCATCATTCTCTTCTCTTTTTGGATATGCAGTGTTATACAGAATGCAGCAAACAGAAACAAGAAACAAAAGAAAGGAAACAGGAGAATAAGAGAAAATTGATGATGCAGGTTCATGATGCAGTGCTAGGTACAATCTTCCAGTTATTCAAGAAGCCTTAGAGACAAGACTTGGAGGAAGGGTAGGCTTCCAGTTATTCAAGAAGCCTTAGAGGTGGCTGGAGGATGGATGAAGAAAGCCATTTCTTCACCTCATAGTCCTATCTTATAAGGATCTGCTTTTAGCATTTTCCCTGGAAAAATATTGCGAAGGCCTTCTATGGTGAAAGAATTTATCCTTGTAATTCTAGTCATGTCATTATCAGTATCTTCCCAATAATTATTATTAAATTCCTGGGTAGATCTGATGAATTCCATAAGTCTTTATTATTATCAGATTGATTTTGATATCACTAAGAAAAGAGTAAAATTTATTTTTGCTGGTATAGGTTAAGGCTGTGCAAAGCATATGAAAGGTGCATGTTGCAATGTGTGTTTACAGATTTAAAATAAGACAAAGCTGACTATGGCAGGTACAAATCAATCATACAGTACTTACAAGAAAGAAAGATAAACACTTTGAAATAGCCGTCGCAGTCCCCAGGTTTCAGTATAATTGAAAATCTCTGGTTTGATCTCAAGCAGGCAATGTATGTCAGGAGGGCTAAGAATATTTTTAAGCTAGAAGACTTCTGAAAGGAAGAATGGGAAAACATTCCAAAAACAAGAAGAAAAGACTTTCATAGCTGCAACAAATGTTTATAAGTGCTTATTACTGCCAAAGAAGGATTAACTAAAAGGATGTCCAAACTTTTGCACCTGTCATAGTCACTTGCCTTAATCAGGCTCACCTTTACTTTGAATCTGTCAACAAGTGCACATAAATAGTATGTATGTATTCAAATATGTAGAAAGGTGTTTTGTTTAACTTCATAGCATCTATGAGTTGCATCATATTCCGCTTGCTAGGAATTAATTGAAATATGCAGTTTGTCCAGAGATGGCTAAAGTTTTGTGGACTACTGTATACTACTTTTTAAAATATTGTAACAGTCTTAATGAACTAGATCAATATATTTTTCAAAGGAATGATGGAATCTGAGTAATCTGAAATGAACTAGGCACTTTGAAATGGATATATTTTCCATCTATAATTAAGCCTAATTGTATAAAATCCTGTATTTTCCTATTCTTTATATTGAACATATTTATTCCTATATTTAAAAAGGGAATATTCCAGTAATTGAGGAGAGGAATAAGTTAAGGAGCAAAAAATTGTTTCTCCTTTTTCCAAATTTCTAAAGTAATTTGAAGTATAGATTGAAATAGTGGGTATTAATTTCTTACTATCAAAGAAGAATAGTACTAGTCTAAATGATAGCAAAATCCAGTGCTAACTCAAATAAACTAGTGTAACTGAAATAAAAATATTTTAGCATTCTGGAATATCTTTTGTAATTTTTGCCATAAAAATACATATAATATTAGGCATCAATGGGAAACTTCATTAAGTAAATTTCTTTGTGTCCTTTGCTATAGCTCTCCTAGGAAAGAAAACAAGAAAACCTCCTTGCAGCAAATAACTTTGAAGGATGTTGCAATTGTTTACTGTAGTTTGCTCTTCTATCGTAATGTTTCCGTCATAAAAATAAACTTTACCTTAGCATTTATACCCACTGCTTTATTCAAAATGACAGATATTTTTAATAAGCCATGAAATGAATTTGCTTCCAAAAGGGGAGGCCTGATATAGAGGAGTTTTCAGAGATATCTATTTGTGTATTATCCAAAAGTTCTCCAAACATTTGATATCCATGCACTCAATTTTATTTAATGTTGATGTTTGTCATTTGACAGTCAATTTTTTTTAAAGAACTTGTAGTTGCATGGTGAGAACCAGTTTGGTGCAGTGGTTAAGGCAACAGGCTAGAAACTGGGAGATGATGAGTTGTAGTCCCACCTTATATTACAGCCCCAATGTAATGTTACTGTAAGTATATATCGGTTACAGAAAGTAATCTTATGCAGTTGGACAGACAGTGCACTGGATATCTCAGCAGCTACTGTATTAAAAAAAAAACAAAACACAGCATTTAAGTCACTATGAAGACCAGAGATTTTATCTTTACAGCAACTCAAAAATTTATCACAGCAGATCTTCAGGGGTATAGCTTTGGGTTTTCCAGGATATATGATATTAAACTCTTGATCAAAGAGGATCTGCTGGATGGCTACTTGAGTTTTCAATGGAGGCTATAAAATAATTATTTTTGCAGACTTTACTGCCATGTAATAAGTATGACTGCATATAATTCATTTCAGGTTAAGTACAGTCTTGTGAAAAAGAAAGTACACCCTCTTTGAGTTCTATGCTTTTACATATCAGGACGTAATAACAATCATCTGGTCCTTAGCAGTTCTCAAAAGTAGGTAAATACAACCTCAGATGAACAACAACATATGACGTATTACACCATGTCATCATTTATTTTACAAAAAGAAGGCCAAAATGGAGAAGCCGTGTATGAAAAACTAAGTACAGCTTATGATTCAATAGCTTGTAGAACCACCTTTCGCAGCAATAACTTGAAGAAATCGTCTTCTGTATGACTTTATCAGTCTCTCACACCACTAAGGAGGAATTTTGGCCCACTCTTCTTTACAACATTGCTTCAGTTCATTGAGGTTTGCAGGCATTTGTTTATGCACAGCTCTCTTGAGGTCCCACCACAGCATTTCAGTCAGGTTGAGGTCTGAACTTTGACTGGGCCATTGCAACACCTTGATTCTTTTCTTTTTCAGCCATTCTGTTGTAAATTTGCTGATGTGCTTAGGATCATTGTCCTGTTGCATGACCCAATTGTAAATTTGCTGATGTGCTTAGGACTCATTGTCCTGTTGGCATGAGCCAAGCTTTAGCTGTCGGACAGATGGCCTCACATGTGACTTTGGAATACTTTGGTATACAGAGGAGTTCATGGTCGACTCAATGACTGCAAGGTGCCCAGGTCCTGTGGCTGCAAAACAAGCCCAAATCATCAGCCCTCCACCACCATGCTTGACGGTTGGTATGAGATGTTTGTGCTGATATGCTGTGTTTGGTTTTCGCCAAATGTGGCACTGTTCATTATGGCCAAACATCTCCACTTTGGTCTCGTTCCAGAAGTCTTGTGATTTGTTCAGATGCAACTTTGCAAACCTAAGCCATGCTGCCATGTTCTTTTTAGAGAGAAGAGGCTTTCTCCTGGCAACCCTTCCAAACAAACCATACTTGTTCAGTCTTTTTCTAATTGTACTGTCATGAACTTTAACATTTAACATGCTAACTGAGGCCTGTAGAGTCTGAGATGTAACTCTTGGATTTTTTGAAATTTCTCTGAGCATTGCACAGTCTGACCTTGGGGTGAATTTGCTGGGATGTCCACTCCTGGGAAGATTGGCAACTGTCTGGAATGTTTTCCACTTGTGAATAATCTTCCTCACTGTAGAATAATGGACTTTAAATTGTTTGGAAATGGCCTTATAACCCTTCCCAGATTGATGGGCAGCAACAATTGCTTCTCTAAGATCATTGCTGATGTCTTTACTCTTTGACATTGTGTTAACACACACCTCAATGCTCAAGACCAACAAACTCCTAAAACTTCAGCTTTTATAGAGGTAGTCACACTTGCTGATGATCAATTGATCAAGGGCATTTGATTAGCAGCACCTGGCTGCTACTTAGCCTCTTCATACCCGTGGAAACAGTAAGGGTGTACTTTCTTTTTCACATGACTGTATATGGCTGGTTGTCCATCACTTTGGATCTATCTATTTTCTGTCATTTTTTATCCCCCAAAGCTCTCAGCAGGACATTTAGGGACATCCATATAACTAGTCTCTTCTGCTTCTCCATTTCATATATTAACAAGGTCTCAACAGGATCAAAAGCCCTGACCCTAAGTATATAAGTACAATATAGAGCTGCCAGATCAGGTTAAGTTCCATCTTAGTCCAATAATTTGTTTCTCACAGTGACCAGCTGGAAGCCTCTGAGATCCTGAGAAGCAGAAGGTAGAGACGTACTCTTCTCCCTCTCTTACTTTCCTACAATTGGAATTTGGAGCCATGCTGCCTCCAAGCCAGAGCCAACAAAGAGTCACCAGGGGTGACAGCTCTTTATAGACTTGTCCTCCATTAATTTATCCAATCCCTCTTTATCTGATTCCCCTTAGATTTATGTAAATTCCCCTAGGACATTTAAGAATCTTTCTCATTTCATAGGTTTTCAATGAGCAGATCTTCTTAATGGATCCTTCTTCTGTGCAGGAGATAAACCGCATGAGACCAGATTTCACCAGTTGGTGGTCTGATCATAACAGCTAGATAAGTGTAACACCCTCAGTCCAGTCCATCCCTTCTCAACCCAAAGTAAAGACTAAACTGAGACAATACTTGCCCTCTGAATTGAAAGGTATGAATGAGAAGCCTGCCAAATGTCTTCCATTTCTACTCTTGATATTCCTCTCATTGGTACATCAGACTGTCTCCCTCCCATTATTGCCTCTTGATTTTCTTAAACTGTGCCAAGCCACATCATGATTTAAATGTTGACTATAAGGATATCTTAAAGTTGAAAGTTTTCACTTTCGTATTCAGACAGCTGACATTATGATTTAATCCAAAATTTATCATGACTGAATATTTTATTTTCATACACCATCAGTTACCAATACCTAAAAGATCACTGCCAGCCAAATTAGGTCCACAGTGCACACCATAAATTGTAATAAAATTCTGATAATATATTTGGGCTTCAGCAAACCCACCCCCGAATGACATTGGGGGGGGGGGGGCAGGACAAATTCTAGCACTGCAATAGTTATACATTTTCCCCCTTGGTGCATTAGCAAGACAGTGACTGTGTTATTAACAGAGAGACAATGTTCCTTCCCAATGCCTCTGACTGCTAAAAAGCTTCCTGCACATACATTTGTTGTCTCCTTCGTGCTTAAGGCCAAGAACATATAAAGCTTTCAATGTAAATATGTCATTTCCCATTACAGAGATCACCAGGCACATGCTGTGACCATGCCTGTGTGATTTCTAGGAGTTTTCTCAGGGCAGTGCATTCAAAGGACATGCTGATTTTTATAGGCTGTTAAAGAGCAGTCTCTCAGATCGTTCTTTGCAGTTTGATTTGTTATGACGGTAACCCCGTGTGGCACAGGAGGATCGTGGATTTCTGTATAAAAGGTATAGAGGCATGGCTGACTTTTAAACTGTGCCCTTTTCATGTAAAGTTAACTACAGTGGACACCCTCTTGGAGGAAAATTTGTTTCAAAAATTACAAGTGGAGTTAAAATGCAACTACTTTTTAAAATGATTTATTCTTTTAGTTTACATGCCATTATAGATCAGGCAAGTTGAGCTATATCCAACAACCTTTATATGATATAAATATATGATATCTGTCTGTCTAGCTGTCTGTGTGCATGTATACAATGTATATATGTGTGTGTGCATATACAGGTGAAACTCGAAAAATTAGAATATCGTGCAAATGTTCATTTATGTCAGTATCGCAACTCAAAAGGTGAAACCAATATATGAGATAGACGCATTACATGCAAAGCGAGATATGTCAAGCCTTACTTTGGTATAATTGTGATGATTATGGCGTACAGCTTATGAAAACCCCAAATTCACAATCTCAGAAAATTCGAATATTACATGACATCAATAACACAAGGATTGGAAATAGAACAATATCGGACCTCTGCAAAGTATAAGCATGCATATGTACTCAGTACTTGGTTTGGGCCCCTTTTGCAGCAATGACTGCCTCAATGCAGCGTGGCATGGATGCTATCAGCCTGTGGCACTGCTGAAGTGTTATGGAAGTCCAGGATGCTTCAATAGCGGCCTTCAGCTCCGCTGCATTGTTCGGTCTCATGTCCCTCATCTTTCTCTTGGCAATGCCCCATAGATTCTCTATGGGGTTCAGGTCAGGCGAGTTTGCTGGCCAATCAAGCACAGTAATCACATGGTCATTGAACCAGGTTTTGGTACTTTTGGCAGTGTGGGCAGGTGCCAAGTCCTGCTGGAAAATGAAGTCAGCATCCCCATAAAGCTCGTCTGCAGAAGGAAGCATGAAGTGCTCCAAAATCTCCTGGTAGACGGCTGCGTTGACCCTGGACTTAATGAAGCACACTGGACCAACACCAGCAGATGACATGGCTCCCCAAATCAACACAGACTGTGGAAACTTCACACTGGATTTCAAGCATCGTGCATTGTGTGCCTCTCCATTCTTCCTCCAGACTCTGGGTCCTTGGTTCCCAAATGAGATGCACAAGTTGCTCTCATCAGAAAAGAGGACTTTGGACCACTGGGCAACAGACCAGTTCTTTTTTTTTTTTTTCTGTAGCCCAGGTAAGACGCTTCTGACGTTGTTTGTTGTTCAGGAGCGGCTTGACAAGAGGAATACGACATTTGAAGCCCATGTCCAGGATCCGTCTGTGTGTGGTGGCTCTTGATGCACTAACTCCAGCCTCAGTCCACTCCTTGTGAAAGTCCCCAACACTTTTGAATGGCCTTTTCCTGACAATCCTCTCCAGGCTGCGGTCATCCCTGCTGCTTGTGCACCTTTTTCTACCACCCTTTTCCCTTCCACATAACCTTCTATTGATGTGCTTTGATACAGCACTTTGGGAACATCCAACTTCTTTTGCAATTACCTTTTGGGGCTTTCCCTCCTTATAGAGGGTGTCAATGATGGTTTTCTGCACAACTGTCAAGCCAGCAGTCTTTCCCATGCTTGTGATTCCTACTGAACCAGCCTGAGAGACCATTGAAAGGCGCAGGAACCCTTTGCAGGTGTTGTGGATTCATTAGCTGATTAGAGGGGGACACTTTGAGCCTAGAATATTGAACCTTTTCACACTATTCTAATTTTCTGAGATTGTGAATTTGGGGTTTTCATAAGCTGTATGCCATAATCATCACAATTATACCAAAGTAAGGCTTGACATATCTCGCTTTGCATGTAATGCGTCTATCTCATATATTGGTTTCACCTTTTGAGTTGCCATACTGACATAAATGAACATTTGCACGATATACTAATTTTTCGAGTTTCACCTGTATGCAGAAATAGAGAGGATGCTCCCATTTATACAATTCAGCAAGGTTTTATTCATTAGGTAGAGTCCAGTAACATTGGAATCAAAAATAATAAATTATCCACATTCTACACAAATCAAGTTCTGAAGCAAATGCTTCATATATCCATCTCTACATTTTACATATATTTAAAATATGCTAAGCAGAATTTTATGATTTAACATAGGCATCTGTGGGAGGGCAAGTGGCAAAAACAGTGTTATGACATGATGCAAAAATTCATACAAGTTTGCCTCAGATATTGAGACACAAATATGTAAAGGTGGAGTTTGCATTATGACATCACCATGCATGTCTCCTGTCAGTCTGGTGCTGTAACAATGTAGCAATCTCTGTTTGTTACAGACATGTATGAAATCCTTCTTGCATTTTTTAAAGTACCCAAAGCTATTTCTTATTCCTTGATCAAAAGTGCCAGACATATATTTCCCTTTCTCATTTGATTGTAATGCTACCTGCCTGAAACGAAACAAAGTGAATAGTCAGGAAGGCTAACTGGAGAGACTAACATTCATACCTGTCCCTAATCCTTGTCTGGGACACCACACAGCACAATGAAGGCTCCATAAAAGGTGCTTATATGGATGTCTGTATATGCACATACACAGACCATACAGAAAGCAGAGCCTAATGCTACTACCACTGATGACCTACCATGCTCTTTGCTCTTCATAGCAGCACAACTTTATTACCATTGGATTCTAAGCACTGGGGGAAAAAAGACATTTTTAGAATAATAAAGGGATATGGCTGGGGTGTCATCTTCAAAAAGAATCAGAAATTTGCTGCCCCCTAGTTTGTTAGTTTATTTATTTGATGTCTATAGCCACCCATCTCAACAAGTGACTCTGGGTGGCATACAATCATAAAACAAAAAACAATACAAACAATACAAATAAATATATATGGTTGCCGAGTAAAACTATTGCCATAGATGTTAACACAGCCAAGAAACAGAGCCCTGACTTATTTCACTAAGGGCCAAACTTCCAACCCACCCCTGCTGTGTATGTCTGTCACCCATACAATGTGCCTACCTCAACTCTGAAAGGGCACAGTTATCATTTAAGAGGAAGCTTAGAGCAAGAGTTGTTGAAAACTGAATTGGAGAGTTTTTGTTGTCTTGAAGGCATCTTTTAAAAGCTGCTATTTATAAAATTGTGGTTGCTGTTGTTTTGTTGTTTGGTGCTAGAGCTGATTGCCAAAGTGGAACTGAAGTGCTCGCACTTTGATGAACAGAAAGAACTTGGACTGTCTGACTACAGAGTTATCAAGCAAACAAGAATTGCGTGTTTCTTTTTTGGACTAAGAGGAATTATTTTCTACACTGTTGTGTGGGAGTTTGAGGGGGGCGCTAAAAAGACTTCAGTTCTTTTGTTGTGTATATATGTGGCTTTAACTCAAGATGTTTTGTTCAGTTTAATTGTTGCAAGCTACAGTATATTTCCATCAAGTCTATTGGCAGAGAGGCTAACCTGCCTTAAAGTGAATAAGCATTGCTGTTGTGACCCTGCAACAGTTCTGGAGATCTGTATCTTTTCTTTAATGGTGAAGTTGGCAGCAGAAAGCTGGAAAGAGTAGAGGAAAGTGGAAGGGAAGTCCTGTCATAGATAACAGCACTCTACTTAGTGCTTTAACTGACCAGAGAAAGCAATGTGGCCTGTGACACACCACTGATGACCTTATTGTCCATTGTAGATCAGGAGGTCATTGGTGGCTTATCATGCAGGGCATGGAATTCTCTATTCTGCTGTGGTATGTCAATAGGGTACAAGAAGCCACATCTGGTTTTGATTATACTATACATTCAGACTCAGTAGGTAGGAAAGAGAGCTTCAGAATTTGCAACAGGATAAGTATCAGCATGAGAGGACAGAGGGGGCAAGTGACAAAATCTATGTCGTGATGTTTCAATGCAAACTCTGCCTCTTGCATATTTGCATGCAACGTCATAAGTATGAAAGGGCAGAGCTTGTGTTTTGATGCCATAATGTATGTTTCATCATTTTAATATCAGAATGGTTAGGAACAAACAGCAATGTGGAGCCGGTATGATGCAGGCAGGCAGCTATAGCTTATGGGAAAATGCTGAATCAATGAATTAACTGTCTTCAGCCCTAATCTAATTTCTGTTGGATGCCATGCCAAGATAAGAAGCAAAGATTGGAAGATATGCATAAGAATGCAGCCTACAGTATGCACCATCAATTCATGGAACCTATCATTATGTTTACTTTAGATGTCATGCAGGTCCTATGATAACCAACATAGCTGAAATAAATAGGCTTCTGTCCCTGCAAGGGATTTTGTATAAGCAGGTGTAAAACCAATGAAATCTATTGTGCAACATTTGGCCTTGAATTATGCTTCGCCTGACATCTAGTTCTGTGAAAGAATGGAATGGAAATAGATATAGATTTTTTGTAATCAGTTGGCAAACAAGGTGGCTGCATGCCACTTCTCCCAATTTCACAAGTCTCTTCTTGTTTACTGCAGAGAGAACTTGAAAATGGTTCTGTGCCAGTATCATTGTGTTGTTCTCCTGGCCTCAGAAGCTGATGCTATCAATGGCCATGACATGACGGTATTATTTAAAGGTTGTACGCTCACTGAAAGAAAGCCACATTCCACAGGAGCCAGAGAGGATGAGACAGAAATGTACATTTGTGTCCATCTAAAGCCTTGTCACTAAAAATCATTTCAGCTTTGACATGTCATGAAAGCACATTTTATTAGCAATTTGCTTTGACTGTTTAATCTAAAACAGAGCAGGTTTTGCTTACAAGCTAGCCCTGCACTACATTCAGATAACAAGATTCATGGTTGCCTTGTATAAGGGTCTTTCCATAGGATTAATTCATGAGACAATAAATGTATTTTTTTTTTATTCCCCAAATTTGTTGCAATGAGTCTACATGATTTGTTTTAATCAGATATTTGCTTCCCTGCTTATCATAATTGCATTTGTCAGTATTGGGACTGCTTTGTGAAAAGAGCTAGCATTCTGCCTAAATTATTTTATATAATCTTTCAGCACCCTCCTACATTTTTTATTCAAATTCAAGGAATAAGTGTGCATGATGCCATTACTGAAGTATATCCTTATTCATATTTAATTAGAAACAAGTTTCACTGAGTTCTGTGGCTGGATACTTCCTTTCAACAGATGCTTTGACAAAACACCCTTTCAACATGGCTCCACTAAGCAAGATAATGCCATGTTTCCAGCTGTCACATTGCAGCTGCTGCACTCTATTGATTTGACAGGTTCAGTAGCCTTTTGGCTCCAGTCTTTAGCACATCTATGGAAGATGCTTCCACCAAAGTGAAGTACCTGGACAAATTGAAGCACAATGCTTGGGACTGGGGGTGTTGAGTCAGAGTGCCTCACTATTCCTTGTTGAGGTACCATTTCAGAAGAGGTCATTCCAACAATCAATTCAGCCTACTCATGCATAATAAAGGCACCCTGTCCAGTGATTTTATAACACTGAGTTTTATTTTTTTTGTTTGTTTGATTTGATTTGATTTAAGGCATTGTTTGTACTCTGAACTTATATCTATATAGGTATTTATGTAAGAACCTGCCCACAAATGATGGATCAGTTTGATTTCCTTAATTAAACACTGAAAGATGAGAGCAGACTAGAGTGATTGAACAAAATAATAACTCAACATATATCTATTTTTATTTTCTTGATACTTGGGTTCTACAACAGCCAGAAATGTCCCTTTTTTATTTAGAATTTGGAAGTTAGGAGTTTGATCTATCTATGGACCCCCTGTAAAATATTCATTCCCCAGATCCCACTGGGAATTAAAATAGGAATTTTCTTTGCAGTAGCTCTATGGTAGGACAAATAATGCCAGTAACAAATTTTATCTAGTATTCATCTTTTGGGTTAAAATTTGATTTAATTTTTCAAATATGCAAGGTGGCAGGGGAACATTTGCAGTGCTTTTACTCTAAAATGTTTTGTATGCTTTAAACAGTATGGGATTTTTCAACTAGTGCAGTGTTTTTCAAACTTGGCAATTTTAAGATGTATGGACTTCAACTCCCAGAATTCCCCAGCCAGCATTATGGGAGTTAAAGTCCACACATCTTAAAGTTGCCAAGTTTGAAAAACAAGTTTGTTTCTCCTACAAGGTTTTCCCTTTAATCCAATGATTAACTCATGACTGAACTCCAATATTTTTTCCTTTAATAGCCATTCACTACTATGCGTAATTTCTGCTTATTATTTTAGGTTGTATGAATAGATTAAACTTTACTCTTATTATGACTGAAGCTATAATACATTCCCATAGTAATATTGGTCTGCTCGTGATACTTTTAAAAATCCTGGAAATTTTATTCCAATCATTTAGTTTGTTTGCTTATTGATTAATTGGTTCATTGGTTGATTGTATATTGGACAAACTCTGGACAGTTTACAGCATACAGTAAAATATAAATCTTTATTTAATAAACACAGTTTATAAGTAAAGAACTATCAGAAAGTATTCTCAAAGTTCATCTTATTTCTTTTGTCTAGTCTAGTCTTTATTTCTCAAATAGACGTGTTCACAAAGGTTACCGTATCTATTGGATTGACTTTTTTATTCCTTTTAAAACGATTTGTATGTCAACCTTCCTTTTTTGTGAGCAGAAAGACTGCACAGTTTTGTTTTTAGAAAAAGCATCTTTTTTGGAAAAAACAAACAAAATAATAGGTTATCCAGAGGAAATCAGTTTAATCTGAACTTCCCCAAATGAGAACATTCTTCCAAACTTCAAAGACCAAATGTCAGTTTGCATCCTCTACAATAATCTTGAAAGTTGAAAATGCATTTCTCTTCGTGTCCTCCCTCTGTTTCCCTAACAATAACATTTCAACTGGCACAAACACTTGAAGATTACATGTGATTTTTAAAGTCTAACTGAGCTTCTGCATGCATCATACAACAATTTGCTTTAGAGCTATTCATACACTCTGGGATCTACTGAATTGCTTCCAACTTGGATGGGAAGGAGAAAGTTCTCCTTCTATTCACAGCTTGTTCCCTAGGAGACTCAGCTAGAGAAATGTCTGTGCCTGTGTTTATATAAAGAAACTGAAGCTCTCACTTTTCTAACTTTTCTTTCCTTCATATTTCACTCCTGACATTGAAACAATTAACTGAGACTGCAATGGACAAGAAAGGGAAGTCCTTAGTGCTAGATGCCAGAGTGTATGATGAACGGAAGTTTAGTCTACAAAGCATTTGGTGGCAGCTACTCTCTGAGTTTAAAATAACTTGCTAATCCTATTGCAGAATTGTTATACACAAAAGGATTCCAAAGATTCAACTTGCCCTCTATTATTAATAATTATAATAATTAATAATAGGCAATGATCTATTTTGATTAATGCTTCTGTCATCAATGTATCAGTGATTGTGAAGTACCTTTCAGACATATATCAAGACCAAACTTTTCCTTATAATGATTTACATAAGATATATCTTCTCAAATTAAAAAAAAAATGAATACATTTTGAATAACCAAATGGTA
This sequence comes from Liasis olivaceus, assembly GCA_030867105.1. Classification (NCBI taxonomy): domain Eukaryota; kingdom Metazoa; phylum Chordata; class Lepidosauria; order Squamata; family Pythonidae; genus Liasis; species Liasis olivaceus. The sequence goes on along the minus strand of CM061350.1, from coordinate 176,985,745 downwards.
TAAACAGATCATTGTCTAATGCAAATTTGCTAGCTGGGAATTCCGCATGTTACAGTCACAATATTTCTGAAAGTCACTGAGTCTGGAGGTACTAAGCTTAGCAAGATTTATTACTCTTCAAGTGTCATAATAACCTTGAAGAACAGGAGGAAGAGCTACTACCAAGACAATGGTTAGAAGAAGGAAACCCGAGTCCGAGGCAGAGCTGTAACACAAGAAAATGTCTCAGACGAGACCCTCCCTAGTTCTCCTGAAGATTAAAGGAGGGGGGAAGCGCATTAAAACTTGCAAGTTGCTGTTACTGTTACTAATAAAAATAGTATTGGCCTGCATGACTTTGGTTTCCAAGTTTGGTCCAGCTTGAAGGGCTTACAGAGGAAAGTCAAGTCAGGAAACAGATAACAGAAGGATTACTGGAATAATTAATTGGTTATTGTTGTAGGGTATAATAACAGAATATTGAAAGCCTGGCAGAGTTGCCCTCTCTCCCACCCCATAGCTTATATCAAAGATTATCAAGGCAGGGTTGTTTTGACTTTTTTTTTTTTTTTTTGGGTCATACCTTCTTCTTTCCCAGGACTGAGTTGTCTCATATTTTCCCTTAACTGTTCCTGCATATCTTCATCAAGGTTATTGCTGCATTTCTCTAGAATAAGCAAGCACATTCAGAAATAGCAGGCTTTTCTGCTGTTTCAGAAAATTAGGTCTCTCTTGGCCATCTGTAGTTCCAGAAGAGAAATTACAGTGGTACCTCGAGTTACGAACTTAATCCATTCCGTGACTCTGATCGCAATTCGATTTGGTCGCAACGCGAGGCAAATTTCCCCATAAGGTTCAATGTAAATACGGTTAATCTGTTCCGCCCTCCAAATTTGGTCGCACCGCGAGGCAAGTTTCCCCATAAGGTTCAATGTAAATAAAAACAGTTCTGAAACATATGCATTTTATTTTTAAACCACAAAAACATGAAAAAAAGTACGTACAGCACAGTATGAAGAGGGAAATGGGGTGGGGAAGCAGTTATTGTTTGGAGGGAGAGTCCCCCTCCAAAGGGACATCGGGGAGATCTCCTTCAGGGGTTTCCTCTCCTCTTTGCCTCTTAGCTGTTCTGGGGAAAAACCTGTCTAAAGTCAGTTGTTTTTTCCTGCGCTGCATAACCCTCCGGAAATGAGAGACCACGTTATCGTTCATCATGTTCAACACTCTGTTCGTTACAGTTATGTTCGGGTGGTGCTTCTCAAAGAAGTCCTGGCACTCATTCCATTTTTCCATAATGGATTTAATCATATCACTGCTAACCTCCTCCCTGTCTTCCTCTTCCTCAGTGGAATGCTCCTCACCAAGCGCTTTCTGTTGCTCACTCTGGAACTCAGCAAGTTCTTCTGTGGTCAGCTCCTCCTCATGGTCCTCAACAAGCTCCTCTATGTCTGCACCACCGACAACCAGACCCATGCTCTTGCCCATGGACACAATCTCCTCCACTACCTCTGCATCAGACCCTTCACAGTCATGTTCAGCGACACATTCTGGCCACAGTTTCCTCCAGGCTGAGTTTAAGGTCCGGCAGGTGACATCTTCCCAGGCTTTGTCAATGAGGCTGATGCAGTGGAGGACATTGAAATGTTTCTTCCAAAACTCTGCCAGAGTCAAGGATGTTTCCTTAGTGACATTGAAACACCTGGTGAAGAGCACCTTTGTGTAGAGCTTCTTAAAGTTGCAGATCACTTGCTGGTCCATGGGCTGCAGAAGAGGTGTCGTGTTGGGGGGGAGGAACTTGACCTTTATAAAGTCATACTCAGCGTCCATATCATCCACCAAGGCTGGATGGTGTGCCGGGGCATTGTCCATCAGAAGAAGGCACCTTTCAGGCAGCTGGTTGTCCAAAAGATATTTTTTAACACTGGGTGCGAACACCTCGTGCAGCCATTCCATGAACAACTGCCTTGTGACCCACGCTCTCGCATTGGGCCTCCACATGACAAGCAGTCTGGCCTTGTTCACATTGTGTTCCCTGAACATACGAGGGGTCTGGGAATGGTACACCAGTAGCAGCTTAATCTTCAGGTTGCCGCTTGCGTTCGCACACAGCAAAAGGGTCAATCTGTCCTTCATGGGCTTGTGCCCTGGCAGTGCCTTTTTCTCCTGTGTGATGTAGGTTCTGTTTGGCATCTTCTTCCAGAAGAGCCCTGTCTTGTTGCAGTTGAACACTTGCTGAGGGACGTATCCTTCCACCTTCATGAAGTCCTCAAATTCTTCCTTGTAGGCTTCTGCAGCAGCCTTGTCAGAACTGGAAGCCTCTCCATGTCTTGCCACACTGTGGATGCCACTTCTCCTGCGGAATTTCTCAAACCAGCCTCTGCTGGCTTTAAATTCCTCACTTGCTGCGCTGGTAGAGGGGTTTTTCTGCAGTAAATCACTGTGCAGTTTCCTGGCTTTTTCACAGATGATAGCTTCACTCACGCTATCACCTGCCAGCTGTTTCTCATTCAGCCACACTAACAGCTTTTCCACCTCTTCCAGCACTTGTGTCCTCCTCCTCGTTAACATTGTTACTCCTTTTGCCACATCAGCTTCTCTGATGGCATCTTTATTCTTCAAAATAGTCGAGATGGTCGACTTCGCCATCTTGTACTCCGCGGCCAGATCAGTCACACGAACACCACAATCGTGCTTTTCTATAATCTCCTTCTTCAGTTCGATCGTCACTTTCTTCTTCAAAGCCTTATTCTTGTCAAGCCCGCTCTGCATTTTCTTTGGAGCCATGCTGACAAGCACACCAAAAACCTTCCAAACACCACAAAACACACCACAAGCCTCACCGAACGTCTCCTTGCTACCGCGATCTCGCCCACAGGAAGCTGCGACCGCGTGGCAGCAGGGCAAATGGCCACGGATCCGGTTCGTGGCTCGAGGCGGAGGTCGCATGGCGAGGTAAATTTTTGGGGCCAGAGCTGGTCGTATCGTGAAAAATTCGTAAGGAGGGGCGTTCGTAACCCGAGGTACCACTGTAATTGTCTGGCCAACATTACATGAAAGCCTACTTCATCTGCACTTCCTAAAGTAATATAAGAAAAATTTTTTAAATTACCCTTCAATATTCTCTCCTTTATCCAACAGCAATTGTTGGGCTAAGCAATCCTATGTGTACAGTGCAGGGTTAATTGTAGCAGCTCGTACCTTACTTTCTCAACCTTAGCAACATTAAGGGGTCTGGACTTCAACTCCCAGAATTCCTCAGTCAGCATGCTGGCTGGGGAATTCTCGGAATTGAAGTCCAGACGTCTTAAAGTTGCCAAGATTGAGAAACACTGAGTTAGGCCATCCCTTTGGTGGCTGTGAGGTTCTGGAAAATTCTCTTAACCTCGTCCTTTTTGTTGCTCCTGTTACTGTTCCTTTCTTTTCTCTCATAGTATGATCACACTGAATAATGACTTTTTTCCTATTGCTTTGTGAACACTGGCATTTTCTCCACTGTAAGTAAAGTACACATTTGTTTATATGAAGATAGTGTAATTCTTTAAGAGGGGCAATTGGCTCAAGAAGGGAAGGAGAAAGAAGAGGAGGGAAAAGAAGATAAAAAGCAGAGCTGAGACCAGTTAAAGTAGCAATAACAAGACCATCCAATAGTTTCTATTCTTTACCATTCTTTTGTTGCATAGAATAACTTATACCAAGCAACAAAAATAACCCTTCACTATTTGCTCTTCTCTAAATTCCATAATTTGTAGTTATAGAGAAATGTGCAAGAAAATATGCGTGTACTTTCATGTGATTTTTTAAAAGAATGGCAGACCAAAGCAGAAATTACTATAAATGAGTTTCAGCTGGAAAAATTAGAAGCCAAAAAGCCACAATAATATTGATAGTGAATGTACATTGCTCTCTTGGTGCTTCATCTATCATATTCTTAGATTCATATTTCAATCCCTCTCCCTAATCTTAATCAAAACAGGATAGCCCAGTTTGACATCCTCCAGATGTTTTGATGCTAAAACTTCCAGAATTCCTAGCCAGTATGGGTTTGGCCATATTTTGCTCACTCCCAATTCTGGAAGTTAAAGTATGAGTACATTTAGGAAGTGACAGGTTTGGGGAAACAATGCCGCTGCTGCACTGAATATCAAAATGCTAAACTAAATTAGACTTTTGGATTCATATAGCAGTGTATTTTATAGCAGAGTCACCCGTTGGGGGGAGATGGGTGGCATACAAATTTAATAATAAATAAAATAAATTAATAAATATTTCATATTTTCTTATGCTTGCTTCAAAACATGCAAGGAATGCAACTGCACTGAATTTCTGCATGGTACATCAGCTTAGTCAGAAATATAGTTTGGAAGCTTAAAAAAACAACAACTAACAATATACATTTAAAAGCAGAAATCCTGTAATTTCAAAAGGAAATCCAATAATGAATATGTAGTCTGTGTCAGGTTTCCCAAGATTATTATCCAAACTCAAAAATAGCAGGCAGAGATTCAAGGACGTAGTTCTTCGATAAGCTAGTATTATTACAGATACTAGAAAAGCCATAAATGAACAGGAACCCAGCAAGTGGGTGTAGGATCTAGCATATAAAGAACCTGAGTAAAACCTAATGAGCTGGGCAGGCATTATGTCGGCAGATGCCTTTCTCCTGGGGCCCAAGCAAAAGAGCCATGACAGGAACCAGTCTTCTGCATCTCTATGCTTCCATCTGGTGGTCCTTTGGACTTTGGGTAGCCTTACTGTTGCAAGAACTAGACATTGCAGCACTAGATGCCAATTTCTGGCCTTTCTCTCATGCATGTCACTGCAGTGAAGTTAAGTCCAGGGCAAAACTGTCTGTGAAAATGGTGGTGTTTCTGTGGGTGTGGGGGTTGGAGTAGAAACTTGAGGCAGCTTACCTTGCATTCTTTTTATGATTATCCAACTGATTTTCTTTCTGTAATTGAACGCTGCTGGCGCTCTTTCATTCCCACCTCCCAGAAGGTAATGGCAGGAGGCAGTATGGAAATCGCTTAAAAAGAAGAAGAAGGAAAAAAGGCAATGTAATATTCTGGAGGGTATTCAGAGAGTGAGAACTGCCACCATTTTATTTAGTTGCTTAGTTGCTTACTATTTTTTCTTGGTTTTCTCTTTAGTAGTTATTCTATGTTCTGCAGGATATAACCTGCAAGGAATCATTTGAAATCTGGTAGTATAAAAATACAATCAATGAAAAGGTAAGAAAGGTTATGATAAGATAAATGATAAGATAAATCTACTTTATTTAATGTTAGTTTAAATAAATTAAAGGTTAATGTTAGATAGAGATTATATGTATATGTTGTTAAAGTTGTACTTTGTGAGCCGCCCAGAGTTCCCCATTGGGGGGAGATGGGCGGAGAATAAATCCAATGTATTATTATTATTATTATTATTATTATTATTACTACTACTACTACTACTATTACTACTACTACTACTAAAGTCATGAGATGGCACCAAAGGCTAGATGTTTTCCCATACCTATTTGTTGCCATCTAGTGGTCATCTATTTTTTTTTTTTTCTGCCCAGATCAGGAAGTCCTTAATTAGTTATTGTGGAAATTACATATCCTTCTATTAAAAGTTTCTAGAATAATCTGGAATAACACTTTTCCATAGTGAATTTTACAATATAGAAGCTGCTTTGAGGTTTGGGGAAGTGACAATCTTGCAGTAGTCTCTTTGCTCACCTGAACTACCATACACAAATATATTTCCCAGTGTAAATTTCCCTATTTTTTCAAGGGTCACGGAACAGAGTTCAATGACATCATCTTTTGATCTAGCTGCTCCAGCATAGAAAAGATAAACCATGTATTTTTCACAGCATCTGTGAATTCTGTATCAACCTGACTGTTATGAGTCTATATGGGGCCCTTAAAAGTATTTGGAAATTGTAGTTCATACAAAATGCAGCAGCAAAGTTGCTAACCAGTAGCAGATACAAGGATCATGTGGTTCATGCATTGAAAGATACCCACTGGTTGCCAAAGGACCTGACTAGTGAAGGGGTCACCTCCCCCATTAGAAACCTGCCTGATTGTTAAGACCTACAGGTGACACCCTTTGAAATATACCCCAGACTTCTGAGAACAGGGATATTTTCCAAAGGCCTCTCCTGCAGATCTGAATGATTAATTAGGTCTGCCCTGTTGTCAGAAGACTGTCTTTCTGACTCATGAGAGAGGGCCTTCTCCTGCATTGGTCCCAGGCAATGGAATGCACACCCCAGGAGTGGCATTTGGCCCTTGTTCTCCCAGTGTTTTCACAAAGAATGCTTTCTATTTCTAAAAGAAATTGTGTGTGCTGGGTACTTAATAGGAAAGTCTACATTTGGAGAGAAGATTGTATAATATGGTCTTCTGGCACATAAAAGTAGGCTCTTACATCCTAAGGATCAGATCTTACTGTAAAATCTTATTTATGTCTACATAGAAGCAAGTTCTCTTCTATTAAGTACACCTAATTCCCAGGTAAATAAAAGATGGTAGTCTTAGGACATTCCTTTACAGAACTAAATCTTATGCTAAAAAGTTCCATATAATCCTCATATTTCTTATGACAGTGCTTTCATTATGTGGAAATAAATACTATTTATTAAGCATTTCCTGCTGCATTCATCAAATAGTGCCAGGATCACTTCCATTTAAGAACTTTCCTGTTGTTTGAGAAACCTATATAAAATACCTAAAGCTGTAGCAGTGATTTGTATCACAGGAATTACTGTATTAAAAAAAATGCAATTCAAATTCCTAATCAACTCTCCATTGTTTTCAGAATATTACAGGAATGAACTAATCAATTCTTTATTTTCCAGTAAGTTTAATGATTTTATGGTTTAAAAAAACAGGGAAAAAAAATAGAGTGTCCTTTCATTTTAGCAAGAAGAGTGATAGCTCTGGGCACAAACATTTTTGAGCCAATAAGGGGTGACAGCAATATACAGAGGACTACATGCTTTCTATCCTCCACCTGAATCTTGCTATAAATTAGAAAAGTTGTTGAGGTTAGTACAGGGATTCAAACAAAGAAAAATTACTTTCATTCATTATGACCAGCTTTGTGCTGACATCAAAGGGACCCAGTACTATTTTATCGGATGGAAGAAATATCGTTAGGACAACAGCATGGGATTTTATGATATATTTCTAAGTAATGGTGTTTAGAAGGAAAAATCATAGGAGGCTACAAGTATTTAAGCATAGCACACAAAACGTAATAACTGGAGATATCAAACTTGAATGGGTTATCAAAAGAGTGGTTGGAAGGCCACGTTCTAAGTTGGATATTAGATTTTTCATCAGCCTTTCATGATTTGGATGAGTAATTGTGAACAGTCCACATATCTTGCCACAGAATCCTGTGGAATTCTGAGAGTTGAAGTCCACACATCTTAAAGTTGCTGAGGTTGAGAAACACTGATTTAGAGGGTGTATGGTCCACCTAGACCACTCTAACCATGCACCTGCACCTATAAAGGGCAAGGGGGAGATGAGGAGAAAAAGAGATGGGGACTACCATCTAAATTTTTCTTTTCCCCTCCCAATGTTAAATTAAAATATTTACTTAAACTTAAGTTTAAATTAAGTTTAAAAACGTAAGGTAAATCTTTAAAGTAATTTTAAAACCTTAGAAACATTAAATAAACTTTCTACTACTTCCCTGCCCCCCTCCCCCCTGCAACTTTTAAGCTAGCTACAGGCTTGAATGTTGGTAATGCAATTGTGAAAAATAATGCCCTTTAAAAATACACATGTACAAAAATCTCAAACTTCCTGATAATTCAGAAGAAAACAGAAAATCCCAGCCCCCCTATATGTATGACACAACTTTGCCCAGCTTGAATCATCTCTATCACTACAGCCTTTGGCCTCTGACAAATCTCAGGCATAGACCCCAACCACCAAAAAGTTGCACACCCCACCTTCTAGCATGATCTGCATCAACTTAGTATGTGATTCCAGTGGGATCACATACTAAAACTTGGTGAAAGAGATTATTATATACATAGGGTAAAGGAAACTAGGGGGACGCAGTGGCACAGCGGCTTAATGACGCTGAAAGTTTCCAGCCAGAAATGGCTGATGCTTCGGCGGTTCGAGTCCAGCCTTCGCGTTAACAGGGTGAGCTCCTGTATCCTCCCCAGCTCCTGTCAACCCAACAGGTCGAAAACTCACGTGAGTAGATAAATGGGTACTCTCACTCCGGTGGGAGGAAAAATGCTGGCAGCGCCTTGCACAGAGAGACGGGACCAGTTGCTGGTAAGCGCGAAACCGCGCTTGCCCGAAAAGTGCGCGAAGCAACGGAAACCCCACCTCCTGCGCTCGCCAGCTGGGCTCTGCTCTAGGAAGGAGGCTCTGGCAAACCACTTCCGAAAAACAATTGCCTTGAAAACTGCAAGGACTCATCCAAGCAGTCACTGCAGAGTCAGTAATGACTGAGCGCAGATAAAAAAAAAAAAAGGAAACTATGAACGTGACATAGTTGAACTTTGTAGGAATTAGTTTGCCATTACTATCAGCAGATTCACCAGTGAGCATGTGTTTCACATTTGTTAACCAGAGTTCTCTGCACGTATAAAGGAGCTCTGTCTGTATAATGTGTATTTATGGGGAACTCATGAGCCATAATTACCTTCCACCTCATATGGACATGATCACATGTAGTGCTAGTTTCTCAGCTACAACAATCCTGATGTAAATCTTTTCATTTGGCTCCCAATGTATCTGGAGAAGGGGAGAAACTGCAATTACTTCTCTTTTATTGGATTGAAGATATGCCTGAACAGAATGTCAAATTGATGTTTTATGGTGAAAAGTGTTGGCTATGCATACTTCTGGCAAAACACTGCATGGATGGAATTATGTGCCATCTCTATTACATCACAGCCTATGGTACTGTATTCAAATAATGAGTGCTGCTGACAGAGCAAAAATGGGCCACTGAAAAAGAAAAGTAGGACTACATACCTGGGCCGCAAAAATCCAGATAATCCCTAGATGGCAGCCCAGATATCACAGCCCTAGAAAAAGGAAACCTTGAGAGCTATAAACATTAAAAACAACTAAAGAAAACAACAAGAAAAAGATTCAGACAGTTAAAAAGAAATCCAGCCCCATGCTCAATGTATCCATAAAATGTTGAAATACCAATTCAGCACAAATCTCAGAAAAAAGGAGAGAAGAGGACAAAATGGAGTGTTAATGGTTTGGCTAGTTAGCAAGAGTCCTTGTGTTAGGAAGTGAAGAAATCCTATGAGCCTTTCCTAACATAGACCTATCCAGGGTTAGGGCTGGCAATCTTTTGACTTCATGTCTTCAAGGCATTGCTTTCGTCTCATTCCCAACCCATACTAAGATAGTGGAAAGATGTCCTAGCTTTTCTGATGCTTTAGTAGAGTTTTTCCCTTTAAGTAGGCAACTAGCTGCAGCAGTTTTGCAATGGGTGCAATGTGACAATTTGAATTTAATTGACAATTTGCAACAATCAAGTGGCACCTGGGAGGATCAGCCTGGCACTAATTAGTCATTTTAGGCTAGCACTGGCCTGCCCCCTCTTCTATGGTCCCTAGGCTTCCAAGGTCCTCCAACAAGAGCCCAAAAATCTGTTGTTGTTGTTGTTTTCCCCCAAACTCCTTGCTCCATACTGGCCAGGTAATCTCCAACCTGAAGACCTCAATATGCCTAAATAGCCACTGAGCAGCAGTGGTAGTGATGGGGATACACAGTGAAGCAGGAGAGAGAGAGACCCAGCTTTCTTACTATTGCTTCATGGTGCAATTCCCCCTGGGCCTGTCTGCTGTTGTTAAGGCTTCTTTTAAACACAAGTTCAGTGCTCTTCTAGAATCCCTAGCCCCACCCCACATTAAGGAAAGTGATTGGTGAATGTTTTCCCATGAGTTAGTGTTCTTTGGGGGAAGGAGAAAGTAACAAAGCTGGGGGGATCTGCCAATCCTTCTCCTTAATGTGCCCTGTACACATTAAATAAGGTCAGTGGCATTTGCGGGCATTGTGCCTTTGACAGGATAGAGGTTCCCCATGGGAGAAAGCAGATTTTATGCTGTTAATAGTTTTCCTTCATTTTCCATATTCTCATATTTTTATAGCAACTTCCAACTTGTTACAAAAGTGGTAGGATTCTTCCTCACAGATGAGTTAAACTGCTACTCACCAATCTTCGAGCATCTATAATAGTTTTATAGACGTTCAAGGGTTGGTGAGTAGCAGTTTAACTCATCTGTGAGGAAGAGTCCTACCACTTTTGTAACAAGTTGGAAGTTGCTATAAAAATATGAGAATATGGAAAATGAAGGGAAAAGATGCCGTACAGTGGTTCTAGAAACTGAGCGGCAAACTCAGGACATCTCCAATTTAAATCGAGCCTCTGTGAACTCATTATGTAGCTTTAAGCAAACCCTTTTCTTCTAGTTTCAGATTCCTTCCTCTCTTCTGTCACAGGAGATGCATAAGAAAGTCAGTGTAATTTACATAGTTGGTGTAAGGGTTACAACTCCATAATGTAGGTGAACATTTTAATGTTGGACAACACCAAAAAGAAACTATAATTTGATTAAAAATTAAATTGAGAAAATTAAATTAAGAAAAGAATGGAAGGGATAGAAAACTCAGGGTCATACACATTCCATGGAAGTGAATGCAGCTTATTCATCATACTTGCGGTTTGAGCTCTTCTGCATTTCTTTTTTGCATTCCTTCCTATCACCCATTACTTTTTTTAATAAAGCAAGATTGCCGTTTCAGCTCTTTTATGTTCGCCTATGCCCTGATTAGAATCAGTTCACTTTATGACAATGTTAGTTGAGTGTCCAAATATTTGCCAGCTCAGTATGTAAGTTTGCATAAGCTATACAATGAACCTGCATAGCAGAAAGTCATATTTGAAGAAATCTAAAGAGCGTATCCTCCCATGGAATGAGGAAAATAAAAGAAAAGATATGTTAGCGTTTAGCAGTATAGGGGCAAAATCCAGAAGTGCTGGTTTTGCACCACCTCTTTATGTAGATATATTTATGACTGCTCAAAACATTTACACATATTCTGATCTCTCCTCTTAAGATGTGCAGTATTGATGATCTGATCATTTGCTGGTTTTAATGCAATGATACAGCACCTACCAAACCCTCATATGGGATCTGCAGAACAGACATTTTATGCCTTTATGAGATTTGGGACATTTTGCCCCAAATCTCACAAGATTTAGAGATCTTGCCAAATTTGGAGCATCTGAAAATTATGAAAAATTATTTATTGACTATAATGGCATCTGAAAAGTCAATACCTTTTGAAGATGACCGGTAACAAAATAAAAAGCTAACATATCGTAAGACTAGTTCACACAGGTTTTTTCTTGCATATATCTTCAGAAAATTTAAGCATGCATTTCTATGGTGAATATAATACTGACAAAATATAGACTCTTATCGATGGCCTTTTTACAAGCATCCCATCAGGCATCTGTCCCTGAATCAGATGTATGGGAAATGTACCATAGCAGGATAAAACAGAGACACTGTGTACAGAACCAGCTACTACTGCAACATGTGTGTTCGCAGAGGGAGTCATATTGCCTTAAAAACCCAAAGCCCAACTCAGCATGGCGATGCTACATATGTTCTGTCTCCTAGAGAGAACAGCAGATATAGGCTATCATCCAAAGCATGTTCAAGACAGCAGAATCCTATGGACCCCATTTCTGTGAAATGAGTAAAGAGAGAGAGTAATTTATTTGAACACTTCTAGATTATCTTTATTCTCTGAATTAATTTCAATTATTATTAAAAACAACTTAAACTCAGTTGTTCAGAGCAATTCATTTCCCAACTGGCACTGAGCTGTGAAAGTAATTATCCTGCTGGTTTTAAGCCTCCATTGGAGTCCAAAATTTTGCATTTAGACAATTCAGATCATTTTTATCATTTTCTTTGGGTTTTGAAGGGTGTATGCAAAGGAAGGTTCTCTTTTCCCCATCCCAATATATGGAAATATATGACAAATGCTTAGTAACTTAAAAGCAGGGAACGAACACAATAATGGAAAATATATCTATGACTAGTGGATAACACACATAAAGAGAAAGGTGGGTATACATTCAATAATACATAAATAAACAAAATAATCTCAACAAACCTGGAGGTCACCAGAATGGGCAATGATTCAGAGCTTGAGGTAGGGGTGTAGATGTTCTTACGCTGATAAATCTGCACTCAATTAAGAAATGTCAATTTAACTTTGTTAAGAATCTTTACTAGCTTAGAGCTACTCACTTTGGGCTGACAAAAAAAAGTCCAACATAGCTGAGAATAAATATAGGGTTCAAGGTTTAATTGTTGGATCAAATCACAAAAGGAGACATGAAAAATAATGGACATATCCTCCCATAGTTTTATGGCTGCCCTCAAAATACATGAACTGAACATACCACTCTGCCCATTTGTATTGCTACCATGGACTCCAGCATACAATTTAGTCAAAGAACTCAACAAGAAACTTGGATACTCATAGATGGAAGTGAACCCTCCATCAAATCACCACTACAATGCCTAGAGAAAATCAAAGACCTAATAAATGAAGAAGATGAAATCATATTTCATTCAACATCATGTCATTCTTCACATCCATGGATTCAAAACTGGCTAAAAAATCAATTGCTGCGCTATTACACAACATACCAGGCACAGCAGAACATTTTAAAAAATTGGAACTTCTGCCTCACCATCCACATCTAATTTGATGGACAAATATACAAACAGATCAGAGGAACAACCATGAAGTCACCCATCTCAGGATTCATAGCAGAATCTGGGAAATAATAGTGCTCCTACAGATACAGCCTAAAATATGGATCTGTTATCTGCACAACATGTTCATCATATATATATAAAAAAAAAAAATCAGCTAGAGAACACACATAAAACTATCAATGACAGCTTCCATGGAATCAGTTTCACATGATGTTGGAGAGGAAGTACTGATAGGAACAAAACAGACATGCAGGCACAACTAATAAATGAATACAGTATAACTATGCAAGCTTGGTGCAAAGTATATTTACAATAATTCTAGTGATAAGTGTTTATATGTATGTGTGTATGTCTATGTATGTGTATGCATGTATGTGCGTGTGTGTGTATATACACACACACACTTGTATATATAATATTATGTAAGTATGGACACTAATAAAATCTAATGATAAGGATACTAACAGACTTTTTAACTAAGTGATCCAAATGTTATGCTACTTTCTTCCCTCTTCCCACACGTGCTTATCTATAGGCTTATGAACGCAAACAATTTTTCCTGCTTGACTGAATGTAACTATCCCAAAATGTTCTATTCTCACTCCTTCTTAACTCACTCTTGCCCTGCTATCCAGAACCAGCTGACATCCCTGTTTTGCTACTGTCTCACAGACCAAGGCTGTGTTTTCATTTCTGCTCCCTCTTTGCAGATTCCTTCTCTGGCTTCAGCTTCCTCAAGCTGGTTCCATCTCTCTTCTTCTCGGCTATGGATTGCCTGGTTCCTGGCTGTCTTAGCTGCTGCTTCCTCTGCTCTGCACCCCAACTGTCTCTCATTTCAGCAGCATCTCCTGTCAAACATAGAAGGATCTCCCCCCCCTTTTTTTTTTTTTTCTTTTTTGGCTACCTGCTCTGGCTTTATACTTCCTTCTTTCAAGTCCTAAGTGCCACCTTGCAGGTGATTCTAAGAGTTTAGACTTTTTCTTTTCTTTTTCTACTTGCCTAAGCTATGTACCTGGCAGTCAGGAACAAAACTGCAAACAAGGCTGGTGGGACAAATTACCAAATATGAACAGCCAGCAAACTCCATTCCCCCACATACTGATGATGTTAACTAGCCTGGCATTGAAATGTCTGCAGAAAATCTTTCTCTTTGCTGTCATCCAGTGGTCAACTGGAGTTTTGCAGCCCACCTCTGGTAGCCCTAGTTCAATCCATTCCATGTTTTTGGTCATTCCAGGTTTATGAGGGCAAAACAAGAGTTAAAGGGGAATTTGATTCATCTGTATTAGCAATGTATTCTACTGAATGAATACAATTGATCCAATTAAATGCTTTGTTTTGTTTTAAAATTGCATCCATTTTAAAATTAGTTCCATGACTGCAGAAATTCTAACTTTTAATTTTGTTTGGGGATGGGTGGAGGAATTATGATGCAGCTGACAGAAAACAGTTGCGCTCACAATTTATGTCACGATCAAAAAACTCATTGGTATTCTCTACACATGGCAATGTTACGGTGCTGCATGAAACTAAATAAATGTGTGACAATACACAACTGCCACCTGGTTACTTCTAATTAGTGCTGTCAACCAAGTATAGGCTGTTTTTGTTGCTGATTAGATGTGCTGCTCTTAATTCAAATGAATGTTTTAGATGAGATCCTCAGAATCTTGATAAAGGAATAAACCTTAAATGATACCCACATATGTGAATTTCATAGTTGTCATAGACAACCCAAGAGCTAGATGTTAAGTTTGAATGTAAAACATAGCTTCCCTATAGGAAGCAAAGGAAAATGGAATTGAGAGTACCTAGTTTTCAGAGAATTTAGATTTGCTCGTCTAAGACATAAAAAATGAGAATGTTCCAAAATGAGAAAAGGATATGCCTGGAATCAGCAAAGTTTTCTATACTGATATAAATTTAGTAACAATCCTCAGTTTTCTGGGTCCTCAAAATTGTGAGTGCCCGTGTTTATGTTTGTGTGTCTGTGGTGTTCAAACAATGCTCTGCTCTGTTTTGGAACACTGTAGACATCCATCAGAAGTTAAGGCTCAAATTAATAGCCCCTCTTCCCTCCAGGAACATAAGGCAGTGTGCACTATAATTCCTTCTTGACTTTTTCCCACCACAATAACCTCAAGAGGTAGGATGGGCTGAGAGACAGAATGATTGGCTCTCTCAGGGAGCTCCCATTCCACTCAGGGAGGTGAACATGATTCTAGATCTCCCTCTGGCTTTGAATGCAACACTTATCACATATTACAAATTCCATTTTCCAAAAACTGAAAACAGCAGCTGTTTTGGAGATAGTCACAAAAGTTGGGGGAGGATTTAGATGACAATGTGCACATTGGTTAACTGGACTTTTTCACTTACTGTGTGCACTACCTGCAAACACAGTTATTATTTCCAAGTTCAGGAATCAAGAATTCCAACTTTTTAAGCCTGATGGTTCAGAGCCTAATACAAGAGTTGACTTCAAGCTATTAGAGAAGCTGTAGCTAAATTACTACTCATAATCAGCATCTTACTCCTGAATCAATTTTACTCATAAGCACTCTTGTTTTTTTACTCCTTAAAAGGAGCCTGGTAGCCTGCTACCTTATTTTTCTTTATTATTGGATTTATATCCCACCTTCCTGTTTATTTTAACATTCAAAGTGGTTTACAACAATATACTTTTATACTTTGTAAAAAACAAAAAAATACAATTAAAACCAATAAGTTAAACTTGATCATTAAAATAGCAGACACTTAAAAGCCTGAAAAAAAGATTTCTAATACTAGGTAAGTAGGAGTTAAATGCATCTCCTTAAGGAGTATTTTCCCAAGCCTAGTAACCATACAGAAGGCGACATTTTCCCATGCACCTGATAGTTTAGCTTTGAGCAATAGGAGCATCAAGAAAAGAACCTCTCCTGTTGACCCGAATAATTGGACAGGTTCATAGCAGGAAGAAGCAATTCTGCAGAAGATCAGGCCTAAAGCTATTCAAGGTTTTAAAAGGCAACACTGACAACTTAAATTGTGTCCAGTAGGCAATTGGCAGCCAGTGCAAATCTTTCAACACATCATCATATGTTCCCTATATTTTGTACCAGTTTCCTGGATGCAACCTGATTAAAATGGGATCAGAAAATTACTTTCACCTAGGTGTATCTGGATCTGCAAGGATACTCTTTTTCAATCACTGTACTTAAGAGTGGGATACATAATTAGAAAGATCTTCCAGGTGATTATTAGCTTTCCTGATAATGGTGTTTTATTTGCCTCCTTTCAACAGGCAAGAACACATCCCACATCAAGGAAACAGTAATCAACTTCTTTAACCTTGGCATCAATCCTAAACTGACCAATTTAATCTACCAACAAGAGGAAACATTAAGCATACCTGCACATTCCCTATCCACATCCTTGACTTCTACCAGGTGAAAGCATTCCATATGAAATTGCCAAGAGCCAAGATTACCTCTCTATCAATTGCTCCTACATTGTAATCCAAATGGGGGCAAATCTGATAATCTTTCTGCAAAAAATTATGGAAGTTCACAGCAAGACTCCAACTATTCTTCCAACCTTCTTCCAACAACTTTATGGAGGACATAAAGTATGGAGAACCATTGCCAACCTGTTCTGTGCAGAGGCAGAAAAATAAGCCCTTTTTGCTGCAGCCAGAGCAAAGAAGCAGGATTTTAAATGTGCCTGAACAAGGACCCCACTTCAATTTCAGTCCAGTTCATTGCACAAGTTCCTTTGTGTTCTAATTCTTTTTTTGTCTGCTTCATTGCTTTCAGCTCTATAGTAAACCAAGGTGTCAGCTGAGGTGCTTAGGAGCAATAGTGCCAACTGCCCAGATCATCTTCATGCTATACAGAGCAGCCAGGACCTCAACAATATCACCTATGGATAGGCAGAAGTTTCTCAAATGCATTGACATTCATCAGGAGCCAGTAGAAATATTTTAACTGATCCTCAGAAAGCTCTTCCTTTTTCAGATCAATAGCACCAGTAAAACGGAATAACAAATCCAGCATATGCTCTGCTGCATATATGGAGCCAGATACCAGCTGGGGCAGATCTGTAGTGATCAGGATGGATCTGAAATCCAGAGCAACTCATGAACAATCTCAACACTGAAATCCTCAAAACCAAGGACAAGTCTAAGTTAGTCTAGTCTCATGCCAGAGATCACTCCAGGTATTTCAGGAACAGAATCTGCGGATGGTATATTAATAGTATACCTATGCTATCATATACCCAGCTTTCCAAACATCAGTAAACATTTGATATTGCCAGATTGTCAGATGGAATTTCTGGTCAATTAATGGAGTTCTTGTAGACCACAGCCATATTACCTCTCCACTCTCAAGCCCTAGGCTGCATCATAGAGTATCCTGCAGACAGAACTGGGAGAAGTTAACTCTCCCCTTTTCTCTCAGTCAAGTCTTACATATTACATATTACATGTCAAGTCAACACTTTCAATGAGGAATAAATCCTAGATAATATATGTTTTATGAATAACTGAGCTAAATTTAAAAAGGAGAACCTTTAGATTGGAGAGTCTACCATCTTTCATCTAGTTTTTCTTGGTAAACTGCAACCTGAAAGGAGGGGAGGCTAGCAGATCAGAAGCACATCTAATGACAGAAGTTAAACTGTAATGTGGTTTGGTTGATTCTTGTAGTCTCCCACCATACCTCACCTACTTGTTACCACTTTAATGTTTGTTCCCAGGCCTTATTCCCTTTTCTCTCACCATCTGTGAGAGCTAGAGAGGAAAGAGTTAAGCGCGTACTCTTATCCCCAGAACAGAGAGGTAGAGATAAGAGGATGAGACTGGCACCTCCCTGAGGAATGCAGGATGTTTGTGGGGTGACTCTGTGAATTGCTTTCACTCTGAGAAGATTCTGTAACGGGACTGAAGCCAATAAACCATGCTGAATTGAATCTGTACTGTCTCCTGGAGTGTCCTGGGCTAATCCTGACACCATCTCCCTAAAACATCCTCTATATCTAAGGAGGTATATCTGAGAACGTCTCCACTGCAGAACCAAAATCTTCATAGTCATCCTTAACATTCTCAGGAGTGTATTGTCTCCTTAGCAGGTTCTAGGGACCCTACCAGAAAATATTGGAGGCATGTTCCTTAAGCTCACTAAACTTTAATCTGAAATCAAGCCTAAAAGCAAAAACATTTCCAGTAAAGGTAAAAAAGTAGAGAGAAACAAGTCCATTGTAATCATCTTACGACAATCTTTTCAATTACCTGAAGTTTGTTCATACTATTTTCAAGGGCAGCCTCTGACAGAGCCAGTAAAATAGTTCATTAGCTCATGGTAGGGCTGGGAATTTAGTTCACTCACATCCTGTGTCCCTGAGGTTCTGCTGTTAGGATAATTTTTTCCTAGGTATTTTCTTTGTACAAATATGATGGCTATATGCTACCTTGTTTCTTATTTAGTAGACATTCAATCTATATGATGCAAGTGGAGAAAGAAAGGCTACTGATATAAAAGATCGGGAAAATGTAACAGCATGTGCCTCTTTGCTGATGTTTTCCCCTCCTCTTCTCTGCAGACCTCCTTATTTGACTCCCCTGAGAAGGCTGGGAATAAGTAGCCTGCAGTGTCAACTGATTTTTCCCCTCCCTCTCTGCTCTTGTTTCACTACTGCAATAAATTAAGCTGAACAACAATAGAGATGAAAAGAAGCAGGACAATGTGGTAAATGTAGCAGAAAGAAATTTGAATTGTAATGAGGAGAGCTAATCAGGAAAAGAATGGACTATGTAGAAACCACTAATGAGTTTCTAAATAAATTCAAAAGGTTAATATTGCTCTAACAGATATGATGAGAATCCTAATGTGGAAAAGGAAGGCTTTGCTATGTTGTTGTTATGGCTATTTGCTGTTCTTCTGTATCATATGGCATCCCACATCCCCACTCTCGTCAGTATCAGCACTGCTCTAGTGAGGTGTCTGTATCCCAGTTCTATTGTCAGGGATAATTTCATTTCACTTCTTTCCTTTCCAGAAATAATCTTTCTATATTTCACACACCCACAAACACAAACACATAGAGGGAGAGAGAGATGTCTCTCCTTCTTGAAATGGCATGCTTCCCTCCCCATGCTAATAAATGCTGAATTTGTATAGCTGCTTTTGTGCTTCCTTCTTTTGCTGATTAAAGTCTCTGCCACTTGGGTCCTCCTATGCAGTTGCAATGGCACCAGGGCATGACCTGGCACACAGCAAGGAATTAGAGGTATGGTCCAGTAAATCAGGAGCACATCTAGTGACAGTGTTCACACAACACAGAAAGTCATTATGTGGTTTCTCTGGTTGAGGCATACAGCGCTGTGTGAACTTGGCCATTGTGGTTTGAAAACCACACCTATGGGACAGCATGCTGTTGCAGATCCAGCCAATTATAGCTTATCAAGAAATCATAGTTTACCATGTTGAACCTAGTTACTGAGGGGACAGAAGGCAGTGAAAGCTTCACTGCAATCTATCTGAATAGAGTTTGATAGGGTAGATAAGAATGTCACATTAAATTGCCATAATTATATAATCTTTATAAAACACTCCCCTATATTACACATTAACTTGTATTTCAGCTCATGTTAAATTTTGTTTACAAAGTTATTGGAGCTACCACAAACCCGTTAGAGTCATGAAGAATTCTTCAAAACATCCTATGTTTACATGTATGGCTATTGAACAGTGTAATAAAGGGGTTAATACCTCAAGAGCTACTCCTTCATTGTGGTACATGTTCCTCAAGGAAGCCCACTAGAATAAATGTCAACAACTTTCACAAACATTTTGAAAAATCTGGCATTTGTCCATACTCTTGCTGGTTGTTGTTTTTTCTACTGTTGGCAAAAATGTGCTATTTGTCTGTTGTATGACTTTAACTGTTAGGCTGTCCTTGGTATTTCTACCAATGTAGTGAGGCCCTAGTTAAATTTACAGACAGGATATCTACCTTTTTGTCTACCATGCTGATAAAGTTCTGGAACATGTACCCAAACTTGAGAACTTTGCCATTATGCCATCTTTATATACAATGCTCATACTTCAAGGTGAAGTCAGCATAATTATTGAATTACACTATTGAGGAATTTGAGCTTGAAATCTGCAACTGCTACAGCCCCTGATAATTGATGCCATAGACTGCAATAGGGCCAGTGAAAGTGGCCACAGTAGGCTAGGCCTGTATGTATAACTTGGAGGTGATTGTGCTGATGAAAAGAGAATTTAAACAGTAATTCATTTCATTTATATAAAAGTTTATATCCCTCCTTTCTAGTGGATATGTGCACTCAGGACAACAAACAGCAATTAAAAGTAACACATTTTTAGCACACCTTTTAAAGTAAAAAATGAACAAACAATTACAAAAAGAGGATCAAAGTGGGTATTATTATTACTCAATAAGGGAGTGAAAGTGGTGGTCCAATGATCTTAATATATGATTCCTGTCCTTATTTTTAGTATGGGCAAATAAATAATTGATGTGGCTTCGATACATCCTTAAAAAGTCATTGGTTTATATATTCCACATTCACTACTATTTGGGGGGGGGGGGGTAAAGGAAGAAAAAATGGAATTGCTAACTGTGAATAAACAAATAGTTGTGCTGCTTACCATATCCCTAATGAGCCGCTTTAAATCATACAGAGCTGTCACCTAGATCTATTGGCTACATTAGAAGACTGCCAAGCCCAGGAAATGCACAGACAATGATGTTAAAGGAAGCCTGGAGCTTATTGAGGACTCATCAAACCAACTGTAAAGCAGATGGTGAAATATGAAACATGCGCTAATCTTTTGGCAGCAGATGTAAATAACTATAGATGTATATAGGTGTATATAGAACTGCACATATATGTACATGCACATACACATACATGCGCACAGACCATATAGGCATGTGTATATATCTAAATCTATTCAGCTGGTCCAGAATGTGGTGGTGTGGGCAGTAATGGACATGCCTCATTATGCCCATGTAACACCTCTGCTTCACAAGCTGCACTGGTTGCCAGTTTGCCTCTGAGGTTCCTCCCGAGGATCAAACAATGCCCACCCCACTAGTATTTCAAAGGGCCCTGAAAACATGGCTCTTCACCCAGGATGGATGGATGGCAAGGATGACTGATGCCCCTTTTCTTCATTTCTCTTGTTCCCATCTGCATTTGTTTTCTTTGCCATCTTGTTTCTTTGTTTTGTGTTTTTTTATACTGTTATTTGTTTTTAAATGTTCTTAACAATTGTAAACTGCCCAGAGTTGCTAGGAGTTGGATGGCATATAAATTTAATAGATGATGATGATGATGATGATGATGATGATGATGATGATGGTGGTGGTGGTGGTGGTTGGTCACACCCTCAGCCAGATGTTTAGTTGGATTTGGCATGTTTATCCACCTATCGAGTCCTTCCCAAGGACCTGGGATAGGCAGATGTTGTTATCTGATGGTGTTAAAGGTATGGTTGCAGGATATAAGCTGTTCCAAGTAAATAAATATCCTCTGTTTTGCATGCCCAACAAATTTAACAAGTATATTTCAGAAAGCTGGAGTTTCATTGTTTTATACAGTTAGCAGGATTTCAGAATGGTAGAACCAATCCTGCCATTAGCAAGAGTAAAGCAGCTACCCCATAGGCAGCACATTTGGGTAGTAAATTGATGAAAAGGCAACAAATTGTTGATCTGTTAAGATAAAAAGGAGATATATCTCTATATATCTACAATATATCTATATATCTATATCTATACACACAGAGAATATAAAATCCCCCTCACCCCTATGGGTGGTACGTGTCTTCCTCAATCTCAGGTCCTTTACCAGAGACCTGGGAGTTTGAGGGTTCTGTGCAGTATCTTAGCTGTTCCTAGCACTGCACTCTTCTGGACAGAGAGCTCTGATGTTGTTCCGGGGATCTGTTGGAGCCATTCTCCCAGCTTAGGAGTCACAGCCCCGAGTGTTCCTACACCACTGGGACCACTTTGGCCTTGACTTTCCACATCCTCTCTAATTCCTCCTTCAGGCCCTGGTACTTCTCCAGCTTCTCATACTCCTTCTTGCTGATGTTGCTGTCACTTGGTACTGCTATATCTATCACCACCCCTGTCTTCTGGTCCTTGTCTACTACCATAATGTCTGGTTGATTGGCCAGTACCTGCCTGTCCGTCTGGATCTGGAAGTCCCACAGGATCTTAGCCCTGTTATTCTCCACGACCTTCTGTGGAATCTCCCCTCTGGACTTGGGAGGGTCTAGCCCATACACTGTGTAGATGTTCCTGTACACAATGCCAGCTACTTGGTTGTGCCATTCAGTGAATGTTGTTCCTGTATATACATATGTGTGTGTGTATACACGCACACATACATACACATAACATGCACACACATTCATTCACACACATTGGCACTGACTTAATGTGAGGAGGTGGGACTGGCCTTCTTAATATGTAATTTCCAACAATAATTGAACACATAACATGTTCTGATTTGCACTTTTGACTGTGGCAGTGGTGTATCCTTACAGCTTTACACAACAAGTCACATCTACATCAACTGCTTTAATATCATGAGCTTGAGTAGCAAACCTCTGAGACTGCATGGTTTTTTTTTTTAATCTAAAGACTCTGGACTAACACTGGATTTGTTCACCTCCCCTTAAAATCCATCTCTGGAGGTATATGCTTAACTTGTTGCTAGTATCATGAGTCAGCTCACACTTTTGTATTTATTTCTCTACTCTCTTCCAACACAGTGCTTGAGGGACAAACTGTGTAGAGTATTTTAGATATATTTTTTTCTCATGAATTCTTTTTCTTAGCTTAACCTTTGCCCTGACTATAAATACATACTCCCTCTCCAAATTTCCATAGCCTGGGTTCCCTCAGATATGTTCAACTTCAATTCACATAATTTCAGTTAGCATGGACAAGGCCGTGCTGTCTGGGGGGTTATGGGCAATGAAATCCAGCACATCTGGAAGGCACCTAGGTTTGGGAAGATAATCCAACTGGTACTACCTAATATGTTATCTTTCTTCTTCTTCTGTCTACTTTATCGTTGACACATTTTGTTGTCCACTAAACTGTTGACTCTAAATTCCTCAAAGAAAGGATTCCCTTGGCTGGTGTGGGTCTTCCGGGCTGTGTGGCCGTGTTCTGGAAGTTTTGTTTCCTAACGTTTCGCCGGCATCTGTGACCAGCATCTTCAGAGGGCAGGAGCACAGACAGAAGCAGTTCTCTCTGTGCCCAGGATGATGTGACCCTTTTGTGGGTATTTATAGAGATCTGAAGGGGGAGGGATGGGGGGTGGGGGGGGTAGTGGGGGGTTTGGGTTAACGAGTGGCTGCTTGTTTTGGTGTCAGAATATGTGTGTATCTTCCTGGGGGTTAGGCAGGGTTTTTTCTTCTACCCACCCCCACCCCCAATCCCCCCCTCCCAATCCCCCCCCTTCAGATCTCTATAAATACCCACAAAAGGGTCACATCATCCTGGGCACAGAGAGAACTGCTCCTGTCTGTGCTCCTGCCCTCTGAAGATGCCAGTCACAGATGCTGGCGAAACGTTAGAAAACAAAACTTCCAGAACACGGCCACACAGCCCGGAAGACCCACACCAGCCATCGTATTCCAGCTGTGAAAGCCTTCGACAATACAAAGGATTCCCTTCACAAACATATTTCTGTTTGTGTACATTTGATTCAATTTCTCTTCTTTCATTGGTATGCATTAAGGATCGTCTATTCAAATAATTCATGATCATAAACAAAAATTCCATGGTTGCTTGGGCTGCATTATGCACAATGAACATTTTGTTGTTAACAAGCTTTCTATGACTCTAAAATTTCCACAAACAATTCCATGCAACCGCTGTGCTATTTATAACTTGCAGGATATCAGAACATTACCAACAGAGTGATAAGATTATTTCCTATTACAAGGCTTGTAATGAAACAAATCAAGTGTAATGATTTCTACTGCCCTGTGGTGGTTGCTGTTATTGATTGTTTGGGTATGCAGGCACATACCAAGGAGTTGAGACAAAATGAACAGTGATTTCAGAAAGCAAAAACTCAACTTTTAAGCTGTAAAAATTGGCTCAACTCCACTGAAGCATTTGCAGAAAGATTATTAACTTTATTATTTTTTTTACTACTAGTCCAAGATGTTTCCTGTCAACCAAGTAGTTTAATTTCCCAAAACATAGCTGTAGATATAAAGCTGTAGAAATATATACTGTAAGTACATCAACTTCCAAAGTGCACATTAAAAAAGCTAGTATTGAGTACTTTGGGGAAGGGTTGTTTATTTTTTAACTATGCTGTTTTTAATTTTCATTCTTTGCTGTTCTTTTTTTAATGATACAGTTAAAAACATTTTCTAATCAAAATATGAGCCAAACAAAACCTTGACTCATCTGCATCCTCTGAATTTCCAATAAGGAGAGGAACTTCCACAATTTGTCATGTTGCAGCAATAAGGTGTTGTTGTTGATGATGATGTACCTGTCAGGCAAAACTCAAAAAAAAAAAAAAAGCACCAGGGGCTCCCCTAATCCAGCATAAAGCTGTAGGTTGAAGACACAGTTCAAAGGTAACTTTAAAAGTTAAGCACTGAAATACCTTGTTCTTAGGTCAGTGTTGTCCAAACTTGGCCACTTTAAGATGAGTGGATTTCAACTCCCAGAATTCCCCAGCCAGCCATGCTGGCTGGAGAATTCTGGAAGCTGAAGTCCACTCATCTTAAAGTGGCCAAGTTTGGACAACACTGTCTTAGGTGGACACATCCCTTTGTTCCAATTTCTTATTTATTCAGTTAAGGGGGGGTGGGGAGAACTCACCACAAGCTCTTTTTGGTTTCTTTCCTTCGTTCCTATCTCAAGGCATTCTATAAAATGTTTACAAAAATCCAATAATAATAATGTAAAATAAAACTCTGCACAGGAATTTTAGAAGTTGAAATTTTGATCTTAACATGTATGGCCGGGTCAAGTTGGGCAAGACTGACATAAGGCATTCAGTTAAATGGTAACTTTACTTACTTGTTATAGTATATATACATCTCCAGTGTATGACTGAAGAAAATAGAAATCAAGCCACTTTCGGTAAGCATTTTATTGCATGTTGCTTTGACAGCTATTTGCTACAAGCCAGATTAAATATTGCAGGAATAAACAAACACATAGCAAACCATAAGGAAGCATGGTTTCCTAGAAGACAAAATTTATGAGTGGTATCTTGCAGAAGTCTAGAGTGTTCTATCTTCGATAGCTCTTGTTTGAAGTTGGTTACTGATACCTGTTTCTAGATAGAATAACTAATCTAGAATATACAAATTACCCAAAGAAGAGTGTTTGTGTGTGTGTGTGTGTGTGTGTGTGTGTATTAGTTGTCACAATGGGGTTTTTGCATCCTCAAGGGACTGTAGCTCAGAATTACTTCCTTGATTCCACCACCTGGATATTCCTATTTCTGGTACCTTGCTTCCAGCTAAAAATCATTATTAGACTTGCGGTTAATGGAGATATTTGCAAATATTCATGTTTTACTGCTTTAATTCCAAATCACCCACCCAACATGTGCTACTGTTCTACCTCATCATGGCTGGGTCTGTTCCAGGGAGGGATAAGCAAAGAATGTTGGGAATGGATTCCAAGAGTACGTACTCACAGCAGAGTCACCCAAGGCATGAAAGTCATTCCAGCTGCCCAGCTAAAGCAAGCAGGGACCTATACTGGGCAGCAGCGGTGGTTGCACCACTGGAAGTTTTGAAGGACCAGGATGGGGACAGATGCTCCTGGAGACAATGTATCTATGAGATTTTCAAGGGATGACACTGACTTGATGACACATAATCATCTTCATGAATTCCAAATCCAACATTTCAAATATGAAATTATGCATTTGGGGGTTTAATTGCAAACTGGTAATTTTTTAAAGTATTATTACCAAGCCAGGAATTCCCCATCCTATTGGTTTTTATTTTCTAAATAAAAAACTTTGCACTTCTCTCTCTTAAATCTTATTCTGTTATTTTCAGCCTATTTCTCCAAATTACCAAGTTCATTTTGAAATTGATTTTTGTCATCTAAGGTATCAGCTATCCTACCCAATTTTCTATCAGTAGAAATTTGATAAGCATTCCCTCTACCTGTTCATCCAAATATTAATAAAAAATATGCAACAGTACAGGACCGAGGATTGATCCTACTTGTGCTCCACACAGTGCCTCTCTCTAGTCATATGTGGAACCATGGATAGAGAGAGACAGACAGACAGACAGAGACAGACAGGGGTTTTTTAAGGTACAAAAAAGGGGAAAACAGAAAAAAGGAAAGAAAAGAAAAAGGACAAAACAAATGATCTTACATAAAGAAAACAGTTTTTAAACAACACATTAAACTTTGACTGCACAAAGTGATAGTAACCACTGTTTCCGTTGCACTGACAGAGTGACACTTCATAAGAAAAGAGCAAACGTAGATTATTTATTTATCCAATTTACATGGCTGCCCATCTATCCAAGAAACTCTGCGCAATGAACAAAAACAAAGAATTGCATTAAAACTAAAACCAATTAAAACCACACTGAGGCTCAATAAAAATACAAACCATTAGACTTATGCATCCATGCCAGAGCAACCAAGCTAACGTTCCACCCCCAACAGTTAAGAAAAGAGCCAGGTCTTCAAGGCCTTGCAAAAGGCCAATAGAGTAGGGGTTGTTGGTATTTCAGGAGTGAAGCTGTTCCACGATTCAAGATTGTACAATCCAAGCATGTAAATGAAAACTAACACTTTTTTTTCTGTTGTAAAAGAATGAACCATTTATGAGCACTCTTTGAGTATGATTTCTGAATCAGCTATGTATCCACTAGCTTGTCATGCCATCCAGCTTAACTAGCCTGCCAATCAGCATGTTGTGGGATAGTTTGTCAAGTGCTTTGCTTAGATCAAGATATACTATCTCTTTAGAATTCCCACAATCTATTAAGTAATCTGATTTAAAAAATGAGGTAAAATTTATCCAGCAAGATTTATTCTTGATAAATTTATGCTAATTAGCACTTTATTTCCAAGACACAATCAATCTCTTTATGATCTGCTCTAGAATATTCTCAGGTATCAATGTCAGACTGACTAGGCTGTAATTTCTGGGTCTTCCTTTCCCCCTTTTAATTTTTTTTAATTTCTCTCCTCCAGTCATTTCACACTTCACCTTTTCTCTAGGATTTCTCAGAGATCATACGTTCAGCCACACCATCAGTTCCAACAGTATCCCAGGATGCAAATCATCTGGTTTTGGTTTTAAACTTGTGCAGAGTAAAGGAGAGTTCCTGACCATGTTTCTATCCCTCTCAAATTTCAGTCATGCCCCTTTAAAATTCCCTGGTGTAACATATACCTTCTTATCAGAGAAGATTGAAAGAAAATTCTGCCTTTTCTTTGGGATTTGTTAGCAATTTCCTTCTTAACTGAGTGGATGGTTTATTGATTCTTTTCCTTTTATTCTGAACGTTCATAAAGAAGCCACTGCTTTGTGGATTATTACCTTGTAGCGGTAAAGGGGCAAAGCACTTCCAGTGAGGTATTTTGTTGGAAAGGTACATTCACAGAAGGATCACCCATGATGGTCAAGCCATGACATTAGAAATATTCCATACAATTATGTGGTGAAGATAAATAATAAATGTAACAGATTTGATTTGATAGAGTTCCTGAAGAACTCTGGATAGACTTCATTAAAGAAGAAGCAAGCAAAAATACCACAAAAGGCAAAAAGCAAAAAAAGGCAACATGACTCTCTAGTAATTATTCTGAGCTCTTTTTCCATAATGTGTCTCCTACCATGAGATCCTCTCAATCATCACTGTGAGTTGATTAAAATCTACTTTTTGAAGTCAAAGATACATGTTTGACTGTCTTCAGTTTTAATTACCTTTTAATTCAAGAACTCTGGCATTATATAGTCATCTCCCCCATGTTCCTGCTACTTCCACTTCCTCAGGTAAATCATGTTCCTGTGTTTTCGTCCATCCACTGACGGAAGAAACTTGTCAGCAGAACAAGTCAGAATTTCCTGTAAGGTTCACAACTGGCAGAATTTGTCTCCCAACAGGTGTTGGAGTAATTAAAATCTCCCATCACTATGACCTCATGCCTGTTTGAAAGATCTGTAATTTGCTTTTAAATAATCACCCACATCTTTGTTTTGGAGGGGATAGTGGGCAACAACATCAACAATATTTCTTTCCTTTGTTCTTCCACATGCTTTAATACACATGTTCTCTAAGGCATTCCCAAGTTCATTAATTCTGATTTCTGAGCAAGAATGGATATATTTCATATACAGTGCAGTTCATCCTCCCTTTCAGTTGCTTCTATTCTTTTTGAAGAAATGGTATCCTATATTCCAGCAATGGGAGCCATCCTACTCATTCTCCACTATAAATATTAAATCAAGTTTAGCTCATTGTACTGAGAGTTCAAACTTATCTTGTTTATTTCCCATACACTGAGCATTAGTGTTAGACAATGAAAGCCATGAACCAATGTTCTTTTAGATTTTTCGTGGAATAATTTAAGAGCCACATTTCAGCAATAGACCTACTATCTACTGTACAAAGACATTTATCTGATGTATTGTCGAAGGCTTTCACGGCCGGAATACAATGGCTGGTGTGGGTCTTCCGGGCTGTGTGGCCGTGTTCTGGAAGTTTTGTTTCCTAACGTTTCACCAGCATCTGTGACCGGCATCTTCAGAGGGCAGGAGCATAGACAGGAGCAGTTCTCTCTGTGCCCAGGATGATGTGACCCTGTTGTGGGTATTTATAGAGATCAGTGAGGGTGCCTGAAGGGGGGGGGATGTGGGGGTGTGGGGTGGGTGTGTGTGTGGGGGGGGTTGGGTTAACAAGTGGCTGCTTGTTTTGGTGTCGGAGTATGCATGCATCTTCCTGGGGGTTAGGAAGGGTTTTTTCTATTGAGTTGTTAACGAATGGCTGCTGAGGGTGATTAGCCTGTTCATTGTGTGAATTGTTCATGCATCCTGGTGGTTGAGCTGAGTTCGTTGACCTTTTGCAGGCTGTATTTTTCAGGATTGGTAGCCAGGTTTTGTTGATTTTTAAACTTTCCTCTTGAAACTGTGCTGGTGTTTGTGAATCTCAATGGCTTCCCGGTATAGCCTGGTATAGTGGCTGTTGGTGTTGTCCAGTATCTCTGTGTTTTCAAATAGGATTTTGTGTCCAGTGTGCTTGAGAGCATGTTCAGCTACTGCAGATTTTTCTGATTGCTGTAGTCTGCAGTGTCTTTCGTGTTCTTTTATCCTGGTATGGATGCTGCGTTTTGTGGTCCCAATGTATACTTGTCCACAGCTGCATGGTATGCGGTATACTCCGGCAGCGGTGAGGGGTCTTTTGTCTTTTGCTGATTTTAGCATTTGTTGTATTTTTCTGGTGAGTCTGAAGATTGTTTGGAAGTTGTGTTTTTCCATCAGTTTTCCCATGGGGTCCATGACCCCTTTGATGTAGGGCAGAAATACACTTTGTTGGTGGGTGGCTGTTTTTCTTCTTCAATTGCATGTTGTTTTCTTGGTTTGATGGCTCTTTTTATTTCGTTCTTGGAGTAGCCATTCGCTTGTAGGACCCAATTAAGATGGTTAAATTCAGAGTTTAGGAATTGTGTTTCACAGATCCGATTGGCATGATCCATCACGGTTTTGATAATGCCTCTTTTCTGACATGGGTGGTGGTTGGAGTTTTTGTGTAGGTACCGGTTTGTGTGGGTGGGTTTTCTGTAAACTTTGTGTCCTAATTTGAGGTCTGGTTTGCATATGTCTAGAAATGGAAGTTTGCCATCCATTTCTTTTTCCATGGTGAATTGTATATTGGGGTGGATGCTGTTTAGGTGGTTCAGAAACTTCTCTAGTTCTTCTTCATCCTGACTCCAAATTGCGAAGGTGTCATCCACAAACCGGAACCAGACTAGAGTTCTACAAACAGATGGACGGCGTCGCCATGGGAAGCCCCCTGAGCCCAGTCGTAGCAAATTTTTACATGGAACATTTTGAAAAACGGGCTTTAGAAATGGCACCATTACCCCAACAGTCTGGTTCCGGTTTGTGGATGACACCTTCGCAATTTGGAGTTGAACTTTTCCTTAACTGGAGGGCAATCTCCATTTTCTCTTTGCTTCTCCCTTGGGAATCATCTCTCCTCTATGGCTGGCTGAAAGGTAGGTAAGAAAAGAAGCCCCCAACCTATAGAGATCAACCATACAGCAAACTAGGGACCAGTAAAAGCTAGATATAGAAATTTATTTCATAGACTATATTTTGAGCTGTGGAATTTTAATGTATTGGGGGAAGTGAAGGGAAAGAGATACCTGGTGAAGGATCAGATGCTGAAATAAAGGTCTGCAGAAGTCATTGTTCTTTCCTCACTCTTTTTTCATTCTCCTTTTGTACCTTTTCAATTTCTTTTTAGTTTTTTGACCTTGATGTACATAATAAAGGTTTGAATTCTTAATGAATAAGGGATGCTCATTTAAAACACATTTTTTTCTTCTAGTCTTCTCTTCTACTGTCAGATGAATTGCTACTTCCCTCTTCTTGAGTAAACAAGGTCAGAGACGGATTTCTCTGGGGAAAAGTGGCTGGCAGCAGCATTCCCAAGGTGGATATTTCCCAGGAGTGGTGGAGAGGGTGAAGGGTCATGGAGAGAGTTTAGAGATCCTCTTGTCAATTCAAGGGTTCATACTTAGGATATGCCTTTAAAAAGAACAAGAATCACTAATTTCAGCAAGGCCAGACTATATGCCATAAGAAGAGCCATTTTGTAATCTTCTGTTTTCGCTATCACTCATATACTTTTCTCCATTCAGATTTTTGTTGTAGTGAAAAATTAAGGTAATTATTGATGTTGGTGTAACTTTGTTTTTGTTTTCACAAACCGATCATCATATTTGAAAAAGTAACAGCACAGTAGCAGTAATCTCAACCTCCTCCAACAATAAGCTAGCTCAAAGCAACCATCAAGAGAAATACCAAAGTAATTCTCAAGCACACAAGTGAAATCCAGGGGAAGAAAACTTGGTGAAGATTCAAGACAATCTTGCTATCAGAATGAAGCTACTTGTTGTTTTCATTGTTCCAATTGTTCAAGAATGAGAAAAGTATCTGGTTAATTACACAACCATGCTCAGCTACTACATGAAAATCTCTCCTTCCTATTATGGAAAGGCCATTACTGCCTAATCTTTTTTCAAGTTGCACATTTCTCATTCTAGTTTGTGAATTGTCTCTCAACTTCGGATAAATGATTACATAATTTGTTTTCATGTGCTCCCTGACCAGCACATTTGTTCTCATTTTTTTCAGAGTAATAATAGCATGTGTCATCTATTTTAGTCTCCTACAACTTGCCTTGGAGCATATAGTTCATTTTCTTGGCAGTATTCAAAGTTTAGCAGTCTAGCCAATGATTGATGTGATGCCCATGTACAACACTGTCTTAGAGAAGACAATATCCTTCTAAAACTTGTTCGACAGAATAAAGAGTCTTGTTTTGACAAAGGACAATTTGGTGTACTTAGGTCTGTGTGCATGAGTTGGGCTGTTAATACTATACCCTGATACATTATCACTAGTCTATGATGGTACATGCTGTCATGTAACACAAACTGGCCCTTGACCTTATCTAACTTGGCTTTTCTCATTCTCTTATTTGGCGCTAAAATGTAGATGGAGAGGTTATGAACCTGACTTTCTTCCTTCACTCTATATGAAGTCTACAAAAAGTAGACTTCTTTACAAGAAGTCTGGAAAGGAAATCTCCCAGCAACTGAACTCATTCACCATAACTCAGCACATACCACATATCTGTGAACTGCCAAACATGGCTTCTCCTCTCTTGTTAGGAGATAAAATAATTATAAAGTTATTATCTGAGTAGCACAGTGCTTTAAATCAACCAAATCTTTCTCTAAGACAAGGGCTATAGACTGCTTGTATGGAACGCTCTTGTCCAGGCCATATTCTAGAAATTACTCAGATCCCAGGGATTCCAGTATAGATAATAGAAAACATTCCAAAGAAAAAGGATCAACATCACTCAGAATTTAGAGAATGTTCTGCAGAACTTTCCAGGAAAGATAATTGTCATTTCAGCAGGGTGCACTTCTTATTCTAAGATATTTCCAAGCATAGTTAACCAAGCAGAATTTTATCATTAAGCAAAGTGAATTAAAGAGATAATTATCCAGCCTGAAGCCTTCAGAAGATCAGAAATTTGCCTTCTGTTTAACCTCCTACCATCTCCATTGCCCCTCTTCAAAGAACTTGAGACAACTGTGGGCCCAATTCAGACTCCAAGAAGTTTAACTTTTGACAAATCATTCTTCCACCAAGTCCTAGACTTGTAGACTGGAGGGTCATGAGATTTCCAAGGCAGTGAATCTTGGCTCAGAGTCAGAGAACTTGCAAATGGAAGGAGGGCAGGAGGGCAGGAGGGCAGGAGGGAGGGAGGGAGGGAGGGAGGGAGGGAGGGAAGGAAGGAAGGAAGGAAGGAAGGAAGGAAGGAAGGAAGGAAGGAAGGAAGGAAAGGGGAGGGGAGGGGAGGGGAGGGGAGGGGAGGGAAGGGAAGGGAAGGGAAGGGAAGGGAAGGGAAGGGAAGGGAAGGGAAGGGAAGGGAAGGGAAGGGAAGGGAAGGGAAGGGAAGGGAGGAATGTTGTGCAGAGTGCAGCAAAAGGTCTCAAAAATCCTGCTCTCAGGAAAATTACACATCAGCATGAGAGCTTGCAAAATTCAATATCCATAGTTTGCTTCTCCAAAGAAAATCCAGTCAGAAAATATAAACTAACTGGTCTTTATTGATAAAACTGCAAAACTTCATAAAATACAAGTTGCATACAAAATATAGGATATAACAAAGACTTCTTCTCATCTTAGCTTCCAAGACTTATCCACAACAAAGCCTTTAGCTAAAAACACTCTCAGAGAAGAGGTACACTACTTGGTTACCAGATAAGACTACATAACCTATAAAACCTACATGATTAACTATACAAGACAAACTGACTGAACAGGCTGGGCATTTAGCCCTCCCGTTATATTGCCAGCATGTACACCCCCACTGAATAACTAACATACACATTACAGTAGGTGGCAGTAAAAAGCATAACAGAATCACAAGATTCTTTGTTTACATTAGCTTCATAGAATAATCTCGACACCTGTTTTTGTATAGGGAACAGGATGACCTTCTTCCCATGAGAAAATCCTGATAAGGAGAGGAGAGGAGAGGAGAGGAGAGGAGAGGAGAGGAGAGGAGAGGAGAGGAGAGGAGAGGAAAGGAAAGGAAAGGAAAGGAAAGGAAAGGAAAGGAAAGGAAAGGAAAGGAAAGGAAAGGAAAGGAAAGGAAAGGAAAGGAAAGGAAAGGAAAGGAAAGGAAAGGAAAGGAAAGGAAAAAGAAAAGTTCATTTTGTACTATACATACTGAAAAATTGAACTCTAGAGCTAGGGAACACAAGGAAAATCACACTGTTAAACCACATGGACTTCCCACAAACAGATGAATCATAGAATCATAAGGTTAGAAGGGACCTTGGAGATCTTCTAGACCAACCCCCTGCCCAAGGCAGGAGTTCTCATACCATCTTGGACAAATGGTTGTCCAATCTTTTCTTGAAAACCTCCAGCGATGGAGCACTCACAACTCCAGGAGGCAAGCTGTTCCACTGCTTAATAGTTCTCACTGTCAGGAAATTCCTCCTTATTTCCAGGTTGGATGTATAGGCTAGTAAGATGAGTCAGCTTACTAGCCTATGCTCACTCAATTTTTAAAGTGTATATATAAATACCCACAATTTTTTTCAAAGTTCTACATTTACTGAAACGCAACATGGTTCTATATATTCTTTCACTGATCATGTATTACCAATTCTTGATCATGTAGCTAGGCACGTACAATTCGTGTATCTCAAAAATGTCTGGGCTTATCCATGGAAAACCCAAAACAAAGCTGCACTTTTGCCATATTCTGTTTATAGAGGAAAACATAACAATATTCTGCATTGGACTGAATAAGGTCCATCAGAATAATGCTTCACCAAGCCCATATGTTGTGGAATAAAAAGCAATAATTGCCTATCATATATCACACTAAACAGCTGCTATTCCAGGCCTAATGCTGAAGTAAAGATCTAGCTGATATAATATCCTGCCAATATTAGGGTGATATTACACTTATTCTTACATTTATTCTACTGGAGTAGCACAATTTCATCCCACCCAGTAGGCATAACTCAAGGATAGGATCAATTTGATTTCCAAAACAAATTGCAAGCACTGTAAAATCAATGGTCACATTAGCATTCATGGCAATATAGTTTGCAAAGCAGTGAAATATGTCACAGAGTAGAGCCATTAGATTGACAGCACCCTTGTTTTTGTTTTTCAAATTTGAACAGGAAGGCATATAATATGTATTACACAGCAGTCTCCATACATAAGCTCCATCTAGAGGTTATGAAATAGAATTAGTGGGAAAACTCTTTTTTTTTTTTTTTGGTAGCATAATTTATTATTAGGCAAAACAAGGGAAAGGGAAAATAAGAATGCTGGAGTGTAATGTAGACATATGTACATATGTGTCGCAGGAGGAACTGAGCATTAATCAGCAGGCAAGATAGTTCTTAACTTCCTCTTCTCTTTCAAAGTACCCTACACCCCAAAGGACTTGCCTTCACCCTTTGCTAAAAATCTACTCTATCTCCCAGTCATTCACAAGACTATTTTCTTTTTTAATACCCCATGTCCCCAGTAGGGGGCCAAAGAGGAAAAAGAGCAAAGACACGGTCTTGATTTTCAGAATAGTTACTGTAAAATATGGAGAGGATATGATAGTAACCAAAGATGAAGGCATTAACAGAAGCATACATTTCACTGTTATCTCTAAATGAGTCTGGACAGTGAAACGTGCCTGCCTTTTCTTCTACTAATTCTGACTTAATTTGATGAAAGAGAATTTGCTTTAGTAATTATTTCAAGTAAGAGTGGTATTCTTATACATAGAAGGCACATTTTCAAGGCAGCCAGAGGCATGTGTGGATGTCCTGTCTTCCACCATTCAATCCCCTTTCTGGTGGTCTGCAGCCTTCCTGGCTTCTCTTGTTTCAATTAAATCTCAAGGGAAGAAATTGGGAGGGGATTCCTCAGGGTGGGCTTTTCATCAATAATGCTACTGTGAATATTAAAGGGGGAGCCCAGCCCTTCAAAAATCGTTGGGGAATTTCGATTTCTCTTGGAGAAAGATCAGAAGTTTTCCACCCAATTTCTCTGCCAACAAATTGGATGGAGAATTTCAAAAGGCCATTTGTATCTAACCAATCAATATTCTGATTCTATTTAAAAGCATGATGGGTCAAACACTCATACAAATAAGTTTCCTCCCTCCCTCCCTCCCTCCCTCCCTATCTCACTTGTTTCATTAATATGAATCAAAAGCCTGCAGGAATAGTTTCTGAAGAGTAACCATCTAGCCTGCTCTCAGACAATCTTCAACTTCAGGGACAAAACAAAAGCACCAATTTTGATTCAATGAAATGAATTAAAATGGTCAGATATGTCTGATTCTGATGGAACAGGCCTTTTTTGGGAGGGGGGTACTTACCTATTCAGCTATCTATGGACAACAATGCATGGGCCAATGATGCATAATCGGTAGGGCCATATGAGCAGAAATAGGATATCCTCTTCTTTTTTAAAATATTTTTAGGGATGATTGAAGAGGGCATTATATGTGTATTTCAACCAACTTAGGCCTATTTTATGGGCATATACTACTGATTTTGTGTTTCTCACCTGAAATGATGGAAAATTATCCTACCAGTTCTTGGCAATGGTGCTGTCATAGTTGAAGTCACAGAGGGTGTTCAGAGGCTACAGGAGACCAGGAGCCATGGCCAGACTAGACTAGTCGAATCAGTATGATTGAATTATATATATACTTTGGCCCAATTCTGGGGCCAGTCCATATAGACATAACAATTCTGATGAAAGCAAATTTATCCATCATATAAGAATGATAATACCTCTTTTAGCAAGGAACAATGGAAAAGACTCACAAATCCTATTGCAAAAAAATAATAATAATAATAAATACTAACAACTAAAGTACATTGAAGAAAATAAAGAACTCAAGAATGCAATATAATTGCAGCATAAGTGTAGACACAAACTTATTTGCCCCACCTGATTCCCTTCCCTTCCCTTCCCTTCCCTTCCCTTCCCTTCCCTTCCCTTCCCTTCCCTTCCCTTCCCTTCCCTTCCCTCCCCTCCCCTCCCCTCCCCTCCCCTCCCCTCCCTTCCTCTCCTCTTTTTTCTTTTAGATTCTTTTTAATACAAATAAAGGGTTGTAAATTAAAACATTAGCTTCAAACATCATCTTTATTTCTTCAGGGACTCACTTAGACTCCAAACACATTCTTGGAAAATAAAACTGGTGAATGGCTGCTGCCCCATACTTTGTAAGCTTGCCCACCTGCCTAGAAGAAAACAAACACAGGATTGGGGATATAAGAGAGAGCACCCTTGACAGCTGGAGGGGTTGATCGGGAGCAACCTTATTAGTTTGCTTTCTGATAAAGACAATTTTTATTGCCCACACCAAGCATGGCAACCATTCTGTGAGAGGGCTCACATTGGGCTTTCAAAATTCCAATTATGTCCATCAGCTCAAAAAACTTTCAGATACCTATTATTGTTTGGTTTTGGCTTGGCATGTTGCATGAACCCAACCTATATGGTTTCTAAACCATGGTTTGTAGCCTAGCATTATGTGTGAATCCATCCACCGTATAGATTGTTAAAGAAATCATGGTTAAAACAAACTATAAATTTGCTTCATGTGTAAACTAACCAGTCAGTAATGATTATCCATTTCCTCCTTCTTTTGTGCTTTCAAAATCCATGTATAGTCAACTTTCCCATTAGTTTCTGTGTGAACGCAGCCTGTTTGTTCACAAAATATGTATTTATGTGCTACTGACTACAAAGCACAGTGGGAGTATATAAGGAATTACGGATTTACTCTGTGCCCTGTCTTTGTCTGCATTCTGCTGTTCTTTGTCTAAGAGACTGTTAATCTCACCTCAATTCCTTCTTCTTTTGTTCCCAGGCATTCACTCATAGAGGACATGGTTTTTGAATCTCCTCCAGGTTGAATGTAGCTGGCTGGTACTAGGTTTGCCTATACCTATAATGTATTTCCTGTAAATATATTTATTTTCTGTTATAATGAACCTAATTTACTAATCATTGCTCAGGTCGCCATATTGAAAAATTCTAATAGTGTATTGAAAAACTATTGAGAGAGAGAGAGAGAGAACGAGAGAGAGAGAGAGAGAATGAGAACAACCTTCTATAGAAATAAGTAAGAACGTTCTTTCAAGGTTGGCCAACATAAAACAAATTAAAACCTGCAATTCTATTTCAAATTGTCTTTAGAGCATGGGAGGGTGAAATGTAGCTATAAATGTTTGTGCCTGGGAGTGGAGAGGAATATGAGATTAATTTAGGATGAATATAATCCATCTCTAATGCCAGCAACAAAAAGGATAGATTTTTCAGAGAATCTCTTTAGTGTTTGTAGCATAGTTTGTGATTTCTAGGAGAAGACTTAGCAAGTAATTCTCTCTCACACAGACACACAATCCCAGAGACGCATCTGTAATGAAGCATTCATTAAAAAGCCAATTATAAATCTCTTATGTTGTGGATTCTTTCACAAGAAGAGAGTAATGCACTAAAACATGCACTGTCCAGAATTTCAGTTTATTGGAATGCCTGTTATAAAAATCCATTTATTTTCCCTGTGACAAGAGATTAAACATTCCAGATACCCAAATCCATGATTTTTGAAAGGAAGCCCATTTACTTTAGCACTTCTTAAGCTTTATTTTGCTCTTGATAATTGCTTGTATGCACCTAAACATGACAATAGCAAAATTCCCTCCATCCCTGAGAATTTACAGAAAAAAAAAAAAAGATGGACAAAGAGAAACAGTCCAGGGATGGAGAAACAGTCCAGGGATTCAGACACCTGAGTAATGTGTCACTAAATGGTAGAAGAGGAGGAAGGCCAGCACATAGATTAATGCAATGCTAGCATGTTCCTGGAAATTAGTTTCATGGCCAGCAGACATAAATGAACTTTCAGGACCAAATTATAGAATAAATGGTAGCAAGATGAACCAGGAATGAACGTTAGTTGTCTTAATAATACATAGCATTTCTAGAGCACATTTCCAATGTTCAAAGCACTGCACATATATTATTCAATAGCTGTTACAACTGCCTTGGATAACATGTCAGTATTTTTATCCTTGTGTTGCAGATGGAAGAGCTGGAGCAAGAATAACAAATGGAACATTTAACACCACCCAGTGAATTGATGTTAAAGGGTGATATTTCAAATGGGGACTCATCCACTCAGAAGTCTCTAAAAATGAGTATGTCTCATCAGGGTTATTTGTGCCTTTTGCTTCTGTTCTGCCTACTTACTTAACAGGTAGTTTTTGTTCTTTCTTTTCTTTTTTTCTTTTCTAAAGAAGAAAGAACGCTCACCTCAGAGATCATGTGGGCCACCTTTTGGTGGGGAAGACACCAAAGGCCATATTGCATGGGTCAATGGCACAATATACATGAGGTCTTGCCACCAATGTGGGCAGAACTAAGATTTTCCAATTTTCCTGGGTTTGGAGATTTGTTTGATTTTTAAACTATATTAAGCCAATTTTATAGAGTGCCAGTTTGGTGTAATGGTTAAAGCACCAGGCTAGAAACCAGGAGACTGTAAGTGCTAGTCCTGCCTTAGGCACAAAGCCAGCTGGGTGACCTTGGGCCAGTCACCCTTTCTCAGCCTAGGAAGGAGGCAAAGGCAAACCACTTCCATCAAACGTGCCAAGAAAACTGCAGGAACTTGTCCAGGTGATCACCAGGAGTCAAAAACTGACTCAAAGGCACAAACAAAGAGGGGGGGGGGGGGGAATCATGCTTTATGCTACAGTCTCAGAAAGCTTTACTGTCAGTTTTTGGCCATAGTGGTCAGAAGAGACTCTGGGGCCACAAAGAAGGGTTCCAGAGCTTCACATTTTGTAACCCTGTGAACAAATATTTGCATGCCAAGCAGAAAGTCCTGAAGAGTCAAGCAATGGTATAAATAGTTAAGATCCATGTAGTTATCAGTTCTTTGTGTTCAAGCTGACAAGGTTCAGGCTGACAAACCATTTGGGGCAACAATATTTGGACTTCTAGTAAATGTTACATGCCGTTTTCATGGGGGGGGGGAGAGAGAGAGAGAGAGAGAGATGTTAAGTATGTTTAAGGCACTTTGGTATAGTAGTTAAAGGTGCTAGGCTAGAAACCAGAAGATTGTGAGTTCTAGTCCTGCCTCAAACATGAAACCAGCTGGGTGACTCTGGCAAACCACTTCTGGAAATGCTGCCAAATAATGTCCATATGGTTTCCAGGAACTCAGACTGACTGGGGGGTGGGGATGGAAAGGCTGTTAAGGAAGCCTTCCCCAACCTGTTGCCTTTCAGATGTGCTGGGACTGCAACTCCCAAACTTCCAGACATTGCGACCTTCAGCTGTAAGGGTTGCAGTTCCAACAGATCTGATTTTATCATATAAGTCCTGTGTTACACGTTCTAGCTGTTTTATGGTTTGAAAGGTATGCACTGAATAATTTAGAGGACTTTTCTTGTAAAAATTGTTCTTATTCTACATTATTTTAATTCATTGTAAAGGCTTTTAAATCTGTTGAAAATCAGGTTAGAAATTTTATGAATAATTAATAATATAAATAAGTACTTCCAGAAGGCACAAGTAAGGGAAGTTGGTTGAGGGTAACTTTGAACACTCAGTACTAATAAGCTAATCCATGACTCTTTATGCTTCCAGCTGAAGACTTATTGTGGGCAAGCCATATGAGTATTAGAAAGTCTTGTGCTTTAAGCATTAATCTGATAGTCATACGTATGTAACAAAGAAATGCATGCAATTTATGAAATTCATCATCACTGCAACAAACTGATAGTTTTGTTACTGTGGTAGAAGTAAATAAATAAAGGGTTTTCTAGGTCCTTTCTTATAACAAAGGCAGAACAGAAAGCTGAAAGAGCTTGGTGAGAAACCAGGAGTTAAGAGAAAAAAGAGGCTGCTAACAGTTGGATAAAGTAAATTATTTTACTATTTTACTTATAGGAAAGGCATGCAGAACATGGCTTTCAGAATTCTTTCAAATTCCTTTACAACCTGCCAAGTCTCTATGTAAGCATTGTTCTGGGAAGCCCAGAGCAGACGGTATATCTTTGATTCTGGCTCATGTAACCAGGAAAGAAGCAGAAGGGGGCTTGGAATGGAGGACTGCCTCATCCATAGCAATGCACTGGGGAAAATTTTCTGATTTTTTTTTCCCCCTCTCTGTGCAGGCTTGTCTTGATCCAGCCCATTTTCAAATTCAGTCTTTCTTTTGCCATTGTTTCTTCTGTTTAAGTGTTAGCCCCAACTTCCTTTACATAATTTCCAACATTTTGTTGCATTGGAACGAACAAGACTGGGAAAACATGCAAAGCATGAGTTTGGGGATTCTTTTCAACCACTTAATAGCTTTTGGCCATAACAGATCAATAACATTTTATTTTTATTTACTTATCAAATTGACATCACACCTTTTTCCCAAGGTGGCTTGTATAGGGTAGTTCATTCATATTATCCCCACAACTAGTCTTTCAGGTAGACTGGGCTAAGAAAGAATGACTTCGGGCCAGTCTTCCAGTGAGCTTCCATGGTTGAGGATAGACTTGAATTTGGTCTGTCTGATTCTAGTCCAACATGTTAATTATTACACGAAAAAGTACACTCATGAACAATATATAACAGAAAGCAGGTAGTTGGGTACAGCAATACGTAGAGTGCTATTCCTTGTGTGTTTCTTATTAGGACTGAGCTGAATTTTTGTAGATGTAACTTTTCAGTGAAAATAACAAAAATCTAGAAAGGAATTTCTATCAATTATTTTTCATTCAAAAAAGAATGAAAAGGAAGAGGAAATGGCTTGTTATGATAATGTCAAAGTACCAACAGAAGAGAATATATGTAGCTCAGGGTTGAACTGTGGAGTCCTTGGGGTTCTCTGAGCTTGGTTGTTTTCTTGCAGACATTTCATTACCTGGCTAGGTAACTTCTTCAGTGCTGCCAAATAATTAATAAGGTAGGTAATACTAAATAATTAATAAGCTAGGTAACATCTTCAGTGTTGACAAATAATTAATAATTATGTGAAGTCCTTGGGGTTCTCTGAGCTTGGTTGTTTTCTTGCAGACATTTCATTACCCAGCTAGGTAACATCTAGCACTGAAGTTGTTATCTAGCCTGGTAATGAAACGTCTGCAAAAAAACTACCAAGCTCAGAGAACCCCAAGGACTCCACATAATGTCAAAATGCTTATATCCAGATTTGGATATGTGACAACAAAGGAGAAAATAGGCATTCTGTGATATCTTTCTTGACTTCATCCTGGATTTAAAAAAAAAAAATGTGTTCATTATATTTTGCAAGCCACTGAATAATCATGGCACTTGACATATTTCACAGGATATTCCCCCTCCCCCCAACAAAACATTTCTCTGACTCTTTTGTATGTAACCTTAGAACTTGGGAAACAGTGTGGAAGATGTGTACGGAAGGGGATGAGTGTTGCGCTGCATGGATGGAAGAATGATTACTGAATCTTTTATCACTGACTCCCATCTTTCTTGCACAACAGTGTCTTTTGTGCTGCATAATGGATTCATGGCATGAACCACTGTCTCTGAAAGTAAATGTCTGTGAATAAATGTCTTAAATATTGGAAAGTACAAGACTGCCCTTTCAACCTTCCTCTTCTTCACTGGAAACCTCTTGCAAGGGGCAATAGGATATATCACATAGCTAGCATGGGCCAAGAGTTCAAACTGAAAACAGAGACAGGAACAGGCATTTGTTTACATTGTCAGGTAGTGCTTTGAGTTATTCTGCTGCTTGTCATGTCTCAAATATTTCATTTAGGAAAAGCAGAAGTCTTTTATTTTGGTTCTGCTCTGATAAAAGAGAAATTTTCAGTAACTACTATTTGAATTCTCTGTGGGTAAACCAAAAGATGTGTAGGCTCATATAGCTACCACAAAGTGTTTTTAAAGGGTTGTATGTACCCATTGTATGTTGGTTAGTCCTTAATCAAGCTTAGTCATTAAGCTTTACAATACATATGTGAGTATGTGTGGACATGTGTTTGTCTATTTTTGTTTAATTGATTATACAAACATGATTGAATAGATCATAACAAATTGTGACATCCCTTAAAATTATGGGTATACAGGACCACTTCATCTGTCTATTGAAGAATTTATATTATAATTGAAACCAATAGTTGCTTGTAGGATATAATATGGAGAAGTGAAAAAAATTGAGAAAGGAGTGCACCAAGGTTGTATATTGTCACCTTATTGAATTAATATTTATGAAGAATGTGGCATGAAAAATACTGGACTGGAAGAAATAGAAATCAGAATCAAAATTGCTGAGAGAACCTTGGATATGCTGATTATACCACTTGGATGGCTGGAAATGTGGAGGACATATGGCATCTCTTGCTGAGGAGAAGAGAGTGCCAAAAAATCCTAAGATTATGTCAGCAGGCAGTGAGAATCCAATGTAAATAAGTGGAGAAAAAATTGAAGTAATAACAGTCTTTATCTTCCTAGGCTAAAAAACTCAAAGGGATGGTGACTATAGCAATGAAATAAAGAGATGGCTGCTACTTGGGAGAAAGGCAATGACAAATCTAGTCAAAATATTAAATTGCAGAGACATCACACTGACAACAAAAATTTGCATTGTTTTCCTACTTGTAATCTTTGGCTGTGAATGAATAAAAATGTTTGTCTTTGAACTGTGATGCTGAGTAAAATTGTTGAGAATATTTTGGACTGCAAGAAGAACAAATCAGTACTAGATGAAGGAAAATTAGAATGGAAGCACTAATAACAAAACTAAAGCCTATATTTTTTGGACTCATAATGGGAATGCAAAAATTATTGGAGAAGTTTGAAAAATTTGAAGGTTGCTGAAAAAAAGGCCAAGAGAAGACAAGATGGCTGGATGCCATTACTGATAACACTAGCATGGGCTTACCGGAAATCAAAGTGAATGACGGACAATCCTGGCAAAATATCATTCACTGAGTCATGAAGTGTTGGAAGGAATTAAATGATCCAAAGCAACAAAGCCCTTTTTCTTAGCATTTTTTATTAACCTCACCTCATTCTGAGCTTTCCCTTTCTTCACATCAGCTGTACAGTACTATGTACTTGTTATATTCTTCTTTCTGACTGCCCCCTTCCATTTTCTATTATATGTCTCTCCATCTCTCTTTTTGCATTCAGATATTCACTATACTTTTGTGGGAGGTACGTTGGCTTCTTCTGCTGTCCTCCATTTTTTTCCTCCTCATTTGAATTGTTTGGAATTGTGCTTTTCATATCACTTCCCTTAGGTGTTCTCACCCATCCTAAAGTCTTCTTCCATATAATATTTCCTGCCATGGGATCCTATTTATCATTAGTATGAGCCAATTAGTGAGCCAGTTTGGTGTAGCAGTTAAGACACTAGGCTAAAAACCAGGTGACTGGGAGTTCTAGTCCCACCTTAGGCATGAAACCTGGCTGGGTAACTTTGGGCCAGTCACTCTCTCAGCCCTAGAAAGGAGGCAATGGCAAGCGGCTTCTGAAAAACCTTGCCAAGAAAACTGCAGGGACTTGTCCAGGTAGTCACCAGGAGCCAAGACTGACTCAAAGGTACCCCTCCCCCAAAAGTGAGCCAATTAAACCCCACTTTAAATACACACACACACACACACACATAAAGTGGAGTTTAATTATATATAAAATTATATATATAATTTTAAAAGAAAAAAAGAGTGAACAGAGAAGCAAAAGGAAAAAAAGAAAAAATAATAATTGGTACAGAAATATAGTATCTATAGGTGGACAAAAGAATTACCAAAATTGTACAGCTGGTGCTCAGTGTATCTGTAATTAGAAATTAAACATAGAAAATATTGGATTACATTTAAAAACAGTAATTTATTTTAACAATGTATGTAAATCTCTGAACTAAGTGCATAGTTACTTTCCTCCATGTTCCTGCTACTTCTATTTCCTCAGTTAATTCATCTTCCTGTGTCTTCCTCTGTCCCTGAAGGAGAAAACTGTTGATTAAAGTCTCCCCTCACTTTGATGTCATGCCCCTTTGAAAGATCTGCAGTTTGTTTTTCAAAGTAGTCATCCACATCTGGGGAGCTGGGGGGGCGGGGGGACAGGATAGTAGACAATACTAACAGTATTGCTTTTCTTATTTTCTGTAAAATAAACAGAAACTTATTTTAACACTTCCTACAGCATACCAAATTCATTCATTCAGATTCCTAAGCAGGAATGGATATTTTTAATATGCGGTGCAACTCATCTTCCCTTTCAATTGTTTCTCTTCCTTTTGGACAAATGGCATCTTATGTTCCAGCAATAGGAGTCATGCCACTAGTTCTCCACAATATTTATTAAATCATATTTGCCTTCTTGTACTGAGATTTCAAGCTCATCTTGTTTATTTCTCATACTCTGAGCATTACTGTGTAGGCCATGAAGGCCATAACACTTATCAGCCAAAGTTCTCTCAGTTTTTCTTGGAATAGCTTAAAAATCACATTTCAGCAACAAACTCACTTTCTACTGTACTCATAAATTTATCTCAGGCTCTGATTTTTGAGTGTGTATTTCCACCCTCTACAGGATTAAGTAGAAAGCTCTTAACCAACATCTTGCCTCCATTGTGCCCTCAGTCCATCATCTGGCTATTTCAGACTATGGATGCAGAAACTGAATATTTTCTTTTGACACCATTTGTTAGCCATTCATTCACTTGAATTGCCAATAAATAAATTTAGAACAGAA
Source organism: Liasis olivaceus (assembly GCA_030867105.1). Taxonomy (NCBI): domain Eukaryota; kingdom Metazoa; phylum Chordata; class Lepidosauria; order Squamata; family Pythonidae; genus Liasis; species Liasis olivaceus. The sequence continues at coordinate 176,940,890 of CM061350.1, read as the reverse complement.
ATGAAACAAAAGTGTACTGTACTTTGTGCTCCATGGATAAATTGAGTGATAAGATCTTCAAAAGGAGCAGGTATGTTGGAAATAATATATGGAGTTTGGAAAAAAAAAATCTACTGGATCTCGCTCACCATTTTTTAAAAAATTACCATATTTATCGGCATATAACACACACAGGTGTATAACATGCACCTTAATTTTAAGAAGGAAGTTTGAGTAAAAAAACCCCCTTAAATTTAAAATAAATGACTTGGTCCTGGTGGTCTGAGTGGATTGGGGGGTACAGTAATTTATTATTAGGGTATGCCTCCTCTGTTTGCAGTCTTCAGTAATATCACCCGCATGGTCCGGCACTCAGTGTGTCAGAGCCGGCACTTTGCTCTGACTCATTTCTACACAACAGAATGCTGCAAAGAGAGGAGGGAAGCTCATGGTACTTTAGTGACATCACCCACGCAGTCCGGCATGTAGTAATGAGTCAGAGCAAAGCGCCGGCACTTTGCTCTGACACACTGAGTGCCGGGCCACGCGGGTGATATTACTGAAGACTGCAAACAGAGGAGGCATGGTTTAAGTGCCATCAATCAGAGGATGAGGTGGGAAGCACATGGTTGCAGCCCCGGTTACAGCCCTGACTCAGATGAAGGCTCCACTCTCCCAGCCCTGCTGCTTGAGGTGAGAAGCTGCAGGGTTTATACAGGGGCTTATACACTGGCATATAACACACACATCAGCATATAACACGCAGCTAGGATTTCAGCCCCAAATTTTAGGGGAAAAAGTGTGTGTTATACGCTGATAAATACAGTATTTATTCTTATTTCAGCTTGTTTTTTTTTTTAAAAAAACTTTTTGTAATGGGCATGCTGTATCAGACTGGATTACTCTTTGGCATGAAATTTCTAAAAAGCCAGTGGGTCAGCAATGAATCGGGGACAATTGCATTCCAAGAGGTTCAGACACTGAAAGAATTAAAGGAAAATGACACGTTCTGTCAATTGTAGTGGGCAGGGACAATTGGACCTGGACAAATAAAACACTGAGGATCACTCCGGTGACGTTTTCCTTGAGTGGAGAGCCATCTCCATGCTGAGTTTTACCTCCTTCTCCCTTTACCCTCCTCTATGGCTGGGAAAAAAAGCAAAGTGAAAAAAGAAGCCCCCAGCACATAGAGATCAGAGAACTACACCGCAAACCATAGAATTGTAAAACCTAGACACAGAAATTTATTTCATAGACTATGATTTGAGCTGTGGAATTTTTAATCTGGGGATTGGGGGGAGGGTGGGGGAAGGGATCCCTGGTGAAGGATCAGATGCTGAAATTAACCTCTCCAGGAGTCATTGTTCTTTGCTCATTCTTTTTTCATTCCCCTTTTGTGCCTTTTCAATTTCTTTCTAGTGTTTTAACCTTGATGTACATAATAACGGCTTGAATTCTTAATGAATAAGGGATGCTTATTTAACACACTTTTTTTTTTTCTAGCCTTCTCTTCTACTGTCAGATGGATTGCCACTTCCCTTTTCCTGAGTAAACAAGGACAGCGATGGATTTCTCTGGGGAATAGTGACTGGCAGTAGCATTCCCAGAGTGGATCTTCTCAGGAGTGATGAAGAAGGTGAAGACTTACATAACTGTTTTATGTAAAACCCATTATTGCCTAATCTTTTTTCAAATTGCACATTCTGATTTTAGTTTATGAATTATCTCTTAACTTCAAATAAAAGATTACATAATTTGTTCTTGCATGCTCCCTGGCCAACACATTAATTCTTTCTCTCTCTCTCTCTCTCTCTCTCTCTCTCTCTCTCTCCCTCTCCCTCTCCCTCTCCCTCTCTCTCTCTTTCTCTTTCACAGTAATCTTGGCACAGTAACATTCATTGAATCACAGAGTTGGAAGCAATTGAACAGGCAAACAACAAAAATATATGTACATATTGAGAGACAGAGACATACATAATACATTCAGACACAATTTGTTTTGAGGGTTTTTTTCCTGTCTATAATACTTTACCAGCAAATAAATAAATAAACAAATAAATTCTCCATGACCTGTGGAAAGTGGCTCCAACAGATCCTAGGAATAACATCTGAGCTCTCTGTCCAGAAGAGTGCAGTGCTAGGAACAGCTAAGATGCAGAGCAAAACCCTCAAATTCCCAGGCCTCTGATAGAGGACCCAAGAGTTAGGAAGACACATACCACCCATAGCGGTGAAAGCGGATAGATAGAGAGATAGAGAAATAGAGAGATAGAGGGATGGATGGATGGATGGATGGATAGATGGATGGATGGATAGATGGATAGATGGATAGATGGATAGATGGATAGATGGATAGATATTTCAACAAAATCATTTTTCTTCTACAGTATTACATGCCAAACTCCCAGTAAGTTTCTTTCAGAATTATTATCTACTATTGTTAAAATAAAATCAGCTTAAAAAATCTTACATTCTTTGCACAAATTTTTAAGAAGGGTAATATGGCAAATATACAATTAACTAAATAAATAATGTTATTGGTTTTTATTTTATTGTTGATTGTAATATTGAAGTATCTTATTTGTTAGCTAGTTTTTTTGTTTGCCATATTTATAACCTGTCCCAATCCCAAAGAACTCTAAGTGGCATATAGATACAAAAAAACAATATTATTAATTCAACAATACATGTCTACAAGTTGAATGAATGAAATGTTAACAGCCTATTAGTCACGTTTTCATGCAATGCAACTCTGAAGTCACTCTACTTTATCTTTAGGTTTACCTCAATGATACAGTTACATCATGGGAAAGTTTTCTTCTCAACCCATTCAATTCTAGGTGTTCAGTTTCAGCATTTCTTCTGTCTTACATGCAACCCTCCTAGTGGCTTCCATCGAGTTGGCTTACTGAGGGAGTACAAATAAAATTTGCACGTAGCAAAAACCCCATATAAACAATGCAATTTTTTCTAGCTTTACTAAAATCTGTGATGTTGTTATCTGCTGTTGGGTAGCAAAACCTGGGCCAGCTGGAACTTTCTGACCTCCTCACTAGATATTGGGTCAGTTCATAAGGCTCAGAGCATGCCTTTACTTCCTGAAGTACAACCACTTTCTCCTCTTCAGTTGAATGTTTTCATCAGAATAAGTGTAAATCATCATGTCATACAATTATCCCAATATTTTGAGGAATCCATTAAGCAGCACTAAGAAAAAACTCTGCTGATATGGATTTGCAAGATAAAATCTTCACTGTAGGTGCAGAACTGGATTTGGTTCTTTTCCGCACAGCAACCTCTTAACTTCTCTGCCGTTGCCCCCACCCTTTGGAATATTCTCCCCTCAGAGGTGCAATGGTCCCCTATCCTCCCGGCTTTCCGAAAAGGTTTAAAGATCTGGTTCTGCGACTGTGCATGGGACAATAAGGGCTCTAACTGTCCTTGGGGGTGGTTAGCACCCTGATGAGGCTCCCTTGAATTATTCCCCAACTTTCCATCTTGCTTAGAAGCTATTTATTAGGTCTGTTTTATATTGCATTTTAACTAATTTTATTTTTGCTGTAAACTGCCCAGAGTCATTTCAACAAGATGGGTGGTGACAAATTTGATAAATAAATAAATTTTTAAAAACCTCTTATTCTCTTATATGCTGTCAAAATGTAGAGAGGCCACCAGCCAGAAGGATTTTGTAGCCTGTCCCATCAGAGGCGCAGGGATGATTTAGCCCAGTGTTTTTCAAACTTGGCAACTTTGTATGGACTTCAACTCCCAGAATTCCCCAGCCAGCATGGGAATTGAAATCCACACATCTTAAAGTTGCCAAGTTTGAAAAAACACTGATTAAGCCCTACTCTCTCTTTAGTGTTTTTTTCCTTTGGTTACAGCATTTTCCCTCCTCCTTTTCTGCTATAGCACAAAGATAGCTAGATATAACCTGGAGCCATGCAGAAATATTTTCTTTCTTTTCAGAAAGTTATATTTCTTAAGTAAACTTGGAAGTAGGGAGAGAAGTTCCTAACAGTTCTATAGTTAAAGGAATCAATTAATTTGTATAGAGGATATATCAGTTAATTCAGCTTCCAGTGGGGGAATTATGACAGGCTGACACTCTCTGAGGCATGGAGAGACCCTGCAGCTGAGAACACTGGCTGGAAGAAGGTTTCTAGATGGTGCAATCTTCCTGGATCAAAGGGAGATTGCAAGATTAACCACATGTACTCTGGACAGCAGTTCCTCATGGGTAAACTGCAGAAATGGAAAAGGCTTTGTAGTTGGCTTGGGAGTTGAGCTGCTGGAAGTCCTGGGATTCCATCTATGTGCCTAACTCTGGTGGAGTCCATACGGATATTAAGCTTTGCCTCCCCCATTTCTTAATCACTTTGGGAAGTAATTAATTTACAGATGAAGAGAGATTTCCTCCGCAGCAAAGATAAGATTCCTTGTGGTGAGTTAAACCTTCTTTTGAGATTACAAAAAAAAACAAGATAGTCTTTGATGTAAAGATTCAAGAACTCTTTGCAAAAAGCCTAATTACGAGAATATGAGAAGATGTAAGAAAGTTTTAAAATGGACAAGGGAACAGTCTTTTTTTCCTTATTTTTCTATTTTGATTTTCATCATTTTTACTTTTGACAAAAGTGCTTTAGTATAAATTTTCACTAAGCCATTTAAAAAGTCCAATCTGGTGTGGAAATGCTTGTTGTTTATTCTTAAAGAGTGCATTTAATTGGTGGAATCTACACAACAAAAGATGAAGTGAAGGACCAGACTGATATTGCCACGGAGATGTGATGCCTCTTGTGGCTGAAGCTGTCGAGAGCTACTAAAAAAAAAAAAAAAAAAAGGTGGGGGGGCAGAGGCTTGTCCCTTTATTTTGCCTGCTTGAGACTTCTGCACTTTTGGATTAAAAATGGCTACTAGAAAAATGGCAAAAGAGGGCAGGAGGGGCTCACTAGAGCAACCTATGGAAAAAATAATTACACAAGATAGACTTAGAAATTTTTTGAACAAATGGGAAATAAATTTGATCAGATGGGGAATAAAATGGATACATTTGAAAAAATAATGAATGAAAGATTTGTAAAGTTAAGAGAGGAGCTGAGAGAAGATGTTGAAAAGATGGAAAGTTCTATAAAGCAAGTATCTAGACAGGTAAAACAAATTAATGATAGAGTGGAAATTATAGAGAGTAAGACAGAGGTTCAAGGCAGAGAGTTGGAAAGAGAATTGGAAAGAGAATTGGATAATGTGACCTTACTGGAATTGAAAGAGAAAGAATTCTGTTTGAGTTACAGTGCTGTTCCAGATGAAAATATTAGACAGCGGATTATTAATTTTTCAGCAATTTTTGGGGGATTTGGATTTGGAAGAGGAAGATATGGATGCAGAAATTGATAAGATTTATAGAATAAATTCCAGATCCTGCAGAATGAGGAATGTCCCTAGGGATATTTTGGTGCATTTTGTTAGAAAGAAGACAAGGGATGAAGTCCTAACATTAACACAACATTGAAAATGGATAGTACAGATGTAATTGTTTTAAAAGAAATTCTTATTAGAATTTTACATAAGAGAAAAGAATATACCTTCTTGGCTGAAAAATTAAAACAGAAAAAGATCCCATTTCAATGAGATAAATTGGAAGTTGTGATTTTTACTTTTAAACAACAGAGATTTAGACTGAATTATGTTCAGTAGGCAAGATATTTTTTTTAGAAAAATATAAAGGGGAATTGGAGGAGATGGAAATGGAGCTTTCAGAGGGAACTACACAAAAGTCACAACAGATGCAACAGGAGCTGGAAAAAAATGATATTGAATTAGGTGCTACAGGTATGGACTTTTCTAGATTTTTGGCCTGAATATGGATTACAAATGTTTAACATGGAATACAAATGGAGCAAAAGCTCCCCAAAAAAGAAAAAAAAATCATTATTTGAAAAAATTAAAGGAAGACATTATTTGCCTACAAGAGACTCATATCAGAAAAAAAGATATAAAATATTTGACCTATAAATCCTTGGGTGAAGAATTTATTTCAGCAGATATTAAAAAGAGAAATGGAGTTGCTTTGTATATTAACCCTCATCTAAATCTAGAACTTGTATTAACTGATCAACACGGCAGATGAGTTTATGCCCCGTATGAGGATAAAGTGACTTTTTATAAACAACTTATGGAAAGACTAACAGACATTTCTTTTGAAAGTTGGTGTTTGATGGGGGATTGGAATGGAATGGTCTCCCCCCGCCCCCCAATTAGATAGGACTTCTGAGAAAAATAATAAAATTACTCAAGATGAACTGCCAAAAGCATTCTTTGATTTGATGGACAATTTAGAGTTGGTTGGTATGTGGAGACAGAAGAATGGCAGTTCAAGAGACTACATCTATTTTTCAGAAATCACAGATCCTTTTCAAGAATAGACATAATTTGAACTTCAGGAGATTTGGCTACCAAAATTTGTAAAGTAGAGATTTTACCAAAGGCTTTTTCAGACCATAATCCTGTGACTTTGGTTTATGAGAGAAAATCTAGTTCTTTCACATGGAGACTAAATGATGTGTTGTTACAGAAAGAAGAAATAGTTGAGGATTGTAAAAAGAAATTCAAAGAATTTTTTGAAAATAATCAAAATTAAGGTACTGGTTTGAGAATGGTCTGGGATGCTGTGAGAGAGTGAAGCCAGGAAAAGTAGCTGCAGGCAGGCAGAAATGCTTCTCATCCCCACTTCCCTCATGCATTCAGACATTCACGCACAACTTTACTCACAAGCATCCAAGCTGACATTCCAGCTGCCTGTGATAACTGAGTCACACCCTGGTGTTTTCAAGGACATGCTGATGTCCAGGGGCAGCCTCACCCACCCACGCTTTTAGCTTAGAAAAGCAAATGCCAAGGCAGAGTGAGTAGAGAGGGAGGTGTGTGTGTAGAAGGAAAGGTGATAAGCAAACAGCATGCAGACAGGGAAGCAGAGGCAACATCTGAAGACTGGCAGCTATTACAAGCAAGCAAGAGGACTATTATTCAACTGCCAGGACCACAAGTTATGGTGAGCAGCATATCCTGGTGGGAGTCCCACCTGGAGTTTGGATCTTTGCCAGGAGCTCAGTAGCAATTAGAAGAACAAGCACACTGAAGTAGCACCTCGTCCCAACTAGAGTAAGAACATTTGGAAGGAGGCAAAGGGTGTATGCCACTTTACAGACTTATAGACTTTTGCTTGAAATGAGTATTAAAGGACTGAGTATTAAAGACATATTTACATGGCAACATCATCTTGCAAGTCCTAGATGAGTGGAGAGCAATAGTCTGTTGTTGGGGAAGGTGTGTGCTGCAATAAAGCATTGTGTACAGATTTGCTATGCTGTGGTGTGTCCAGTCCTTGGAAAGCAAAGAACCCTCACAGATGCAAGCACAGCTTTTATTAGAGGTTACCTGATACAACATAATTCTGAACTTAAGAAGAAGAGGCAAGAGAAAATACAAAATATTTTGGATGAGAAAAGAGAAAAGAAGAAGAATTAAAGAAATCCTCACAGAATACAAATATTTCTCAACAAATTAAGATCTTACAGCAACGGCTATCCCTGTTAATGTTAAGAGAAATGGAAATAAAATTGAATTATGTTAAACAAAGAAATTTTGAATTTGCAAATAAACCAGGGAAATGGTTGGCTTTTAAACTTTGAAGAGAAAGAGAAAAGAAAATGATACTGAAATTACAAGAGGGAGATACTGTTTTTATGGATAACGTGGCTATACAAAAAACATTTTATCAATATTATTCTAATTTGTATAGAGAACATGGGGATCTCATCTATAAATTTGTGCTGATGATAAGCATGTTCCCATGACCAAGAACAATACATTAATCCAGACACCTTTACAGTTTGATCCTTGCAATTACCAGCTTGCTAAACATATTGTTATATGTGTCTTCAGTTTGGCCAAATTGCAGTTTCAGAGTTCTGTTTTGGGGGATAACGACAACTACACAGGGATAGATGTTAATTTGATGCCTCTTCTGCTATGGACTGTTTTAAAACTATTAAAATGACAAAGAGACTTTCAAACATCTCAATTGTTCCACATAGTTTGTCTTTAAGAGCACCTTCTCAATGTATCCTTTGCTAATGTCACTAGTGTAGAAGAGAAAGCAGCATTACAGACCAAGAAGAAGAAATAAAATAAAAGGAATGTGCATGCTACCCAACAAAAGCTTTATGTACTGTATATATAAGTCTGTAATAGATAATTATATACATAAATATAAAAACATAATCTGCAGGCATTAATCAGTTTAATCAGCAGATTAATCCACTGAAACAATAGATTAATCAAAGATGGTTAGACTTAATCCACAACAACAACATTTAATTGGTAGGGCTTTCAGACAGCAGGGTTGGGTTTTGTTTTGTTTTGAATTTAGGCTGTTATTTATTTAATCAATTTGCCCAATTTGTGATGTCAGGTTACTAAAACAGATAAACAAAAAGTAACTAAAATAAATATAAAAACAGTAGTAAGAACATCATACATCCAAGGTCAGCCACAACCATTCACCAAACCATTACAAACAGGTTCATCTAACAACCTGGCCCAATGCCAGAGATTTTCCAAGGTCTTGTGAGAGGCTAACAGGGTCAGAGCCATCCAGAACTTAGGGAGTTGGCTGTTAGAGAGGGAAATGCCATGAGAGAGAAGGGGTCCCATCAGATGGCATTGTTTCATAAAATGGGGCCAGAGGAACTCCAGCTTTCAGATCTTGTGGGATGGGCAGGCAACCTCACAAATAGCCCATGTAATTAATTACTGTAATTAAAAAATGAAATCTTAAAGATGACTCTTAAAAATGTACAGTACTTTTGTTTATTCCCTAGACTTGTTTTGACAGTACAAAACTCCTAATTATAATTATAACTATTATTTAATAATACAAAATTTAATTTGTTTTATCTCTTAAAAGGGAGTGGAATAGTTTACTGAAAATTATTTAATTTAGTAACAGTTTTATTTTTTAAAAAAGGGATATTTTGAGTATGTAGTGCAACTTCTGGAGACAATGCTAGTTTCTAAGTGAATTTCCTTAAAAGAGCTGTCCAAGGGGCTTTTCTGTACTCTAGAAGAAATGAATGTGTTTAAATAGAACTGGGTCAGGCATACAATATAAAGCAGACTGATGAACGTAACACATAGTGGAACACCACCAACCCAGGCTTATATCTGAGACTTGATGAGATTTTTTTGTTTGTTTTGGAATATTTGATTTCACCTGCCCGTTTATTTTGCAAGGTATGTGGTGGCCCCTAGTGGTCTATTTGCATGGAGAACACCTAAGGCAGCTTGCTTCATTTATCTTCTTTCTTGTAAAAACTTGAGCTCAGAGAATAATGGTAGAGCTGACATGTCTACCCAAAACTCTTGCAGCACAATGTTTACTATTGAAGAATGTTTGCACTGCTAGAATGTGTGAAAGTGTAACTCATCCAAGCTATGTAGTACGGGTAAATTCCCAGTGATAAAAGTAATTGTAGGAAACAGGAAGATTGAAGAAAGAGAGACAGTTTATGTTAAAATGTGTTACTATTGTGTATGCAAAGCAAAATTTAAACTTTAAGAAATCAAGACTAAAAATATAAAATACCTTTATATGGGTCTGCTCTTGAAAACCATTTGAAAAGATAAACTTTTAGTGGCACATTCTCTAGCGGTTTAAGTGGGCAAAGTCAAAACATGGGACCTTTTAGTTAACCCAACTGCACTTGGTGCTGATCTTTTCTGACTCTGTTTGGAACCAGATTATTTGACTGACTATCTGACCATTCTTGAATGCTACTCTTAAATAGGCCATTGTTTTTTGAGGCATATTTGGTGGTGAGGCAGAAGAGGGCTTGCACAATAATGTTGCCTCCACTATGTCTGTTGCCACAAATGTTTAATTTAAACCTTTTATGTTGATGTTCTTCTTGTAAGATCTTGTTCCGTTCATCAAGAGAAACTCCTGTGACACGTGTGGTTCACAAAAGAAGTTTACTCAAGCGTAACACAACAGTTACAAGCAAAGCCAGGACTGGCTTGGTACAATACATTGGTTCCTTTATACCTCCCCCCTTCTCGCGGTTTCGCCTCGCGATCGCGTTACAGGCTGCGGATTATCAGCACCCCAATAATCCCCCTTGATAGTCCAGATGGCAGGTTCAGCCCGAATCCCATTGTTCATTGATCGACTGCCCCTCTGGCGTGGGCTGGTTCCCTTGGAGTCCTTTTCTTTGTGCGCAGAACCAGGGTTTCTGGATGTGCAGTGATCTTTGCTTCCCGACTCGCGGCTCTGCTCATTGTTTGCTCGCACCGCTTATCAGTGTAGATTAATTGTTTCCACTCTGCGGTTTCCTCACCGGCTAGGCGCAGGTGGTCATTAATCAGCCGCGCGGTTCTCACTTCCCGTTTTTCCCCCGACTTGCAGCATGCGGTGGAATTGGCTCAACTCAGCGGCGGGCTTCTACAGGAGTGCCATGCTGGCTGAACCTGACATACCGCCCCCCTGAAAACAGACCCCCCCCCCTTTACCTCGGTTTCCCGGGGTATCTGTCGTAAAAGTCTCGTACTAAGTCCGGCGCTTTGACGTGGGCTCGGCTTACCCATTCGCTGTGGGACTTGGGGAAATGTTTCCATTGCACTAGCAGCTAGATCTGTCCCTTGTGCCTCCTCGCGTCCAGTATCTGCTTCACCTCGAAGTGCTGCTCCCTGCCAATCATGATGGGTGCTGGTATCGCCTCTGCCTTATGCCAGTCGTTCCCCGGTTGGTGCGGCTTCAATAAGCTGCAGTGAAACACCGGGTGGATTTTCCCGAGGCTCTTGGGGAGTGTCAGCCAGACCATCACTGGGTTGATTATTTCCGCGATGGGAAACAGTCCCACAAACCTCGGGCTGAGTTTCTTTGACGCCTGGTGTGTTTTTAAGTTCCTGGTCAACAGGTATACCTGGTCCCCCACTTTCCATTGCCACTCAGGGAGCCTCTTGCGGTCAGCGTATTTCTTATATTCCACTCTGGCCCCCTGTAGTGCCATGCGCGCCGCTTGTCTCGTGGCGTCTATCTGGGTGAACCAGGAGTCCAGTGAGTCTATGTGGGATGCCAGTTGAGGCAGTTCCGGCATGGGCACGAAGTCTCGTCCCATGGCCACTTTGAATGGAGAGAACCCGGTGCTCTTGTGGACGGCGTTGTTGTATGCTACTTCCGTGAACGGCAGTAGCTCCGCCCAGTCATTCTGCTGGTGACCCACATAGCACCGCAGGTACTGCTCAAGCCCCCCGTTCAGGCGTTCAGTGGCTCTGTCCGTCTGCGGGTGCACCGCGGAGGAGAGGGCTTGCTGTGTCCCTACCCACTTCAGGAACTCTTTCCAGAATCGGGTGATGAAGTTTCCCCCCCGGTCGCTAACGACCCGTCAAGGAGCACCGTGTAGCTGGTATATATGTTGCATGAAAAGTGTCACCAACCTCTCTGCTGTGGGGACTTGCCAGCAAGCCACAAAGTGCGCTTGTTTAGAGAACAAGTCCGTGACCACCCAAATGGCAGTCTTGCCCTTGCTCTCCGGTAGCTCCACTATAAAATCCACGGCGATCTCTTGCCATGGGCCGTCGGGATTCGCCATGGTCTGGAATAGCCCCCTGGGTTTTCCCTTACTCCCCTTTGCCGTTGCACACACCGGGCACCCCCCCGCATATGCTTCTACGGCCTTCCGGAGCGTTGGCCACCAGAACTGCCGCCGGATTAAATGGAGCATCTTCACAAAGCCGTAGTGCCCCGCGCTCCGGCTGTCGTGGGCTCTCTCCATCACCTGCTGCCGGCATTCCTCCGGAATGTACACCTTCCCCTCATGCCACCACAAGTCCCCTTGGCTGGTTAGCCCATCGCGGTTTTCCTTGAGCCAGGGATCTCGCTTTGCCACTTCCACGAACCCCTGCTGCAACTCTGGCGTCGCGTTCCCCTCCTCCCTGCATGGTTGGCTCTGGGTTACCGCCTTTGTGCCCAACCTACCGGCAGGGATGATGGAGTCCACAATGTCCTCTCACAGGCTGGCATGTTGGGGCATGCACAACAACCCGTCTGCCAGGAAATTTCTCTTCCCGGGGATATGTTTTAGTGTGAAATCGAACCTCCCAAAGTACTGGGACCATCGCGCCTGCTTAGGGGATAGTCTCCGTGGGGATTTTAGGGCTTCGAGGTTCTTGTGGTCCATCCACACCTCAAATGGCTTGGACGCCCCCTCCAGCAAGTGCCTCCATGTGCCTAAGGCCCACTTTACCGCGTATGTGTTAGGATTAGCCCAGGAAACTCCAGGAGACAGTACAGATTCAATCCAGCAAGGTTTATTGGCTTCAGTCCTGTTACAGAAATCTTCTCAGAGTGAGAGCAATTTCCAGGGTTACCCTCCCAACCTCCCTTGCATACTTTAGGGAGGGGCCAGTCTCATTCTCTTATCTCTTCCTCGTTGTTCTGGTGAGGAGAGTACGTTCTTAACCCCTCTCACTCTGACTCTCACAGTATGCCTCCTTCTCCCACACCATCTCTCAGTCTCAGTGAACATGCAGGAAGCGTAGGCGCACGGGTGGAGGAGCCCTTCCGGACCGGGTTCTAGTAGGACCACCCCCATTGCCACGTCCGATGCGTCCACCTGGATGACGAATTGCCGGTCCGGGTAAGGGTGTTGCAGGATCGGTTCCGCCGTGAACCGCCGCTTTAAGTCCTCAAATGCTTCTTGGCACTCCGGGGTCCACGTGAGTGCCATGCTGGGTTTCGGGGGTTTCCCGCTGCCCTTGGTCTTCAGCAAGTCTGTTAGGGGGAGGTGAAGTTCGGGATGAACTTGGGTGAAGTTCGGGATGAACTGCTGGTAGAAGTTCGCAAATCCCAGGAAGGTTTGGAGTTGCCTCCAGGTCCGCAGCGCTTCCCAGCCAAGTACATCCCTCACCTTTGCTGGGTCCATTTCAATCCCTCGGCTAGATATACGGTAGCCGAGGTAGTCCAGCTGCTCCCGGTGAAACTCGCATTTGGAGAGCTTCACGTACAGTTGGGCCTGCAGCAGTCTCTAAAGCACCGTGTGCACCAGCTCCACATGCTCCACCAGGGTTTTGGTGTAGATTAGGATGTCGTCCAGGTAGACCAGGACACCCCGGTAAAGTAGATCATGCAGTACCTTGTTTATTTGCTGCATAAATACCCCCCGGGGCCCCTTTTAATCCGAACGGCATTACACAAAATTCATAACTTCCAAGCGGGGTGTTAAATGCCGTCTTCCACTCATCCCCTGCACGGATCCTAACCCTAAAATATGGTTCGCGCAAGTCCAATTTTGTAAATACCTTCCCCTTAGATAGGTGTGAAAGTAGGTCCTTCATCAAGGGGAGGGGGTAGTTATACTCGGTGTTAATTGCGTTTAGCCATTAGTCCACACACATCCGAAGCGAGCCGTCTTTCTTCTCCCGGAACAACACCAGGGCCGCCAGCGGTGACTTTGCGGGCTGGATGAAGCCCCGCGCCAGATTCTTATTGATGAACTCCCGTAGGGCACCCATCTCCTTCATCGACAAGGAGTATATTTTTGGCTTGGGCAGTTTTGCTCCCAGTTCCAGCTCGATGGCGCAGTCACTGGGTCTGTGGGGTGGAAGCTGGTCGGACTCCTTCTCCCCGAACGCTGCTGCCAAGCTCCGGTACTGACGCGGGATGCCCCCGGCTTCTGGGGCTTTCCCTGGCCCCGACCCACTCTCCGCCTTGGACCCGCTCGCTGCCGCCACCTGGTCCCACCTTGGTATCATCGCCGCCCCTCGGTGCTCCAGGACCCTCTCCAGATGCCTCGGGCCTTCCCTCGGTTCCGCCGTGGCCACTGCCAGTTGCCGATGTCTCACGCTCTCACGCCTCCCCGGCTCCTCGTCCTCAAATTTCAGCACTTCCGACGCCCAGTCGATCTGTGGGTTCCGCCTTCGCAGCCGCACCAATCCGAGCACCACCGCACAGTCGGCGATCGGGACCACCACAAATCTCAGCTCCTCTCGGTGGTCACCGATGGTCATCTGGACCGGCTCGGTGTAGTATTGAGCCAGCCCCTCCCCAGCTACTGAGCTGTCTAGTTGGCTGAATGCAATGGACTCCCTGAGGCGCCGCAGCTCCAGCCCAAGTCCAGAAACTATGGCTGGGTGCATCAGGCAGTGCGTACAACCCGAGTCCAGCAGCACCTGTAGCTGCACTTGCCCCCTGGATCTCACCCCCCGGACGTGTACTCTCACCAGCAGGGGGGGCAGTCCTCGTCGGCTATTGGGTCTGCGCGTCTTGGCTCCCCTGCTTGCACTGGGACGCCATTCAGTGCGAGTGTGCCTCATTTCCCGCCGCCCCCGATTCCTCCCCGGAGGACGCCATCTCGGGGGTCAACCACCCCATCTGGCCTTGCTCGGTCACCGCCGCCGCTGAGTTCTTCTGAGGTCGGTCGCCTGCTCGACTCCCAGTTGGATGCAGTGGCTTGACCTCAGCACGGGGTGGGGTCCCTTCCCGCTCCGTCGGGCACTGTGCCACCCGATGGCCTCGTCCTCCACACCGGAAATATAGGTTTGGTGCCTTAGGCGCCTCTCGCCCCCCTGTGGGCTGTCGGCCGCTGCTCCGCTTCTCCTCGGCGGTCCTCTCCCTCGGCTTATCTCTTGCCCGGTCCCACCTCCGCACACTCTGTTGGATCTGCCGCCACGCTGACTCCGCCATCCCGGCCAGCCAGATCCAATCTTTTACTGTGGTCGGGTCATCCCAGCCCAGTGCCCGCTCCAGGATCTCTGGGTTGAGACCCCTCTTAAAATATTTTACCCAGAGCGACTCCGGCCAGTCCGTGAGTTTCTCCACTAACCTCCGGAACTCCAACGCGTATTCGGACACGGACTTATCCCTCTGTCAGAAGTGCAGGATGTCGTCCTCAGCTCTCCTGGCACTCAGGGTGTCCTCGAACCTATCTCAGAGTGCCTGCATGAAGTCCGGGAAACTCTTCAGCTCCGCCGCGTTGGCGTCGTACAACCCGATCACCCAGCTCGCTGCTTGGCCGTCCAGCAGTTCGGCTACGTAGGCGACCCTGTCCTCGTCCCTGGTGAACAGGTGACCCCCCCCCCCTTCATGAAGCTGCGAACGTGGGTCAGATAGTGAGGCAGCTGCTCATGGTCTCCCGAGAATTTTCCGGTTATGCCCTGGAGTCTCAGAGCGTCTGCTGCCCATCGATCTACCAACAGTGGGGTTGGCACCGGCGCCGGCTGGGGTCCCAGGGCCCCGGGCCCATCCCTCGCGCTGCCACTCGCTATCAGCTGATCCAGCCTCAGTAATATGGTTTGGAGCGTTGCCTGCACGGAATCCATGCGCTGCCCGATCCTCACCTCCAATTGGGTGAACTCTTCCTCCCATCTTCGGGTCCGTAACCCCAAGCCTCGGGTCATTATAACCCCCGATCGGTCAGGCCCTTGGTTCACTCCGATCGACCGTCTCGCCGGTGGGGGGTCCCCGATCCCGGCTGCCATCTCGTCGCTCAAGGCTGGCTCTGCCATCGCCTCTGCAATCCCGAACTCCTCCTGCTCCAACTGTCCAACGGATTCCTCGTTGCTGGTCATCACCTGTACTAAAAAGGGGAAAAGCGCTCCTCGGTAGGCACTGGGTAGTGTTAGAGGTGAGTCCTGGCTTTATGTAAGATCTTGTTCCGTTCGTCAAGAGAAACTCCCGTGACACGTGTGGTTCACAAAAGAGGTTTACTCAAGCATAACGCAACAGTTACAAGCAAAGCCAGGACTGGCTTGGTACAATACATTGGTTCCTTTATACCTCCCCCCTTCTTGCGGTTTCGCCTCGCGATCGCGTTACAGGCTGCGGATTATCAGCGCCCCAATAATCCCCCTTGATAGTCCAGATGGCAGGTTCAGCCTGAATCCCATTGTTCATTGATCGACTGCCCCTCTGGCATGGGCTGGTTCCCTTGGAGTCCTTTTCTTTGCATGCAGAACCGGGATTTCTGGATGTGTGGTGATCTTTGCTTCCCGACTCGCGGCTCTGCTCATTGTTCGCTCGCGCCACTTATCAGTGTAGATTAATTGTTTCCACTCTGCGGTTTCCTCGCCGGCTAGGCGCAGGTGGTCATTAATCAGCCGCGCGGTTCTCACTTCCCCTTTTTCCCCCGGCTTGCAGCATGCAGTGGAATTGGCTCAACTCGGCAGCGGGCTTCTACAGGAGCACCGTGATGGCTGAACCTGACCCTTCTGGCTAATGAAGACATTATTTTAACAATACTTTGTTTCCACAGTTGCACATTTCTGCAATTACTGATTTTGGCTTTTGGGGTTGTCATCTCCATTTTCACCTCGGTTATGGAATGCATTTTGATGATAGATTGTTGTTATTTAGCTATTTTTACACTTTTTTGAGCAACTTTTTTGGAGAAGAAATTGTGTGTTGGGGTATGTGTATCTGTGTTTATGTAGGTAGGTAGGTAGGTAGGTTCGTAATATCCCACATGTACCATCTTTGTACTTAGAATTGTATACGTGCAGGATCCAATGAGATCATGAACTTGGAGAAGAAGGAGGAATGACAATATGTGCTTGGCCTGAAATCTTTATGGAACATCCCCCTGTGTGTTGAAATAAACATATTCATTTCATGTGCATTGAAATGAACTTAGAAGATCATTTTTAAGAGTCCATTGGAGTTGGGCGGTTATAACACATTTAAAGAAATAAATAAAGATGGTCTACATGGCATAACTCTAACCCTGTGGAAAGACAGAGCCCTATAAACAAACACTTGGCTGGAGCTATTTTATAAGCCTGTGCACAGTGGCTTCAATTTGCCTTGACAAACAGTTTTGCACCCCAAAGGCAACACTCTTCATTTAGATGAGATGAAGTGATGAAGAGATGTGATGTGCAGCAGGTTTTTGGGCGAAGAGCATATTGCAATTGCTAGTTAAGGTAGGCAAAGCAAAGCAACACAGCTGCTTAATTTTCCTCTGTTCTTAGACATGGAGGCTGCATTGCTTCCCACAACTGCTTTGAGGAGAGGTTTTGCTTGGATTTTCATCAAAACAAGGCACCTTTTCAAAAATCTGCACAGCCCTACTACTTATTTTAGATGTTCTCAAGGGTAGGACAAGTTTGTGCACCTCTGACTCACACTCATCTCTTTGGAAATGTTGGAAGACTCTGGTGCGATGGAACTGTCCTTGGTACAGCACATCTGTAAAGGGAGCTTCTACTGATTTTTTCCTTGCTCTGTATTCTATCAGCTAGGAAAGGATACGTCTTTCACTTTCTGCTGCATTCTAATTTTTCAAAACTCAAACTTTTTCATACCATGTCTTTTTGAAAGACGTTCTAAATTAAGTTTGCATCAAGAAATGAGGCACACAAAATTCTCACCCATCTGCACTAGCCAAATTCAACAGATATAGACAGAGATATGGACTGATTACAACCTATCTGCCATTAAGCTATTAAAGATGAGGAACCTGCATCATAAATGTGGCTGAACACACAGAGATTAAAATGCTGACTTTTATGAGCTAAGCACTCAGGCTCTTTGCTTAGTTGGCTGAATCTCTCAGTTTTGCTTTCCCCCACATTCAATTATACTTAAATTTATTGCAATCCTTTTTTGAAGAGGTTTGCAAATATTATTTTAAAAATAGGGAAATTATCACCCAGTTCTTATCATCAACTTCTTTGAGCATTAGCAGCTGTTTTTGATACAAAAGATCCAAATCATTTCCTTTTTTCCCCCTTCTCTCACTCTGTTACTTGCGGCTGCTTATGACATCATTCCATACTTTCATTCCAAAATATTACAGGATTGGCAATGGAGAAAAATGCTACTCTTAAAATCTAAGGAATGGAGAGGAATTAATTCTATTCACTATTGGGCAAACTTAGCCATTTTCCACTTCTTGAATATACATTATTGTTTTGCAGAACAAAGGTTTTACTCATTCAGATTCAAGACAAGACAAATACTGTGGTACTGGTGCATAACTGGATTTTATTAACAACAAAAAGAAAGGAAAGGTAAAGAAAGAAAGAAAAAAACTCACATCCATGTTCTTAACCACCAGGAGCCCCAAGATCTGAGTTAGTTGGCAGTAGCCAGTTGTATTCCATGGGAAATCAGTGTTGCCATATAATTGCATAACATCCTCACCAACAACTAAGGTCAGAGCTTAACTAAACTTTCTATTTTTAAAAAATTCTATTTTTTAAAATTAAGATAGCATACGTATATGTATGAGAGCAAAATTGCCTACTGCTAAGAAAGACAACATGAAGATTACATTAACAAGTTTATCATGAGCTATATGCTAGCAATGTATTTATAAAATAGTTCAAAGTATGGTGAAATTAAATTAATCACTTAAGAAAACCTTCCCTCCTAAAACAGATTCATCTGAAACATCCTCAGACAACAGTAACATAAGCTTAATCAATGCTGGCAGGTACAGAGTTATCTCATATCAACATGGTTAAACTCAGGTCCAAAAAAAGCTTAGCCACATAGTAACCATATAAATGCTCTAAAATGAAGCATAATAAAAATCAATGAAACTCACTTGACCAATTTTTTTTTTCTTGTAGTAGAAAATTCTTCTGTGGGACACTCATGCTATTAAATTAAACCGATGCTTAAATGGCACTTTTCCAAATGCAACTTTATTTACAATTCAGCATAACTTGTGTACAAAATTATGTATACATTGTAAGAAAGTGCTCACCAAGACATTATCTATATACTACTAAAACTCTTGTATCTGTAACCTTCAACTGGGCAAAACGGTCCATCATAGGGCAACAATTTTTGAACCAAGGTACTTCAAATGGGCTAACTTACAGAATGTATCCAAAATCCATAACCTATTACTCCCATGGGATTGAAATTTGGGAAATTTGTGACTACTTCAGCACTGCTGTGCTGCTGCACCACTGTGGTCAGCCCAGGTCATGTGATTATCCTGGGCATATCCCTGACACTGTGCCCAATCAACTGGTGGCAAGGCCCAATGGGCAAGTGGCAATTGGATGCTTTGGAAATAAGGCAGAAATCTGAAATCTTTTAATGGCTATAGGTGTTGAGGAACGGATGAGGGAGTGACCTGGATGCCTGCTGGTGAGGTGCCAATGGTCAATGGGTGCATCCTCTTCATACTTCAAGGGAGAGGGTCCTTGGGGACATGCCAGAATGGGAAGTGGGGGTTCAGTTTCCCTCATGGTCCACAGGTGCATTGTCATGATTATGTTAATCTTTGAGGATTTATCTTTACTGCAGAAGTATTCAACTGACCTGAAAACACTCTTGTGCACCTGAGGGTAGGCAGTTAATCCTAATGAAATCCAAGGACCAGACACTAATGAAAAGTTTTTAGGAGTCGTATGGTCAGGAAGGACATGGGTTTTGCCTCACACTGTGGTTGACAAGGTACAGCATTTCCCCCTTCCCTGGACAGTGAAGGAGTTCCAGCAATTCTGGGGAATGCTAGGGTCCTCCCACACTTGGAACAAACACTTCACCCTTTGTACAACCTCATAAACAAAGGGGTGGTATGGGACTGGAAAGATGTTTTCAGTCAGAAAAAAACTTTTACTTCAACAGACTGGGTCTTTACAAGTTTCAGATCAAGAGAATCCTTTAGAACTGGCAGTTGGAATCACAGAAGACAAATGCACATGGGGTCTGTAGCAAACTGACTTTAAGCAGAAACAGTGGTCTATAGCATTTAGGTCACCGCTGTTCAAAGGTGCAGAAGTGTGGCATTCCCTATTGGAAAAGCAATTGCTGGCAGTTTGTTATGCACCACAACATGTGGAGGGGATCAGTTAAACCCAGTCACAGTTAAAACAGACACCCAATACAGGGGTGGATAAATAACTCCAAAACAGGAAAAATGAGGTTGGGGTCAGTACAAACCTCTACTTTGGTGAAATGGAAAGTTTATTTACAACAGAGAAGTGTGCTAAATTTATCACCATTAAGTATTGAACAAATGGTAATTCGGGGACCGATCACATTCCTGGAAGAGGTTAATAATGAGTCCACTCTTCCAACAGCCCCTCCGGAAAACAATAAATGGTTGGGGGAGGCAGTTGGTAAACTAAGCAACTGCATTAGGAGATCTTTGCCCTCCCCTTTGCAAATGATTTGAATGCCCCAGAAGCCCCCACTTTGACTTTAATGTACTAATGCCTATCAGAGGCACTCAAAAAGCAATTAGATCTCTGTTTCTGTAGATCTATGGTCATAGCTGCACCAAAAGTTGGCTGGATTACCCCCAGGTCTACTATTAAAGAAAAGTTTACAAAAACATAGCGTTAGGGAAAAATCATTTTTAAAAGTGATATATTACTAAAATGCCCACAAAGATAGCAATATATCATTTTTAAAAATGATTTTCCCCAATAAATAGTTTTTGTAGGTCCTTTCCTTTAGAATGTGCACTTTGTGCATAAGTAATATATCACAAAAGTGAACATAAAACAATATATTTGCAGAAGTTCACACAAAAATATAAATTCTAACCGGACTAAAATAAATAGTCTAGGGAGAGGGAGACAGATTCACAAACTAAGATATAAATGAAACAGAATAAACGTAAAGTCAGAAAACAGAGAAATGGAATAAAATCAAAGATGAGAGTTTGTCATCCTTTTTTTATATGCAATACCCAGCACAGGCCAGTGACAACAGTTTGGCCAAAACTCACATTTTGGAAGGGCTAACATTGTCCTCCCCCAGAGAGGTCTTGCAGTTCTAGCATATATCACTAAATCTGTTTGACCAGAGACTATGTAGCAATGGGTCTTGCCCATAGGCTATCAGAGGCCACTACTTTGGATAGATTGCCTCTTGTATTACAGGCAGCATATCTGATAGCAGAACTAATGAGCACTGGTAGATGAATGGCCATGCTTCTGAGCTCCTTGACTGTGTCTGGTTGGCCAGCGTGTGACACAAAATGCTGGACTCAATGGGCCGTTATTTTGATCCAGCAGGTCGTTGATTTTCGCCTAAATGAATGCATTTGCCATGGACAGTTTGACATTATTGATCCTTCATCATTAATTACAAATTGCTTTTGAAGGCTTGCATACTTCTAGAAACATATAGAAACCACAGTTGGGTGTATTTGAATGCATTATCTTTCATAATGCAGCAAGGTTTGCTGTCTATTCATCCCATCATTCAAATAATAAAAGCTGAATAACATAGAAAATGGATGGTCTTTCTTTGAGGCAATTTAAATTCAATCAACCAAGAGCGAAGCAGATAACAGGCTCTGGACACAGAACACTAAACAGAAACAACCTGGCCCATCTCACTCAGCAGTTTTCTGAATCTGAAGATACCTTTTACTCCTGCAAGAGTAGGTTTTTGTTAAACATTAGAATTAAACTAGCAGTTGTTAATAAAAGACGTACTTTCCCTTGGGGTTTGTCAGCTCGGCACTTGAAAGCTCATTTTACAAGCAGGCCAGCTTTGTATTTAAATGGGGGTGTTAACATAAGCTCTGTAGTCAAATGAATAAAAGGGTTGTGTTCTTATTATTTTTCCCCTTTAATTTTAAAACATAGATAAATAGGCTTTTGAGAACTTTGTTCTCTAAATTAATTCCAAATGCTTTCACTTGAATAATAAAGCTCAAGTGCATCTTGAGTCTTATCTTTGGAAGATTCCATGTTTGGCAGAAGTTTACTTGATGCACTTGTGAAGTCCCAAAGATGCAACTGTCCATAGTCTTCAATGTCAGCTCAGAACAGTTACAGTCTTGTGTGGCCACCCACAGATAACAAGTTCAAACGTGCCCAAGCTTATGCAGCTGGATTGAGACTTAAACAAGCCATCATATAAATCCAAACACACATTTCATTTGGGCAGATAGTGGCTTATCATACATTTATCTGGGCTTTTTGTGAGAAGGGCTTCAGTGGAGTAATGCTCCCCACTGGGGTAAGAATTAAAACAAAGAACAAAAGAGACCACTAAATCCCTCACATATGAACCGTATAAAAGAGTGATAAGGAAGGAGAGAGAATGCAACAGCTTCTACAGTCTTTCTCTATTATGTTTACGATATATGCACGCTATTAGGAAAAGAATCCAGAGTGTATATACTGACATATACCTCCTAGCTAGTCGGATGTAAGTAACAGAATGCTGGCTTGCAAGGTAGGTTCTAGTTTGCATAGAATAGTGTGAGCATGTTTAGGGCAAGACTAGGCTTTAGTTGTACTTATGACATGGTCCCATAGGATCTATGTCATAGTACTTATGACATAGGTCCTATGGGACCAGCTGTCTCCAATAGTTTCAGCCCACCTTGTTATTCAGGTGGAGTGGGCATACTCCAGCTCCCCTCAATTAAACATTGTCATCTTGTGGGACAGAAGAAGGGTGCCTTCTCTGTTGCAAGTTTCCCTTTGAAATAACATCCACCCAGAGTTCTGTATGGCATCCGCTTTCCTAGGGTTCTGGAAGGCCCTTAAGACCTGGCTCTGTTCCCAGGCCTGGGGTTAGTGTAGTGTTGTTGTTGTTTTTTATTTACTGTTACATCTGCCTTGTCTGGACTGTTATGCTTTGTTGCTATGTTTTTAATTGTTTTTAATTGTATATTTGATATGTTGTAAGCTGCCCAGAGTGTTTTGAGTGAGTGGCTGTACAGGTAGTCCTCACTTAACAACTGTTAATTTAATGATGATTTGAAGTTATGATGGCCTTGGAAAAAGTGCTTTACAACCTGTACTTGCACTTACAACCATCGCAAACCATCACAAAGCGTCACACCACCACCCGTGGTCAGATGATCGTGATTTGTGACCTTTTTTTACAATGGCCTTTAAGCAAATCACTGTGGCTGTTAAGCGAATCACTGTGATCATTAAGCAAATCATATGGTCATTAAGTGAATCATGTGGTCATTAAGCAAATTCTGGCAAAAAAAGTCCATTGGGAAAGCTGGATTTTCTTTTAATGTCCATGTGATTAGATTTAAGTGAACCATGGTGGTTCATTTAACAACCATTGTAAAAATGGTCATAAAATTGGGTCCAGTTATGTGGTGACTTGCTTAATGATTGCCCCACTTAACAACCAATTTTCCAGTCCCTATTGTGGTCATTAAGTGAGGACTACCTGTAATAAATTTAAATAATAGCAAATGCTACATGAGATGTCAGTATGACAAAGGCTAGTAGCCTAGGCTATAATTTCTCTATCTTACTCAAAAGTGTAACATGAAAATTTGATTGCCATGAGAGATGGCTGAGATCAATATCTATAGGCCATTCTGGTGATGACCATGGCATATGGAGGAGTGTGACTTAGAATGTAGGTGTGATGGACTACAGTGAACTTATAGCAGCAGGTTCTCAGGAAGGAGGGAGCACATTCCAGGAAGAGGGGTGAGACAAGAGATAACACAGTCCAGAGCAGGATCATGGGAAGAGGAAGAGATTTAGGTTAGCTACTCCCTAAAATCTCCCAGGAAATATCCAGTAGGTTAGAGTAATACATATTTAGTCTGGCAAGATTCTGTCTATATGGTGTAAGCAATAAAAGAACTGAACTTGGCTGGACTGTTTCTCTGTTGTTCTTGGGCTGGGCCTGACAGTAGGAGAAGTAAACAGTAAAGAACATGAATTAACTAATGAAATGAAAGAAAAAGGAAAGTTGTGCACTTATGGAACTAATAGAAAAGAGAATGCTACAGATGTGAATGCTATAGAGTGGAGTTTATGAATACAACTAAGCAAATAAAGGTGTAGATTTAATTCTGACTAAAAGGGCCGTCCTGCAGATAGCTGGGTATGAGACTATACTTGTGAGATTGGGTGATATGGAAAAATTGGGATTGGTGCCAGTGTACCAGATTCTGTGATGCATAGCGGCCTCCTTTCCTGTGTTGTTTGATGCTGTGGCTGAACTGGTG
This sequence comes from Liasis olivaceus, assembly GCA_030867105.1. NCBI lineage: Eukaryota > Metazoa > Chordata > Lepidosauria > Squamata > Pythonidae > Liasis > Liasis olivaceus. Next base: position 176,916,939 of record CM061350.1, on the reverse strand, counting down.
GTAATGTTCACCAGACTTATGGTACTGGGGAACTTTAACCTGTCTTCCCTAGGCACAAACCATGGACTGACCCAGTTTATTGAGGACCCAACCCAAGAGAGGTAGGGGGGGAGATACATTGCTAGACCTGATTTTTATCTCAAGGCAGCAGCACCATGATCTGGAGTTGGGGGATATTACCATTAGTCTCTTGTCATGAATGGATCATTCCCTGTTAAACCTGGAATTTATCACAACTATCCTCTGCTGTACAGAGGCAGGACCTATTTGACAGGTCCACCCCAGGAGACTAATGGACCTGACTGGACTTTAGAGAAAACTTGGGGTTCTCCCTGAAGCTCTGATGCACAGTTCAACTGAGGCTTTAGTCACCACTTGGAATGAAAGGATGATGATGGCCTTGGATCAGATCATGCTTGTGTGGACTCTCTTTGCACACAGAGTCTGGTGGAGAAATGGTTTACAGAGGACCTCCAGAGGATGAAGTCACAAAGGAGACACCTAGCATGCTACTGGAGAAAGAAATAGTGACTCCAACCAGAAATAGGGAACAGCCTTTCCTGTGGCAATAAGAGCAGTGAAATGTGCTTATTTCTCTGCTCTTATTGAGTCCTCCAAGTGTTGGCTGGTGGCTCTGTTCAGAGAGAACCAATACCTTCTGGGTAAGGAGGGGCTGGGAGATTATCTGAAGGGCTGATGTGAGGACTATTCTCAACACCTGGTAAAGAAAGTCCTGAGATTCATACTGACTGCAGCTATATAGGTCCTATGGAGTTGACTGAGACACTGCCTTGTGTTGTTATCTCAGAGGGTTCAATCCTGTTAGTCCTGAGGTATTGAACAGGGTCTTTGGTGCTGCTGGTTCAGTTGCTTGCATTTTAGACCCCTGTCCTTCTGATTGGTGAAAGTCTCCAGAGAGGGAGCATTTGGCTGGACCCATGCAATGGTGAATACTTCTCCTGGGGGGGAGGGGGGTGATTACACCAGCTCTGAAAGTGGCAGTGTTTCACCCACTCCTCAGGAAGCCATCATAGGATGCAACAGATGTGGACAATGCCCAAGAAAACAGGATGAAATGAAAGTAATAAATGCTGTGAGAAGGTTGAAAAATGGAAGTGGAGATAATATAACTGAAGAAATGTTAAGTGTTGGTGGCTGTGCAATCTGTATGAGAAAACTGCATCTGTGCCTATACAAGGGGAAAGGTAGTAAGAGTGATTGCAACAAAAACCTGAGAGGGCGTTTAGTCTGTGAATTGTGTCTAGGAAGGTGTTTGGCAGGATGATGATCAAAAGGCTACAATTTAGGAAGTGCGGTGGATTTCTACTAGACAGGAGTGAGCAGGCCAGATTTTTGGTGTTCAGCACTAAGCAGGGAATGTGTTAAGGATGTGTGATGTCTTCTTGCTTATTTAATGAATTTATGGATAACTGTCTAGGGAATGCTTGTGGTGACATGTAAGTGTATTTTTGAATGCAGATGATGCAAATGATTAATTATATTACATGATGCAATTTGGATGTGGGAATTAGTATGTCAAAGATTAAGGTAGCTGTGTTTGATAGTGATACTGGTGTGAACAATTTCAAATTATGCATAAATAGCAAAAGCTAGAGCAAGTAGGTGAATCTGTGTACTTCACATTTACTGAACATAAATATTTACTCAAGACAGCCACTTTGGTGTAGTGATTAAGGTGCAGAACTAGAAACCAGGAGACCATGAATTGTAGTCCTCCCTTAGGCATGAAGTTGGCTGGGTGATCCTGGGCCAGTCCCTCTTTCTCAGCCCAGCCACCTCAAAAGGTTGTTGTGGGAAAAATATAAGGCAGGAACATTATGTATGCATGCCTCCTTGATCTGACCAAAAATAAAGGTGGGATAAATATTAAATAAATAAATAGACAAACAAACAAACAAGATGAGAAAATAGAAACATGTTAAAATGTGTAAATCCTAGTATAAATGTTGTGGGTAATATGTTGTCTTTTGCAAGGAATGAATGTCAAAGAAGCGACAATGGTTTTGTATAAGAGCATTTTTCTGCCCATATTGTTATATGGAAATGAGAGTTAGGTATGTCTGGGGAAACATAAAATGGAAGGCAGTGGGGACTGGATACTTAAGAAGCACCCATGGTGAAACAAGAAGAGAGAAGATCAAAAATGAATGGATACTGAATATAAAGAAATGAAAAAAGGAATGTTGAGGTGGCTTGGTCACATAGAATGACTGAGGACTGAATTGTGAAACTTACAGATGAAAGTCAAGTAAATGTGTGAATTAAAAGAGAAAGGCTGAAAATAGTGGCTGATGGAGTCAATGAAATCTTGAAGAAGAAAGAGGTGAGAAAGTTTAAAAACACAAGGCAATGTATGACATTCTTTACAGATATAGTGGAAACAAAGTTTGCAAGGATAGAAAGGTATGGAAAGATAAAGCAAATGGTGTTAGTATACTGTAAATTAGTTTTAGCTATTTTTCCTTTTCTTTTTATCATCTCATGTCATTAATTTGTTTGGCTTATTATTTCTTGTACCCTTTTCTGTGATCTGTATAATGTTGCTTACTCCAAAAGAGAATAGCATGATGATTATATATCTGTGTATGAAAGAAGGAAAAGCCAAGAACATCAAGAAGCAAGAAATATCTGTATGTCCAACAGGACTGTATTTTCTCATTTTTATTTCAATTTTCTAAGGTTGACAAATGACATGGTCTGTATCTGGAAAAGGCAGAAGAGCTGATGGGCACTGGTTACTAAGTGTTTATTTGCCTTTCTCCACATGACCAAAATGTCTTGAGAAACCTTTTGCCTTCTGCCATCATACATCCATTTATTTTTACTTTATTTATTTAATTTGCCAAATTTATATTTTATACATTTATGTCCTGTTTCCCTTTACCGTCTAAGCAAAAGCAGTCTCACTCTCATTGTTTTGTATATGAAAGATGTTTCCAGACTCTCTGTTCTCCAGACATACAGTGTTCTTCATATATAGTTTTTCATATTCATCAATATACTGGTATAGTTATGGATGTGAGAATTAGAGTCACTTTTTTGTGAGATGGGTGGCTATACAAATATGATAAATAAATAAATAAATAAAACAAAAATAGCTATGCTCTGATTCAGAGGTGACAGGCAAATTCACCTCAGCGCAATTCAGAATTGGCTTATTAGAAGTTAGAATTTTTTTTTAAAAAAAGAACTCATGTTGAGGAAAACTTGCTTGTTTTTGCTCTCAAGCTCACAATCTTGGCATATGCATGTTGATGGTGCTGTACAAGGATGCATTATTCTAACTTCTTGTAGAATTTTGTTTGGGAAGTCCTGGAACTCCAGGATGGTCTTTTCAATGCCTTGTATGTTGTGAGTATACTACCTGAATCCCCAGAGACTGGGGATGAGTCCAGAGTTCCTCTAAATATTGTCACCAGATGGTAATTTTTAAGGTGATAGAAAGAAGAAGCAATTAAATACATAGGGAATAACCATATCACCTGTACTTAATTATTTTAATATAATTTTAACTATATTTACATTTAAATTAAGTTAAATCAAATTCATTGCTTATCCTCACCAAACCCTTTCCTTTGTCCTGGCCTCAACTTCTTTTGGAAATCGTCTCCTGATACGGCATCCTTAAACTAAGTATGGCTCTTAGCCTCAAAATAGGTTGTGCATCCTTGCATTATATGATACAGTAGGTGAAACAAGTACAACTGAGAATGAGAAAGACTTTTAGATCTACATGGGAACCAAATATACATAACCAAGAGAAATGACTAGTCTTAACTTATCACCAAACAAGGTAGAAAAGAATATGGTGTCATATGAATGCTGAAAATTTGTTGCAAAACTCCCCAAAGATTTGGGGGAATGGGAGACTTCAAAAAGTGGGGAAAATGGTTTCAGTGATAGTGTTCTTATTTTACTGGCACTAAGCATTTCAATGGTAGATCCAGTTGACACGGTACAGAGCTTACTATTAATCAATGAATAAAGGCCTAAAGTAAGGAATGTTTGCCTTTGTGCCTATAAACAACTCATCTAGGGAAGTACAGTCTGCTAGTTACAAAGCACACAAGTTCTGAATCTCATTTCACATTCCAAGTCGGAAAAGAGCTCTGGGAATGATGTTTCATTTATAATACATTAATTTGTTAAGAACTTGATCATTTATATTTTGAATCAGGTAACTAATATGTATTTGGTATCATCTCTATATCAGATTAATTTACTCCTTTGTTGTTTCAGGTATGCAAGCTTCTATATTTTTTAGATTCTAGTTATATATTACTTTTTTCAGCTAAAGTCATCAGTATCCTATTCTAGAGTGAGTTGGGAGGAAGTACAGCTCTTTAAGAGCAGTAAACATCTTCAAGAGACAGAGAACAGACTTCAAGGTTGCAGCCTGGTAAAATTTGCCCTGGAGATCTTATCAAAACTATTGTTCTTTTATTGCAAAGCAAAGCAATAATTCCCTCTACAAGCAATTAAAGAAATAAGTGCACAATACACTTCAATGAATTTCAGTGTTGTTTTATTAATATTCAGTGCATTTTGTATGAATCCAACTATGAAATCTATACAATGAAATAATAATGGCTCCCAAGGAAACAAATGGCTTCTTAAAGGAATTTTAATAATTATTGTATGAACGTTGTATTTTATAAAGAGAAATTTTAAAAATAAAATAAAATTACAGCAATCAAGGTAAATGCTGCATTGTGTGTCTACATATTGCAAAGACAGAAAAGTAATCAACCCCAGAAATAGTAATAATTGCAGGAAAATGTGCACTCATCTTGTTTTTCTCATAAACAGCATTATACACACAAACACAGAGTTACACACACACACACACACTGTTATACATATACATATACATAAACAGTTGTTGTTGATGGTGATGTAAGACATTTTGGGTAGATTTTGAACAGTTCAATACTGTTGGATTTAATAGTACGTGGATGCTTAGACATCTGCTTCATCCATTTAAAACCCAAACTCAAACATTGTATTATATCATGCTGTGGTCATGCTGTAAGGTAGTGTATTACAAACACATTTTGACCCCTCTAACCTAAAACATCTACTGTGTTAGCACTATTATGTTATAGATAATTTGAAAAAGAAACAGAAGTATAGCTGAGTGATTGAAACAAAAAGCAATAACTCATTCTCTAAACTAAGGAAAAATTAGCAAAATGTATATGTTTTAGGAAGGAAGGAATGGTCAGTCACCTTGGTTGATCTGAACAGCCAAATGCTAGACTTGACAATCAGGAAATGCACAGGTCCAACAACAACATTCAAGGAGCAGCTGCTAGGCAATTAAACTTCCATTACATAAAGCACTGACCCAGATATTGAGTTTTCTTTGCCATTGAATGTTTTCTACAAGTTGCATCTGTTGCATATTGGAGCAATTTGGTAGATGTCCACAATACTGACAATGAAAGTCAGTAAAATTGCATGTGGCAGGTTTGAGGTGCCGTACAACACCATGGAGAAATATGATGGTGGCATTTTCTAGTTTTCATTTTATCTGCCATGAGACTTTGCTTCTCTCAAGCTCTGTTGCATTAGCATCAAAGACTTCCCTGTACTGTAGATTTCATAGTCAAATTTCAAAAATGCGTTGAATAATTTCATGATAATCAGCTGAACCATGACTGTGAAAAAATTAAGCCCTGATTTAAAAGTGAAAGAAGGTATGATTTGGTTAGAGTTTGTGATATGAAATTGAAGGGCAAAGCCTGATTCAAGCCATTTTGAGATACTAGGTTTTATTCAACATAGGATTAGTCCACAGACTACAATAATGGGGAAGCATCAAATTGCCTGTAGCTGCTTCCCTATTTTGGTAAAATGGGAGGAAAATAGCAAGGATTGTAGGCCTTTAAAACATACAAATCCTGCCAGTTTCAGCTGGATATTTTAAAAGGTTTCAATACGTGTGTGTTTGTGTGCGCGCGTATATCTATATCTATATCTTCCACCAATCCAACTTTTAAGGCAGAGATAGCTGGAATGAGTAAAGAACAGCACAACAATCTCTAAATTATCCATCAAAGAATCTATGGAGAAATTGTGCTGAATTCCAATTTCATATTAAGCACTGGAGAGGTAAGCTCTTACTTATATAAAATCTAAGGTCTTGGCTTTTCATTATTAGATTTATAACCCTTTTTTTTTCTTTTTCTTTTTTCTTTTTTCTTTTTTTTTCTCAGATACCAGGTTTCCAGTGACATTGAAGAATGATCATTTACTTGCTCTGATACTGTTACATTCTTTGCTGCTTTTGATCACTGCGATTTATGAGGTGACAAGGAAATTGGCATAACTAATTGGCAAGCTTGGCTCCTTATGGGAAGGACCTCCTCATCTATGGCTCTTGTGGGAAGGACTGTGTCAGGGCTGAAACTTGTAGGCAATAGTCTGTGTTAATTAATTAGCAGAAAGAACAGAAGGAGGCTGGCATGTTGAGATATAATGGCATAGAAATAGACAAGCCACAGAGAAAGAGGCTGGCACAGAATAAGGGACATTATAGCTTTGCACCACCTATTCATAAAAGCAGAAAACATTTTCTTGTGTAATCCAGGCACCCATTCACCCATTGTCAAGAAGCTTAAACCTGCCCCAATCATACAGAATTTAGAAATAGAGTGTACCTCAAGACCAGACAGCCTTGAGCCAAAATACAGTTATTTTGGAACAGTCTGCATCGAAGTGTAACATTCTATTAACACAAAGTTCAGGTTTGTGGTTGACACATTAAAGTAGTTGAGAGCTGAGAAAGTGAATGAAGTTCAAAGCAATGTTTGCCTTGCTACCCTTAAAGAGGTTTGATTGGCAGAGTGTTTATAAGATGACAGTACTTATTGACACGCTAGAAAGTGCCCCTCATACTATTCTACCCTTCAGCATTCTCCATATATGGAACTGAGATTGCAACATTGTGTTTGCCTGTAACAACCCACATGCAGCAGAAAAGCCATCACACCTGCAAAGGGGCTTGAAAGGCAATGAAGCATTCTAAGCCACCCAACTTGATTGGCTGCTTTAAAGTAGGGCCTAATTCAGGAATATGTTTTGATGAGGTAATTTGATTTTTTTATTGATAAAAATATTCTTTTGCAGATTTCCTGTCCAAAACAATTTTCCATCTTTAATAAACAGTGACCACCACTAGGAAATGAGGAACCATAAAAATAAATAGGAAATTATACCTAGGAAACAGAACATGACCTAACAAAACTGCATTGGCAGAACTGCTTACAGCTGGAAAGCAAATATAGATTAACTGTTATGGATTTACAGGAAAGCAAAATGAATGATAAGTAAAGAATCTAAAGAACTTGGCATGTGTGCAAGATAGGGCAGAATAGTAACATAGGCAATGGAGTGTTTAAATTGCCTCCAGTCTCTCCCCCAGATGCTGTCAATTTCAAGTTAGTAAGTTAAAATTAAAATTAGCAATTGTAACAGTGGATAAGGTGAGAGAGGATAAGGTGAGAGAGGATAAAATCAATTTATTTTAAAGAAGTGTATGTAGTTTAAGAAAAATGGGTGGGTGGGGGTAACTCAATTATGCCTACTTTCTCCTTTTAGCACCACAACTTTTCCCCTTTGTTCTTCTGCACCTGTGCCACAAATTGCTCAGAATCTGTCATTCTACCCAGGGAATTTAGAAAGAAAGGATCAAGAGTGGGACATTCTAACAAATTGTTGACAAGAAGCAAACAATTGAGTCTGGCAGATAGTTCTGTAATGATACCGACCTTGAATTTCTGCTTGACAAATAAGACACAGGCTCTGCAACACCAACTAATTTTCTAATGCTAAAACAAAAGGAAATGTATATTCTAATTTTAGTACCTTATTTTTAACTTCCACAATAAATAATTCAAAACTGTTATCTGAAATGAAAAACATGCACATCCTGAAGATATTAAACATTCCATTTTCTATCATACTTTTAGTAACTTTTAATATAGTTAAAGCATTTTTATATCACCATTCTGAAAACTACAAAAGTGGTATGCAAAATTTCAAAAATATAAATCGATAGTCATTGATTTCCCGAAATGTATGTGTGTATATGTATCTGTGTGTGCGTATGTGCCTATATCATCTATATCTATATCTATATCTATATCTATATCTATATCTATATCTATATCTATATCTATCATCTATATCAATATTCTTCCTCTACTGTATTATACTAAAGTCTCATAAACAGATTAGAAACTCATAAAAGTTAGGACTTCAGGGAAGAAATGCAAACTCAGAAAAGCAGAGCCAACGACAGTGGCAGAATGAAGAGCTGACAAGTATACCAGCTCTTCATAATTCTTCTCTAGACAAGGAGAGGATCTGAAATTGCCCTCAAGTGCTCCAAACAGCTGTTCCTTATGAGGAGACCGCAAGATAGTCTCTAGTGGGTTTATTGCTCTGGGAGACAAGGGAATAGCCATCTTGCTCAAACTGTGGGCAGCGACTTCCAGGGAAGAAATGGCAAACTGAAGAGTGGGCGGATAGACCGGCTCTTTGTAATTCCTCTCCAGACAAGGAAAGGACTTGAGATCACCCACAACTGCTCCAGGTAGTTGCTGCAGCTTTAGATCTCTGGGAGATGAGGGAATAGCCATCTTGCTCAAACCATGGTCAGTGCCTTCATACTTCCTTTTCTAATCACTTTCGGAAATTGCTAGTTAACTGATTTTCAGCTATTAGGAACTTTTGGATTGACAAGTTTTATAGCACTGGGTAAGTTTCTTTCAAACCTTAGTAAAAGAAGTTTCAAATGCAAGTTTGAGGACTTAATTTTTTCTTTGAATATACAGCAAAAAGGTGATTAAAACTTTGATTTTAGAAAGTTACAAATGGACTAAGGGTCCAGATAAATTTGAAATAAGATTTTTGAATTAATTATAAAGAATAATTCCTATGGGAAAATGCTTTTGTTTTGAATTCTTTAAAAAAACATAATAAGATAAGACTTTAAAAATTATACACTAGAGGGAACTAAAGATTACAATTAAAAGAGAACACTCAAACTCAACTTACTAATACAGAATTAAGTAAAATATTTTAACATTGGACATATTGAAGGATATTTTTGAACAACAGACTCAGAAGTTAATTTTAAGAATCTGTGCCTCTATAGATAGACTGTGTTTAAAAGAGGCTATGGAAGAGGAACAAATATTAACTGACAAGATTGAGGCTGATTTGAAAGTGGATTTTAAAATGACAGGCTACAAGAATAACATGGAAAAAGATGTTACACTGGACATACAAAAGAAACCGGCTAATGTCCCAATAATTAAAAAGGATATACAAATAAAAGGGATATACAAATAAAAAACAAAGCGAGTGGTCTGGATAATTGTTTTATAATGGATTTACAAAAGAGGCTTATTAAAACTTTGAAGAATTTTGTGAGAAGGGACAAAGAAAAAATGAAGAGAGGTCAAGTTCTAGGATGTTATTTGAAGGGCCTAAAGATCAATATTGTTGAAAGTAAAAGGAAGAAATATAAAGTTGGTTTATTTGACAAAGGCTAAAATAGATACGTTGCTATCTCTGGTAACCCTTAATGGACTTTTGCTGACATGATATGATGAGGCTTTATGGCTTTGTTTATAGATAAGAGATGGGATACGGGAAGAGGAGATCATTTATTGTATTTCCAGAGAAGGTGATAAGTTATTAAAATCATTTATATTTGTTGTGATGAAGGGGAAATCACTTCTTTATATATTTCCTTTTTTTTTCCTTTACTATATTCTTATTTTTTCTTTCTTCCTCTTTTGTTCCTTTTCTGCACCTCCTATTTTTTCTTTTTTTCTTTTCTATTTTTTAGTTTATATTAGTTTTTATTGTTGTAAATTGTAACCTTATAGTAAATAAAATTACTATTAAAAAAAGAAACTCATTAAAATTCAATTAATTAGGAATTGAACAAAGCTAGTCAACTAGAATAGGGAAAGTACAGGTTTCAGAAAACTGTTCTATTAGGGAACACCTAATTGTTGTAAGCCACCCAGAGTCCCCCATTGTGGGGAGATGGGCGGGGACAAGTCTATCAAATAAATAAATAAATAAATAAATAAATAAATAAATAAAAACACCTAAGGTGCCATTAAGGTGGTGGAGCTGGTTTTCTCAGTTCAGTCTTTGAGTCCTCTTTGATTCAATGAGAATCAGAACAAAAACTCCTTGGTGGGATGTGTCCATCTGACTCATCCATGTTAAGTGACTCAGAGAGAAAAGGACTTAGCTAGATTCCTCTCAACATATAATGTGGCTGCAGGCTAGGAGAGATTCAGTACAATACACAGGATTTCTGGGTTTTGAAGTGGTAGAATGACTCAGACTGGAAATGGAGGCAAAAGGAGGTTGTCCATCTTTCCTTCATTCTAATTACGATTTGCAATGAGTGGTTTGAATTTGTTGGTTGATTGAATGGTTCATTGATTATGTGCCACCATGTAAGTGTTGAGTGATAATGACTATTGAACATCTCTTTATTTATTTTTTACTTATAATAAGGTTGTAGTCTCTTAATTTGGTTTTCCTGTGCAATGGATCTAATTAATTTCAGAAAAACAAAATCTCCTTTTTCAGCAACAACAAAGTATCTAGTCAAGATAATAATACAACATTACTTGGTCAATTAACACTATAGTCCAGTAGATAGATTGTTTTGGGATAGTTTATTATATATTTGATCATAAAGTATTGCCAAGTACACTCAATTAGCTGGGGCTCAATGGATTGGTGGAACTGATTTATTATCACCCAGTGAGGCAATTATTATTTTTATTTATGGTTGGTCGCACAGTCAGCCAGATGTTTAGACTGGCTTTGGCATTTTTATCCACCTACCAAGTTCTTTCCAAGGACCTGGGATAAGCAGATGTTGTTGTCTGATGGTGTTAAAGATATCGTCGCAGGATGTAAGCTGTTCCAAGTAAATCTGCCTTTTGCAATTGACTGATGGTGATTTTGTCAACGTCAAAGGTTTTCAAGTGGTGCTCCAGATGTTTCGGGATTGAATGTAAGGCGCCTATTACTGTTGGTACTATCTTTGCTTTCTTTTGCCATAGTCATTCTACTTCTATTTGCAGGTCTTTATATTTTGTGATTTTCTCCAGTTCTTTCTCTTTCTCTGTCTCCAGGTATTGCAATGTCCACTATCCAGACTTTTTTGTCTTTCTTATCAACAATTGTTAAGTCTGGGGTGTTGTGTGGCAGGTGCTTGTCTGTTTGAATTCTAAAGTTCCGGAGCACTTTAGTTCCTTCATTTTCTATTACTTTGTCTGTTTTGTGATCCCACCAGTTCTTGCTTGTAGGCAAATGGTATTTCTTGCAGATATTGCAAGGCACCATTGTTGCTACTTGGTCATGCCATTGTTTGTAGTCAGTCTGTGTGATCTTCTTCCACCAGCTAACTAGGTGGTCCACTGTTTCTTCAACTTCTTTGCAGAGGTGACATTTGCTGTCTGTTGCTGTCTTCTCAATTCTGCTTTATATGCATTTGTTCTTAAGGCTTGGTCTTGTGCAGCCAGAATTAGCCCCTCTTCAACTTCCTGCTCCTAATCATTGCCAGGTCTTGTTGTTAACTGCTTTGCCTGCTAGTTGTGTGTGTGTGTGTGTGTGTGTGTGTGTGTGCTGGCCATGTAATACTTTGCCTTGCCATGTCTATTTTCTATTCTTCATTTGGTCTTTCTTATAAGCCAGTTTGGCTTCTTTGCTATTCAGTAAGCCTTCATGGTGTACTAGCTTCAGTGCATCTTCTTCACTCTCCTTCAGATATTCTTCCAATGCCCTTTTTTCTCCTTCAACTGTCTGGTGTACTTGCAACATTCCATGCCCACCTATGCTCCTTGGTAAGTAGAGTCTGTCAACGTTGCTACGTGGATAAAGGGCATGATTCATTGTCATTATTTTTCTGGTTTTCCTATCCAGGGCTTTTCATTCAGCTTGAGTCCAGTCCACTATTCCAGCTGTACATCTAATGACTGGAATTGCCCAGGTGTTAATTGCCTTTATGGTATGTCTGCCACTGAGTTTGGACTTTAAGATCTTCTTCACTCTTCTAATATATTCACTACTAACCTTCTTGACTTGATGTCAGCCTGAAGGATGCCCAGGTATTTGTAGTGATCTTCTTCATTCAGACTCTTGATGTTATTTCCACTGGGCATCTTGATTCCTTCAGTTTTCACAATTTTTCCCCTGTTGATGGTCAGGGTAGCACATTTGTCCAGTCTAAACTCAGTTGCAATATCTTGGCTGTATGTTTGGACAGTGTTGAGCAGTGATTCCATCTCAGATGGTGTTTTTCCATACAGCTTCAGATTGTCCATGTAAAGGAGGTGGGATAATCTGGCAGATGTTTTTGATGTTTTGATGTCCTGACTTGTTCAGTATTGATGACAGAGGAATCAATGCAATGACAAACAGTAGTGGTGACAGTGAATCTCCTTTAAAAATTCCTCTCTTGATTTTAACCTCTCCCAGTTGATCACCATTGACCACTGTGTCTTCCATTGTGCCATTGATCTTTGCACAAAGCTTCTGATGTTTCTACTGACTCCTGTTATTTGTAGACACTTCATTATCCAGTGATGTGGCAGTGAGTAGAATGCCTTCTTGCAATCAATCCAAGCTACATTCAAGTTGGTCTTCCTTCTCTTGCAGTTTTCCAAAATCATCTTGTCAATTAGGAGTTGATCTGTTGTCCCTCTGCTGTTTGGGTGGTTTCCTTTCTGCTCAGATGGAAAGAGCTTGTTTTCAACTACGTGCCATTGGACTGCATCAGCTACCACAGCCAGATGTTCACCAATCTTCAATTTTACCTCCTTGCATTATGTTGTTAAACTGCTTGGCAATGAGTCAGTGCAGAGGAGTCAGATGTTTCAGTCAAAAATCATACCATTCATCTTCACCTGGTGCTGACCAATTCTTGATCTTCCTTGCCCTTATCTCCTCCATTTACTTATTACAAGTTCTTTCATTTCAGCTTCTTTTTTATTCTTATCTACCTCCTTTATCCAGGCTGCATTCTTGTTGTATTTCTTTGGGTTGTCCCATAGCTGCACCCAGAACTGCACTGTTTCTTCTTTGTTAGGTGCTGACTGGTTCATTGCAGTCTCTCTATTGATGGATTGGTAGAAACGTTTCTGATTTGACTGAAATTGGAGATTCTGCCTGTAGTATGCAATTTGAGCTTTATATCTGCTGACCATCTTGGCTATGGCTGTTATTTGCTGCTTTATTATTTCCGGTGCTTCCTTGATCTTTCTTGTTTTTAGGTGACATTTGTTGATCAGCTATTATTTGGTCTTTTTGTTCTTCAGCTTCTTTTCTTTCATCTGTTCTAGCTTGCTTGCATCTGATCTTAGCATGCTGATCTTATTTTCCAACCTGATCTTCCATTTTGGTGGTGCACTGTTTGGCTTTTTTCTTGTTTGTTGATTTTGCATCCAAGGTATTCAGTTATAACTGCAGCCATGCTGTACATCACTTGGTTTGTTTCTTGCAATGAGCTGGTGCTTGTATTTGATATTACAGTATTGGCATTGTTTAATACTTGTGCTAGTTTTTTATTTATAACAAGCTTCAATGCAGGCAGCCTTATTCTGTTGTTTTTGTGCTGTTCTAGATGCTCAGTCATTGTTTCAATTCCTCTTGTTTTTTAGTTAGAGGGCTTTGTTTTTTCTGAGGAGAAGGCTCTATTGTCTGAGCTACTTCTGGCAAGGCTTTAATTTCTTTGCCCTGGGTAGACCTTTGCAGTTCTTCCAATTCTACTTCTGTGAATATGTTATTTCATGTTATAAATCAACATTGATCAGCTAGCCTCTGTTATGTTATTTCTGATTCTGGATGTTGCTCTTTCCAGAACTGGTACATTCTTTTCAGTTATCCTCTTCTTGTTGGACTTGATTTGTAATAGTATTAGTAGTAGTAGTAGTAGTAGTAGCAGCAGCAGTAGTAGTAGTAGTAGTAGTAGTAGTAGTTGTTATTATTATTATTATTATTATTATTAGAGTTTAAATTACAGGAACAGTTTATTTTTGAGATAGAAACTACTCGTTCTATATTGACATAATCTAGAAAAAATGTAAAGGATGTATAAACCCCTGTTTTTCCTGAAAGTTGACTGCTCATATTTCTTGGTATAATACATATTGTCATTAATAACAATTGCATTTAGCAGTTAACTTATGCTAAGTATGAAGACAGCTACACCCTAATATAATATATCTCACTCTGATTAGCTATGCTTGTTTCACATGACCTAGAAATGCTGGCTATATCTGCTGTCCTTTATTAGATTCTCTGCCAGTCTTGATTGCTGATGTGGTGAAGAGGAAAAAAACATAAAACTGACTATGGAAGACTAAGCTCAGGATTTACAGTTATACTTTGTAGCTAAGACAGCACTGGGTCACCATGAATCATAAACAGTTTTACAACACATAAAATTTAACAGACCCAAAGAACATGATAGTAGAAGACATAAATGTTAAAATTAACTACAGGAGCACTCAGTCATTACATAGGGATCAGGAGACCAACTAAAGAGCTGAAAACTGGCCAAAGGACTGTCAAGAAAATATGACTATGTAGGAATGTGTGGCAAGCATATAAAATAGGTTTTGCTCAAGGGACCAAAGGTCCATCTTAGCCAGTCTTCTGGTTCAAACATTAGCCAACCAGATGCCTCCAAGAAACTGAAGAACAGGAGCATAAGAGACAGTCAGAAGTTGGTATTTATTTGGAAATATCAATCTTTCTGAACTTAGCAATTCCATGTGATCATTGTATCTAAGAGCCAGTAATAGAACTAGATTTTTCTAACCTATCCTGTCTAAATCTAGCATTCTCTCCCATAAGGAGCCTTGTAGCACCCAAAATTCTCAGTCAAGATTATCTTAGAACTGAAAATAGCATAAATAAATTTTAATTTGTATAAATTAAACATTTCTTTTACCCTGATATTCCTGCCAATAATTTCATTGGATATTCTAGCACAGTGAGACAGAGAAAATATTTCTCCTAGACACTTTTCCAACACATCATATAAGGTTAGTAAATACAAAACTTTTCCTTAATTATCTTTGATTCTGTAATATATTTGATACTAAAACCAGTATTTTAATGGCTAAATATGCCTAGTAGTATTTCACAGTTGTATCTGAAACATTCCAAATGTCTTAACAGTTCATTTATTTTCTGTTTCAGTCTCTCTGCCACACCATCTTTCCTTCATAGAAATCATGGTGGTAGGTATGTTTTCTCACATGCATGTGTCTCTTCATTTTTATATCATGCAAGATAATTAGGTGGAGAGGTAGAAGGTGACTCAGTCTATATTCACCATTGAAAGTGAGAGTTATGCAGTCATTAAACGTTTGTGCATGATTTTATTTGGGCAAGTGGACCTGACATTGATTTTAATCCATCCAGTCAATAAAACCTAAAAAGATTTAGGATCATAATAAAGATTGATCTCACTCATAAGATTGCTAAGAAAGGGTTCAGGTCCTTTCTGATTGTGCAACAACAGCTAGTTTTACCAGTTGCACCATTCTTCATTTAATACATGTCATATAGATGATGGAGAATCTAAATTATTGGCTTCCCCTTATATAGACTCTCTATGTACGAGAGAGAGAGAGAGAGAGAATGAATTTTGAACTTATTGTCAAAGTTGAGTAAAACTAATTTTGTAAAATAACTGTAAGTTTAAGGTTTCCAATAGTAAACATATGATTTCTCAGGATTTTGGAGGCCATAGATGGATGTAAGGTATGATGCAAAGAAACAAAATTTAGAGAGTACAGATACAAAGTGACAAAGGATATGAAAAGTTGAAACATTTTAGGAACAATCATAATTCTATACAGTAGTAGAAAACATATTCATAGTACTTTCACTTGTATGTAAAGGTTTGAGATATTTTCTGTGAGAAGGAACAGCAGGAAGTATTACATGGAAAGAACCTTGCCTAAGACCCTAAACAATTATTCTCAGTCAGAATAGGATTCTGTAATCCAGATGGAACAGTACCTTAAGTAAACAAACAGCTTCATACAAGACCCATGGCTATAGCCTATTGGATACTATAAAAGAAAAATACTATAAAGTATAAAGATAATAAAGAAAAAGAAAATACTATAAACTTGAGTAATTATTAGGACTGTGCAGAGATCCAGATACAAATGGGAAAAGGTGATTTGGAGCACATCACATCTGCTGTTACATCCTTATATTAAATTTATATTTTTGTAGACTTGGCAGCTGCCACTCTGAGCCCAGGAAAAGATGAGTTTCTTTAAGAGTTATCAATTCTTAAATTGTTGCACTATGAGGGCAATATGACCATCTTTGTGTATTCTGAACCACAGTTTATTTTATTTGTTTGTTTGTTTGCTTGTTTAAAAGATTTATATGGCCACCCATCTTAAAACACAAGTCTTGGTGGCTCACAACAACAATGAAACCCAGAAAAGTTTCCCTTCTAGATGATTATATCCTTAGATTTAATGCATAATCAGACTCAATTCAAGAGGATCTCTCTCTCACTCTCACTCTCACTCTCTATGTTAAAACTGTCCACTGTTCAAAAATGGTTTGGAACAAGTGTGGATATTACAGATTGCGTATACATTGGGAACTGTGAAAATAAATCAGATTCAAGCAATCAAAAACATGGGAGTTAAAAATATTGAAGAGAATGAATCTAAACCTGAAAAGCAGAAATTTGAAATTAAAGACAGCAAGGGACCTGAATTCAGAATTAAGGTTATCAGACCAGACGGCATTAAAGTGTGTATTTTAATCCCTGCAGAGATGTCCCCTTCTGTTTTAGGAAGCCATCATAAGAACAGACCAGAATGTCATTGTAGATGAATCATAGCTTACTTGCCTTGTTCCTACTGGGATTTATTTATTTGTTTGCTTGTTTTAATTTCTATAGCCATGCATCTCAACCAAGTGACTTTTTCTGCATGTTTGCATCAGGTCAATGGGAAATGCACACATAAATCTGGATATGCTTATCTTTCCACAGGTATAGTACTACACGCAATAGAATTTCCCCTTTTTTGAGTTGTGAAAACATTGCATGCCTTCATCATATATCAACTGATTTCTCCTATAGCGCTGAAAATTGCTTTTCTTCAGTGGATAATGTGTTCCATTTTGGATAGCCTTTGGAAGTTGTCTGAGGGGTGGAAGCATGATATATATTCCATATACACTGATGGTTTCTGGATTAGGAAAGAGCAAACTAAAGAGGAATAATTTCCAAGTGCAGAGCAATCTAGTTCTTCCTTTAAACATTGTAATTAAAATACGCTCTTTAAAAAAGTGTAGTCAATAGAGTAAATTACTCCGCAGAATCAGCTGAATTTGCTACATGTTTTACAATACCCATGGAAAAGGATGCAAGTTAATAAATCTGGGAACTGGTGGCCACAGAAACAAATTGTTTTCTCTCCTCTGAACGGCTTCTTTCACCACCACTATCACCACCACCAATCAACAGCAATTTTTAGAAACCTTGGGGTAATATAACAGTGTTTATATGGCTTTCACAGCTAGTTTTTTGCATAGGACTAATTTATTTAGCATCTGCAAGTGCTGATTCATTATCATACATTACATAGGGGGCTCAGTTTGATGGTCAAGGGGAAAAACGCAATTTCAGAGACCCCAGAAAGATTCTTGTCTTTGTTGGCCTGTTTCCATCAGCTGTTAAACAGACCAGAGCTTTGAGCTTATAAAACAACCATCCGGCCTAACTGTACAGGCACTCTGCAAAGCAAGAAGGAAAATAGAAATTTTAATGTTTCAGAATAAGAGAAAGGAGACAGAGAATTAAACCACTGCTGTTTGAAATACAGGTTCTGAAATTGTCTAGATTCACAACCATTCAGACACAGCCACATATTAGAATTTAATTTTTCTATCTCCTCCCCAGGAAAATAAATCTGGGATAGAGATGTTTTTCATGCCCAAGATTTCAGAGTTATAGTTGCTCAGTTTGAAGACTCTATCAATTGGAGTAGAAAAGATTCTTTATAGTTCTGTGGCTGCCCTCTGGCCACAGCAAAACAATATAGAGTGTTTCATTTTATCAGAAGAATGACCCAGTGTATTTTTCCTTTCCACATAATCTGTTTATCCATCTAATCTGCAGGGCTGCTTTGTGTGCTAGTGAATAGATATTTATAAAATGACGAGCAAAGTAAACTATCGCCCTCTTGCATTGGTAGTGCTATTGCACTTGGCATTACACATACCAGGAGATTGGCTCAACCAAATTCACCTCAGGATTCAGGATCAACTTTTCAATATGCATAACTCACAAGATCACCAGCAAATATGGTAATGGAGGTGCTTGATGGCTTTGATTGCTTCTAGCCATCTTATTCACCCTCCAGCTGTGATTTTGCTCATAATAGATTTGCTTTAAATTAGATATCAGAAAATAAGAACTAAGGAAGCCACTGGGAATTGCAGAAAATGCACACCTATTTATCGTAGGTGAAAAACAATGGATAAATTTGGTTTCCTACCCTAGATGACTGTCATTTATCAAACATTTCTAGTGGGTCTATATGGCAGTATATGGCAATCTTTCTCGAGGCTGCAACAGGTCTGGTAAATATTATCAGGAATTGCAGCAAGGAATTCTAGGGCTATAGACTGAACTGGGGAGTTGAAAACAATCCTAGAATGCAATAGCAAACCACTTCCATATTGTCACCAAGAAAAACTACATGGATATGTCCATGAAATCACTAGGAGATATGTTTGACTCAAAGGGTTTATTTTCCTTGTATCCCACCCTTCCTTGATACCTTAGAATAGTATATTTGGGCATTCCATTTTTTCCACCCAACAACTCTATGAAATAGCTTAGATTGAAGGCAGCAAACAGGCTAAGGTTTGCTATCTTAGCAAAGTAAGTTAATAAAGGATCCAGATAGTAGCCTTTAAATTGAATTGTATTTGATAAAAGGAACAAGCCTGGACAAAGCTTAAAATACCTATACATACAGGAAGGGAGTGGTAACAATTAGGCTACAGTCTCTTCCCTGCATTTTGGTATACATTTTTAGTATAAAAGTGCTAACCTTACTAGTGCATGGAGCATTTCACAGTAATTGTTGCATATTCCAACACAGTAGTACTCTGAATTTCATAGCACAACCTACAGCTGAATGTACTTTTCTAGTCCAAGTTTATGTCTACTGGGATACAGGTGTGTGTGTGTGTGTGTGTGTGTGGTTTATTCACATGTATTTAATAAACTATAATTGGCTAGATTCACACCATATGCTAAGCCATTTGCCAAGAGACAGTTTTCAAATCATAATGAATGTTCATACAACATACTAAAGCAAAATCAGTCAAACCATGTTCTGGCTTAGCATAATGTGTGAATACAGCTATTCACACCAAATAAGAGTTTGGAGTTTTTTTCTTATGCAAAGCAGCCAATTTTTTTTCAGTCAGGAAAGAATCTATTATTATATGTGTTCAGATTATTTGGGGGGGGGGGGGCTGTTCATCCACAATCTTCCTTAATGATCAGATAAGTGAATTATAGTAGAATATTTCTCTACAATAAGGAGCTTATTTACATAACCATGTAATGGAATAAAACTGTAGTATATAACCATGTATGGAATAAAACTGTGGTACAAATAATCTGAAGTAATGCCTCAAATTGTGATTGTTTTATATCAGCGTGGTTTATAGCTGTGCTTTTTCCTAACTATGAAAATATAAACTTTAATACTTTCTTCATTCAGAGGCTAAATGTATTATTGACCAAAGAGTTGTAGGGTGAGCAGAGTACTTCTTTGTTTCCTATAGCTTAGTAAAATAATATGAATGCTGCAACTCATTAGAATGTCTGTTTATAACCAGACATATTATTAGCTTTGTTCCTAATTCCTTTCTTCCTTAGACTAAGACTAGGATCCTAGGTTATTGCAATATTATATGATCATGAGCTCTACTAATCATTGCCTATAATAGGAATTAGTAAAGGACAAGACCTAACACTTGGCTTTTCACCAGTGTAACTGAATTAAGAAAGTTTGTATTTGCTATATTATAAAGAGGAAGCCTGTGTGCTGAAACAGTGTGATAAAAAGCAGAAGACCTCAAGTGGAAGCTGTAAGGGCAAAGTGATCTGTATGGTAGAAACCAAAACATCAGAGATGTTATGTGACAGACACCAGTTTAGGGACATTGGTTAATTTCCCAATTTGAGTTAATTCCTAGAAATAGTTAGGACGTGTCTCAAAAATGTGGCAAAAGTAGCTGGTAGGTATGCCAGGGATCAACTTAGAAATAAAATAACTTGCATGGAAATATGTCCTTCAAGAAGATGCTAGAAGGTAGAAATCAAGAAGCATAGAAAAGTTCTAGCCATATAGCAAGCAACAAAGACATTTCTATTAGCTGTGGGACACCTTGTGCACAAGCTCTCTTTTCTCTTCTGCCTCACTCTTGTTTTGGTTTGGACACTCAAAAATGTAGTAACATATGAGAAAAGGAGGAAGGCAGGAAAAAGGAATTAGCATTTAGGATTATTTAGCTTCATTAAAAGTTCATGGCTGATCACCACCTTCAGCTATGCTTCTGCCTGTATTTATATGGCTATCAAAAATGTTGCATAAAAGAGTGAATAAACAGAGATTGATGATCTGAATCTATTTCCACTTTTAAACTAATTTTAAGATTACTATTCCATAATTTTTAGTAGTTTTCATTAATAGACATGTAAGCAGAAACTTTTGTTGATTACATTTCTTCTACTGCACGTTCTTGTGCCATTCCCACATCTCTGAAAATCCCTCATGACTTTACAGAACACATTTTCAAGAAAAATGAATGAATGAAATTTACCTCTCCCCCTCCCTTCCATTTAGAGATGTTCAGTTCATAGGCTTGTAGAGTAAAAGATAGTATATATTTACTATCCCATTAGACATTTGGTTTTAATATTCCTGAGGACAAATAATCTCAATCCATACTGTGTTCAGTCATTTATGTTTACTGATACTAGGCAGAGATGGGCAACCTCCAGCCTTTGATCTGATTCATCGATTCCTCAGTTTAAGAAAACGTGTCCCTTCCCTGGCTGTGTGGTGTGCATATTGGCATATGCTATTTATATGTTATGCATATTTATCGCATAATGGACCCCAATAACCAATCAAGATGTAATAGGATACTTCATTTAAAATTGCCAAGTTTCTATAGCAATATGAATGAATAAATTGAATATTTCTCTCAGTGGGAATATGGTTTTCATTCTGTCCCTTTTTTCCCACAGCTGATTCCTGTATTTTCAACAGAGCTGAACTAGATGTGGCATTAACACTTTTTTGTGCAAATAGCAGCCTTGAATAGACATTAAATGCTATGTTTCCATACTAAAGTGCTATTAACAAAGCTAACGCTCAGAAGGAATTGAGGATTTATATACATAGCTCCAGCTCCTCTTCCTCCTCCTGCTCCAGATCTTCTGCTAGATCTTTATTCTCAACTGAGGCAGCTTTTACTTCTTCCATAGACCCACTGGGATAGCATTCTCTATCAGGCAAGCAAGTATTTCTATGACACTATTTGCAACACTTAATGCAAATTGAAGAGAAATTTGGAGCTCAGCTAGATCCAGGGGTGGGTAAGAGAGATTATTAAGTGAAGATAGGCAAGTGCATCTGGAATGAATCACTCATGGGAATGGAATGTTGTAGAGAATCTCTTTATTCTTCTTCGAAGTAAAACCACTGAGATTAGGTCTGGTTAGATCCTGATACCTAGAAACCACTGGGTACAAGCAATTAGCATTTAATTCTTTCTCTGTGACAGTGACAGTGAAAATGCCCCTTGTAAATGCAATAGCAGATCCTGAGATGTTTGAATTTCTTCTTGGGGGAAGGGGGGAACATAAGAAAAAAAAAAGAGGAAAATCTCACTATTTCTCTATAGCCCCAAAACTGACCATATTTCTCTGTGACTGCTATACAGATAGCAATAAGCATATATGCAAATAAATAAACCCAAGAGTGAATCTTAATTGCAGGAAAGGGAACAAATACATTCATTCATTTTCTATCTTTCATACAGATTTAAAGATCCAATAGCTCTTTACCTGAAAAAAAAATTTTTTTTTTAATTTTCAGATGGAAGATAATGCTGGGTTGAGGACCAATAGAGAACAGTGAAAATTTCTCTGATTTGGTCAGCTTAAAAAAAATCTGATAATACTGCTTTCTTTGATAAGCACTCTCTAGTAGCTACTTACTTCTTTTCTACTCATATCCCCACTCCTTGGCTGTTACATGATAATAAGGGTAAAATTCAGCAATGTCTGGCAAATTAGTTTCCATCTTTCTGTAGCTTTCTGTAGCCCCCTCCCTGTTCTGAGGAGTCAGAAAAATGTCTACTGCATATCACAGAGGTATGAGAGGAAGTAGAAGTCCTATTTTATGACTGGGAATCCACTCAAGTGTTGTTGGATGGAACTCTGTGATACAAATGCAAAGCCCAGAATTGCTTAGCAACAGAAAATATAAGACACAGCTGGCCTCAGGAGAAGCCAGCTTTTTGCTGGTCTGCAAATTTATTTAATGCTAACAGTTTGAGATATGCAGATGATATCACTTCATTAGCTGAAAGTAGAAAAGACTTAGAACAATGGTTTATAAAAATTAAAAATCTAATTATTGTGAAATATTAAGAAAACCAAATAGAGGTAAATGACAACCTGAAGATTTAGTGGTTTTAAAATAGATGTTGCAAAACTAAAGGGTATAAATAATGTTGCTTTATGAGGCTTAAAAGTAGGTGAAAGTGGATAGTGTATTGGCAAAGTAAAGAGGGTATTAGTCCTAGGGAGGAGGGCAATAACAAACTTAGCCAGGTTAATGAAAAATAAGGATATTTCAATGACAACAAAGATCAGAATACTCAAAGCAATGGCCTGTCCAGTGGTAATATATGGCTATGGAAGCTGGACAATGAAAAAGAGGAAGAGGAAGAAGATAGATACCTTGGAGGCAGTTACTAAGAGTACCACCATGGACCACATGAAGAACTAATCAATTAGTCCTGGACCACATAAACTAACTTGTCCCTTGAAGCAATGATCAACAAAAAGAAACTTGTATTCATTGGGCATGTGATGGAGACAGATAATGGACTAGAACAATTATTATACAGTATTTGGCAAAGTTGAAGAAAGCAGTTGCCAGAAATTCAATTTAGCTCAACGGTACCACCTACATTATATTGTTATGTTTTGTTATGTTAATGTGAGTGTGTGTGTGTGTGTGTGTGTGTGTATACACACATACATATACACAAAAGTCTACTTAAGTGACTGCTTTTTTTCTAGCCCTACTTAAACAGGAAACACTTTCTATTTCTTTAAATAAGAGCTGAAATTCAAATATGGTTTGCAAAGAACCCTGGGGAATCAGAAGTATGCCATTATTTCACCAGAGAATTTTTTTTTTTTAATCTGTTCAATCATGACCAATTCTTGGAGACTGCCTGGACAAGTCCCTGCAATTTTCTTGGAAGGTTCTTCAGAAGTGGTTTGCCATTGCCTTCTTCCTTGGGTGACTGGCCCAAGGTCACCCAGCTGGCTTTGTGCCTAGGCGGGATTAGAATTTATAGTCTCCCAGTTTAACCACTACACAAAACTGGCTCTCAAACCAGAAAATACAGGTGCCTAAAATGTACTTTTGTGTTTAAAAGTGTTCAGTTCAAAGCACATGGTAGTACAGGCACACAATTAAGTTGTGTAGATGTATATATTTACTCAGCTCTGCAACATATTTAACTTCAGTTGTACAGGCATTTTCAATTCTGTTAGAAGTTAGAATTTCTAAAATCATTGAATAAATGTCTGTTTACAAGAATATCTGTCACCAAACAAATCTCCCACAGTACACTGTGCCTTTGTATAAGCAATCCAGTTCTTTCATGGAACAAGGAAGGAAGGAAGGAAGGAAGGAAGGGAGGAAGGAAGGGAGGGAGGGAGGGAGGGAGGGAATACAACCACAGGAATGTTAAGCCTAAGAACTTAAGCAGTCTGCTAGAACACATCAAAATTGTATCTACAGCCCGGCCTGTTGCTGCAGTGGCCTGTCAAATGCCCCTAACATAGATAATATTAATTATCCCCCTTGAGTCCTGCTTATACTCAGGGCAGAAGAACAGGGCAGGGCAGAAGAACATACTGTTTATTACTTAGGACATGAAAAAACAAAAAAGAAAACAGTACTTGTGTACAGTGACTGAATAATGTTAATTAGACTTTGCAGGCAACCTTTAATATGATGATTATATAAGTTAATGCTCCAACCATTGATGCAGAAGAGGAGATTAAAACGTTTTATGATCAAGTTCAATCTGAAATTGACAGAATTTGCAAGCAAGAGGGGTTGCTTGTGGTTGGAGACTGGAATGTCAAAGTTGGAAATAATACAGAGGAAAAAGTATTTGGACTGTATGGGTCAGGAAACAGAAATGAAGCAGGCGAATGCCATCAGTTTCTTCAAGTCCAATTATTTCTTCATTGCTAACACAGTCTTCCAACAACTATGGATATCATTAGATGGAGCACCCAGAAAACAAATAGACTAAATTATTTATAGAAGGAGATGGAAGTGCTCAGTTATAATAGCAAAGATGTGGACATGGGTTGATTTTGGAACAGATTATGGACTGCTCATGTTCAAGTTCCAAATCAAGCTAAAGAAGAAAGCCAGGCAGTTTCCATGATACAATTTTGAGCAAATACCATTTTCAAGGAGAGCATTAGAAGTAGCTTTGAAGTCCTAAACCTTATTGATACGGAACCAGAAGAACTGTGGAATGAAATTAAAGAAGTTGTTAAGGATGAATGTGAAAAGAAGATTGCTTTCTTCTGTTTCTTGATTATTGGCAAACTACTTTTCAGAACAAATGGGGAAATTGCCAAGAGAAGAGATGCCAAAGCCAAGAAAAACAAAGGCCTCAGGAACAAAGAATTTCACAGAGTGTTAGAAGAGACAAGAAGCAGTAAAACAGTATTGAAGATGGAAATAGCCATGGAAGAACAAGAAATCTTCCAAAATATGTCCAAACCCAAAATGAAGTTCCAGCATCCTATTGGTATGTTAAATGATGCCCATGGATAGATAGTAACTGATTCAAAGAACATCAGACAAAGATGGAAGGAGCACACTGAAATTCTGTATGATAGATCTCTCAACATCCTAGGTATCTTAGAAAATATTCCCTTTTTACAAAAACCTCTAGTACTAAAAGATACTGTAAACTTAGATCAGCACTCCAGTCATTACAAATTCAGAAGGCTAAGGGAATTGATGGAAGATCTACTGAAATGTGACAAGCAACAGAAGAAGAATTAGTAAATATTAAAACAAAACTATGCCAGCAAATCTGGAGAACGACACAGTGGCCAATAGATTGGAAGAGGCCAGTCTACATAGCAATATTTAAGAAAGGAGACTTAACAGATTATGTAAACTACTCTACAATATCCTTAATTACACATGCTAGCAAAATAATGCTTAGGATCCTCCAAGGCATATTAGAGCCCTATATGGAATGGAAGCTGCCAGATGTTGAAGCTGGTTTTAGAAAAGGTTGAGGGACAAGAAACCCTGTTACTAACAGATTCTGGATAATTGAGAAAGAAAAAAAACAAAAAACAAAAGCAAAAGCAAAAAACAAAATGTGCTTCATTGTTTATAGAAAGATCTTTGTCCTGACTGTGTCAAGCTGTGAAATGTCAGCAGAAAAATGGAAACTCAGAACATTTCATTGTCCACATGGAAACCTACATACATGATGGGAAGACACAATCTGGATGGAACATGGTGAAATAGACTGGCTCTAGGTCAGCAAAAAAAAAAAAAAAATGATATAAGTATGTGTATTCTGTCCTTATTAATTTAATCCATATGCTAAATATATATTGAGGGAGACTGGATTGGAAGAAGATGGATGTGGTTTTAAAATTGGAGGAAGAAACATTAATAATGCTGATGACACTACTCTGACACCAAAAATGCAAATGATCTGGAAGCTCTAGTAATGAAAGGAACCCAAATGGGACTAAAATTAAATATAAAGAAGTCCAAACTAATGACAACTAATACAGCAACCAGCCTTAAAACTGACAATGAAGAGACTGCTTCTGTCGTTTCAGATCTGCTATGAACAGTAAAGGAACCAGCAACCAAGAAATATGCTGCAGACTAGCATTTGGTAAAGTAGCCATGAAGGCCTTGGAAAAGATATTCATGTGCCAGGACAGTCTATATCTACAAATATCAGAATCATGCAAGCAATGGGTTTCCCTAGGTAAGTGAAAGTTGGACTTTGGAAGAAGTAAAATATAAAGAGCATTGACACTTTTGAGCTTTGGTGTTAGAGCAGACTTCTGAAAATATCATGGATAGCCCAGAAGTCAAAGACATGGAACATAGAAGAAATCAATTCAGAGTTCTCACTTGAGGCACAAATGACCAGATTTAAATTATTATACTTCACACACACATTATATAAAGACCTAGCTTTCTGGAAAAATCTCTAATGCTGGGTTAATTGGAAGGAAAGAGAAGAGATGACCAGCAGCAAGGTGGGTGGAGTTGATTACAGCAACAATGGGTGCACCACTGGAAGAGGTGATAGGCCAGGGGACATCTTGGAGGAGGTCTCTCTAATCTATCTATCTGTCTGGTCACTAAGAGTCAACACCAACTTGATGGCCCAAATGTTTATTATATCTAATGCCATTCAGAATGCCAGGGAGTAACTTATCTTTTTAAACACATTTTAATGTTTGTTTGTTTTTTAAAAAAAACAGTCCATAATAGTGATCAAGGGAATAAGTTTTCTCAATAAAACTAAATGCAATTATTTAGTATTTCTCAAACTAGCAATATATCACAGTCATAATCTATACTGTAATAGACCTGAGACAGAGAAATTCTTGACAATTTATTAATTGAGCTGAAATTATATTATAGAGCTGTGCAATTCTTCAGAGGTAGTTCTTTAAAAAGTGCTTGGCAGGTATGGGGGTGTGAAAGTAGTGTCTGTCCACAACACTTTCAATCAGCTGCATCTTTTCCCAGAAAAGACACAGCTTCTCTGTAGAGTTGCAGACAGGTATTTCAACTTTGCTCGCATGCACTCTGAAGCACCTTTTAGGAACTGAATCTCTCATGGCACAGCCCTATTGTATTAAAGAATGCCTACAATATTCTAATTACTCAGGCAGCAACTTTATCAGGAGCAAAATATTCAACATTCAGCCCTTCACAATAGATACTTTGAATAGATACTTTGAATTATTTGTTATATCTAATCACTATAATTACTGAAGTTTTCTTCCAATGTATAATATTCATTTATAATGAGGATATATGCAAAAAACAAAGGAAATTGTTCATTGTTTATTATGCTATCTAAGCTGCCATCCAAATGTCTCTCTGTGAAATATTTCAAAGCATATTTGCCATGTCTAAACCTTCCTTTCAGTTTTCAAATAATGTTTTGTTCTTCATGGCCACTGGCCATAATCACGAATTCATGCCAAAAGAGAGCAGCTTAGCCTCTAGAATATTTACAGCTAGCTAATATAACTCTTGAGCAAAAGTTTTCCCCATTATCCCAGGATAATGTTGGAGAGCTAAAATAAGAGAATCTGATAAATGCAAGCAACTCATTTTTTAGCTGGTGGCAGAAAAAAATCATGTTTACTCCATGTTTTTAAATGAAGCAACTGAATTCAGAGTTTCCAGATTAATGTGCTGTTGAATTACACATAGCTCTAAATTGTACTTCAAATACAATTTTTTTCCCTTTTTCTCCTTCACTTCTTTAACAAATATGTTACACTGGATATCCCTGTCCCCACCCCTCCCCAAAAATCATAAACTGACATGGGGCAGGTAACTGTGGCCTTCAGATGTCTGAAACTTCAATTTCCATCAGCTGCAGACCACACAGTCAGTGATGAGGGATCCCAGGAGCCATAATTTAGCAGTATCTGGAGGGCTGGAGATGGCCTATCATGACAGTTAAAGAAAGCAGGGCTTATTTGTCACCAAACCTTGCTTAAACCATTCTTCCTATATGTTGTTGGTTTTCCTTCATTCATCCCAGCTGCTGGGCCCTGAAAACTCCGTATTGCAAACTGCTTCAGGACTTTTTAAATGAGAAGTGAAATAGATTTTAAAAAGAATAATAATGAATTCATAAAGTTGTACCCTGTTTTCACTGACTGGAAAGTAAGTCCTTACAGTAAACAAAATGGAGCTGCTTACAGAAGGTGCTTAGGGCTCCCAGGACGCCAGCTCTGTTCACTTTAACCATGTATATTTTTCTCTTGTGCTATTTTTGTGTTTTTGTCTATTGTTCTTTGTTTTAAATGTTTTAACAATTGTAAAACCACCCACAGTTGCTGGGAGTCAGGCAGCATATAAATCTAATAAATTATTATTATTATGGTTGGTTGGTTGCATAGTCAGCCAAATGTTTAGACTGGAGTTGGCATTTTTATTCACCTACCGAGTCCTTCTCGAGGACATGGGATAGGCAGATGTTATTTGATGGTGTTCAAGGTATCATTGTAGGATATAAGCTGTTCCAGGTAAAGGTGCCTTTTGCAATTGACTGATAGTGATTTTGTCAGTGCTGATGGTCTTCAAGTGTTGGCATTGCACCTAAGGTGCCTATTACTATTGGTACTATCTTTGCTTTCTTTTGCCACAGTTGTTCTACTTCTATCTGCAGGTCTTTGTATTTTGTGAATTTCTCTAGTTCTTTCTCTTCTATTCTGCTGTCTCCAGGTATTGCAATGTCCACTATCCAGACTTTTTTGTCTTTCTTATCAGCAGTTGTTAAGTCTGGGGTGTTGTGTGGCAGGTGCTTGTCTGTTTGAATTCTAAAATCCCAGAGCACTTTAACGTCTTCATTTTCTATTACTTTGTCTGGTTTGTGGTCCCTGTGTGGATGAAGGGCATGATTTATTGTTATTATTTTTCTGGTCTTCCTATCCAGGGCTTTTAGTTCAGCTTGAGTCCAGTCCACTATTCCAGCTGTACATCTAATGACTGGAATTGCCCAAGTGTTAATTGACTTGATGGTATTTCCACCACTGAGTTTGGACTTTAAGATCTTCTCACTGTTCTGATATATTCACTAACCTTCTTCTTGACTTCAGTGTACTTGATGTTGTCAGCCTGAAGGATGCCCAGGTATTTGTAGTGATCTTCTTCATCCAGACTCTTGATGTTATTTCCATTGGGCATCTTGATTCCTTCAGTTTTCACAATTTTTCCCCTGTTGATCGTCAGGGTGGCACATTTGTCCAGTCCAAACTCCATTGCAATATCTTGACTGTATATTTGGACAGTGTTGAGCAGCAATTCCATTTCAGATGGTATTTTTCCATATACAGTGGTACCTTGGTTCACGAACGCTTCTGTTCACGAACAATTCGGTTCACGAACAGCTCCGTTCGCAAAATTTTGCCTCCGTTCGCAAACTCCGCATCGGGTTACAAACAGGATCCACAGCCATTTTCCCTCCCGTGACACGTGGTCGCGGCTTCCTGTAGGGAGGGGGACTCTCCCTCCAAGCAGTAACAGCCTCCCCACCCGCCTTCCTGTCCTCCATGCCAGAAGTCATGTTGAGCAAGGTTAGCTTTCTCTCTCTTCATACTGTACTTTGTGTCATATTTTTGCGGTTTTAAAAAAACAACAACATATGGTTCAGAACGGATTAACCGTAATTACATTGAACCTTATAGGGAAATGTGATTCGGGACACGATCAAAAATCGGTTGGCGACCAAATTCGTAGAGGTCAGAACGGATTAACTGTATTTACATTGAACCTTATGGGAAAATTTGATTCGGTTCACGACCAATTCGGTTCGCGACCAGAGTCGCGGAACGAATTAAGTTCGTGAACCGAGGTACCACTGTAGCTTCAGATTATCCATGTAAAGGAGGTGAGATAGCCTGACAGATGTTTTTGATGTTTGATAGCCATGTCCTGACTTGTTCTGTATTGTTGACAGGGGAATCAGTGCAATGACAATAGCGAGTCTCCTTGAAAGATTCCTCTCTTGATGTTAACCTCTTCCAGTCAATCTCAATTGACCAGCAACTGTTTCTCCCATTGTGCCATTGATCTTTGCACAAAGCTTCTGATGTTTCTACTGACTCCTGTTATTTCTAGGCACTTGATTATCCAGTCATGTGGCAGGGAGTCAAATGCCTTCTTGTAATCAATCCAAGCTGCTGCTGCTGCTGCTGCTGCTTCTGCTTCTGCTGCTTCTGCTGCTATTATTATTATTATTATTATTATTATTATTATTATTATTATTAAAAATACTAATTGCCATAGTTTTGATATACTTAAGTAAGAATTTTATCTTAAATCATATTAAAGAAGAATTTTTAAGGAGACCCTACATAATGTAAAAGACTTCAGATTTTTAAATTGTTTCTTCTTCTCTTCAGATAAAGAGATATAGATTTATACATGCATATATCTGGATTCTTCTTAATGTATTGCAAGTTGCATACTGTGTTTCATTTTATTATCAAACTGGCATCACAGAACATTATTTCTTGGTAAGCTTGGAAACTCTGCCTTTTCTTCCTGTTAATGACTCTGATCAGTGTATTTTTTTTTCAATTTACCATTAAATTAATGACCACTGTTTTTCTACATTTATTTATTTGTTTATTTAGGGAAAGAGAGAGAGAGAAATAAACTCTGATTGCAAACTACTGCACTTAATTTTTTATTATTGTAAATAAAAAGAGAGAAATGCTGACAGTGTTTTGCCAGTCTTCCAATTCAGCTGAAGCATGCACTGTGCATCTTCATTATGTCACGTTTTATTTTCTAAGTTTTGAAGATGCCAAGGACCAATACATCCTGGAAGGAATAAAAACAGAGCAGAAGAAGAAGAATGAAAAAGAGAACAAAGCAAAACGTCTATTGAGCATTCTTCTCCATCCCTACAAATAAACATATTTCCTTTCTTTTTTCTTTCAAGACAAATCTGCAGGGCAAGGCCCATAGTATTGCTAATATTAATATTCACTTATTCATACTAATAGTTTGAAGGTATTATATAAACTCTAAATACCAGGAAAAAAAATTATGGACATCTTGGCTGTTGTTACTTCTGTCATTCTTCCATGTTTATCCAGACAGACAGCAACTTTGTAGCGCATGATTTCCTCCAAATATCCGGGACTTCATCTCCCATAATCCTCATGGCACATTGAATCATGGCACAATCATGGCACATTGAATAAGGCTAATATATTACACTTCACCCATGTGCTAATCGAGTGTAGGTAGAAGTAAAATAGGGTCTTATTTTTCTTTTACCTTATTTTTCTAAGTTGAAGATGCCCATTTCAGGTGTAATTTTTCTTCCTTCAGTTATAACAAGATAAAACAATGGTATAATGTAGAAATAAACCTAAGAGCTTCTTAAAAATGATGATTTTATCTACATTGGGTCAAGAGGACTACTGCAAACATAGTCAACCATTCACACTAGGAAAAAAAATGCATTTCAGAGAGATTTAACTGAAATCTCAAGGTCTCATTTCAGTCATAGCTTTTCACCATTTGTTTTCAAATATTACATTATATAAGAAAGGTTAATTCCACAGAGGGGATGAATAGAGTAGAATCATATGTTGAGCTCTTCACTGAAAAAATGTAAAAGGTATATTTATTATTGTATCCCATTGCAATTGAATTCATATGCCAAAAGATTGCTTTAAAATGTAATGAAACATACATTTTGACATCTTGTTTTTTTTTATGAGCTCATGCTATTTCTCAGGATGATGCTATGGCCCAAACAAATTTCTATGTGCTATACTTGATTATTTATTTCCAGTAAATAATTCAATTATTTTGAATTAATATTTTAGTATTATTTTATTTTGAATTAATGTTTTGGTATTGTTGTTGCTTAATGTTTGGTTATTTGCAGTTTAATAAAGTTTGCTGAATCCATTATCATAAAATAGACAAATAATTCCAAGTCCAATCATATACATGGACTTTGAAGAAGCAGAATAAAAAGTATATTGATGCTTTTGAACTTTGGTATAGGAAATTACTACTAAGAATTACCATGGATAGCCAAGAAAAGGAACAAATGGATTATACAGGTAGTCTCCAGCTTCACAACGAGTTCTGTTCCCAAGGTCTGTCCTTAACTCAAATTTGTATGTAAGCTGGAACAGTATTATTGTATAATACTGTATAAGTAGTATTGTGTAATTAACTTGAACCATTTTTAACTCAAATCATTGTGTATTTAACTCAAATTTTGCTACCATAGGCTCCATTCTTAACTATCAGTCATCCTGAAACCAGGTGTTCTTAATCCAGGGCCTACCTGTATAACAAATCAGTCCAGGGGTCTCACTTGAGACACAAATGACTAGGGTCAAATTATCCTATTTTGGACACATTATGAAAAGATCTAGCTCTCTGGAAAATGCTCCAAAGTTGGAAAAGGTAGAAGGAAAGAGAAGAAGAGGACAACCAGCAGCAAGGTGGACGGACTCAGTTACAGTGGCAATGAGTACACCATTGGAAGACCTGAAAGACCAGGTTAGGGATGGATCATCATGAAGAAAAACTATGTAGTTGTTAAGAGTTGACACTGGCTTGATGGCACATAATCAATCATATACATGCCTGCTTAAAAATTAGTCTTACTGAGTTTAGTGGTGCTTACTTCCAAATAAAGGTGTGTGTGTGTGTGTGCGCGTATGTATATATATCCTATAATATCCTATATACCTCAAGATGTTTTCTTTGTTATATAAAGAAGCAAAGGTACTAGTGAGACCAGTACAAATACATTCAAATGGAGGAACTCAATTCCTCAGTCACTTCCAGTGCATTTCATTGCCAGCTGTCTTCCACTGTTATAAGCAGTTTGAATATTGGTATCATGTATTTCCCAATGTATACAAAATAAATCTCTCTTATTTTTTCCCCCATTATTTCCAATTATG
This sequence comes from Liasis olivaceus, assembly GCA_030867105.1. Lineage (NCBI taxonomy): Eukaryota > Metazoa > Chordata > Lepidosauria > Squamata > Pythonidae > Liasis > Liasis olivaceus. The sequence continues at coordinate 176,883,779 of CM061350.1, read as the reverse complement.
AAATGGATTATTTCAATTAAGAAACTCTATTCCCAACAATATTGGTTTGTGGAAGCAAAACTTCTTGCATGTATCATTGGCTTGATGTGACATAGACAGGTACTGCAAATATGATTCCCATTTCATTCTGTCAATTGGGAGTTAATGCATTTATCCTGGTAAACAAAAAATGATATCTTATTTATTAGTTGTTTTAAAACAAAAGGTCCTTTCTCTTGTTTCACAACCAGTCTTTTTGATAGGTGGGATTCCATCTCTTTTGACGATTTTAATAACCTTGATCAAGATTCCTTCCAATGATCCCTCACTTTATAGGGATTGCCACCTTTTTATTGTTATTACTGCTAGCAGCTTTTGTTCCCCTCCTCCTCCTCCTCATTGTTATTATTACTGCTATTAGCAGTATTGCATATTTTCCAAAGCTGCTTAAAGCTTTGGAAAATTGTTTGTAAAGCTTACAAACAATGTCAACAATTGTAAATTATTATTTTTTTTTTTAATTTTAAAAAATAACAATTATTTTAAAATAAGCAAGTTTCTAGGATAATTCCTACAGGTCAGTTGGAGGTAATGACTCTGTAGGAAAGGAGAGAAAGAGCACATTAAGCATGCTAATGGGTGGTGGGCAAGGATGTCCATGGGGAAGCTCAAAAAATTCAAGGTAGCAGGTACAATGACATGATCAAAGCCCCATCCTTTTGTATGTGTGTGTGACACACGCAATGCACTTAAAAAGGAATATGGCTTTGATTGTGCCATCATGCCATCCTCTTGATTTTTTTTTTTTTTAATCCCTCTGGTGGTGGGCTTTAGGTTTTGCTTGCCTTCTTCCCTCTCTCTTTAGAGCTAATTGAAGTTAATGGCCTAGGATTGGGAAAGGAAAAACTCCAGTTAAACAGCAGCTCCTCTCTTCTGGGAAATGTGGAGGAGATCTAGCCGCCACCTGGTTTCTTCCAATTACTGTCCAACTAGATAGATAAGCAAGAATGACAAGGAAAGACAGTGGAAATGTGTCAAGAGTTGGTTCCTTCTACAGATAAGGAGGTTATCAGCAATCTGATGATGCTAATCCTGTTACCAAATTGAGTTTTGCTCAATATACATGGGATTATTCTAGAGAAAAGAAACTTGTGACATGCTAAATTTTGCTGCATTACAATCCCCAACATCCCTCTCCAGTTGGATAGCTAGGTAGGATTCAGCAGTATCTGGCAGACTGCAGTTTCCTCTCCCTGGATGATCCTCCACTTAAAAGATGTTTTTCTTGACATCTATTCATAAGCATCACTTAGAGAATTGCTAAAGCTACTCCAGCAAACTGCCATTTACTTAACCACTGACTGAGTTTAAAAATAATTTTTTTTTGGTTGAGTTACAAATGGATTCTTCACAAGGCACTTTCTCTTCCATTCTACTAATCTCTCTGGCACCTTCAGTTTCAAAGCTCACCTTAAGTTGGTTCAGCAACCTGACAACTGTCACTTCCACTGCGCAAGCACAAAAAAAGACCAATAGATTAAGTAATGTTGGGCTTGAATCCTCATTAGTCAGGCATCAGCAGGATTGTGTTAATAGCAGTAATCAGTTGAAGTGAAGTGCTATTGCAGAAGTGGGTAAAAAAACCCAGTCCCCCATTTAAATCATTCTTAGTATTGTCCCACTAACAGCCTGATGCAAGAGCCTTTATTAACATCCTGTTAGAGAAAGTCATGCATCATTTGCATCTTGAAGGAAAAAGTAAAACTTCAGAATGCAAATATTTTTATAGGCCAGCAATGCCACTCTGATAAATCCCTTATTGACAAGGTAGGAAACATTTGAGGGGCAGTGGCATCCATGGAATTTCAGGAGCATATTTTGGGTGCTCCTTCAAAATTCCTGTCATTTTGTTTGTGTTCAAACAGAAGATATTGTATCCATTTACCACAAAAAAAAAAACAACACTCCAGATTTTTAAAAGCCCTTAACTGGAGCTGGGGAAGCCTTTAGATTTAAGATTTCTAAAAATTAAAACATCAATATACTAATTCATATAGATTAGCTATTGTCATACATTGTTAAGTATATGCTGTTAAGTTTCAAAGACATGAAGATACATATTTAAACTCAAATCTCTTTCTGTATACCACTAAAGAAAAGCTGTGACAGAGTGATAAATTTCAATAGAGCTATGTGAGGAAACTTATAAACAGCAATTGTACAAAATGAAATGTATTTATCCTAAAACAATTTAACATCTTTGTCACTTTCACTAGGAATCATTCTAATTATCTCTGTTACAGTCTACCTAGAACAGGATACAAATGAGTTCTCATTTATTTTAATTGTTCATTTTAATTGGGGATTTCACCAGGTGCTGTGTTATCTTCCAAGAAAATATCTAGCAGCTATGATTTCATCTGCTTATAAAAGGATAACTCATTGAATCAGCCTTATATCAGTGATTTATGATCCAGGAGTCCTATTATGAAATCTCCGTTCTGTGCATGCTTCAAAAATAACTTGGAAAAGGTTTTCAGAAAATGCAGAAACATGAGTGAAGCACCTGTTTGAAGAATTCATGCCTTTTCCCTCAGGGTTTCTGTATGAAGCTGCAGCTGCTTCAGGGAGTCCCATTAAAGACATAGCAGCTTTAATCAATCAGCCCTTAATACCTAACTGCATTGCACAGAAGTCTGAAAAAAGATACGTCTGCTTTAAAGAGGTGTTGTGCTCATTCTTCTTGCCTTTCAAAGCACTGTTTCTAATTTGTTTAGAAAGCAGGCATAGGCCTACATGCCAATTTTCAGCAGGCAGCACTTTCAGCATTGCAATTTTGAGGCAAGAAAATAGAAGTTAACTGTGGGGCCATAGAATTATAGAGTAACTTCATCTTCCATGAAGAAATCCTATAAGTCATCTAGACCAGGGCTTTTCAAATTGTGTTCTGCAGAACCCTAGTTGATGGGGTTCCATGGATGACTAAGGGCAAAAAGAAAAAAGAGTTCGCTCAAACACAGCCATTTTTTTTATCACTAGAGCTGTGCCTCTTATTCTGGTGTTCTTAGGAATGTGTTTTTAACTAACATGTTCCATGGTTTGAAAGAGTTTGAAAACCCCTAATCCAGTCTAATACCTTGCTCAGTCCAGGAATGCACTAAATTCTCCCTGAGATGTGGCCATCCTGCTCCTTTTGAAAACTTCACATTAGGGGGAGTCCATCAATGTTCTAGATAAGTTCCACCGTATAACAGCTCTTCCTGTCAGGAATTCTTTCCTAATATTTAACACAATTCCTTGTCTTTTCATTTCAGCCTATTGGTCCTTACCCTGTTCTTTGGTTTCAACTGATAATAGATCCACCCTGTTTGCACATTACAATATTTTAGATACTTATAGCCTGCTATTTTATTGTCCCTTGTATTTCCCCTGCAAGCTACACAAACCTAGCTCCTTTAACCATTCCTGACAGGGTTTGGTTTTCAGACTTATCACCTTAGTAGCTCCAGCTTCTCCATGTCCCTATTAAAGGGCAGAGCACAGAGAACAATGGAATTAGTCCTGCTGGACATGCTGCCTCTCTGACTTCAGCTGTAGAGAAATATAATAGCCAGTCTACTCATCTTCTAGGGTGTAGGTGTGAGTAATTTTGGAGTGCTCAGCTCTGATGGCAGCAAGGAGGAGGAGTCACTGCATTAGAGTGACTAAGATATTAGACAGGAACTACACAAATATTGGCTGAAGTATTTAATTTTGAATGGAAAATCCAAATGTTTGAAATACTATTATTCTAAACTGTAATCCACTTTTTCTTTCCTCTTCTCTATATTCAATACCCCAAGGTACCTAAATAATAGAATGTTAACAATTTAAGTATATTAAAAATATATCATCATATTGAAATAGCATGTTGTATCAGGATTTATACTAACACACTAAAAAGGAAAAAACAATAAATTGTTATAACCTGTGGTTTCTTCCAAAAATGTGTTCCAGGGTGGTAAACCATGGCTGCCTCTTATCTCCTCCAAAGGTAGGACTCATTGAAGACTCAATGGGCAATGTCCATACAAGACATAATTAATAAAAACAGGAAAGTTCAGTAACATAAGCCTTTATTGGTTCTCAGTACCTCATGCAATTCTGCTCCATAGCTTTAAGCTAATATAGCAAATAATTGATGTAATAACAAGGTTGAAGAAAGCAAAACCCTGTCCCCTTGGTTCCCTACCAATCCTGATTGAGTGACCCAGCCCAAAGAAGCCCTTCCACTCAGGCAGGAAGCCCTAACAAGCCTATTTCTCCTAACTGCTAGACAGAGTCTCACCCTTGGTTATTCTAAAATGACTTTACTTGCCTCTTCCTCCATGAGTCTCAGTTTGCTCTCCTATATTAAGCCAGCTCTCCTAGACCCTTTATCTAGGACTTCCTCAGACAGGAAGAATTCCTGCTTCCTCTTTCTCCAATCACCCTGCCATCTTAACGTCCTTGTTGCATACAGGTCTCTTCTTCTCCAAGTTCCCATCTTTGTTTTCCCTTGTATCTCTTCTGACTTTCTTCACCCTTCTTAATTTCTCCACTCCCTCTTTGCCCATGCCTCTTCCTTTGCCTGCAGTCATGAGGTTACCATTAATTATTCCTATGTCCATTTTCCATTGTGGAGCTACAGCAGCAGATAGCCTGTACTCCTTTCCATGTTGAACAGGGTCTGGGCTACCAATAGACACCAACCTGTTGCCTGAAGCTGAAATCAATATAATATCAAACAAAAAAAATTTAAATAATGATTTGATAATACAGGGAGGGATTTAAAAATCTAGATCAAATGAGAAGAGTTAAATCTGCCACTGAATATAATAGAGTAACTGTGTTGATTGTATTTTCCTCAAACCTCAGACAGAGAAAAGACCCTCTCTTTAGTACAGGCATAGTATATTATTAAACTGCAGTTCTGAAAAAAAAATGGCAGAATTGGAACATACCCAAACTAGAGAAACTCTGCTTTCTGATGTTCACATACAATAAAGCCTATAACTTGTAGAGCAGTAATGTATCTACTTAAAACTGGAAGCAGTTAGGGAGAAAGCTTTGTACAGATATGTTTGGAAAATACATTCCTCCCTCCCCCCGAAAAAACCCTCACCTTTCCTCCAAGCTTAATCCTTTTATGTCTACCAACTAACATCTTTCACTGGCATCTCATCCATTTATTACATTACTCTCCATACAAATCGATCTTTTTTATAGAGTCAGAAATGAGCAGAAACCATGAAAAAGCATAATTACAAGACTTCATTGGGGAAAAAAAATGAAAGTAGAAAAACATCCCTATCTGGACTTAATAATGCAGCACATGTTATCTTGATCTTCCTCACCAAACACAAACAGCCTGGATAAATTTCTATGTGAAATCAATTCTTTGCAACAGTTCTGTCACTACCTTGCCAATATGGGCAACTGTACAAATGTAAAACAAAATGAGCTAGGTTTATTGATCAATTGATATCTAGCTCCTATAGTATGCATGGATTATCATCATAAAAGCAAGCACTGCAAACAGAAAGCAATGTTAGAGAAGTGTGGGCAATAAGCATGTGCTTCACAAAGTGTGTGGACCTTCTCAATTTACTGTTGCGGTACAAAGAGTTGATGTCCAGGCTCCTCATTTTCTCTTCTTGAAGTTCTTTACTTTTAAACTGGATGGGTGATTTTATATATTATTAGTTTTAAGTATTTATTTCTACTGCTTACTGTTTTTATATGAGATGGTAAACTGCCAGTAATCTTTCTAGAGTCAGTGGGATATAACTATCATAAGCAAGGGAGTCTGCAGGGGAAGGGAGGAAAAAGCCAAGATGGTGGCTGCAAATGCCCCTGATCTTAAATGAGTACATAAATAAATTAATAAATGAACGTGGAAAAGGCAGCACTTCAAACAGAAAATGCCTCCAGGGTGAGGATAGTCCTTTGGAAAAGAGAGTATGTAACTATTTCCCCCAAAATATCTTGTCGAGATGAACAAGAATTACATATATACAATATTCCTACTAGTGTAGAAAAAGGTTGCATTTTTCCAGTCAGTTATTATTCTATTTGATAACAAAATTGCTTTCAAAACTATTTAAGAGAATTCCACACAAATATTTGTGTGTGTGTGTGTGTGTGTGTGTGTGTGTGTCACAAATGGGGCAGTGTCTTTGAACTTATTTAGTTACAAAAATAAGAGACATTTATTTGATTCATGTGTTAACATAATCCACCCTCATTCAAATTACTCAAATCAATATGCAGGCCTAAATATGATTATCCTTCAGTTTTTACACATAGACCAGTTTTCCTATTACCAGATGTGTATATCAGAGGAAATTGTATACAAAAAGGGATTTATTAGTTAAAGTCACTTGTTTTACAGTTTTACAGTTTTATATACCACTTTTCAAAACTGTTTTCACAGGACCACTTATATATCCATACTTATGCAAATATAGGATATAAGAAGTTTGTGCTTCAAAACATTCCAAATAGTAGAAAGTAAAATAGACAGCTTCTTATATACATGGCAGTAATTTTTATGAGGAAAAAATGTAATTTTTTGTGCACCATAATAAGGTTCTATTACAGCTTGCTGATTGCTGCTAGTAGTAGGAACAACATCTGAAATTTGTTTTGTACTGTGTATCACTAACAACATACTCTTTATTCAGTGCTGGGATGAAACAGGTAATTGGATGTAATTGTAGACTTTCAGATTTCCTTTCTTAAAGGAAGGAAAAAATCAGCCAATGAAGATGTAATGCTCTCATATTTTATTTATTTATTTATTTAGGTGTCTTAGAGTCAAGGTTGCCTCCTGGCAACTGCCTGGACTCATCTCTGCAGTTTTCTTGGCAAGATTTCAGAAGTGGTTTGCCACTGCCTTCTTCCTAGGGCTGAGAGAGACTGACTGGCCTAAGGTCATCGAGCTGGCTTTGTGCCTAAGGCAGGACTAACACTCACAGTCTCCTTGTTTCTAGTCCAGGGCCTTAACCGCTACACCAACTAACTCTCAATGCTCTCGTATTACTGGAGCATAAATAATAGATTAAATTATACCACAGTAAAGAAGCTATGTGGAAAATCAGCACTTGCTGTAAAAACAGTAATAAATATAACTAAATTTGTTTTGCAAAAAATAAGTCCAGATCAAAATTTCTGAGCTATCTAAAAATTATTACTAACATTAGACATATATCTCATAAATATTATGCAAAACAGCAACAATCCTGTCAAGTAAATTGGGCTGAGATATAGGAGTCTGCCCACTATGCTTCTCATGGTTGAGGACAGGCTTGAACTTGGGTCTCCCAGCTCCTAGATAACACTTTAACACACAATGGCAAGTGAGGGCTTTTGCATTTGAGAACAGAGAGGTCAGAGGAAACCAAAAAGTAAATATTAGACTTTCTAAAGGGTGCAAAATCTGCTCATAGATTTGATGAAATGCTTCATTTGATAAAGCTTCTGTGAAGCTTCAACCAAGGGTTCAATGTCAGGTTAAAAACATTTGATGATCTTGATCTGTTTCTGCATATGCAGGTGCGTGAGTAGAAGATCTCTCTGCTAAAGTGAGGCAGCCAGACAAAGTATCCCACCTTGAAGTTTTCAGTGGGAAACCCTGAAATGAGAATGTTGGTTTTCTGCATTGAAGGGGATTTGTTTCATTGATTAGAATCAATGTGGCTCTGTGAAGTAAACTGGTGTTGCTTTGCATTGCTCTGACAAATAGTTTGCTCAAGATGCATGAAAATCAAAGATGTCTATTTATTTCGCAAGGCCTGCTGGATTTGATGTTGTTGCATCTGTATTTTTAAAATTTAAGAGAACTGTTCAGAGCTTAGCTTTTTAGGCTTGGTGATCCCCAGCAAACCATTCATGAACCCCAGTAAAATAAAGATGGTACAGCTGGTGAAGTTGTTTTTCTCAGTGTTTCCTTGATGAGTACCCAATGAATGCCACCGCCTTTCCCCACTGTTACTGTGAGAAGGTTACAGAACCAATAGGGGACACTATACAACCATTTTCATCCTTATTGGGACTCTTCAGGTGTAGCCATCCTCCAGACTGGAATATCTACATGCAACCCTTTAATGGGATTTGAACCCATTAGTCTTGCCTTTTTTTGACCATACAGTATTTGTAGCTTTAGAACTAACTTGGCAGGTGGCTTTCAGGAAGGGGGTTCTTAGAGAAGCAATGCAGGTACACCTTCCTTTCTTCTATATGTTCTCATGCTAATGGGTTTTGAGATTTTTATTGGTCTCATCCTAGAGGGGGGTTTAAATCCCATGAAAAGGTTTAACATTGAACATCTAGTATGGAGGATAGCTATGCCTGAAGAGTCCCAATAAGGACAAAACTAGTGAAAAAAGGAAGTTGTATCTTCTATAAGATTACAGAATTCACATTGCAGGCCTTGGTCTCAGTCCAAGAGTCTTAGAGAAATGCTGAATGAAGCATGTATAGCAGCAAGAAGAGTGAGGCTGGGGCGAGAAGCAGAGGTCACCTTGGACAGAGGTCCTTCAAATCTGACAGCAGTCCTGCTTGAATGAGAAAATAGACCACATTTTTTTCTAAATAATTATAAATATTTTCTGAAATAATTATGTCCTATTCCTACCAAACACAGTGATATTTCCCTGAATACACATGATAGGATTATGCTGTGAGTCTTCCTAAGGATAATATATTTGGCATGAAAAACACAAATGATAATTTTGTATTAGTGGTTGGTGAGTTCCCCATGTTCAAAGGTAATACACAAAGGGACTCATTTTTCTAATAGCATCTCTCCTTACAATCAGTTGCCAAGAAGAGCTAACCTTTATAATATTATGACATGGCTCATTCATTGTAACTTGCACCATATAGACAGACATTTGCAATATTAATTCTTTCTCTGCCATTGTATATTCCATTTCTGGCTATCTCATTTTTTACCAACTAAATTAGATGCAAAATCATCAATAAGACTCTCTTTAGTTTGGCAGTTGTACTTCAGTAAAATGAAATATTCCACAGTAGCTCCTTCTGGGATAACATCTTCTTTGAAATAAAATGTGCTAGGGAGTATTAATAGTACTGGTCCAATTTTTTCTTCTGCAACCTATATGACTATTCTCATTTAAATTGATGGGAACTAAACTATTTTTTATTTTTTAAAAAAGAAGAATAACATTTCACTGAAATTCTTGTAGGTGGGATTTGAGGTTCTTGTCCTTATCTTAGATATGTACAGAGCATCTGTAGGGTCTGATCATCAAAATGATAAAAACAGTTTCATGTGGTGCAATGCAATTTCCATCCTTTTATACCTGGATGCAACATCATAACATGAATACAAAAGGGACACCGCTTGTGTTGTGCTGATGCTATGCTACTTTTTCTTTTTTTCATTTGCCTCCTTTGGACAAGTGGCAACTGAGAGCTCTGTCTGTCAGCCTTGTGAGGTAAACCAAATAGGAATCACAATCAGATGATCGAATTCTACTTTATTGTAAAGCTACATTGATAGAATCTTGCAAGTATGAAAGTACAATCCTCCTCCCCATCTCCTTTACAGCTGGAGAAAGTAGGGAGGGTCTCTTCTGAGCCTCTTGCTCTTCCCATTATGCAGCTGCAGGCTATGCTGTCTCTTATCTGACCATTCCCTTGGTAGCGTCTTTTGGCCCCGCCTCCAAAGGTCTTTCCCGCATACCATTACATTGTCTGACTTAGGACTTTTTCACTGTGGCATCCTCTCTCAGCACCCTATGACTTCTGTGGCTCCCCATACTTCCCCTAAATCTGAAGAGAAGACATAATGAGGGAACTTCTCTTTTTCAGGACATGACATGAGAACAGCCAGTGAGGTTGCGGAGTGATGGAGAGATATGTCACAGAAAACAACAACAGCACTTGTTTGCCACCTCACAACAATTATGCAAAAATGCTACTGAAAGAAATCCAAAAATACTTTGAGAAGGAGGTAGAAAAAAAGAAACCTCTTTCACAGGGAAAGAAAATGGTTGGGTAATTGTATCAAAGATTTCAGTAAGACATTAGCATATATTATATTTATAGCCCACCTTTATTTTGTAGAAGTCAAGATGGCATATGTAACACTCCTGCCCCTGTTTTCCCCACAGCAAATCTGTGAGGGGAGTTGGGCTGAGAGATAGTGACTGGCCCAGAGTCACCCAGCTGGCTTTCATGCCCAAGGACTAAGGAAGGACTAAGGCCCATAGCCTCCCAGCTGCTAGTCCAGCACCTTTACTACTATACCAAAACAGCTGTTGGTGAAATACACTGAAATCTTAATTAATCAGAACTTGATACATTGGACTTCACATGTAACAGACCAAATTTCTTAGTGATTTTTGTTATGCGTGCAATGATGTAATTAGACAAATTATTTAAATGACAAAAAATTACATTGCTTGTATGATGATACATTATGCAAGCCTCATAAATCACCAAGATCACACAGCTTATCATTAAAGCAACCCAATTTTTTTCAATCTTCCACATGAGCCTGAAAAAAAAAGTCACCACTTTAAGAGTTGCATTAACTCTAATAAGTAAATTCCTTAAATCAATATTATCTTTTTTTTTTCCTTTCAAGCTTGCACAAAGCCTGAAAAAAGTAAGGTTGTTTTAATGAATGGCACAGTGGTGCTGAACTCATATGAAGTCCAAAGAACTATTTCTAAATCATTTGTGAAGTGTGCACAACCCTAGAACCTAAGCAACAGCTTGAGATAAAAACCTACATTTTGAAGTCAAGGCTGTCTCTCTTGCTCCATTTAATATTCACTCTTCATCACACAGTCTATAATTAACAAAAGGAATTCACTTCAACATGATGTAGTATTGGCAACTAGCTCAAATTATTTTTTTAAGGAATAGAATAACATTAGGTCTGGTCTATCACCGTCCATTATGCACAAGAGCTAATAGTTTCTGTTCAAAGGCAATATAGTTCTGAATGCCTGTTGTGGGTGCAAGCAACAAGACTGGGTTTGCCTTTACTGCTTAGGCCACTGTTTCTCAATCTCAGCAACTTTAAGATTTGTGGCCTTCAACTCCCAGGATTCCCCAGCCATGAGAATTCTGGGAGTTGAAGTCCATGCATCTTAAAGTTGCTGAGATTGAGAAACACTGGCTTAGGGGTTCAAGAATTTCTGGTGGTTTCTGACTGATCACTGGAATTAAATTGCTGGAACTTGTGGGCTCTTGCTCAAATTCAGCAGGGTTCTTCTTTCCCAAAACTTGGCAGGGCTTCTTCAGAGCATAGCTATTTGACCTAGGAGCATTATCAAAATTGTTATTCAGTGGTGCCATCAGTCCAAGACTTCAGGGCAGAAGTTCAAGTCTCCATTCAACGAGTTTGGCTTATCACTTTTTGAAATAAAGTCAGCTGTATATATACATAGCTACCAGCAATACAACATGAAATTCTTCCTCTAGTTCCTAGAGTATCAAGGTATACTTCACGATTGATGAGACTTCATAGAATGGCTGTATTTAGACAACTTGCTCAATCAGATCAGATAAAGGCACAGCAGTTGCATTTGTAGCATAAACTAATATCAATTAGTTTAATTAGTTTTAATCTGGGGAGGGAGGGGTAATATTATTTGTTGCCTGACGTGTTGTGAAAATTCAGACCATTTGGTTTGTTTAGGATTTCATGTACTGTATGAAACCAGAAAACAAGTTAATTCAGTAACGAAGTTAAACATTGTCAGAATCCTCGCAAGATTTTATAGTAGATTATTATATGGCTAGTTTAAAAAAAAATGATTTTTTCTACATGCTGCGGTTCTGCCATTGGAAAAGGGGAGGGGGAGTAGGAAGGAGAGACCGTTTGATGCAGATGGTTTCTTATCACAAGCCTTGGAATGTTCAAGGCCATGCCAGCAAGGGAATCAGAAGACAAGAACTAAGGGCGAAGAAAGGGGGGGAAAAGAAAGAAAAGCAGTTTTTGGCGCGCTTTTATTCAGTCTCAGCAATGCTTTGGATCTGTACACTTATTCTTAATAAATGAACTTTCTTTTGAATCAATATTGGTTGCAAGGAGAGTTACTGGTTTTAAGATCAACAAGTGGCAGTTCGTTACATTTTGCTGAGACTGAATAAAAGCGCGCCAAAAACTGCTTTTCTTTCTTTTCCCCCCCTTTCTTCGCCCTTAGTTCTTGTCTTCTGATTCCCTTGCTGGCATGGCCTTGAACATTCCAAGGCTTGTGATAAGAAACCATCTGCATCAAACGGTCTCTCCTTCCTACTCCCCCTCCCCTTTTCCAATGGCAGAACCGCAGCATGTAGAAAAAATCATTTTTTTTTAAACTAGCCATATAATAATCTACTATAAAATCTTGCGAGGATTCTGACATAATTTTGCTGAGACTCACTGTACAGACTTCTACCAGGGACATTACCCTGAGGGGAGTCACAAGCCTCACGTTAACCGGGACCAACCGAGCAACGGGATGGCTGATGATGTTATTGAGGAAGAAGAAGAAAGAAAAGTCCCTCCTCCATTGGAAGTAAAGGTGATAACCCAGGGGGAGCCGGTGCAATCATCACGCCCAGACCGGACGGGGATGAAAGCAACGGGGACGAAAGGACGGGCTCCTTCGTTGAAAGATCGCTTGGGGAAGTTGGAAGGGCAGATGGGGTCCATATCCGATGATATGCGAGCTATAAAGGAAACCATGGAGCAACATGTGCAATTAGTCAGGAAGGTGCTAAAAAAGCTACTGGAAGCTCAGTTGTATGCCAAGCTCTCCAAATGTGAATTTCATAAACAGCAAATTGACTATTTAGGATATAGAATTTCGCATCAGGGAATTGAAATGGACCCAGCAAAGGTGAGGGACGTTACAGGTTGGGAGGCTCCCAAAACCAGGCGTCAGCTTCAAAGTTTCCTGGGCTTTGCTAACTTCTATCGGCAGTTTATACCCAACTTTGCCCAAGTAGCACTCCCACTTACCGATTTGTTGAAAACCAAGGGCAAGGACAAGGCGAAGGCATCAAAACCTGGAGCCCCCTTAGCCTGGACTAAGGAGTGCCAGGAGGCGTTTCAAAGTTTAAAGCGTCTGTTTACGGCTGAACCAATCTTAAAACACCCTGATCCAGAACAGCCATTTGTCATACAGGCAGATGCCTCGGATGTAGCAGTGGGAGCTGTGTTGTTGCAGAAGGGGGCAGGGGGGGAACTGTTTCCTTGTGCATACATATCCCGGAAATTTTCAGAGACTGAGAGACGCTGGTTGGTGTGGGAAAAGGAAGCGTTCGCAGTACGCTGGGCATTAGTTTGTTGGAGGCATTTGTTAGAGGGGTCACCCCATCCATTTGAAATTTGGACTGATCACAAGAATCTAGAGGCTTTGACGGCACCGAGGAAACTGTCACCAAAGCAAATGAGATGGGCACAATATTTTCATCGATTTAACTTCTCCCTGAAGTATATTCCTGGGGGGAAAAATTTTCTGGCAGATGCTCTGTCTCGGTTGCCTCAACACAATAGCAAACGGGAGGAAGTAGTCGCTCCAGTAATTCCATGTACCCAAGCAGCCCTAAGAGTGGTCACTAGAGCTCAGAAAAAAAAGGGTGAAGGACAACCAGAAGGAGAGTTATTGGTAAAATTAAATGCCCAGATTGCTCAGGATGAGTGGTTCAAAAGCAACAGCCAGTTGCTAGTAAACAAACAAGGGGCATGGTGGTGGCAAGACAAGCTATATGTCCCTGCAGATGCTAGAAAGTGGGTTTTGCAAAGAAGTCACGACAGCAAAACAGCTGGGCACTTTGGTTTTGTGAAAACATTACATCTGATCAGACGTCAATTTTGGTGGCCAACAATGAGAAAAGATGTAGGGGAATATGTAGCCACATGCCCCACGTGTGCTATGGCCAAAAAGAGAGGGGGCAAACCAATGGGGCTTCTACAGACAGTAGCAAACCCTGTAGCTCCTTGGAAGCAAATAAGCATGGATTTTATTGTAGACCTGCCTGAAAGCAACAAAAAGACTGTTATTTGGGTAGTTACAGACCTTTTTTCCAAACAAGCACATTTTGTGGCATGCCAAGCCATTCCATCAGCACCCAAATTGGCTAAATTATTCATACAACATGTCTACCGAGCTCATGGGGTCCCAGAACGGATAATTTCGGATCGCGGGGTCCAGTTTACTGCCAAATTCTGGAGAGCGTTCCTAAAACTACTGGGGGCATCGCAAGGCTTGAGTTCGGGTTACCACCCCCAGACAGCGGGATCATGTGAACGTCTGAACTCAGTATTGGAACAATATTTGAGATGTTTCATTAACTACCAACAAGACAATTGGGATGAACTGTTACCATTCGCTGAAGTAGCTTATAATAATGCAGTGCACCAAAGCACTGGTCTCACCCCTTTTAAAATAGCTACAGGACAAGACTTTGTACCCATCCCAGAACTGCCTAAGCAGACCACTCAAGTCGCTTCGGTTGATGAGTGGATCCAGCAGATGACACAAGTGTGGCCTCAGATTGCTGCCTCGTTGCAGGAGGCCAGAGCTACATACAAGAAATTTGCAGATGCTAAGAGAACACCAGAAAAAGACTGGAAAGTAGGAGATAAGGTTCTTTTATCTACTAAACATCTTAAATCATTACAACCTTCCAGAAAGCTCGCTCCAAGATTCATAGGGCCTTTTGTCATCGATAAAGTAATTAATCCAGTTTCACTACGATTACAGATGCCTGCCACCTTTAAAAAAATCCATCCAGTATTCCACTGCGACCTGCTTAAACCATATAAGGAGTCTTCTCAGTGGCATCCCTCTCCAGTACCTCCTAAACCATTGATGGTTGAAGGAGAACAACATTTTGAAGTTAAAGAAATACTGGACAGCAGAAAGCACAGGGGGGGGGTTCAATTTTTAATTCAGTGGAAACATTTTCCCAAGTCAATGGCTGAATGGGTTGACAAGAAACATGTAAAGGCCCCACGTTTAGTTAAAAAATTTTATGATGCTTATCCTACAAAGCCTTAACAATTAGATTGGTTATTGTATTATGTGTATCTTTGCTTTTCATTTTAGAGTGAAGAAGAGGAATCATCTGACTGACATCCTTTTCTGTGGAGGGGCAGTATGTCAGAATCCTCGCAAGATTTTATAGTAGATTATTATATGGCTAGTTTAAAAAAAAATGATTTTTTCTACATGCTGCGGTTCTGCCATTGGAAAAGGGGAGGGGGAGTAGGAAGGAGAGACCGTTTGATGCAGATGGTTTCTTATCACAAGCCTTGGAATGTTCAAGGCCATGCCAGCAAGGGAATCAGAAGACAAGAACTAAGGGCGAAGAAAGGGGGGGAAAAGAAAGAAAAGCAGTTTTTGGCGCGCTTTTATTCAGTCTCAGCAATGCTTTGGATCTGTACACTTATTCTTAATAAATGAACTTTCTTTTGAATCAATATTGGTTGCAAGGAGAGTTACTGGTTTTAAGATCAACAAGTGGCAGTTCGTTACAAACATTTTGTATAAATATAGACAGTATTATGAATTTTTCCTGTCTTGCTCCAAGTGCTTCAAGAACTGAAATGATGTAGGAGACTGTTAATAGTGACTAAGATTTAAACTGCTTATATGTTTTTTTCGGGGTATATGGGTTGTCCAGGGAGGGGTAGCATTCTGGTGGAGGGGCCTGCCATGCCCTTTCTAGGGCTTCTTGTTCACCTTTGGTCCCCATCTGATGCTCAGCTCTCACCTGTGGCTCCAAGTAGCTGTAACACATGCAGCAGCCACACCCTGGTAAACCATCTTGGTAGACGGGCCAAGCCAGGTGAGGGTAGCCAATGGGTCTTTGACACTCAGTGAGATAGCGGATTTGTCTATCCCAGTGTGTGAACTCTGGCCCTGGCAGATAGAGCGGAGGAGACTGATCAATGGTCCAACAGTTAAGAGGGCAGGTTGAGCAGGCGCTGTGGAGCACTAAGAGCGCAAGACACTTAGATGTCCTGGTCATCCACTGCAGCAGAACAGGCCTCCAGCCATAATGGTTCTCCATGCCACTGGATTAAGATCTCTTCTGCCGAGAGAGTGGGACTGCCCCTGTGCAATTCATCTTCATCTACAACTCATCCGCAAATCATCTCAGTCCAAACCTAATTTTTTGAGCCCTGCAGCAATGGAGGAGTGGCAAAGCAAGAGGTGGAGATGACCACTGGCAGTTGTAGTCACAAGCCTGCATGGGTGGCCCTTGGATCAATGGTTGTTCATCTCAGTACTCAGGGCATAAGAGATGTCTGGCAGCATCCAAGGGAACAGGGCAGCTCTTCTAGGATAGCACTGCCCACCCTTGCCTGAGGGACAGGGTTAGAAAAGTTACCCTAAATATTGCCTGCCCCACAACATCTGGCTAGCTAACCACAGCTGGCAGATAGTCTCTTTAGCAGCCAAGCATCAAGAAAAACAAATCAAACAAAACTCATTTTTGGAGTCTGGAACATCCGCACCTTGCTGGATAGAGACAAGATGTCAAGGCCTGAAAGACAAACAGCATTCATAGCAGCTGAACTTCGCCATTATACCATTGACATTGCTGCACTCAGTGAGACCAGGCTGGCAGACAAGGGTTCATTACAGGAAGCAGCAAGTGGATATACCTTCTTTTGGAAAGGAAAACCATAGACTGACAACAAGACTCATGGAGTAGGTTTTGCAATCAAAACTGCTCTGCTGAAGAGCATCTCCACTCTACCCACTGGAAAAAATGAATGCATTATGAAGTTCTGCTTTCTTCTCAGAAAGTCCTGGTATATCACCTTTGATGGTGCCTACACACCAAATCTCATGAGTCCAGACAAAGATGAGGAAGATTTCTACGAGGACCTGGATCATATTATTCAAACAAACCCCACCGATGACAAACTCATCATTCTGGGCAACTTCAATGCTAGGATGGGGACAGACAGACAGACAGATGGAGTTCTTGGGAGACATGGGGTGGGAAAACTAAATAGCAGTGGCATGCTGCTTCTGAGCAAATGTGCTGAGCATAACCTGTGCATCACTAACACGATTTTCAGACTTGCAAACAAGTGAAAATGACCTGGAAGCATCCCAGGTCCAAACACTGGCACCTACTTGACTATGTCATAGTACATCAGCGCAACCATAAAGACGTCATCATCACCCGAGCATGCAAGGTACTGAGTGTTGGACAGATCACAAGCTGGTCCTCAACCTGCACATTGCCCCTTTACATTGTAAACAACCAAGGACTGTCAGAAAGTCATTCAACATTGGCAGAATGCAAGACCCAGACCAAGTCCAAAGTTTCCAAGATGTACTGAATGAAAAACTCTCTGGCAATTTACCGCTTGCAGGGACTTGTTCTGAAAAGTGGACACAGTTTAAAGATGTCATAACACAGACTGCAACAACTGTACTTGGACTGAAAACCTGGGCACATCAAAACTGGTTTGATGAAAACCATGAGACCATTTCAGCAGCCCTCCAGGCCAAGAACAGTGCTTATGCAGACTGGCAGAATGATCCATCATCTGTCTCAAAGAAAGAAAGGTTTAAGCACCTGCAGTCCAAAGTACAGATGGAACTGTGAGAAATGCAGGATGAGTGGTCGCAAAGGAAGGCTGAGCAGGTCAAACACTATGCAGACATGCATGCCACCAGAGAGTTCTTCAGCACCATAAAGTCCTTCTAAATCAGGATGTTCTCCACTGCTGTCATCTGATGGATCGAGCCTGATCAAAGACTAGGAAGGACTGAAAAAACACTGGGCTGAACACTTTTCCAGCCTACTCAGTAGGCCATCCATAGCTGATCATGATGTCTTTCAGCAGTTTCCTCAGCTGCCAGTCTTGGATGCTCTAGACCTGCCTCCTTTTATTGATAAGATCAAGAAAGCAATCTTGCAGATGAACTCAAATTAAAACAATAGGACAAGATGGCATTCCTGCTGAGATCTACTAAGCACTAGACCCAAATGCCTTACAGGTGTTCCAAGACATCCTGGAAGACATTTGGTCCACAGAGGAGATGCCTGACAACTTCCGCAATGCCCTCATTGTGGCTTTCTACAAAAATAAGGGAAGCAAATCAGACTGTGGAAACTGCAGGAGTATCTCACTGCTGTCCATTGCAGGCAAGATCTTTGCCTACATGCTCCTGAACAGACTTGTCACTGTCTCAGAAAGGAAACTCCCAGAGGCACAGTGTGGCTTTCAGCCAGAACAGAGTACAGCAGACATGATATTTGCTGTGAGGCAAGTCCAGGAGAAGTGCATTGAGCAGAACAAGCCTCTTTACTCTGTCTTCATTGACCTGATGAAGGCATTTGACACTATAAACAAAGAGGCTCTCTGGATCATCCTGAGATGTTATGGATGCCTGAGGAAATCTGTGAAGTTGATTCAGACACTCAACAGTAGAATGACAGGACAGGTTCTTTACAATGGTGGTACATCAGCTGCATTTGCCATTTCCAATGGGGTAAACAGGATTGTGTGCTAGCCTCAGTCCTGTTCAATCTGTTCTTCACTTGCATGTTGTCACTGTTGATGACACCCAGCTGGCAAATGTAAACAGCTTCAAATACTTGGGAAGCATCATCTTGAATGATGGGTCTTTGGACAAAGAAATTGACTCCAGGATCAGCAAGGCCACCCAGGCATTGGGGCAGCTGCATACTAGAGTGCTCAATCAACACAACATCTGTATCTCCACAAAGCTAAAAGTCTATAGAGCTATGGTTATCCCTTCTCTCCTATATGTATGTGAGTCCTGGACTCTGTACTGAAGGAACATCAAACAACTGGAAAAATTTCACATGCATAGTCTCTACTCCATCCTCGGCATTTGTTGGCAAGACCATGTGTCCAACCTGGAGGTCTTGGATCATGTGGAATCCACCAGCATTGAGTCCCTGATTATCAGAGCCCAGATGTGGTGGGTAGGACATGTCATCAGAATGAGTGACCACTGTATGCCTTGCTAGTTGCTTTATAGTGTACTGGAGTCTGGGAAGAGACCTCAAGGTTGACCACGCAAGCATTACAAAGACACTGTGAAAGAAACCCTACAGTACTGTGACATCCAGCCAAGGGAACTAGAAGCTGTAGCTGCTGACAGAATCCATTGGTGAGCCCTATGCTATGAAGTCTCCACTGGCTTTGAAAACAGGCACCACCAGAAATTGATAGGAAACCATGAATGGCATCAGAGAATAACACCCACAGTTACTACAACAATGGACTTCCTGTCCCCACATTATGCTAGACTCTGCACTTCCAAACCGGGACTGCAGAGCCACCTCTGTGTCCACAGATGAACTGCACAACAACATATCTTCTTTGAGCCCAAATGACTACCATATTATTTTTTTCAATCTGGTTCCAAGTTCTTCTGCCCTTGCTGCCTGATATAAGGAAAACACAAGGCAGAAAAAAGAAGCCATGTGCTCATTATCAAATTTATTTTCAGTTTTGGTTTTATGGTTTTTATGGTTTGTGAGCTGCCCGGAGTTGTGCTCTAATTTGGCTGGTCATACAAATCTGATAGGAATTCATCTCCACCACCACAATGACCTAGAAACTAAAAAGCATTTATTTCAAGCATTCTTATCTATAGGGTTCTGCATAAGCTAGGTATCTGATCTATAATCATTATCAGGCAACAATATCCCTGCTTTTCAGAAAACTCAGAGAGGACCAAGCCAATAGTCAAACAAGGTCCTATATTGGGGTCAGCAGCCTTTTCAGGCTACAGGTACCATCTGGCATGATAAACCTGGGTTCCCTCCCCAAAAACCTTATTCAATATCTGAAATTCTGTGAAATCACCAAATCTCAAGAGACTTTGGTGACTCTTCATTAGCTTCCTGCTGGCAGGTGGAGTCAAGTGGAGCAACTGAGCTGTATGATTGTAGTATCAACTGTTGAGCCAAGATTGCTATTTACTGAAAAACTATTCCTATATATGAACAAGCATTTAAATTTTGATATGCAAAAAAAGAGGAAGAATGGCATATTTTCTTGGTTCTATTGGCCTTCTTCCATGGAGGCGCCAAATAATATTGTCATCAGATTGTTGCAGTTCAACATTGCCATCTGTCTGCTTTTCAGACTTTATTTGTTGTGACCTTTTTGCACAATTAAAGGGGCTTGTTCAACTCTTAAGGCCTTGTAGGATTCTAGTGTCTTTGAGGCAAGGGCAGTCATTCTTTCAGTGTTCAAGGGCCACAGGGAGCAAGACAACATCATCATGGAAGGGGGTGAGTTTTCAGAGAGGGGACCTGAGAAGTGTTTACTGTTTTTTATGTCAAACCTAGAAGAAGCCTTATTAACTTTTAAAACTAATCCACCACCACCACTCCCCCCTCCAAAAAAATCAGCAGCAATTCAGGCTCTTGCTTCTTGGCAGTATGCCAATGACCCTCAGCAGCAGAATATCTTTGATGGTTCTATCCTAGGATCTCAGAAGATCTTACATGATACCAAAATCTCATGAGATTTCAGCCAATTTAACTTTTCAAACTTCAAACTTCAGAATTAATAGAAATATTTAATTTCAAGACTAGATGTGGGTATCATTTTAGGGTATAACCAGTATCCTAATGTCCATGGAATATAAGCAGCCAATCACTGTACATAATACTTCTAGGGACCTGAATCCTGATAAACCCTTTTCAAAGACAAGTAACTCAAGCCAGGGATAATTTAGAGTAGAAGTACAGTGGCTGGTGTAATGAAAAGATATCATCCTGGCCATGGGGAACATGATTGGAATCCTGACTGGAGAAGCAGGCAGTAATGACAAGAATTTGAAATGGCAAGTATCCTACTTCTCGGCTGTTCTACTTCTTCTAGAATAATCTGATCTAGTGGGAGATATTACCTGGATATGGCCACTAAACCAGGAGACCGTGAGTTCTAGTCCCACTTTAGGCACAAAGCCAGCTGGATGACCTTGGGCCAGTCAGCCTCTCTCAGCCCTAGGAAGAAGGCAGTGGCAAACCACTTCTGAAATCTTGCCAAGAAAACTGCAGGGACTTGTCCAGACAGTCGCCAGGAGTCAACACTGACTCAAAGGCGCGCGCACACACACACACACACACACACACACAAAGTCTGGTTAAGTTCATATCCTCTTACTTTTTATAAAGAAATATGAATGGGTGGGTGTATGTCTGCATGTATCTTTTGTTTTGCAATCACTTCATGTAAAGAATCAGTCCATACATACAATACCACTCAGGAACTAATTCACACATACTAAAAATGATCATTTCTATAACTTTACAAGAACTTAGTTTCTGTTTAGTCTGACTGCCACTCTATTTAACAGGAAAAGCAGTAAGTTAAGTGACACATAACCTTCTGTTATCACATAACATTTTTTTTAAATCAGTGATTATCTTACAAATACAGACACTAATGGTTAATTATTTAAATTGTTAGAAATTCGCCAGCTGGGAAATAATATTCTTGAAAAGGGCTGTCAGTGGTGCCAATGTTCTCCATAGCTTAATTTTTTTACATTCAGCTTACATTAATAAAGTATCCACATTAGATTCACCATATCCAGGCTATCAATATTGCCACTAGATTTCAGGAAAGAGATACTGCAAAACCTAATTCTTTGCTCCCACCTAGTGGCCATCAAGATTGTTGCAACCCACATATGGTAGTCCTTTTTTTTTTAATCTGCTTAACAGTCATTACTGACCCTGCAGTGACCGCCCCCTAGCGGTTTCCAAGGCAATTGCACCTTTCTAGTTTCGGAATTAGACTTTGCCAGAGCCTAATTCCTAGAGCGTCAGCCCAGCTGGCAGCACAGGAGGTGGGATTTCCGTCTTCCCCAATACCTCTGCTAGTGGCTCTCAATGTTTTAGTATGGCTGGCACTGTGCTTTGATGTCCAAATGTCATTCTTCACAGAACTCCTCAGGTGTTTAAAAATAAATGTAACAATCACATGAAAAGAGAGAAGACATCTTCTGTTGTTCATTGAATGGACTGTAATCCAGCAGCAACTCCTTTTGGAGAATTAGGCAGTGACTATTTTCATCAATGCGCCCCACACAATCTACTTCCCACATTTTTCATAGGTCCTTGAACCAGATCAGAATAACATTGGGGATGACAGGAGGTTGCTACAGTTCTGACAAGTAATCAAAGAAAATCACTCCCCCACCCCATAACCCAACTTACCACCTTTTCACTGGAACAGCAGAGCTATGCCAACTCCCATCTCTAATATTATAATATGTTTTAAAGTTTGAGGCACTGAAAACATCTTCAAATGCCACTGAAAAAACATCAGCATATTTCTCTAGGAACAGAAATTCACTAGATTGAATGCCATCACTGTGAAACCCCCTTTGATTGCTTATCTGAGATATCAAGGAGATATCAAGGAGATCTGAAAATTTCCAAAGATGATCTCAGTACCTGAACAGGTAGGTATGAATCATAGGGCCAGTCCTACCAACTGACATGGGGTGTTAGGAAGGCAAAGCAATATAATGTATTAATCCTATATCTTTCATGGCCAAGAAGAGGAGTGGCTATTTCCTCTCTTATGTTGACTTAGCACTTGTGAGATATTCCTCTTCATATGCCCAATTATCTTGACTGGCTATGTGAACTATGTGCTATAACCCTAAATGCCAGGGAGTGGGGGGAGGCAGGCTCTGTTGGCATCATGACCCCATGAGCAGGTATTTCTTCAGTAAAGTTTTATAGGGATTTTAATAAATAGCACCAGCACTTTTTATTGTGTCCAGAGCTGGACAGTGGGAGAGATATTCCAACCAATCTGTCCTAGTCAATCAGATTGCAGCTATTTTTTGAATTACAGTGTTCTATAGTAATCAGTCTTCAGTTTGGTCAGCTCACAAATATCTTTGCATTTTCCAGGATGGTGAAATTTCCTACCATCAGGTGGGATAATGGTGAATATTTTTATTTAAAACATTTTACTCGACCTTCCTGCATTGTTTCAGACAGCTCCCAATAAAAACCATAATGAAACAGAAAAGCATTTAAAAACAAAAAACCAGAAGTGGCAACCATAAAATGAACATCAATAATAAAAATCCTCCTTCCTTGCCAGCAGCTCCAATTAATCACCTTTAGCAACCATAACCAGCTCAGCTGCTGAAAGCTAGTCTAAATAAATCAGTCTTACAAAGCTCCCGGAATCTTAACTCAAAGATTCACTGAATTCCTTCCCCAGCAATTTATTATCACAATAGAAAGCAGGATTTACACAACTAACTAGACACATAAGAGATTTGGGCGTATTAAAGATTGAGCAGGGGCAGTTGCCCATTTTTTGCTTATAATACTTTTCTGACCTTGCTACATGCCCTTTTACATAGCTAGTCAGAAATCTAAACCTGACAGAAGCTGAATGCTGACCAACATGCAACTTACCAAATAGCCTTAGTTAATTCTTAAACTCAACAAGATGGAAATGGAACAAAAGGAAGTGGAGAAGAGAAACACCGGTGTCAGCCTGAAAGCACCAAAAAGCTGAGCAGCAATATTCAATGTATTTTTATTATAGGTAGTCCTCGACTTATGACCATTCATTTAACGACCATTGAAAGTTACAATGACGCTGGAAAAAAGTGACTTATGAACAGTCCTTGCACTTATAACCATCTCAGCATCCTCGCAGTCACATGATCAAAATTTGGGTGCTTGGCAACCGGCATATATTTATCATTGCAGTGTCCCAGGGTCACGTGATCACCATTTGCAACTTTCCCAGGGGACTTCAAACAAGTGAAGTCGATGGGGGAAGCTGGATTTGCTTAACAACCACATGATTTGCTTAACAACTGAGGTGATTTGCTGAACAATCACAGCAAAAAAGGTAATAAAATCAGGCATGACTCACTTAATTGCTTAGTGATGGAAGTTTCAATCCCAGT
Organism: Liasis olivaceus; assembly: GCA_030867105.1. NCBI lineage: Eukaryota > Metazoa > Chordata > Lepidosauria > Squamata > Pythonidae > Liasis > Liasis olivaceus. The sequence continues at coordinate 176,859,837 of CM061350.1, read as the reverse complement.
TGTGCTCACAAGTCAAAGACGACCTGTAATACATTAAAAGGTAAAAAATTATCACAGGTATACACACATGCATACACCTCTTGCCTCCACCAGTGGTAACATAGTAAGGAACATTCAGGAGTAGATATTAGTGTTGAATAGTAGATATTAGTGTTGAATAACACATCAGATTTGATATCAAAAAGGTGTTTCCAAGTGTTTTGGGTCACAAACGCAGCATCTGTTTGCAACCCTGTAAAAGTGCTGCATTTTCCCCCCTTGCATCATACAGATGTCTTCTGCAGCTACCACTGATCCCAGGAAAAGATGCAGCTACTTTAAAAAGTTGCAGGTAGATGTTGCATTCTTGTCTTTACAAGTTCCAAAGCGCTTTTGGGGAATCTGAATGATAGATATTCCTAACTGAATAATTCTATTAGCAGATTCTTAAAGCATTCCTAAAAGTTTTTAAGCAGATTCTAAAAAAACCAGTTAAATCATTTCGAAATCTAACAGCAAAAAAAGCAAATTTCTATCATACATTTTTTTTCCTTTCTTTTTTCAAACATAAGGGTGAGAATAAGAGCAGGAACCTTCTGGGCTAGGCCTAACAGATATTATTTGTAAATTTCCAGACAACCTCTCAATTGCAGCAAAAAAGATAGAGTTTTCTATATCTGGATTTTTGCAGCCCAGATCTGAAAGCAAAATTCTCCTGTTTCTCAGTACCCTGCCCCCAAACTCTGAAAAACAGGGTGAAATCCATTATGAAAATTTGGCAGCACAACTCCCAAATGTTGGCAGCATTATTTAATGTGTGGTAAAGGACACATTATATGAAGACCTAACTCTTTGGAGAAGGCTTTAATGCTGGGAAAGGTGGAAGGAAAGAGAAGAAAAGGATGACCAGCAGCAAGTAGATGGACTTAGTTGCAGTAGCAATAGGTGCACCATTGGAAGAGCTGAAGGAGCAGATTAGGGATAGATCATAATGGGGAAAATGGTTGCTAAGAGTAGACACCAACTTGACGTCATAAGGACATAATCAATCAGTTAATCAATCAAAGGAACCTAATAACCCCCCACCCATTCCCACTAAAACAAACTAAGCACCAGCCAAATTTAATCCTACTTTCCTTTGACGTCACTACATCACAAATGTTTCCCTGCAGCCATCCATATCAAGTATGAACCTTCTAGAAGTTTCCCATCTCCACCTTATGGTCTACTCCTCTTTATATACCTCAAAGTATCTTTGTTTATGTTTAGGTGTGTGTTTGTATATGAAAAAGAAATCTTTCTCCCATGTATGTCCTGATCCCATCCTTCACACATACCCACTGTGTGATCCAGAAGGTTTTGGGAAGGAACACGTATAGTCCTGCAGTCTAAAATAGTTTTTTAATCCCTATTCAAGACCAGGGATTGGTAGCACAGCATGTCTTCAGTTATCCAAAATTAAATTAATGTAAACAGTATGCATCATTCCAGCATCAATTAAAATAATATTTTAAAATGTCAAATTCTTATGAGGTTTTGGGGTACTGGGCTAAGGGGATGTGACTGGGTAGACATCCCAGCTAGTAAACAAGATCATATGGCATCACCAGAACAGTTTGCCAGTGACCAGTTTACTATTATAACCTTGGACCTGCCAGAGTTCAGCTTTTTAATTGCTTTGGGATGCTGTTTGAATGGACTTATTATTTTGCTATTTTATTACTGTTCTTTTTTTCCTAGATTGTTCTTAATTTTAAATTAAGTTTTTTTTTTCTTATTTTAAGCCCAAGAGGAGTTTTGAAAGGGTAAGATGTAAACATGAATCTAAAATTATTTAATTAATTTAAATAAAAATGTATTAATTCAGTAAGTTGTTCTTTTATTGAATTCCTATACACATATAAGCACATACCTCTTTCTAAACTATTGGGAAAACCTCCGATTGCTTGTTGTATCAAAGGGAAATATGAAGAATCAACATTGAGAGAACTGATGCCATGATTTCTAACAGGAAGGATTGTTTTACTCTGAAAAAATTATATTTTCACAGGTTTAATGATCATCATTTTCCAATAGCTATTAATGAAAAAAAGTTGGGTCTGTCAAAAATAGAGTTAGGAATCAGAAAAAGGAGAAACATCAGACATTGCTATGATATTTTATACCTTTATGTATGTGTATCTATGCATATATAGCAAATTATTCTATCATCTGGTTAGGAAGCTAGTAATTTTCATAATGAAAAAGGATTATGCACCACTGGAAATAGAACTCTGAAGTAAGGCTGTCAAGTCCACAAACACATGCATTCAAATACATAAATTTATCATACTTAATGCTATACATCTTTACTACTTAGCTCATCTCTTTTTTTCTCCATCTCCATCTCCATCTCCATTATAAACTAGCTACTGAAACAAATATTGATTTCAGAGTTATTGTAATAATCAAACTAATAAATTGGGGCAGGGAAATTGGTGGTCCTCCAGGTGTCACTAAACCATTAACTCCCAGAACACCTCATCACTAATCTCTGGTTGTTGCTGCTAAGAACTGAGGTTTGCAGTTTTCAGGAGTTCCATGAGGGCAAAGATGAATGTAATACAGCTCCTAATAATGGTCACATTGTGTCTGATCCATATTAAGGAGTGCTTTACTGCATGGAGATAAATTGATCCATCTTGACAAAAACTGTCATTTATGAAGTGAGGAGGCCATTCCCTTCCACTGAGGCACCATTTTACTTTATGGAATTGCACTTTGGTCAGATCTCCAATACACAGATGAATTCCTTCAAAGATTATCAAAGCCTTAATAGCAACCAATTATTTCACCAACTTATGACACTCAGTTATGAAACAAATACCTAAAAAATAATAAAATAATTCTGTCTAATAATAGGTAAATTTCTCTCCATTCTCATTGACCTGGTTGAGAAGGTAGTCATGCTGGAAGCTCAGGAAATAGCTCAGCTTATTTTCAAAAGTAATACACTATTCAAAAGTCACCATGCCCCTTCTCACCAGTGTTTTCCATTCACCAAAACATCTCCATCACCAACTGCTACTTTCCAACTCTTTCTCTGAAGAAAGAAGTAGAGGCATTGATAGTCACTTCTATAGGGAAGAAGAGGAACTTCCAGAGGAACACCAGCTTAGCAATAATCAGGTGAATATAAAGCTACAGTGGCTGCAATGAGAATCACCTAATCCACTTTGCCAATAGGGAGAGGGCACCAAGGGGAAGCTGGCCAGCAGGATAGGCAGGGCGTTGTAGGGTGATTCTTCTATTCCAGAACAGGAATGGGCAAGCACTGGTGTTTAAACACTTCTCAGCTCTGCCCAGAAAGCCTCTGTGCACATTCCTGGGAGGCCAAAGGGTCTATAAATGGGCAAGGTTACTCACAGCAGGGAGCCTTTGCTAGGGCAAATATGGCACTTAGATCTTGAGTAGAAGAAGACATGAAGAAATGGAGGTGATGTGGGGTGCCTCTGAGCATAGCTGCTCCAGAATGCATCCATTGATACTTCAGAAACAACATCCAGGAAACTTTTTAACAGCCTGAGTTATCAGAATAGCTCAATCTTCCCTTCTGAAACCTGAGAAGAGCATAAGAGAATTTTTGCTGCTACTGCTGAAATTTTCTTGTGGTTCATCTGTCAGGGGTTGCAGATAGTGGTAAGCATAAAAAAGCCAGTGGTGGGATAAGAGTCAAAAGTGGAATGGGCACTTCCTTTTTCTCTGTCACCCATTTTATCTGTGTATGTCATCTGAAACTCCACCTCCATTCTCTCTTTTCTCCCTTATTTCCCACTCAGTGAATTACCAAGGAAGATAGGCAGGCTTTTAAACTTACTGCTTCCACAAAGACTTGGGGGCCAAGGTCCACATGAAGATATTTTTAGGGACATATTTCACCAGGTTTGGATGTAGCACCTTGTAAGGCTCATGAAATTCCACAATGCTGATATTTGAACTTAACTTTTCTGAGCTTCACCAACATCTGTAGGTTTATATGAAGATACATGTGATACAAAAGATACATGTGATCCATTGCACAGTATATCTTAGGTACTCCTGTCAAATTCTCCTACCAATATGTTCACTGGTAAGAGCTGGGCTTGAGGTATAGTTAATGGGCCTAGAAAACACTGATACACTGAGAATGACACACAGTGTAGGAGGAGAGGCATGTTAGTTTATGGTGGCAAGAAATCAGGAGTACGGTAGGACTTTTTTTGACTAACAAATTATATCAAAAAATATAAGCTTTCATGAGCTGCAGCTCACTTCATCAGATGCCAAGTAGCTAAAATGATGTAGGATTTAAACTGGGGTGAGGTGGGAGAGAGGTTGATTATATGGAGAAGGAGGATAAGACAGGTTGATTATATGGATGTAGTTACATGTGAGACAGATTTCAAGTACCTAACCATTGTAATGTCTTAAAAACTCATTGTGTTTGTTGAAACCTTCTGAGATTGCCTGAAACCTTTTGATTTATGTGAGTTCAACAATTTGTTGCTTGATGGTGCTGTTAAAGTCCCAACAGTCACTTTGAGGTCTGCTGTGGAGAATTCAACAGCTGGGAGATTGAAATGCCCTGATATTATTTTGTCCTTGTTCTGAGTCCTGATGTCAAACATGTGTCCATTGTTTGCCCAAAGCTTAACCCATTCATCCTACATAGAATATACAATGGGAAGAATCCCATAATGGGAGGACGCTTTTGGGGATCAATCTACAATATTCAAAGGCATTTATTAAAAAGCAAGCCTCCCATAGACTAAACATGGAATATTCTCACACTGTAGTTTAACTGGAAAGTTTATAGTGTTTATAACCTGCTTTTCATTATCAGAAATAATCTTGTGATGGCATAGAAGTCCATCAGTAAAGAATGAGACATTTTTGTTCCAGACTTCTTCATCACTTTGAAAGGTCTAGCCAGCTACTGTTGGGTGATTATGGCATTTTATCTTTCCTTCTAATACTAGTGATAGAAGTGTATCTGTGACTGAAGCACAGTCAACTTTCAACAGACGCAGCCGCAATGTCAGTTTTAACTCACCACCATCATCATCTTGGTCGCTGCCAGCCGTCAATCTTCTTTTGTGAATAGTGACTCCCCTCAAAAATATACTTTCATTAAAAATAAACCATCCCCCCCCCCCCCCCCCGCAGGTGGCTGTGTTTTGCTCCCTTTTATTTCAAGCAGTATTAATTACATCCTGTCAAGGTCTGGAGAGAAAAATTCAATATTATCTTTTACTGTGACTACAAAATGAACCCTGGCTTGATTCCAAGTTCCAGCAGCAAAACCAGCCCCCAGTTTTGACACGCTGAAGAAGATAATAAGTTTCATCACATACTAATTGTCTTGTTAACACGGATTGTGCAGTCAGCCAAATAAATGTCACTCAGATTTTTTTTTTTAAATGAGAATCTTGAAATGGGAAGTTCATTGTGGATTTTGTTTGTTTGTTTGTTTCTGTTTTTTAACCTTGTCTATATTTGTAGCATGAAATAAAATTTGCATCTTTAATCCAAACAAAGAAAGCTATGTTGTGAAGCAATGTTTCAACAATATCTGTCTACCTATCTATCCCCATATGATCTCAAATGCAAGGTTAATTCAAAAATCAGTGGGTCTGATTCCTTCCAATGATACAGCTTTAATTAATCCTACCAAGCAGTTTTTTAAGCAACAAAAACAAACAAGATCCTAATGGTATAATGTGCAGCCTTTTAACGGCTTACATTGCAAGGAGATGTTTTTGTCTATCAAGCTTTCAACAGCTAACAAACTCTTGGAAATCTTTGACTATGCAAAATTTGATAATTATTTTATCCTAAGTATTTCTATGCTTTTCAAATTAATGGTTTTCAAAACACTTGACAGTTAGTAACATGGAAGCATTGGTTGACATCACCCCTTCAATACAGTATATTCTATATATTGAAGAGGTGATATCATGAGCGTTCTCGGCTGCTATTCTGTGTTATTTATGTTGTGTCTAATTTTGGTTGTTTTTCTTTTTTACTCTGTTTTTATTCTATTTTTAATTGCTAGCTGCACAGAGTCAGGTATATGATGGGCAGCCATATATTTAATATATTAAATATAATTAATTAATTATATAAATTTAATAAATACATGTGTTTTCTAGTTTTCTAGTCTGCTACTCTTGCATTCATTTCAGAACCATGCTTTCCTCCGCATCATAAATGCACCCCTGCAAAAAGTAAAGTTGGAGATATGTTCACTTTGCTCAGGCTTGAAGATTTCCTTCCAAACTCTTCAAAGGTCCATTCTGACACCAGTGGACTAGTTATCACCAGCAGCAGGAATCATTTCTGCAGAGACAAGGTGGATTATACTGGTTGGCAAAGTAACCTTATCATAATCTCAGACTCTATGATTTCCCAAATGAACCTGTTATCCTAAGTAAAACTTAATGGATGCAAAGGAAGGCCAGGTATTGTATATGGAATATGGAAAAGTTCAGGTTGTGCAGGGTGTATATTCCAATGTGCATTATCATACTCGTGAAACAATCCATGTCATACTAAGTTCCTAGAGATTATTGTAATGTATGCTACAAGATCCTGAAGGGGCACAAAAGGTGACAAATGTCTGTATGTGAAACTCAGAAGAGACTACAAGCCATTTAATGTTTTGCAATATATTTTGATACAATGTAGACTTGGCTGAGTTTCTTCAGATGGCAGAAGAACTCTGGGAAAGAGTTTCATAGGTTCCCATTACAGATCTAATTTCTAACTGTTGCACTTAAGAGAGGGAGGGAATGTGGCTAGATGTAGTGTAAATGCAGATAATATTTTGCCACCCTGGGATAAGAAGATCTCAGAACATCCTCATCCTATTAAGGACGCTATGTTACAATTACCAGAGCCAAAGATAATGCCATTGGTATGAAGCAAACAGATTTAGGTGTTATGGCCTTTTAGAGAGATGTTTTAAAAGTAAACAGGTTTCTTGGTATCTTACAGCTCTGCCCAAAAAAAAAAAAAAAGGAACTTTATATGTTCACTACTTTTAAACTAGTTTAGGTAAGTTACATTTTTCATCTATAAGCTGCACACAATACCTGATTACTTATAGCTCAAGACAACTCTTCTCCAAAGAAAAGGAAAGGGAGAAAACTCTTTGAAGTCTCCATGTACCCCTGGATGCTGTTTAAAACATTCATCTTGCTTCAGCTAATAACAGAAGTGGAAAGTAAAGGTTTTTTGAAGGCACTATTCATGCATTTGTAGAACATTCACTGGGGGGAAGAGGTCTTACCTTTAAAAGCAAATTAAAGTCAGTGGAATAGCAAATCTCACTGATCTTTTTCTTTTATTCATGCAGTTGTACTCTTGTTACTGGTGCTTGCTACAGTCTACAGTATGTGGCAGGGAAAGAGCCTGCACCAAGACAGCAAAACTATACACTTGATTCCCCTGATTTTTTAAATAGTGTTTTATATCCACATTCTTGACGTCCTTCTGAAATCCTTGTGTGGATATAAGGAAGGCTACTACTTTATAGTGATTTTGTTTGCTTGTTTACTTTGGTGGATGGTTCACTCCAGAAGATGGTAATGCTGGACGATTGCTGCCCTTCTCAAATGGAGAACAGCATTGTTTCATACAATTGTCAATACTCTATGCCTCAATGGAACTATTGGATGGTGTTGTCCAAGGGTTTAGAATATGATGTCATTAACATGCTGTCTACCTTTAGTTCTCAATACCTGAACTACACAAGGTGAACAAGTCTACCTAAAAAGTCTAAATGGAAATACATAACGCTGACACTGTTTGGCCCTGATGCCCCTGAAGCTTTGGAAACACCAGAGGTTGTTAAGTTGTTGGAGAGGGCCTTTGCTTTGTTAACTTGATTTTTATTTTCATGTACTGTTTTCATTTGGGGGTTGTCTTTGTTTTGTTTTCTCTTTTTTGAGGTAGTTTAATGTAGGGTTTCTTTCCTTCATGTGTGTGTGTGTGTGTGTGTGTGTGTGTGTACACACACAGTATATAAAAAATTCCCCTCTCACCCCTATGGGTGGTATGTGTCTTCCTCAATCTTGGGTCCTCTACCAGAGGCCTGGGAGTTTGAGGGTTCTGTGCAGTATCTTAGCTGTTCCTAGCACTGCACTGTTCTGGACAGAGAGCTTGGATGTTGTTCCAGGGATCTGTTGGAGCCATTCTCCCAGTTTAGGAGTCAGGGCCCCGAGTGCTCCTACCACCACTGGGACCACTTTGGCCTTTACTTTCCACATCCTCTCTAGTTCCTCCTTCAGGCCCTGGTACTTCTCCACCTTCTCATACTCCTTCTTCCTGATGTTGCTGTCACTTGGCACTGCTACATCTATCACTACTGCTGTCTTCTGGTCTTTGTCTATTACCATGATGTCTGGTTGATTGGCCAGTACCTGACTGTCCGTCTGGATCTGGAAGTCCCACAGGATCTTAGCCCTGTTATTCTCCATGACCTTCTGTGGAATCTCCCATCTGGACTTGGGGTGGTCTAGCCCATACGCTGTACAGATGTTCCTATACACAATGCCAGCTACTTGGTTGTGCCATTCAGTGTATGCTGTTCCTGCCTGCATCTTACACCCTGCCACTATGTGTTGGACTGTCTCGGAGGCCTCTTTGCACAATCTGCACCTTGGGTCCTGTCTAGTGTGGTAGACCCCTGCTTCTATGGATCTGGTGCTTAGTGCCTGTTCTTGTGCTGCTATGATCAGTGCCTCAGTGCTGTCTTTTAGTCCAGCCCTTTCCAGCCACTGATAGGATTTCCCAGTGCCAGCCACCTCAGCTATCTGTCAATGGTACATCTGATGCAGGGGCCTGTCTTGCCATGGTATTTCCTCCACTTGAACTTCCTCCCATGTCTGCTGCCGCCTGAGGCATTCTCTCAGCAGCTCACCTTTGGGTGCCATCTTAGTGATGTACTCCTGGATGCTCTGGGTTTCGTCCAGGACAGTGGCTTTGACACTCATCAGACCCTGCCCGCCCTCTTTGAGGCTGGTGTACAATCTCTGGGTGTTGGACTTGGGGTGGAAACCTCTGTACATTGTGAGGAGCTTCCGGGTCTTCACATCGGCAGCCTCCATGTCTTCCTTTAGCCAGGTCACTATACCAGCAGGGTATCTGATGACTGGCAGGGCGTACATGTTGATGGCATGGATCTTGTTCTTCCCATTGAGCTGGCTCTTCAGGACCTGTCTTATTCTTTGGTGGTACTTAGATGTTGCTGTCTTCCTTGCCCCCTCATCATGGTTCCCATGTGACTGTGGGACACCAAGGTATTTATAGCTGGTCTCTATGTCTATATATACAGTATATATACATGAATAGGTATTTATTCTAAACTATATAATTTTATTATACAGTAGTAATGTAATTATATTTTTCAGTCACTATTTGGTTTATATATTATATCTTAGTTAACTTTTTAAAAAGAAATGTTAATTGTAATGACTTTTTAAGTTTAAATTTTCAAAAAAGATAAAGATGCTTTTCAATAAAGACAACTATGGACACTTCCCTTAGTACCTCCAGACTTTCCCCACTACCAAGAAAGGGTAGCTAACAGGCTCAGAGTGAATGACCACTATCCAGTTTCATCTTTATTTCTACAAATACCCCTGCTCCCAAAGAGGTCACATGAGCTTTCTTAATTTTTTCTTGGTTTCAACCTATCCCTGTGTTTGTAAGTGTGGCCAGTAAAAGAATAGTAATAAATTATGATAGAGGAGACCATCCAAGGGGCTAAAGGATTTTATGAAAAACTAGAATTATGCCTCTTTTGGAAAGATCTATCTATTTATTGCAACTTAGGTGCTGCCCAACTCCAACTACATTTCCCCATAAAGGAGCCCAACAATTCCAATAGATTCCACAATTAGATTTTAAGATCTTTATTTTAACAATATAAGCATCTCACATTCACATTTCACTCATTCAGATCACGCTTATCAAAAAGAACTTGTTTGTAGTTGGCAAGTAACAAAAGGGTATCAGAAAGCCGCTGGAGTGCTCTTCAAGATGAATCTTGATGGCGACAAAGATGGGGCTTCAAACTTTTTTCCTCTTCAGTTCCTTTTTTATAAGCAAGGCTGGATTATCTCAGCTTAATTGATGGGTCATTACAATGTCATCATCATATATCAAGGTCTGATAGATGTCTATCTGGCCAAAATGTTCCTTCCATGACTGTTCTATGATAATAGAGATTACAAGAATCTTATCAGAGAAATGTTTCAGAAATGCTCTGTTCCTTCATATCTTGCCTTGGAACATCTTGCAACATATGCATTCCTTTTAGGTTCCAACTCGAGTACAGCTTATTAGTCCTTTGTTATCTGACGTTATCCATTCTGTCTCATTAGAATGTTACCATCCTGATCACTTGAATCCACAAATCATTCCTCAGAATCAGATACAAAAATTTGAGAGTGGTATGGATCATAACTCATTACACATTACTGGTGCTATGTAACAAAGCACCTTACTGTATAATCACTTCACTCGCTAGTGGAAAATTTTTATTGCTAAGGTCAGTGGTCTATGATAGTTCAAGCACAACTTTATGTTTTTAATAGTAATTTTATTAAAAGTTACAGTTAAAATGATAAAAACTAATACAAGCTAAAAAAAATGTTTTAATAATAAAATATAAATAAATAAAAGAAAAAATAGAAAGTGCAGAAAAGGAAAAAAAAACAAGAATATAGTAAAGAAAAAGAAAAGAAATATATAAAGAAATGACGTTCCCCATAATCACAAAAGTATAAACAATTTTAATAACTTATCACCTTTTCTTAAAATACAACAAATGATCTCTTCTTCCCATATCCCATCCCTTATCTATAAACAAATTCTTAAAGCCTTGTCATTCAGTCCTGATCAGCAAAAGTCCATTAACGGTTACCAGAGATAGCAACGTATCTATTTTAGCCTTGATCAAATAAACCAACTTTATATTCCATCCTTTTACTTTTAACAATCTGGATCTTTAGTCCCTTCAAATAATGTCCTAGAACATGATTTCTTTTCATTTTTTCTTTGTCCCTTCTCACAAAATTCTTCAAAGCTTTAACAAGTCTATTTTGTAAATCCAATATAGAAAAGTTACGCAGGTCACTCTTTTGGTTTATTATTTGTATATCCCTTTCAATTATTAAGACATCAGTCGGTTTCATTTGTATGTCCAATGTAGCATCTTTTTCCATGACATTCTTGTAGCCTGTCATTTTTAAATCCACTTTCAGATCAGTCTCAGTCTTGTCTGATTAAACTTGTTCCTCTTCCATAGCATCTTTTAAACACAGTCCATCTACAGAGGCAATCACTCTTAAAATTAACATCTGGGTCCATTGTTCAAAAATAGCATTCAATATGTCCAATGTTCATTGGACAATATTTTGCTTCATTCTGTATTAGTAAGTCAAAATTGAATGTTCTTTTCTTTAATTGTGATCTTTAGTTCCTTCTGGTTCCCTTTAATGTCCAACCTTCAAAGTCTCATCCTATCATGTTTTGTTTTTTTAAAAAAAAGAGAAATTAAAACAAAAGCATTTTCCCATGGGAAGGATTCTTATAATTAATTCCAAAATTTGATTTCAAACCCATCTTGATCCTTAATCCTTTTGTAACTTTCCAGATTCAAAGTTCTATCACCCTTTTGCTATATATTCCAAAAGAATTTTTTAAGTCCTTAAATTTATATTTAAAACTTTTTTTGCTAAGGATTGAAGAAAACTCACCCAGTGTTTTCAGACTTGTCAGTCCAAAAGTTCCTAATAGCTAAAAAGCAATTATAAGCAATTTCCAAAAGTGATTAGAAAAGGAAGTATGTGAACCCAGTGTGCTTTCAAGGGCGCTGACCGCAGTTTGAGCAAGATGGCTATTCCCTCATCTCCCAGACTTCTAAATCCACCAGAGACTGCTGTCTTGGGGTGTCCTCATGAGGAGCAACTTTCTGGAGTATTTGTGGGTGATCTCAAGTCCTCTCCTTATCTGGAGAAGAATTACAAAGAGTTGGTCTATTCAGTGGATCTTCATTCCACTGCAGTCATCAGCTCTTCTTTTAGCAGAGCCAACTTCAGTTCGCCATTTCTTCTCCAGAAGTCAGTTTAAGCACAACTTGAAAGACACAATTAATATCAGCCCTGTACTTTCAATTAACTTTTCTTTGCAATAGCATAAACTCAGAAAACATTCTTAATAGATATCTTCCACTACAGCGCACAAATTCTATTTCAATCACCTCAGTAATTATTGAAAGTTAGTAGACTGAAGCAGTCCTTTAACAATGCTTTTAATTGTTATTTGAGGATATGTCTGTTATTACCCAGGTAGTTTGTGTGTTGCGAGTACAATCCCCTAGTCCAGAAACAGACACATTCTACCTATTTTGAACCTTTCCTTTCACGGCAAGTCTGAGGGAGTGTGGTAGATTTCCACTCAGTGGAGCAACTTACTACACAAAATTCAGCATTCATATCAGCATCCCTGATGGATGACTGAGACATATTTAGAACTTCCCCAGTATGTGTTCTGCCATGAAGAGAGTAGTTTAAAGTCAGTCAAATAAGGTATAACTGAGTCATTTTTTTTCCTTCTGGTCAAATACATTTGGCAGGATTTGGGACATCTAAAAAATCATCCAGAACAGATCACGGATTAATGTGTACATCATGGCAATGAAAGTTCCATTGTATTTAGGAAAGTACAGCTTAATTAATTAGTTTTTAAAAACCATTTAAAAAGTTACAATGTACTAAAACGGGGCCATTGGTTAATTGGATAGCATTTTTTACAAATGTTAAAGGCATTTTAATATAATAAACAAGATGGAATATACTGTCATAATATTGTCTCTCGTAGGAGGGTCAGAAAAATGTTTTATTTTATTTCTTGATGTAGATCCTAAAAATAAAATATTTTCATAGATACATCATTTGTTGTGTATGTAAATATAATCAGATTTAAAGTATTAATAGATTGATTAAAAACGATTAAAATTGATATAATAGATCAAATTGTATATCTATCCATACCATTATGTCCATTATTATCTGCTTCAAGAGTCCCTCCCAAAACTTTCTTTTTTCTTTGTTGCTACATTTAAAATTTTGGAGGTACTGTAAGTGGACAGTGTCACAAAATGGATGCCATAAGGGATGGACACTGGTTTAGGGACTGGATTTGCTTGGACTAGAAGCAGTTCTCCACATTCTTTCTATTACTTGCCATTAACTCCTTACACTTACTTTTAGAAGGTGGGACAGGCCTTCCTCCAGCTTCTTTGAACTTAACAAGGCTTCAAGGAGGTCAGACCACCCAGGGCCATGAAAAGGAAAGGACAATTTATAGCATGAGGAATGTCTATAAGACTCCAGAATCACTGAAATGTTTCTTTCTGCTGTTCTTTTCTTTCTTGGCCCTCCAAATCTAGCTTGTGAATATGATTTTTGGTAGACTTTTAACGTAAAGATCATAAAGTCAACTACCACCTGATCTCTAAAAAACTTGGGGCTAGGATGTTGTGGCAGGAGGATGAAAGTTGGTGTAATGGAATGTGAATAGTGAGAGAAAATGCATTTGGCAATCTTGCATGTTCCAGCAAACTCACACATAAACATTTGAAAGCTATTTAAGATGGCCAAAGCCCACCTACACCATTAGCCAATAAGAAGAAAACAGTTCCAATGTCCTTCTCTTGGATGAAGAGGGGGAAAGAAGACAACAAGAAGTTCTGCAGGAAGTGAAACTATGGTTTAAGATTATGCTTGGTTTTGTAGTTCCACAGGAAGTGAAGCTACAGTTTATATTCTTTATCCCTCACAGTCAATATTCCAGCCAGAATGAGCAAAAATATGACTACTCCTCAGCTATTTTGTGTGTGTGTGTGTGTCTGGGAACCAGGATTTGGGGATGGGGTTGACTAAAGGCTATAGAGGGCTTGGCAATAGTCTCATAACAAGGTTGTTTTATAATAATTCTATGTATTCTCCCGGCTTAGGTAATTCTTCTGCACATTGGGCCACAAATATTCCTCCTCCATCTAATGCAGTATCTAACCAATCTGTGATCAAAGCACTGTTCTAGCTTTATTTCATACCATAGCCATAGTACATTTATCGCTTCACACAATTTTATGTTGTCTAGTTGCTGCCTAGCAGTGATTCTTCTGCAGTATTAAATACAAATCAGCAAGCCCATAAAGCTGTAAAGAATGGAAATAAATAATTTATAGCAGTTTTCTAAGTAGCAATGTTTACCATCTAATATATCAAGCCTCCATTATAATTATCTTCTATACAATTTCACTCAGATTTTATGCTTCAATCCATCCCTCCCAAAACCTTGATGATACTACAACTTTCACGGGCACGCTCAAATGCAATAAATAATTACAAATTACAGCAGTCTTCAGTTATCTGACCCATGCTAGCTCTTCATTAATAACTCTGCAATACAGAAATGACTCATCACATGAATTTATTTTCAGGAGAAGCTTTCTGATATAGGCATAGATGCCACACAAATTTTTCCACTAAGTCAAATTGTAAAGGACAGAATGTTTCATTTATAAGCATAACATAGAGATTTCTGATACTGAAAACCATGTCTTCCATTTATATTTTCCCTGCGTGTCCATAATGTTGATTGTTACAGTTGATTTATCTGAAGTTGATAACAATGTTTGACATTTGGCATAGGCAACTATAGTTTAGATAAGATAAATGAACAAAAATTATCATCTCACCAGTGGCCTCTGAGGCAGTGTCTTCTCCACATTGAAGGAAAAGAAGGATCAAACACAGGCCTGGAAGTTCGTGACATCAGCAGCCAAGCAATTTTTTAATATCAAGGACTGAGTTAATTGATGTAATCAGGCTCTCTGTACTGAGGATGATAATCCAATCTCTTTACAGCTGCTTATGGTGCCTACTGAAGGCCATACAAATATAGAGCCAGAATGGACATAAGTAAACATTTTTCCTCATCTAAGAGAAAATGCCCTCATGCAAGAATTTTGAGACTAAATTCAGTAATACTGAAATCAGCTGCAAGACTGAAGAAGAAAGCATCTGAGACCTGATGTGTAGAAATCTTTTTCATTGTAGACATGCTTTCTGTGTTTTTACAGGTATCAGAATACCTTAACAATTATATTATGGTAGGTTTGCTTCAATTTCTTCTTAATTGTCTCATTCCTGTAAAAATTTCCATGTTTTCTTACAATAGGAAACATCTTAGTAATCCTTGAAAACAGTAACAGGGATTCTGAAATGCTGTGTTCTGTACTTAAACTAGTATTAGACATTTTGACTAAAATGTTCAAGGTCATTGCCTTTCAGATTATATATGATGAACTTGAAAGCTGATTATGATGCATCCTTATGCTCAGTACTATAGCAGATTCATTCATTCATTCATTCATTCATTCATTCATTCATTCTATTTGTATGGCCGCCCATCTCACCTAAGTGACTTTTTATGTAAACAAATATTTAGATATAATATTTTCAGGATTTCTGACAGTAGGAATTTTCATACTTTCTCCTAACTGTCATTTGCACCAAGATATGCAAGAGAGTTGCTGGTTCAGCAACCGAGATTGCACTGGTGCATTCTTATTTGTTTCTCCAATGTATATTGCAGCTTACATAGAATTCCCTCTTCCTGTTTTTCTCAAAACGACCACCTGTGGGATAGATTGGACTAAGAAATAGTGACTGCTCCAAAATCTTCCAATCACATTCTAACTGAGGGTGGACTTGGACTTGGGTCATCTGTCTTCTAGTTCAGTATCTTGAGGCATCATTAAGTTCAGAGAGACAGTATGGCTGCAAACACGAGATACATTGCCTAGCACAGCTATAGTACTATGAGGTGTTGAGTGCTACCAGCAGCACAACAGAGAGTAGGGATGTGCACATAACTAAAAATCCTGTCTGCTGTACAGTAGTCCAGTCTGATATGTTCTTTTTGTCCTTTAAGAAATGTAGAAAATTTCATTTACAATGCAACATGTTGAAGGCTTTCTATGTATTTCTCTTAATATACTTAGCTGTTAATATAAATTGCCCAAAACATTTTAATGCATATCATCCTGGGTTTTTTTTTTTCTTTGATATGTAAACTGTCCTGGTGTAAGAATTAAAAATTTATTTATTTATTCAATTTATAAGGCCACCCATCTCAAACAAGTGACTCTGGAGGGTGAACAATCATAAAATCAATTGGAACCAAATTATAAACACAATGCAATACAAATACACACACACACATTCACATATACATACACATATACATACACACACACACACATATATACATACACATATATACATACATACAACAGCAGAGAAAATTATAATCCATAGATATTAACATAGTGAGGAAACGGGGTTCTTGACACACTCGGGACCCCAGGGCCGGGCAAATAACTAGATTTTCAAGGCCTTATGAAAGGCCAACAGGGTTGGGGCCATCCTAATCTCTGGAGGGGGAATGTTCCAGAGGGCAGGCACTACAGCAGGAAAGGCATGCTTTCTAGTCCTCACCAGCTGACATTCCTTGGCTGACAGGACCTGGAGCATACCCATCCTGTCCAACCAGATTGGACTGGGAGAAGATGGTCCCTCAGTTAACCCACCCGCAAGCCAAAAAGAGTTTTAAAGGTGACAACCAGCAACTTGAGTTGTTCCTGGAAACTCATTGGCAACCAATGCAGCTCATGAAGCAGTGGTGTTACATGTGCTGAGCACCCGACATTGTTTACTACCCATGCAGCTGCATTCTACACCAGTTGAAGCTTCCAAATGCTCTTCAAGGGCAGCCCCATGGAGAGCACATTGCAGTAATCCAGATGTGAAGTCACAAGGGCATGAGTGACAGTTAGCAGAGCCTCCCAGTCCAAGAATGGGCACAACTGGTGCACAACCTGAAGGTGTGCAAAGGCCCTCTTAGCCACGGCTACCACATGTTCTTCTAGCAGAAGTCCAATAGGACACCCAGATTGTACACTGGGTCTGTCTGGGGCAGTGCCACCCCATCTAGGACCAAAGGTGGAAAAACCTCAACACCAGAAGGCCCAAGTACCCAAAGCCACTCAATCTTGCTTGGGTTGAGCTGAAGCCCATTGTGCCCCATCCAGGCCCTAAAGACTCCAGGCACTGAGATAGGACATCCATGGTATTGCTCTGGCAGCCTAGGGTAGAGAAATAAAGGTGGGTATCATCAGCATACTGATGACACCTCACCCCAAACTGTTGGATCCCAGGTTCACCCAGCAACCTCATGTAGATGTTAAATAAGAGGGGAGAAAGGGCCAAGCCCTATGGCATCCCATAAAGTAGGGTGGCAGGCTGGACCTCTCCTCCTCCAACACCAACTGGTACTGACCCCAGAGGAAGGAGGAGAACCAGCACAGCACAGTGCTGCCCATCCCCAACTCCAAAAGCCAGTCCAGAAGGATTGATGGTCAAGAAAAGCAAGGATGGATGCACTACCCCTATCCCACTCCCCCCCGAGTTCATCCAAGAGTGCAATCAATGCTGTCTCAGTCCCATACCCCGGCCTGAATCCTGACTGAAAGCAGTCCAGATAATCCACTTCATCCAGGATCCTTTGAAGTTGCCATGCAACACTTTCTCTACAATCTTCCCTTTTAGAGACTGGACAAAAACTGCCCAGATTAGTTGGGTCAGGCGATGGCCTCCTGAGGAGGGGGTGGGACCACCCCTTCCCTCAAGGAAGAATTAACCACTGCCCAGATCCAATCACATCCTCTCCCGGGCAGCCTTGACCAGCCAGGAGGAGCACGGATCTAACACAGAAGTGGCCAGACTAACAGCTACAAGAACCCTGTCCACTTCCCCAGGTTCAATGGGATTGAACTCCTCCAGGGTAACCATGTAAGACTCAGCCCTTGTAACCTCTGCTGACCCTAGCCTAAGGCTGGAGTCCAACGCAGAGTGAATCTGAGCAACTTTATCCACCAGATGCGCAGCATATTCCTCACAGCAATCCTGTATGTGAATCCCAGAATTACTCCCTCCAAGAAGGGTCCAGGTGACCCAAAACAGGGCTGCTCAGTGGCTATCTGTGGAGAATATAAGTGTGGAGAAATAATTACATGTAACTGCCCTTACCACCATGAGATAGGCTCCAATAGCGACTCTAGTTCGTGTTTGATCATCTTCGCTCTTTATCATTCACCAGTCGTTCTCTAGGCATCTCTTTGCCCTCTTCAACTCCCTTAGCTCTTCCATAAACCATGGAGAGTTTTGGGATCCATGGGTGAGGAGAGGATGCTCAGGCACAATCCAGTCCAAAGCCTCAGCTGCTCTTCCATTCCAGGCAGCCACCAAGGTTTCAGCGGGACTGTGTAGCTGGCCTTACAGAACACCAAGCTCCCTCTGGAACCCAATCGGGTCCCTCAGTTGTCTGGGGCAGCCGTCTCCATTGCCGCATGGCCAAACGTTGCTCTGCATGCAACAGCTGATCAGCACACTGCAGTTGCTCCATGCACCTGGTACAACCAGCAATCCAGTCATCCAACTGCTGGTCCCAGGGAGACGATGGTCCTGCCAACAATCCAGCCAGCAACCATCTAAACAGGAAGGTAAGTTCCAGGCTCCTCATGTGGTTTTTTCCCAAACCACTACACAGCCTAACAAGGAATACAAACTGCATGGGCTCAACAAGAAGCAGCATCAATCAGGTCCAGCAGAGGAAAAACCCAAATCCACAGAAACTCTACCACCTCCTCTCAGTCCAAATCTCCATACCTCCAACCTGCTGCAACATACTAAAAACCAACTATCACTGACACCCACTCTGCAAACACACCCAAGCTCAGCACCATATTAAGGAGAAAAAAAAAAGCTAGTTCTTTTTTGATGCTATCTTTATCTCTATGCAATCATCATTAGAATATGGCCCAGCACAGTTAGATCTCTCTTTTTCAAAAGGCAATTTGGCAAATCAGTGAATGAAAAGGAAAGGAGTCCACATATCTCTACAGCCATTTCAAATGTCACTGAGGATATTATGAATACCAGAGCAAGGAAGCAATACCAGAGAAGGGCCCAGATTGTCTGTTTTATCGTCCTTTATAGTTTGAATCAGAGTTCCACTCTCCTAAGCTAGCTGGAGATGAGCAGACAGAACAAGTAACAAATATATCCTTGTCTTCCCTTTCAATGGTACAAGTGATATATTGCTTTGAAAAGTGTATGGATCTCAGAAACTTATTTTGTTATGGTTCAAGATCAAATCCCAAAGTTCCACACAATATAGAATCTGAAATTGTATTTTCACTTTCAGCAACTTTAAGGCTAGACAGATTAAATGACTGCTTCTGCCTCTCTAGGATTTTAAAATGGTCTGGATTGATTTTTCTACCTGAAGTTTAGAACCAGTTAGATGCAATTTCCACCCCTTAGGAGATGAAAAATGCACCTCTAAATATTTAAAAGATTGAGGTTGTGGTATTGAGACTCCCTTCTAGTATCATACATTAAAAAAAGGAATTTAGCCACTAGCCCTTATTCTAGTATTAGCTGATGAGAAGCTGTTCATCCATGCAGAAGCGATTTAACAAATATCTTAAACCCACCTGTGAGAGAGACATTAAAATTCCATTTTCTACATCAAATATATAGGATATGTTGCTGCATAATAGAAAGGGGAAATAAATAGATCTCTTCCTTTGTAATCAAATTTTGTAATATTATAGCATGCTTCAGCTCAATTTAAAGGTGTTAAAATTCCATTTGTCTCTAAGAGTTTCACACAATATCTTGGGAACTAGCATATTTACCCACTTGTAAAGTCTAATCCATTTTCAAGGGATTCACCTCATGATTTGGGTGTCCATAACCCAGCATACGAAGACTGGGTTCACATATATTAATAAAATAAGTAGGGTCATGCAGCCATTGATTCTAGCCCCTTATGATTTTTGTTTGTTTAGCATCTATGAGCAATGTAAACCATGGTTTATGGATTAGCATGATATATGAATGCAGGCATTGTGGCTTATTTAACAAAATATAATCCACACAATAGAAATCATAATATCTGGCAAGTAAGAACTGTAGTATCTGGTATGGGAGATGAGTGGGAGATGTTTATTCCCTGCAATGAAATGCGGCAATTCCCAGGATCAGTTCATATAACAATTTTTCCCCTCTCCTCTCCTCTGAAAGTTTCCCTCTCCTCTGAAAGTTAGGCAGGTGTACTCAGTCCTCCTCGGCACAGCTGTGCCTCCTGGGCCAAGCCCTTGGTGCTCTGAGCATTAGCTGTCACATGTGGCTGGTGTCTGTAGACAGGAGAGTGAGGGTGGGGTGGGGTCTAGGAGGTACAGTAGAGAGGAGGAGAAGTCCAACACTACAGCACTGAGCTGTCAGTATTACCTCACTGTTGCACACAGAATCTCCTTAGGAAAGGAAATACAGAGGGTTAAGTAAGAAGGGTTAAGGCTGTATGCTCCCCTAAATTTGAACAAAAAGAAAAAAGAGAGGGAAGGAGGTGGGAAGAAAAAAATAGAACAGTTCACTAAAAATGGTTTCCCCAACAATTTACTTTCCTCTGCACAGTTCAAACTCTTACTCGAGTATTGGCTCCACTTCTAAGCATACTTTAAGAAGGCTTTAAGAAGGTGCAAAGACAAACAACAAAGGATAATCAGGGAACTAGAAACTTCACACTATTAGAAAGAGTTGGGGAACTGGGTATGTTTAATGTTGACAAGAAATGATTGAGAGGAGATAGGAGAAAGTGTTACACAGAAGACAATCTATTTTATACCACAGCAAAGTGAAGGATGTGGAATAGCAGATTTAAGGCAGAAGCAGCTGGTTATTAAGAAAAACTTTGTAACAGAGAAGTTCAGCTGTGGAACCAAACCACAAAGGAGAGGAAACTGTCCATGTCTCATAGTAAAAATTCCCTCTAACAAATATCATACCTTACTACTACCATTCTGTATTTATGTCTAAGAAATTAACAAATAAAATTGTAGTATTGGAGCCAGAACTCGATCATCTGGATGGGAAATGCACTGGGAAACCTTAGCCACCATTGGAGCGCTCCAAGAATTGTTAGGATCATTGCATCATCCTGCTTAAGAAGGATTGAATAGCTTTCTTACCCAGCCTGGTGGAGTTCAGTTTCACAACTGACATGTTCGTTATTCAGGATAATCTGACAACTCAGCAAAATCCTGTGCTGATAACCCCAACACAACCATTCATATCAAGTGTTGTAGACAGGATCAGAAGAGCACATGGCCCAGTTGCTTTGCTTCCTCTAGCAAAGGTATGCTGCTGAAATGGGACAGGAAGATAAAGGAGCCATGAGAAATAGACTTATGGCATCCTACTCAAAACATACCAGCCAGTTGTAAGAGGTCTGTGAATAGATAGCAACTAGATCATAGTTGGGCCATTCAGTCACTCTGGTTCCTTAAACAAATATGAGCATAACCCCAGATATTGATCCAACAAGCTTCATTCTGTCTCTACAATAAGATACCACAGCCTCAATTAAAGAAAGGGATTTAGTCATTACAGATTCTTGACAGCCTCTGGGCTTTTTCATTTGCTTGGCCTGGATCTACATAGTTCCAGCGTCAGTGCCACCCCCTCATGTACTACTGAAGAAAAGCAGAATTTGCTCAGCAATATCCTTGCAACCCTGCTGCTAGCAATGGGGCATTAAGCTGTATACAGATAATGAGAACACTGGGAATAAGAAGGTAGGCTAGAGTTTATTAGATAATAAATTATCAGTGCATAAAAATTCTTCTGTAGTCTTTCTTTCCCTCCTCCCACACTGCCTTTTCTAAAGTCTCAGGAACATAGTGATCACATAGGCTGAAGAGTTTACATGTATTAAAACTCCATCATTGCTGTTGCAACTATTTGGTTTGGTGGGAAAAATAGAATTGTCTTTTACTTGTCATTCTATTTTTATTAAGGCTATCTGCTTCATAAATATATCTAGCCTTGATCTGTTAAATGTTCCTCTGTCACCTTTTGCTGGATAAATGTTATCTAAATTTAGAACAGGTCCATTTATAATGAATTGAAGTGAACAACCACCCTTCCACCAGTAAATTAGAAACCAACATTTATTTCTCTAGATATTTCTTGACCCTTTCTGAGGGCAAAAGTCTCCCAGAGTGGCTTATAAAAATACATCGTTAACACTAAAAATAGTTTAACAAAACTCAATAAATACAATAAAAATATAATAAAAAAATAATAAAGCAAAAAAGTTCATGAACCCATACATTAAAGCATTTATTATCAAACACTAATTAAGCTCAGTAATAATACAATGACCAACCACAGTATTAAAAACATCTTCAGGGCATATCTGCAGTTAGCGTTTAAATTGTTCTTTCCTGGGCTTGGGTCATTTTGATTTTAAACCACCTTAAATCCTCCCACAGTATCTGCCCAACCAATTCAATCAGGCAGGGTTGCTGTGCTCTGCGTTCCATGGATTAAACAATGCCACCACACTCTTTCTTTCTATTCCCTTCTGGGTTTATTTTCTTTGCCTTAGTTGTTCTTCTGTCTTGTGCTGTTGTGTGTGTGTGCGTGTGCGCGCATGTATGTTTTTTTCTATTGTTCTTTGTTTTTAAATGTTTTAACAGTTGTAAGCTACCCAGAGTCATTAGGAATCTGATGGCATATACATTGAATAAATTATTATGGTTGGTTGCATAGTCAGCCAGATGTTTAGACTGGATTTGGCATTTTTGTCCACCTATTGAGTCCTTCCCAAGGACCTGGGATAGGCAGATGTTGTTTAATAATATTAAAGGTGTCATCACAGGATGTAAACTGTTCCAAGTAAAGCTGTCTTTTGCGATTGACTGGTGGTGATTTTGTCAATGCCGATGGTGTTTAAGTGATGCTCCAGATGTTTTGGAATTGTACCCAAGGGACCTATTACTGTTGGTACTATCTGGTCATTAGGAGTCTGATGGCATATCAATTTAATAAATTATTGTTGGTTGCACAGTCAGCCAGATGATGATGATGATGATGATGATGATGATCCTGTCCAGACAGACACAATTAGGTCAAATGTATCAGAGGTGTCTGTAGATTGCTATTACTGCTATTGCAACCCTTTTTGGAAGATGTTGCCACTAAATCAATCAGAGGTTCTGCTGCTATACATGTTGTTAACAGGTTTTTTTTTTTTTTGTCTGCGCTCAGTCATTACTGACCCTGCAGTGACTGCCTGGACGAATCCTTGCAGTTTTCAAGGCAATTGTTTTTCAGAAGTGGTTTGCCAGAGCCTCCTTCCTAGAGCATAGCCCAGCTGGTGAGCGCAGGAGGCGGGGTTTCCGTTGCTTCGCGCCCTTTTCGGGCGAGCGCGGTTTTGCGCTTACCGGCAACTGGTCCCGTCTCTCTGTGCAAGGCACTGCCAGCATTTTTCCTCCCACCGGAGTGAGAGTACTATCAGGATTTTCTCATAGGAAGAAGGTCATCCCATTAGCTATACAAAAACAGGTGTTGAGATTACGAAGTATCTTGTGATTCTGGTATGATTTTTACTGCCACCTACTGAAATGTGTGTTAGTTATTCAGTGGGGGTGTCATATTAGCAATATAAGGGGAGGGCTAAAATGCCCAGCTCAGTTCAGTGTGTTTTTGCTTTGTACAGTTAACCATGTAGGTTTTTATAGGTTATGTAGTTGTAACTAGTAACCAAGTAGTGAACCTCTTCTCTGGAAGTGTTTTTTTTTGCTAGAGACTTTGCAGTGATAAGTCTTGGAAGCTAATATGAGAAGAAGTCTTTGTTATATTCTATATTTTGTATGCAACTTGTATTTTGTGAAGTTTTGCATTTTTATCAATAAGGACCAGTTAGTTTATATTTTCTGACTGGATTTTCTTTGGAGAACACAATATGGACATTGCTACTTGCAAGCTCTCATGCTGATGTGTAATTTTCCTGAGAGCAGGATTTATGGGTTTTTTTGCTGCACTCTGCGCAACAGGTTATGGGCCCAGATACCAGGGCTCAGATCCCAGAGCACCCAGAGATCCCACAGAGCACTCAGAGCTCAGGGTTCAGGACTAAGTTTCAAAGTCCAGAGGGGACCCAGTATGCAGAACCAGGACCAAGTGCCCAGGACTGAGGACTGAGGTCGGTGGTTCCGGGGAACAGGATTCCAGGCGTGTGGTTCCAGGAATGATGTCCAAGGTGTGAATCCAGGCGTGCTGGAAGCAAGGACTTAAATTCCTGAGTGACGGGTGATTTATGGATTTATTACCCTGCCTGTGACTGTTTTGTCTGAGGTTTGGATTTTTTTCTCTGTGGTTGAGTGCTTGTTTTAAGTGAAATATGGCAGCAGCTCTACCTGCAGCAGTGAGCCTTCCGTTTGAAAGGTTGAATTCAAAGAATTACCAAACATGGAATATAAAGATAAAATCTTTTTTCATGAGAGAGGGGCTTTGGCGTTATGTAGACAACGCACCCCCGGTGACACCCACGGACGCAGAGCAAGCTTTGATGGACCGTGCATATGGTAATTTGATTTTGGGACTTGAGCCTTCAGAATTGGTGCATGTTCGTGGTTTGGAAACTGCTAATGAATGTTGGGTGGCGTTGCGTGGAATCTATGCAAGGCAAACTGCATCTGCTATCGTAAGTTTGACAAAGCAGTTGTATAACCTTAAGTTGGAGCCAGGAGCCAATGTAATTGAGCACCTGAATAAGATGAAAACTTTGTTTGCTGAGTTGGCAGATCGTAATCTGGTCATTCCCGAGCAACAAAGAGCATGTATAATTCTTTCAAGTCTGGATGAGTCGTTTGACATATTAGTAGAAGCCATACAATCACTTCAAATCGCTGATCTAACAGTGGAGTATTTAACAAATAGGTTGCAAGAAATTCAAAGTGCGCGTGACTTGCAGACTAATCCTAAGAAAAGGCTTGATAACGTAAAGCAGCAACCTTCTCCAGCTGGCATGGAATGTGCGTATTTGGTGAGAAAGTGTTTTCGTTGTAATTCTACCAAGCATCTTATAAAAGACTGTCCTATGAAAAATCAGCCTGCTGAGAGTTCCAGAAGGTTTGTCCGTCATGGAAAAGCAACAGTTAAGAAACAAGGGAGTACTAGACTGGTGTCTGCCTTGATTTCTAACAGAGACAAACGTAATGCTGATAAGTGGTTACTGGACTCTGGTTGTAGTGAAATCATTGTAAACAATGAGCAGTTGTTATTGACTAAATGTAAACCTAAAATTCAACAGGTTAATTTGGCTGATGGTTCTGTAGCTAAAGTAACCATGCAAGGTGAAGTGTTCATACCTTGTTTGGGAGAAGTGGTTTCTGATGTACTCTGTGTTCCTACACTTGATTTTTTGCAGCCTGTCCTACTGTCTTTAGTCATAAAAAGTTGTAAAATATAAAAATAAAGGCAAGGTTAAATAAGGTAAAATAAAAAAGAACTTTAAGAGCACATAAACAATGTGTGTGCACTCCTTGCCACCTTGGCTGCTCCCCCCGCCCCATAAAGATGAAAATTTGGAAAATAATTCTTATACTCTAAGTTGAAGTAACATAGTAAGAATCATCACAGTGAGGAAGACTGACTAGATGATCTAGCCAGTAATTAATGCTTGATTAGAGACATCAACATTCCCGTTCTTCCTTCTTAGGATATTTCATCTTTAAACTGGACTTGTGCTGGAAATTCCTTTACTATTAAATATAGACCTACCCCCTGTAAACTTAAATGTCTGGCTATCTTAAAGTCACCAGAAGTGAAGCCTGCCACCTATGGCATAGTCCTTGTAAGATACCCAATTTTCCTAAATTCATCACTTACATCATCAAGAAAGAGATTTACTAATAATACTGATATAACAGGACTGAGAAAGTCACTGGTCGGCCCAGCCTTTCACTTGAAATACATTAAAACATCACTAACATTTTAGTTTATTTCTATTTTTTTAAAAAAAGCTATCCTGCCATTCTAATGCATATGCAGAACTATGAGCAAACACAGTAATTTTCTATATACACCTTTCTCAACACAGTGCCTGCAAGTTCTTTTTTCTCTCTCCCTCTCTCTCTTTCAAATGAGTCAAACTTTGGCAGAAATTATCAGTGCTCTTTGGATTCAGTGTAAATCAATGGGGATTAATATGCCACCTCTTACACTCATCTCCAGTTATAAATCAAGTGATAAGCTACAGAACTAATAATCTCTATCATTAAACCATTTGCACTAATATATTAATAATGGGTTTCCAATATTACTGTATGTTATGTAGTAATTCCTTTTTATTAATATCACCACAATGTTTTGAAACTTAGTTTGTATACAGGTTTCAAGGTAACCCTCTAATTTGCAGTTATAAACAATCCTTCAGGCCTGGAAAATATTGTATCTGCCCCTAAAAGAAGACAGTTTAGATATGAGAGGATTCTAGGCATGCTGAACTATAAAATCATGGGAGTCTAATGTTAGAAATGACCTGAAGGGCATTTTTCATTAAAGCCAAACTTGTGAATACTTCCAACATGGAAAAGGAACATTAAATACTATAATAGCAAAGCTGCTGGAATTTTTGTTCAATGGAAATACAGGTTACTCCTGAGAGAAGTTCATGGGCACAGTGCTTCTTCTATGATAAAAGCTCTGTCTCTACTTATGGGTCCATGATTTTGTAGTTATGGAGCAAAGTAATTAAGATTTATATTTTGCCTTCCCACCAGGAGCTCAAGACAGTATATATACTGACAGCACTCTTTCCTTCAAATTTTCACCCCAAAATCAGTTCTGTGAAAGGTTAAGCTGACACAGAGTAATTAGCACAGTGGTCACCCTATGAGCTTTCCTCTGGGGGAGGTCTTGAACTACTCCTAGCCTAATGCCTTAATCATTATACCGTACTATTCATATAATCCTATATGAGCTGTGTTCCCAGCTGGGTCTTTTATATCTCTGGAATTATGCCCTAAAATTCACTGAAATATTTTATTATGGCATGATTTTATTTTGACAGAGGGGAGAGGTTGCATCTGCAGCTCCTCATTTCTGGGGCACCTTAAGACTTGATACCTTCTCCCCTTCTGTTTACCTTCTGATTTAAACAGCTGGGTGAGGTCATCTGTCAGTTCACAGTCTGTTATCATCAGTAGGTGGATGATAACCAATTATACATCTCAACCCTCAGCCAAGATATGCTGTCAATGTTCTGGCTCAGTACCTGGAGGCTGTTCAGGTCTGGATGGGGAAGAACAGGATAAGGCTCAATCCTAACAAGACGGAGTAGCTGTGGATATTTGGTCTCCTAGATGTGGGGACTCTTTTTATTTATTTTGTTTGTTTGTTTGATGATTGATTGATTTATCCTGCCTTTATTTTTTGTCAACTCAAGGCAACAATCTTGGATGGGGTTGCACTTCCCCATTTGTGATTGATAAGAAATCTGGAGGTTATCCTGGATCACAGCTCCTGCTTGTAAATCAGGTAGCAACATGGCCAGAAGTGCTGTTATAGAGATCCATCTGGTGCACCAGTTGCCCCCATTCCTTGATCTGGAGGCCACCCAGATAGTCAGACATGGCTTAGTCACCTCACAAATGCCGTACTGCAGTGTGCTATACATGGAGCTGCCCTTGAAGACCATCCTGAAGATATAGCTGGTCCAGAATGCAGTGGTGCAAGCAGTGATAGGCATGCCACATTATGCCTACATGTCACCGCTGCTCCTCAAGCTTCATCACTTGGTGGTTTGCTTCCAGGTGTAATTCAAGGATCTGATTATCCCCTATAAAACCCTTCATAGCATAGGATCTGGTTATTTGAGTAACCGTTCAAGCTATCTCCAATAGCTTCTGCCCATCCAGAGAGATTGGTGGAGTGAGTGCAGTCCAGGCCCTTTGATTAAGCAGTGTCATCTCTTGGGACCTAGGAAATGCACCTTCTCTGTTGCGACACCTGCCCTCTGGAACAACATTCTTCCCAGAGATCTGATTGGCTCCCACCCAGATGACATTCCAAAAGACTTTGAAAGCCTGGCTGTTCTTCCAGGCCTGGGGCTAGGGTGGATGTCAACACCTGTTGGTTGTTTTTGTTATATCGCATGTTTCCCAGACACTCGTGGTACTTTTTTTTTTCTTTGTGTTTCCCTCCCCCTATTTTAATTGTATGCTGTTAAGGGTCATCTGGAGTCAGGCAGCCTCTAAATCTAAATAAATAAATATATGTCACCTGGTTCTCATTCCTGCCCTGTTCCACTGGTGGTGACCTTAGGAGGAGGATTCTGCTGGTGGGGTATACCAGGATTATTTTGTGTTTTGCTGATATTAAAAAAAGTGATCCCAGTTAGCATAGCTCATACATAAGATTGCTTTGCTGGCCACAAATACAGTATTTTAACCTAGGCTTCTGTCATTCTAAAGCAATGCCATAGTTTTCTGAGGCTATGCAATGATGTATAAAATTTTGATTTGGGAATAGAGAGGAGTGTATTTAAATCCAGAAACTAAAGAATACATAAGTACACACATACATTCAGTACATACATACATACATGAAGCTGATTAGGTGATTGGAATTACCTGTTGCCTGCCTTCCACAGATCTGGCATGACTATCCTACAATAGGATATGGATAACTATCATTGACTGTGAGATAAAGTCAGCCAGCTTTAAAAGCAGCCTGATTGACTGGAAATGGCTGGTGTAAGCAAGGGAAGGCTGCTGAAGACTATGTCTGGTCAAGATTGTTTCAGAATCCCAGCAGAAAAGACCAAAGATCTCCAGGCTGCCTGTTCTAGAAAGGAGGACAGCAACGTGAGCCGCAAAGCAATGGGGAGAAGAATTCATCAGTGGAGCAGCACCATGGATCCAAAGACTTTGGCCAGCAGATTGGATAGCAGACTCAATGTGGGATCCAGGCAGAGTTTGGTAGAAGAGGCAAGGAGGTCAGTGGCCCAGTGGAGAAGGCACCAGCCAGCAGGTTGGCTGACTGTGGTCTGCACAGAATCAAGCAGTGGCACGAAATCGAGCTAGCATGATCAACTAGTAGAGTGGAGCAGTGGCAGAATGAGTAAGTCAGCCAACCCAAGAAATAAATTGTGGCAGGAAAGCTTGGCCAGCGAAAACGGCTGGTGGAGTTTATTGGGAGTGGGCCAGCCAGCAATACAAAGCCACAAGTGAGGAAGGGAACAAACCCTGGTGTAGGCAGCAATTGGCCCAAGCTGGGATCAAAACATCCCCAGCCAGTAGCAGCACCAGCCCAGCCAGTTTGGTGATGGTGAAGGAGGCTGCTACATATGGATCCAGGAAACAGAAATTTATTTATTTATTTATTTATTTATCTGCCTGCCTGCCTGCCTGCCTGCCTACCTACCTACCTACCAAATTTATACAGCCACCCAACTCACACACGGTGACTCTGGGCGGCTTACAGAAATCAGACCTCAAATACAAAACCCTCTGCATCCCCCCATCTGAAAAATGCTGGTTAGGCGAACCCACCACCAGTTGCCCAATGGTGGCCAAGGTTACTTGAAAGGAGAGGTGGTCAGAACAAGGAAAGGTGAAGGAAAATCTACAGTACTTTCCTAAACTCAGCTGCCTGAAATTAACCAATTTCAAACCAATCCTTAGCAGATTAGCAGGTAGTGATTTGAGAACTTATGGGGAGTTAAAGTAACTAAATGAAGGGTGAAATTGAAAATCATTGGCAAACAGGAGGGAGCAAGCAAATCAATAAAATTAAAACCATTTTGGTTGTAAATAATAGATCATGCTTAAATGTCTAGAAGAGAAAGCTTTATTACACAGCTTTTGTAATAAAAAGAAAAAAAAATAACAGTCCAATGGGGATTGGTCCATGAGTTACCTAAGTTTGTGGCATTCCCAAAAGAATCTTCACCTAGCTCCCAAGTCCCAGTTTAGCTCTTTAAGTGACCTGTAAAATGTTCCTAACATGTCAAAATTTTCAAAAACTTTCCAAAGAAGTTCTTCCAAATAAATAAATACACCTGGAGTTGGATAGCAAACATACATTTCAAGAACTAACCCATTGCCGTGTTTTCAGAAGAGAAAAATTAAATTACTAAAGTCCTGCATTTTTATCTTTACTGATCTGGAAGTAAGTTCCACAGAGTTTAATGGACTTTACTTCAAAATAGTCATTAGAATGACTACATGTCCAAAAAAATTGGATTTGCTTTCTGTGAATGTAGGATTTCCTTTCCAGGTAATGAAAATACTGCAGATAAACTAGCTAGGCTTACTTTTTAATTGCATTTTTAAAAGCTTTACCCAGTTTTAATAACATACTAATTTAAGACTGCCAAAATTTTAACTCTGTACATTAGTATGAACAATTTGCTTCATTGTTGGAGTAAAAAAAAAGGTATCAAAGATAGTCACTACTACTTGTAACTATTCTTGTTTTTGGAAAAACATATAATAAATCCAGAATTTAAAAAACAGATAATTAATGCTTAAAGGTCATTTTCATTTTATCCCATATAGTAATTGAATTCCCAATGGGCAAGGTAAACAGAAGTACAGTGTACATGGCAATTCTATAAAGCAACTTACTCTTATTAGTTTTTTTTTGTTCTTTTGAAAGTGTACCTGCTACTCCTCCTCCACCTATCTTACCATTTGCTTTCACCCACATTTTGAAATGTAAGGTACAGTTTACTGTAGTCATTTCAGAGCTTCCTTCTTAAAACATACAGAAAACCTTTGAATTTATTATAAATATCAGTCCAAATTTATCAACAATCCATGAAACTATGAAAGGATTGCAACTATACTTTTGTGATATGTCATGGAAGATTTTTGAGCTCTGCCAAAGAGTGGGGGGGAGGGGGGAGGATTATTTAGAAAAGATGATACCCTCCCAGATCCATAGCTAAGGATGTAATGCATTGATTCATGTGTGCTGGTATTATAAAAAGGCTTGTTAATCTTCTAATTTTGGGGGATCTTTTAAGATCTTAGATTGTATCTATCATAGAATAGACATGAGAATACTATTAAATCTCCCTTCTAGTGATGATGAAGGTAGTACATCAAACTTGCAAACCTTGCACTAGGCAAAGGAAGTTAACAAGACTGGAGGCTGCTGGGAAGGCTTTTCCAAGCAAGCTTGAGTTATACAATTTTGGGCTAGAACTTAGATCTTTCCATAGATCTGAGCCTGACTCACTGGTTTAGTTCCGATAGGCTCTTTCAAAGTTGATTGGGCTTAGACTGTATAATGATTCTTTTTCATTGCTTGAAAACCATGGTAGGAACCAGGCTTTCTAGAGAATTGGGGCTAAAAGAGTTACCCAAACACAGAAAGAAGAAAGCAATGCAGAAACTGTCCAGGAACATTTTGGGAAAGGTCAAGGTTTATGCCCATACTGGGGTGCATGCATGCATGGGAATGTGCTGTGTAGGGGACCTACTGATAACCAGAAGGGGTGTCCAAACTTTGTCTCACAACCTAAACAGAATGACCAAGAGCAAAAAAGCAGTGGGAGTGGGAGTGACTTGCAACTTGCTGCTGGCTTCCACATTGCCTTTACTTGTGGGAAGCTGGCAGGGAGCATCAGAAATCTTCCTTCCTCCCTCCCTCCCCATATATAATATAGGCCTGCACCATTTGCCCTCCCCTCATGACCCTCAGGAGAGCTCCAGTGAAGCCTCCTCCTCCTCCTCCTCAACTGACCTGCGGAACTGAGTAGAAAGGCCACAGGATTTTAAGTCTAAATTTATCCCAATTACCCATGACCTTGAACATTTATTCCACAGTCAAGGAACCTGGAGGAGTCTCAAAGGGTTTATGTGAAAATTAAAGAAAATAGATGCCAAATGCAGGCTGTTTCATCCTTTTCTAAAAAGAGGAAAAAATTAGATATCCTTGAATTCCATATTAATTCTGCCTTGTGTTTTTCTCATGGAGTTTCATAATTAAAGTAAGAAGATACTAGTCAATAGAGGAGACAATCTGTTTTTCTTATAACCTGTTTCTGGAAATCAAATCAAATGCTGCCTGCATATCTATGAAGGCTACATAATATTTTCCCAAGGACGAGTAGCATATTTTCCATCTATGCTGATGCTGAAGGACTGGGAAATTGTCTAAAGATGACCTACCTTCCCTAAATCTGGTTTGTTCCTCCACTAAAATGTTATCTTGCTGCATCCAGTCCACCAATTTCCAACAGAGTTGTCTGCATAAAGCTTGCTTACAATACTCAGCAAACTGTGTGATAATTCACTAGATTTCTTTTGTTCCCCTTTTAATATAATGGGACAGTGATCGATTTGCTCCAGTCTGCTGGATTCTAAAATGAATGGTATATCTGAGTAAAAAGGTTGGGCAATATTGGAGCCCACCAGCTAACATTTATCTTCAATAATTCTGCTGGAAATAAATCACTAGTAGCTATACTGCTTTTTAGCTAAAGAATAAGTTTAGTTATCTTGGAAGGAGATACAGGGGCCTAGTCAGTAGTAACTTTAGAACATTACTTCAGAATAAGTATGTCCTATGGAGAAAAAGACAATAATAATAATAACAACAATACATTAAAAGAAGTGAAGCTTTCAATAATAGCAATGATACAGGTGATAGACTTTTCAATCCTAACACCAACAATTATTAGGAAGTATTAATTTGTGATCATATTAATACTGTGCAGTCCTGTACATATTTATTTAAAATAAATCTGTAGGGTTCTTTTCACTACTCCCATGAACAGTTGTATAGGTTAAATTCTATTCTTTGAAATGGTTCTATATTAAGATTATAATCACCAGGCCATGATAAAGTCATTAAAAAGAAAAATATCAGAATTACTAATTGGAGAAACATATTTATTTATTTTCAACATTTGTACACCACTTGAGGTGATTAGAGTTAAAAAATGTAAAATCTTACAATAACCCCACATAAAATTAACATGTGAAATAAAGCAAGACCATCAACAATGTACTGGAATAAACATCTGTCCTTAATGAGGGGAATGTATTTCCAGGTTGAACGGCTGGTCATTCACCACTCAGAATGTCTGGATGCCAACGGCAATATCTCACTAATTCAGCTGCTCCTGTGTTGTGGAAATGAAAACCAGCATCTTGTTAAGCCATACAGTATTTTCCCTATGCCATGAATGATTTGACTAAATCTTTGCTTCTTGCAGAAAGGGTGATAGAGTCCTGTGACTCTTCTGCCCTGTCCTGCCAATATGGTCCTTCCATTGCTGCCTCACTTTTCTACCCTTAGCAGGATAGTCTAATATATTAGAGAACAAAAGCAGACTTATTATGGCATATTCCTTGGGAACAGCAGAAAAGCACTTATCATTAGTTCTGATTAACTAATGAGACTATGGAGGGAGGGGAGGAATCAAATTATCTAGAAATGAGAGAAAAATAGACTTCCAGGAAAGAAATGGCGAACTGAAGAGCCGGTGAGTAGACTGGTTCTTTATAATTTCTCTCTGGATGAGGAAAGGATTTGAGATCACCCACAAGTGTTCCAGACAGTTGCTCCTTGTGAGGAGACTGCACGATAGTGATCTCCGGTGGGTTCTGAGCTCTGGGAGATGAGGGAATAGCCATCTTGCTCAAGTCAGTGCCTTCAAAAGGACACTGGGTTCGCATACTTCCTTTTCTAATCACTTTTGGAAATTGCTAGTTAATTGCTTTTCAGCTATTAGGAACCTTTGGATCGACCAGTTTTATAGCACTGGGTGAGTTTCCTTCAATCCTTAGCAAAAGAAGTTTTAAATATAAGTTTATAATATTGTTGTTGTTGTTGTTGTTGTTTAGTCGTTAAGTCGTGTCCGACTCTTCATGACCCCATGAACCATATTGCGCCAGGCCTTCCTATATTTCACTGCCTCCCTGAGTTTGCTCAATTTCATGCTCATTATAATATAATATAAGTTTAAGGACTAAAAAAAATCTTTTGGAATATACATCAAAAGGGTGATTAAAACTTCATTTTTGGAAAGTTACAAATGGACTAAGGATTTGAAATAAGATTTTGGAATTAAGTATAAGAATCCTTCCCATGGGAAAATGCTTTTGTTTTGAATTCTCTTTAAAAAAAAACATGATGGGATGAGTCTTTGGAGGTTGGACACTAGAGGGAACCACAAGGAACTAAAGATTACCATTAAAGGAGAAGAAAACTTAAATGTGACTTACTATTGCAGAATGAAGCAAAATATTTTAACACTGGACATATTGAAGGATATTTTTGAATTTTTTTAATTTTAACGGTGTCTGCCTCTATAGGTAGACTGTGTTTAAAAGGTGTTATGAAAGAGGAGCAAGTTTTACCTGACAAGACTGAGACTGATCTGAAAGTGGATTTAAAAATGACAGGCTACAAGAATGGCATGGAAAAAGATGCTACATTGGACATAAAAATGAAACCAGCTGATGTCTTAATAATTAAAAGGGATACACAGATAACAAAGCAAGAGAGTGTCCTGGATAATTTTCCTATACTGGATTTACAAAAGAGACTTGTTAAAGCTTTGAAGAATTTTGTGAGAAGGGACAAGGAAAACATGAAAAGAAATCAAGTTCTAGGATATTATTTGAAGGGACTAAAGATCAAGACTGTTAAAAGTAAAAGGACGGAATATAAAACTGGTTTATTTGATCAAGGTTAAAATAGATACGTTATTATCTCTGATAAACCTTAATGGACTTTTGCTGACCAGAACTGAACAACGAGGTTTTAAGGAATTGTTGATAGATGTGATATGGGAAGAAGAGATCATTTGTTGTATTTTAAGACAATGTGATAAGCTACTAAAATTGTTTATACTTGTTGCGATGAAGAGGGAAGTCATTTCTTTATATATTGCTTTTCTTTTTCTTTGCTATATTCTTGTTTTTTGTTTCTTTTTTATTTTTCTTTCTATTTTTCTTTTCTGCACTTTCTATTTTTTCTTTTTATTCTTTTATTTTTTAGTTGGTATTAGTTTTTATCTTTTTAATTGTAATTTTTAATAAAATTACTATTAAAAAAAATAGAAATAAAAAAAGTGGTGTTGGAGGGGCATGTGCTTTTTAACTCACTGGGGGAAGAAGCTTCCTTAACCTTCTTGGTCTAGTGGGAAGAGCATTTGGAGGGAAAGGGAAGAGGGAGGCTAGGCTGGTGTCTGGAATTTGTGTAGACAGTAAGGAATATGATCTTGATGGACATAGGTGAGATCTATTACCAAAGCAATGAAGGGGAAAACGTATCTTAAGTCCAAAACAAGCAGAAACTATGTGGAAGTGGCACAGACAGAAACCTCCCTAATTTACATGGATATAAGAAGGGGAGGATATATAGCACAATGAAACTTATAAGATTCTGCTATTATATCCACTTTCAATTAAAGTAATCTTAGCATTCTGTGGAGCTGGTTCCTGGTCTGGTCTACCTGGTGGGGCTGGCAATATGCTACAGAGTAGTGAAAACCTGGATGCAAGTGTTGGCTGGCAGAAGTGGCCACTGGACAAATAGCTGGTCCAACTATAGGACATGGTGGAAAGGAGAAACTCTGAGGCTATCCATCCAGGATGCTCAGGTGTGTCTCAGTGGAGGGAGGGGGATCTACACTAAAACTGCACAAAAGGGGATCCACAATCACCCTATCCCAAGGCCTTCTCCTACTAAGCCGCATCATCAACCTTTTTGGGAAAGCAGAGCAAAACATTTAAAAATATGTACATTTTGTGAACCAAAATAATGAGTAAATCTATAACCATTATGCATAAAGTGATTGTGGGAATATGCTTTAATCTTGACTTTTTTCTTTGTTTCAAAAATGCTAATTGCTAATTATATGGCTGCACTACCCAAAATAATGCATCGGGGCGGGGGGGGGGGTTTCCCTCCTAGTTTATGAAAAGCTGGTATAGTATTCACTGTATGGTGAATAACAAAGGATGTGCTGTCCAACTGCCAACACTGCAAATCTTAACTCCCAACACTGCATCCGGTCTCCGCCTCTCCTGTTTATGTCTCTGCACTTTGCATTATTACTGAAAATTTATATTCCCTTTGACATATCATTTGCCTCAGTCTGCAGCTTCAAAATTGTCATGTCACTTTTCTTACTATAGAGAACTTCAGCTATAAATCAGTAGGCTGACTTCTATATCAGCTCTGAATGGGTAATATTCTCTCTTGCCAATTACTCTATTTTAAAATATCTGCACAATTCCATACCACCTAATGGGCCTCTTGCAGGCAGCCTATATTACTCATATCAAATAGTAGAAGACACCTCTCTCTCAGCGCTCTGGGTACTATAGACAAATACCTTAAAGTACTCTCCAGGAACTGTGTTTTAATGGAGTCGTTTGCATTTTAATATTGAAACAGAAGTGCTGATGGGTTAAATTATGTGCTCTTTTTTCCAGAAGGTCACTCTAGATTAGAATAATATAGTCCTCTGATTCAGATGTCTATGAATAACATGCAGCTCAGATGAATGGAAATTTACAAAAGTAAGCCATTATCATCCCTTGCCAGCAGTATTATTTCTCCATGATGCCCTATCATTGTTTTGTTTATTCTGTTTACTTGCAAAAGGAAACAATTATTGAACTTGAATAATTGTTTCTTAACATATGTAGAATTATCGAATTGTGCCTACTTAACTATACTTGCCACAATTACAGGATCTATCTTGTATGGAACAATTATTTATCCGGTCCATTTTACTGTCCATATTAGTGGGTTAGCATTCTAGTCTGTCAGGTTTGCTAATGGAGCATGTTAACATCTCCATAAAATACACATCTGTTTTCATTCACTGTTCCCTAATACACATAGCTTTCATAAGGAACTAACCATAATAAATGCAACTTAAATTCTCCAAGAAATCTTCAAATTTTCTTTATGCCATCCTTTGTTCCTTTAATTACCCAGATGTAGGGGGGCTTGAGGAGTTTCTCTTAAAAAAAAAAAATACTTATTTTTTTTTTTCTATTTGACTTTCAGACACATGTTCTGTTTCAAAGGCTTTTCTCATAAAAATGTTTGAAGTTTTTAAACAAACACGTACACAAGTACACTCTATTAAATTAAAATCTATTCCATTCCGTAGAATAGAAGAATCCATTTTGGCAGGTAGGTCTTGCAAATCCATTCCCCCCCCCACCCCCCCCCCACCCCCCATGCACAGACAATCGGTTTCCTTTACACATCACCTTGCTGAAAATATACCTGTAAGTTGTCAGCTGTCCAATATTTGAACTGAATCTGCTTAGTACCTTCACTGTGTTTTGAATGGCCAGTGTTTTGAATGATGGCATTCTAATCAGTTTCGAATGGCCAGATTCAATGAAAGGAAGGCTCTTTTTAGTACTTTTAGATCATTCTTCAGCCAAACCTACAGTCAGCTATTGCACACAAAATACACAAATACACATACAAAGCCGCTTTATCTAAGTTGAATGCCTGGCACCTCTGCCTTAACCAGGCTTCC
Organism: Liasis olivaceus; assembly: GCA_030867105.1. Classification (NCBI taxonomy): domain Eukaryota; kingdom Metazoa; phylum Chordata; class Lepidosauria; order Squamata; family Pythonidae; genus Liasis; species Liasis olivaceus. The sequence goes on along the minus strand of CM061350.1, from coordinate 176,822,316 downwards.
ACTCAGATATGACAATAGATCACAGATCTGGAGACAACTGGCCCTTAGTTCTCTCATCTAGAATTGGCAGAAAACTTCCAGATGTGGCTAGATTAAAATATTTATTGCAGAGAAGAATGAAGCCTCAAATATAACAGTTGATTGGACACTGCAATGCAATTACATGTGTGTGTGTTTATGTATGTGTGTGGGTACATATACACACAGAGAGACACACACATACATATATATACATATATACCATATGCTTCTTTCTCCAGCTCTTCCAAACTAATGGATATTTGCTGGCTTGCTTAGTGGACTGGGGAAGCAGTTGAGCTATGTTGGGAACCGTTGGTTACTTTACAAGCAATATCTGAAAGAAAGTAACTTCCTAATTTCTCAAATGGAGACGGTGTCCAGATTTGCTAAAATTTTATTTTATAATATACAGTATAAATATTTATGGTGTAAGCATGAGAAGAGGAGAGATACAGTTTGGTCTTTTGTGTGCATGTTTGAGATTTATTCTATATTATTATTATTTACTAAATTTATATGTCACCCAAATCCCAACAACTTTGAGTGGTTATTAATTGTATGGCTTTACATTTTTTGAAGTGATGCTGGCAATATTATTGAAAAACAGAATAAACGAATATATAAATAAAGTATTATGCAAAGAAGAATAATGGTGTTTCTTCACACATGTCAATTCTTTGAAGCTATGCTTCGGATGGGATGTGAGAAGCTAATCCAGTCTGGATTCTGCATGTGGTGGCATGATACCTACTTAAGCACAGCTAACGAAGCTAGAAGTTGCACAGCAAAGAGAGGAAGACAACAGACAAGGTGAAGGAAAGGAGTCAGAGAAAATAGCAGAAAGTCCCTGGAAGACCTGTGGGTTATTACTAATGCATGTGAAGATGGTGAGCGTTTGTTCATATAGTTCTACCAAGAGTAGAGCTCATTTCAATGCCATATAACTAACACCAAGTTATAAGTCACCTCTTTAAAGGTGGATCTGATTTTGATATATTCACTCTATGTTTATTAATTTAAAATGTTCTGTAGATTTCAGATCACTTTTTTGATTAAGGAAGAATAGAGGAAATACATCCACAGGTTATCAAGCATGATTTCACAACCTTGCTTAGAATTTAATAGCTACATACATGCTTGAGTTTTTAAAATGCATTGTGACAAATCTATTCTCAATTATTTGATTCCAGTTTAGAGTTCATGAAGGCCATGCAAAAAAAAAAAAAGGTCTAAAACAAAATTCACACTGAGTTTGATTCTCGGACCAGGCAAAATTTGTGAATATTGTATGAAATGCATGAAATGAGTGATTCTTGCTCTGAGGCAGTGTTTCTCAACCTTGGCAACTTTAAGATTTGTAGACTTCAACTCCCAGAATTCTGGGAGTTGAGGTCCACAAATCTTATAGTTGCCAAGGTTGAAAAACATTGCTCTAAGGAGAAATGATCTGTGGTATGATCCCCTGCTTCCACTATTCCAACAAACTGGAAGAGACTGTATCTCCTACAATTACGGACACAGCCTGCACACTGGCCTTTTGGCACTGGTGCATGCTAATAATATCATTGTTGCTTGCCAGCATCTCAGGCTTCCAGATACTGTCTATTTAAGACCGATCTGGTGCAGCAATCAGTAAGTTTATAGAAATCTAGTTCCCCATTCAGGTACATGAATTTATTTGTGGAATCCCTCCTATAGGTTCCCTGTTTTCATGCTGTGAACTTCAAACAAAAGGCTTGCTTCTCCGCAGTGATGAATACTTCTTACAAATTATCCTTAAGTCATACTGATCTCACGTATTGCTCAATTCCTATGTATATTTTGTGTGGGGAGTTTAAATCAGAACCAGAAAGTACCATGCCCTTCACTGCCATTTCTTTCAGCCCCTTCAGCTATATGCAATCATACTCTCAGGGAAATCCTCCATATTCTTGCCTGCAATGCCCATCCCATCCAAAAACACAAAAAACAAAAACCTGTGTCCAGTTGGATTTTTCTATAAAAGGACTATGAGAGCATAACATCGAGGCCATTGACAAAGTTCTGCCCCTTAGTCTTCTTAACTTTCACATATTCAGCAAGGAGGTCTCAAGGAAAGGTATACTAATGTTGGCTTGAATCCAAATAGTACAGGTTTCTGCATAACCCAGGATCCTAACAGAAAAGGGTCTGGGCTCATATGGAGAGCTATAATCATATTCAATCCAATTGAGTATGTCTTCTCCTCTGCAGAGCACATAAATATGGGGTAGAGAAAGACAGGCTAGCACAGGGGACCTCAAACTTTTTAAACAGGGGGCCAGTTCACGGTCCCTCAGAATGTTGGGGACTATAATTTGAAAAAAACATGAGGAGGAGAGCCGCCGGACCCGGTATACCTGTCATGTAGAATAGTCCAGCTTTGCAATCTCCGTCCTCGTGCATCGCCTGCAGCTCCCAACACAGCCCTGACATTTCCGCTTCTGACAGACAGCAGCGGCGGCCAATCAGACAGGCGGGCCGGATAAATGACCCTGGTGGGCCATATCCAGCCTGCGGGCCATACTTTGAGAACCCCTGGGCTAGCATATATACAGTTGTGTGAAAAAGAAAGTACACCCTCTTTGAGTTCTATGGCTTTATGTATCAGGACATAATAAAAATCATCTGGTCCTTAGCAGTTCTCAAAAGTAGGTAACTACAACCTCAGATGAACAACAACACATGACATATTACCCCATGTCATCATTTATTGTACAAAAAGAAAACCAAAATGGAGAAGCCATGTGTGAAAAACTAAGTACACCTTATGATTCAATAGCTTGTAGAACCACCTTCCTCAGCAATAATTTGAAGTAATCTTTTCTGTATGACTTTATCAGTCTCTCACATCATTGTGGAGGAATTTTGGCCCACTCTTTTTTACAACATTGCTTCAGTTCATTGAGGTTTGCAGGCATTTGTTTATGCACAGCTCTCTTGAGGTCCTGCCACAGCATTTCAATCAGGTTGAGGTCTGGACTTTGACTGGGTCATTGCAACACCTTGATTCTTTTCTTTTTCAGCCATTCTGTTGTAGATTTGCTGGTGTGCTTGGGATCATTGTCCTGTTGCATGACCCAATGTCAGCCAAGCTTTAGCGGTTGGACAATGGCCTCACATGTGACTCTAGAATACTTTGGTATATAGAGGAGTTCATGGTCGACTCAACGACTGCAAGGTGCCCAGCTCCTGTGGCTGCAAAACAAGCCCGAATCATCACCCCTCCACCACCGTGCTTGACGGTTGGTATGAGATGTTTGTGCTGATATGCTGTGTTTGGTTTTCACCAAACATGGCGCTGTTCATTATGGCCAAGCATCTCCACTTTGGTCTCGTCTGTCCAAAGGACAGTGTTCCAGAAGTCTTGTGATTTGTTGAGATGTGACTTTGCAAATCTAAACCATGCTGCCATCTTCTTTTTAGAGAGAATAGGCTTTCTCCTGGCAACCCCTCCAAACAAACCATACTTGTTCAGTCTTTTTCTAATTGTACTGTCATGAACTTTAACATTTAACATGCTAACTGAGGCCTGTAGAGTCTGAGATGAAACTCTTAGATTTTTTGAAATTTCTCTGAGCATTGCACGGTCTGATCTTGGGGTCAATTTGCTGGGACATCCACTCCTGGGAAGATTGGCAACTGTGGAATGTGTTCCACTTGTGAATAATCTTCCTCACTGTAGAATGATGGACTTTAAATTGTTTGCAAATGGCCTTATAACCCTTCTCAGATTGATAGGCAACAACAATTGCTTCTCTAAGATCACTGCTGATGTCTTTACTCTTTGTCATTGTGTTAACACACACCTCAATGCTCGAGACCCACAAACTCCTAAAACATTGGCTTTTATAGAGGTAGTCACACTTGCTGATGATCAATTGATCAAGGGCATTTGATTAGCAGCACCTGGCTGCTACTTAGCCTCTTCATACCTATGGAAGCAGTAAGGGTGCACTTAGTATTTCACACATGGCTTCTTCATTTGGCTTTCTTTTTGTAAAATAAATGATGACATGGTGTAATATGTCATGTGTTGTTGTTCATCTGAGGTTGTAGTTACCTACTTTTGAGAACTGCTAAGGACCAGACGATTTTTATTATGTCCTGATACATAAAACCATAGAACTCAAAGAGGGTGTGCTTTCTTTTTCACATGACTGTACCTCTACCTACCCTGAAGCCTTCACACATTCAGTTCAATGTCTGAAGAAAGTTGTACCTTCGCCTTCCTCTTTTCTCATAACTCTTGTATGTTTTCAGAACAGAAAATAGTTTGAGATGTATTTTGATGACATCCAGGAGAGAAATGGAAACCAACAGAGAAAGAATTTTAGTTCTTCAAGAAAGACATAAGATTGTGTCTGGAAAGGTAATTGGGGGAAATGAATTTAAGTAAGGGAATGTGGGGATATGGGAAGATAGAGGCCAGAGTTGGGGAGTGAAAAATACTCTTTCGTCTCCTGAGCCGCGAGGGAGAGATAAGAGGATGAGGCTGGCACCTCCCTGAGCAATGCAAGCGGTATTTACTGATTGACCCTGGGAACTATTTCCAGTCTGGGAAGATTTCTGTATAGAGGTTGCAGCTAATAAACCTTGCTGGATTGAATCTGCATGGTCTCCTGGAGTTCCCTGGGCTAAACCTGACAGGGAAATGCTAAAGGAAAATAAAATGAGAAGCTGCAGAATCCACTTTTTGCCCTTTCAGTAATTTTAAATTGTTTTTCCTAAGTAGGATTGACAGGTAAAGAGTGACAGGAACTTTTGGGGAACTATTCTACAATTCATTCTTAGTCCTACTTTGTGAATTTGGTTTTCTTCACATTTATATGATAATCTGGCAATGTTGTTTTGGAGAATCTCTGTTCTAACTAGGAATCTTTGAACCCACATAAAGTGACAGGATGGAGATTACTTCACCACTACCAAAACCTGTCTAGAAATGGTTCCAGTCAATCAGCAGCAAGGTGTGGGTGAGGGGTGGAGAGCAGCAAGATGGCAGTCATGACTTCAAGTTCCACTCCTTTGTGCGTACATATGATATTGATGCATGTACCAAAGGAACAGGCCTACAATCACGTGGTCATGATTGTCTCCCCGTCCCCAAGCAGGACTTCTTGCAATCCATGACTACAGACAGAATTACTATTGAGGAAAATGGAATCAGCTACAATTACAATGTAAATACAGCCTTCCTTGAAATTGCGTGGCACATATGGCATGGCATACCCTGAAATGAATCTCAGAGACACCTGGGCAAGTTTCTTTTTGCAGGGATGGGCATGGAGAAAAGTAAGCTTTCCCACTACTGTAGCTCTTCTGCTATTTCTACACAATCCCTTCTCATCTTTTCCCTTCCTCTGTGTTATCAGATACTGGACGGCAGGTCTGTCTTTGGCTCTCATATTTACAGAAGTGAGGCACAAATTGAAGCTTAGGAACAGAATGCCTTACCTTTGCAATAATATTTTTAAGAAGAAGATCACTTTTCTTGGGGGGACAAAGAATACAAGTACAATTCACAGGGGGCAGGTGCCCAGCACAATGAAACTTCAGTTATATCCACTATTTTTGTTTTCCAGAATGCCTCTGGGCCTGCTCTACATTAATAAAGGCATGGCTTGAATTTCACCGAGTAATATATTCTGGTTCTATATTTAACAAAGAGGTTTCTATCTTTTCTTAAAGGAAAGAAAAAGAAGGCTACTACAGCAACAGCATTATTTTGCAATTCCCATGCTGGGCAGTGACATTCATCCTGTTTACTGCGCTGCCATGAAGTCCCATCTGCCACCATCAGCCAGAGCTCCTGGCTCATGGAAAAGTGGAATAGAGATTGATATCTGTTTCTAAGGATTTCCTTATGCAAACAGCTAAAATATAATGGGCAGTTTGGTTGTTAGAAGGTTTAACACCAAAGGTACATTTATTTCTGCTTTTTCTAGGCACTCGTATGTCTTAGATTTGTTTTCTGATCCAGTTTAAATTTGCACAGATGTCTCCAAGTACATATTTGCAAGAGACTAATCACCAGAGTTCCCCAAGGAGGTTGGGGTTTTTAAAAAAAATCCGTTGTAACATATGCATGAACACCTCACAAGATTATCTAGAGCAGGAAGGCTAATTAAGATCATGAAAATGGGAAATCTATTTGAAGTTAGATATTTAAAAATGAAATGTGTAAGGTTCAGGAAATGGTTCTGTTTAGCAAAAATAGTGGAGCCAGATTAGTGTCCGGTATATTGCCTCAAAGTTCAAATTACATCAAGATGAGATGGCAGTTGGAGCGAAGAAAGTGTCCAGTCTAAAAACATTTTAATGGTTTTAGACTCTCTTTATTTCTCCTTTTGTTCCACTTTCATATTAGTGGTTTTCTCTGAAACAAGATAAGAGAGCAGCAAGATGCTTTCAGATGGCTATGGCTCCATATCAGGAAATGGGTTTAAGTGGGCTCAGTCACTGCAGGACTGCACATTATTTCAAGTAAAACCTCCCTTGACTCCCTGTGAGTACATAGACATGTCCACATAGGTTAATTCAGCTAGACTTTTACACACTCAAAGGTGGAAAGATTCTACATTACCTACAATGGAAGAACTGATGGTGAAGTTAATGGAGTTAGGTGAGATGGCGAAATTGACAGCTTTGCTTAGAGAAAAAAAAATTGGCTAACTTAATGCTAATTGGAAGCACCTTTTGGACTTTTTGCAGGAAACAGAAAAAAATGAAATTACGATAAATGGATTTGATGATTAGTAAAATTAATAGAAGTTGTGTACCATTTAACTGGGATATTTTGTTTTGTTTTGCTTCTCATATTAGCCATAGTGTGAAATTTCTTGGTGCTGCAACTTCCTGTGACATTTCTTACTAAGATTTATTTATTATATTTAGATCCATGCCTTCTTTGCAGTTTGAGGCAATTGGTTGAAGCTCAAATAATGAACCTCATAAAATAGGGGAGATTTAAGCTGATAAGAACAGATCTTATCCAAAGGGCTGAAAAGTGATGTATTGATGGTATTTGTCACCAGAAAGTTTATCAAAAATGTACAAAAGGACTTCAAATATGTGTTGGAAGTGAGAACAACAAGAAGGGACTTTCTGTCATCTTTGGTGGACAAGTAATAAAGCTAAAAATTTTTTACTCAGATGCATATATAAATTCAGAAGATTTTGAAGGTTAATATACAATTCAAACCAAAGACATTTCTTCTGGGACTTGTTCAGTCATTAAGTCATGTCCAACTCTTCATGACCCCATGAACCATATCGCGCCAGGCCTTCCTGTCCTTCACTGCCTCCCTGAGTTTGTTCAGTTTCATACTCATTGCTTCAGTGATGCTATCTAACCATCTCATCCTCTGCCATCCCCTTCTCCTTTTGCCTTCAATCTTTCCCAGCATTAGGGTCTTTTCCAAAGAGTCCTCTCTTCGCATTAGGTGACCAAAGTATCTGAGCTTGAGCTTCATTATCAATCCTTCCAATGAGCAATCAGGATTGATTTCCTTTAAGATTGACTGGTTTGACCTCCTAGCAGTCCAGGGGACTCTTAAGAGTCTTCTCCAGCACCACAGTTCAAAGGCATCAATTCTTCGGCACTCAGCCTTCTTTATGGTCCAGCTCTCACAGCCATACATTACTACTGGAAAAACCGTAGCTTTGACTATGCAGATCTTTGTCAGCAAGGTGACGTCTCTGCTTTTTAATATGCTATCTAGGTTTGCCATAGCTTTCCTCCCAAGGAGCAAGCGTCTTTTAATTTCATGGCTGCAGTCTCCGTCTGCAGTGATCTTGGAGCCCAAATAAATGAAGTGTGTTACTGCTTCCATTTCTACCCCTTCTATTTGCCAGGGATTGATGGGTCCAGATGCCATGACCTTAGTTTTTTTAATGTTGAGTTTCAAGCCAGCTTTCGCACTCTCCTCTTTCACCCTCATCAAGAGGCTCTTTAGTTCTTCTTCACTTTCTGCCATTAGGGTGGTATTATCTGCATATCTGAGGTTGTTGATGTTTCTCCCTGCAATCTTAATTCCAGCTTGTGATTCTTCCAGCCTGGCATTTCTCATGATGTACTCTGCATATAGGTTAAATAAGCAGGGTGACAGTATACAGCCTTGTCGTACTCCTTTCCCTATTTTGAACCAATCGGTTGTTCCATGACCAGTTCTAACTGTTGCTTCTTGGCCCGCATATAGATTTCTCAGGAGACAGGTAAGATGGTCTGGTACCCCCATCTCTTTAAGAATTTGCCACAGTTTGTTGTGATCCACACAATCGAAGGCTTTTGCATAGTCAATGAAGCAGAAGTTGATGCTTTTCTGGAACTCTCGTGCTTTCTCCATGATCCAGCGAATGTTAGCAATTTGATTTCTAGTTCCTCTGCCTCTTTGAAACCCAGCTTGTATATCCGGTAGTTCTCGGTTCACGTACTGCTGAAGCCTAGCTTGTAGGATTTTGAGCATAACCTTGCTAGCATGTTAAACGAGTGCAACTGTGCAATAGTTTGAGCATTCTTTGGCATTGCCGTTCTTTGGAATTGGAACGTAAACTGACCTTTTCCAATCCCGTGGCCACTGTTGCGTTTTCCAAACTTGCTGGCATATTGAGTGCAGCACTTTAACAGCATCATCTTTTAGTATTTTAAATAACTCAGCTGGAATACTGTCATCTCCACTAGCTTTGTTGTTAGGAATGCTTCCTAAGGCCCACTTGACTTCACTCTCTAGGATGTCAGGCTCAAGGTCAGTGACCACACCAGCATGGACATCAGGGACATTAAGATCTTTCTTGTATAGTTCTTCTGTGTATTCTTGCCACCTCTTCTTAATCTCTTCTGCTTCTGTTAGGTCCCTGCCTTTTTTGTCCTTTATCATGTCCATCTTTGCACTAAACGTTCCTTTGATATCTCCAATTTTCTTGAAGAGATCTCTAGTTTTCCCCATTCTATTGTTTTCTTCAATTTCTTTGCATTGTTCATTTAAGAAGGCCTTCTTATCTCTCCTTGCTATTCTCTGGAAATCTGCATTCAGTTGCTTATATCTTTCCCTTTCACCCTTGATTTTCACATTCCTTCTTTCCACAGCTGTTTGTAAAGCCTCATCAGACAGCCATTTTGCTTTCTTGCATTTCTTTTTCTTCGAGATGGTTTTAGTTGCTGCCTCCTGTACAATGTTACAGACCTCCGTCCATAGTTCTTCAGGCACTCTGTCTACCAAATCTAATCCTCTAAATCTATTCATCACCTTCACTGAGTACTCACAAGGAATAAGATCTAAGTCATACCTGAGTGGTCTAGTGGTTTTCCCTACATTCTTCAATTTAAGCCTAAATTTTGCAGTAAGAAGCTCATGATCTGAGTCACAGTCAGCTCCTGGTCTTGTTTTTGCTATCTGTATAGAGCTTCTCCATCTTTGGCTGCAAAGTATATAATCAATCTGGTGATGTCCATGTGTAGAGTCGTCTCTTGCATTGTTGGAAAAGAATGTTTGCTATGACTAGCTTGTTCTCTTGACAGAACTCTATTAGCCTTTGCCCTGCTTCATTTTGTACTCCAAGGCCAAAGTTGCCCGTTATTCCAATTACTCCTTGACTTCCTACTTTAGCATTCCAATCCCCTATGATGAAAAGATCATCTTTTTTTGGTGCTAGTTCTAGAAGGTGTTGTAGGTCTTCATAGAACCGGTCAACTTCAGCTTGTTCGGCATCAGCAGTTGGGGCATAGACTTGGATTACTGTGATGTTGAATGGTTTGCCTTGGATTCGCACTGAGATCATTCTGTCATTTTTGAGGTTGTACCCCATTACTGCCTTTCCCACTCTCTTATTGACTATGAGTGCAACTCCATTTCATCTAAGGGTTTCTTGCCCACAGTAGTAGATATAATGGTCACCTGAATTAAATTCACCCATTCCCGTCCATTTCAATTTGCTGATTCCCAAGATGTCGATGTTCAATCTTGTCATCTCATGTTTGACCACATCCAGCTTGCCTTGGTCCATAGATCTTACATTCCAGGTACCTATACAATATTGTTCTTTACAGCATCAGACCTTCTTTTCACTTCCAGATACATCCACAGCTGAACATCCTTTCGGCTTTGGCCCAGCCACTTCACTCTTTCTGGAGCTGCTTGGAATTGCCCTCTGCTCTTCCCCAGTAGCATATTGGACACCTTCGAACCTGAGGGGCTCATCTTCTGGCGTCATATCTTTTAGCCTTTTAACATTGTCCATGGGGTTTTCTTGGCAAGGATACTGGAGTGGGTTGCCATTTCCTTCTCCAGTGGACCACATTTTGTCAGAACTCTCTGTCATGACCTGTCTGTCTTGGGTGGCCCTGCACAGTATAGCTCATGGCTTCACTGAGTTACACAAGCCCCTTCGCCACGACAAGGCAGTGATCCATGAAGGGGTCTTTTGGGACTGGTAGACAACAATTGGAAAAAGCTCATGGACTTTTGCTTTTATATATGGTAACCACAGCTAGACTTGTATACACTCAAAGGTGGAAATATTCAACATTACCTACAATGGAAGAATTGATGGTGAAGTTGATAGTTAGGTGAGATAGCGAAATTGACAGCTTTGCTTAAAAAAAAAAAACCTTGCTAATTGGAAGCACCTTTTGGACTTTGCTAACAAAGTCATGGTAATTGGAAGCACCTTTTGGACTTTTTGCCAGAAACAGAAAAAAAATGCAATTATGGTATATGGATTTGATGGTTAGTAAAATTAATAGACTATGCAAAAATATACTTTAAAATGTAGTTTTTACAGTGAGAGGTTATTTTATATTTCATTTATATCTGCTGTATAAGAAGTCAGAAGTCATTATTTTTGTATTTCTGTTTTTCTTCTTTTCCTTTTCTATTTTTCAACACTTTTGTTTTCTTTCTCTACCTCTAGCTTTCTTTCTTTCTATTCTTTTTCTTGATTATTAGTTTGTGTTAGCTTTTATCTTTCTGCTTTTTAAATTTAATAAAGCTATTATTACAAAATAAAATAGGGGAGATTTAAGTTTAGCTGTTCCACAGTCCTAATCTAACCTAGTAACCTGAAAGGGGAACAGCCATATTCTTGAGGATAGAGAACATGTAGTGGCCCTCAGAGCAGTCCAGGTGAGAGAGAGAGAGAGAATGAAGTCATCATGTCCTCTCTGGGTATGTCCCCTGTGGCCTTTGGCATCAAAATATTGCTTTTAAAAAGCACGCCTTCCTTGCCCTAGGGAAGAATTTCATAAGTGCTACATATTGGAGTTCTCCTTAGAAGTGGAAAGTGAACAGGCCACCATCATTTCTTCTTTCCTGATATGCCAATTTATTTCATCCTTCTTTATGTGTCCTGCTAGGGAAAGGACAAAATATTATTTTCAGAGATTAATGGTTGCAGAGGGATTCTGAAATTAGATTGAAGGCTGCATGAAATAAGTATTTCTTCAGACACAAATGCAAAATATTATGGGAAAGCTAACATTTCTTTGTATAGAAGATGATCCCTGATTTCTCTAAGTAAAACTGGAAAAGTACCTCTATCTGTAAACTTGAAGGGATACCACCATTAAAGCAATCCTAATTAATTTCTTATATTTTGACAGCAGGCAGGTCTCCTGTTAGTTGCAAAGGAACAACCAAATGCTTTTTTTTTTTTTTTTGGCAACATGCACAATGCGTCATCATCACCTTAACAAGCTGGCTTCAAATGATACTATCACAGAACATTTGCAATGCTCCTCCAGAACCAGATGAGGTATTTGACAAGTTTAAATGGAGCCAGTATTCTGAATACTTATTATTCAGGGCATTTATTTGTTTAGCAGAAGCAGACAACTTGGACGTTCTGAGGGTGCCTTATGAACAACTGGAGGCAGGAGAGTTTGTGCACAGGTGTCCTTGTGTAGTAAGTATAAGCACACCCATGATGGGCTATAGGCAAACAGCGTTAGCTTTACTGATAGGGAATTAATTCACAAGTGCATACTGTTATTTTGTTGCATGCCTTCAAAACATTCTTCCTCTTGAGCCATGCAGCTTGGTCTGATGTGGAATTAAGCATACCTAACCTCAGTGGAAATCAGTGCATTAAGAAACTGCACTCTATGAGAATCTGAGCATTAAAGACACATGCTCTGTCCCTAGCATCCACTCTAACAAATGCAGCATATATCAGTGAGATTTCAGGCATTTATTTATCTAAATACTGTGAAAGCAGCTACCTGAGGTCTTATAATTAACCATGCAGATTTTCTACAACTTCATATGAATGCCTTCCAACCCCTGCTTTCCCATTTGTGGAAAAAGCAAAGACATGCTATTTGTAATTTATATTAGAATCTTCAGACAACCAGAAAGGGGGATATATCTTACAGTTCATAAAACATAAATAATCTTGTATTGTGTTCCCTTGTATCAAAACCATGTCTTCTAGGGATATTGCTTACCATTCTATAGATAGTCTATTCTAATAATTCTATCCTTTCCAGGAAAGTGAAAATGGTCAATATTCATGGGCATATTTTAATGTATTTAAATTACAGTTAAGATGCATTAAAATTACACAATTCCAATTAAAACCAGGGATGAAATTAATCAAAGTTGAAGTCCACATATCTTAAAGTTGCTAAGGTTGAGAAACACTGATATACAAAGAGGAATCTCAGAGTAAAAACTAGTTGGAACCAAAAAAAAAGTTATTCCTTAATCAATTATTTGTTCTATCTGTGCAATGTGTACCCAAGGTACTGGGTACATATAACATTAAAACCAAATTATTTTGCATAAAATTAAAAATGTTAATATATTAGAAGCCTATTCCTATCTCTGGAAGTTCATCCTGGGCCTGTTGAAAATATCCTTTTATTTATTTGATTGATTGTTTTGCATCCCATCTTCCTGCCCAGAAGAGTTTCCATTGTCTAAGACTGGAAGCAAGAAGGAAAACTTGAATTATGCACGTCATCTATAATACAAAATGAGGTATAGATTTCTTAAATCTTTCAATTATATACCTCTATTTATTTCATATTTAAGCTACTTTACCTCCAAGAGTTTGTGATAAGAATATATGGTTTTGCCTGTGCTTATTTTGGACACCATATTCATCATAACTACTTCATAATGTTTAGGGCTGGTAAAGCCTGGCTGCAAATTTTTTCTGAGCTTTGGTAAGCATAAAGCGCTTCTCAGCATTCCAAGCCTTCCTCGTGACAGCATGCAAGGAACGGAGAATGAGCCCAAGAATTTATTGATTGGTTGGATTTATTTCTACACCACTCTTCCTCCCAGAGGAACCCTGAGCAGTTTATAGAGAACAAAAAGCCAGCCTTAAATAAACCCAGCACAATAAAATCAGCAATGCCAAAAACAATAAATACAAACATTTAAAACAAAGTTGATTTTTTTAAAAAAGTAGAAAAACAACCTCCAAAATATCATCTGTGGGACTCAGAGCCAGGAAAGACAATAAATGGAGGGTGTGAAAGTCCCAATTATTTTTTAGATTCTTACAAGATGTCTGCAAAATGACAGAAAAAATGAACAGATATTCCAGATATTGGGGATGTGATTTTACCTATGTAAATCTACTACGGGAAAATATAGCTTGATAAAAATATTTGACACAAACATCTTTCACTGTCTGGGACAGAAGGTGGTGCTATCCCAAGTTATCTGCTCATAAATATCTGCCAGTCATGTAATATTAACAATTACGTCAGAAAGAATATAATGCTGAAATCTTTTGGAACTATCCAAGATGATAGCTCAGTCAGATGCTTCTTACTTGCATATGGTTCAGATAAAGCTGTTGAGCAAAAACTTTACAAATCTTAATAATGTGTAAACTATTTGACTATGTGAATGCTGTATTAATTTTATATTCTTCTGATGCATTTTTGACCTATAATAGAATTGTGTCTTAGTAAAAAGAGTTTTTTTGCCTCATATAATGTTTTAAAGATAAATACTATTAAGACCATGGACAGATATATGTGTCCAGAGAAATTTGAAGGTATATTATACTTGAAAATTCTGGTAACTCTTAGATTAATGGCTTAACTAAACAGAAGCATACAAGATTTTATTTTAATACACAACAATTGTTTACAGCAAGTGTCAGGGATGTCCACAAATGTGGTAAAAAATGTCAAGATGGTGGCCACAATGATACGATCAACACTTCGCCTGGTTTTGTGTGTATGTGTGTGTGTGTGTGTGTCCCATGTGCAATGCACATAAAAACAGATAGAACATGTATTGCTCCAATGTGATTGCCATCTTGACATTTTTGACCACACACTGTGAATCCTCCTGATAGCTATTCTATTAGTTGTAGAAGCTTTGTTTGTCAGGGTATCTCAACAGATTATGGCACCAGCATACAAACCTTTGGATAACAGAGGCTGTATTTAGCATTTTTGGGCCTCAGGTCAGCAGTATCCACAGGGGAGGCAAGTAGAGGTTAGACTGGCACTAGTACAATTGTAGCATTGCAAAACAAACCCTCTCCTTTTCTGTGTGTATGCCTGAAAGAAGCAGAGTTGTAGTGCATCACTACAATGCTGCTTTTGTCATTCTGATGGAAACAGCAAGAGCCTGCAAGTAATGCTACTCAGATCTTGGTGATGCAAAATGGACATGATGCATCACTCATATAAGCAATCCTAAAGTGTTCCTTTTTCCTAGCTGTTTTTAGGAGCTTTTCCCCCCAACTCTTAAATTTATCTAAGGGTTTATTTTTCATTTGTGTGTTTCCTTCCAGCCTCAAAATCATGCTGCTGATTTTCAGCAATCGTAGTCAGAAGGGGCTCTGATGGACTTCAAAAAAGAAGTCCAGAAACCATGTATGGTTCTGAGACCACGAGTTGCTTAGCCCTGGATTATGCCCTGAATATTTATGTCATATAATTTAAAGATAAATTAAAAGGAAAACTGACAGATGGATAAATGGTAAATCTAAGTCACAAACATGTTTGCTTTAGAATAAACTCCTTAGCATTCAATGGATTTTTACTTCTGAATAGACATAATGAGCTTGTATTGTAGTCTCCTCAAGCAAATTTACCATATATACTATGTAAAAAATAGAGAAATTCCCCTTCCAAGAGAGGGGGTGGAAGCCATATAAAATCCCATACATGGGAGCATGACATAGGTAACATCTGCATCTCTTTCCTCACAGAGCCTTCTGAGAGTTTCTATATATCCTTTCCTGCAATCACTAAGCACTAGGAGCTAATGAATGCAATATAGTCATCTGAAGTGCAAAGGTCTGTGAGTTTAATTCCCAGTAGAGGGTTTGAACCCTATAGAATAACATCTGGGTACCCACATCTAAGTAGTCTCAATAAGGACCAAACCAACCCCATGATGCCCTCTGGTGGTCAATGCAACTTGGCTCTTACATCTGTCTTCTGTTTACAAAATTCTCACACAACACAGGTGAGTGGATATGAAGCCGGTTGTCCATTAGAAAGAAAGTGCATAAGCTCTTCTCATATTTCTTTTCTTTTTTTTTTTCAAATAAATTATTTCTATATGCCTGGCTTCAAAGAAGCTTATCAATGTCCTTCCATCTCCTCTTTTGCTTGGTTGTTGTTAAGCCATAAAAAGCTTGAAAACTGAAGAAAATGTTACTTGTAGGTTGATTCATCTTCCCTAATATGTTCTGCAGGCTGACAAGAATTTAATTTTGTTTTGATATTCAATGGCACTGGTATTAAGAAAATTCCTACCCACAAGTGACTTGAGTCCATGTGAAAAGGAAAAAAAATAATGCTGACATTTCCAAACTAATATTTCTACACCATAACAAGGTATTCTATAGCCCTAATGCTGCATGATAACAGAAATTACTACTCCCTTTAGTTTGATTTGTTTAAAACATTCCCATATATTCCACACTTTGGGAAGGGCAATGGTGAAATGTCATTGTCACCCTGAATGAATGACAGTGGCTGAAAAAAGTAATAAATGGGGAGAAGAAAGAGGAAACAACCTTAGATGAATATTGGGAAAATCTAAAACTTCATTATATTATCGAATAATAGTCACTCAAATGATATTTTAAGAATTAACCCACCTGTGTTCAACAAATTAAGGAAATACGCCAGTGAATACTGATATTCATAACATTCTTCCGAGGTTGACTTCACTATTGAGTGAATATCAACATTCAGCACTGTTTGGACTCTTTCTGCTTGGGCATGTGGATGGAGGTCTGAATGTGGCTGCAGTTTTTTTCCATTATTTGAATCTTTCAGTGTGATTTGTTTCTGGTTTAATCAACCACAAATAACATAGGAATTCCAATTGTTGGAATAGTAGTACTATTTTTAATTAAATACAGAAAACATCAAGATGAAAACTTCAAAAATTACAGAAATTGCCAAGATTCCAAACAAAGTAAATAAACAAAGTAAATGAAACAAAGTAAATAAACAAGACTTATATCAATTGTCCAAGTGTTAGTGAATATTGCTGAAAATTAAATAGTTTTGATGAATGTATAACTCACAGATAAACTAGTGAATTCTAATAGTACCTTGACTGTGATTGTCAGTAATCGGTGGTTTAAAAAAAGGTGGACAGTATAGGATTGCTATTTTCATAATAATTTTCACTTGGATCCAGAGAAAATCATGTATAGTGGAGCTGACAAAAGCTAACTCTACTACTTTTTCCCTGTCCAGCACCTTGACTCAGTCTCCCAACAAACTTCCTAAGAGACACTGCTGGTTCCTTCCTTGGGAGGGTCTTTCAGGGAGCTGATGGTGGTTGACGACTGGAGGAAGGCTGGGAAAATTAGTTTCCTCCAACCTGTTATGTACACTTTTTCTCTGAATCCAATCCTCTGCATAAATCCAGCATGCAGATGTAGGCGCTGGGCAGGAGACGGGGATGGGGATGGGAGTTGCCTTAGCTCAGCTTTGTAGTTACCAACCCAAATATATTTAAAATATCAATTTTGTTCTTTAACCATCTCTTCTTCCTCCACGTTCATGTTGAGGCTAGGACATGACATTCAGGGCTATCCAAGGCTAGGAATGTGGCATCCTAAAATATGATATGCTAATCTACAAGATTGAAGTCAGAGATGGATAGAATATTAGATGGATTTTCACATTCATCCTCTTCTAGTTCTAGCCAATTGTACTGCAGTTTGCATGAGACTCCCTTTAAAAACCTTCAGAAAATTCAGTTAAGAGTGATAGAATAATCTTTTTTCAAGGCTTCTACAACTGTACTTGCTCCTAGTTTGTATAAAGGACAACTCAGAATCTTTATGCCTAGACCTGGATCCTATCCTGATATTTCCACAAGGTTACAAATGAATGCAGTATCTTGAAAAATGTAGGCTAACATTAAACATCCCCCAACATCTGTTTGATTTTTAGATTTCTGCAGAGTCAGCATAAAGATCTGAAAAGAGTTCTGGAGGAGTCTTTGATTAATTACATTTCCAAGACACCCAGAATTGGGAAAACTGGTTTATCCAGATCTTACAGGTTGGATGTTGGAGAACCTATCGCCTTAAACAAACTAGGCATGCTGTATTTGACAAATTCTTGATTCAATTCTCTGCATTTTGGTGTGACTTGGGATTTAAATTTTCTCTCCTTACTCTGACAGAGCAACTCCTGAACTGCTTATTTGACTAATCCACATCACAGGCAGCTGCACAGTTTCTTTTGCAGTAATTGCCTTGAGCTGCCACCGGGATAAATTTACTATTCTGTTGGCTGTATTGCACATTAATAATTCAAATATATAGGATAATATATCAGATATATTTAAAATAGTGCAAACTTGCCACATTTTTATGCAGCTTCAGAATTGATGGCGTGGCAATGTTTTAAATACACTCAAAATCTTATATATATTTAATGATTGCTGTACTTTGTCTTAACATCCATTTTTAATTATCATGAATATTAGGTAAATTGCTGTTATTTCTTAAGCTGGTTTTATATACAGGTAGTCCCCAGTTTAAAAATGAGTTCTATTCCCAAGGTCTGTCCTTAAGTCAAATTTGCATGTAAGCCAGAACAATATTATTGTATGATACTGTATAAGTAGTATTGTGTAATTAACTGGAATCATTGTGTATTTAACTTGTGCTGAGAGCCACATAGGTATTTCCAGACACAACCTGAGTTCGTATCTATTCCATATTCTCAATATGGCATGTGTAACATAATGATTTTTAAAATCCAGATTAACCTTGGCCTTGTCATACCACAAATATCCATGCCATCCAAATCTTAGGTCATGTCCTTCTTACTCCAAAAGCCTTCTATTTCTAAGCAGCACTCACTCTTTCATCCAAACTAAACAGCAAGCTGTAAAATACAATTTCAAATCAGGTAAACCCAATCCTCCTCTTTTCTTTGCATCTTGTAACACCTTATATTTAACTCATGGTTTTTTCCCCTGCCACACAAATTTAAATATACTCTTCTGTCACTGTTTAAATGGTGCATCAGTTGTCAAACCAGCTATCATCTGATACAAAAACATCATTCTTTTTTTTTTTAGAATGATTTTCTATGTCTTTATGTCTAGTCTATAATATTTTGAACTCAAAACAGTCCATTTAACTAAAAGTGCTATGTGCTATGACTTCAAGAAGCCCCAGGATAGAGAATTTATACTAAGCTACCCAAAATTTAGTAATAGTCAAAAGATATGCATTTCTTTTGACTATTACTAAATTTTGGGTAGCTTAGTATAAATTCTCCATCCTGGGGCTTCTTGAAGTCATAGCACATAGCACTTTTAGTTAAATGGACTGTTTTGAATTCAAAATATTATAGACTAGACATAAAGCCAATCACTGTTAATTTGATTCAAAGATTATGGTGTACTATTTCTGGAAAATTCCATTTTGATCCATTTTCACATGCTAAATTAATGTCATGTGATAACTTAGCCATTAAAACTGATAAAAAGCCTGTTGTACAGAAAATTTGAATGGATGCTATGATTTTTACTTTAGACCAATTATTGAATGATGATGATGAGTTTTTCCTTCCTATGTTAAATAATAAATATCATTTGTCATTTTCTTCCATTTGGCAATATTTACAGTTACAACATCTACTGATATAACAATTTGAACCAACAGGATTTTCAGCTTCAGAGGCACCTAAATTATGACAAGTAATTACAAAATTTTATGAGATTAAAAATATATAATCTTATTTAAAAATTCATAAGAATTTAGACTACAACCTATCCAGTGTGTGTGTGTGTGTGTGTGTGTGTGTGTGTGTGTGATATAGGACTTGTTGGACCCCATTGTGTTTGTAAACAAAAGGAATATGTAAATCTTCCTGTTATTGGAGATGCAAGAAGAATACTGCTACATTCAAACATGTAACATGTTTTTGCAATGTCCTAAAATAAGTAAATTCTGAGAAGTCATCATTACATATATTAATATAACTTTGAGACACATTTTAGCATTTTCAGATATACATGTCCTTTTCAACTGCATGTGTTCTAACATGGAAATTCACAAAAATTGATCCTCCACGCCTTTCTTATTATTAAGAGACTTGTCCTCCACTGGAAAAATAAAATTATTGACCCAAATACTCAATGGACTGAAAACCTGATTGTGCCTGTGACTTAATGAATGAGTTGCTTACAAATGTAGACTTGAATAACTGATTTTAATGAAATATGTCATGTTATTGAAACTTTGGTGTAAAAAATATATTTATATACACATATATAAGGTGCATTTAAATATATAACATCTAATCCTTTAGAATGCTTAAAAAAAATGCCTTATACTGAATCAGACCATTTGGGATCATCTAATTCAGCATATCTCTCCAAATTTTAGGTATCTTTCCCAGTTCTGCTTAGAGATGCTAGGGACTGAACATAAAACCTCCTCTGTGCAAACAATGTGCTTTACTGGTGAATACAACCCTTTTACATGCTCTCATAAATTTTCCTTACTGTGAGTACTAGCAGCTTTGGGGAACAGGGTTCAGTCTGAACTGAAGCCAGGTAAATTTCTTTTCAGTGCAGAGGAATAAATGGACACAAATCTCACAACACAGAGAATCATAAATCTATTGCTAGGAAGAATGGAAAGAATTTTAACCTCCCAATACTTTACCTGTAGATGTACCATAAAGGCTGTGTTACTTTACTTCATGGAGTTAATAGGGCTACATATCTGGGCTGAAAAATTCCAGAATAACCACTAGATGGCAATTTAGAGGTAGAGTTGTCTCTCTCTCTTGTTTTTTCCCCCCATCTAGTGGATATCTAGATTTTTGTAGCCACAATATGGTACCCCTCACAGTTACCACAATTCTGATTATTGGAGAAATCCACTTCAAGATTGGGTTTGATTCAGGAAAGCGAGGCACCCTGCCTCATCCTTTCCAATCAAAAGCATCAAGGTGAGCCATTCCACTTTCCCTGCCTGTTTTGTTCAATGGAAATGCTTTCTGCAAACATCATCAAAGGCCAGCAAAGTGGTTGATTCAATGAGGTGTGGCAGTTCTGATGAGGCACTAAGCTGTGGGTACTGCTTTTCACTTAATGGAACGATACCAAGGAGACATTTTGTCAAGATGTGATGGAAGTAAAACACTCCTTTGAGACTTTGCACAGGCAAAGTGAATAGATCTATATGTCATATTCAGCTCTTTCCTTGATCTGATGCACATTCTGTTTGCATCCACACTGGGTTATTATTGGGCTTTATTCATTCTTTGTCAAGAATAGAACATTTGCAATTATTTACTTCTGAAAGCAAATTAGCAAGTTTTGTATTTTCTTCAATGTTCTTGGCTGGCAACTGCATTTTAATTAAACTATATTTTGAATAAGAAATAAGGGAAGCCAACAATATTAGTTTAACCACTGTCTTATTTGTTTCAAAACTGACACCAGCAAAATGTTTTTTAACTGCCTCACTCCCAGTGTGAAAACTAAGGAATAGAGAAATTAATTTCTGCATCTCAGCCGTTCCATATTCACTGTTATTTGTGTTGACTTGGTTAGCAACTGAAATACATAAGTTCCATTGTTGTTCAGGTCACAAAGAAGTAGGAGAAAAAGCACTTTGCCTCTGGCATAACTGAAAGATAAATAGGTACTTGAGGGAGAGAGTTTTGATATTTTGTCATTCTAGTGTCATTCATTATCCAAGGCCTTTGGGTTTAGCAGTTCTATTACTAAGCCAAATGTTCCAGTCTTAGAGCACATCAGTACATCCTGTACTCTGCAAATCTTTAAGTAATAGAAGAAAATTAATTGACACTAGCCCAATGACAAGTCTAAATTTCCCTGTGGATTGGATACATGGCAGAAGGCAGTAAGATCTTAGAATCCTTCAGATCCACAGACCCTCCAAGGTGCCCTTATGTAACCATATCCAAAAAAATGCTGGGAAGAGTTAGCCTTGCATTTTTCCCCACTAAGTTTGTATCTTTGTGTACAGCTTCATAACAGTCCGCCTTCATAGGTGAAAATCTGAAGAATCCAATTACTTAGGAAACTGTCCCATGATACCATAAGTTTGCAACTTAAATCTGTCTTAGCTTGAAATTATTTTTCTTGCTTATGGCCCTTTTCCCATAACTGAGCTGGAGTTCTTTCCATCAATCCTTGAGTTAGCAGAAAATTATACTGGCATTAACTGTACTTTTCCCATAGCAATTTCATATCTTGCATCATTGCCTGTGTTTCAAGTCACTGTAGTTGCCTGATTCCCCCCCAAGGTAAACGGTGATTTTCTACACCTTGAGGATGCCGTTGGAGGGGGTCAGAATAAGGGTGGGGGGTAACACTACTTTAACACAGCTCAGCAAGGATGTTTCACTCATGGGCTGGGGGTGAGATGAAGGTAGTGTGAAGGGATTGTGGCAGGAAAAAAAGGGGAAAAAATGTAAAAAAATAATTGCAGATAAATGTACCTTGATCTAAGGCAGCAACTGAAGCACAAGCATTGGCTACTGGAGAGCAATAATGAAGGCAAATCCTGCCCTGTTTGTTCTACCGTCTTGTTTATTAATAAAAATATCGGATCTTCTAATGGATGTAAGAATATACTTACTGAAGCTAAGATTTGCTCTAGGATATAGGGTTATATCGTTAAAATGTTTAAAACCCTAATGTCTCAAACTGATAAAATTGAATGTCAACTGAGAGAGGGAAGCTGCACCTTTCTTCTAATTCTAATGCAATGCGATAAAACAAATATGCTTTAAAAATTATTCCAAGGGAGAAGAAAATTTGGTAGAAATTCTCATGGATAGAATGGAGTGTTCATGCACCTGTTATAAGATGGGCAAGGAATGTGTGTGAATGTCCTGCATTTCATCTTTCCTAGATGTAGTTATTTTTCTTTCATACCTACATTTTGAACAAGCTGCCCCAGAAAATCATTGCAGAAGGAGTTGCAATGTTTATTATTAGTGCAAGAAGCTTTTCTTTTTTCTTTAGCAGAAATCTACCACACTTTCTTTGATTAAACTCCATTTCTTATTCACTGTCTTTAATGGAGCTGAAGGAAAAACCCTCCCACCCTCCAGACAGTTGGAGCTCTGAATCCTTTTGGTTGGAAAATTACTGTGGGCAATTTCCAATTTAGTTCACACCCAGAATACTCCCAGTCAATCCCACTTTCCAGGTCAGGGAAAGCACGCACACCATTCAGTTCAGCTAGCAAAAAATATTGCTTGATATTTATTTATTAAACAGCAGCAAACATAAAAAAGCAATAAACTAGCAAAAAAAAAAACAGGCAAAAGCAGGGAAAGAGAAAAAGAGAAAGACATGAACAACAAGGAAAAGATAAAAGGACACAGAGCTTAATATCAACAGTCTACATTATCTATATCAGGAGTTTTCAAACTTTTTAAGGCTGCGGAACCTGTTAGTGAAATAACAACAACAATTCTCTGATCAACAGGCAAAGGTCTTTTTTTTTTTTTTATCTGCTTAACAGTCATTACTGACCCTGCAGTGACCGCCCCCTAGCGGTTTTCAAGGCAATTGCATCTTTCTAGTTTCGGAATTAGACTTTGCCAGAGCCTAATTCCTAGAGCGTCAGCCCAGCTGGCAGCACAGGAGGCGGGATTTCCGTTGCTTCGCGCCCCTTTTTTTTTTTTCGGACAAGCGCGATTTTCGTGCTTTTTACCGGCAACTGTCCCGTCTCTCTGTGGAGTCGCTGCCAGCATTTTCCTCCCACCGGAGTGAGAGTGCTCATTTATCTACTCACGTACGTTTTTGATCTGCTGAGTTGGCAGAAGCTGCGGGTATAGAAACGCTCACCTTGTTAACGCGAGGCTGGACTCGAACCGCTGAAGCTTTCAGCCATTTCTGGCCGGCACTTTCAGCGTCATTAAGCTGCTGTGCCACCGCGTCCCCCAGGCAAAGGTCTAGTGATAGATAATTGGCTGCGTTTGAGTGAACTCTTTTCTTTTTGCCCTTAATCTCTCATGAAACCCCCATCAAGTCCTCATGGAACCCTAGTGTTCTGTGGAACACTGTTTGAAAAACCCTGATCTAAATCTATATCAAATGGCACAGAACCTTCCAGAGCCACTGGAAATAACATCATGGGTAATTAGAATGGACAGTCCCAAAGGGAGTGGCCTTTGATTATTCCAGCCTTAACCTTTTTATGTACCTAATGCCAGCAGAATAGATGGAAAGTAGGACACCAGCTAGTCCCTTCTGTATTCTGCACCATGAAAGAAAGAATTTGGTGGACATGGATGACATACTTTTAATCCAGGGTCATCTAATAAGGAAAACAATATAAAGCAATATTTCAGCATCTTTTCCTTACAGCAGCACTGAAAACAGTCCTCAGAGGACAAGTCTTTAACACTTCTGGTCCAGATCTCATTTTTGTCAAATGATCATCAGCATTCTTTGGCATCCCCTGCAATACTCATATTCTAATAACCATGGAACTGTCACTATGGCTGCTTCCACTTTAACTGGAACCAGAAACAGATGGTTATTTTCTGCTTGATTCCTGCTTAGGGCCTGTTTGTTGTTTTTTCTAGATGGCACTCAAAAAAGTTTTACCATCATTTCTCCTTTCTGTAAAGAAAATTTCAACAGCTACCGAGAAAGATGTCCATTCTTTTAGAGATGTGAGAGGATATAAAAGTTATTCACTACACTAGTCATGCTGTAAGTATTAAGAACATAATATTTTTAGATCATAGAAAGCCTGTGGATGCATCACTAATTTATTTACTGGACACTGATACAATCTTCTGGATAAAATAATGCCCATAGAATCTCATTCTTGCCAGGTCAATTTACAGGTAATTGGAATTCCAGAAGAAGCAGGAAAAAGATGATTAGTTCTCTTTATGGAAGCTCCAATACATAAAGTGTGGGCTTTGACAGAAAGCAATTAGCTAGATGTTGAGGAGATTCACCACATTCCAGTTTTTCTTTTTTATATAAGTGACAAGTCTTGGCCACGTATTGTGAAGTTCCACATATTTGCCATAAGGAATGACATTTTACAGAAGGCATAATCCTTCAAGTGACTAAATAGGTAGAAAACAAATCTTGTATTGTTTTCCCAGATTACACCAAGGTAGTTCAATAATTTAAAATGAAGTTTAAAATAGGAAGAAATGTTGCCTGGGAGAAGAAACATCAACATTTCATCAGCTCTCCAGCTGTCTTTGTTTTGAAATTATCAAACAGCACTCAGATATCATGTCATAATTACATGGAAAGTAAAAAAAAATGTCTTGTTACATTAAGTTCATGTTCAAGTTCTTTTGGAGAAGTATTAAAAACATTTCAGTGCTGTGTTATTCCTCTTTTCTCAAGGCTTGATGTGACCTTGGCTACAGGAAAGTTCACAAATTGCCATTTCTTTCATAGCTATGTTCTCATTCTCTCTCTCTGTCTCTCCCGCCGTCCCCTCTTCCCCTCTTCTTTGCTGTTCTTTTTTTAAAAGTTGGCTTTTAAGAAAATGGCTCCATGAAAGATCTATATGTTTCAGGAGGTTAATCTTCCCTCACAACCTCATTGGTTCTAATAATATTAACAATTATCATTATGATTAGTTTGTCATTCTATATGGGAATATCAAAGATGCTTTGCAAAATGCATGATTAATGATGATCAAGGAATATAGATTTTATTGTTAATTTCATCACTTTAATTTTTAATTGTTTTACTTTTCTCACTTTTGCAAAATTGCAGTATTACCATTTACTCTACTCAAAAGCAGTGTTCGTATTTTTTTCTTGCTCATTGTTTTTAATATTAATTAAATTTAATTGCAGTCTTCTTGTAAGATGGGATGTTAAAGGGGTAAGATCTGCAGCTGAACACAGGCTGTTAGTCAAATTAAAAAATAGGAATTGAATTTGCTTTTTTCTAGAAGACACTCATATTCTTCCAAAAGCTAAACTTTCACAGAAAAGTTGTGTGGGAGAAGACTACATAAAGGGCAATTATAAACTTACAAAAGGTGCTACAGTTTTGATTGGCAGATTTTCTAAGTTGATTGCTATTTCAGATGGAGAAGGCACTTATTAATATTTATTGTCAGGTTGGGTGAACAGTGTCTAACACTCCTAAATCTATGTGGCTTAACTATAAATTCTCCATTACAGTCTTTAACATCTGCATACTAAGTTAGTGGACCATGTAATAGGCAAAGGCAATTTGATTCAATCTTTATAACTCTTTTTAGATCATTGGGTACTTGGGGTTAACTGAGCTTGGTTGTTTTCTTGCAGATGTTTCATTATGTAACATCATCAGTGTCATCATTATCATCATATAACATCAGTCATAAGAGAGTGGAGTTGCTAGTTGCTTATATATAGTAGTTGCTCTGGCAATCTTGGTTGGGGTGTGTTTCTTCCTAGATGGTTCCTTGATTTGGTTATTGTTTCTTCCTTGACTATTTGTCTGGTGCTGTTCCCTGCTTATCTGGGTATTGGCTGCTGGACAGATGCACTCTGGGCTGTTTTTTTCCTTCCTTGACTTTTGGTTGTATCTTTTTTTGATGGGGTTTATCTCAATGTGACTCATTTGTCTGAATGCCATGCTTCCAGGAATTCCCTAGCATTTTTTTATTTGGCTTGGTCTAGCACAGGGTCTTTAAACCAGGGTTCCGTGGAACCTTAGGGTTCTGTGAGAGGTCACTAGGGGTTCTCTGGGAGATCATGTTTTATTTTAAAAATTATTTCAAATTCGAGCAGCACACACTCACAGTGATGAACAGAGACTGAACAAAAATCTAGTTACAACTCTTTCTGAGCTCTCTGGTAGTGCACTGTAGGACTGTGTTTATTTTGTTGAATCCATTCTTAATTTTTGACACAAGATAGGGGAGACCATTGATAACAGGTGAATGCTATATTGCAGGAAGGGAGGAATATATTGCAAGGAGGGAGGAATGTATTGAAGGAAGGGGAGGGAGAAGTGCATTTTTCAAGCAATTAATGGACTCATCCAACTTAGTTTGTGACGTCAGTCTCTCCCTCCCACATCTTTTCCCTGAGGTTTTCCTGTAGTTATTTTATCCTGTTATTTTAAATACATTTCATACATGTTTATTCAGTCATGTCTGAGGGTCCAATGTGGCAATTTTTGAAGAGGAGGTGTGAGAGAGAAGAGGAGGATTCTAGATTGGACAGTACTGATAAGTTTAATGATGATTATGAAGAATTTAAATCTTCTCAGGCATTTTCTTGCACTGGTACATCTATGGACTCAAAAAAGTCCATCTTTACAATAAAAGCTATTTATCAATGAGTTTTACACGGACTGGTAATCCAAGTTGTCCTATTCCGTTGTGCCTCATCAACTTACAAATGCAGCAATGGCTCCAGCAAGATTAAGAAGTCACTTAACTACAAATCACAGCCCTATGACAAGTAAAATTTTTGATTATTTTAAATGGCTATTGGAATCACAGAACAAACAGAGTAAAAAATAAAGAATAAAACGAACACAATAAAAAAGCCCAAGAAGCAAGTTATTTAGTAGCAGAACTTATTATACAACAAAGTAAAAGTCATGCTTTGGGTGAGAAAATAATCAAGCCAACATGTAAAATAATAGTGGGAAAAATTCTAGGACCAGATTCAGTACAAGCAATTGAAAAGGTTCCACTGTCAAACATACAGTAAGTCAGTGTATTGATGACATGTCACATGATGCTGAAGAGATGTTGTATATTGAAGAACAGCAGCTTTTCTATCCAAGTTGATGAGTCAACAGATTTCACCAATAAATGTTGCATTATGGCATTTGTAAGAGTTGTAAATGATGGTGAAATTCAAGGAAACATTTTCTGCTGCAAAGTACTACATGAAACACTCAAAGGCCAAGATGTATTAAAAAAAAAATTCTTCATATCTGAAAACAAAAAGTCTGTTTTGGAGGAATTGTGTTGGCATCTGTACTGATGGTGTTCCATCATTGGTTGGTTCCATGAGATGCTTCATTTCTCTTGTAAGGAAAAAAAATCCTGATGTTGTTACAACACACTGCTTTGTTCACAGAGAGGTGTTGGTGTCAAAAACTCTTGGAGACGAAATTAAAACAGTTCTGGATGATGCTACAAAAATGGTTAATGTTATTAAATAAAAATCAGTTCACTCAAGAATGTTTTAAAAACTGTGTGAAAACCTGGACAAAGAGCACATAAGTCTCCTGTTACACACAGAAATACTGTGGCTCAGCAGAGGAAGAGTTCTCAACAGGGTGTCTGAGCTGAAGACAGAATTGCAAGAGTATTTTTGAGAAGATAGTATTCCACATTTTGCTGAGCGCTTTGAAGATGGAGAATGGTTGCAGAAACTAGCATACTTAGCGAACATCTTTTATCACAGTCTCTGCAAGGCACTGGAGAAAATGTTTTGACTTCAAGTGACAAGATTCTTGGTTTTAAAAGAAAACTGAATGTTTGGAAAATCATGTTGCAAAAGGAAATATTGAAATGTTTCCACTGCTGCTTGGGCTTTAGAGTGAGGAAGGATACCAGAAAGTCTCAAATCTAATTTAAAACCACCTGGAAGTACAGCAGGACAAAATTGTTCAGTACTTTCCCTCCTTTACAACACAAATGTATGACTGGGTGAGGGATCCTTTCTCTGCATCTTCTGCTCAGCCTGAGAACTTCACTTTGAAGGAAGAGGAAGATCTTTGTGAGCTGCAGTCTGATCGTACACTCAAGATGAGATTCATTGATCTGCCCATAGGCAAATTTTGGATTTCTGTGAAAGAAGAGTATCCTGCCATTCATAGGAAGGCATTGAACATTTTGCTGCAGTTTTAAACTTCTTACATTTTTCTTATTTAACAAGCATCAAAAGCAAAGAGAGAAGTCTTCGTATTTCAGGTGAAATTTGTGTGTGCTTATCACAAATTTGGCCCAGAATTGAGTATTTCTGCAGCAAAAAAACAAGCACAGGTTTCACATTAAAGAGGTAAGTTCCATTTCTAATTTTTAGTTTAAGAACACTGTTAATGCAGATATACAGGCCTACACATGAAATGAATATAATAATTTTGTAACTTCTGGCCTATATTTGAGCCTGAATGTGCAGGAGTTCCCTGAGGCCTGAAAAATATTTCAAGGGTTCCTCCGGGATCAAAATGTTGAGAATGGCTGGTCTAGCATATCAACAGTGACCCAATTGAAACTGTGGTAGAATTTGTCTATGTGATGAAAAATTAATCATAAAATTCCATCACCTACATTGTATTCTTGGACTTGTAAAATTTTGCAAGTCTACATGAATTTAATTTGGTGGGTATCTGGCATTCTATTCCTAGTATGGATACAATTTCCTTTCTTTTGCATATATCTGTTGCATATATCTATTGGAAAAGATTAATTTGATTTCCTGATATTTAGGCTTAGCATTTGAACACTTATTTTGCCTTCCTTAAATAGATGATTCAGTGAATAGTTGTATCAATGATGAATTTATAAGAACATGGTAGCAGCCCCAGAGAAAACTGTGTACCAGTAGCAACTTTTGCTTCACTTCACCTCTGCTACTGCCAGCATGATGCTACCTTCTACTCCTGGGTAAGTCCTCATCCCATCCCTGCATGTTCATTCCACTCCTAGAGTCCTCTGAATGGATATGTAGTGTATTTAGTCCAGGTCTGAAGAGGCACTGGGCTGTTGACAGTGGGTCAATGCCACAGAGAGTCATCCCTTTGGGGGAGACACTTCGGGAATGGAACAAGGGCAACAGCTAACTATTCTTGGTACTGTTTTCTGTTGTATATATCTGGAGGCTCCAATTAGAGTAATTATGGTAGAGAGAAGTATGGTATTGGAAGAGTAACATCTTAGATCAAAAGAAGAGAACTAAGATATTTTGGGTCTATCCCCTCTTCTGATTTTTCATTCACCCAGATGGATACTGGTAACCATGTTGGACTACCACCAGGATTGCTAATGCTGTTATTGGCTGTCAGCTTCATAAATAAGGTATCTCTCATTCATGACTTGATTATGAATGAGAGGGCCAATCTCATATGTGTAACAGAAACCCAGATTGGAGAGCTGAATCGAGTTAAGTCTCTCAGAACAGTGAAACTGAACACAGTGAAACTGCAATTTAATGGACTCCCATTTGGCAAATTTCAGGTGCGACTGATTACATTTCCATCCAGACATTACCTAGACAATTATAGACCATAATGGACAAATCTGTGACATCTGAAGCAGTCCAGATGAGGGAGTTAATTTTATCTTAATTTGACATGTGGGCAGTTTATGTCATTATACTATTATGCAAATGAAAAATTGCCATTATGGCATACTTTCATGTTCAACACACAGTTTTGGAAGTAATGGACTCCACCTCCCAAAATGTAGGCATGGCTGTATTTGGTACTGCACCAGAGGGTCAAGGGTCAGGGAAGGGAGGGGAGGGGAGGGGAATTGCTGTTGTGTGTAAGTATTATCTTTCTCTCAACAGGCTCCCTACTTATTCAAGTGCCATTCTGGAATGTATTTTGTCTTACTGTTTAACAGCCTGCCTACCTCAGCTGGAGGAGGTAATCTCAAACTTCATGACAAGGATTCTTAGAATGTTAATTCTGGGGGACTTCAGCATCCATAGTGCAATTGTCTTGGTTCAAGTTGCTCAGGACTGCATGGCCACCATTACAACTACATGACCATTTTAACAAGGTATCGGCCCAACATATGTTGCAGATTGCATTCTGGATTTTTCCCCCTTGCTGGGCAGAAAAATAGTGGTTTAAAAGAACAGATTTTACATTGTTTCTCTTGCCATGGTCAGGTACTTTCTACTGAGCTTTAAGATTTCAGTGACTTTTTTTTCCCTTGCAGATCCAGGATATCAATTAGAGAGGTCCAGTCATGGAATCTGGTGGATTTCAGTGGATTTCAGGAGACCCTGAACTAGAATGGCTCTGGAATACAGTGCTCAGGGGTTGGAAGGGAGGAGGCATATAACCTAAATCACTGAATAGGTGCCAGGCTACTCAAATGGTCCACAAGGTACATCAGATTGCACCCCCAGTAAAATATGTCCACTCAAATTAAATTTTGGAGGAATTCCATTAAAAAAATAATTGATGCCTATCAGTGTGAGAAATGTTGTTCAAAAACTCCATTGATCCACAGTCAAAGGCAGAGTCCTGGAACAGAAGAGATGTAGGACAACTAACACTCTTCTCAGAAGTGGCTATCCTGTCAAGCTTACTGCAAGAGTACAGCATAAAATTGTCCAGGAAGTCACCAAAAACAAAAAAAAACAGAAAAGCATCCAGTGATGTTCAGGCCTGTCTTGCCCTGGCTAAACCCAGTGCTCGTGACTCCACCATCAGAAAAGCACTGGTTAAAATGGGATTCATAAGAGAGTAACATGGAAGTTATGGCTTACTAAAAACATTGATACTTGTTTCACATTGCTGAAAAGCATCTGGATGATCCTCCAGACTTCTGGAAGAATGTCTATCAGCTGAAGCAGAAGCAGAAGTGAGTCATTTAGCAACAATGATTCAAAAATACAACCAGTCTACAAAAACTGATGAAGAACAAATTCATTGTTTTAAAATGGCCAAGTCAAAGTCTAGACCAAAACCCTATAGAGAAGTTGTGGCTGCAATTCATGGTAGAAAATCCTCAAAAACTCCAAAATTCCTATACTGGAATTAAAAATAAGTTTGGTAATGCCTTTTCTGACTAACAGATTTTATTAAAAGGTTTAAATGTTCACATTTACTCATTCACACATGAACTATTGTAGTTCATGAAAGCTTATGCCTTTTAATGAAATGTTTTAGTTGGAAAATGTGTTAATCAGAAAAGATATTACCAGACTCCTTCTGATTTTTGGCTACCATAGACTAACAGTGCTCTCCTCCTACAATGTACAGAGTGATTAAAAATACTAATTGCCATTTAAAGGAAGGAATTGTTTGCAGTTCTTGCAGCTAAAGGTGGTACCACCAGTTACTGATTCTAAGGACACAATTATATTTCACACTAGACCATCAAATTTTATATGACTGTGTTCATTACATAAATGAAACAAGCACCAAACTTTGGTATTATTCGATTTAATGTTTTGCATCAGTAGGACCCATGTGAAGCTTTAATATCATTTAGTAGCCAAGGTATGCAAAGCTTCAGAAAATCTAAAAGGGCATGAATATTTTTTTTATATATAGAACTGTATAATGTCCTAACCTTCAAATCTTTGTAGATTGAATGGTTTTATATTTTATTGTACTCATGACCTGGCCAAACCTGAAGAAATCCTGAAGAGCAGGAGGAAGGAGAATGACCCAGTGACACAAACACTAATTAAATGGAATATTACTCACCCAAAGGCCAAATTCATTAATTATATGATAATGTGTGTATTAATTGTGAAACAGTAGTTCTATATCCATGCACACACATACACAAGCCCAGGTGAACATTCCAGAACCAGAGTGGGGAAATGCCACGTATAGGCATTTTCTACCCAATCAGTACCTTGCTAGGAATGAGATCTTTGTAAAGGGAGCTTCAGTTGATTTTTTTTTAAATCCTTCTGCAATTTTAGCAGATGTTCAGAAAATAGAATCAGCTCCCATTGTGTCTCTCTAAAGAACAAGTCTGGGATTTACTGCGAACCCTTGGGGGAGAAAAGGTAGCAAAATCCTTGGGAATGTTTATGCCATGATTAGCTATCCTGGGGGAGAATGCAGAGAGCAATTATGTCAAAGTGGTGTCACTGAGTTTCAGGGTTGCCAGGCTCAAGGGGAACCTGCCAGAAGTTATTTAGTCAGTCAACAGATAAAATAAAAAAAAAGTACGAATGGTCCACCTTTACTTGTAAAGACAGCAATCCTGACCCAAATGATATCAAAGAATGAATAAATCTCAGGGACCATCTGGGAAGAGACAGCTAGAGTTGTAGATGCTATTTCCATGGAGCGACCTTTTTCTCTCCAAATTTGAATGATCTGTCTCTGGATATATGTATTGCATGTAGTTTAAAAAATATTTTGTGGTGTAATTTATATGCAAGACATTCGCTGGAAAGCAGAACTATGTGGTTTAATGCCAGAGGGACGGAGAGGTTCAAAATGCGATTGCTGGAAGTCCTTTGAGGCAATCAGTATGTAAATAATCAACAGAGGATCACTGCCTTCAGATTTCAAAGACAAGGATCTGCCAAAGAATGCTTCTGCCGTACTGCTACTAATAATGCCGAAGAATAATGGTGCAGAATTATGGAGACAGAAAGAAACGTGTTGTACTATATGATACTGTTTGCTTTTTTTCAATTATCTCCCTAGGTTAGTGGATCCACATCATGCAATCTTCTGTCTGCTGAGTCATAGCACCGCTGCTTACAGTATTAAAGTATAATTGAAAAGGAGTTTACAACTTAGCCAAATAAAATGTTTTGGTGTAAAGCACAAAAGTCAATATAAGGGGGGGGGGGAGGGTAGTCTCTCTCTCAATCACTCACTCTACCACCACCTAGCCTGCCCCTTTCACCTAGGACAGCCTGGAGTGAAGGCAGCATTTGCTTTCACCAATTCTTGCCACAGCTGCCTTTGACTCCCTTCAACC
This sequence comes from Liasis olivaceus, assembly GCA_030867105.1. NCBI lineage: Eukaryota > Metazoa > Chordata > Lepidosauria > Squamata > Pythonidae > Liasis > Liasis olivaceus. The sequence continues at coordinate 176,789,187 of CM061350.1, read as the reverse complement.
AGGAGGACTTAGGAGCAAAGTCAGCAGAAGTAAAATGCCTTCCTCTTTCTGTTAATGGGACAGGGGGGTGGGGTGGAGGAGAAAGAGGCATTTTAAGTCTAGAAACCCACATAGCCAATTTGCAAAGCCTCGGACCAATTGAGATGTGTTATCAGATTACAAGACCCAAGACACAAACTGGTGCTAAGCGAAGAGAAATATATTGCTCTAGCATATAAGGTGTAATATTTTCATATATCTTTCCTTTTTTTAAGAGTTGAAAACTACATGGTGCACAGTTAAAATGTGATTGTTCTATATAATAGTTACCCAATTCTGAATGTCAAAGGCTTCCAAATCCCTGAACCTAAACAGGTGTTAATTTGGATATTAATGCTTTTGTCAGTTTTACCAAAAGCATTGGCCAAATATGGTCTCTTGAATTCTCTGTAATTATTCTGCCATCCCAAGGAAGCTCATTTTCAAAGAGACTGTAAAGATACCCTTGATTTTTTTTTAAGCATTCTCTCTTTTGTTTTGTTCTAATATAATCTGGGTATTTTCCTACAGCCTTCAGCAGCAGCTGGCATTTTCTCCAACTACATTGAGAAACTCTTGGTCTCCCCCTATATGCAGCAGTTCTTAAATTGATTGGCACCAGTTGTGAAAATATTCATAATCCTTTATGAATTGATGATCTCTGAATCTGACCTTTTCCAGTGTTGATTAACAATGTCAGCCTATGCTCAGAAGAGCATTAGGTAGCTCATCCTATTACAATCTTCTTGAAACTTGCACAGCTTTCTCAGTCTTCTCATTTGCTTGTAAAGAGTAAGGGCCAATGATGATGTGATGAAAGATGAAAGTTGTTTGAATTCCACTGTCATAAACTCCATGACATTACCAGGCAGAGCATCTGGGAATTTCAAAAAGGACAAATGCGTTCTTTAACTGTATATCTATGCTGTGGCAAGTGAAATTGAGCATGCAGAATATTAGTATGAATCTAGAACAATAGGCAATAACAGCCAAGCTGTGACAGCCTTTAAATTCAGAGAGATCAGTGGCTAGCCTCTTTCAAGGTCTATCCAGTAAAGATATAATAATTAATATTTCGCTCTATTGTGTACACCTACATCTATTGCAAAAGTTACAGAACATAATCTTGTCCTGTGCAATGACGGTACAATATGTCATTAAGACAGCCTGAGGAGCATTGGACCATACCTGGTGTCTAATTACAAAAGGAGAACACGGGTAGCACATGAGCATGAGTGTGTGTTAGAAGGAAGTTCTTGTCTTGTAGAAGAACAGAAGAGGAAGAAATTTCAGTAAAGGAGTGGAACAGCCACCAGGTAAAATGTAGCATAGCAGGTGACTGACCGGGAAAGAGGAGCAGAGGTGGATTCTGGCAAGCCAACAGCAGAAGACCTGAAAGAGAAAGGGGAGCCCAGCAGCTATTGCACTCCAGCAAAGATGCTGACAGCCAACAGGTGGTAAAGCACCTTCCTTCCACCACCACCTGCAAAAAGCTGAAAGACAGTGCAAAGACAGTGCTTTAGTAGCAGTTCAGAATGGCAGCTGGCAGCAACAGAAGCCAGCTAAATGGTAGCTAAAGACTGTTATAGAGCAGGCAATTGTCAGCCATGGCTTCCTACAGCAACAAAAGACAAGAGACTGTTTATGGGACTGTTTAAAAATTAGATATGCACATAGCCACAGAATATAGGAATAGTGTAGTTTAGGTCCATAAGTGGCATGTTAGAGGTTAAGAAATGAATAGTTTGTTAAGCTTATTCTATAATAAAAGCCCCCCTGGAAGATACTAACACTGTCCTTGTTGTTGGTCTTGCCATTTCCAAAAGAACCCCTCACAGGAAGATGCTGGCTGTTTGGCATGCTTCCTTCATTTAGTTAAACCTTGGCATCCTTGGTGTATGAAACCTAGGGCTGTTGCTGTTCATTAATAATATTCTCAGTTCACTCAATTGACCAAATTACTTTTTTGGTTGATATAGAGATGTTCTCAGAATATTTGGGACATCATTTCCTAATAAACTAAAAAATCCTTGTGTTTCTGGATCTGAGCCAACCAAGTCTTTTGTCAGATATTTGTCTTATGTATGTATCCATGTATGTATGTACTGTGTGCATGTATTTTAACATTTATATGGACACCTAGCTCGCTACTGCATTTCTGAGTGGCTGACAGTGAATTAAAACTCCCTCAAATCAGCAATATATACCTGAACCTTTCCTGCAGGGATACACCTGCTTCTGGAGATCTTTGATTAAGCATCCACAAAGGCCAAGTGTTTCCATGGACTATATTCAGTAATTGGATTAAATATCATACAGAATACGATACAATGGGAATGTTCAGCCTAACTCCTTGCCTCTTATCATGGTCACCAAAAGTTTATAGTCTATGAATACCAAAAGATAGTAGGCTGCAGAAATGACTATAAATCATCATCATCATCATCAGTCCAAACACTAACAAGATATTCATTCACAGTTTATATGCATCTTTTTTTTTCCTTTTCCAGTCAGAATCCAAGTGGCATCTATGTAGACCCATGACATTGCAACAGCACCCCTTCAACCCTCTTAGATACTTGCTTCAGCACAAACTATAATTGGCCTGAGATAATTTACCATTCTTAGGAAACATCTCTTCAACAATTATATTTTTTCATAGCCTGGTTTAATTCCTTGTCCAAAGAACTCTATTTCAGAGTAGCATTTGTCTTTATTCAGTTTGAGACCTGATCCATGGAATAGATTTAAAATGATTTTAACCATTTTGTCATCTTTTCCATTAATATTCTATGTATGAATGCATCATCCAAGAAACCAATCTTTGAGAAGCTGTGTCATCTGTTGGATGATCTTGGAAGCACTAGTTTTATCAAAAGGCAACTGCTGAAAACAGAATCTTCCACAGGGTGTGCCAGTCTGGCTTCTGATCTGTTAAAGAAATCTGACAAAAGCCATTTGAATCATCCAATGCAGAAAACATTTCAGCCCCAATAACATTGGGAATAAGGTCATCCAGTGTTGGGAAGAAGTATCTTTCTCAAAGCACAGCTCAGGGTCAGTTGCAACTGGAGTAGCAATTACCTAAATTAATACCTAAATAATAAATAAATAAGCTTAGTTTTTCAAATCAGCACAAATCGCTATTTTATCATTTTCCTGCTTTATTTTCTCCTTTTCAAAATGGCTATTGCCTCTTCTTCTAATCCCATGCAGAGAAGAGGTATTTTCTTCCAAGTTTCTTTCATCTGCTTCTTCACTTTGTGTTTATATGAGTTCTGACTGCTTTGCCATCCTGCTAGTGTTGTGGAGAGCTAAGTCACCTATTAACTGCAAACAAGTTAATCCCTTGTTTGAAAGCCCAAATACAAGCCATTTTGAGGTCGTCCTTTTTCCTGTCAGAAAATTCATGGTACTTTGCTAGTTCATACATACCTCTAACAAATGACTCTACTCCTTCTTCTGGCTTCTGTATTCTTTGATAAAAACAGGCCCACTGATACTGTATATTCCTTTTGTGGATAAATGGGCACTACATTTGTCCAGTACTTCATCACCCACTTCATCAAAGGTGAAAGATTTATACAGTTAATGTGATGGGTTTCCTTCCCCATTGCCTATAGCAGAACTTTGTGGTTCTTTGTTGCAAGTTTAAAGTAAAAGCTTTCTTTCTGGAATGTGGAATCTGAAAGCTTCTGATGCTGAAAAATGAGCCATGGTCCTATTTTGGTGGGTGAAATGCGGGCTTTGGACACTATGTCTGCTTTAAAGACACCAGTCATTAAACAAGGCTTAAATCCTTATTTATACCAGCACAACTGTACTCTCTTCTGCTCTAAAATATAACAAAGTTGCTTATGCCATTTCCCACTCTCCTTTTTTGTAATCAGTTTGCCCTTCTTAAACTCAGAAGGTTGCAATGATTTTGTAAAAATTTAGTTCCCTTTATAGATTTGCATTTATGATCAACTGATATTTTTTCTGGGCTAACCCTTCCAAACATTAAACCAGAGTTATAAGATTTTGTGACAAAGTTCAAACATCATATTAAAGCATAATTTATTTTAATCCTGTTCTGTTGAATAAGCCACAATCATCTGGTTCATACATTACACCAAGCCACAAACCATGATTTATGTACAAATACATCAACACATCAAGTCAAAAGTAATAAACTATTACAGTCTGTAATTATGGATGACCTATTGTGAGTCATTTATAATTTTTTGTGATTGAGTTTGATGTTATGTGGAAGCACTACCTAATACTCTTTCACTCATTAAAAGATGGCTGTGGGGTTCTGTGAGTGTTGAAGAAAGAGTATTTATTTTACTTTGTTTCTGCCTTTAGACTGCAAAACTTTGTTACTGTTTTCTAAATCTCTCCCAAAAAGGGACTGGAAATTGAATGACAACCACTGGATATGAACGCCATATTGATTGCTTTGTGAAGCTGTCTTGTTAAGTGAACTAAAAGCTCAATACTTCACTATGTCATCTTGTCTCAGCTGCTCTCTGAATAGGAAAGTGACAGTGGGGAGTGGGGTAAACATTTCTATGGATAAATACATTCTATAATAATGTACATAAGCATGGATGAAAGATCATACAATTCAATCTCAAACTTCCCTTTAGGAAAAAAAGGTCCGTATGTAGTACTTTAGAATAAAAAAATAGTGATGGACTGATACAAATAACATTTTGCAACCAATTTCATGATTATGCTGTGCTTTGAGAAGTGAATTTCAGTAACAATGCTGTTCATTAGACATAAGGTTCTAAATATTCAAAAACAAATATGATGCAAAGTCCAGCCAATATCAGGCAGGATTAAGTCTTACTGATTTCAGTGAAAAGCAATTTACTGAATTGGCTATAATGGAGAACAGAAATTACTTAAGATTCTTCTTGGGTCCAAAATAATAATACGGTCAACTAAATAAAAGGGAAACGCTCATTTGTATGTAAAGCAGTTGGTTATGGCAGGCCTATATGTGTTTGCTGTACCTTCCAGCAACAAAGATTTATGACTCAATACCCAAGGGACTTTTATTTATCTATCCAAATTCATGCATTTTTCCATTAACATGTGTACAGCATCTTGTACAACATGGCAAGAAACAATGATATACCTTTTTTTGATCACTATTCAAACATGAAAGGATTAGAGATAATTTTCAGATATCAGTAACTGAGGGTGGGCTTGCAGGGGATAGCTTTTGACCACATCATAGTTTGGATTCCAAAATACAGTTCTGTTTAAACCACAAGCTCATCCCTGTCAAAGCACCTAGTAATATATGAAATTTAATTCTTTTTACCTGAGTTCCTTCTAGCAATACATATCACAAATGCTTCCACACTACTTTATTAAGGGGGAGGAGCAGAAGTATAAAGATACATTTATACTTTTCATCTGTGCAATATCTGCACAGAAGCCTCCTCTAGCTTTTGGAAGTGTTAGAGGAGGCTGCAGGATGGTTATAAAGCACCTCAAGAATATGAATAGAGACATCTCTGTGGTGCAAAGTGCCTTGCTGAGACAAATTATAGGCCTGATCATCACATCACTACCCCTATCTTCAAATATTCAAAAGTCACTGAAATTCTATTCTATGATCTTTCTTCTTCTAAGCACAACTGGCCATAAGAAATTACACTAAACTGCATATACATATACCCATTTTCAAAGTGAGAATCTGAAAGACAGACAGTGTATCTGCAGTCAGCAAGAGATTTATTTTAAATTCACAAAAATGCCTTGTTTGACGTGAGAGATGGGAAGCTGGAGGCTTTGAAATAAAGCAGAGCTGCTACTATGTTTAATGTTAAGAATAAACACTTTTCATCTTGCAGATAGCTTACAGACATTAACTAATCAACCCTTACATGTACTGTGACAGTTAGGGAAGAATCATTTTCTTCACTGTGGAGACAGAAACCCAATAATTTAAGCAAAAAGACAATCCTTGCTATGAACAGAGCACCATGAACCAAAGCCTTCAACAGCATGTGCTTCAAATACAAGACCTTTCAGTTTCCCTAACTTTCACTTTGAGCTTCATTTATACTAAAACAGTATGACATTCAGACAAGACATGGGAGAACCCTATTACCATCTTCATTTGAACTGGTCTTATGTTTTCTGAACTTTTCCAGGTCTGGTCACCATGTAGACAACATGATTCTGGGGTCTGTTTTGCCTAAGATGCCCAGCTGCCTGATAATAGTGATGAGATCACAGACAATTGTGTGTTGCTTCTTCATGGTTCAAAGGTGGAAGATTAAAGGGGTCCCAGAAAGGTCACTATAGGGTGTGAAAGAATAAGATCACTGGCACAACAACTGACAGTGGTGTTCTGGCCTTACAAATAGTAGTTCATCTCTAGGTTATTGCCATTATAAGTACATCACACTAATCTTATGATTGTAAATTCTGCACACACTAAACAAACACACTAGGAGAAAGTGTCAAATAAATGGGAAGGTTTAGGTTTAGCCAAAGCAAAAGCTAACAATGTTACTTAGCTAGGAATCCGACAAACAGAGAAGGATGGAGGCCCAGCATTGTTCCAACAACTTTGCTGTGCTCAGATTATCCTTTGATCCCACCCAAGAATAGTTGGCCCTACTTGGGTCTGGTGTTCCTCAACAGCTTACTTCCAAGTAGCCCAGCCTGGTTTAACTATCTCCCAATATAGCCAAACAATCCTATGCCTCTCTACCTTCTGATTCTTTACCCTCAGATGGTGGGATTTTTGAGGGCTGGGTCAAGGTCTAGTGACCAAGACAAGGATGATGGGACTGGTTTAGTTTCTGGGGTCTGGAAATACATGGTATCCAGGCTTGGATTTTGTCCTTGTCCTCTACCTCATCTGAGGAGGGCTGTTGAGACAGAACCAAGACAAGAACCTAAGAGGTTGAAATAGGATACAAATAAAAGAATGGGCAATAAACAGACAACCACATTGCACAGACAATGATAAAGTAAGATTCCTTTGTCATTATCAGTTCCTGTAGATAATACCATAATAATAGATGGATGATCTGACACACTGTAAAGCTATTTATTTTAGTACTATACAAGGCAAAAAACTAACAATAGTGCCAAATCCAGGAGAAAGAAGCTGGAAAGCTACTCATGGAAAAATTCTCAACCTATGACTGGAGATGTTTTCTGAAATACTATTACCGCAACTTCCAAAAAGCAGTTTAGTCTTTTCTGAGGCCAGCACCAAATTCAAACCAAAAGCTGACCTCTTGATCAAGCTTTCTGAATAAGTTCCTAAGTCATACACTGGAAGAACCCAAACTAGCCACTTTCACACACACTCACACACACACACACAAAAGAGGATCCCACAAATCTGTCCTCCAGCATTTTCCCCATTATATACTGGCATCACCAAGCTGGTGTTGGTTGCAACAATGAGAGCAGTAATGTTTAGTTTTCAATTGTGACAGGCCTCAGAGCTACAGTCTGATAGCAACTTACCCCATAATGCGGCTGACTTTGCATTATAGCACTAAGCAACCATGGAGGTAGAAAGGTATGCTGAAAAAGAAGCTATTTTAGCGAAGATTGTCTAACATCCTTTTAAATAGATGTTAATTCTTAGAATCATAGATAGGGGAGTGGCCATTTAGGTCACTGAGTCCAACTCCTTGCTCTGTGCAAGAATTCAGGTTAAAGCATTCATGTAGAAGGCTGTCTAGCTTCTGTACAAAGACATCCAATGATCAGGAGACCACCCATTTCTGGATAATCGATTTCACCATCAAACTGCCCTTACTGTTAGAAAGTTTTTTCCTAATATTCATTCATAACCTGCCTTCCTATAATTTAAACATTAATCCATTATTCCATATAGCGTACCCTAGAATGAGAAAAATCAAGTATAATATATAAACCTTTCAAGTATATGACTATATGAGAAACGTCCATGTATTTAAAGAGTGTGAATGCTCCCCACTCTGTTGTCCTTTTTTTTGTATTTTTTAGGCAACTAAACATAATTCATAGCCATTTTTCCCATAATACATGTTTATGGAAAGTGATCAGTCTAAAAAGAAAGGGTCAGTCATTGTAGGAGCGTGTTCTTTTACATACCCTACACACAAACACTTTTCTGTCTTATCCAAAATTAAATATAAGCAACCACATATAATAAAAATGGTGCTGTGCTTTGGAAATTCCATTTTAGATGGTGTTGGACCAACCTGTTTGAACTAGTCTTGTTGGGAGAGGGTATTTTTTGAGGACAGGGTATAGTAAAATGGTCCATGCCGAAATATTAAATTAAGCAAATGAACAAATAGTTGGGTGTTTGTCTTTTTTTTGGTTTCCCCACTAGGGAAAAAAATGGTATAGTTATAGAACTGGAAGGGTTGCTGAATCCAACCCTATTGCAAATTAAAGCATCCCTCACAGATGCCTGTAGAAGCTCTGCCTAAATATATTCAGTGAAAGGGAATTTCCCTCAGTAATTGGTTCCACTGTCAAATGGATCATTGGGAAGCTTTGCTATCATTCAATCAGCATCTGTCTTCCTGTAATCTAAATCCATTATTCCATATTCTGCACTTGGGAAGATAGAGAAACTTCTTCATCTTATTCTGTGTGACACTCCTTCAGTCTTCACGCTTGCTAAATGCTGTCACATACCCCAGAAATGATGATATATCATGATATATTGTAGTTGCCATGGGACATTCTGTCCAGGCTAAAAAGTAATGGTGGACTGCTGAGGGCGGTCCAACTGCCATTTTAATCAGCAGTTATGAGGAAGTTCCTTATAAATGAAGAAAGGATCTGCAGCCATCTCATTTTTAAAAGCAAGTCCTCCTTGTTGTGAAATTGAACATGTATACTGAACATGGCCCTTTATAGTGAAATGGATGTTCCTGCTGAAGTTAGGGACTTTGACCTACCTTAATTGATCCTTTCCATTGTGGTCATTCATTTCTCCATAATAGGGTCTCAAGTCGAATAATGCTGTAATTCTTAGACAAATAGCAGGTACCTTAAAGAGCATGATCTATACATAGAACAGCAGCTGTTCAGTCTCCATTTATTCATTGCACAAGGGTTTGGGGTTTTGCTTTGGTTTCATTGGGTTTTACAACTGCTGCTACATAATGATAGTAACTGCATAGTATTCTTTCTGCTGGAAGTTACTTCATTTAGTCTTTAACTCAAAGCAGACACCCCCAAATTGGGCTGATTCTCAACTCTCACATCTTTCCCTATGGCTGCAATTCAAATGGACTTTGGAAGAGTGAAATAAAGGCATGGATTTCTCTTTGGGTTAGCATTATGATTCCCTTCCAGGTTATCTAGCCAACTTTATGCCGCCAAAGGCTGGATGAGCAGTGTACTCTATTCTGCTCATGCCCCATGACAGAAGTATGGTACAAAAACTCAGGCTGTATATCCTTAGAGAGCTAATGAGAATTCACTCCCTGAAAGGCTCAGCCACATATTTGCTGAAGAAAATTAAGCACTACATCTTCCTTTGATAGACTCCCTTACTCACCAGCCAGCCATAACTCTTGGCTCCTCTCCCTAATCTCAAGATATGATACTTTGTACATTTTAACACTTAGAGACTAAATTAGGCCTCCAGGGGACAGTCCATTTTTAAAAGTTAATTTAAATATTCATTAGATGGCATACTTCCACCTATACCCGTGCTTCTCAGCAGGATGCAGGATAGGCTGATGAAATGACAGTCATATATAAGCTATTATTGCCTTGCTACTGGATTCCAAAACAGTATGAGGCCTCACTTTCTGTGCTCAGTCAGAACAGTAATACTCAGCAGTCACCAGAACATCTAACATGAGATATAAGTGAGGATAAATGGAATGAGAATAAAAACATGACCTTCCTGAGGACGAACCAAGCCAAACACCATGCTGGCTGGCCAAGTCAGTGTCATTTCTATAAATATATCCTTCTTCCCTCACTGCCCCCCTTCTGAATGCCAGGTAGATCATATACTTTTGCTAAATCTCCATGGAAACCAGGACAGAGGGTGCAGATATTAGAGTTAACGTTTCATAGCTTGAAAGGAAGGAGGTTTTTTTCCCCCCTTCCTTAAGATGCTCTGCATGGTGAAAGGCTGCCATTTTAACCCAGGAAGCTTTCTTGTTATGCTTGAGAAAATGGCACCTAGAAAGACAATGAACTTTAAAAGATTGGCATACTTGTCTATTTCTTGCTCACCTAGATTGTTTTGCAGTTGGAAAATGGCTGTGACAAGTTTAGCCATTAAGCTTGGGCAAAGCAGGCACAGTCCATCTCAGCTCTTTGGTTCAAGTGTCAGAAGTAATGCTATCTGCTTTGATCCTCACAGCAAACCATTGGATATGATGCATAACATCTCACAAAGCATCAAGAGGGAGACAAGGCTTCTTGATGGTCTGCCTTGCTTTGAGATAAGGGGCTTCTGCACATGCACTACATCCACAGAGGCCAACGAAGGACCAGGGGAGCTAAGCAATGTGATTGCCCAATCAATGAACTGAATCCCCTCCAAATCAAAGCATCCTATAGAAACTTTGCACAGTTCTATCGTTCAGCATTCTCCTTATTTTGAAATCCAAAGAATTCACAAGGTACTGCCACATGGAGCGATCAGATAATGAGCATTCAGGCAATTGTCTCTTTCCAAGCTATAATATAATCATTTACATTGTTGCATATCAAATACAATATGTAAAATTTAAAATATCATGAACTGTATGATACGTTATATTATATTTGTAATTTGTGTTTCCACATTAATTCATCAGTCATCAGTAACTTAATCACATTTGTCTATTATCTCCAAATGTATAGCATAAGGATTCAATTTATAGAAAAGCATTCTTTGCAAAAAAGAAAGGAAAAAAAAGGCCTAGTGTCTACTATTGGGAATGCACAGAATTTCACTGCCTGATAATAATAGTATAGCCCTGCTAACCTGCTGTAATTAATTGATCTCCTGTAATGTCCCAAAAGCCATGGCTAAAGCATAATAATACCCATAGTATTATTATGATGAATTATTCTCATAAGGTGTTATTTTCTTATTGAATAGGCAGGTATGTATAACTATACCAGCTTCTAGAGGGATTTGCACTCAAATAGGTAGCTATTTGAATGAACTATGTCAAAGCTTAGGAAAACTTATTTATCTTGGGATTATAAAGTGTTAAACTGAGAAACCAGTAAATGATCAGTGGTTAAAAAGGAGGAGAGAACAGGAAATTGTCTTGGATTCCACAGTTTACTTCAGTGGTTTAATATTCATTTCTAACATCAAATATTATTTTGTTTTCTTCACCTTGGAAGGGAAGTGAGACTCTTCTCTTGAAACAAAGGGATCTGGATTAAGCTGGCTGTTTCTTCAGCCTTGTGCCACAGACTACTGTAGCTCCAACAACTTCCTTCACACAGAGAGAGAATGAGAAAGAGAGGAAATTGTAGTTACACTGGGATAGGACTTAAAATGTCTTACGTTTACAATGGCATCATAATGGTATTACACCTCACCTACTTCAATTGCCTATACCAGATACTTGGGATTACAGTTCCCATATGCCATGTATAATAAGTGCCTACTCCTGCTGTACAGAGAAAATAAACTGTATCTCAATATTATTATCACCAATAATCAGAGATACATCAGCACTCAGGAACTTGGTTGTAGTTTTATTTTAATAGTAATTGAGAAATAAAATGATCTGTGTGTTCATGTGTGTGTAAACACACACCCCATATTATACATACCTTAAATGCTTTTTTTTTCCTCCATAGGCCTGCCATTGACTGTATACAAACTAAGACCATACATAGCTCATGCACTGAATTTTCACGCTGTGCTAAGTAATTTGTGGGCTTTTTTTCTCTCAGTTTGTTCACTTAGCCATAAATTCTGGGTTCACTCATTGCCCTGAGTTAAAACTAAAAATATAACATTAGAGAGTCCTAAAGTAGAGAGATTTTAATAGGCTACATTATCCACCTGTCTGCTCAGTTCAAGAAACTGAGAGTAAGGGCATCTCCAACTGATAGCTGTCCAGCCTCTGTCTGAAGATCTCCAATGAAGTCCCATCACTTCTTTAGATAATTAGTTCCATTGTTAACTTATATTTGCCACTGTTCCTCTTAATGTTCTACTGAAAAACTACTCCCCTCTAACTTAGGCTTATTAGATCAAACCATGCTCTCTGCGCCAGTACCAAACAAGCCTTTGTCTTTTTTTCCAAGGTTGGAGCCCTTCAGGTCTTTGAAGAGTATAATCAGGTTTCTTCTCAGTCTTCTCCTTTGTAGGCCACCTACATCAGGTTCCTTCAACCATATGTTTTGTTTCTTTATTCTTTTGAATACTTTTATTGCTCTCATGTGAACTTTTTCCAAAGAATGGTACGGCATCTGGGTCAACATGTGAAATCTCAGATTGTGTTTCTAAGCTGATCCTCAGTCCTGAAAGACTAAATAAGTGCAAAAACTATCATATTCCATCTATGATAATTTCTCCAAAATTCTTTAAATTGGATTTTTTTTCACCACCACCATTGGAATGAGAACATACGAAATATTTTTTTCTGCATGCAGTATATTGATTTTCCATCTTCTTGGATTTTTTGTTTCTAGTATTGTTTTAATTGTATATATGGGATGTATTTTATATATATTTATAGTTTTAATCTCTTTGTAACCCGCCCAGAGTCCCCTATTGTAGGGGAGATGGGCGGGAGAGAAATCCAATAAATAAATAAATAAATAAATAAATAAATAAATAAATAAATAAATATTATTTCTCAACAGAAACAACATGGTTGCACCATGTAGGAAGGCAGGTTCACTACACAACATTCATAACAAATTTTCTCAGACTTCAGAGGGAAAAATCCAGAGGGGGGGGAGTTATATGTTCCCTAACATCCATTTCTCATTGCCTTTGACATTTCATGGGGCTTGAATGAGTTTCTATGCTATTATTCAGGTGCCAATAATTACTGCTCATGCTGATAAGTCCAATTGCAGCAGGTACAATTATTAACTTTCTGTGCCAATCATTGCAAATAGCCGTGATGGCATGGCTGAATATTAAATGGTCCTTTGTGTGTTCCTATTATTTTACACCTATGTTATAACTAGAAGGGAGTATCAAAGAGGTACAGAGGTAAGCTGTGACTTTCCTCTATGCATATAGAAATGCAAGCCAAACTGACAACAACAAATAGTTATTTACATGAAAAGTTGCAGGAGAGGTTTTCCATCTGCTTTCACTAGATGGAAATAACCTAGAACAATAATAGGGATATGAGCTAATTAATATTTTGCTGTCAAAGTTTAAGTAGGGCTATGTTGCTACCTTTAAGTTTGTTATCATTAAATCTAAAGAACCAATATGACTCTTACGCTATTGAAGTTTTGTAAAATAAATCTTGCTTCCATAGTGAATGAATGGATTGGTGGATGAGCTCCCTGCCATTTAGAGCTGATATTTATCATTCCAGGGCAAAAAAAAAAAAATCCTTGGCCTACCAGTTTTCATGCAAACATGAGAGAGGTGGCCCGTTCCTTTCATTTGAATCTATTCACTGTCCCCTATTCCAGGAAAAGCTGCAGCAAGCACACCATCTGAAGCTGGGGAAAGGCCATCCTGTCCATGGCTTCTGCCTGCTTTTCCAGTAAGAGTTGAGAGTCCAAGAAGACCCCTCCAAATTATACGCCTCTCCTTTTAGGGTAGGAGAATCCCCTCAAGAGTCCATAAAAAGCCACTCCCTCTTACTTGGGTTAATCTGAGCCTATATGCAGCTTGCATAGGACATCAGATGTTCATAGCTGTAATAATCTAGATCCTTCACTAGGACCTAGTGTCATTTCACATCAAGAGGAAACTGTTCTGGTTCAGCACATTTATTTAAATCTCCACATCTTTGGCATTACATATGAATAATGAGTCCATCACTAAATTTATCTAGAATATAAATAGCTCTGTTGCTTGGACCAATTTTTCATTGGTCTTCCTTTAGCCATACCAGCTAGTGAAGATGGAGTAAAAGTCCAACACATCTGGACTTCAGCACCAAGCTGAGGAAGGTTTATGTTCAAGAATGATTATACCATTTACATTTTTTTGTCCTGTCTGAATAAGAGATTCCAAATTGATTAGCATGGTTGAGCACACTGCAGACAATATTCAGACTTCCCAATCCCATTGAGCTCCAGGATTATGACACTTCAATTTGGCAGCAAAATTAACTTTGAAAAAATGAATGTGTTAAATTAGTATGCTGTGAAAGATAAATACAGTAAGAGAGAACAAGAAATGGAAATTTAAAAAAAAATGGAGCCACCAGAAATAAATGTGAAACTTGCCATGATCTGCTTCTTTTGAAGAGCAAAAAAGATCTGCCACTGGCCTTCCAAGGCTTAAGGAGCAGTTGTTTCTTGGTAGTCCATGAAGACATTTTTGGCCATTGGGAGGCAGTTGGGGTGGAGACTGTCAAGCATCTATCAGGATATAATGTCTGGGTTCACACACATATGTTATGCTAACTAATCATTTATTTGAACCATGATTTATTAAAAAGATATAATGATGTTGTTCATACATACCATTAAACCATAAATCAAGGTTTACCAAATCATATATGGATTCACACATCATGCTAAACCAAAACAAAACAAACCGCATTACAGCTTCATGCAGTGAATCCAGCCAATATAGGTTGTGTGGCAGTTTAACGGGTAGAAATGATGGTATGCCTGATTGCAATCTATGGGTATGCCTTTACTCATATAATAAAATTTGTTCCTTTCAGCTTTTTAACACTAGTTCTGTTGCATTAAGTATTTGGGTTAATTTATTGATTGATTTTACAATATTTGCCCAGTTAAGATTCTGAAGGATGAACAACAAAGAAAGGGGAAAAAAGAAAGGAAGCATCAGTAATTGGAATGATGTGATACATGACCAAGATGAGTGCTCACAATCAATTCAGGCAAAAAAGCACATTGGAATAATACAGACATTGCTACCCTGAGAATTTCAAAGTGAGAGTTGGCCAAATGTACCTCTTAGAAAATTGTGTTCCAGAGCATGGGAACTACTTTGGAAAAGGCATGCCACCTAGCCTACATACTTCTCGTGGGTATGAAGACTAGAATGGGCCATATCAGAGGCAAAGAGACTAAGACCAGACAGGTCCATGGCACAGGTGTCAGCTGCCCCAGCTAACAACCAGTTTTCAGTCCATTAGGACACACAGGTGGGAAAAAGAGGCATAAGATTTTAGCCTGGGGATGGATGGATAGATGGATGGATGGATGGATGGATGGATGGATGGATGGACAGAAAGATGTGGCTTAAGACTTATAGTTGGCAATTGCTGGTTTTTCACTCTAATTGTCTAGAATTATCTAGCCAACTTTTCTAGAATCTGTAATGAAACTAGCTTGTTGAAGAGCTGTGTTCTGAATCTCTGCCAAGCCTTCAAGCTCAAGAAACAGACTGGGTGACCCCTGAAAATAGTCTATTTACATTCCTTTTTGAATTGTCCCAAATGAGTATTCAGTCATTGCTCTGAATCAAAATATATTCTTTTCTTTTTTTTCTTCAATAGTTCTGCTGTCATGTTTGATCCACTAGATATTTTATACTTTTGCAGAAAACTGAGGTAGAGTTTGGCACTCATTCCAGAAATAATATTTCCAGAGAAAAATATTGAGTCTCACACCAGTCCAGAAAGCATATGTTTCCCGTATATAAGTTAAATTATAACTTATCTCACAGCTAAGATAAGGAACATAACACCTCTGAAAACTAGTAGGGTTGTTGTTGTTGTTGTTGTTGTTGTTAATAATCAGAGCTGTTCACTTTGAGCAATATTCCCAAATGTGCACTACACCTTAGTAGAATGTAATTAAAATAGAGCAGCATGGTGCCTATTTCAGGTTTAAAACTCACATGGAGGACTTATTTTCACAATCAGTTATTCTGATATATACTTAGAGGCAAAATAAACATTTATAGAGAGATTTAGCTAGCAGTTAATATTGATTTCAAAGGTAACTACCACAGACAAGATACAGTTTGGGACCTTAGGGCAAGAGAAGTGGAGAGACAACTTTAGTCCTCTGCCCCAGTCTAGCCACTGCCTATTGCCATGTTTCAAGTTGTTGTCATTGTTGTTTTCCCCCTTAACACTGCACATTGTAGTCCCAAGGGTTCCAATCCAAATTGGGATTGGAGTTGGAACAACTGAAATAAATCTCCCCTATACTGGGTACAAAGCCATATCAGTAGTCATCACTAATTTTTGATGGCATGGAGAGGGGAGTCTATCTGGTTCTTATGTCTCCTGGGAGAAGGAAGATTAATCAGGAGAATGAAAGAGAATTTGCAGTAACGGATACAGAGAGAGAGCTGATATTCATGGTCCATATCAGAAACATCCTTTATTATTTTTGTTAGATTTATCTCTTGCTTGTTCCACAGGAGTTCCAGGCAATGATTGGAATGCTGTATCCTCCAATTATTCCCCAAAAAAAATAAACTGGGAACTACTCTCAATGGTTTTCTTAACTCTAGTCCAATATTTTAACTGGCTTTCTTAACTTGTATCTGCTGAATATGCTGACTTGGAGGTATCATGTCTATGCAAAATCAGAATAACAAGGACCACAATGAATCCCTATAGACAAAGATCAGAAACATCCACCCAGGAAGTATTAAACTATTTTCCTGCTAATCGTTCTGTAGACTTGCACATCTGAGATTCATGAATCACAATATCTTAATGCTTCAAAAAGCAGGATGGATAAATAAATCTAATATCTTCTGATTTTGTTTTTCACTTAGAGTCTACCATTCTCTCCCCAGTGGTACAAGTAGGGATTCAGTATTGGGCTCCAGGGTCTTCCAGTCCAGAGTCTTTCAACTGACAGCCCATACAAAAGAAAGCAGTGGCAAACAGACCCAGTATCAATATATGGTGTCTGATATGGCCATGCCAGAGTACACTGGGGAGGCTACTGCTTGCCAAAGCATCTTTCCTTTCTTATTATTTCTAAAACAAAAAGATACAGCTTTGCAAAAGCACTACTGTATTAAAATCACCTAGGTGCACCTATGTACTTCCCTCAACTTCAAACCTAGCAATGACCCTGAAAAGCTTTCCAGTCAGTCAGAAGCCTGTGATCTGATTTTCTCCACTCCATATTTGCCAGGCCAAAGAAAAATACTTGCCTTTCCAATGAGCAGTAGCGTTGGCCACTGCTTAAATAGTATTCTGGTGTCACATCTCTCAAAGGCACTCTGAGATATAGTAGCTTCTCTCCCCAACAGAAGCTGTTCTGAATCTGATCTTCAATTTAGATTGTTGCAATTTACTAGCTTCTTAACTACCTCCCAGGCAACTAAACATCCTGACATTGGCTAGCCCCAGGCATACTGAGTTACAACACAGAAACTATCCCAAGATCAGGACATGTCTGAAGACACATAAAAATGCCCATGGATTGATTGATTGATTGATTGATTTGGCTTCTATCGAGTTCCCTGCCCCACATGAACTCAACTTTTCTCAGAGTTAATTTGATACAAATGGAAAGTTGGCATGATATAAGGTGGGCTATACAACTTCAATTAGTTTTAACAGCTTTGCATGGTACATCAAGATATACACTCCAAAAATGAATGGGGCCAGTGTCTATTTTGAATTATGAATCTTAATGAGTGAAATGAACATCTTAAGCATCTGTAAGGCATAAGGTACACATTTAACCCCTTAAACCCCAAACAATGCAAAAAAGCCCAACATTTTTGCTTACCCAGTCTAGGGATTTTCTGAAGCCACAAAAGGGATGTGGTTCCTATGCTGCATTTTTTTTCTTTTTTTGCACCCATTCTCTAAAGGAAAGCACTGGCCTCTAATCTCTTTTCATTGACATAGGCCTATTGAAATGTTTTCAAAAAAGCTCTGCTTTGAAATTTGTCCATTTATCTAGAAAAAAAATAAAGTTAAACTGTTATGGTAATCATATCCAATATGGTAAAGGTGGGGAGGGGGAGGGGGAGGGAGAGACCATGCAACTTTCTAATTTGCCTTCTGCTAAATGGATCTTTTGTGATAGTCTACCACTTCCATCACAAAATAAATAATAAGCAAGTTCTTTTCATGTCAGCCATTTTGTGGACGCACCCATGACATGCTCTCAAAATTCAAAATAGGACCTAAGTAGTTTGCAGTTAAGAGAGTGGCACTGATATTTGTTTGGGGGTAATTAGGCACTAGTTTTACTGGCTTTTTGTATTTTATGGCTAGTTGCAGGGACTGATATATTGATCTACCTGTTGTCCATTGCTTTAAGCCATTGTATCAATGATATAAAAATCCTTCAGAATAGGAAATAAAATACACTAATTCTCTTTTAAATCATTTTTATTAGAGATTTTTACATGAGTAAAAGATAAACATGAAAATATAAGAAGAAAAGTTACGAAAAAAGATAAAAGAAAAAGCACAAGAAACAATACAAATAGCAAAAGAAAAAAGAAAAAGATATTTAAAGAAGTGACTTCCAACCTTCTTTACAGCAGTTACAAACAGACTTATCTCTCCTCCCTCTTTAGGATTACATTACATAGTTCCCTTCTTCCAAAATATGCTAATTCTCAAGCATGTTTGAAATTCTCTAATCACTTGCATTTAATGCAACTTACATATGACATTTGTAAGTGACAATCAATAGCACCATGCATCAAGTTCCCCACATGATTCAGAGCGTAACACAAGACTAAAGACCTAGTCTAATCCAGTCCCTGTTTTCACAGTAGCTAACCACATGCCGCCAGTAGAAGCCCACAAGCAGGACATAAATATAACAGCAATTGTCTACTTATGTCCTCTGGCAAATGCTATAAAAAAGCATTCTTTCTTCATTCACATTAAACATAGCCATAATCAATAGCAGTCACTAATAGAGATGTTCAGATTAGTAAAAAATAGGTCAACTTTACTCTCTATATTAATAGAATACTATTCAGGTAAATATAGGTATTTAAACCAATTAAATACAGGTATTTAAACCAATCTGTTCTTTATATTCATACACTGCAAAAAGTGATGATTAATTCATGCTTTCTGTTTTCTGTTGTTTAACAAGTCCCCAGTTCATAAGACCACTCCTAAATTCTATAATTGTTAAATTTCCTCAGGATTCTTGGGTGAGAGAATTCTTTGAAAACCTTTTCTAAATCCAAGCAAACAATATCTACTTATTCACTTCTCTCCACATGATTGTCATTCTCAAAGTATTCTAAATTCAAACCCCAAAAAATTTGGGTTCATATTCCCAAAGCCTGATTGTGATTGAATCCATAATGGACACCGGGAAACAACAGGTTTCTTCAGAATTTGAAGGTACTCTTATATAAGTCCATTATTCTAATATATCCCTGAACATTTGCAATGTTTTACATGCAACATATGATGATAAAATGGACATGGGCATGCAAGTTCCAATATTAATATCTTCGGTGCTTGGTTGGGTTTACAGATATTTGAGTACTTTAGCACTAGTAAATGAAAGAGGCTGTAAGGCATTATAATTCTACCCATGTTCAGGAGCTCTGTTGAAGCACAGAAATATTAAATAAACTTAATTACAATTCTCTGATTGAAACTTCATTATAAAGCAAAGAATTAACTCCCACATAATAGTAGTAGTAATAGCAATAATAATAAGGCAATATATATTGCAGTATGATTCCTTTAAGTTCATAATCTCTTATTATCCTTCAAAATTTACCATTACACTGTGTTTTTGTGTATTTATACTACCATTTACTCAGATTCAATGTATATAGATTGATGTTGAAGTTGAAGTTACAAAGAAAAAGTTCAGTTGATTAAGCTAAGTTGTTCAAAATAATCTATTTCAGTTTAACTAATTTAAATGAGACAAAGAAAATGTCTTGAGTGGTCTCTTGACCCCAAAACCAGCCTTCTGAATAGAGCTGAGTATTTAACTGTAATGTATCAATGGTATGAATGAAAGCACAGTGCTCTGGGATTTTATTAGCCCTGCAAGGTAGTCTAGACAAGAAGCACATCCAGGAGTACCAGATCTATCTTTATTGTAAGGTTACAGTAACAGAATCTTGCAAGAGTGAAAGTATTTCTCTCCTCCTTCCCTTTTACTGTCTGAAAAACTAGGGAGGGTCCCTTCTGAAATGTTTCTCATGCCCTCCCTCCTTCTGTGGGCTGAGATATTTTTTACATACTGGTTGTCCAGTCTGCGGCAATCCCTCCTGTCTCCCAAGGTCATTCCTGCATACACAGATCTAGATCTCTGTACCAATTCTACTTTGTATTTGGAAATCCCAGAATATCCATATTATGGGCAGGAAGGCTCAGCAAGCAATTTAGACAATTAGGAGGTTTCAGTATTGGGGATTTTACTAGAAACAGAGGATCTGTATTAGAAATTTTTATCCTTATTCATCAATTGTCTCAACCATCATTGGATTTCATAAGCATATTATTTAAACTTCACCTTTTAAAGAACCTATACATTAAGCCTGTAATGTGTGGCCATACTATTTTATTAAAAGTATAAGGCTGTTGTGGACAGCAAATTGTTGATGCATTTATTATATTTCTTCCCCAGCTGGCTCTGCCTCTCCATCCTTGATCCCTTATGACTTTCACTTGTACATTACTTCTACATCCATGCATTCTCAGCTCTTTCTCCTTATTGTATCCCCAGCCCCTGTGCCCTCATCAATAGCTATGCCAGCAAATAAATTACATTTGGTCCTCCTGTGTTTGAAGCTCTAAAAGCAATTGGAAGCAGAAAGTGTAATCTCAGTGCTGAGACTGCTGAAATTAGCTCTTAAACTTGATGGTAGCTATGTATCCCAGTGATAGAGACATATAGGGACTGACCTGCTGACCTATTGCTCATCAGTAGCCAGTGGAGGAGACTGAAAGCAATATAAACAAGGGCAGACATTTGATTGTTCTGGGGTGGCTGCAACATCCCAGTGATCAAGAGATACACAGTCCAGATACCACTTGAAATCTTCCTTTAGCTCACAGAGACTTCTCTGTATGTCATCATGCACTGCCAACTGGACTTCCTTCCTCAAGTGCTGTTAAGGTCAGTTTCCATCAGATGGTTGTGGATTGCTTTGTTAGCTTCATTGCCATTCTTGAAAACAGATTATTTTGTTTGGCTATGAAAAATGGAGGAATTTGTGGATGTCAGTTTTTCCACTAAATAACTAATTGGACTTTCCCTAGGAAGGAAGAATTCACATGGAAATGCCTCTGAAAAATCTTGATGCTTTGATAATTTCAAATATCTCGCAGTTGGCTATTGGATTTTCATACATGAAAAAGAGCTTATATAGAGTTGGAAAGGGACATTTAGATCATTAACTCCAACCCCTGTTCACTGTAGGAATCCAAATTAATTATGGTTCTATCAGATTATATAGAGTTCAGGTATTATTTCAATATATATGAAATGGCTTTGGTGTTATACACACATTCTTCTATGACATTCTGCTAGTGACTGCTATTGCCGCTCAACTATTATTTGGGTTTGCTTAGAAATGTTCCACACTCGGTCCTCCCTTTTGTACTTCAGTGTAATTTTTTAATCCCATCTGTAATCTCCCCCCATTCCATGCTCTTACTCCTATCTATCTGCCGACGATATTCAAAGCCTACCCCATAATAAAAATTGTTAGTCACTAAGGTACAACAGATTTTATTTATTTATTTATTTATTTATTTATATTTCAAATTTGTCACCACCCATCTCACTACAGACTGACTCTGGGTGGTTTACAGCAGAAACAGAATGAACATTACTTAAAATAGATAAATATTAATTAATTAATTAAAATATACTACAATAACAAACTTCCTATATAATACTTCCAAGAGGCTGATGTTAATTACATGTTAATAAACTCAGGGAGCATCTTCAAGGCACCAGCCATCCCCAGGATTGGTTGTATCTCTTCTCGACCCACGCAAGTTGGCAGAGCCAGGTCTTCAATTCCCTCCAAGATTTGTTTTCCTAATGATTACTTACAGCATTGCTGAAACCATTAGACACTTTTGGATACAATCGTTCTTTCATGAGATATAACACATAGTTTTAAAGATGGTGATGAAGATCATTGCTTGAATTATAATTCTGTTAATGGCTACACACTATTCCTCTTCTATGAATTTGGAGAGAAAGGCAGAATATTAACCAACTTACTTTCTTATTAAATCTACCTACATCTATATCTGTCTATCTCTGAAAAGTGCAAGTGATAACCTGCAGTCCACTGGCCTTTTTTTATGAACTATAGTGCACCCAAGAACATACAGCTGAGTCCTGGATTCATACAGCTTGAAGCTGTACCAAAGAACTGTATAATTTCCAACTGTATAATGTCCAACTGTGAATTAGAAATGGAGCAAAAGAATAAAAATAACTCTAATGTGAAAAAATGTTGAAGAATGAGATGCAAAGAATTGACAGGGAATTCTGGAACTACTGATGGTCTATTGTCTGGTTAATTTTTCTAAGCAATAGGAAAGTTAATACAAGCATTGCTTTTCATCAGGGTTCCCTCAAATGTGTAGAGGCAAATTCAAGGGTACTGAGTAAGTATGAAAAAGAGAGACTTTTCCCACCAATAAATTGAATTTTGGGTTTGGGTGAAGGTGATATGGATATGTGTGTGTCTCTGCATTCATGCCTCTCTGTGCATATCTATATAAATTTGTATTAAATTATAGCAGTAATAATAGTATGTTCAGTGATTATGTATCTATTGTAATGCATGAATTAATTAATTTAATACTGTGTTTCCATTGTTGAGTGCAATTCTGGATAGTACTGTTTTAATTATTCAAATGTGTATTCTTAAAGAAAAAAAGAGTCTTTCTAGAGCCAAGCCAAAATCAAATTAGAGAAAACTCTATCCATGCAAACAGTAATTGCATTAATGTTGGGGCATTTTTTTCCAATAAGTGGCAGGCACTGAAACCCAAACTGTGTTCTTGGGATGGGGAATTAGATCATAATCACTTTATAGTCCCAGTAAGGATCATCCTCATGCATCCACATACTTGCAACTTGCATTGGAGAAAATTCCCATCACTGATTGAGAGAAGTGCATTGATTATAGTGTGCCCATCATTCTGTCCTGAAGATGAATATTTCAAAGCCCATTTTTCTATAGCCCTCTATAACTCCCTTTAGCAAAAGCTTGAAAAGTTTATGTATGGAGCTCTACAGTTATACAGCTGGGTGGAGCCATTTAGATGATCAAATCCAACTGCTTGCTTAATGCAGGAATCCAAGTTAAAGCATCACCAACCTATGACTGTCTGGCTTTTACTTGAACGCATTAAGGGAAGGGAAGCTCACACCTCCTGAAGTAATTTGTTTCACTATCTACTTGCTCTTACCATTGAGAATTTCTTTATTCATATTAAATTGGAGTTTGACTTCTTGTAATTTAATGCCATAATTTCATGTCCTACAATCTACAATGATAAGAGAATGTATCTTGGTGTTCTCCTATGTGACCGCCTTTCAGATATTTGAAAAGTGCTATCATTCTCCATCCCCCTCAATTCCTAATTCCCTCAACCTCTTTCCATAATTTTTTTGTCCTCTGATCATTCTTATTGCCCTCTTACCTTGTCTTAATCCATGAAATGAGGTATTCAGAACAAGTCACAATGCTTGAGCTGGAGTCTGACCAATGCAGAAACAAATGGAATTATTATCTTCCATTATTTGTAAATTACACTTCTATTGATGCAGGCTAAAATCAATCTCCCTTTTAGCCAATACATCACAGTGTCGACTCATATTCAGTTTGCAGTCAATTACTATTCCAAGACTTTTTTCATGGGTACTATTCCCAGGTGAGGTATTCCCCATTTTATACCTATGAATTTGATTTTTGTTTCCTAAGAGAATAATTTGCACTGGTCTGTTAAATTTAATTCTGCTATTTTCAGTCCACTTTTCTAACCTATCAAGATTGTTGAAAATTTTATGACTGGCTTATAAGGCTATCTTGCCCAATGTTGTATCATCTGCAAATTCAATAAGCATCCTCTTCACTCATTTCTCAAAATACCGGTTGAAGAATACCAGGCCCCAGACTAAACTCTGTGATATCCACTTGATACAATCCAGTTTGATGTGGAATTGTTGGTAAAAACTATTTCAGTATAGTTTTCAAGCCAGCTGTAGATCCATCCAATAGGCAAGCCATCAGCCCATATTTAATTAACAGCTATTCAGGACATCATGGGTTACTTTGTCAAAAGCTGTGATAAAATCTGAATATTTTACATCGACAACATTTTTACCTGATTTTTTAAAAATCAAGTTAAATCACTCTGGCAAGACTTGTTCTTGACAAATCTAGACTTCTGGCAATCACCATATTGTTTCATAGCTTGCAGATGACTTTGTGTTCTGGTCTTGAATCTTCCCAGATATGAATCTCAGATAGAGTTTTCTGGGTTCTTCTGTCCCTTTTTTATTTATTTATTTAGGCACATTTCCATCCTCATGTCATTCAGTACTTCCCTCATTTTTCAAGATTTTTCAAAGATAGTGTATCTTTTTTTCAAAGATAATCTTCAACTAGACCATTAGAGTTTCTTTCAATATACTCAGATGTGAGCCATCTGGTCCTTGAGATATGAACTCATTCAAGGTCAGTTGGTACTCTCTGGCTATATTGTTTAACCACAGTTATCTCCATGAAGGATAAAGATATTGGAGACACAGCCTCAAACTATAGCCATTCTTTCTCACTGGAATCGTCTAATAATCAGGGATATATAAACCAGGTGCTTCAAGGACTTTTTCAATTTCACTGAATGTTCTTTTCTTTTAAGTGTTGCTTTCGGGCAGATGTTGCAGTTGGAGTGAGGGAAACAGAAACCAGAGGAAATGAAATGACAAGCAACATAGGGGCTTCTTGGCTAAGGCATCTTTTATTAAGCTGACATTTTGAGATGATTTGTTTGGAAAGTATTCTAGGGGCAAGGAGATAGTGGAAGTTGCATGAAAGGTGTGGGATGGAGTTGACTAATTTACAGGCGCATATAAAAGCCACTGTCCTCCAGCCACCTTCAGCTTCTATGGGTTTGTTTCCATTGTGATCTTTTCCACTTTAAACAAGCTCTGTTCTCTCTACTTTATTTCTTTCTCTGATTAGTGGGCCCTAAGAAACTCATTCTTAGCAAGGGCTGTTATGTTGTAGCCTCCAAGTTAGAAATAAAACAAGATCAAATCCCTTTGCTATCATCGCAACATTGCAATCAAGCCGTGCTCTAAACGTAATAACTGGAATAGCAGGGAGAGTTTTCATTCCAACTTGTGAACTAGAGAAATCACTCAGAGTTGGCATTTCTATTTACCTTCTTGAACTGATGTCATCTTCAGCTGCTTTGCTGTCAGGTTTATATATCTGTTCATAAGAGTCAAAAAGCTGAGTCTCCAATGCACTTTCATTATTTGATGACTAAAGGAATGACTTCCATGGGTAAATCAGGAATCCAAAGCAAAACATTCACAGTACTCTAATCTAATACTTTTTTAAAGAAGATTTCTCATGTTGGCCTCATCAGAGCATTTCCAAGAAAGGGTAGGTTTGAATAAAATAGGTGTGGATTGAAGTTCCAGCTCAACTCAAAAGCTACAATTGTTCTCTCACAGTTGTCAGCTCTTTTGGACTCTGGGACAATTGCTAATTTCACAGATAAGGCTGTTGTGAAGTAACTGGGCTTGCACACACAACTGCTGGTATACCTACGCAAGTGGAGACAATCAGTGGCAGGCCCCTCAAATTCAGGGTCCATTCTGCAACATACAACTCCTCTGCAGCTAAGAATAAATTACCACAAAAAATTATTGTGACAATTATAGATGCACATCCCATTGTCTTGGGCACAGACTGGCTACAAACACATAATCTTGGTATTCAATGGGAGCAAGCAGCTACTTCTTTCCTCTGACAAAAATGTCAACACTACCAGTTGCAGGCATTGGACTCTTTTTCATCTCTCCCTCTCCCACTTTTGCTTGCACCTCTTTCCTTGCCAGAAATGTTTGCCAATGTTTTTGGAGAAGAGGAAGCTGCAACCTTGCCCTGCAACAGGCATGCAACCATACTATTAACTTGCTCTCAGGAGCCCAGATCCCAGCTCAGTGACAGTATCCCATGTCCAGTCAAGACTTAGCAGCTTTAAAGGAGTTTCTGGATGACAATCTGAAGATGACGATGATTTGCCATTCATCATTTCCCACATTTGCATCACTTTTTTTTATTAAAAAGAAAGATAATTCTTCACCAAGACATTCATAACTTTAGACTTCTCAATTCTATAACCATTAGAGATCACTATCCAACACCTGAGGGGGACGTGGTGGCGCAGTGGCTTAATGATGCTGAAAGTTGCTGGCCAGAATGGCCGACACTTCAGCAGTTCAAGCCCAGCTCCGCGCAGCAGAGCAAGCTCCTGCTTCCTCCCCAGCTCCTACCAACCCAGCAGCTCGAAAACTTACATGAGTAGATAAATGGGTACTCTCACCCCGGTGGGAGGAAAATGCTGGCAGCGCTTGCACGGGAGACGGGACCAAGTTGCTGGTAACGCGGAAGCCGCGCACGCCCAAAAAAGGCGCGAAGCCACGGAAACCCCGCCTCCTGCGCTCGCCAGCTGGGCTCTGCTCTAGGAAGGAGGCAATGGCAAACCACTTCCGAAACACCTTGCCTTGAAAACTGCAGGGACTTGTCCAGGCAGTCGCAGCGGAATCGGTCACGATTGATGCGGATTAAAAAAAAAAAATCCAACACTTCTTATTTTGGATCAGCTGGACCACTTTCAGGAAGCACACACTTTCACGAAATCAGACTTGAGAGCAGCTTACCATTTAAGTTGGGTGAAAGAGGGCTATGAATATTTAACAGCACAGAAGAGGCAGCAAGGCAGTTAAAAGAGGAAACTGGGCATTCCAAAAGCGATGTTAAGTCCAGGGAGGGGGAAGCATGAGAAAGAGGCTCAGAGTAATTCCACATTAACTGATCAATTAATTATGTACCATCAAGTCAGCACTGACTCTTAGTGACCACATCTATAGATTTTCTCCAGGATCCACTTTAATTACTCTGGTATATGCTGTATGAGATAATTATTTTGGTAGCCTTTTGTGATTCTGTTACCTTACCCTACTAGCAATAAAAATATTTCCAGAAATCCAAGTGGTTCTTGTTTCCTAAGCATGCCAGCCTCACAGGTCTTGACAACAGTGCAATCCACCTGTGACTCTAACATTACAGAATATATGTGGGCTCAGTGGCATCAGCAGCAGATCATGATGATGTGAAAATGACAATGCACACAGTGATGCCATCATGCAAAGGCCACCCTTACCTTATCTGTTGGGAAAATTAAGCTATGGGTTTTATTATTTTAAGTATTGGTAGTATTGATTTTTATATTGTATTTTTACATTGTAGTTCCGCCTGCTGCCTAGAAACTCTTAGGTTTCAAGCAGAAGACAAATCACATAAATAAACAGATGAATAAAGAAATAATATTTACATCCCAACATCTGACCTAAGTATGTTAGTCACAGCTGTTGCTGTGACAGTCACAGCTGTTACCATTTGTCTCCCCCTTCCCCCCTGCAAGCATCCATTTGAATGTTCCTCCGTTAAAAAATAATACTCTGTCCTCAAGCATTATTAAGTGCAGTCCCCGGTATCAAAAGTTTTCCCACTCTGGATCTGGAGATTTAGTATAAGTCAATGGACCACGCTAACACATCAAAGCATAACAACAAATAAAGAACAAAACAGGTTTTATGATTTAACAGTATAGTTGAAACTAGGAACTGATTCAGATAGTACGTCAAGACATTTTGAAATGAGGTTAATGCTCTGCTTTCCTCTTTGTTATTCAATCACATTTCCCCCCCAAATTTATGAATTTCTACTATAATCTAAACCTAAAAATCCACACTGTAAAATAGGTGTTTTACCACTGTTTTGGCTAGCCTAAAATATTTAAGTGTGCTATAAATCCTCATGAGTTAGCTTGATAAATGGGAGAAAGGAACCTACCAGAAGCAAATAGGCACAAAATGCAGCCCTGTATTTCTTGATTTGTGGTTTTCCACACACTTGCCTTGTTAAACTATTTGTGGCTAAGAAACAGAGAGAAAAAGTTTTTGTTTTTTTTTTGTAAGAACATTTTATTATTCTATATTTTTATTTTCTGGTTTTTTAAAGTTATATAGAATGTTTAGATTCTGATTCCAGTTAGGGTTGGGAAAGCAAATGTTCTTAGATATATTTAACACCTTTCTTTCTTTTATATATCTCAAGACTTGAAAGGCTTTATTTTGTTACTATTTAACCCAATATCTTTTCTGACTTTATGCTTATTTAATCTAAAGCTTGAAGAGAGCTAACCCTTTGGTACTTACTGTTTTATTCATTTAATATAATTTGCCTGATTGATCTAGTTACATGATTTCTATCTGGTCTTGCTTCTCCCATCTAACTTAATCCTACACTGAAAAATAAATTGGGGTTTTTTTCCTCTCAATTCTCTCTCAATTTGATTTTTTAAAAAAAGGCTTTCAAAATGTATTTGAAAGGAGAAAAGAATTTCATGGGTCTTTAGTGATGAAGAGGTGAGATGTTCAAGGGAACACTCCCCAGGATTTTTTCAGACCAGGAAACATAACCCGCCAGGGAAGTTTAGGATGATGAAAGAAATGTAAGAGAAAGCATCTGTATTTTGGTCACTTCCAGCAAAAAAGTAAGACGATATTTTTAAGAATTCCCAAGCATGCCCTCAAAGGTCTCTCAGGAAAAAATTCTGAGAAATTTCTAGGCAGATTTCTGCATGGGAAGAGCACTATTTTCATACTGACAGTCAGTGATTTTCCAAATTGCAGACAATTGCCTTTCTCAGCCCTATCCATAAATAACTCAGACATATGAATCCAAATTGTGCTGTTTCACTGAGTTATGGCTACTAACCATCTTGAGATCTTTTTCAGCTATTCAACTTTCTGATCTCCAAGAATTTTCTTTGATGAAGAATTTTCAGAGAGGTACACACATTAATCCTTTGCAGCAAAGATAAACTGGTAGTTCTCAGGGTAATTCCTCACTGAAGCCTAAGCTGCTTGTCTCCTATGCTGCTCCCACTTGTCTCTTAACCCAGCTCCAAAAATTCCAGTCAAGATGGCAGTGGAATGGCCAGGCTGGTGGTCAGTCTGGACTACAGCCAATACAGGACCTGACTGATCTTCTCCTGCTCCTTGCCTTCCCATCCACACAGGAAAGGCAAGCTTCACTGTCTGGCTCCCTTTGAACTGGTCTACCAGTGCCTTTTTTTCGTTAGGAACTGTTCTCTTCTCACTGTCTCCATAGCTTCATAGCTTCCTCCATTATCTCCTTTGATGACAGCACACTCTCCCCCCCCCCTTTTTTTTTTTTCCTATGCACCATTATTGCTCTGATATTACAATAATCAAAAGAACAGGGGAACAGGTAATTCTTTCCGATATTCCTCAATAGATTTGTGGAAACTTTATAACAAGGAAGAACTGATGGTTCAGCTTCATAGAAACAAAGTAGCAATGTGACTACTGTGCAACTTAAAGATTATTTTATTTTATTTTTTATTTGAAGGAAAATATTGCAGTACTATGGGTAAAGGTGGGAAAACCTGGACAGAAACTGAAAAGGGTACCCAGTGACATATGTAAGGGCTGAATAGAACCATCAGCTTCCAGAGAAGATGGAAAAATACTGGTGAGGAGAGCTTACCATTTACTTAACAGACCATTGTTGGCTCAACTACAGATTACTTTAAAAGGAATGGCAGTTGTGAACCAGTGGAGAACATAGCAGCCAGCAACCCAGGATGAAATGGCTGCACAGGGCAGAGGGAGGAGGATTCCAGGCCCTGCAGCCAATCAGAAATGGGGCTGCCACTAGGGCAGAATGAAGCACTGGAGACATCTGCTCAGAAAGGCTTAAGATGGCTCAGATCTATCATCGGTAGGCCAATGCCTCCTGAAACATAATAGTAAATGTAGATTTAGATCAAAGAGAAGGAAAGAGTCATGTGTAGAGGAGCCAGGAAAATTGAAGTCTAAATGACCATCAACAGCCAACTATGCCATCCTAGTATGTCAAAGAAATGTCATATTTGAACATTTTGTTCTTAAACTACACCCAGTGCCACTGGGGTCTAGCCAGGCTATCTTTAAACAAACACTGTGGTTGCCACTTGTAGCAGAAAATAAACAGAAAGTGATTCAATGTCCTGTTAGAGAATTTCTGTTAAAACATATGTATGTGTGTATGTATGTATGTATTTATTGGATTTCTCCACCGCCCATCTCCCCCACAATAGGGGACTCTGGGCGGCTTACAAAGACATTAGAATTATAAATATATATAAAATACATAGTATATATAGAATTAAAACAATACTAAAAAAGGATAATCCAAGAAGATGGGAAATTGGGCCGGGGGCAGCAGGATATTACTGGGAAAAAGAAAAAAAAATGGCCTGAAGCCACTATTCACCCTCATTATCATCTTGTTCTGCCTGAGAAATGATTAAGGGAAACCTTAAGCTCCCAGAAAGATCCTTGATCTGGTACAATGCTCTCTGGAGGACCTGTTGGTATGCCCAAACAAACCCCTAGGAGTTCTTTTATATTAGCAATAGCACTGTGATCTATATATGGTCTTATTACCTAAGACTTCTCCAAAATGAAGGATATGTCTTAAAATGTAAGGGGCTAGCCCAGTCTTTTGAGAGGTAGAGAAGAAAAAATGAGTTTTCATTTTTCAAAGTTTCAAAGTGGAGTTGAAAAGGATTCCATTATGTAAAGCTTCTCAAAGTCTGGAGAGGTTCTTTCTTCACAGATGTTTCTGGACCCTGAAGTAGAGAGCTAAAAATCCTAATTGCATTATTTCAGATATTAAATTTGCTCTCTTCCATCTTCAGTAGATTGGTTAGTGAAAGAGAAATACATTCCTTAGTCATTGCTAAGTTTTCCAAGTTTTCTGGTCAGATTGCAACCCTCCCCTTTTTTTCTCTCAGGTACAATATGCTCCATCTCACATCTGGCTCTGAGAAAAATGAAACAGTATGAGAACATTTTATGCTGTTGACCCATTCTCTCATTCTCAGAAATCAATGAAATGCTGCCAAAAGGATTCTGCAACGTCCTTATATTCAGGCACTGCTAAATCCAGCCTTATCCTTGGCTGACAGACCAAGTCACTAGAGCCATGTTTTCTGTTCAGTTGAGTAGCTAGTCAGCTTGAAGTGACAAAGGCAGCTAAGCTGTTATCTTAGAATGATCCATTATTTTGATGACTGCCATTCTAGAAATCAATCTTGGGACCTTCATATTTTAAAGCACAGATGCTGATAGACTAAGCTAGGGAACTTAATCTTCTTTGGATGAGTTGCAACACGTTCAATTAGTCACTTCCAAGAAGAATAGAAAAGAGCATTTAACTGTCTACCTAAGTTGATTACTATTTTCACTGGAACAGTGAAATATATAATCCTCATTGTCTCACTTGACTGTAGGAAATAAACTTTAGGAATGCTTTGTCATATTAACATTTCTAAGTGCTGGATTGAGACTTTAAATACTTCCTAAGAAGAAACTGAACGGGGAATATGAAACTAACTATTTTCAGTCACATCCAAAGCTTGTTAATCAGTTTAACATTTCCCAAAGTCTCCCAAAGTTGCCAAGTGTCTCTTGAGTGCTTCTGATAAGTGACAGACTTCACAGCTCTGCAAAGACCAGGACTAGAATCAGAGGGTGGAATTATCTTCCATGCATTCAATCTACATGATTTTGATAATGTGAAAAGGGCTCAAGTGGGCCCACAGCTAGACAGAGTCTTAAATTAGCTTTTCATTCACTGCATACATTTTTTAAAATGTGAATTACTGCCAATGGGGAGGAAAAATTAACTATTGTTAATTGTACTCCAGGAGGAAAGAAGGCTGAATTTAATCCTCTCCCTCCCCTGCTGTGATCCTGGAGAATTTATTTGGGGTGGAGAAAGGAGAGAGAAAGAGATCCAATTTATGGTAATGGAAAATAGTTAAATGTAAGAATTCAGAAATATGCAATACATTTCCTAATTATAATTTGGAACTTACTAGATTTAGAAATAAAGTACACAGTACACATTAAACCTTTGTTCATATAAGTTTGCACCTGCTTGGCTTGCAGTAATTTCACTATGTAGTGTGCATATGCAAACAAGTTCCTTGCCACTAGTATGTTATGTATGATTGGGTATTACACACAGAGACACATGGACAAACACACACAAAATCAGTCCATTGCACTAATGATAATTATCCCTGTCAAATATCACTGCAAATAGATAACAGAGGTATCAGAGCAGGAAATAAAATCATTATCTAAAAAGAAGAAAAGGGCTCAAGTGGGCCCACAGCTAGACAGAGCAATAGTGAGTTAGATCTCACACAATAAATGGAGTGGAAGAGAGAGTCTGAACAAAATGATGATCTTTCCATCATTTCTTCTTCTGATACCAGAACATTTCAAAAGTATCAACAGCCATTAGGGTAGGTGGCTCTCAAAATGAAGAGCCAGAAATGGACTAAGCAAGAGAGGGCTGATTACAAAATGGAATAGCAAAAGTGGGTAATTAAAGAGGGATGCAGTCTCAGATCTCAGCTCTGTTCTTTAGTGGATGGTGCTGAAATGAAATGAATCAAACCATATGCTTGAATTAAAGCCTACTTTGATTTGTTCAAAGGACACTTTTGCAGCTGCATCCAAGAGGCTTTCTGAGAGGGAAGTAATGCTAAATCCTTGCTCTTTGGGGTGCCCCATCATTCAGTAGCTCTCTGGAAAAAGCAGAACTGTCAGAGAATCAAAAGATGAGAAGACAAAGATGTGATCACATTTCTTTTTAGCAAATACAAGATACTCCAAGTTGCCCTAAACCTTTCAGTGAATTATTTAAAATTTTGTTTCATTAGTATTCTTTTTCTCTTCCTTTATTTTTCCCACCTCAATTCATTTTTCTGTTTGTAAGTTTCTTATAAAAATGCATGAGATTAATTTCCTTTGGATCTCTTCTTTGCTCACTTTGAAGGGAAAAAACCTTCCATTTAAGCATCTGCATAGCATGGGCATTTTGCTGCCACTCTGCAACTGACCTCCATTAGCTTTCACAGCAGCTGTGTGGTCCAGATACCTTTTTCCAAGTCAAGGCACTTGCATTTGTCAATTCTATTTTATCACAGTTTATGAAACATCTGCTATTTCTGAATTCTTTCCTTGAATGCCATAATCTTTTCAGTTCTGTGCTCCAATAAACAACTTGGAGCAGGACAAAACTACAGTAAGCATAATTCTCAGCTGGCTGCCCCTGCAAACTGTGCCCAACAACAACACAGGTTTGAAATACCCTCCAAAATGATCCTATCCCTGAGCTATACTGATTTGGACCACTCTTTTCTAGGGGATTGAATGATTGAGCAAT
This sequence comes from Liasis olivaceus, assembly GCA_030867105.1. Taxonomy (NCBI): domain Eukaryota; kingdom Metazoa; phylum Chordata; class Lepidosauria; order Squamata; family Pythonidae; genus Liasis; species Liasis olivaceus. Next base: position 176,755,538 of record CM061350.1, on the reverse strand, counting down.
ATGGTGAATCTATGCCAGTGCAGCAATGACCTTAGGCTGGCAGAATGCAGTACAGCTGAACCTATATACCAGTGGGACAATAGTGGAGCTGGCCAGGACAGCAGGGGAACTGGCACCTTGGAAGGGGAGGACTAATGCTTCATTTCTAGGGCTGGTTGTTGGGGAAAGCAGACTAGAATGAAGAAGCTATAAAAGCGATAGATATAAATAATAGTATTGTCTGTTGCTCTAATCATACCTTAGGGAAGTATGGGTCTGTAGAAATCTGGCTTGTATCAGTGTACCACGTACTCACATACTGTTCTATTTCATTTCTTAGCAAATCATTTTAAAAGAAAAGTTCCCAAAAGTTGCTGTCATATGGCGTCCGTGCGTGCATGTGTGTGTGGGTGTGTGTGTTGCCCTTTTGTGGCAATATATATACTTTTTCCTATACAGCGATCCCACATGTTGTTTTACCTATTGTACCTATATTTTACTGAACATTTAAATACAAATATAGTCTGATTTTTATGTACCTTTCACACATAAGTAGTATTTTTAAAGAAATTATCTAGCCAAGAATGATATATGGCAATGAACTCCATTTAAGGTTGGTGGAGAATCTACTTCAGGGGCTTAAGATATTTCAGAGTTAAAAACAATCCATAACAGATTTCTTTAATTAACTTCCATTACTCAATAAGTTATAACACTATCTCTCACATCATAGACACAAAATAAGTATGCACCAGACACCAATAAAACCCTGAAAGTTACATTCCCAGTGTATAACTGACACACAAAAAACGGCCCCAGCTACTTTTATTGATCAACACTAAACATTTCACCAGTTTTGTCACATTGGCCAAATATTCTTTAACCTTTTCCCCCTAAGCTTAACCTTTTCCTCTTGTTGAGTAAGTGCCAGGTATATGAACTGATGAACAGTAGATGGAAACAGGAACACCCAGAAATACAATGCAGACCCAACAATGAACATATTAGTATTGTTCTAATGATTATGTAATTTGCTCCAATAAATAAATAGGTATACTTGTAGTGAACTCTTTGGTTCGGAAAGGCATTAATATTTAAGACAGAAAAGTCCCTCCCTCCCTTCCTCCCTTCCTCCCTCCCTCCCTTCCTCCCTTCCTCCCTTCCTCCCTTCCTCCCTTCCTCCCTTCCTTCCTTCCTCCCTTCCTTCCTTCCTTCTTTCCTTCCTTCTCTATTTTGTCTTGCACTTATATGATGATAACATTCACCAAGTTACTCATATAAATCACACAGATTCTCTTGCACAGGGATTAACCAGTTGCTTATCATTTGCCATAAAATCCTAAAACTGGGAAGGACTCAACAATTATCTTGCTTAAGTAGATCCTTTACCAGTAGCTCCAGACAGGCACCAAACTGAAACCATCCAATGAAAGATAGTCCACCATCTCCATTGCCACTCTGCTCCTCTGACAAAGGGCTTTTACTGTTGTTAGTGAAATTATCCCCATCTTTGTAATCTGAGCTTGTTAGTTTGAATCCTGCCCTTTGTCACAAGAAAGGGCACTTTCTGAACACAGGATAACAGTATTTCCTACACGATTTAGTATACAGAAATAATTTTTCTTTGTTTCTGTTAAAAACTATATTGTCAAGATTATAGAAGTCAACAAACTGTTTGATTCTTAAATTGACATGTTGCTTTTAAATATCAACACTTATTTGCCTGATGTGTCTTATTATTTACAACTGCTTTGATGTTTTAATTGTGTTTTGTTTTTTAGAGCTGAAGCTAAAAAAATGCCTTTGGGGAATTTTGAATCTTCTCATGTTTGAATTAAAAGTAGATAATTATGAAAAAATTAATCAAAATGGAATTATCTGTGCCAACAACTCAGAGCTGGCACCTGATATAAATCATACTGTGCCAGTTTGCTTACATGGTTACCCAACTGTTGATTAAACCTATAATCTGGGTATAATCTGTTGATTCTAATGGCCAGTCTTGGCAGGATTAAAACTGAATCTATTCCTCTCCATCCAGACCCATACAGCTTCTAAACACTGGGACAGGGTATTGATGATGTCACTTGGCCAGCTCAGGGTTGAGATATACAACTGGGTCTCATCCATATGTTGATGATACCAGACACTGAACTGATAGATGACATCTCTCAATGGTTTCATGTAGATATTAAACAGGAGGAGAGAGGGTGCTGAGCCCTGAGGCACCTTACATGCTCAGGTCAAGGCTGAAGGCTTCTCACTGAATTGTATTTTATTTTGGGGCCACCCAACTCTAAAATGACTCTGAGTTGCTTACATTAAGAATAGAAAACAATACAAGAAAAACAATGGAAAAGAAATTCCATGCTGTAAAATTGCAAAGAAATTCTGGACTCAAATACAAACCTTGATGCAGAGCATACTACAAATACAGATTCCATTTAAACCAGAATTATTCCTGTTGGGGATAATGGATTCTCAAATAGGAAAACATCTTATTAGAATTACTCAATACATGATTATCTCAGCAAGACTTCTTTATTTTGGAAAACCCAGACACTACCAACAATACAAGAATGGTTGTTAAAACTGATGGAAATGGTAGAAAATGATAAACTGATTTGTTTATTAAAAGAAAATTCAAATAATTATTACCTTAAAGAATGGAAACCATTGATGGACTATTTGCAAAATGCAGGTGGGGCAAAGCTTACATGGGGATTTGAAGATTAGATTATAAATGTAATGGGATACGCTTTGACAAAGAATTATTCCTACTTAATGCATTAAAAACTAGCACTTATGACACTCATATTATTCTTAAGACCAGAGATAGATTGGAAGCTATCTATTTTTATGTCTTTTTTCTTTTTCTTTTACTTTATCTCACTTTTTCTTTTCTTTTTCTTTATAATTTGTATTTTCAATTTTCTTTTTCATTTCTAACTTTTAACTTTGTAATCTTAAAATTTCAATAAAATACTATTAAAAAAAGAAAAGAAAAGAAATTCCATGCATGTGGACAAACATACAGTATACTCTCAAACAGAAAGCATAACCAACAGGTTCTACAAACACCCTACCCCAAGGCCTGGGAGAAAAGTCAAGCTTGGTTTTGGGTTTGTTTTAATATATTTTTATTTTTATTAATTAAGTAAAAAGCAACAGCAAAAACAAAATGAAGAAAAATATCAGGGAAGAGGAATAGAATATATACATGTAATGATATGCATATAATGATATAGAAGGAATAGAATATATACATATAATGATATACATACCAGCATAATCCCTAACTTCAAAAACCATATTCTAAGTGTCAATTTCAATTTCAATTTATTGCAGTCATAGACCAGTACAAGCAGACCGCTCTGTGAATATATATGTATATGTATATGTATATGTATATGTATATGTATATGTATATGTATATGTATTAATAAATGAAATAAGATTTAAGACAAAATTAAAATACATTTATAAACAACCTAACTAGCATCTATGAGTGAGGTCCAGGGTATATTCTATATTTAAATTATAAAATATACACTAAAATTATACAAAATATTCTAATTGCCTTAACTTCCCTTGTTGTATGGTAAGTTGTATATAAAGGATAAAATTGTATCCTGCATGAATTTGTGAGACTTCTGTTATTAACACATACAGTTAATTTTTCCATTGTCACATACTTTCCAAGTCTGGTCTTCCAATGTTGTACCATTGGCAAGATTTCTCTTTTCCAATGTTCTGCCAGCAGCCAAGGTTTTAAAACCTTCTGGAACATCATCAGGGTGCAAGCTACATGGGACTTCTGGAGGAAGAAATGGCGGACTGAAGACAGCTCCGTGAAAAGCAGAGCCAACAACCGCAGCAAAGAATGAAGAGCTGGTGAGTAGACTGGCTCTTTGGAGCTCTCTGGACAAACAGAGGATGGGAGATCACTCACAAGGGCTACAGAGAGTTGCTCCTCATGAGGAGACCGCAAGGCAGTGATCTCTGGTGGGTTTTGAGCACTGGGAGACAAGGGAATAGCCATCTTTCTCAAACTACAGTCAGCGCCTTTAAAAAGACATTAAATTCACATACATCCCTTTTCAATCACATTCAGAAATTGGTTATTAACCACATTTCAGCTATTGAAAACCTTTGAATTGACAAGTCTGAAAACACTGGGTGAGTCTGCCTTCAATCCTTCATGAAAGAAAAATTTAGCTACAAGCTTGAGAACTTTAAAACAAATTGAAATAAGCAGCAAAAAGCTAATTAAGATTTTGATTTTAGAAAGTTATAAATGGATTAAGGGTCCAGATAAATTTGAAATAAGATTTTGGAATTAATTACAAGAATCCTTCCCATGGGAATGTTGACTTGTCTTGAATATAAAAGAAATAAACAGTTTCAGAATTGGACACTAGAAGGAACTAAGATTTTAATTAAAGAAGAAGAATACATAAACTTGATTAACAGCTACAGAATGATGCAAAATATTATAGCACTGGCAATACTGAAGGATGCTTTTGAAAAATGGAATCAGAAGTTAATAATGTCAGTAGCAATAGCAATGTTTGCTTCTATGGATAGACTGTGTCCAAAAGATGTTTTGGAAGAAATGGCAGAAGAGGAACAAGTTTTATCTAACAAGACAAAGACAGAGACAGAGTTGGCACTGAAAGTGGATCTACAAATGACAGGCTACAAGAATGACATGAAAAAAGATGTTTCATTGGATATACAAAAGAAATCAGTTGATGCTTTAAAAATCAAAAGGGAATTGCAAATAGTAAAACCAAGAGAGTGACTTGGATAATTATTTTATATTGGATTTACAAAAGAGGTTTGTTAAAGCTTGGATGAATCTTGTGAGATGGAGTAAAAAAGAAGTGAAATCAAGTTCTATCACATTATTTGAACAGACTAAAGATTAAGATTGTTAGAAGTAAAAGGAAGGAATATAAATTAGGTTTACTTGCTCAAGGTTAAAATAGGTATATTGTTATTTCTGGCAACCCTTAATGGACTTTTGCTGACACCAGGACTGAAATGACAATGCTTTATGGATTTTTTTTATAGATAAGAGGTGGAACATGGGATGAAGAGATCGTTGGTTGTAAATTAAGAAGAGATGAAGAGTTAGTAAAACTGATTATATATGTTGTGATGAAGATTGGAAGTCACTTTTTTATATATTTCTTTTCTTTTTCTTTACTATATTCTTTCTTTCTTTTTCTTTCTTTCATCTTCTACGTTTTTTCCTTTTCCTTTTCCTTTGGACTTTTTACTCTTTCTTTCTACTCTTTTTTCTTTCTTTTCATTTGTATCAGTTTGTACTATTGCAATTATAATCTTTACTTTTTTTTTTTTTTTTTAAGAAAAGGGTGCAAGCTACATGGATCTCTGGGAAGATACTGTTCCAAAGGGCGGACATCATGTCAGAGAAGGCATGCTTCTTGGGTCCTGATAGAAGGCATTGCTTGTTTGAAGGGCTCTGAAGTGCATTTATCAGATGGGTACAAACCATGGGAGACAGGCAATCCCTCAAATAACCTGGCCCTGGCAATGAAAGACTCTAAAAGTGATAACTAGCAATCTGAATTACACTCAAGTGCTCACTGGCAACCAGTGCAAACTGATGGTTCGCTACAGAGGCACAACCCTTTCTTGCACATTCCTTATTCCTATCATTGCATTTTATTATTAGGGTCTGTTTTTCCATTGGAGAAAGGATATATTTGTCTTGAGCATTAGAACTGCAATGTGATCAGTTAGATAGTGTTAAATGTTCTTCCCCTTTTGTTGTACTTAGCCTGGAGATATAAATATATAAAATACTTGCTAAACCTGGAACTTTATATTTTGGTCTACATCCAATCCAGAGTTTGGAATTCCTAATGAGCTGTTATTATTGTGGAAAAGGTAACCATTTGCCTTATGGGGTGAGCTGGAATACACTTCTCACTTATGTCTGCTATAACTTTTCAATTTAACCTTAAATTTATATGAGGAACAATTTAGTTATCGCTGAATTATTTTATCTGGGAAGGAGAAACTAAAGCTAAAATTCTGTTTCCTTTAACTGAGTTACTTTTTTCCCCTTTGATTCAAATGGGTAGCATAACAAAGCAGAAGGCAAATTCTTGGACTGCCTAGCATGCAGTCACACGCCACTTTTGAATGAATAACTTTAATAAAATTAAAAGTTAGGAATGAGAGCAAAACCAAATAACTAGCACTGAAAAAGAAATAGAAGTTAAGCTCAAGCAACACACACTAAATAGCCAAGGGCGTCCACAGGGAGGGGGTCAAAAAATTCAAGAGGGCATCAAACAGAAAAAAAACAGAAAAAAAACAGAAAAAAAAAAAGGGGGCTCTTTTTTGATCCTCATGGAGTCACTCCTGCTAAGCTTATTTGCCTGAAGTAAGCCTGAAGTAAGCCACTGTGTTTAAGATGACAAAAGGCCGATAAAACAGGTGGCAAACTTTATTTTTTTAAAAATGTCTGTTTTCATTCCTGGAGGCTCAGCAGAAGAGAAGTGAAAAGGAAAGAAGATTATCCAGTCACATGTTGTTAGAATAGACTAGACTTCCTGGTGTCCTTGGGGCATGGACATCCAGAAGATAAGCAGAAAGATTCGCTCCAAAGGCATCCCCAACTCTGAATGCGAAAAATAAGATGTCTGAAGTAGAAGAAATGTCTTCGCTATTTCGGATAAAAAATCAACAGCCATTCAGGGTCTTCTTCACGTGTATACTGAAATATTAGGATAGACTCCTGGGACAATTTGGGTGAAATGTTACCCAATATATTTTAGCAACAAGGCTGTAACTGAGACATACTCACCATGCAACTTTTTAGAGCAATATTTCTCAACTTTGGCCCCTTTAAAATGTGTGGACTTCAATGCCCAAAATTCCCCAGCCAGTGCTGGCTGGGGAATTCTAGGAGTTGAAGTCCACACATCTTAAAGTGGCCAAGATTGAGAAATACTGTTTTAGAGGAGCACCTAGAGGAGTGCCTAATGGTGTCTCCCGGTGAATGAAACCCAGCGGCCACACGTCACAATTTCTTCCAATTAAAAGTTTTATTAACATGTATAAGTAAAAGAGGTTTGTGAGTGAATTATGGAACATAAATACAAAAATAACTTATTTGGGGCTAACATTATTTTCAAATTAAGAATACAACAAATTCTAATGATTTTGGCTGAGGAAATTAGCTATGTAATTGAAAGGACCAAATCATGTTCAAAAAGTGGGCCAGATGAAACATTAACAATACATTTAATGCACACAACAGCAGAACTATTAAACTATTCTATGGTTTAAAAAAGAAAGCAGAGTGTAGTCAAATGTAAGGTACAGCCCTCAAGAAACCAGTCTTTAAGAGAGAAAGAACAACTAGACCAATGTTCTGCCATTCCAGAGGGCAGGACATGGAGCAATGGATTTAAGTTACAGGAGGGCTGACTCCAGTTGAATATTAGGAAAAATATTCAGAGCATCTTGACAGTAGAACTAATTATTCAGAGAAATGGCAGGCCATCCTTCCCTGGATATATTCAAGCAGAGACTGAGATGCTTTAATTTGGATTCTTGCACAAAACAGAAGCAGCAGCTTCTGCAGAAACTTGCTGCTTTTGTCACACAAGCTCCACCCCTTTTATACATGTGTGAGCCACACAGTGCATGTACAGAAGGGGTGGGGCTTTGATCATAATGGCATAAGGCTGAATCCTCTGCCTTGTGGATGCCGCTAAGCAGGGCATTGGACCAAATGGCCTAAATAGCCTTTCCCAACACTGTATGTCTACAAAATCAAGGCTTGGAATAAGTGATTAGCTCTCAGTCTGAATGGTGCTTAAAGCCTCAGGCTTTGTTTGCTTCTTGTCTGCCTGGGATCATCAACAAGAAAAAGTATTTGTGACAAATACTAACCGAAGGGACCATGATGAGTCACAGAATTGAAGATGGATGGAAGAATCAGCATTTGCCTAGAAATGGGGCAAGCTCACAGAAACAAACAGGAAGGGAGGGGAGGGAGGGAAAAGAAGTTAGAAGCAGGGAACAATGATCAGCAATGGGAAACAGGGATTATCTGGGAAAAACTTGCTGTGCAAAAATGGGGAAGGATTTGAAAATTGGGATAAAAAACATGGTAGAGAGAAACAATTCTGAAAATGGCTCCTGAGAAGATGGAATTTTGGGAGATTCCATGGAGGCAGGGCAGCATTTGGTCCAAAGGGGACAAAGATGGAAAGGAAAGGAAAGGAAAGGAAAGGAAAGGAAAGGAAAGGAAAGGAAAGGAAAGGAAAGGAAAGGAAAGGAAAGGAAAGGAAAGGAAAGGAAAGGAAAGGAAAGGAAATGGGAGAAGGAGGAGGAAAATTCCACTATCCAGTAAGTGTAAGGCTTCATGCTACAAAGATTAATGCTACAGACAACTTCATGGAAAATGGAGTGAAAGTAAGGGATTAGAAATTCTCTTGAAAGACAAAATATGTGCTGAAAATATTTTCTTCTTAGGTTTCTGTTGCACTATGTAAAAATTTTATTTATTTATTTATTTATTTGATTTGTCCCCGCCCATCTCCCCTACAACGGGGGACTAATAGTTGAAAAGCACTATATTCTGAGCCACAAAATAATAATTACAATGACCAAAGCAACTCTGAAACCCCTTTTTCCAATCCTCCTTTCCTGGGGTGATTTATGACAATTCCACACCACCAGCACTTCCACTTCCCAGTCTTTCAAAAACAACCTGAAGGCAACCATGACTGCCTTCAAACCAGCCACTCTTGAAACACTAAGAACAAGGAGTTCCCCTGCCTGAGCAGCCATGTCCCATAGTAATAACATTCTCCCTAGCAGAAACTCCGTGCACGTGGGAAATAATATAAATCACTTATTCAATTTTTAGAAACAGAGCTTGCTTTTGAATTGACATGGGGCTCTAGATGTGCCTGCAACTTAGAGAGTTTCTCACAACTGATTAAGTATCCTGTCTTTCTCTCTCACTTGTTTTTTCTCCCCGATTATTCAAGTGAGGATCTGCAAAAGGTTTGGCAGCCTAAGCAACTGAGACTCTGTGGAAAGGTCAGAGAATAGTAAGATAAAACTCTGAGCCACCTATGGAGTCTTACTTGGCAGCCCAGTGTGAGTCTTCACGTTAGAAAGAACGACCAGATTAAGAACATAGAGACTCTCAAAGCTCAATTTATGCTGTTCAGTACAAGAAGAATAACCCCCATCTCCACCCTTGATTTATGACATTCCAAATGACTACTGGTATCCCAACAGGCATCTGGGTTTTGAGAACTGAGTGCCATTTAGGTACCAAGAAGGTTGATCACCCTAGAAAAACATCTGACCTTCCTGCTTTCCCATCAATTGAGATGCTTGTTTTTTATTCTTTGATAGATTTAGTACATGAAGTCATGCAGGGGGGACCCTGACAAGCCAATTTCATTCTGGCATCTTCTGGGGTGATCTATTAGCTCTGGCCTATTTAGAAAGGCAGACCACTCCCACACCTATCCCAGGTTTCCATTACCAGGGAGCATTTGTTCTGATTTGATTTCTGTTTACATCAGATTGTTGCCCTTTTTTCCCTAGGCTGTTTGTCTTCTTCTGAAGTCAAACTGGGGACAGTACTCATTTCTGAAAATCCAAGCTTTGTGCTTTTCAGATCCAATATTTTCCTATTTACATAGATAGAATGAAATTTCCAAAAATGAGTGCACTCCTAATATGAAGTTTGATGATTCATGAAATAGCAGGGCTTCTCAACACAAGCCTCCTCTATAGTTATTTCTGAAATTGAGTTAGTGATTGGGACTTCTCAATTTCTTACTTCCAAATCTGATGCAAATATTATGTATGTGCAGTTTGACATAATTTCCAGGTTCCTAAATTCCTTTGCCTTCCCCCATGTCCCTCAGTATTATAAATATTCAGGTGTGCATTGAATAAACACTGCAAAAAAGCATACCTAATGATTGCAAACGTTAGTACATCACCATGTACTTTTTATGAAACATGTGGGGAGAACATATGCATTGACTTAAAAAATCTTTATAATCCCTATAAGGAGGTTTGGAGTTGGTGATCATGTGACCAATCCAGGAAGTACCAAGAAAGTAGTCTCTACTCTTCTTCAAGGACAGCAACTTTCCTAAAAACAAATAAACAAACAAATAAATAAATGCAAAAGAGATTTGCCTTCTCAAAAAAATTAGAAAGTAAATTTAAGTGCAACCTGCATCACCACCGCTGCAAATCCCTTTCTGAGACATGATGACCAGCAACTGGACTTTATACTGACTAGTATTCTTCCTGTCATGGATCTGCTATGGAACCACTATAAAGAAATTTCCAAATTTGCTCCCAGCAGGATCAAATATAAACAAAACAAAACAAAACAAAACCTTTAAACCCCAGTGTAGACAACATCTAGCTTGGCCACATGCAAATCTGCCTCTAAGGAAAACTTTTGTTGGTCATTCATTTGCATTTTTGTCTCTGACTAATTTCACCATCTGACACTTTAAAGGCTCTCTTTTGTGTGGGAGCATAATAATTGAGCTTCTCTTACAGGGACATAGCTTGTTGCATTTTTAATGCCAGTGTTACGATTTCAGTGATGCATTTTCATCATCGCCCCCAGTTTAATACTTTTCTCTACTATGCAGCTGTTGAAGATAAATAAAAAAAAATGATAAAATGAATAAAAGTGTCTGGAAAGATCAAAATGCTTTATGCAAGCAATGTGACTGAATCATAACTTTCAGGATTAATAGTAAACTGGGTGAAGCAAAAAAAAACCCTCTCTTTTTTCTTGTTTTCAAGGGAAAAGCTATCAGCAAGAATGGAAATTTGCATACAGTAGTTTCAGGCATAAGACTATAGACAAAGGTTTTACAAGATGCCAGCCAGAATACACCCTAGACCAATTTTTGTCCTGTAAACAGCATGTTTAAATGGAACATGCTGCAGTGCACATCCTGTAAGTTTCGTTAACACAGCTGTACAAACATTTTCCTCAGCAATTAACAAGGCCAAAGCCAAATCTGCAATCCTCTTGTATTTACAGGATAACTTTTTGCAGCAAAGGAAAGCAGATGACAAAAAAAAAATCATGAAAACTGCAGCAGAAAAGTCAATTTAGCCTGCTTAATCACCTTTCTGAGACACTGGATGAGCTTGACGGTGAAGGAACAACAGAAAGTCATTATGGGCACTGCATTTAGGAAGAATAATTCACAAACTGGAACATGTCCAGAACAAAGCAACCAAGATGATAATGGGTCTGGAAAGAAAAGGGGAAAAAATATAAGGAATGGTTGGAGACATTAGGTATGTTTACCTGGAGAACAGAAGACTATGGGGAATGTGATAGATATCTTCAAGTGTCTGAAAGGGGCATGTAGAGGAATGAGCAGAATTGTTCAGAGTTGTTTCCGAAGACAAGACAAGAAACAATGGCTTTAAATGCCATGGAAGTAGGTTTTGGTTTGATGTCAGGAAAAATGACATCAGAAAAAGTTCTTCAACAATGCAGTGGATTGCTCAGGAGGTGGTGGACTCTCCTTTATTGGAGGTGCTTAAACAGAGGTTGGATGCTCATCTGTCAGGGATAGTGTAATAATTGATTCCTGAGCTATAAAGGGGGTTGGACTCTTTAAGATCCCTTCTAGATCTTAATTTTATGACTCTATGATTCTGTTAGGCATCACCAACAGGTAGACCCAAGCTCACAAGAAATCCAGGAACTTTAGAGAAATAATATTATTGAAGAAGGGACAGAGCTACTGTATATCCAAATAATATCAGCAACTGCAGTGATTCAAGAATAAGCCTTATAACTAGAGGTCATGTTCAAAACCTCTTGTGTTTTATTTTCCTTCATGCTCCACATAATGGACTATTTGGGCCCCTTTTTTTTGAGAGGGTTGGCCCATCTCCATCTGTCTTTTGTTTTTGTAGCCAATTAAATTTGCTATCATGTCATTTTTCACTGACTGTGTGAGAACAACCTGACACAGATTTTGTGAGCAAAAGGACAAAGATGTACTAATGTCCTTACTTATTGTTATGGGCAGCCAATTCTCTGAGCAATAAAAAGTTTGAGAGGTGCAGAGCCTGCCTAGGTCTCTTTTTCTTTAGAATGAAGTACAGGTAGGCTTTCTGGGGTTTCATATTATATTTGTGCTTATATATAGATGTTCAGGTTGACTATATAACCATAATCACGATAGCTGCACTTGTCCTTTCCCTGCTGTTTGTACCACCAGCATCATAATGAATTCTGAACACACTGAAATCTTGACACTCTGAGTTTTGTTTTGTTTAATGTTTGATTAGGCCTAATAAAAGTTTTGCCACCTGCAGGAATTGACCATAGATGGAGAAATCTATTAGTAAATTTTCACTAAACTTATATCAAGGGTGTGGGGAGGAGGGGGGCTCCCAGTATCTTCAAATTGCTTTAGGGTCAACCTACTTCTGTCCATTCTAAGTCTGCATCTGATAATCATTACAAACTTGCTGTTTTCAAAGCCACTGAGATTAACATATACTTTAGCTGGGAAGAGGAGGAGAATCATTATGAGTCAATGAATGAATGGATGGATGAATAATAGAATAAAATATCCTAATATACCTCAAAAGTCAGGTAAGACAGGGACCCTATTTGTTATTAAGGGAAGTGATTGCAGGCACATTGCAGACCAGAAGCAGCATGTTACATTCTGTTTTAGGACCTAGTGTTCTTAAATTAATGAGTACATGACATACCCTTAGTTTAGTTATGGTGCTACAGTAGCCCCTGAAATACCTAATAAATTGACTCAATGTTGAGAGGATGGAAGGAATTCAGCTTCTGTTTTTCAAAAGAGTCTCTCCCATACAACCCATACGATCCAATTTATACACAAACGTAACTCATGAAAACTACTCTATCCCTTTATATTTCCATCAAATGTCATTAGGAAAAAGGACTTAGCTATTAGATATTTCCTGATTTGCCTGATAGATCCTGGACATCACAGATGGAATATTGTCCTTGATTGGGAAGGCAACAGTCACCTTCAAAAAGAATCACTTTTACTTATTCCCCATGTTCCTTTAAACTGGGAGGGAGTCCTCAAAAAGAAGGAGTAATAAGGAGCATCTGCCTATAAATATCTGAGCAGGAGTCCCTATGAACTCTCCACAACCATCCTTTCTGCAACAAAGATGCACTGAAGCCCAGGGTATTATTCAAGGAGGGAGTAAGTAACTACTTTAGCTAGGCTGACTGTATTGATTTTATTTGGAATACCATATGAATGATCATTGCTTTCCCTTGTTTTTTCTGTTTTTCTTTTTGCCCAGTAAACTCCTTTTTTAATAAAAGATTTGGCTTTATTTGTTTTAGAAAGAACTTTCTCATTAAATTGTTTTCTTATGTGTAAGAGAATAATGAGACATCTTCTTTTGAAACAAATGCATAGTTATCCCTTGTGTTTCAGAATTGGGACAAGATTTGTTAAGCTCTGTGTTTCTGAGCTTTGGGCAGGAATATCCAAAGCACCTTTCTTTTTACCTTCCTAGAGCTAACTAAGGGGAGTAGTCTTTGGTGAAAAATGCTAAGAACTCCCTAGCTTAGGATGACTACAGAGTGTCAGAAGTTTCAGCCTGACTGGTGGCAGCCTTTCATAATTTTCTTTTATTGAGGAACTCTTGGAAGAAAAACTTCTTGGAAGAAGAGACCCAGTTTGGTGTAGTGGTTAAGGCATCAGGCTAGAAACTGGGAGATGATGAGTTCCTGCCTTAGACACAAAGCCAGCTGGGTGACCTTGGGCCAGTCTGCCTACTTCCTAGGGCTGAGAAAGAGACAATGGCAAACCAATTCCAAAAAACCTCACCAAGAAAATTGCAGGGACTTGTCCAGGCAGTTGCCAAGAATCAACACTGACTTGAAGGCACACACACACAATTGGAAGAAGGAATCTGCCAGGGAGATTTTAATTTGCCCCCCTACCAGATTTCTGATAGTATCTTCATTAATCATAGGTTCACATTGGTATGTTTAAACTATGGTAGAGACCTACAGTTGAAATATATATGAATATGTAAGGATACCCATAAGTGATATCCATAGCAAGCCACAGTGATACCAAAATGAATGATGTCACTTCACACAATCCTGACATAAGTATGTTGCTGTAATTATGTTGTTGTGCATGCTTTGTTGTTTACCTGCACTGCCCTTACCCACCTCTTGCATATACCCATTGTATCTATTTAAAAAATATCAGTGAAACCAAGGAAAATGCTGAGCACTTTAGTTCTGGCTGCATTTTCCTAGTGAACTGCCTACTGGTCTTGATTTTGTTTAAGCAGCAAGATCTTATTGGTTATGATGGGTTTCTGAATGTTCTTTTTTTCAATATATCTTGCTTTTTTCCCCTACTCCAGGCTCTTTTCTGACATCTCAACATTAACAGAGATCTTAGAAGGCCATCACCAGTCATAGTGGACACAGCACTGGAGTTAGGCAGATCAGGTGTTTAATTTGGCAGAAGATAGTTTCACATGTAGTCTTAATGGAAAATAGAGGATGGGGTTTTTTGGTGGGGGGGAGGAATAATATGCCATTTTAATAAATGTTAAAGCACATTGAAGGAGTAGGTTAAAGAAACCTACTCCAGTAATGCTGTTCTTTTATAATGAATGTCTGTAGATTTGCTTTTATTTGGTACCTTATGCATTTCCATATAAACTACTACATAATGGCTCTGCCCTCTGTCTTTTTAGCATTTAATATTAATGAGTGGGAAGAAAGGTCATTGGCTCTAGATTAATGATGTTTCAGGGCCATGGCAAGAATTCTGTCCCAGAGAAAAGGCTTCATCCTAACAGTTCCTGCCATTTTAAAAACCATGACCTCTCCAAATCTGTGGAAAAGATTATTATTACTGTGCTGGCACATCAAGGAAACTAATTGCCATCCAAGGCAAACAGTAAGTACTAGGAAGATGACAAGATAGTTGAAGCCCAGGGCTAGATAAGGAGATGAGTCCACCTTGCCTTATTAAGCAATCATGATTATGACTCTCCAAGAAGCAGCTAGGAGAACATCTGTGTGGGAGAAATTATTTAACTGGTTCCACTTTGCAATGACATTTGCTGGCTCCTGAAAATGATCTCTGCCGTGGAGCATAAATGATAAAGCAAACTGCTAGAGATGAAGCAGTAGTTCAGGAAGCAATGCCAGGATCTGAGAGATCCAAATATTCCATGGCTGTGCAATTTCTTCAGTTTTTGTTTAGCATGGATATCAACCCATGGTAAAATTTACAGCTATGTGTTTGGCAGGAAGCCAGCCAGTTGTGATTTATTTAAACCATGGTTAAACTTGTAAGTGACTGTGTGGGTGTTTGCACTAATTTTCCACTATCAGAAACACAATCTAAGATTAGTGAGCAGGTTTATTACTTTAAAAGATAGAATACTTGTTTAAGGGGAGGGAATAGGCAGAGCTTAGTTCCTAACTAGCTATGTTTTATAAGGGCAAAATTAGAGAGCAAGACAGTCCATGTATGTGTGCCTTGGAAGAAAGGCAGAAAGAAATTAGCCTCATAGACAAAGGACAGGTAAAGATGGGATACAAAGTAAATCTCCAACTCTCTTTAATACTGAAGTCACAGTTCCTACATCCCTTCTCACTGGCTTATGCATCAGCCCATAAACCATCTCTTGAAGGGTTCTGGGTCAATCTCAGGGCAAAGACTTGCTGAGTCTGTTTGCCAAGATTTCTTCTGATGGGCAATATCTCAGTTCAGTGAGTACCTCTCCTTGGGCATCTCATGGTGGGGCTGCCTTGAAGACCACCTGGAAGCTTCAACTGGTCCAGAACACAGCGGCACAAGCAGTGATGGCCATGCTCAGTATGCCCATGTAACACCTCTGTTTCACAACCTGCACTGGTTGCCAATTTGCTTCTGGGTGTAATTCAAGGTCCTGGTTGTTATCTTTAAAGCCCTACATGGCATAGGGCCTGGTTACTTGAGGGGCGGCTGTCCCCAAAATCATCTTGGCAAGGGAGAGTGAGACCTTTTGCTTTCTCATGCTTGCCATCTTCTATCTTTATCTATTAGGTTTTATTGATTTTATTGTAATTTGTTTGATTGTTGTAAGCCACCCAGAATCATTGAGAGTTGGGCAGCATATGAGATGATGATGATGATGATGGTCTCGTACATAGTAATAATTGGTTGCTACGTGCTTTGTCCTGGATGTAGTTGTCTTTGTTTGGGACAGTTGAATACATCTCAAAGATGACTATTGGCTTTGGTTCAACTATCCCCAAATCCATTAATATCTTATGTACTCACACAGCCTCTTGGCATGCTTGTGCTACAGATATATGTGTTGGAATATTTTTGAGTTCTTTGAAACCCAAGAGTAGCATACACTCTCACTGAAACACAAATTGGTTTATTTTCAGTACTGGAAGCAGAGACAATAAAGCAGATGGGAATGCAATATAGAACTAAGTAAATTAGAACATAAATGTGATTGGATGCAGCAGCAAAATATTGATTATGATGTATGTGATTAGTAAGGTCAGTGAAATAGTTGAGCAGAACTATGATATAATGGGGCAGTACGACAAAGACATTATTTTTAAGACAACAAACAGGATGTATTTCAGGAACAGAATTTCTTTCTATAGTTACTTTATACTATACTATCCTTGTTTCCCAGAGCCTTTTCCTAGCCTATCAGCATTCCTTGGCCTTCTAAATATCTTATGGCTGAGCTAGCTATTTTCCTTTGAGAAAGTGCATGTTGGGAGAGGGTAGGTGCCTTTGAGGAAGGGGTGATTTATGAAGCTACCATGACACCATTTTCTCCTTCACATACTCTGGATTTGGTAGCTGATAGAGAACAATTGTCTGCTTTTGCTTACCAAGCTGACTGCCCCATCCCCATATAGGAAAAATTGCCCTTGGGATTACAATCTGAACTGCTTCCACTCAGCCTGGATCCATGTCACTCACCATTTTGGGGTTACATGTTGTTCTAGTAATGTCTATCCTTGTCACAGTCTCAAGCAGGACTTTGTTGTTTACAGCCAGCTTCAGGAAGTCAGTTTCCTTTGTTTTACTGGTCTCACAGGCTTCAGTCAGCCTTAGGCATTGGTGAAGAGCCTTTGTCTATTGTCTCTGGTTGAGAAGGTTACTTCCATACTTCCTTCTATCTGGATGCCTAATAATAGGAGATGCTACCTGATTCCAATCTTTGTTGATATTCTTAACAATTTCTTAGCTATCCTCCTTATCTTGGTAGCAAATAATTAAATCATCCACATGTCCATCTGTTATTTTTGCGGGTAGAATAAAGGCAGAAGTCAGCTTTACCTTGTGTGAAATCTTATGTGACAAATACCTGGTTCAGCTTCTCATTCCACACCCTTGCTGCTTGTTTCAGGCCATAGATGGTGTTTTGAAGCTTTCACACCTTATTCTCCTTCCTTCTGAAACTGAGTGCCTGTAGCATGTAGATATCTCCTTTAATTTCTCCATGCAAAAATGTAGCCAATTACATCAAGGCGATCTACTTGCATATTCTTTGCTATTGCTGAGTTGATCAGTGTCCTTACAGAAGGTATGTTCACCTGGTACAAAAATTTCATCCTACTTCCTGCTACATTTCTGGGTATATCCCTTAGCCACCATATTTGCTTTATTGCCCATCTGCATCTTGCTTGGTCTTGACAGCCCACTTGCATCCTACAATTCTTTTTCCTGTGGGCAACTAGACAAGTGTCCAAGCATTGTTCTTGGTAAAGTACTTCAATCACCTCTTCAGCCTTTCTTCATTTGTCTGAATCAGTGGCTGATGTCCTTCCACATACAGGGCTCCCTCTACTCTTTGAAGTAGAATGCCTTTCTTGAATCCCTTGGAGCATCTGACTGTAATGTCTCAATTTCCCCTTTCTGGCTCTGCTAGATGAGGTGCCCACTATATTTTCACCCCCATTATCTTTGCACAGTACTTTAAGCTTTCTCCAGAATATGTTGCTCATTAATGCCACATAAACTTTGCATTTCTCTCTTTTTATATATATTTAATTTTTATTTAAAATTTTTCACAGAAATAAAAGATAAACATGAAATAATGTAAAGAGTAAAGAAAAGTAAAATATGAAATAAAATAAAAAAGCATAGAGATACAAATAGAAAAAAGAGAAGACATTTAAAGAAACTACTTCTAATCTTCTTTATAGCAGTTTCAAACAATCTTATCCTCATTCCTCCCTCATTAAAATTACATCCTAATTCTCTTCTTCCCATAGTCAACCCTTTTTAATCAGTAAATCCATAAATCATCAGTTCATTTTTTTCCATTTTCACCAAAAAGTCCATAAGAGGCTTCCAGTCTCTGATAAAAGTACTTCTTGTTTTATCCCTGATCAAACAGGTCGATTTTGCCATTTCCGCCAATTCCATAATCTTTACAATCCGCTCCTCTGTTGTGGGTATTTCAGATTTTTTTTTTTTTTTTATCTTTGTGCATAGTCTTTGTATTTCTCCAGTAGTTGACATCCCCCCACCCAAAAAAAAATCTTGTGCTATCTCATCATGGCAGATTCTAGGGAAGGACAAGCAAAGAACATTGAGAATGTATGCCAATAATACTCCCAGCAAAAAGATATGGAAACAAATTCCTTTAGGCGTGATTAGCTTTGATGTGAAGGAGCCAGAAGGTCTGTGCCACTATAAAACAGCAGAACTATAACTCAGGGGCTACCAAACCTCTCCAAAAGCAGAGTTGTTCTTCTCAGTGTTGCTTCTGAAGTAGCAGGAGGCATTTTATAACCTATATCAATTTTACCTTTGTAATAACACCTACAATTGTCAAATAATTACACTGTCACAAGAAACTTCCCCATAATTATTTGTTGTACATGCTATACATCTAAACTACCTTTGATCCAAATGCATTTCCAAAATTTCCTCCTACATTTTTGAGGACTGCAGTCTTAAGCTATGATCTTTTGCAGATAGAGATCCCCCTTGTCCCTTCCTCTTCTTTTGGAAACACCACATATATAAAAAGTGGGAAGAGTTGCAATGCTGACACGGTCATTCATTTCTCCAGTTCTCTTGTGGCTCTTACCAAGTTGTCAATAATTTTTCTGCTTCATCACTGTAAGTCATGATAAGAACATGACTATATCTCACTAGAAGTTGTCTGAAAGTTTATTGGAAGAAAACTCAAGGAATGCGCTGCCTTGAGCATGATGGGGCCATTTTCCTATGTTCACCTCTCTAACTCAGAGGTCTCCTTCTGATCAGATTCCTCCTTCCTTTTATGTGCACCTTCCCAGTCCTCCTTGCTTCCTGCCTTCTCTGTTCTGCTTGGGATTTCTGTCTCAAGGGAATCCTCTAGGTCTTTTACAGTAACTAATGCTGTGCCAAAATCTGCTTTGTGTGAGAATTTCTCTTGTGGTTGTTTTAGAGTTTATTTTCTTCTTGAAGCTGGCAGATGGTGCTACTACTGGGATAATTTTCTATTGCTTATCTTTCCATTGCTCTGAAGCTCCCTGACTGCCCACAATTCTCATTCTAAAAAAGCCCTTTGGGAAGATTTCTCTTTGGATATAATTAAAATGCAGGAAGACAGAGGAGCTACAGATCACTTGTGAGATTATCGTAAATACAAAGGACATCCATACACACCTCTTGGCCACTCCATAACTAAATCAATGCAAGAACACCACTCATGAGAATTTTCACTGAAACTGTTTTCTCCTTTCAAAGACATTCTGAAAGCAAACTCTCCTTCATCAAATTAAAAGAGAAGATAACTAAGAGAAAAAGATTCAGGTAACTCATTCAATGTGTATTGACAGCTGCTTTAACATATGGCACGTGTCTAACTAAGAAACTTCTCCTTACATCACCAATCAACCCTTACCCATATTGTATGGTGGAGAGATGGATTCCACACTGCTACATTCCCGAATACCAAAGGAAGGGCAAGTATTAACATGAAAAAATAGAGCTTGTTCAAATAGATATGGCTCAGAATTAGATCCAATTGATCCAAATCTCCATATATTAGCACCACATTATAATGTTCTTTAAAAAAGTGGTTGGAACAAAGTCTTTCTCCTTTGCTCATTATTCCAAGAAGATGAATGATGAAAATTCAGGACAGACAAAAATACTTCTGCATACAGTGTGAAGTTCAAGAATGGAATTTGTTTTCTCTGAGAAAGATATGTAGGCAGAACAGTAGAAATAAATATATTTTCACCATTTTGGAAAGAAAAGTTAGGGGAAATACCTATTCAAAATCAAATGAAAGAGGAGTAACAAATATAAATACAGAAAATGTATTTTCTCATAAGTGTTTTCCATCTCAGCTGTATAAATAAAATGCATAAGTCTAGACAATTGTTGTAACCACAAATGGGAAACAGACTGCAATGTATAATTCTCAACAGAACAATAGAAAGAGATTTGTAATTATGGCCTCAGCAAACATCTGTGTAATATGAAGTCTTAAGGAAAAAATACCATTTTTATAGAATCTTATTCCCTGTAGAATAAATCAAACTCTACACACATACTTCAGGGAAGAGTAGGTAAGGAGCTTCATGGCAACAGGACTGTTACCCTTATGCAGCTTGATTTGTGTGTGTTTGCATTTAGATAGTAAAAGAAAAAAAAAGTTAACTGATACAGATTCCCCACTGCTTGCTTGCTCCCTGAAAGCCATTAAGAGCCAGTAAGTTGATCTCCTCCAGAGGTGTTGGACTATCTTGGGAGCTGTAAATCAGTATATCTGAAAGTACTAGATTGGTAGATGTTGAGTTAATGTTTCAAACTGGGTCTGGGAAGATCCAGGTTTAAATTCCCATCATTCAACTATGAAGCTTATTAATGACTTTGAAACAACCGCTTGTTCTCAATATAACCTAACTCACAGAGTTGTTATAGAAGTGAAAAGGAAAGGGGAAGAATAATGCACACCAGCTTGATCTCCTTGGAAAAACATTGAAATAAAAATGTAAGTAACTAGCAAGATTCAGGTGAGTTCGCATATGGTTACATTAGCCGGTGGAAGGTCTCTGAAAATCTTATGAATCATATTTGTTGGACCCTTTACATTTAATTGGCTATTTAAGAAGGATGATGAATACAGTGCCTAATCCACCTGGAAAACAAAACTAGTTAGAACAATTGCATTTCTGAGAAGGAGTGTATGGCTCATTTCTTAAGTCTGTAACTGAGACTTTGGGGCAGTGGGGTGTACAACCAAGGTTTTCAATTTTCTAAAGGTTGTATTTTAGAGAGAACTCACATTTTTACCCATGATCAACATATATTTTCTTAGGTAAAGAAACATAGTTACAGGTTATTCATTTTGATCATATTGGAAATCATCCAGACCATAACAGTGGATGAACAACATGAACAACAGTGGATGAAAGATAATGACATCCATATCATGTAGGTTCTTCAGATTTTACCACAAGGATTAAAATTTCCCAACATAATTTGTTTTCTCTTTTACTTCAGTTAATTCATCTGTTAAACACGCAATACTCTTCTTCAACACGCTAAGTGTCACTGCTGGTTCTGCTGTTGGCCAGTGCTGCTGTTGCCAAGTCTCCCAAATCTACTTCCATGACATCAGTGAGGTGTGATATCTCTCTAACAGTAACATGGCACATCTTTATAAAGCAATAGTGGCTGATTATTTTCAAAAAAATAAAAATATTTTCCACACCTGACTAATCTTAGGAATGAAGAGTGTAGAGAAGGAAAGCAAAAGAAAGTGAGGAACAGCTACACCAACATCCCTCCATCTATTACACTCCAAGGGACTTTTTATGCTTTTCCCCCCTAATTTAAAATAAAAGGCTACTATGAATTAAAGGCAGGGGTAGGCAACATTGCACTAGTGTGCCACCCAGAACACTCCTGCTGATGGCCCCTGACCATTTGCCCTTTTAAACTATTTTAATTTTAAAGAATTAAATAGGAAACTAGCATGCTGCAAAGCAAAACACAAAACTGTAGCATCACATGTATTTGCAGCAATGCTTTTTCAGCCCACAAAAATCCCACTGTGGTGATAGCCTATTGTGGGCCTAGTTTGCCTTTTGCTTAATGGGTATTTTGTGACTGGCCATGCCCATCATGATAGCAATTTGATGAATGTTGCCACCACAAGATCTCAAAACTCCAAACATATCCCTGATTCAAGCAGAAAATCTCCACACACGTCCCTGATTTGAACCATTCTTCTAAATTCCTATAATCTAAATATATAGCAACAGCTGGCCACAACAGGATCAAATATGGTAATCATGTAACAATGTTTTTTTAATCCTCTGCTTTAAAACAAATACCATGGAATCTTTTCATATTGTTGCTACTCATAGTTTAATGCATTAATAAAAACATCTGTCTCTGGGTAGATTTTTTTTTTTTAAATGGATTCATAGGTTTAATTCTCTGCTACCATTCAGTTGTATTCCTATTGTATTTTAGGTATTCTGGGGAAAAGCTAGAATATAATTTGATAGAATAAGGCAACATTATGCTAAATATACTATTCCTTAGTACTACTGTTTCTAATAGATTCAAGGAAATTGGGAGATTCTACTTTTCATCAAATAACTCATAGAAGAACTACAAGGATGAAAAAAAAAATGTTTTTATTCTTTTAACAAGAAAGACACTTACCTCTACTCAACCTGATCAAATGTTTCCAATTATCATCTAAAACTACCACCTTGATGCAAAAGAAAGAAATTATTTTTTAAATTATCATTCTATTAAATCCGCAACATTATTTCTGGATTTTTCAGTTACTGCCAGGAAGAGAGAAAAAGAAATCTGTCAAATGTTTTAAGGGGATGATATTTTCTCCCATTCTTTTTCCTGCAACACCATCAATAAGGTGTCAAGAAGAGAAAGAAATGCATTCTTTCTTGCTCTGTGTAGTGTATCACTTAACTAGCTAAGCATGTATTGCTACTGTGCCCTTAGATATTGGCCCATCCTAAACTCAGGAATATCCTATTGCTAGCACATTTTCTTTTTCAAAAAGTGCTCTATACCCCAAGTAACAGGTCATGCTACTCCTCTGTATCCCAAGAGGAATAGCATTCCTCTGGTTTTCTTTGGTGGGGACTCTGGAGCTTAAAGTATTTTTACAATATACAAATCCATCTGTCAATGTGTAAAATGAGATAGGTGGGAGACATAACACAATACTGTGAAGTCTAGGGGAGAGACACACACACACACACACACACACACACACACACACACCCTACATCCCCTTTTTTGTTAAATTACAAACATCAAATATTCAGCTTGGTTCCCTTTGTCTCTTTCTCCATGTGTCTCAAAAGCAGCATCTTATTTGTTTCTCTTTCATACTTCCATGTGTTATGTCCTTTTTAGCTTGGATGGCGACAGAAAGGGTTAGATTAAGTATGGCCTGTTCAGAATAGAACAATCCAAGAATTACTAGATCACAATTATTCAGAGAACCACTTAGTAATTTCCTATACTAAAAGAAGGCATAAACTAGATTAAGGTTATTTTCAGATAGGCATTTTAATGTGTATTGGATGTAGTTTATTATGATAATTTCATGGGGCATGCAAATTGTGTCACCATTAGTCATCAGCCCAAGTTTTATTTCCCTTTTGCATATTTGTCCTCTTCAAGGGAATAATTTGTTTAGCCAAAAAGATTTGGAAGACAAGCAAGTTTTTTCAAAGTCTGAATACTCCATGGTGTTTTTTGCCCTGCAAGGGTTTGGAGGGTGGAAGGGAGGGAGGAAAGATGACTTTTATACTGATGGGTTTTCAATCTGACCAATATGTCAGTATTCCAAAATACTCAATTTCTATCTACTCTGGAGAGGAAATAGCAAAACAAAACAAAAGAGGCTTTTTTGTAGCTCTGAACAAATTTTCACTTAAAATAAAGTTATTTCATAGAATTTTGCAAACCCCAGATACACTTTAGGCATTAAGTGAAATGGTGCTTTGCATTTGATACTCATGCTAAATTTACACATTAACTTATTGCTTGTTTATTAGCCTATGATTAGATTCTGCAATGCTTTCTTTCACACTGAATTTTGAACAAATAGGCAAGCTGAAAGATGGTGCCACATATGGTGAAGCACAAGGGAGGGAGAATCAGCCCTCATCTGATTCAAATAGTCACTTCAGTTTGAAACATCAATTCAATCTGATTTGAAGATTTGAATCATTCTGAAACATTGGTGATAATGTGATTCATTATTTTGTTTCAACTTTCCCATTTGATTCTGAAAGTTTGTTCATTCTGGAGATTCAGCTGAATCAGCTTTGAATCAAATCATCAAAACCCTAGTGAGAAATGGCTTTCATATGATGGCACTATTTCTAAGGAGAGCAAAGAAAGAAAACAATCTTCTAGTAAATAATGTCCAAATTATTGCTCTCTAGGGAGAATTCCTTTACACATTCATCTGCCTACACAGACATAAATCCTATTATTAGAGATTTAGTTACAAATAACTGCTTCAGATAACATAGAAATATAACTAATGTAATAACAGGGCTCAGTAGAAGGCACAGAATGCTCGGCATATTTTGAAACAGCAGAATTCTGCAATATTTTTTTTCCAGACAAATTTGCTGTTTGAGGGGTTGGGTTTTGCTTGTTTTGTAAATGTCTGAAAACATTGATGGGGTGCTAGCATTTCATTTTTATTTTATTTTTACTTTATTGATGGAGTACATGGTGAGGGTATTTCTATTGCTGTGGGACTTCCGTAGCTTGGAGCAGCACAACACCCTGAGCTAATGACAGTTTTTGTAGTCTGCTATTGGTCAGAGGACACTTCTCAGCCTATGGTATTAACCATGTGTCAACCTTAGCAGGCAGACCAGACAGGAAACACAGCCAGATGAGCTAATTCTACTTTATTGTAAAGCTACATTAACAGAATCTTGCAAATCTGAAAGTACTTCTCTTCTCCATCCCCTTTACAGCCCAAAAAGGGTATCTTCTGAGCCTCTTGCCCTGTTTGCATTCCTGCTGCAGGCTCATCTGCCTTTTATCTGACCATTCCCCTGGCTGTGTCTCTTTGCCCTGTCTCCCAAGATCATTCCCACATACCATTACACCATGCCTATTCTCTGCATTTTGAGGTCAACAGAAGGGAGGGCAATCATTGATAGCTTCACACTAGACTGTGAGGAACTGGAGATTAGAACCTGTTACCAATAGAAGAGAATAAATGTAGCTCAGGGTTGAACTGTGGAGTCCTTGGGGTTCTCTGAGCTTGGTTGTTTTCTTGCAAGTGTTTCATTACCCAGCTAGGTAACATCTTCAATGCTAGAATGGGGTGGAGTTTGCTGTCTGTTTATATACTGTGGCTTGCCCTGCCAGTGTTGGTGGGGGTGGATTTTTTTTGTTTTGTTTTGTTTTTTGTTTGTGTGTGTGTGTGGTAGTTCCTTGATTAGGGTATTGTTTATTGCTTGACTGTATATCTGGTGATAATCTTGGTATTAATCTTTGCTTATCTGGGTGATGATTGTTGGTGAGGAGATGTTCTGGTCTTTTGTTTCCTTTTTATTGTATCTTTTGAATAGTGTGTAGATGTTGTTTATCTCTATGTGCTGTTGATGGCTGCCTTGTCTGAATACCAAGCTTCCAGGAATTCCCTTGCATTTTTGGATTTAGCTTGGTCTAAGATGCTGAAAGTTTCCCAGTTGAAACTATGGTTAAGTCTGTCCATGTGTTGTGAGATTAAGGAGTTTTCATCATGTCTTCTGACTCCTAGTTGGTGTTCATGGATGCACTCTGCTCGCCTTCTGCCTGTCTGTCCTACATAGTGGTTGTTACAATCCTTACACTGTATGTTGTAGGTAACTCCTGTTTTTCCTTCCTGGGCTACTGGGTCTTTTGGTTTACTTAAGATGTTTTGGAGGGCTTTAGTTGGTTTGTGTGCTACAGAGATGCCATATGGTCGTAATAGTCTGTTGGATGTTTCTGAGACATTTCTGATATATGGCAATGTGATTCTTTTCATAGCTTGTGTTGGTTATGTTGTAGTAAATTGAGTGGTCAGGCACTGTTTGATAAAGTTGCATAGATATCCATTTTGTTGGAAGATGTTGTATAGGTGGTCTGTTTCCTTTTTCTGCTGTTCTGGGTTGCTGCAGTGTGTTCGTGCTCATTTTAAAAATGTTCTTACACAGTTCCTCTTGTGGGAAGTTGGGTTGTAACTTTGGTAATGGAGTACTTGGTTAGTGTGGGTTGTTTTCCAATTGCAGAATATCCCAGGAAGTGAAATCTATTAATCATAGCACATTATTCTTTTACATAGTCCAAACATAGCTTTTGAAAGAGGGCATTTTGATAAATACCATATTAAGAGAAAATGGTTCCCCTTATGACTACTTTATGATGAGTTGTTGCAATTCTATGAATTAGTTGTCTTCATTTATATTTTCTTTTCTTGGCGTGCTACACTGATGTTGTTCCTCTCTATTATGGATCTATACTTTTTTATGAATTGTATTTTTAAAGGTATAAGCTGCATTCAATTTGTTTTTCTGAATAATAATTATCATTCCAGCAGTGAAGTATAATTCAAAGGGCAACCTTGCCCAAGGAGACCATTTATCATTTCATAAAATCAAAACCAAACCATGTTGGAGGAGGAAGAACATTGTAACAGACTGCATTCCTGATGAGGTTGAAGTCACTCAATTTCTTCCCCCCGGCACACACCTTTTTTCAAATGTCCTGGTATTCTGTATTAGTGCATAACTTGTTACCCCCAAAACAAGGATTTTAGCTCAGTTCAATTGAAACTTCTGCTGTAGCTTTTAGATGTAGATGGTTTCACTCTTTAACTACTGTTGGAGACACTGTTCCGGGGAAGAAATGGCCAATTGAATATGGCTCCATTCTTTATGGGGCTGAGGAGTTGGCCTCAGTCCAGCTCTTCAGAGTCATCTCCAGATAAAGGAGATTAACAGGATCACCCACAGGTACTCCTGACAGATATTCCCTGTGAAGAGATTGCAATCTAGCAATCTCTAGTGGGTGGAGTGCTCTGGGAGTTGAAGGAAACCTCAAGCCCAAGCTGTGGTCCGGAGCCTTCAAATGGACACTAGATCTGCTTTACTTCCTATTTTAACTAACATCATAAACTACCTATTTGTGATTTATTTGGCAATAAAAAAAACCTCCTGAAATACAAGTTGCTGTACACCAGGTGACTTTCCTATTGTCCTGGGAGAAGGAAGACCAAAGTAAGTTTAAAGATCAAAAAGAAATACTTTAATGTTTGGAAACAGCGAAAGGGAATTAAGAATGTTGAGTGGGGACAATTAAGGGGCTAGATGGATCTGAAACAGCTTTTTTAAGGATTGTTTTAAATGTTTAAGAAAATATAGTAAGTGAATCTGGATTTAATTGCAAGAAAATTTGCCCTGGGAAAGTTTGGCTTCTGAAAATAAACATAAGAAAGAGCCTTCAAGGTCAGAAGGAATGGACACTAACAATACAGGTGAAACTCAAAAAATTAGAATATCGTGCAAATATTCATTTATGTCAGTATGGCAACTCAAAAGGTGAAACCAATATATGAGATAGACGCATTACATGCAAAGCGAGATATGTCAAGCCTTACTTTGGTATAATTGTGATGATTATGGCGTATAGCTTATGAAAACCCGAAATTCACAATCTCAGAAAATTAGAATAGTGTGAAAAGGTTCAATATTCTAGGCTCAAAGTGTCCCCCTCTAATCAGCTAATGAATCCATAACACCTGCAAAGGGTTCCTGAGCCTTTAAATGGTCTCTCAGGCTGGTTCAGTAGGAATCACAAGCATGGGAAAGACTGCTGACCTGACAGTTGTGCAGAAAACCATCATTGACACCCTCCATAAGGAGGGAAAGCCCAAAAGGTAATTGCAAAAGAAGTTGGATGTTCCCAAAGTGCTGTATCAAAGCACATCAATAGAAGGTTATGTGGAAGGGAAAAGGGTGGTAGAAAAAGGTGCACAAGCAGCAGGGATGACCGCAGCCTGGAGAGGATTGTCAGGAAAAGGCCATTCAAAAGTGTTGGGGACTTTCACAAGGAGTAGACTGAGGCTGGAGTTAGTGCATCAAGAGCCACCACACACAGATGGATCATGGACATGGGCTTCAAATTCCTCTTGTCAAGCCGCTCCTGAACAACAAACAACGTCAGAAGCGTCTTACCTGGGCTACAGAAAAAAAAAAAAAAGAACTGGTCTGTTGCCCAGTGGTCCAAAGTCCTCTTTTCTGATGAGAGCAACTTGTGCATCTCATTTGGGAACCAAGGACCCAGAGTCTGGAGGAAGAATGGAGAGGCACACAATGCACGATGCTTGAAGTCCAGTGTGAAGTTTCCACAGTCTGTGTTGATTTGGGGAGCCATGTCATCTGCTGGTGTTGGTCCACTGTGCTTCATTAAGTCCAGGGTCAACGCAGCCGTCTACCAGGAGATTTTGGAGCACTTCATGCTTCCTTCCGCAGACGAGCTTTATGGGGATGCTGACTTCATTTTCCAGCAGGACCTGGCACCTGCCCACACTGCCAAAAGTACCAAAACCTGGTTCAGTGACCATGGGATTACTGTGCTTGATTGGCCAGCAAGCTCGCCTGACCTGAACCCCATAGAGAATCTATGGGGCATTGCCAAGAGAAAGATGAGGGACATGAGACCGAACAATGCAGCGGAGCTGAAGGCTGCTATTGAAGCATCCTGGTCTTCCATAACACCTCAGCAGTGCCACAGGCTGATAGCATCCATGCCACGCCGCATTGCGGCAGTCATTGCTGCAAAAGGGGCCCAAACCAAGTACTGAGTACATATGCATGCTTATACTTTGCAGAGGTCCGATATTGTTCTATTTCCAATCCTTGTGTTATTGATGTCATGTAATATTCTAATTTTCTGAGATTGTGAATTTGGGGTTTTCATAAGCTGTACGCCATAATCATCACACTTATACCAAAGTAAGGTTTGACATATCTCGCTTTGCATGTAATGCGTCTGTCTCATATATTGGTTTCACCTTTTGAGTTGCCATACTGACATAAATGAACATTTGCACGATATTCTAATTTTTCGAGTTTCACCTGTATATCTCTTTTAACAATGGAGGAGTATCTTTCTTCCAAAGAAGAATTTTTAGCTGTTTGAAATCAGTGTGTCCAGGAACTATTTGTAAAATTGGGGCTAACAGAGGTTGTTGAAGAAGAAAAGATTTTACTGGACAAAATAGCAGTGGAGGTCAACTTGAATAAGGATTTTAAAATGGACTTTAAAGAAATGCCAGATTATAAGAGAGACATGGAAGATATGGAAAAAGATGCTGTGGATCTGAAGATGGACTCAAAGTTGCTTCATTATGAGAATGATATGGAGAAGGAAGCTGTAATGGACTGGAAGAGTTACTTTGAGAACTATTCTATTTTGGACATAGTGAAGGGAAATACCAAATCTCTGAAACCATTTTTGAAAATAGATAGGAAGAGAATGATAAGACATTGTTACCTGGGGTTTTATTTGGAGAAGAGACTGAAGACTGAGCCTTTCAAAAAGAAGAGAAAGGAATTCAAAGTGGATTTATCAGATCAAAGTTAAATTGTCCATGTTTTGATTTTGGATTGTTAATATTGAATTTTCTTTTTCTGACCAGGACTGTAAGATGATGATTTATACCTGTAAAAGTGATTTATTTGATTTATTTTAAAACATATACATGATTATTATTGATCTTTTGTATGCTTAAGAGGAATCTTGATGCTTGATGCTCTAAAGAGGATGCTTTAGGTTTCACTTCTCAGAAAAAAAAATTTAGAAGCTAAAATGAAAAATTGACCTATTTGTTTAAGCTTAAAATTTATAGTTTATTATTACTGGCACTCTTAATCCTTTTGCTAATTAGATTGATTGTTGAATATTTTTTACAATTCTGTTATTATTTAGGGATGAGAAAGGGAATAAAGGGGGGGTTAGTAATAATAGAGAAGGTGTTAAGTTACTGTTAATACATATACTTGTTTGGAGGGAGGGGGAAGTCATCTTTTACATTTCTTTCTCTCTCTTTTCTCTTTTTCTCTTTCTTTCTTTCATTTGTAGGTTTTTTAGTTTTGTATTAGTTTTTAGGTATATAAACTTTAATAAAAATATTATTTAAAAAAACTACTGTTGGAGACACTCTCAAGAATCATGCCCTCTTCTGTTGGGAAGAAATGGCAGTCATAATGATATATTACACAAATTGTTGTTGTTGTTTTGGTCTTGTATCTATGTATTAATGCAAAGCCCCAGAGTGCTACACATTATCTGGACAATGAGAGACATGGCTTCTGTTGTAAAGAGATTACACAGTAAAGTCCTAGAGGACAAAAATCCTCAATATCTCTACTATAAATCATTGACTTAAGTTAAAACCTACCATGAGTGAACAAGATTCATTTGCAATACATTTTTAGTGGACTAGAATAGTAGATTTCTAATGATTGAAAGCTAAGGTTCAATAGGATCACAGAGGTCTGGGGAGTTAACATAAATGCCTGTTTAGCATTTCTAGGAAATTAATGGATGAGAATGTAGACTCATTAAAACTTCTAATAGAGGGTACCATACAATTTGCCATCCTATCCTTAAAGGGTAAATTAGGGACAGAAATAAATTTTCTGGGAAGTAAAAGCACTGATGCCCAGAGTTTTTTTTTATGACGATTATGATTGGATTGCCAAAAATAACAACTCTTCACATTGTTAATGAATGACAAGATTCATTATCCTAATTGAACTGGACTGTTTGCACAGTGGTGGGTTGGCTTGGAATGTACAAAGCCCTGATACCATGTAGGTCTACTCACATGATCAATCTATAAGTCTAGATCTTGGGCATGGATACAAAACATGCCCAAGGAGACTGCACTTACAATGAAACCAGGAGATATATGACTTTGATAAGAACTAAGATTAAATCAGTTCAGCTGATCTTCAAACTGGACAAAAATGGAAGAGATATAAAACAGGTTGCTGAAACTTTAACAAATGAATAAAACAAATCCCATATTCAGTTAAATTTACTGCATTGCAGACTAGCCATGTTTGGGATGTACTGCTTCAGACTCCAGGACATGCCTTATATTGTTGAATGTTCTTTCATTCAATACATTTATTTCTTAAACATGCTGTATGTCCCTCCTTTCTGCTTATATAAGCACTCAAGGTGGCTTACAGCAACTACAATGAAAATACAAAATATAAAACATGATATTAAAGTAAAACATTTTAAATCAAATAACAGTGAATAGCTTGCTTAAAGTGGCACAATTTTGCTGTTTTTCCAAATAAATTGTCTTGCTTCAAACCTATACCATATCCACAAAAGGGAATCTAAGTCAATTTAATGTGCTGGAATGAAGAGTCCAAAAACAGTAGTTAGACAGAGTCCAGAATGCAAGGGCAAAGTAAAAGGCAGACCAATGGTCATTGACAGGATAGACCATAACTTCATGTATGTCCAGTCAGGAACAGAGTGAACCAAAAGTCCTATCTAATGTCCAGCATAAGGAAAATCAGGAAAATGCAGTGAACATTATGTTGGCAGAACTGATGGAGATATTGGTTCTGTACCTGCATGTTTCCTACTATACCTTTTTATGTCAAATCTATAGTCTGAGGTGGTTAAAACATCCAGGCTAATAAGGTTAAAGCACCACAAGACACGAAAAATGGACTCTTAAGTAGATGTTTTACTTTTTAGATGCCACCCTTGAAACCAGGAATTCTTCCTTTCCATCTCTTGGCATTTCACTTGAAGACATCTGAACTCATGGTGGCTTAGAAGAGATTTCTCTGCCCAGGTGCAAAGGTCACTAAAGATTGTATCATGTTTGCATTGGATCTAAGATATTACGAATTAAAGTCTGCCTTCCACAAGATGTAAACTATTCAAGAGGGCCATGCTGTAAATTTCCTCAATGCAGAAAAGTGTTTGTCAAGAAGAGATCTGATTTCTCCACAGCATAAAAATTTATTTTTGTGAAGGGGTTTTTGTCTAGGTTACTATTGCACTATTTTCCACCAGAAAAACAATCTCTCTTCTGCTTCATGAGTAGAAAAAGAATTGGCAATGTATGTGTTAGTCTCATTAGCAACATAAAATAACCATATGTTGGGATCCTGTACATCAAATATTATTTTCCCTTATGGTCAGGTGTAGCATAATAGAGCAGCTGGTAATGTTAGATTTTTTTTAAAAAATCTACTTCTTAGTTCTTCCTTAAAAAGAGCCCCTAAACAGTAAATTCCCTTAGTACGTTTTGCATTTAATATCACAAAATATCAGTGGACAGTTTTATGATATGTTGATAGGCTATATTTCACTCAGACACATATTCAAACTTTTGCAAAAACATCACAAAATAATACTGGCTAGTTGTGAACTTTCAGGCTTCCTGTTTGAATTTTAGACCTTTCCCCAGGTCAGAAGAAGTAAATCTGTGTAGAGGGCATTTATCCAGACCAGGGGAAAGTCAGAAAAACTATGTATTAGAATCTCTTGGTTGGAACATGATTGGCTTCTCTTCTAGGAAAATGAAATGTGAGGGTTAGGTTTTTGTTTTTGTTTTGTTTTTATTTGTTTGCTTGTTTGCTACTTATCAAGATTTCCTACTTGGATACTACCTTCTACTACATGTCAATTATCAGGACCTGAGAACTCTCCAGGCTATCTACATCTATATCTACATCTATAATTGTACCATTCTTCCCTAGTCCAAGTAAATTAAAACTTGTCAATGGGGGAACATTTGTATTTGAAGGCAAAAGCATGGAATTTATTGATATTCTGTGTTGTAAAAGTAACATTCTTGCTTGATCATGTTGTGCTCCAGTATCTCTACAATACTCACTTATTCTTAGAATAATATGAACAAGACCGTTTCAGCAGCCTCCAGGCCAAGAACAAGGCCTATGCAGACTGGCAGAATGATCCATCATCTGCCTCAAAGAAGGATAAGTTTAACCACCTGCAGTCCAAAGTACAGACAGAACTGGAGAAATGCAGGATGAGTGGTGGCAGAGAAAGTCTGAGCAGGTGGAATGCTATGTAGACATTCATGCCACCAAAGAGTTCTTCAGTACCATGAAGTCAGCTTATGGTCCTTCTAAATCAGGATGTTCCCCCCTGCTGTCATGTGATGGGTCAAGCCTGATCAATCACCAGGAATGACTGAAAAACTGCTAGGCTGAATGCTCTTCCAACCTACTCAATAGGCCATCCACAGTTGATCATGATGTCTTACAGCAGATTTCTCAGCTGCCAGTCTTTGATGCCTTCCTTAAAGCTACCTCCCTCTACTGATGAGATCAAGAAAGCAATCTCACAGATGAACTCAAATAAAGCAACAGGACAGAATGGCATTCCTGCTGAGATCTAGTGAAAACACTAGACTCAAACACCTTACAGATGTTCCAAGACATCTTGGAAGGCATTTGGTCCACAGAGGAGATGCCTGATGACTTCCATGATACCCTCATTGTGGCTCTCTACAAAAATAAGGGAAGCAAATCAGACTCTAGAACTATAGGGGTATCTCACTGCTGTCCAATGCAGGCAAGATCTTTGCCCACTTTCTCCTGAACAGACTTGTCACTGTCTCAGAAAGGAACTTCCCAGAGGTGCAGTGTGGCTTTCGGCCAGAACAGAGTACAGCAGAAATATTTGTCATGAGGCAAGTCCAAGAGAAGTGCATTGAGCAGAACAATCCTCTGTCTTCATTGACTGGCAAAGGCATTTGACACTGTACACAGGAAGGCTCTCTAGATTGTCCTGAGATGTTAAGGATGCCCAAGGAAATTCTTGAAACTGATTCAGCTACTCCACTATGGAATGACATGACATGACAGTGATACATCAGCTGCATTTGCCATTTCCAATGAGGTAAAACAGGGTTGTATGCTAGCCCCAGTCCTGTTCAATCTGTTCTTCATTTGCATGTTGTCATGTGCTATCCAGGGTCTGAAGGAGGGAGCATAAATTAGGTACCAATTAGATGGCTCTCTCTTTGACCATCGCCGCTTGAACACATAGACAAATTGCCTCCATACAGTCATCCGAGAAGCCCTCTTTGCTGTTGACTGTGCACACCAGGCGCACAAAGTCAGTGATCTACAGTTGATGCTGAACAGATTTTCAGACACTGCTATGCTCTCAGCCTGACTATCAGCCTGAACAAGATTGAAGTACTTTACCAGCCCATGCCAAATACCAACTCCATAGAACCAAAAATCACTGTTGATGACACCCAGCTGACAAATGTAAACAGCTTCAAATACTTGGGAAGCATCATCTTGAGTGATGGGTCTTTGGACAAAGAAATTGACTCCAGGATCAGCAAGGCCAGCCAGGCACTGAGGCAGCTGCATATTACAGTGCTCAATACACACAACCACCATATCTCCACAAAGCTGAAAGCCTACAGAGCTGTGGTTATCCCTTCTCTCCTATATGGATGTGACTCCTGGACTCTGTAATGAAGGCACATCAAACAACTGGAGAAATTTCACATGCACGCTTTCTGCCCCATCCTTGACGTTTGTTGGCAAGACCGTGTCTCCAACCTAGAGGTCTTGGATCGTGTGGAATCCACCAGTATTGAGTCCCTGATTATCAGAGCCCAGATGCGGTGGGTGGGACATGTCATCAGAATGGATGACCACTGTATGCCTCACCAGTTGCTCTATAATGTAATGGAGTCTGGGAAGAGACCTCGAGGTTGACCACACAAGTGCTACAAAGATGCTGTGAAAGAAACCCTACACCACTGTGACATCCAGCCAAGAGAAATAGAAGTTGCAGCTGCTGACAGAACCCACAGGTGTGCCCTATACTATAAAGCCTCTAGTGGCTTTGAAGGTACTGACAGAAAACCATGAGTGGCATTAAAGAATAACACCCACAGTTACTACAACAATGGACTTCCAGTGCCCTTATTGTGCTAGACTCTGTGCTTCCAGACTGGGACTGCAGAGCCACCTCTGTGTCCACAGGTGAACTGCACAACAGTGTGTCTTCTTCAAACCTGAAGGACTACCATATAATATGAATAAGAACTTATATAGGGCAATGGCTTCACTTTCTGTTGAATGTCACTAATACTCTGCAGACCAATTGATCTAAAACTGAAGGTGTGATTGCTCACTGTCTGCATTCACACATCAAGCCAAGCTTCCTGCATATGAGTAATCCACTGGTGCATAATGCTCAGCCAGTTCTGCTTCATCTCCTGCTTTGTCCTCAGCTTTTGTTCCCAGTTCACCCATCATCATAAACCAGAAATTGTTCAGCTGCCACCTTGCCAGTAATTCACAATAGCCCCCAGCATGCCACCAAAATTCCCCTTATAGAACAGTGAAAGGCATGAGGGAGAATATCCAAATAAAATTAATATTCCATGAATAGTCTAGATATTTCACTGCAGGTGAAATAGGATGGATCATCTTATGTAAAACCCAGATACTCAGGTTTTCCATTGGGCTTTAGTTAAGGTTCTAATTCATAAGGTTTGTTATTTTCATTCAAAAGATGCTACTAGTTTTCAGCACTTGCAGGTTTGTGGAGTCCTTGGGGTTCTCTGAGCTTAGTTCTTTTCCTGCAAACGTTTCATTTCCCGGCTAGGTAACATCTTCAGTGCTGGAATGGGATGGGGTTTGCTCTCTGTTTATATACTCTTGCATGCCGTGCCAGTGTTGGTGGGGGTGGGGGTTTGGTTTTGTTCCTCTGGTAGTTCCTTGATTAGGGTATTGTTTGCTGCTTGCTTGTGTGCCCTGTAGTAACCTCTGCTTATCTAAGTGATAATTTGCCTCCATTGGTATTTGCAAGTTTAACTGCAATCCCTGAATGATGGCCCAACAGAAGCTTGATTAACGTTTTGCTTTTGCTACCTGAACAGTAATGCAAGAACAAAAGCAAAAAGGAACTTAAAAGGGGGGGTTGTGGATATTTGGGCCATCCAATCCCAGAGATTTTTCAGCTTTAGTCCTGGATGGTGTAGCACTTCCCCATTCAGGACCGAAATGCAATCTTGGGTTTTTCCTGGACTTGCAATTCCTGATTGAGGCTATGGCCAGGAAAGCTTTTGTACAGATCAATCTTGTGTGCCACCTGTTCCTGGACCAGGAGACCCTTCAGGCCATCACTCATGCCCTAGCCACTTTGCATATGGACTATTGCAACATGTTTTACATAGGGCTGCCCTTGAAGCTGCTGGTGATCCTGAATGCAGCAGCATGAGCAATAAAAGGCATGCCCTCTGTGACTTACACTGGCTGCCAGTTGGCTTCTGAGTGCAATTCAGGGTGTTGATTACCACCTACAAAGCCCATTATGGCATAGAGCCTTACTATCTGAGGGACCATCTATCCATCTAGCCTTACTATCTGAAGGACCAATCATTTTCACCTGTCCTATACAGTCAGGCAGAATTGGCATACTGTATGCCACATGATTAACAGTTTCATTTTATGGGACCCAGGAAGTGGGCCTTCTTTGCTGCAGTGCCTGCCCTCTGGAACAGCATCTCCCCCAAAATCCATATGGCCCCTGCCATGAACATGTCTGAAAGGTCTTTAAAAATCTGGCTTTTTCCCCAGGCCTTGTGCTAGGTTGGATGGTGAGCCTCTTATAGGTTTTGCATCATACTTTCAATGTTTTCTCTTTTTTCTGGACATGTGTCATTCTTTGTGGTTGCTGTTGTACTGTTTCTTGCTGTTTTTAATGTTGCATGCCACCCAAAGTCTCCATAGAATTGAGCACCCTTATAGATTGACAAATAAATCAATAAGAATCAACTGTTAGCTACCAATGAGAAATCAGTTAAATTCTTATAGGCACTATGCTTTGAGAACACCCTGTGCCAAAATGAAGCAGAGTTCCAATAATTCCCTGGAAATAGTCTTCTAATAAAAGGAAAATCTGATATGTAGTAGTGTAATTTCAAGTCATAATTTCCATCAATAATATTCCTGAAACATAACTGTTTAATGACATTTTCAGAGAACAGATCTTATTTTCGGATGCAGTGTTGTCAAAACCCAGTTCCTTCAGTCAGCACCACTGAACTGATGAGGAACTAAAAGCCATATTCAATTTAACTATAATCCCAACACCTGAAATTGCCCTTTCCCCATTCCTTGTCAAAATCTTATTCTGTTTTCTCCCTGAAAGAACAACCCTAAAAAATTCTTCCAGCTCTTGCTCGCCAGCTGAGAAAAAAATCTCTCTGTACAGTAATAAATGGGCACAATTCACAGCAATTAATATTTCCACAGTAGGTAGTTAACCCTCAAAATAAAGTGAGATTTTCTCATATGGTTATGAATTCAGAACTGGCACTTCATCAAGCTCTCTCTCTGTATAAAGCTTGTGGGCGAATGTGTGTGTGTTTCCTCACCTTTAGAATAGTCATCATTGCTCACAGGCTGATGCCAAGAAGAATAGTTATGCTAAGAGGCCTCTATCTGCCAACTCACTTGTTATTTGTAGCACATTACATTTGCCCTGGCATATTGCAGATCTAAAATTCTAGGCACAGAGGGCAAAAAAGTGTGTATTGGGAGGGAATTAATGACAGGAGAGTTTAAAGGGATATAGCCAGAAGAGGTGATGGCTCCCATTAGCTCTAATTCACAGAAATGCATACAGGTTTTCAATCAAATGTTTTTCCAGGGTGCATTGCTGTCAGAGTGGTCTGGAAAAAAACAGAATTCTGCCAGCAACAGATTGCAAGGCAAAGGTCAGGGAAGATCAGCATTCAATGGTTTGTTTTGTTGTTATTTTAATTTACATTAGATCAGAAGTCTGATGAGGAGATAAGAGGCATTTGGATCAATGCCCAAGGTCCTTCCACTCTGCCCCCTTTCTTTCCAGCCCTTGCCTAGTCTTCCTTTGGAGGTTTAGGATGCTACAATTTGCACCAATTGCACCTGCAACCTAGCAGAGCACCTCCTGCTTTCCAATTTGTTCATGAGCAAATTGTTGGGTTACTGCAATGTTTCTCAACCTTGGCCACTGTAAGATGGGTGGACTCCAACTCCCAGAATTCCCCAGCCAGAATGCTGGCTAGAGAATTCTGGGAGTTGACGTCCACCCATCTTAAAATGGTCAAGGATGAGAAACACTGGGATACCACATACTTCTTTCCCTATGACCTGATACTATCCTAACCTAGAATAGGAATAGATCACATTTTTGAGCTAATAGTATCTGAAACTTTGAAAGTGTGCTGTGAATACTTTCACCAAATGGTTGCCTCAGTGAGCTTAACTATTTCCAATATGAATACCATGATCAAAGTCAAAGAGCCTTTAGTTTGTCTTCAGCTAACTGTGACATTTTATAAATCCCTCTAGCCCCCCAGTTTGTTTCCTACTGTTTTGGCTTCCCTGGGTCATTTCTGTGGCAGGGAGGCACATTTTAGACAAAGCACTAAGTTACAGCTGCCCACTAATTTTATCTGTAAAATGCTTATGAAACCTATATGTGCCCAGAGCATTTTGGGAATAACAATGATTTATTTATTTATTTTATTTGAATGTATTAGCCACCTAACTCCATGAACTCTAATAATGACAGGTGCTGTGCTTTGCCCCCTCTCTCCCACACACTTCTGAGAAAGACAAGTGAAAGAAGATAGGAACCTTTAAATTATGGATTTGGAAATAATTACTAATACCAAAAAAAAAAAAAAAGTCAAGTGTGGCAGTTAAAGCGGTAAGAGCACGATAGCTTTGGGGAGGGGAACTGTGGTGCCCCCTTTCCCTTGATGCCCTAAGCACACGCTTATTTTGCTTAATTGTTAACCCAGAACTGACTCCACTGTTAGCTCCAGGAAGCACACACCAGACAGGCCAATAAAGAGCCCCACTTGGCATGCACCTTTCATGTCATTTGCCTTCTCCCCACAGCTGCCAGCAAATGAGGGGACAGTAAGTTGGAAAAGTTCCTTTTATGCTGCTGCACTCGCCCAGTTGCTTCTAGCTGGCCACTGTAAAGAGAGGCCAGTGGAAGAAAAAGATACATCCTTTCAGCCAGTTTTCTCCTGGAAGTAGTCATTGATGGGAAAGACCAGAAGATCTTTAGGGAGGGCTGTAGAAGAAGGCTAGAAAGAATTTCTGCAGTACTGACCCAAAGTGATTTGAGGCCACATGAATTACTTTGCCAACATAAATCAGATGGCCTCTTCATTTCAGCAGAACTAATCAGGCAACAAACATGTCCTAAAGTGCCTTCTCAAAGTGAATCTATTGTTTTGTTCCGGCCTGTTTGTTCTTTTCAGGCAATGGCCAGCAAGCAGAAATAAATAAATTTAGGCCATGTGATGCAAGCAGATATTGGACTATTAAAAATTATTGTGATTGGCAAGGTGGAGGTAAGGAGGAGAAGAAATGGATAAGATGAATGGAGAGGATCAAAGAGGTTCCTAGAAAGTCTTGGAAGAACTACAAATTACAACTAATGTCAAGAAGCCACCAAGAGTTGGACCCAACTTAATGGCACCTAACTAATTAAAATATTTAAAAATTAAGCTAGTAAAGCAGGGGTAGTCTCCATTCTGTTTTGATTGCTGACCTTCAGAATATTCCCTGGAGTTGGTGCTGTCCTTCCAATTTGGAGAGAGAATTACCAATACTTCTATGAAAACATCTGTGGACTATTTTTTAAAATATTTCTCCTTGTTTGCAAGGCAAGCAAGCACAATGTATATTCCCTTCTCACACACAGTTGTAATTTCACTAAGGCCTTAATGATCACCTACTAATAGCTGAAGGTCCACTTTCTGTTAAAGTCACTGAGGAGGAGGGATTGGAAAGTTGGAAAACCTGTGCCTGTATGAAATTGTGAAATAACTTACACATGCTGAGGCACCCTGAAAGTTTGAAAATGTCCTTAAGGAACAGGAGGCCCCAGAACAGGTTCAATAAATGCATCAAATAAGTGCCTGCTTCAGTCATGTAAGAGCCAAAGTTTAGACCTCTAGAAAACTTATCTCTGAGTGCCAGGCACTCAAACATTTGAGTGCATTTTATTTTTCAATTTAAAATTCCTCAACTTTCAAGCATCATTTTTCTTCTTTTATAGCTACTTATGCTAATAAGTCTTGTTGTTGTTTTTTTTCCTCCCAGAAGTAATTGATCTATCTTTACAACTTTAACTCTGTTCCTAATAAAGCTATTTGTCTGAAAATAATAATTTATAGCATCAACAGATTGTTTCCAACAGTAGCTCCAGATTATAAATGTTCTTCAACAGCTGGCTTTGATCACAACTGCTTCAACTTGCAACATATTAACATCAAGCGACAGTGATGAAGGACTCATTGCTTCAGCTATATTTAAAACTATAGCAGGCAATGCAATGGGCTTGGGTTTCTTTCTTTTTTTAAAAAAAATAAACTCTGGAATAGCAGATCAATCTGCAGTTCCATACCTCCCAAACATATTCTGGCTGTGTCAGTGTACTACATGTACCTCTGAGTTGATGGTAAGTGGGCAACTGAACATTGGCAGTGCAAGGTAATCTTTAGATTATAGATCCTAGCACAGATAGAAAAGTGTGTGCATGCTGCTTGGGGAAAAGCTGGGCTTTGGTTGCACTTGTGGTGCACTGGTTAAAATGTGCCTGAGATCTCCAGAACTGTCCTCACTGTTGGTAGAGAATGCTACATAGGGCACAGGTACAATTAAAGCTGGTTACATTCTTTATGGATGTTGAAGTCCTGAACTGCTAATTAACCACACATATATTAAAGATCAGCTTCTTTGGCAAAAATATGGCCACCTCAAAGTTTCTTGTAGCTGTACTCTCTTGTAGCTCTACTCTCATCGCTACCCTTATCTTTAATTTTCAAGGTACTCGTTCTTACATTTCCTTTCATATAAGTACAAGGACTATATACAGATGTTAGCACTTCTGCACAGCCCCAGGTGCATCTATGTATCTACACTTCTTTCCCTCCGTAGCCTCTTTCAGCTATGCACTCTGAAGGGAGATCATAGAAAAGTTATCATTAATGAGATACCATAATTGTGCACTTACCTGGATCTTTTTGTCCAATGCAGCAAGCTGAGAGGACAGTACAATATATTTGGTTCCACTCTATCAATTACACTTTGCATTGCTGATATGACACCCCCCATCATTCTCCCTCCCCCCCCCCCCACTGTCATTTACAGCCACTCAGGTTTCTGGCCAGGTGTCCTTAAATGCTAATCTTTATTTTCCAAGCCTTTCACCTCTTTCCCTATGATGCCTGAGCCATTAGTGGATCATCCACTCTGCAGTTGCATGGTTCCATTCATGGTGGTTGACAAATGGGTTGCCTGCTGGCCACAGAAAAAGATGCAGCTGCAAAGATGCGATAAAATGGTCCATCAGAGCTCAATAATCCTTCTGATTATTGAGATGGGGGGGGGGGGGAGTTTCTCAAGCAGTTGACTGTGATACCACACTATGGAATATTTTTTGTCATGCCAAATCACCTTTTGAGTTGTGCAGCATTGCCATCCCTTGGGTTGTTTAGTGCCAGCATTCATGGAAAGGTGGTCAGCATTTTCTGCTTGCTCTAAAGAACCTTAGGAATTCATTGAAAAATTATAGGGATGATCTTCAAAACAAAATATTTGCCAGTAATGAAACTACCTCTTCATGTTTAGAAGAAATAGTTTCAAATCAAAATACTTAAATGCTCATCTTTCCTGCCAGTCTTACTCAAACTGGTTCAGACCCAGGATACAGTGCACCTCTTTTTCTGAATAGCTTATTGGAGAGCTTTGTGCTGTTTTTTTCCCACCCCCTTTCTCCCAGTGATCCTGAGCAGAGACATGGAAAGGAAGAAATGATGAGGCATTGTCATATGGATGTGATGAGTACCAAGTTGCAATCCCCTCCCCTCCCAGGAATTCATCAGCCTTGCAAAGGGAAGAGGGTTTAATCCATTGTTTCTTACCACTGAAATCTATACAGATTCCCTGTGCAGAAAATCTATCTATCTATCTATCTGAAATTTGGTAGGATTTATCCTCACAGGAGAGGCAATAGCGCATACAAATGGAATCTCATTATGTTCAAAAGCAACAAAGCTGCAGGCACGTATTTTAAACACAGACACACATAGTATGTAACCTCAGACAATTGGTTTCTCTGAAATTTGGTTGCCTTATCCCCTCCAAATTTTCTGTTGGTTCTACAAATGTCATCCCATTCTGTTGGGAGAAAGAAGAAAGAACCAATGGGATTAAGGTGTTGAATTAGCCCCAGGGAGCCCCAGGTTCACATCCATCTCCAGCCATAGAAGTTGAGTGTTTCTCAGCCCAGCTGACCACATTGGGTTGCTGTTGTGGTTAATAAATTGAGTAAGAAGAACTATGTATGCTGTCTTGAACTCTTGGTTGGATAGAAATCTAATAAAGGAATACAAATATATTAATTCCCCATGTTAATCAGTGAATAGCATAAAGCTTGCCTTGGATTGGGACCTGAGTCAGTTAGGTTCTGGTTCTCTCCAAACTAGGTCCTGAGCCAAATGTTGTGCTTAGTGCACAGCTCAGGATTGTACCCACTCACCATCAGAAGGGTCCTGGTTCTTAGCCAGCATGTCACCGGCTGGAGAGAGAAATCTTTTCAAGTCTATATGAAACCACCTTTGGGCCAAAGCTAAATCTGGAAACTCTTCCTGATTTAGCTTCTTATACTGAAACGTGTATCTGGAAAAGCCACTGCAGCCCAAAAGGCATGTAAAAAATAGATCTATGGGGAAATCTTTCAAAAGGGGTGCTTCAGAAAATGTGGGATCATGCATTTCCAATCTTGAAAGCAGCCACATCTTTTTCCAGCTGCACAAGCCTGGAAGAAGATGCAGTTGCTTTACTGATTTGAAAAGAGGTGCTTCACAGGCATTCCCACATATTGTAAAGCACCTTTCAAAGACTACTCGGCTCTCATAGAAAGCCATAAGTTCCATTACGGCACTTAAGGCAGCTTTTCTGTTTTTAAAAGAAAAAGAAAAAGCAACAGCCTGTTCTGTAGACAAAAACAAAGTAATCAGCTACTTAGAGACACAGTTGGTGATACTAAGCAAAATGTCCCCATCCATCCTCATCACTGTCATTTACTGGGCAATTTTTAAAGTCTGCTAGTGCCGGTCTTTAAAAATAAGGTCTGATTTCAGTGAAAATCTCTGTACATTGTAAGGGCTGGAGAGCTTCAATTATGGCACGTTTGCTACTGCTATTGCTGCTGAAAGCTATTAAAGGGTCAGATATACAGTAGGAAGATATTCACCGCAATTAGTGGGGCTTTGAGAGACAGCATAACAAGTCAAAAGAGGGGAAAGGACACAGCATCAGTATTAGAAATATTTGTATGTTCTTTTTGACATTTCTTATACTGAAAAGCTCCTTGCTTTACTACTAGAACAAGAAATCACAAAGAAAAGAAAAAAGAAAAGCGAGTTTAAAAAAATTCAGCGCGTCAGTTTGGAAAATGACAAAGACATACAATTCACTTCAGAGCTAGACATGGATACAAATATCACTGATATGCAATGGACCTCTGTTTGATCCCTCCCTCTACAGCTGAACCTGTATCATTCCAGATGAAGAAACATATCTTGAAACTGATATTTAATTTCCATCCATCCATGTTTCTCCCATATTCCCCCAACACTGACATTTTCCTCTGACAATCAAACCTTCAATCTGCACTGGATAAAGCTGCCTTTTACACTGTAATTTGTGATTCTGTTAGTCATTTTCTATATCAGTTTTATATGGCATCAAAAGCCCTTTCATATGTTAAACCCTCTGATTCATATGCTAATCCTTAATTTACAACAAGGTAATTATTTTTAGTTGAATTTATTATTAGGCTTTTCCATGGGGGAGGGGTTGAGAAGCAAAGGCTCTGTCACTGCTTGGGGTGAATAGGAGCCAACTTGCTGGGCTCTTTCTGTTGCACGCATGCAGATAGGTGTGAAAGCAAAGCTATTACGTTGCCAAGTAACAAAAGAAAGAGAAATGAGCAAATCTCTAGCTGACTAACCAGATGTCTAACCTTTCCGCTCTTATTAAAATGGGCCCTACTTTCATAAAGAAGCACCCCCAGATTCTGGGGGTTTATGTCAATTAATCATCGGGAGCTAAAGCTTGGAAATGATTGTAGCACTCAAGTTATCACAAAATACATCCTGAGAAATAGATAAAATTCACCCAGCCAAACCTCCTTCCTCTTAGCATTTAATATTAGCAGCACTATAATCACAAGGAATTATTTTTCTTCCTTGAAAGTAGCCTGGATCATCATAGCCACTGAACAGAACCATCTCCTGGTGGCACCCACCTTTGGGGATTTAATTTTTATCTGCTGGTGGCACCCAAAACAAACTGGGATGTCATGGGAAATGCCACAGTATCCTGCCCAATACTAAGGTCACCTTCAGAAGCCCATTTTT
This sequence comes from Liasis olivaceus, assembly GCA_030867105.1. Lineage (NCBI taxonomy): Eukaryota > Metazoa > Chordata > Lepidosauria > Squamata > Pythonidae > Liasis > Liasis olivaceus. Next base: position 176,710,958 of record CM061350.1, on the reverse strand, counting down.
GAATGCTGATCTTCTCAGATAAAATAGGTGAGTCAAGAGAACTCTTTCAAGCGATAGCATCCAATAAAACTCCCTCCTTAGACATATTTGCCTGGCATTGTTTTCACAATCTTTCAAATACTGCATAAACTACTACCTTTTAAAGTGGTACACGCATGCGCCTTTGAGTTAGTTGACTCTTGTTGACTGCCTGGACAAGTCCCAGCAGTTTTCGTGGCAAGGCTTTTCGGAAATGGTTTGCCATTGCCTGCTTCCTAGGGCTGAGAGAGAGTGATTGGCCCAAGGTCACCTAGCTGGCTTTGTGGCAAAGGCGGGACTAGAACTCACAGTCTCCTGGTTTCTAGCCTGGTCCCTTAACCATTAGACCAAACTGGCACTCTTTTTAAAGTTCTTTGATTTTTTTGTCATGCACTTTATTCATGGCTTATATAACTTATTACTCAGTGCCTTCAGGCCATTGCAGCAAAGGAAAAATATAAATCATTTAATTAAAAACAAAAATACACTTCCCTGGAAGGGTGGTTATATTTTCTTACAAATATCTGGAAAATACATGCTTAAGTATGCCAGACCAATATGGCATATCATGTAGATATTAAGGTGATTTTAACTTAATGTAATGCTTACTGATCTAATTGGTGCTGTTAGACTACTCATTAATCAGTTGGTTGCTTTGTAAAACAGAACATCTGGGGGAAAGGGCAGAAAGGAAAAAAGGGGTTTAAGACCGGTCAATCACATTTTTTAAATGTTATTAACTGAAACAAATGCATTATCATCGGGATAATTCTTTAGATGATCTTTCTATTTTAGCCACATTTAGCTATCACTCATTTAATAATTATTACTAGAGTTTTAGTGTGAAGAACGTTGAGGCAGGCTTTTTTTTTTTTTAAAGACAACCCGTTGTGTCATAGAAACTGAAATTTAAAAAGGATTTCAAAAGAAGGAAATAATGAACATTATTAGAGCTACTTCATGTTGCGGCCTACAATTATATTTGCAAGCCATTATAATCCAGTTTTATGGACTTTCATGGCCTACCACAGAAAAAAGGATCTATATTCTGCCATCTCTTATAAATGATCCTGCTACCAATTTTTACAGTTTTCAGCTTGTATATTTCTGATACCTTTTTAGATTGTTAATTTGGTGCTTACCATATATTACTTCATGCAGAAGCATTTGGGTGATTGAAAAATGTAGAATTAGATTCTTGACCTCTCAGTTACTGGGAAGGTTTAACAGAATTTTAACAAACCATGCAGCATCAGTTTGTGGGATGCAATTCTTTTCCATCCAAAAGCTATCTGTCATTCACCAGAAAAATTTTGAGCTTAATCCAGGTGATTGACTTTTGTTTCCATGGGAAATGAGAATATAAATCAGAACACTGTCTCTGCAACTCCAATAACATTTCAGTATGAGGAACCTCCACCAACTGGAGCATGACTGAAAAAGATGTGCGTGTAGATATCTGCCACCCCCTAAAAAAGCCACATGAAAAATTCCCAAATTAAGTAAAATATTAGTAATTAAAAAGCCCAAATAGTGTGAGATTTACAGATCTTGTGAGATTTTGAAATCCTCATAAGATCTTGAAAAAACTCTAAAATCTGAGATTTTGGCATTCTTGTGAAATTTCTGGCAATTTTTGTCACTTAGGATTTGAAAGTGAAGCCAGTCTCTGAATTAGGAGTATGTTTGGATTGTAGGGTTCATTAACTTGAGAAACAACCCAACTATTTTGCAAGATTCAGAGGTCATTCAATTTGATTCAGTACCAAATCCTGAAATAAAAATTAAAAAGTTAAATCCCAAAACTTGGGTGCCACCAGGAGATGCTTCTGTTCTGTTCATTAAGAAATTATTGCTTCATTGCCAACATTTATTTTGATAGGAAAATATGCTTCTCCAATATTCTGTCTTCATAGTGGGTCAAGCAGATCTTTGGAAGGCTCACTGAAACTAAGCATAAGGATGACAGCTACAGGTGTTCATATCTAACCAAATTACAAAACATGCATTGTGATGTCACAATGCAAGCTTTCTCCTCTCGTGCTTGAGTCATGATGTTCCACACTGGTACAAAAGGAGCAGAGTTGATGTTGAAACATATATTTCATCACTTAACCTCCTTTGCCCTTCCCTATGTACACCTATGGTGAAGGTATTTTAGTAGGTTCTTATTTTAGCTGTCAAGCCAATAGTCACTGAGAGATCTGCTATCTATGTGTCTGGGCCCTTTCTCAACCCATATACTATTTCAAAAAGGAAAGCAAAACTCTACTTCACTTTTTTTTAATACATGGGCAAGTGTTAATATCTGTTTTGGATCAAACTGTGCTGTTCTGAATGCCTTGTGGAAAAGAGAAAAAAAGAGTGGGTGTAAATGAGTAGGAAGTGTGAGCATATGCTAAACAGAAAAACATGATAGCAGTTTAGTCCTTACCATTTTTCTAAGAGTCTATTTTCTGCTTGAAGAAGCAGGTGCTGTCTTCCTACCCTTCCAGCATCAAACAGCTGACAGGCTGTCAAAGGTGTGATGGCTTCAGGACAGCTATATTGCCTTAAATTGTGCATTCTTGACACATCTGATAATTATGCCAAATGAGCTCACCTTATCCTTAGACTTCTGAGCTATATATATTAAATTAAGTGGAAGTGGTTACCCACACTACACCAGAAAATAGTGTGTAGGGGGGGAACCAAAGTCAGATTCTTGATAGGTGCTAGGAACCAGATACACCTCTCCCAGTCAGATACGTGGATTACAATGACAGAAAGATTGATAGTCTGGAGAGGAAAATCAAAGGTACTTTAATCTGTCATATAGGCCAATGTCCTATTTATTCGCTGAGAATTTCCTATTGCTTAATATCATTTTTTTTTTTACTGCTAACAGCATGATCAAGATTGAAATAATTCTTTGTGCTCTTCTGAAGAACCATCAGATGCTCCTCATGCAACAGCAAAATTTACTGTAATGATTCCCTCACATTTCAAAAAGAATTCTTTTTGTTAGGGAAAAGAGCACCAGTAAATTAATTTTTAAAAAATCAAATGTACTTTTTAATTTTTCCTTCAATGTTGTTTCTGTTTTAAAACATGCTGGTTACCTTATGTCAGGAAGGATTATGTTTACCCTTACTGGCAGAAGTCGGGTAGGCACATGAGAGTTTATATAGTAACATAAAATCCTTTACTGGTAAGAGCCTGATTTATATAAACAATGTCTTGCCAAGTAGAAAACAAGCCAGAGAAAAATAAATAGACAGCAAAGAGACTGTTGCAATATCCTCTTCAATATATAGACATATATCATGGTAATTTTTCCAATGAAAGGGTGAAGCCAAAACTCCCAATTCTGATTGGGGAAAAGTATTTCTGAATAAACCCATGATCTACCATACTGCAAAGGTGACACTAATATCCTGTATCTGCCTTCTATACTTTAAGATCTCAAATGTAGCCAAAGAAAAAGAAAGCAGGGCTAGTATTGCAACTACATGCATTGGACACCCTAGGATATGCTACAGGGATGTAGCAGTCTGGAAGTGTTCTTTGGGTATACCTTGCATTACATGTGCTAAGATCTCTTCTAAACCCATTGTAGGGGAGATGGGCGGGGACAAATTAAATAAATAAATAAATAAATAAATAAATAAACCTTATTCATTTGCCTAACCAAGAAGGGACAATCTTTTCTGCTCCAAGGACCAAAGCCTGGGGTTACGGGCCACAGATACCTGCCCATACCCCCAATCATACATGTGTGCCTGGAGGATGTGCGGGTTTGGATGGGGAGAAACAGACTCTAACTCAATCCTGTCAAGACAGAGTAGCTATGGATATTAGGGGGCTCTAGATCTGGGCACCTTCCATCTTTGGTCTTGTATGGGGTTGCACTTACCCTTTCATAATTGGTGTGCAATCTGGGGGTCATTTTGGACTCATAGCTCCTGGCAGCTGTAGGGTAGGGGGCCTTTGAGCAGCCCATTCCTAAATAAGGAGGTAATTCAGTCATTCGCTCATTCCCTAATCACTTCATGGTTGACCATGAACTCGGGGCTGTCCATTTGGAAGCCAGTGCAGAATGCAGCACCATGTGCAGTGATGGGCACACTTCCATATTTATTTATTTGTTTAGCAAATTTATTTAGCCACCCATCTCCCATAACATGACTCTGGGTGGCGTACAAACACAGCAATAATTAGAACAATGTAACCAATCTTAAAATACTGAGACATGAAAAAAATAAAAACAAAGAAGCCAAGATCATGGGAGAATAACAAGCACCTAACATCATACAACCACCTCACAGGCATGATATACCCATGTGTCGTCACTGCTCTGTGAGCTACACTGGTTGCCAGTGAGCTTCCAGGTGCAATTCAAGCTGACGGTTCTTACCTGTAAAGCCCTTCATGGCATAGGCCTGGTTATTTGAGGGACCATGTATCCTTCATGGTTTCTGCCCATTTGGAAAGATTGGGCAGAATCAGTATGCTGCAGGTTCCATATATTATATTATATTATATTATATTATATTATATTATATTATATTATATTATATTATATTATTTATATATCAAATTTGTCACTGCCCATTTCATTAAAAAACAACTCTGGGCGGTTTACAGAAAAGATAAATATTAATTAAAAATTCAATATAACAATTTACCAATTTATCCTAAATAAATATTAAGTATCTCCCAAAATAATTGATGGTAACTAAAAATTATTAGGCTCAGGGAACATCATCAGGACACCAGCCACCTCTAGGGTTGGTTAAAACTCTTCTTTCCCCATGCAAGCTGGCAGAACCAGGTCTTCAGTTCTTTCTGGAAAGCCAGGAGGGAAGAGACCAGCCGCACTTCTGGGGGGAGATTATTCCATAGGGTGGGGGCAACATCAGAGAATGCTCTCCTTCTAGGCCCCGCCAACTGATATTCTCTCACTGACAGGGTCTGCAACATGCCTTCTCTGCCCGACCGGGTGGGACGGGTCGATGTGATGCGAGTGAGATGGTCCCTCAGGTAGCCTGGACCGATGCCACGTAGGGCTTTAAAGGTGATAACCAACACCTTGAATTGGACCCAGAAGCAAATTGGCACCCAGTGTAGCTCCCACAGCAAAAGTATTATATGTGCCACCCTTGGAGCACCAAGATTGTCCATGCAGCAGCATTTTGAACCAGCTGTAGCTTCCAGATACTCTTCAAGAGTAGCCCCACGTAGAGCACATTGCAATAGTTTAAACGAGAGATGACCAGGGTGTGAGTGACTGACTAGAGGCCTCCTTCACCACATGAAATTGAACAAAGGCCCTCCTGGCCATGACTGCCACCTGCTCCTTGAGCAGTAGTTGTGAGTCCAGGAGGACCCCTAGATTACGCACCGAGTCTGCCTGGGGCAGTGCAACCCCATCAGAACCAAAGATGGCAAATTCTCAGATACAGAGGGGTCTCCAATCCACAGCCACTCCATCTTACCAGGGTTCAGCTAAAGCCTGTTGTACCCCATCCAGACCCCACAGCCTCCAGGCACCATGAAAGGGTGGTCACAGCATCACTCAAGTCACCCAGGATGGAAATGTATAACTGGGTATCATTTGCATATTGATGATACCTCATCCCATGGTGGTAGATGATCTCACCCAGTGGCTTCATGCTGATGCTAAAAAGGAGTGGAGAGAGTACCAAACCCTGTGGCACCTCACAGTGGAACAGTCATGGGTTGGACCTCTCACTCCCAATCAACACTGATTGGGATCAACCTTGGAGGAAGGAAGAGAACCATGCAGAACTGTGCTGCCCACTCCCAACTCCCCAAGTTGACTCAAAAGGATACCATGGTTGATGGTATCGAAAGCCACTGAGAGGTCAAGAAGAGCAAGGATGGATGCACTACCCCCATCCCTTTCCCACCAGAGATCATCCATGAGTGCGACCAGTGCCATTTCTGTCCCATCTCCGGGCCTGAAACCTGACTGGAAAGGGTCCAGATAATCTGTTTCATCCAGGATTCTTTGGAGCTGCAATGCCACCATCTTCTCAACCACCTTCCCTAAAAAAGGGGGGTGGGAGACTGGGTGAAAATTGTCCAAAACGGTGGGATCCAGTGATGGTTTCTTGAAGAGGGGATGCACCAACACCCCTTTAAAGGCAGCAGGAAACACTCTCTCCTTCAAGGATGAATTCACTATCACCTGGACCCACCCACACATCATCTCCCAAGGCATGGATCTAATTGACAGGTGGTGGCATTGACCATCCAGAGGAACCTGTCCACTTCCTTGGGTTCAACAGGATCAAACTGTTCCCAGATAACAGGGCAAGTTTGTACCCTGGGCATCTCTACAGACCATGCCCCATGCTTGGTATCCAACTGGGACCAGTTCCAAGCAATTTTATCCTCTGGATGCCCAGAAAACTTCTCAGCGTAGCCCTGTAAATGGGTGACTGGGCCCTCCTTTCCCAAAAGGGATCAGGTGATCTTAAACAGGGCTGCTGGATAGCATTCTGCAGATGCAATAAGAGCAGAGAAATGTTGAAGTTTTGCCACTCTTACTGCCACAAGGTAGGCCTTAATAGCAGCTCTAGGCTGTGTTTGGTCGTGTTCAGTCCTTGTTTCCCCCAGCGGTGCTCTAGGTGTCTCTTTTCAAGACCCTCAACTCCTCCATAAACCATGGGGGGTGTCAGGCTTGATGGGTTAGGAGAGGTCGCACAGGCACAGACCTGTCCAAGGCCTCGGCTGCTTTCCTATTCCAGGTAGTGGCAAAGGCCTCTGCTGAACCCTGCAGCAGACTCTCCCAACTCCCTTTGGAACCCAACTGAGTCCATCAGTCACTGTGGGTGGAACAATTGAATAGGTCCCGCCTTTTTGTGGAGGGGAATAGCATAAGAGAACCTCCGAGCATGTGATCAAACACCCCCAACGTCCACAGGCTGGCTCTAAGTTCTCTCCCTGCAGCCCCTCCCTGGGCTCTCGCTACTTGCCACTTGCTGCGCCGCGCCATATGTGCCATTCACCACCAGCGCTGGAAGTTTTCTCCCTGTGGCCTAGGTCTCTCCTTGGGTTCTTGCTGCTTGCTGCTCACCATGCCCTGTCACACCGCCCAACACAACCACGGAGCTCCATCTGGCCACACCAAGCATAATGCCATCTTTCAGGACCCAGTTGGGGTGCCTGCCTCTGGAATAGCTTTCCCTCAGAAATCCATGTGGCTCCCACTCTGCTCTAGATATACTTAAAAACCTGGCTATTCTTACAGGCCCTGGGGTAGGGTGGTTGGAGCCCCTGTCAGGTGTATTTCATGTAATATGTGGAGTTTCTCTTGTCTAGACATATCTGAGTTTTTTTGTCTACTTTTTTAAAAAAATGTTCTTATATTGTAAACCACCCAGAGTCATTCTGAATTCAGACCGCCTCAAATAAATAAATTAATTAAATATGTGCATATTAACCCCCTTGCTTTTCTTGTCCCGGTCCTCTCCAGCAATCTGAAACAAGATCTCTAGGAGTAAGAAAGTTGCAATGACTTTCTCTTCAATCTAACCTACTTATAGATTTTTGGTTTCCTGTAATGAAACCCGGTGTTTTTGAGCAAAGAGCCTGGGAGAGAGGGCAGCTTAGCCCTCTCTGTCCTAGAAATCCTCTACAAAGATCAGTGGTTTCCTATAGACTATGACAATAGGAACGTAACAGCTGGAGAGGGTTACTAGGAAGAATGAGAAAGTAATAGGGTGTTCCCTCTCCCAGGATTGATGTCCTGCTATGGGAAACCAACAGTCTGAGCAGGGTTGCTGAGGGGAAATATTTAAATTTTCCCGCCCAAGCAGTTTGCTCAAGTTTTTCCTGCCGACATAACTAATGAGTGATCTGTTCCAGTTGGTCAACTGATTGTATATGAAATGTGGTCAACATTTCTTCCTTCTCTTGTCCTTCTCTCTGTCATCAGTTTCCACTAAATGCTTCCATTATTCCATTGAAAGATTAAATAAACAGGTTTTTCAGAATATGATTTCATTTATTGTCCTGAAAACAATTTTGGATTGGGCCTTTACTAAGTTTCTACAAGGTTAGATTTGTCCTTTTATTTCTTGGTATATACTATTATGTGCCTGTGTGATCTTTGCATGAAGCTTTCAGATGTGCCATTGATCTGCAGTTTGTCTTTATGGAAACTAAAAATGATGGGACTAGATTATCTTACATTCTACAATGTAAGAGTTTATTCTTCCATGTTGATTAGGTGTTCTTTGCCTTCAACTTTTTATCAGATATTTAGACTAGCTACCGTATGAATGTTATTTGCACCAAAGCATTTCCTATTGGATGGCAAGGTTTTACTTTTCTTAGGATAATTTCACAAAGCTGAAATTGGTCTTGAATTTTTCAGAGTAAAGACACAAGATATACTATGTCATCATGCCTAAAAACTATGCAGGAGTTAAATGTCAAAAGAATTTTGATCAGTAATAAACATTTTGTCTGCAGCTTCACCAATTTATACAGCTTCTGATAGTTAAACCCATTCTGTTATGAAGGCTGGTGTGGGTCTTCTGGGCTGTGTGGCCGTGTTCTGGAAGTTCTGTTTCCTAACATTTCGCCAGCATCTGTGACCGGCATCTTCAGAGGGCAGGAGCACAGACAGGAGCAGTTCTCTCTGTGCCCAGGATGATGTGACCCTTTTGTGGGTATTTATAGAGATCTGATGGGGGGGATGGGGGGGCTAGGGGAAGTGGGGGGGTTGGGTTAACTAGTGGCTGCTTGTTTTGGTGTAAGAATATGTGTGTATCTTCCTGGGGGTTAGGCAGGGTTTTTTCTTCTATTGAGTTGTTAACGAGTAGCTGCTGAGGGTGATTAGCATGGTCATTGTGTGAACTGTTCACACGTCCTGGTGGTTGAGCTGAGTTCGTTGACCTTTAGCAGGCTGTATTTTTCAGGATTGGTAGCCAGGTTTTGTTGATTTTTAGACTCTCCTCTTTTTTATTGAAACTGTGCTGGTGTTTGTGAATCTCAATGGCTTCCCGGTATAGCCTGGTATAGTGGCTGTTGGTGTTGTCCAGTATCTCTGTGTTTTCAAATAGGATTTTGTGTCCAGTGTGCTTGAGAGCATGTTCGTATGCCGGCCTTCAACAACCATTCTGTTACATTTTATTTATTAGATTTGTATCCCACTTTATATTTTCTACAACTCAAGCTTTCGTAAATAAGTTTCCCTCCCCCTATTTTCCCTACAACAACAACAACCCTGTGAGATGGGTTGGGCTGAGAGAGCATGAGTGGCCCAAAGACACCCAGTTGGCTTCATGCCTAAAATAAGACTAGAACTCTTAGCCACTACACCAAGCTGGCTCTGTGTTATATATTAATTAGAAACCATTCTTAGTGCTATTTCATATGTTATTGCCTTCTCTTTGTCAGTTTTGTACCACTTCCTTTTTCAAAAAATAAAGAGATTGGTCTGCATTTTATAAAGAAAAAACTAGTTCAAAAATGTTGATAAAATTTAAAGTTCATTGCCGTAGCTTTTTCAGAGCTAAGGAATATCAGGTTGTATAATTATATAGTGCTTGCTACCAGGGTCACTCAAATGAACAAAACTGGGGATTGCATTATTTACACAAACAATTTTCAGAGTAATTTTTCTAACTTGACATTTCAATCAGTTGGGCTGGATATAAAGGAACACATCATGTGGCTGTATAATCATATGTTCAGTCCATAGGACAAATTTTGTTCTACAAGTCTTTAATCATTCCGAAACTAGGATGCACATCCAGTCCAAATTACCTTGAAAAGGTCAGTGTGGAAGAAATAGAAAAACTTAGAAAAACAACATTTATTTGGCACAAAGACAAACTTTTAGAACACTGAAAGAGACAATGGTTGGATTCCACTTCAGGCTAAGTTATAATGTAGTTTCTTTGTTTTTTCTTAGTATGATCCCAACTACTGTTATTTGTCAACCATGGGTTAAAGCTTGTGTTACAGTATATATATAAACCAGGCCATGTCTTCTTCAACAAATCATGGTTAAAATAAACCACAGAATAGCACGATGTGTGAATTACTAATCCATGAATACAGATACACAGGTAGACACCCTTAGAGAAAAACCCCAGCAAGAAGAAAAGCAAAGGTAAAGGCCATCTAAACTTAACAAAAACTATGAGCCAAGACAGTTTCCACTAGCTACAGATATTAGGAGAGAAGAAACTGTGCAAGAAAATGAGCAAGGTTATAAGCCCAATATCAGTATGGAATTGTTGTGAATGTAGCCCCTAATGCCAGGCATTCACAATGCTCCAAGCTACTTGCCATCCCTTGTGAGAATACACCTTCTCATAAGAGATGGTAGTCACATACACAGAGATATCCCAGCCCTTCCCCTTTTTCTGGGATTTTGTCTTTAAAAAGACAAAAGAAGAACTGGAGGAGGTAAATGAAGCAAAACTGAGAAGCGCACAGGATTGTTCAATATAGCCTCCGATTAAACTTTGGCAAATTCCTAGGTAACTGAGGCAGAGAGAACATCTGTTTTAAAGGACATTCTAGTTCTAAAGCAATAGGTACAAGTCTAGCCAGAATCTGTGTTAGGACTGATTGCTTGTTCTGTGCTGTACTTATTCTTTATTATTATTATAATTATTTTATATTATTATTAATACTTCTAATGTACTTATTCCTCTGTATAAATTAGGGAATTAAGTGTATATACTCAACTTTGCATTCCATCTTTCAGGTTGGGCAGAAAAATAACACTTTTTATTATAACTTTCTGGAAGTCTATAATCTTTAATTACAACCTCTCCTATATCACTTGGAGAAAGCATTCATTGTGGCAAATCAGCACCAGCTTGTGGTCTGCCTTCAAGGTTCAGGACCCAGAGGTAGATAAGACCAAGGTAAAAAGCTAAATGAAAATTAAATGAACTTGGTACAGTTGATATGATTATCTTCCTTTTAAATAATCTGTCATATTAGGAATTACAATTTGATGTCAACTTTGGGATGAGTTTAAGCACATGTAGTCCTACAGCTACAAGTAATAATCTTATATTTAGGATCTTTCAGACTGTTCATTGGAATAAGGTTCCATTGACAGGTGAGTTTGGCCCTTTTCCCCTAAATAAGTTGTAACCTATAAAACCAACTCCTGGGGCAAGACTAGTTCTGCTGCATGACCAGGAGACACTATGGTAAGATGCATGCACCTTGACTGGATACAATGGGTTTCTAATTTTTCTAATCCATGTGTACTTGTCACATTTATTCAAATTAGATTAGCAAACCAAAATGAAGCAGTAACTCCTTCTGGCTAAACTCTGCATTCAATCATTTTATAATCCTTATATAAAGGCTTTGAAGCTGGAATATTCATTACCAAACCAAGACTTTCAGAACAGCCTGGACAGTAATGGAATGAAACAGATTTGACACAGGGGATGGTACGACAAAAATTACTCTGTCATAAGATTACTGGGACTAAATGTTGTTGGGTGATAAGGTGTGATGTATTAATACAAAATTATCTTGCCAGTCCCCTTCTCCCAAAATGCAACAGATGAAATTCACATTTATTAAAAGTCTGACTGAGATATTAAAAGATCTTAGATAAGCCAGTTTATTTCTGCTTTGCAGCACAAATTGAAAGAGTTCTCCAACTGGAATTTCTTTAAATGAAAGATTACAACAATAAACTCTGCAAGAAGATTGCATAGCATACTAAGGCTGAAAAAAATTCCAACGACTCTCCCCAGAAGGGGTTAATTAATCTTTTGGTTTCTTAGTACAGTAAAATAGAGAGTAGAGTGAAAAGCTTGAACACATGAAGATGAGCTATGCACTCAATATTCTTTCTCTATGTAGGTATAGAAAGGAAGATTAATTATGCCCATCTGTATACATAAGGCTAAGGTTCAGCCTAAAGGATAAGCTGCCATGATGAAGCTTAAATGATTTGTCCATATCACTAGAAGCACTAAGGCAACAATAGAGGGCTATAATAGTTTCTGCTTTGCAAAGCATTTCATTTGTTGCCAGTCAAAAAGCTGCAAATAAAATTGATACCTAATGTGCTTTATCCTGAAACTGAGAATTTACAGTACAAAATATCTGGGTTAATCCTTTTGGCTGTTTGATCCAACATAGCAATGTGGAGGGACAGAGTGAATTTTAAGTGATGGGAGAATCAAATTAAACATGAGAAGATTGGGAGGTTTGTTTTAATTTATTTTGAAAAGTAGATCCCCCTACAGTGAAGCATTTCATCTATAGCAGAGATTAAATTTAGCACCAACACAGGAAGGCCAAAAGACAAAAAGGACGGAAGCGTGAAATCAGGCAGCCAATAAGTGACATTAGCTATGTCTAAAATAATAAGGAGTGATCCAGCTGAGAGGAGTTGTATTAATTTCAAGAAGCATCAGAAACAGCAATGCCAGACTGTCCTGTTGATATGTTCAGTTCTAAGCATTCCTAGAAAGAATATGTTCATCTGGATCTATTTCAGTCAGATTTCAAGCTGAATTTAGCACTGAAACTATATTGCACTATCTGTGTATAGGTTTGCTCTTCCTGAAACACTGATAGAATCACAAAGTTGGAAATAGCTACAGTATTTAGGCTACTGAATCCAACTCCTTGCTCAGTGCAGAAATCCAAATAAATCAACCACAAGAGATAATTATTTAGCACTTGGACGCACCCAATCAACTGGATTCGGTCACTTCTGGCTCCTCCATCAAACCATCTTACTGTTAGGAAGTTTTTCCTAATATTCAATCAAAATCTGCCTTGCTGTAGCTTGAATCCCTTTTTTGATATCCTGCACTTTGGAATGATCGAAAATAGTTCTTTCCTTCTTCTGTATGACCTCTTTTCAGGTATTTAATGCATAAACTCTTACCCCACCCTCAATCTTTTCCTTTCAAGGCTAAATATTCTCAATGCTTCCAATCTTTATCATAAGCTTAAGCTTCAGTTCTTCTCTGTACTTGTTTGTTTGTCTGAATTCTTCTTAAAGGTTTGGCCCAGAACCAGACACAATATTCATTGTAGGGTCTGACTAATACAGAATAAAATAGAACTACTATTTTGCATGGTTTATAAACTATACAATTACATTTGCCTTTTTTTGTTTGTTTGAAGTCACATCACATTGCTGACTCATAGGCAGTTCACAGCTTGGGTTTTGACCACCAGATCCTTTTGTATCAATCTCTGGATAAGGAGGAAATAGAGAAATTCATTGTTATTTTCATTTTGTTTTCTGATTCACAAAAAGTAACCCATTCCCAAGAATTGTGCTGTTCAGTACCATAATATTCTTTCTTGCTTGCAGTATTATTTATGTGTGTATGTATTGGCTTTATAAGCCGCTCAGTTCTGTTATGACTCTACTAATTAACATATGTGCAAATTCCTATGAGTCGTTGGCCAAAATCTAGAAATATGATCTACTTTATATATTGATGAAATCTACTTTTATTCCCCTCTCCCCCATTGGACACCAGCTGCCATAACTCTGAACCTGTGACTGAAATGTCCTCTTTCTGCCATGTGTCCTAATAAAGTAAATAAAGCAAAGAACAAAAGAAGAAAATTGTGATGCCATCACTATAACTCAACTCAGATGGTAGCTTTTAGTAAGTTCTTGGGCTGATTACAGCAAAGTATTATACCTTGAAAGTGCCACTGAAAACTGTCTGAAAATTATAGCTCTTGCAAAAATGTAACCGGCCGTCTCCTAATGGGATGGAACAGAAAGGATCATGGAACACATATATTTCCACTGATTATTTGTGATTTTCCTGGTATGATTTAGGTTGATGATGATTGCCTCTCATCCTTGGTCCTATTTTCTTTTTAAGAGTACTTCAATACACTTGGAAGCTACTGTTTCTTAACTTAACATCCAAAGAAGTTTGTGTCCCATCTATTAGTCAACTGGTATAATAAATTTACAGTTGGAGATGCAGACTAGATGCATTACTATTATCCAAATTCTGAATTTTATATTACAATTCCCTCTTTTAAAGAAGGCAATTTGCAGATCTTTATGAAGCAGGCAAAGTTTTCATTTAGATTAGCAGTCTTCAAACTGAAATCACTCCAACCCCCAACATGTGACTCATACTAAATTTTTTATTTTAAATTTTCATTTTCTGCCATATCTCCTAATAGAATAAACACAACATAGAGCAAAAGAAAAAAAAATGAAATGCCATCAATACCACCCAGCCTGGATCAGTCTGAAACCCTCTTGTGGGTTTCAACCCATTGGTTTTAAAATTAGTATTGTTTTTTTTTAAGGAAATGAAATTTAAAAATGGGGAAAATCAATAGCTACCTTCTGTTTCCTCCAGGAAAACAATTCATAATAACATTTTTCCCCCTTGGTAATGCCATAACGACTATGAATAACAACGATAAAAGAAGCAAAAGCTACAAAGGGGAGTTACTAATTAACAATATAGAAGAGCTTCTCTTATTTATTTATTTATTTATTTATTTATTTATTTATTTATTTATTTTTAATCAATACTTTAAAAGTATCTTGGCCATAAGTACAGGTTTGCAGAATATTTTTGCAGTGTATTAAATGCTGAATAGAACTGCCATTTTCATCCCTTATCTAGCTATTTACAGAAAAGGTGTATGTCAGCAGCATTTTATATTGTGGGAATATAACTGAAAATCAGTTTGGGACTGTGAATAGAAAACATATTTTCTGTAGCCCACATTTTTATGTCAGTTCTGTTTCCCTTTTAAGTTGTTTAACGGTATTTTAAATTACTTGTAATGGATTTTATTGTACATCATGTTGGGCAGCATCAAAGCAGCTGATCAACTTGAAAACAGATCAGTGAATGAATGAAATGTGCATATCAGCTATTGCTTGGTAACACATGAAGGAGTCATAATTCAGATGGGCGCCTTGTCCATATCTTTTCAAGTTGCAGAGCAGACAGACAGCTTTACAAGTTCAGGCAGCTTTACAAATGGCTTTGCATGAAAAAGTTTGTGACATGCTAGTTAGCAGATCCTGGGTTCTACAGAGCCCAAGGAACTGCGTTCAGTAGCTTGTACTTAGAGGAATATTCATATCCAATTCATACAGCCTTTGAAGATAATTAAAACAAGTTATTAAATAAATGATGCAAATAAATAATCCCACAGATAATAGTCCTGGAAATTATATTGACTGAGATTACATGACATACAATTGTTTGTGTATCCCATTTTATTGTAGAACATAAATACTAAGAAGCTGGTGATTGACTTGGACAAAGATACAGTATTGCTGGAATTGCACATGACATCTACACATGTAGGTTAAGTCACTTCTATTTGGTGCATTGTTGATTTACCACATTTTACTTGCTTTTATTACTGCGGATACAGAATTATTTTTGTGAAAGATGGAAGCATTCCAGCAACTTGAGGAGGGGAGAGAGATGGATATATGGCATATAAACATAATCCATAAGAATATAACTTGAGCCTTTTCAATCAGTCCAGAGATCTACCTAGTCCACTATTCTATTCTCACTATGACTATGCACTGTGTTTTATGGAAAGCACATCAGGATTCTCCAGTGACTGGTGTTCAGAAATATATTGTCACCAGTAGTAAAAATATCCCACCCCCCGACAATATTGCGAGTTTAAATTAGAAGAGGGAAATGCCGTGAACATTGCCTTGAGCTCCTAAGGAAAGGTAAGATTTGAATCTAATAACTAGAGGGCACCAAGTTGGTGGAGGATGTGAGGCTGCTTTAGCGCAGGAATGTGTGGACAGCCTAACCAAGCTTTGTATGGCACATAAAGAATCATGTTCCAAAAATTGGCAGGAACAGGACTTTCCCCTGAAAATGTCCATAATTCTGAAAAATGCAAATAAAAAGTGCTGGCCTTTTTTACTCTGCCAGTTCTGGGAGAATGTGAGGGCCACAGAAGTTATATTGGCAGGCCACACATTTTCCAGCCCTGGATTAACTTCTGGTGCACAGCTGATGCTGAACAGGTATGGAATAACAGTGGAAGAACCGTCTTTTATAGGGTAATATAAAATGGAGTATCTGGACAGTAAGAGAACACTTGAAGTCAAAATGCGCAAGTATGGACTGGAATTTTTGGAATCAAATATTTGTTTGCTATGTTTTCACCTGAATACATTTCTTTATATATGCAAGGTGAAATAGGAAGAATCTCCCACAATTTATGTATGTTATATGTACTGTATTTGTGTAGTTTGAGCCCTCATCACTCACTGCACCCTCATTTTCAGCCATCCTTTTACTGCATTCGCCAACAAGGTCTGTAGGAGAGTTTCTGCAAATGTTCTGATTATGCCTTAAGAGAAAGCAACAGCAGGCTTTCAGCATGTGTGACCTTGTGGATTTTATCTTCCATCAGATAAGTAATCCCTTTTTGCTAGAGAAATAACCCTGTATATGAAGAAGAGAGTGTGGTTGGGGGCATCCTGAAAACCTGATCATAATCTTTCTACTAACAGGCAGGGTCAGAGCCAGCTGTGTCCTGCCTTCTCAACATGAGCTGTCAGCACAGCCTTGGCCCTTTCAGCCCAACCTGTTTTCATTAGAGTACAGAATGTCTGTTTTATTTAGCTCTTCAACACTTTCACAGCATGCTACTGTAACTAATTAAATTTCTCCCAGTGTAAATCAAACTTGGGCTTTATATAAAAGTTATGAATGACAATACTATTATTTTATTTTATTTATATTTAAATATTTATATATTTTATTTTATTTTATTTTATTTTATTTTATTTTATTTTACTGTATTGTATTGTATTGTATTGTATTGTATTGTATTGTATTGTATTGTATTGTATGCTGCCCAATGCCAAATGATTCTGGGTGGCTCAGAATAATCAAACAATATAAAAACAATATAATAGAAACAACAGACAGCAAAACCAGACTTGGACATTGAAAATGTAAAGAGCAAGTTGGCGAACCCCAAAACATCCCACCAGCCCCTAACTATATATTGTTTTGTGAGTTATTATTATTTATTTATTTAAATTTATTATAACTGCCCATTCCCATAGACTCTGGAAGGCATACAAATACAGTTATAGCAAATGGAGTAAGAGCACTTAAAAATAATTAACAGACAATAACTGAGGTATATACAGTAGTATTTACTTATAGCAACGGTCAGTTGATCACTTGCCACACCCTCCCATTCCCAACCAAAATTCCAAATTGCTTAAAAACATAGTAATATTAAATCACCACAGAAGGCTCCACTCAAGCTGTCTTCACTAAGCAGATGCCCATAAAATGAAAATAAGTGTTTAGTACAAGAAGCAGGATCATGGCAGATGGACCATCCCATTAAACCCTATACATCCACTCATATGTCATAAGTATGTACTACAGGTAGACCTCGCTTAATGACTGCCCTGTTTAGTGACTGTTCGAAGTTACAACAGCACTGAAAAAATAACTTTACAACCAGTCGTCACATTTACAACCATTGCAGCTTCCCTGCAGTCACGTGATCAACATTCAGGCAATTCACAACCAGCAGGTGTTAATTGTCGCAGCATCCCGTGGTCACATGATTGCCATTTGCATGCTTCACAACTGGCTTCTGACAAGCAGGGTCAATGGAGAAGCCAGCAGTAAAATCACAAGTTGTAGTCATGTGATGTTTCACTTAATGACCTGTGGTGACTCATTTAATGACCAAATGGGAAGTGATGTCATCAGTCCATCGTAGTCATGTTATGTTTCAGTTAGCAACCACATCTCTTAGTGACAGAGTTGCTGGTCCCAATTGGGTTGCTAAGCGAGACTACCTGTATTTCTTTGGCAAAAATATTATGTTATTATTTTAATGCAATAGAAAACCTATGGGGGGGTCCCCCAAAGGGAAGAAAATTGTAGTGAAATTGGGGGAGAGTATGGGGTTCTCAACTTTATTCAGTTACAAGATGGCCAAGGGGTATGTGTGAACATGTTCTATTTTTCATTGCAAAATTATATACAGTACCCAGCCATTTGAGCTTCCAAAATATCTATGAAACCTCAAGGGAAAACAGTTTTTTTTAAAAAAATATGTTTAAGAAAGAAAAGGAAAGGAAACAAATGCATAAGATGTTGCTCATTTAAGGAAGAACCTAACTGATCGGTCTGCTGTAGGCACCTGATGGACCCTGTTGGGTTTCAAAACTAGGTTGTTGCTGAGGCTCTGATGCATTGTTCAGCTAAGATCTCAGTCGCTGCTTGGAAGAAGAGAGTGAAAATAGATAGGACTTTCCTTGTACAGACTCTTAGTCTATCCTATTGAACGTAAATAGGCAGCTGAGACTCCAATATAAACAATTTCTTCAATAGTTATTTTCCACGCAGATTCCATGCTTCAATCTCTTCTATTGAGAGAAGGGATATCTTAACCAGGAGCTCGGTACGGCTAGGCACACCTTAGCCTCCCCCTTTACCATGCCTCCCTCCAATCATATTCCAGCATTTGAAATACAACCAGATGCCTGCAAAGCTCTTGGAAACTTTGTACAAGTACCAAGGATATGAAGTCAGAAAGAAGGCCCAGTAAAAGAAAGAAAGAAAGAAGGCCCTGTAAAAAATGCAGCATGGATTTGGCTTCAAAAAGTTTAAGGGCTAGAGATTACGTAGCAGCTGCCTTTATTTAAAAGAAGGGGAAAAAACTTAAGGAGTGACAGCAACCTTCTCCTGGGTGTTCTGTGCCTCATACATTCCATGATGCTTCTTTGAACCAGATGCATGGGAAACTATTTATTTATTTATTTATTTATTTTAATGTTATTTAATATGAATTGGTAATTAATGGTATTTAGTGTTGGAAAAATACAGTGGGTAATTTCCACCCAGCATACTCCATATATCCTATATCCTATATCCAAATCAGAGCAAGTGTACGTACCATTCAGTACAGCTAGCAAAAACATATAGCCTAATGTTTATTTATAGAGCTTCAGCAAACATCAAAAACATTTAACTGGCAAAAACAAGATAAAAGGCAGTCAAAAGCAGGGAGAGAAAAACATGAACAACAGGTAACAATTTCAATTATATCTCTCTATATATCTGTCGAAGGCTTTCACGGCCGGCATACGAAGGCTGGTGTGGATCTTCCGGGTTGTGTGGCCGTGGTCTGGAAGTTCTGTTTCCTAACGTTTCGCCAGCATCTGTGACCGGCATCTTCAGAGTACAGGAGCACAGACAGGAGCAGTTCTCTCTGTGCCCAGGATGGTGTGACCCTTTTGTGGGTATTTATAGAGATGTGGAGGGGGGTGGTATGGGGTGTTAATGAGTGGCTGCTTGCCCAGGTGTCAGGAGATCTGTGTATCTTCCTGTGGGCCAGGCAGGGTCCCTTCTTCTATTGAGTTGTTAACGAGTGGCTGTTGAGGGTGATTAGCATGTTCATTGTGTGAGTTGTTTGCATGTCCTGGTGGCTGAGCTGAGTTCGTTGACCTTTTGCAGGCTGTATTTCTCAGGATTGGTAGCCAGGTTTTGTTGATTTTTAGACTCTCCTCTTTTTTATTGAAACTGTGCTGGTGTTTGTGAATCTCAATGGCTTCCCGGTATAGCCTGGTGTAGTGGCTGTTTGTGTTGTCCAGTGTCTCTGTGTTTTCAAATAGGATTTTGTGTCCAGTGTGCCTGAGAGCATGTTCAGCTACTGCAGATTTTTCTGGTTGCTGTAGTCTGCAGTGTCTTTCGTGTTCTTTTATCCTGGTATGGATGCTGCGTTTTGTGGTCCCGATGTATACTTGCCCGCAGCTGCATGGTATGCGATATACTCCTGCGGTGGTGAGGGGATCCCTTTTGTCTTTTGCTGATTTTAGCACTTGTTGTATTTTTCTGGTGGGTCTGAAGATTGTTTGGAAATTGTGTTTTTCCATCAGTTTTCCCATGCGGTCTGTGACCCCTTTGATGTAGGGCAGAAATACTTTGTTGGTGGGTGGCTGTTTTTCTTCTTCAGTCGCATGTTGGTTTCTTGGTTTGATGGCTCTTTTTATTTCATTCTTGGAGTAGCCATTCGCTTGCAGGACCCAATTAAGGTGGTTAAGTTCAGAGTCTAGGAATTGGGTTTCGCAGATCCGATTGGCACGATCCATGAGGGTTTTGATAATGCCTCTTTTCTGGCGTGGGTGGTGGTTGGAGTTTTTGTGTAGATACCGGTCTGTGTGGGTGGGTTTTCTGTAAACTTTGTGTCCTAATTTGAGGTCTGGTTTGCGTATGACCAAAGTGTCTAGAAATGGAAGTTTGCCGTCCATTTCTTTTTCCATAGTGAATTGTATATTGGGGTGGATGCTGTTTAGGTGGTCCAGGAACTTCTCTAGTTCTTCTTCCTCCTGACTCCAAATTGCGAAAGTGTCATCCACAAACCGGAACCAGACTGATGGGGTAACGGGTGCTGTTTCCAAAGCCTGTTTTTCAAAATGTTCCATGTAGAAATTTGCTACGACCGGGCTATGAGTTCTACGAACAGATGGACGGCGTCGCCATGGGAAGCCCCCTGAGCCCGGTCGTAGCAAATTTCTACATGGAACATTTTGAAAAACAGGCTTTGGAAACAGCACCCGTTACCCCATCAGTCTGGTTCCGGTTTGTGGATGACACTTTCGCAATTTGGAGTCAGGAGGAAGAAGAACTAGAGAAGTTCCTGGACCACCTAAACAGCATCCACCCCAATATACAATTCACTATGGAAAAAGAAATGGACGGCAAACTTCCATTTCTAGACACTTTGGTCATACGCAAACCAGACCTCAAATTAGGACACAAAGTTTACAGAAAACCCACCCACACAGACCGGTATCTACACAAAAACTCCAACCACCACCCACGCCAGAAAAGAGGCATTATCAAAACCCTCATGGATCGTGCCAATCGGATCTGCGAAACCCAATTCCTAGACTCTGAACTTAACCACCTTAATTGGGTCCTGCAAGCGAATGGCTACTCCAAGAATGAAATAAAAAGAGCCATCAAACCAAGAAACCAACATGCGACTGAAGAAGAAAAACAGCCACCCACCAACAAAGTATTTCTGCCCTACATCAAAGGGGTCACAGACCGCATGGGAAAACTGATGGAAAAACACAATTTCCAAACAATCTTCAGACCCACCAGAAAAATACAACAAGTGCTAAAATCAGCAAAAGACAAAAGGGATCCCCTCACCACCGCAGGAGTATATCGCATACCATGCAGCTGCGGGCAAGTATACATCGGGACCACAAAACGCAGCATCCATACCAGGATAAAAGAACACGAAAGACACTGCAGACTACAGCAACCAGAAAAATCTGCAGTAGCTGAACATGCTCTCAGGCACACTGGACACAAAATCCTATTTGAAAACACAGAGACACTGGACAACACAAACAGCCACTACACCAGGCTATACCGGGAAGCCATTGAGATTCACAAACACCAGCACAGTTTCAATAAAAAAGAGGAGAGTCTAAAAATCAACAAAACCTGGCTACCAATCCTGAGAAATACAGCCTGCAAAAGGTCAACGAACTCAGCTCAGCCACCAGGACATGCAAACAACTCACACAATGAACATGCTAATCACCCTCAACAGCCACTCGTTAACAACTCAATAGAAGAAGGGACCCTGCCTGGCCCACAGGAAGATACACAGATCTCCTGACACCTGGGCAAGCAGCCACTCATTAACACCCCATACCACCCCCCTCCACATCTCTATAAATACCCACAAAAGGGTCACACCATCCTGGGTACAGAGAGAACTGCTCCTGTCTGTGCTCCTGTACTCTGAAGATGCCGGTCACAGATGCTGGCGAAACGTTAGGAAACAGAACTTCCAGACCACGGCCACACAACCCGGAAGATCCACACCAGCCTCTCTATATATCTGTCTATCAAAAAGCAAGAGCTTTCCAGAGCCCTTGGAAACAATACTGTTGTCAGGTTTAGCCCAGGAAACTCCAGGAGACAATACAGATTCAATCCAGCAAGGTTTATTTGGCTTCACCCCATTTACAGAATCTTCTCAGACTGAGAGCAGTTCCCAGGGTCAAACTACAAACATCACTAGCATTCCTCAGGGAGGGGCCAGTCTCATCCTCTTATCTCTTCTTCGCTCATCTGGGGATGAGAGTCCATGTTTCACACCCCTGCTGGGTAATTAGCATGGACAGTCTCAAAAGGAATGGCTTTCAGTTTTCCCAACTTTAGCCGTTTTATATACATAACAGCAGCAGAATAGAGATGAAAAGTAGGACAACAGGTGATTCCCTCCTTTATTCTGCATCATAAAGGGAATGACTAGAACACATTCCATCCAGCAGCCAACATTCAGATAAGCAGGGATTAACACTGGGCAAACTATCAGGCAGAAAACAATATTCTAATCAAGGATCCACCAAGGAAGAAATCACACCCTCACCAAAACTGGCAGGGCAAGCTACTATATATAACAGGTAGGAAGCCCCACATCTACTCACACTGAGGATGTTACCTAGTTGGGTAATGAAATGTCTGCAAGCAAACAACCAAGCTCAGAGAGCACCAAGAATTTCACAGAGAACAATTTGGCAGACAGACTAATGTAGTCAACATTTAAAACATGACACACGCTCAACCAAATTTCCATTGATCCACCAGGAATGCATATTTTGTTTCCTAATGCAGAAATGACAGAACTATATATGATCAGATGGAAAAACCATTATTCTCCACAATGGCATCTGGAAAGTGGGAGGGGGGAGTGGTCAAATTGTGTCAAAATTAGCAAGTTGGTGGATAGAGCATGCTGAAAGCTCCACCCCTTTTGTATATGATGATTTTGTATCATCATCTTGCTGATTTTGACCCTCTGCCCCAAGGAAGCTGTTGCTCCACATTGATAAGGTAAGCTGAAAAGCATCATCAAATAAAGCCAAAAGCACTTGCGGGACAAAAGAGAAAAACAGAAGTCCCCTTCCTCCCCCCTACATACCCCAAAAGAAAATGTATGAGAAATTAATATTAATATATTTCGAGTATACCGAACTATGCTGCAGATAAGTATATTGTTGATATATCATGGAATATTGAAACGTACAGAATGTGGGTCCCTACACTGAGAGTGCAAATGCTCACAGACATTTTTTCAAGCATAGTTGCAATATTTAACTGAAATATACAGAGGCTGGGGCAGGGGCAGTGAGCTCTCCTTTATCTCTTGGCCACCTGAGAATTTCTTTAAAATGATTAGACAAATTCCCCAAATAAAAGGGAACAAGCAGATTCCTTTCTTTGATTTAAAAGGATTTACTTTAGAGATGATTATCTTTCCATCTTCTCAGATCAGGTCTAGCTGATGCTTACCACGTGCCTACAATTAATTAAGGAACGGAGTGCCTTTGGGCAGAAAAGCAAGATGTAAACTAACTGAAGCTGAATGACCTGCAAGTTTTATGTGGCCTAGTTTAGTGATGAAGTCCTGAAAAGATTGGGTCTCCTTCTCAGTAATTGCTGTGCCCTAACAATAGAGCCCCTCTTATGGGAAACTGAGCTGGTGCTTAATCTCCTATTAAGCTCCAGACTGGGGCTTTTCTTTTTTCACCTGAGCTCTGGTGATCTACGGCTTCCAGTTTTTTAAGAACACGTTGTTGCTGGTCATTAACAGTAGATGGTCTGTCCTGCTAGCATTTTATTGCTACTTTGAGAACTGTGATTTTATTTACTGCAGGAAGAATTGTGCTGCGGCTGGATCTCTGGTTGTTTTATCTTCTGGAGAACTGCCTTGAATGCCACTGTGTCACAGAAGTGCTGCAGAGAAGCATTTTGAGCAAATTAATTAAATAAGGTAGCACAGGGATTCCAGACTTTTATAGGTAAAGAGGTAGCCTACTAAAGAAGGGAAGGTACTGCTGCTTGTCATGCAGGGACAAGAAAGTGGCACTGCTTGAACTTTTCCATAGAAGTATAGACTGCTTTTCCTCTATTGCATCTGCAGTCTTTTGCATAATCTGTTTTGCAAAACAGATTATGCAGCTACTACAGTATCTTTTATCCTCCTTAGCAGGTGTGCTCGTGTGTGTGTGTGTGTGTGTGTGTGTGTGTTTGGCAAGCCAAAGTTGGATGAAATGGTGGAAAATCACATACATACACACAGGAGGAAAACATTACTCGGTTGGGTTTTTGACACAGTATGGAAGTGGTTTGCCGTTGCCTTCTGGGAATGTTTTTAACTTTTCCAGGTAGCCTATGTTCCTGAAATGTCCTGGTGGTTTCTCATCTACCCCTGTTTAGCTTTTTTTGAGATAAGCGATTGGTTTAGTTCGGTGCTGGTATCTGCTATAGATGCTGTCTTCAGTTGAGTTCACCTCTTGGTGACTGCAACTATTACTTCCATTCAGATTTCTCAGCATTGTTGCAGAAGTGGTTTGCCAATGGGTTATTTTAGTATGCTTTTCACCTTCTTAATATAGGCAATAACCCTGGACTTCTCAGATGGTTTCCCCAGGCAAATATTATCCAGGTCCAACTCTACTCAGTTTCCAAGATCAGCCAAACTCAGCTAGGTGCTGTCTCCTGAAAAACAAAATAGGAAGTTAAAAGATTGCATGCATAACTACTGCAATTACTGGGTTATTGCCCGATGCAGGAACATGGGTCTGCCCTTGAAGACCACCCAGGAATTATAACTGATCCAGAATGTGGTGGCTCACACAGTACTGGCCGTTGCTCAGGTTGCCCATGTTATGCCACTACTACATGAGCTGCATTAGCTCCTAGTTTGCTTCTGGGCACATTTCAAGGTGCTGTTTATCACCTTTAAAGCCCTGCATGGCACAGGACCAGGTTATTTGTGCAACTGCCTCTCCCTGAGGGTATCTGCTCATTCTACCACTTTGAATAGGGTAGGTGTGCTCCAGGACCTTCCCTTAAATGTTGTCAGCTGTCGGGGCCTAGGGAGCACATCTTTTCCAAAGCAGCCCCTGCCCTGTGGAACCCCCCTCTCCCGAAGATCTGGCAGGCCTCCACCCTCCTAGCCTTCTGCTGGGATGAGGTGAGGCTGGAGCCCAGTGATTGTGTTTGTAATTGATGGGTTGGGGGGGGGGGGGTCAGGATGTTGGTTTTATTGTTTCCTTTGGTTTGACTATAGTTTTGTGAGCCACCCAGAGTTGTGACAAACATGATGAGTGGCCATACAAGTCTTTTAAATGAATGAATGAATGAACTTCTGTGAATGAGTCTGGGAAATTGTACAGTACAAACTTTCTTCGGAAGTAATTTTTTTTCTTTTCATTGTTTTCCTTTCTGTCTGTGTAGTTAATGAACTATCACTATCCATCTGTACTAGAAGCATATTACAATATTTAGCTCCTGATTCACCAGTTAAAGATTGGTAGTTTAGATGCAATTAGAATTTCACTTTCTGTTAAAATGCTCATTACAGGTTTGCCAACATATTCTCTCCCCGGGCAGCCTGTTTTCTCCGAGAGATGCTTAGAGCATCTCTTTGGTCTGAATGTCCTTGATAAAGGGAACAGTTTGCTGGATTCCTCCTAGCAAGTGACAGGAAAAAGGAGGAAATTAGTCTTCTGCCAATATCAAAATTATATTTGTTACTGATGGCATTGATTACTTCAGTAATCAACGACTTCTTTCTAAACTGAAAAGTCCTTTATTATAGGGTTTATATACATAATTCTAGAAGTGAATAGCAACAAAAATAAACTGTAGAGAAAAAAAAATTGGAAAGTTGTCCTGAGTTTGGGATCTCTATGGTGTTTACACAGTGCCACCTAGTGTTGGTAAATATATACAGCTAAAAGCTAGGAAGAAAAAAATATGTTGCTATTTATCTACTTACCGTATTTTTCCGGGTATAAGACGATACTTTTTTCTAAAATCCTTACCCGAAAAATTGAAGGGCGTCTTATTCAAGGAAGTCAGCCGAAAATCGCACGGTTACAAAACTGCCCATACTTTGTTTCTGCAGGCAGGCTTCCTCCTATTGCTAGCCTCCAATCACGAGTAAAATAGCTTGTCTCCCAAACAGACTTCCTCCAATCACGAGCCTTATGTAACTGACGTCAGCTGATCCTGAACAAACCAATTAGAGGAAGTCTGTTTGCAGAGACAAGCTATCAGCAGTTTCACTCATGCTTGAATGCAATCAGTTATGCAAAAGAGCATGGAAATAGAGCTGCAGAGAGACGGTTTGGACCTCCTCCCACCAAGTGTATCAGGTAAATGTTAACTAATTACTAAATAAAAATGTGTTCTGCACTATCTTTAAAATATTGATTTCTTAATTTGGGGTTGGAAAAATGGGGGTCGTCTTGTACATGGGGGCGTCTTATTGTCGGAAAAATACGGTATTTTGTTCAAAACCTGAATTGATGGGCAGGAAAGGAACTGCTTGATCATTATATGACTTGCTGTGATCTTATAAACAGAAAGGTATACAGTATTGCTGCTATTGTGGAATAGGCAGCTGTTATTTTAATTGTTCCTTATTTTTTTGCTATTTTTATTATTGATTTGGAGTTGTTTTTGCATTTATATATGTTAATGATAGCTTTCATTGTTGCAAATGCCAGGAATTGTTACTGATTCATCAGTATATAAGCACAAAAGACAGACCGGAAAAAAAAATCACCAAGGAAGGTGTCCATGAATAGAAGTTGCCATGTCCAAATGCTATATAGACGCTTTCTGTTGCTGCTGTCTTTTGTTATACATCCAGAAGTCACACTGTATAGGAGAGCCCCAATGGATGTAAGCATGGCAGAACAGAAAGGGCCACGAAGTACATAGATACACACCTTCCCCAACCATGAAGCTTGCATGGATCTTCAGCATGCTCCTTCAGACCCAAGGCCCTCTCCACTGCAACGAACAGCTCCAGCTTTCCGGCACCTGTTAATTATACAAATATTGACCATTAGTGGGTCTGTACAAACTTGATGTCCTAGACCCAAGTATATTCATGTATTTTGTGTATGTAGCAAAGAAGGAGAAAAGAAGTGGCTGCAAGAGTTGCAGCTTGAGCAGAGAAAAAACAAGTGGTATCATGGCTAAGAGAGGAGAACAGGACAAATTTGAGGAAGTAAGCAGAACTGCCCTACCTACTCCTATAGCAGAGATGAGAGCAGGTGGTTCTCCAAAAGCCACTGAACTACAGCTCCCAGCAGCCTGATCTAGCACAATCAATGATGAGCTATTCTGGGAGTTGTGGTTCAGCAACAACTAGAAGGCCACAAGTTCCCTATCCCATTTTATATTTAACTTCTCACAGCAGAATGTGGAATATCAACTTCAGAGATGCCAGGTAGAACTCAGATTGGTTTCAGCCAACTTTGGGCAAAAGACATACCAGGTAGACTTGCTGTATGAGCCACAGATACATCATTGTATCCTTAGGGCCAGAATAGTCAGATCCTTTTTCTGAATCCTACAGAAGCACTCAATGGAGGGTTGTTTAGTGGTCTGAGCTAACAGGAGAGCTATTCCTGAAGACTGGGGGTTATCTTTAGGTTTTCTGTGTATCTGATACTCCATAGGGAAGTCAAGAAAGAGAACCCACCAATTCTTCTTGAGGAGGTCTATTCTACCCTCAAGGTACTGTTATGATTAAAATATTTTTCTTAATGGTCAGCTGAAAACTGCTTCCTTGAAATTTCCACCTCTGGTTCTAGAGCAACAACAATCACCTCTGTTCCATGTCAGCCTTTCAGATTTTTGACATCAAGCATTGTTGTTGTTGTTCAGTCGTTAAGTCATGTCCGACTCTTCGTGACCACATGAACCATATCGCACCAGGCCTTCCTGTCCTTCACTGCCTCCACGAGTTTGCTCAGTTTCATGCTCATTGCTTCAGTGATGCTATCTAACCATCTCATCCTCTGCCGTCCTCTTCTCCTTTTGCCTTCAATCTTTCCCAGCATCAGGGTCTTTTCCAAAGAGTCCAGGCTCTTTGTCCAGGCTAAATTTACTCAGAGCTTTTAACAGGTCCTCACAGGAATTGATCCTCCTTCCTTCCTTCTGAGTCCAACTCCAGGTGACTACATGGGCAAAGCTATATAGTTTTCTCATCAGCAGTACAGAAAGCTTGTTATTGCTTTCTTCCTGGATGCTTTTTTCACCTACCCAAACTCTTCATCAATCTAGTTGCCATTCCTGCCATTCTCTAGATCAATGTTTCTCAACCTTAGCAACTTTAAGAGGTGTGGATTTCAATTCCTAGAATTCCCCAGCCAAAATCGAGACAATGCATCAGTTCAGATATTCAGTAGGAGGTACTGCTGTTTCATTACTGTTTAATGATGAAGTGGTGAAATAAGAATGTTTAGCAGGGAATTTATATATATTCCAAATGAATAAATTGCTTCAGAATGCCCACAATTCTACTTGAGCCTTAAAATCAGAAATATAATGTCCAGGAAGACTTCATCTATTTTAATTAATGTTTATTCTGTTTTTACTGTAAACCGCCCAGAGTCACTCCACAGTGAGATGGGCGGCGACAAATTTGAAATATAAATAAATAAATAAAAACAATATTCATCCACCTATTATTTTGTTTTTTCTTTCCCTTTTGTAATTTTTTTGAATTACATAAAGAGAGTTTGCAATTATACAGTTACAATAACCATTGAATTGTCAGTCTCTTCATTTTTCAAGGTAATGTACAAATCTAATGCAAAATTTAAGCTTGATGGAATTAGTAAAAATTTATCACAAATAAAATAATTCCATTCTCGGGAAGAAAGTACTAAGATTAACACTTTTAATATCTTTGCTGCCATTAATTAACAAATGGCCTCTACTTTCTTGAAAATAAATTTATTGACTTTCTCTGTCCTTCTACTGAATCAGACTAAATGAATTAGCTAACTATAAGAAATGTATTCCAAGTTCTTTTTAACCTATCATCTATTAGAATCCCTGATCTTTTTCATGGACTTGCAATTTCATTCTTGCCACAATAATTAGATTAGTCTGATCAGCATAGTTCTTTCTTCTGTGTCGGGACTGCCATAACTGGATATGCAAGCTACTGTACAGCACAGTGGAATGACTCATATTACACAATTTTTGGTACCCTGTACCTATTGTAATGCAGGCTGTTGTTTGGAAACAGGCCACCTTGTATTCAGGAGGCACTCTTATAATTTAGCCAAAGAATATGTTCTGTCCCAACAGAGAAAATTGCAAGAAATGTGCAGATTGACAGAATTCTGGGTCCAGAATATAAAACAAAATAGATTGCCTTCTTGAATCAGATCTAGGTTCATGTAGTCTAATTTTCTTCCAAAAGCTATCCCAGGTGGCTATAGAAACAATCACTCCAGCAGCCCCCAGGACAAAGACAATTTAGGATTTTCTTCATTCCAATATGTAGGCTACTTTAGATTTTGAAATGGTGGGTTCCTGCTAAAGCTGTTTGAAATCAATACTTTTAATTTAAATTAATTATCTTATTTACCTAGCATTAAAAAACACCCGACTTCCAAATGATTCTGGGAGCTTTTTATTCTGCCTTGCCAAGCTGATGGTCTTGCCTGCAGCATTTAAGGCAGACAGTTGAATTACATGAAAACTGCTGTAAATGACCTTTCTTCTGTAGGTGTATTTGGGGGAATATAAATATTATTTAGCATATCTAAATCCTAAAAGCTATACAGATCCAATTTAAGTCAATGTTAAAATACATAGATAATGGAAGTATGATCAGCAATGTCCACAGGGGGATCCAATATGTCGGACTGACAAAGGCAAAATGGTGCCCTTGTGAAACAAGCTCCACCTCTTTGCATGTGCATCATGACATTACACACATGTCTAAATGAGCGAGGCTTGCCACACAAACGTTGCTTTCGTCATTTTGAGCCTGTGGACATCCATATGTATGATATTACTGCAGTGTTCTCCCATGCTTTATTATTAGATAACACAAGTGGGATTACAGTAGCAAGTTTGAGTGTGAAGACCTTCTGTTCAGGATTTCAGCCAGTTCAGATGTGCTCCCTTCCAAAATATTCTATTCAATTGTTTTGCCTCTCCACACACTTGTTCAACATATCCTGCCTCATGAGCAACTTATTTTACTGTGTTTGTTTTTCCATCCCCCTTAGCATTTTCTAAATAATTTCTAAGTTTCTGCAAATGTTTAGATATTCCAAGCCTGCTGATTGAGGATAGTGACGTTTTGGCACTGTCAGTAGAATTCTGCTACCAATACCATTTCCTGGGAATTTTTCATCAGCTGTTGTCTTCCACCATGTTGATATGTGCTAGGAGGAACTTTCTATTGTCTCTCCCTTACAAGAGAAGAGACACCTGGCAATTCCTCAAAGACTAATCCAAACATGTTGTGCAGCTCATTACAAAAATCACATTTGCCACACTCTATAAATATTTAAAAGTGAATATTTTGCTGGCAGAATATTCCCTGATGAGACCTAGTAATGGAGAATGAGTGGATCTGATTGCCAAGTCAAATACATTGGTATCATTCAGGAAAAATCCCTCCAAAATACACTTCTGCTAATACCAATGAAATGGCAATATTTATTATTGTTGGTATGGTTACTACTATTAGGTAAATAAAACATTTCATACAATGGACGCTTGTTTTCACTCAGCAGCAAAGGTCCTTAAATTCCAATCTAGAAGTGAGGAACATTCAAGCACCAAAGACTGGACGAGAATTCACCAGCTAGCTCAGTTAATTATACAACTGATCTGGGTAACTTATACAAACATTGTCTGCAGATAAGTGCAGGGCCACAGTGGGAAAAATATCATTTCATTGTTTGAAATGTATTTATTGACACAATGTAGAAGATACAGGTCTGCACTGTACACCAAGTTAAGCCATTGTTTACCTGAACCATATTTTGCTTAACAATTGCCTGGTCCATACCTAACAATAAAGCAGTTAGCTATGGTTCCTAAACCATTGTAACTGAGGTTACATTGCCTGCTAAAAACAAAACTCAGTCTAATTAAATGATGGTTTTTCATGATATGTGACCACAATCTGGGAAGTATCATAACCACCCAATTCTTCTTTATGTGCTTCCTCTGTCATTCTTGGCTTACCATTCTCAGCCCTAGCACACCATAGGACTTTGATTCAGAGAGGAATCTTGCCTGCATTCCCAGCAGAGATGCCAGATCCAATCTTGAGCTTGAGACTGTCAGTATGGACTTGAACTTTGAAACTTGGACTTGAAAAGATAGCTTTTCCTGAGTTGGACAATTTTTACTAGATTAGCAGACAGTAACAAAGAATTACAGAAAACTCTTAACAGCCATCTAGCGGTCATCTCAGATTTTTACAAGCCAGATATGGTAGTCCTACTTTGGCATCTCTTGGGGGTATTTTTCTGATGATCCTCTTTGACACTTTTTCTCTTTCTATTTCTTCTAGTTTTTCTTCCTATGCAACAAGTTGTTAGGTAAACAATTGATCTCTTTTGCCAGAGATCTAACTGATCCTTTGCAGAGGGCTTCTCAATGAGTTAAAGGACAACAGGTGGCCTTAGGGCTACAAGTTGCCTATCTATAAGCTGAAGCCTAGTCTTTAGTATGACTTAGCGCACGGGTGGGCAACTAGTGGCTCACATGCCATAAGTAGCTATCCTGCATCCAAACTGCAATCTTCAGAGCAGTCTCAGATTATGATGCTAAAACTAGCCTCACACATTTTGAGTGCCATTTCTCTCTTTCTTAAACAAGGAGCAAAACAGTGGCTTTATTTTGCTTCTTTAACCAATCCTCAGCACAAAAAGACTGAATAATTTTATATCTGGTGATGTAATTCCATTACTGCCCACACCCGCTATATCCTTCAGGGACTCCCACTTCCCACCATACACACACACACACACATACACACACACCCAAAATGCCAGTCTCTGGCTTAGTTCTTACCCAAGCATTCATAATTTGGGACTGGAAATGGGCTCCCTGCTGCCAAACAGAAGGCTGGACTGGGTGAGCTTCATACTTCCAATTCTTCACTTTTAGAGCATTTTATCATCCTAATATTATAGTTCTATTCCTCCTTAGGTAGGATGCTTATGATTAGAGATGAGGTAGTGTCAGGCCCAGCCCAAGAACAATGGTGAAACAGTCCAGTTGAGTTCAGTTCCTTTATTTGCTTGCACCATATAGACAGAATCTTGCCAGACTAAATCTATACTACTGCAATTGGTGGATATACCGTAGGAGATTCTAGGGAGTGGCTATCCTGAACCTCTTCTGCTTCCCACACTCCACCTCCGGACTGTGTCATCTTTTGTCTCCTTGCCCTTCCTGGAATGCACCCCCTTCTTCCTGATATTCTTGCTCTCTGCTGCAATCCACCACAACATCCCCCCCTTCATAGATAGATTCCATCACAGGTAGCTTCATAATATGTTACTAAGAAAAAAAATACACTTCCTTTAAGATTACATAAATAGGCATGAAAGCAAACTTTAAAGGGATAAGCATCAATAAGATCAATTAAACATTTATCAAGGACTATGACATGGCAAGGCAATCATTCACAAAACCCTACAATTGAAATGACAATTTGAAGGATCTTTTCAAGTACTTCAGCAAACCATCTATCATTTTTATTTCCAACAGATGTCACATGCTACTGAAAGAACCAGTATCACTAGATAACTAGTCCAATGCACTGCTGCAAAATGCAGACTCTGAAAATTTTATCATAATTCTCCAATATTATATGTTTTTGTAATGCCTAAAGCATTAGTTCCAGATGTTCAGGAATTTGATGGCACTCTTGGGTTTGGATTTTCTTTTCCCTGATGCTATAAAGTTCCCATTTTCTTAACTATAATAAAAGTTGTCAAAATGTGCCTTCTTTTTTTTTTAATGAAGAAGAAAAATAGAATATCATTTAACACCCAAACAACTGGGAAAAGCTTTTCATGGCTCCTAGTGGAATTATAAGCACATATATATCACTCAGTAGTTTTCTTTTGCCATCACATCACTTACTTAAGGATCTGTATCACCATTATTATCGAAATCCATTGGATGTAGCTGTTATTTTAGCAGGTTGCATCAACTTTGCCTCATAATTTGAAAATGGACTATGATCAATAAAACAGACAATCAAACATTGCTCAGATTATCATCATGCTAGTCATGGGATAATAAAAACATTATTTAAATAAATATTATTTTTAAAATAAGTATTTACTTTGAGAAGTGATTAAAAAGTGGCAAAAAGGGGTGTAGATGGTATGTTCATGTATGATTTTATATTGGGTTATCCCATAAATGAATATATTCTCATAACAAATGGATACTGAGGAGTGCTTTTTCCAAGAGTCAAGAAACATGACCTGTTTCTTCCCACCCACAGGCTCTTTCCTGCATTCGATTGACTTTAAGTCTGATTTGTTCTGTGCATCTTCCAATGCACCCAATCATTATATTAAAGAAGAAGCCTTTCTATATCTCACATAGAAATACAGGTGAAACTCAAAAAATTAGAATATCGTGCAAATGTTCATTTATGTCAGTAGGGCAACTCAAAAGGTGAAACCAATATATGAGATAGACACATTACATGCAAAGCGAGATATGTCAAGCCTTACTTTGGTATAATTGTGATGATTATGGCGTACAGCTTATGAAAACCCCAAATTCACAATCTCAGAAAATTAGAATAGTGTGAAAAGGTTCAATATTCTAGGCTCAAAGTGTCCCCCTCTAATCAGCTAATGAATCCATAACACCTGCAAAGGGTTCCTGCGCCTTTAAATGGTCTCTCAGGCTGGTTCAGTAGGAATCACAAGCATGGGAAAGACTGCTGACCTGACAGTTGTGCAGAAAACCATCACTGACACCCTCCATAAGGAGGGAAAGCCCAAAAGGTAATTGCAAAAGAAGTTGGATGTTCCCAAAGTGCTGTATCAAAGCTCATCAATAGAAGGTTATGTGGAAGGGAAAAGTGTGGTAGAAAAAGGTGCACAAGCAGCAGGGATGACCGCAGCCTGGAGAGGATTGTCAGGAAAAGGCCATTCAAAAGTGTTGGGGACTTTCACAAGGAGTGGACTGAGGCTGGAGTTAGTGCATCAAGAGCCACCACACACAGACGGATCCTGGACATGGGCTTCAAATGTCGTATTCCTCTTGTCAAACCGCTCCTGAACAACAAACAACGTCAGAAGCGTCTTACCTGGGCTACAGAAAAAAAGAACTGGTCTGTTGCCCAGTGGTCCAAAGTCCTCTTTTCTGATGAGAGCAATTTGTGCATCTCATTTGGGAACCAAGGACCCAGAGTCTGGAGGAAGAATGGAGAGGCACACAATGCACGATGCTTGAAGTCCAGTGTGAAGTTTCCACAGTCTGTGTTGATTTGGGGAGCCATGTCATCTGGCGGTGTTGGTCCACTGTGCTTCATTAAGTCCAGGGTCAACGCAGCCGTCTACCAGGAGATTTTGGAGCACTTCATGCTTCCTTCTGCAGATGAGCTT
Organism: Liasis olivaceus; assembly: GCA_030867105.1. NCBI lineage: Eukaryota > Metazoa > Chordata > Lepidosauria > Squamata > Pythonidae > Liasis > Liasis olivaceus. The sequence goes on along the minus strand of CM061350.1, from coordinate 176,676,448 downwards.
TATGGGGATGCTGACTTCATTTTCCAGCAGGACGTGGCACCTGCCCACACTGCCAAAAGTACCAAAACCTAGTTCAGTGACCATGGGATTACTGTGCTTGATTGGCTAGCAAACTCGCCTGACGTGAACCCCATAGAGAATCTATGGGGCATTGCCAAGAGAAAGACGAGGGACATGAGACCGAACAATGCAGCGGAGCTGAAGGCCGCTATTGAAGCATCCTGGTCTTCCATAACACCTCAGCAGTGCCACAGGCTGATAGCATCCATGCCACGCCGCATTGCGGCAGTCATTGCTGCAAAAGGGGCCCAAACCAAATACTGAGTACATATGCATGCTTCTACTTTGCAGAGGTCCGATATTGTTCTATTTCCAATCCTTGTGTTATTGATGTCATGTAATATTCTAATTTTCTGAGATTGTGAATTTGGGGTTTTCATAAGCTGAACGCCATAATCATCACAATTATACCAAAGTAAGGCTTGACATATCTCGCTTTGCATGTAATGCGTCTATCTCATATATTGGTTTCACCTTTTGAGTTGCCATACTGACATAAATGAACATTTGCACGATATTCTAATTTTTCGAGTTTCACCTGTATGCAGCGACTCATTCTTTTCCAGGCTGTCAGTATTAAACCTCTTCCCAGCATTTTCCTGCAAAGTCTTGAATGCAGAACTGCCTTGGGAGGATTATCTTAGATATTTGTTTCAAATAATGCTTCCTTAAAGGAAGGTGTTTAAGACAGGAAATCCAGCCCAATCTTTTCTGAATCAGAGGATTTATCAGCACCATCTACAATACCTGAAAGGGACAGTCCCAAGGAAATCAATCTGAAGCATCAAAGGAGGGTTTGGTGAGAGCGCAGTTGTAAATATTCACTGCCCTAAGAACCAAATGGGAGAAAGGACAATAGTAAGGCTTGCAGTACACCTGTAGCTATGAGATGCAAGTGTACCTTCAGGTGATGTCACAGCAGGAATTCTTTTTTCCTTTGATGACGTGTTGGCTTGTTCCACTCGGGCCCTTCTTTTATACGGTAAGTCTACGGATCTTTGCAATTCATTTACCTCATACAATCTAGTCTACTCCTCAGTTCTCTTAGAAATTATATCATGTTGCCATGGTCAACCTAGTCTCTCTGTATCTGTATCTCACAGCAACCAGAACATACTTACACAGAGTTGTGTAAAAATCATTATTTTGATTTTGATTTTTAGGTTATACATGTAATCTCCGAACACAAATTCACGTATTTTGTCCAGGTAATTTCTTGTCCTTTGTTCTCATTTTAAAAAGCCCTTTGCCTTCCTTTTGTAGAATTATACACAGAACGTGACCTAACCAAGCCTCTTCCCTAATTCCAGTGACAAAAATACCTTGCTCTATTCATCATGCTGTTACTCTTCTTTATCATCACATTTTTCATCTCTCCCCACTTCTCTTCAGGAGGTTTTTTTTTTTTTTTAAGATGACTTCCTTTTATTTATTTTTCAAGTGTATTTTTAACCATGAATGAACATTACAAAATCATGGGAAATTATATACAGTCTTCAGAAATGAAACACAGTGTCAGGCTGCTTTTAGATCTGTCATGAACAGGGATGTTTAATTATCAGACTAAATGACAGCAGTAAAACATGAAAAGTTAGAGATGTTACAGTGTTCCATTCCCCACCAAATCATAGTAAGTAAATGATCATATTTATACAAATGGAATCCTATTATTTGGGCAGTAAAATAGCTGCTTCTCTTGTGCCAACAGCAAATTAGCCTTGAGGACAATGAAATGGGAACTTTGGAGAGGGACACCAGAAAGAAGGGATGGAGGTACTGAGTGGAGACAGAGACTGAAGGGGAGAGAAAGAGAGGAAAGGAAGTGTTCCTGGCTACGAAAGGAACACCTTGCATGACTAACCTTGAAAAACAAAACAAAACTGAAAGCCTGGGTTTAAGAGCAAGAGCATCCTTAGTTAACCATAATCATAACATAGAAATGAAAAGGGAACTAAGACAAAACAAAAAATTAAAAGGGGGAATAATATGTGGTATGTAGAAAGAGATGAGAGCCAGTTCAGTGTAGTTGTTGAAGGTGCTGGATTAGAACCCAGAAGACTATAACTTCTAATCCTGTGTAATGGGCAGAAGGAATAATTTTGAGGAACAGGAGGGAGAGCTGCAACCAAGACAATGGTCAGAGAAAAGAAATTTGAGTCCAGAGCAGAAATGTAATTTGAGAAAGCATCTCAGACAGAACCCTCCTTAGTTCTCACAGAGAAAAAGGGAGGGAAGACTTGTAAAATTCTGTTACTAGAACCTTATAATAAAAGTAGTATTAGCTTGAATATCTTTGGTCTATCTTGGAGGGCTGACACTCTGCCTTAGGCACACAGCCATCAGGGTAACTTTGGGCTAGTCACTTTTTCTCAACCAAGGAAGAAGATAGTGGCAAGCAACTGAAAAAAACTTCACGGTCTTGTCCATGTAGTCATCAGGGGTCTTGTTGTTGTTGTTCAGTCATTAAGTCGTGTCCAACTCTTTGTGACCCCAGGAACCATATCGCACCAGGCCTTCCTGTCCTTCACTGCCTCCCCGAGCTTGCTCAATTTCATGCTCATTGCTTCAGTGATGCTATCTAACCATCTCATCCTCTGCCGTCCTCTTCTCCTTTTGCCTTCAATCTTTCCCAGCATCAGGGTCTTTTCCAAAGAGTCCTCTCTTCACATTAGGTGACCAAAGTATCTGAGCTTGAGCTTCATCAGGGGTCTAGAGTGACTTGAAAGCACAAAAATAAATCAATATAGTTACAGATATGAAATTAGAACTCTGAAAGGTATCTGAAAGGAATCCTTCCCAAAGTGTGTTATAATTTTCCTTTGAAAATCTTACTAGCCTTATAGTTTTATGAGTTCCACTTATTTTCCAAGCACTGTCCTGTCTTTCTCCTGTTTTAGCCTGCACTCAAGCTCCTCTCACTGCTTTGTTCATTGTTCCCAAGTGACAGTTGACCAGGCATCTTGAAGGAGTCAGTATTGTGCAGCTATAGTACAGAAGACGGGAATTTATGAAGAGATAATACACATACAACACAGTGGGACTTTTTCCCTATTTTCCATTAGGTAGTATTTAGGGGAATAGCTACAATCTTTTAGCAAGTTTGATCTGATAAAGTTCCACAGGTTACACATTTTTAACAAAATAGAATATTCTTTGCCCACACTTTCACTCAAGCCAGTAATTCTTCCAATCACTCCCCTGACTCTAGCAACCAGAGCTGACCGCTGGGCTAAATTGCCTTGCACAACACTGATTTACAAATTGTCACTTGAAATGTTTCTCTCTCCAGCCAGAATCCTCCTTTTTCCAGGATTTCTTTTTCTATCCCCAGGAGTTTGTCTTCTTGTTCCCAGGAATTTGGTATGCCAAGTAATTGATAAGATGTGGATGTGCTTCTCTCACTTCCAGATAATGGCAACTTGAGTTCTCTTTCATTGACGCTAGTGCGCTCTCTCTCTCTCTCTCTCTCTCTCTCTCTCTCTCTCTCTATATATATATATATATATATATATACACATACACATATACATATATATATATATATATATATATATATATATATATATACTCTCTATATATAAACAAACCGTTGCCACAACCAAAGGACCCTTCTCAAAACTGCAAAGAAGCTGCCTCCTTGCAGAAGAGTTGACACAGCTGAAATGAAGGCTCTTCTGAAATGAAGGTATCAGAGCATGTATGGTTACAAAGATAACACTTCTACTGGGCCACCAGCAAACTGGTGGAGCATGTCAATGCATTTGCAGACAGCCAGGGAAATCTTTCAAAGCAGCTGCACCAGCTTGCCAGCCAGTCTCTATCTGAACAAAGTCTATGCTTTAGCAGAGAAGTTGTTAATGATCCAGCAGGAAGACAGCTCTTTATCTGAGTAAAGGCTAACAACGCATACTTTCTGATGCCAAATGCACTAAGATAAAATTCTGTCTTTCCCAAATGAGTATGAGGAGAAATAATGGATTGTTCTGTAATTGGTGCTGTTGTAATGGGCATCCATGATCTTGTTGAAAGGCCAATAGTCTTTTCTTTCATTGGTCTTGCTAAACTTTTTCATGCAGTGAGAAATCACAAATGACTGTGAATGGGCAGCAAACTGTTGGAAGGAGCAGAAAAGTGCATGAAATAATGGCTCATGTAAACATGCCAAGCCACTTAGCCTTTTGAATAATGTAGACTCTAGAGAACATCGATAGCCAAGAGCTGATGTATTCAAAGATTGTTCAAAAGAAATCCATTGTCACTGATGTAGCAGTATTTTTGTTCAGAGATCCTTAAAACAACCTAACTCAGCTCTTAAACAAAACTTGATCCTGCTGATGATTCCATCCTGATCTTTTCTATTACAGAAAGATTCTATGGTCCATGGATTGAATGCAAACCACAGCCTGATTCCATCTGGCCTGCAGGGCTAATCAGGACTGATAAACACTGAGCCCTAACTGGGATCTCTGGACAGGATTTAATTCTCTCAAGTCAGGTACGAACATTGCCTGTACTGTACCTGAAATGTATGCTTCCATTTTGGCCTGAATAATAAGGAACTCAATTTTTATTCAAAAAGAGCTTCTAATGGTCTTTGACTAAAACCAACAGAAACCATTCCTGAGAAGTGGTTCATTAATAACCTTCATTATTGGTTGGAAGGTCTGAGCAGCAGGGAATAAATGTCATCAATGTTGTTGATGGTCAGTTAGGTGGTACTGGAAACAAAACTTAGTGAACAGAATTTCAGGAGATTTGTACTTCAAATAGTTTTTCAGAGGCACTGCCTTAAATTAAAAGTTCAGTTTTTCATGGATAAAAATTGGATTTTAGTCCTGCAGAAAAAAAATTAAAAATAAAAAAGTCCTACAGAAATATAATAGTTCACATGAAATTCTGTATGATTTACTACATTTTTGCTTTGTACTGTATTCTATGCTCAGATTCTCCATAGATTTAGCAACTCTGTATGTGACATATTTCTATGAATTGACTTAGATACATTTTAAATACATCATCTTTATTATACATATGGTTCAATTCAATACGTTTCCTGGACTCAATATGTATGCTAAGTACAAAATGCTATTTTCTAAAGTTGGAGGCTACAGATACATAAAAGTTACATAGCTGAAATTCTCTATTAGTCTTGCCAAAACATTGTTTGGTGTGTTAATCCCAAGGAAATGTTATACAAAGAAGTAGATATTAAATCATGGAAAAAGATCTTTCAAGAACATGTGCTACTTTTAATATAATATGAATGATGACATCTGAAAAGGGTAGGTCTGGAGAGAATATATCTCTTCCAACTAGCATTTAAAATATTTGTTCATTTGGGCATATGTTAAGGCCCCTCCTCAAGCCATCTGTATGTTTCCAGAAACAGTCCCTGGTCTGCACTGAGGACTATATGCCTGTTTTTCCTGTCTGCACTGAGATGTGCCTTTGTTCTGGGCTCTTAATCATACCCCACTCCAGAGAACATTTCTTAGGTAGTCTATTCTTCCATCACATTGAGCATTTCAAAATAATATAGAAAGCTACCACTTGTATGTTAAATTTTATGGGCATAAATTCTGCTGTAATAAATGATCTTGGGACCTCTGCTGGAGCTCCTAGTATGGATCTTAAAATTTTATTTAGTGGAACTTTCAACTGCTGTCAGTTATTCTTTTAACCTGTACCTCCTAAATCAACTCATCCTTCTTTTATATCTGTGGTGTGTGTGTGTGTGTGTGAGAGAGAGAGAGAGAGAGAGAGAGAGAGATGGATGATAATATCTGGCAGATTTATTATTTCCTTATTAAGATAATCCCCACTTACTGTTTAAGCTGCTCCTGTCCTGCACTTAAACCAGCCTGACTCTAAGCTGGCTGAAAAAATATCCTGTCCAGACAGATATTTTGGTGACAGCTTGCAAGGTATTCAGTCTGCAACAGGCTACCACATTCTCCCGATAGACCAGTGTTTCTCAACCTTGGCAACTTGAAGATGTGTGGACTTCAACTCCCAGAATGCTGGCTGGGGAATTCTGGGAGTTGAAGTCCACACATCTTCAAGTTGCCAAGGTTGAGGAACCCTGCAGAAGACAATTCCTCTTCTGCTATGCCTTTCCACCCTTCTGGTCCAGGAAAGCAATGCCCAATCCAGTGGACATTTTTGAAAGCAAATGTTACTATGATGCCTTTGCTTCAGTATTTTTATTCAAAAGGAGGGAGATTTGCCCAGCAGCAATACAAGTTTTAATGCAAAAATCTCATTTCAAATCTTATATGGGGCTCCATTGTGGATTGCAGTCATCAACAAAAACACAAACCAATTGCAGGAAATGTTTTAAATGTTCCAACCTTTGTTCCAGATTCTATTACTCTCCTGAAAACCAGCCAATGCCCTCTGAAAACAAAAACTTGACTACTATATATACTTGCAAATAAGCCAAGAATGTAAGGTGCCAAAATACACCCAAAAAATTGGGTGGGCTTATCCACCAGTATATATGGTAATCCTTTTTTAAAGTACCTGTATATCCATATATACTGGTGGATAAGTCCACCCACGAATAAGCAGACTCTTACATTTTTAACCGACATGACATGAAAAACGTGGGTTGGCTTGTCCATGGGTGGCACAGTTTTCATGATATTTTGGTTAAAAATTCAAGGGTCAGCTTATCTGCAAATGGGCTTATTCGTGAGTATATATGATAAGTACAGTAAAATGTTGTTTTCAAATACATGTTTTGAAAAACAAGGAAGCATTGTTATGTGAAATTCCAAATTATTCTTAGGTAGATATGCGTTTTAAACAAGTGACCCAAATGATTAGTCAGACTGGTATTCACTTCTTTTTTAGAGGTATGACAGTAGTGTTTTACTGTATTAAATAAAGATTATGGGACAACCCAGTACAGGAAGTGCTGTAATGGCAAACACCAATGCTCCCTCTTCACCCCTAAATTTTGAAATAAATTAGAATTACACCTTTCAGCTTCCTATATCATTTAGCCATTTTACAATATGGCGGCGCCTCGTTTGGCTGCGGCTGCATTGGCTCTCAATAGTTTAGCGGTTGAGCAGCAAGTTTGTGCAGTTGGATTGATATCTGACCGGCAACACATACTGGAACTGCAGACGCACGACAGGCGTCCTGCTGTTTTGGGGAGACTACATTGCCTGGGGTTGCTGCATTGGCAAGGTCTGGAGACTTACAGGACTGCGGGGTCTCTCACTGGCATTGGCTGCTTTTCGAGGAGTTGGAGGAGACAGAGGAGATGGAGGAGATAGAGGAGGAGGTGGAGGAGGCGGTGTGATAGAAAGCGAAGGTGGGGGAGCCAGGGAGGACTAACAGCAAGGCTGAAGGTTAACCCACATAGAGCGCCGCTTCCATCCATTTTGTTTACTAATGTTCGTTCTCTGGAGAACAAAATGGATTATTTGAAGTTGGATTTTATGACAAGGCGTGAGGTGAAAGACTGTTGTGTTATAGTGCTGATGGAGACGTGGCTAAAGTCATCTGTTCCTGAGAAGGCTGTTGGCACGGAGGGGTTAACGATGTTCCGACTGGATAGGAGTCTCGCTCTGAGTGGAAAAACTCGAGGCGGTGGAGTATGCATTTATATCAATAACAGATGGTGCATCAACTCAAAGGATCATCAAATGCTGTTCAAGGAAAAATACAAGCAAAGAACAATAGCCCAGCTTGGGTTACATAAAAATTAGAGCTGGGCAAAAATGGCTTTTTAGAATTCTCCACCAAACTTGAGGGGAGAGAAAATGGGTGAATTTTTCTCTCTGAATTTCTTGAGGAGACATTCTCCAGCAAATTCGCAACAGGACTTTCTCTTAGAAATAGCACTAGTATCACCACTAGTGACACTAGCAATGGCCCTAGTAAAAGCCCAAGGGAAGGATTCCTTATCAGATCTTTTGGGATTTCTGGAAGCATGTGAAGCCAAGGAAGCTAGAAACCACTGGAAGGATGAGTGTATCAATGAGCAACAGGACATTCACATAGAGAGAGAGAAACACATGGCCATTTTGCAACTACTATAAATAAGTACAAAAACACAATACTTCATCCATGAGAATTCCTCCAAAATTATCTTCATCTCTGAAATAATGTCTAAAGCAAATTCCTTTTCCTTAAATTGAATCAGATCTGATAGAATAAATTCATGTAAATTTCTATCCTGGTACCACATAAATGCCAGCATATTGCTCTCACCACTTCTTTCTGGTCATTAAGGACTTTTCTTTTCTGCCTTTTCCTTCCATTACCTATCTTTTTTGTTCTTGTCTTCTTAGTCTCTAAGCTAAGGACATGACCTGTCTCAATATTTTTAATCCACGTGAACCATTATGGAAGACAATTATTGGCAAGTTGGCAATGTATATAGTAAGTAAAAGCAAAATCTCCTTCAAGTCAAACTTCTGGTGACTTCATGGACACATTCCTGTAGTTTTCATGATAACAATTTGGAAGAGGTTTACCATTGCTGTCATTCTAAGTTTCCAGTCCATCCTATATGTTGAGCTTTCCTTGAGAATTCCCATACAAATACTAACCGGTCTCAAATTAAAATACAGATGGTCCTTGTTTAACGACCACTCATTCAGTGACTGCTTGAACTTCAACAGCACTGAACAAGTGGTAGTTACAACTGGTCCTTGACGTTCCAGCCAGCTCAGTGCCTCCGCAGTCACATGATCACGATCCAGGCTCAGCAACTGGCCCGGATTTCCAACCATTGCAGTATCCTGCAGTCATGTGATTGTGATTTGCAACCTTCCCTGCCAGTTTCCCACAAGCAAAGTCAATGGGGAAGTCAGCAGGAAGTTGAAAGTCATGATCACATGAGGTCCTTACTTAATGGCCCGCACGGTCCTCACTTAACAACAGTAACCAAGGATTGCTGGAACTGCTGTCACTAAACAACACAGTGACATGATATTGTGCTTTATGACTGCATCACTTAGCAATGGAAATTCCAGTCCCAATTACTGTTGTTAACAGAGGACTACCTCTAAACTAACCAAAAGAGAGAAGCTGCTGGAGGTAGGCAAGAAGTGAGCATAGATTGTTGTTGTTGTTGTTGTTGTTGTTTTTAAGAAAAAAGTGTCTCTTTTTTGTCTTCCTTTAGTAGGACAGCATGACACAAAGAGACAGATTACTGAGAGAAGCAGAGTTCCTCCAGACTGTAACTCACTGCAGCAAAACACAGAGAGAACATTGTTCCTGCAATTCACAGTATTCCTTTCACCATCTCTGCCCATCCAATAAATTCTGATAGGTTGGCAGGCTCCAGGTCCCATCTCTTAAACAATGTTATCTTATGGGGTCCAGAAGAATTGCCTTCTGTTACCGCAGCTGCCCTATGGAATAGCATGCCCCCAAAGATCTGTGTGGCCCCAACCCTGCCTGCCTTTTGTAAGGTTTTGAAGACCTTGTTTTTCATCCAGTCATTGGATCAAAAGAATTTGTGAAACCATCTGGGATAATTGTTTCAATTGTTGGATTGGCTTCAACAAAATTTGTTGTATGCTTCATTATATTTTATTATGGTTAATTAATGTTTTGTTTTAATTATGTGCCACCTCGAGTTGCTAAGAAGGTGGCTACATAAATTGCCTAAATAAATAAATATCTAGATGCCCTTAGTAAGAGAAAGACATTCCAAACAAGAAGAAGGAAATCAGGATTCCTCAAGTCATCTTCTATCCTGAACTGCCGAAATCCCCTATGTTATGGCGGTGGTGGTGGTTTTACCATACTTGTTTTCCATGAAAATACAGACTTTAGCAGCACCATTTCTGAACCTAGTATCCTTCAGATACATTATGCTGACTGGAATTAGGAATGGGTAAATATGCCAGTTCGAATTCTCTGATTCTCATTTTTGCAAATATATCAAATTAGTCAATCCAACAATAATTCTTTAAAAGAATTTTTCATCAAAATTGTACCTATTTTGATTGATATTTCTCCAAAGACATCTATTTTTGTTTGTAATGTGCCCTAACATGTATTTTTTGCAAATAATTTCTGCAATATAATGCATTTTGATATGTTATTTTCATGAATATATAGATTTTTTAAACAGATTTTCCCATACTATGCATTTTTATTTTTGGTGTATCACACACCAAAGTGCAAAGAACTGAATTTGAATGAAAACTGAATTTTGTTTTTTTGTATTTGTTAAATATGTAAAATTAGATAAGTTTGTATATAAATAAAGAATAAAAGAATGTCTGCCCCTTCTCTAGAATTTGAAGTCCTAAAACATTAAAGGACACCTGGTTGGGAAAGGCTGTTCTACCATTTCAGTAGCCAAGGCAAAAGTCTCGCCTTCTGGCTATCTGTCATTTCATATGAAGTCCAAAAGTTTCAATAGGTGGTAAACATATCTCCTGTTTGGATAACTGAAAAGCAGACAATATCTCTGTGCTGTTAGGATAGTTCTTATACAGATGTTTCTGTAACTCTATCAAGATCCATTTCTGTCCATGCAGAACTAAGTCCCATTGAGTTAAATGAGACTTGTTCCCATTTAAGTTTGTACAACATTGCAGCCTTAATGGGCTTCTGTCTTTCTCTCATTAAATGATAATTAAATAGATTTTGCTGATGTCTGCCAGCAAAGCTCCAGGTTGAAATAAAAAGAGAAAGAGGGAGGGAAGGAGGTTGACCGCAAGTCCCAAGATTATGTATAAAATCAATGCTACACTAACTCAATAGCATTTCCCTGCAACTGAGGTTCACAAATTCCTCAGTTCTGAAGATGGGTTCTCATCAATTCACCAGGCAGCAATTTCTACTGGCAGCAGTTTGTTTTTAACTGCTCTTCACCCTCAGGAGGTGGAAGAGAAAGATTAGGTCTAACACCAAATCCAGAGATTTATCCATTTCAGAAACTGACAGGACAAAAGGAAACAGAATCTGAATGCAGGTCTTTTGATATTTAATGCAGGCTAATACCATCTGTTAGTATTTCAAATAATCCTTCAAACATATTTCCAGGATGTTATCTATAAAACCCTCAGTATAATGAAATAAAAAGAAAATGATGCCCTCAAGTCACATTTGACCCCCAGTGACTTCATCCATTCAATTTGTTGACAGTGTTACAGAAATCATTTGCCATTGACTTGTTGCAGGTTTTTGTTGTTGTTTTGTATTTACTTCCCAATCTAGCCAACAGCCCTGGAATTCCCAGGTGATCATCCATCCAAGTGCTAACAAGGACCAAGTCTGCTTAGCTTCCAAGATCAGCTAAGGCTGGCTAAGTATTGCCATCTGCTGAGGAACAGTGAAACATAAAATTTAAAAATGCTCAAGGAAAACAAAGAAAGCAACAATTGAGCTTTAAGATACACAAGTTTTTAAAAAAGCTCTTGCCTTGCCTGAAGGGGCAACACCATGGACAGGAAACGAATTACGAAAGGGGGTGCCATTCAATATTTGGGTATACTGTATATTTGAAGTGTCCTTTTGTTTTATTGTTAAAGCTACATGTCTTTCTTTAACAGCTGAAAACAGGTCTCTCCTTACTTTATCTACTCAGCTGTTTCAATGTGAAAAGCTGGGCTGAGAATTCATAGCTATCTGGCCTAAAATCATCCACTTAGCTCCAAGGTTGAGAAGAAACCCTGGTCCCAGTCCACTACCTTAACTATTATACTGCACTGCCTAACTGAAAGCATGTCCCAGTTCTCAGTAATTGTAATTCATCCCAGCCTAACAGCCTAGAGCCATCAGAAGGAAGAAGACTATCAGTAATGGTCAAACATCCCTCAATTATGATTGACAAAGACCAAGCTGAGTAATTTCTTTCTTTCCAGTGTTCGATTTTTGGCAGCAAATTATTCAACAAATTGAATAAAAGTTGCAGAGAAAGTATTCACACTGAAATAATGCCATTTAACTACCTATTTGTTTTAAAAACAGTACTCACACAAGAGAAAAACAGATTATACTTCTAGTGCTTTCCTATTTTTCTGTAGAAACAGGTATAGACCAAAGAACGGAGTAAGTCATTTTTTGACTACTGTGGGCCATGCAGGAGATGGAGATCATTATGGGATGGAACAATCATGCATGATCACATCTCAAGCACCACAACACTTTAGTTTGTTTTATCCATAGGTTTGGGAGGGTCTTCATTTTTTTAACTATGTTAACTCTGTTTCAGGACCTACCATATTTATGTTTTGAGGAGGCTTCAGATATCACAAAAGATGCATTTGAGGGTACATGTGGGGCCTCACGTTTCTCATCCCTACTCTGCAGCTATCTTCAGGTAAATGAAATACATGTTGAGAATTATCTCCTCTCCAAAAAAGAAAAAGAAAAAAAAAAGACAGTTTGGTTCTAGTTTTATATTAGTACAATCTGCATTTTTCTATTTTTCTGCCACATCAGATAAATTGGCATAATTTTCCCAATCTGTGAATTTTGTGTCTGTTCATTTAGTTTTTTCTGCTGTAGCCAATTCTTTAAATAGCCATTCTCTTACTGGAGCTTGGTGGACATATGGCTAAAGTATCTTGCAACAGCCCAATTTAAAGAGGAACTCCTTGACAGCTGGTGCAGTTGGACACAATGCAGATATTAAGAATGCAGCTGCAAGAAGTTATATAAACCATTGACCTATAGATCATACACAATTGTTCTTCTTAATGTACATATTCAGGCAATTCCAATATAGAATTTTCATGTTTTGTATTTGAATATGAAAGTGGAAAGTCTGTTTCCAACAATGCTAAAGCTCATTTGAAAACAATTCTACAAGAAAAAATCGATGTAGCTTTAAAGAAGGCAATCCAGCACTGTTTACTTGGATGGGAGACCACCAGAAAACTTCAGGGCTGTAGGCTGCACTAGGAAGCCCAATAAACAACTCAAAAGAAGGCAGTGGCAAACTCCTTCCCTACCATTGCCAAGAAATGACATGTTTGCATCCAGGTAGTCCAACATGACTTGAGGGAAATGCTACTCTTTATTTAATTTCAATGCAAAACAAGAAGTTAGCTTCCAGAAATTGGCAGTGTTGGGTTTTAGCATGGTTCTTTTCTCTGGCAGTGAGAGAAGACACAGTTCCAAGAAGCTGGGGTCCAAGTAAGCACAATATTCTCCAAGTAAAAGATTTAACTCTCTCAGAATGCAACCGACTAACAGCAAGCTTGAATCCAAAACAATACTGAGGATCAAGAGGGAGGCATCAGCCTGAGCCAATAATCTCCAGGATTTAAATAGAAAAATGTTAGGAAAAAAGTAAGGTAAAGTGTGAAGAGAACAATGAAGACAGAACTTGCTTGATGGCTATAGAATTTCCCTCTGCAAAAGAGAGCAAAGTTTCCTGGCTCTTTTGCTTCCCACATCTAGTGGCATTCGACAGAATACTCTCTTCCATTCCACGAGGAAACGCCAAGAAGACTGCTGCGTGTTGCATCTCGTCATCTTGCAAGGGGCAGAAATAAAACAACTATAGGTAATGGTAGAATTATAGGTAATTAGAAATTACAGGTGAAAATTAAACGTAGATCTTCCTGGATTCAGAGAGATTGAAGGGTGCTCTGCTGGAGGATTGTCTCTCCCACAGAGTGCAAATGTATTCTCTTCCTCTTCCCACTTTTTCAAATTCAGTTGAAAGTTTTGTGCTCACTTTAGCAGTGCTCTCCCATGTGTTTTGCAGATAACACACATTCCCTTTGCTGTCATAAAAAATAAAATCTGTCCCATCCCTTCAAATTTTATATCCCTCTCTCTTCTAAAGAGGTGAAATATAGGCCACAGTTTGCCTATTTCCAGCAGCTGCAAAGTGATGTTCTGACCATAATGGCACCCTTCTGCTTTCCATGATATGTTTTCACTTCAGCAGCCCAGGGAGTTTTCAGCAGTGATAAAAGCCCACCAGCCCTGCAATAGATAGCAATGTTACCGCTTATTGCCATTGTACTTATAGAGTAAAGATATGTTAAAGAGGCAGTATAAGTCACTGTATATTTCCGCTGCTGGAGACGTTAAAAATCCCTCTGTCTTCTCTTTATCCCTTGATCTGCTAGATTAAATTTATGCATGTGGTTCTAAAAAGAGACCCTTATGCCCAACTTAAAGAAAAAGTATGCTCACAGGATACACAAACATCAATGAAAGGAAAAGGATTTGTTGTGGAGGAGGGTACCTTGACTCATGAACTATGCTGCTCTGCCTCCAGTAATGGCATACAAGAATTCAAACAGCACCTGTCAGCCCTTTGTGACAGGCCAGATCAAGAAACAGACTGGACAGGGATTCCAGGAGAGCTACTCTGTTGTTGAAGGGCATGATAACAGAAACCTGAAAGCCTATCCAAGTGTCTCTCTGTCCCTTCTTTAATAAACCAAATTAAGGCAGGGTTATTTTGAGTCTCTTTCTCACACTTGTTTCAGTTTCTAGATTGTGTAATTACTTCTCCAAGTCCTTCCTTAATGGCTCTTTCACATCTTCCCCCAGGTCATCTCTAAATTCCTTTAGAACAACATGGAAGCCATTTTGTAGCCTGATCTATAGCAATGTTTAAAACTCTCAACCTGCTACTGGCTGAAAACAGTGGAGGGATTTACATAACTGATTCTCCTCCCCATCAGGTAAGTCATCCTTTCCACTCTTTTAATTCCGCCTTCCTCTATTTCTTTGCCTCTCTACCTTTTCTTCTCACCCTATCTTCTCCATGGACATCCCCTTACCATGATCCTGGCTCCAACCTCATACCCAGGAGTGTCTATAGAAAAGGTCAAAAAAATCAAGATGGCAGCTGTGATCACATGACCAAAGCCCCTTTTTACATGTGTTGCCTGCATAACAAACATTAAAAGGGGCAGGGGCTTTGATCATGCATTTGTGGCTGCCGTCTTGAATTTGCTGACACCCAGAGGATACCCCTGCATATATTGTCCTGCTGTCACACATCTTTCCATTCATTCTTGGATTACTGATAGATTCTGTTAGGATCCAAAACAAATAACTTTATGATGAATTAGATTCATATTTAACTGGATTGAATTTATTTGATTTAGGCACTGCCTGACCCCAGAACAACTCTAGGCAACACACAGTATAACAAAGAAACTAAAATACACTATGAATAAGAAAAAACAAGATAAAGAACCTATAAAAATAAGCCTATAAAAATAAACAACAAACCAGCCATGAACACACAAAAAACCCCACATACAAACTTGTGCCATAAGGAGCTCAAGCTGCCCTAGCCAAGGGTCTGGGAGAACATTCAGGTCTTTAAGGCTCTCTGAAACACCGTATCTCCATATTGTATGTGTAGTAGGAATGACTGCTATTTACTGCATATGTATATACAGCCATTTAAAATACATGCAGTGTTACAGTGGCATTTGGGAAAAAAACAGACAAGGGGAACATGACACTAAACATGTCATTGAACGATTCTTAATAAGCAAACTATTTGCTTATTAAGAATAGGTTTATGTTGCCCAGTACTAAGAGTCTATTGACAGCTTACAAATAGCAAATATTTTCTGTGTAGTAATAATCAGTGATCAAGTAAAACAATAAAAACAGCATGCGAATTCCTACAATTCTACCTACAACTGTACAAAACTAATTTCCTTATTAAGATTCTGTCTTGAACTATATTTTTGGTCATATTTCTACAGACTTTATAAATGGCCTGCTGACTCAAGGCTGCTCAAGCTTGAGGAAGCTTTCTAGAATGACTCAGTTTCAGTCAATGGTGTGAAAAGTCCTGTGACTTAATTACTCCACTGAGTGCATTTCTAACACTGATAATGGTGCTAAACTAGCTCCAGTGCTGTGTGTGTGTGTGTGTGTGTCTTTCTCAGCCATTTCCCCTACTGTTTTCTTCAACAAAAGCAATGAAGAAAAACAGGATTTCTCAGAAGGCACAGGAAGAGTTTCTCGATAGAATGAGGCCTTTTTGTCTGATTCCTTCAAACATACACTTTCAGAGATTAAACAGAAATAAAAGTCTGTACTTAAGAAAAAGAGAAGAAAAGGGTTTTTTTTACAATCACCTTATCATGTTTTGCCAAATCAAATGGATCACGTTTATTTCTTTGAAAAAGTCCCCATAGATCAGCCATTTGGAGAATATATTGTGGTATCCTGAATCTAGATAATTAAAAAAGAAAAGAAAACCTAAAGCCCAACTTTGTAATGGAGGCAAAAGGACAAATGTATTAAGCAACACATTGCCTGTTTTAACCATGGCTTCATGGAAACCTCCTGCCACAGTAAACACATCTGTATTACACAAAGACTCAGTCTAAATACTTCTTGCATAACAAGACTTCATGGAAATTATTCAAGATCACTGAAATGCTCAATCATATTCGGTATGTTTGTTACCACCTAATTAAATCCCAAAGAATGGAATTTGGAGAAAAAGCATAGAAGAAGAAGGAAAAGACAAGTTTGAAATGGGGATTTTTAAATGATAATGGTTATTTTTTTTTTCAGTGATTCTTTTAGCCCAGTGTGATGTTATATGTAGACGCATGCTACTCTGAAATATTGGGAGATCTCATAGCTCTGTCTGACCTCAAATAACACAATGGCTTGTTTCTAGATTCCACACCATATTAAACGGATGTCTGAACAGACAGTTGGTCCACGCCAACAACTCTCAGCTTGCACTGCTTCAGCTCCTGACACTGTAGGCAAAAACACTAACAAGTCCAAGGAAGTACAGTCGGTACATCAGGAGAGTGTTGCATGAAGCTCCCCCATCATCTATCAGTAGCCATTTCCCCATTAGCAACTTAGAGCATCTTTTAGGGCCCTTCCACATGGCTGGTTAAGCTGGCAAGAAAGCACTGCAGTGTCAAACTGCTGCCTGGATTTCTAACATGAGCAACAATGCAGACTAACGGCTCAGTTCATAAGAGAAGTGGGAAGAAGGGAGAGATGGGGAAAATGCTTCATCTAGTGGTAATTATAGGCAGTGATCAGAGAAATGGCAGCAGAGGAACTGTTCTCCCTGTTTCTCTCCTCCACTGCTTCTCATAGCACCCATAGGAAAAGAAGCAGGGGGAGGGGGATCTTTTGCGTGTACATTGGGGTGGCATGTGACTTTGTAGCGGCTGAAGAGCCATTTCCGTCTGCTTCCTTTCCACAGCCCCCACCATTCCTACCCACTATCAACATCCCTACCCAACCTCCTGTGGCTCCATTTAAGTCTGCCTGATATGATTAATAAGATAAACTCCTGCTGTGGCTAGCAGGCCATGCAGAAGAGCCCCTAGTCACCCAAGTATGGTTGTACCAAGTAACAGTAATGAGGACAGGCTTTATATAATTTCATTGATGGCCAGATGAGGCTATGAAGTCATGAAGATGCTTCCGCATCGCTAGTGGGGAAATGGCCAATGTTGCAATATCAGTTAAAATGAAACAGGCTTGAGCCAGCACCTATGCAGATATGTTCAGGAGTTTAATTAGTTCCGGTAGGAATGGCCATCCTGGCTGGAGATGTTTGCTGCCTCAGGCAAAGCAGCAAATGGCCCACAAGTCCCTAAGCAAAGCTTCATAAGACCCAAGGCCAGCCAAATAATTTTGGGGCTGGAGGCAGAGTATCCCACAAGCTCCACTCTCTTCCCTAGCAGCACAAACATCACCATGACATGACTAGCATTTTGCTGCACTTTCATTACACCTCAAGGCAACTGCCAGAGGTTCAGCCCTGAGATCTTAAAGTATTAGCAAATGGGAGTAACAGCAAAAGAATCAAACTGCTATATAGCTTTACTGCCTGCATTTTACTCTCTCCACTCCTCCCACTGGATCTGAAGCCAGCTTGTGAAGGAAATTAGTCTGGCAATATAATAAAAGTTTGGCCTGACTAATTCAATTCCATCAATGAAGACACTGAGTATTAGGTGAATGGCCTGATGGAGGAAAGCTATCTAATTTATTTCAATCAGCAAAGAGTCAGAGATATGCTATTGTTTTGCTTTTTTTAAATTCTCTTACCCTCTCTTCCCTTTCATTGCCTAGGAGCATGGATTTTCCAATTCCCTGTGCTTAATTGGACTTCAACTTTGAACTGCTTCGTGCTTAATAGGGCTTAATCTTCAAACTGAATATATTTAACACAGCCTGGTTTTCATAATAAATGTTTCTGTGTCAAAAGAACCAGGGTTTGCATGTACAGCAAGCAATGATGTAATCACAGATTTTTGGAGCATTTTGTAAGGTTTTTTTTTTAATTACATTTTATTGTCCACAAATACAATCAGTATCATAATGTGTTCAATAATTCATGCTAAATTACTAAAAGTGAAGATGGAATATCTAATAAAATAGCATGCATAATCATAACAAAAAAGTAAAAAAGCAAGAAGATTAACTAAAAATCCAAAATCGTTAAAAGTAGCCAAGAAGGCAGGTAAATTTCTTGTAGCCTTGGAATGCTGCTTTCAGTGGAGATCACACTTGCTCAAAAATGTCTGTTGTAATTGAGCCTTTAATAATCTCAAATTGACATGTAGGTTCCTCCCTGCCCCAGGATTGTATTTCACACCTTAGCAAACCAAAGAGTCTTAGATAAACTCTTTCCAACATTTGGTCAACCAGCAGCAAAAAAGTAGGCAGCTTTTTGTGTTTAATATTCCTATTGCAAACTTTATACATGTCCAGTAAACATGATTCAGATAAAAATATAAGTGGTTCTACCATTATAGGAGCAATATAGTTTTGGATTTCCTGTCAAAGCCTGGCCATGAAAGGACATTTCCATTAGATATGCATATTCATGTCAAGGGACTGATAGCTGTTCTGGCAGGTAGATGGTTTATTCTCAGTAATACAGGCAAGAGCAAGCGAATTCTGTAGCATCTATGCCACATTTTTAAATGAAGTGCCTTAGCAGAGGAACGGTTACTTCCCTTCAGAATGAAGTAGAGCTCCAATCCTGGTCTGAGAAAGAAAAACCCAAATATATCCCCCGAACATCGTCATAATCCATTCAATGGGCCTGTTTCCCTTTCAGTTAAAAATGACCCAGCACCTTTCCCATCAAAACCCCAGTAGGAAAAAGTTACTCAAAACTGGTAATTGGTCTAGTTGCAGCAGTTTCGTTTTATTTTAAAAAATGTTAAGGGCATGGTCAATTAGCCATTCATTTGAGGAGAGTTTCATAAGTGTGATCATTTGAATCATATCAGACCATTTGTCCTTATAATAAAAGTCCCTTAGGGGGGAGTGCCCTGCATCTTGAAGTCTAGCCAGTCTTGCTTGTGACAAGACTCTAGGAAAATCTGGATGTTTATCAATAGGAATCAATGGGGATATTGTTGGCATTCATTTAGATTGATAATTGGACCATGTGGTCAGAGTACATTTTAAAAAAGGGTTCTTAAAATTTTATTTTTCAGCTGTTGGAATTCGTCAATACAGAAAAGTGCTATTAAATGTCTCCAGAAGTTCCAACACAACCATTTCTTAGAAGTGCTCAGAGTTTCCTAGGATCAACACACCTTTCTTATGACAACTAGAACATTGTTTCACTGCTCTTTGCTGCACTGAACGTGTAAATGGAAGCCAAACATTTTGAGAATCTTTATCAAGACTTCTGTTGTTGCTTTGAAAGCTTACATGGTAAAGTTCCTCCTTTGAAGGATTTGCATATATGAATGACTGTGCAAATCCTTCACGCATAACACAAAGTTGTGGCACCTCTTCAGGTACTTGAAAAGTGCTGTTGCATCCCATCTCAGTTATCTTTTTATAAGGAGGCAACACATACAGAGACCCTGCAATTTTTCTATAAAAGGCTTAGCTTCGAATCTTCTGATCATCTTTCTTGCCTTACATTGCACCTGGTTTTCTGAGTCTTTCTTAAAATGTGGAACCTATAACTGGACACAAAATTGAACAAAGGTCTGATCAGCATGGAACATACTGACTAATTGTTTCCCACAATTTGACAATGACTCTTCTATGGATGCAGCCTAAAACTGCATTTCCTGTTTTAGAAGCACATCACAATGCTAATTATGGTGGCCATAGCCTTGCTGAAGAGAACAACGCTCAGTTTGCTATGGTTGGATAGCAAGCTGAATAAGTACTTGGATTTCAGTTAAGAAAAGCAGGTTCTTCAATTTGGTAGGTGGGAGAAGTCCCTACAGTAAGAATGGTTCAACAGTGAAACTAATTCTGTACAAGTGTTCCAAATTCTGCAATCTTAAAGATCCTCCTACTTTCCAAAGACCAGTTTTTATTCTTCCAGCAATTTTTAAGTATTTCAGCCATGGTAAATTCCTGCCATCACTGGATAATTCTCACCATGTCTTTAATCCATTTCTGGAATCTGAATTCACCATATCTGCATATGTGATCTTGCTCTGGCTATCTCCAAAATAGAAAGCATTTGAAAGTGAGGCTAGTGGTGAAATTGCTAGGCTTATTACTTTTAAAGAGTTCTATGTTTTTATCAAACTCGGTCTTATAATGTGTCCTTTCAGATGTTTGTCTTCTTTTATTTCCTTATACCATAAATATCTGTGAAGTCATTTGGCTAGACCAGCTCCTTCTACTTCCTTGATGTTCTACTATTTGGGGATTTCGTCCATTCTGCAGTACTGTAGAATTTTAAATTTTACTGTGTTTTTTTCCCCACTCCATATACATCTGTTGACTATTCTTTGTCAGTCGTGTAGAGTTTTATCCAGGATTGAAATTGGCACCATTTGAAGTAAATTATCTTAGGTAGTATATTTATTTTAATGGCTGCTATTGATCCTAAACAGGAGAGTTTTAAAATTTTCCATCCTTCATGATCTTTTTTAATTTCTCTCCATAATTTATTATAATTATCTTGGAATATATCTTCATTACTATCTGTCATATGGTCCCAGATATTTCACTGGATCTTTTGTTATCTGGCAACCAGACTCTTTCTGGTTGCAGTATTTTTTTGAATTAAATATATTGTTATTATCATTGTCTTTTGTATGTTGACTTTGTATCTGGAAAAGTCACCAAAACCTTTAATTATTTTCATCAGCTGTCTTATTATACTTTGTGGTTGCATGATAGTTAAAACTACATTGTCTGCATAACATTTTAACTTATATTCCTGTCCCTGAATCTTGATGCCTATCTTTTGTTTATCTTTTCTGTAAATCTTATCTGCTAATATTTCTAAAGTAATCACAAATTGTAAGGGAGAGAGTGGACATCCTTGACTGGTGCCTTTGCTTGCTGAAAAGTTTGCAGAGAGTGCTCCATTAGCTAGCCTTTGCCATTTGCCATTGATATATGCTTTCTAGCCAAGTTTTCAATTCTCCAGGATGTATTTTGTTTAAGACTAATAAAAACAGCCACTCCAGGTTGCCAAAAACTTTTTTCACAACTAGAAAGATTATAGCTGCTTTTTTCCTTGTTATTAATATATTCTAAAGCATTTATTATAAATCCACTGTTAATCATCATTTTCTCTTGGGGATATAACCTGTTTCATCTATTATATATTATGTCTGGAACACAATTCCTTAGATGTTCCACTAATATGGTAATAAAAATGTTGCAATCAACATTCAGTAAGGAAATTGGTCTGTATGACTGAGGCTTCTCTGGATCATTCCGTTCTTTTTGGATCAAATTTATATATACTTCTTCCCATGCTTATGGTATTGACTTTGTATGCTTGATTCCATTCATTGTTTTTGTCAATGATTCTAACAGTTCTTCTAACTCTGTAATAATGAGCTGTCAGCCCATCTCAGCCAGGTGCCTTTCCAGTTTTAATTTTTTTATCACTCCTTTGGGTTCTTGAATAGTTATGGATTTACTTAATATTTGTCTATGTTGTTCATTAAATTATTTAAACTCTAAATCATTAATGTATTTGTTCAAATCTGTTTGTCAATATGAGAGTTAATGTATAGTTTCTTAACAAACTCTGCAAGTTTGTCCACAATAGCTGTTGTTCCTTTCTTTATTGCTGCTATTGTCTATCTTTCTCTTTTCTAATCTGGTATGCCAAAAATTTCCCTGATTTGTTTGCATTCTCAAACTGTTTAACAAATGTTACCTTCTTTTGGAGTTCCTCCATTTTAAGTAAATCTAATTGTTGTTTGGTTTTATTCAATTCTTGCAATGCATGCTTCTTTGAATTAGTTTCATGAATTTATTCTAATTCTTTGATTTGTTCTTTGATGTCAATTCTAGAGTATTTTGGTTTCTTGTTTTTTTTTATTAAAACTTTTATTAAGATATATAAAAAGCACAGTTAAAATACAAATCAGAAAGTATAGAAAAGAAAGAAAATACAGTGGTACCTCGGGTTACGAACGCTTCTGTTCACAACCAATTCAGACAGCACCGTCCGCAAAATTTTGCTTCCGTTTGCAAACTCCGCATCAGGTGACGAACAGGATCTGCGGCCATTTTCCCTGCCGTGACACGTGGTCGTGGCTTCCTGTAGGGAGGGGGACTCTCCCTCCAAGCAATAACCGCCTCCCCACCCGCCTTCCTGTCCTCCACGCCAGAA
Source organism: Liasis olivaceus (assembly GCA_030867105.1). NCBI lineage: Eukaryota > Metazoa > Chordata > Lepidosauria > Squamata > Pythonidae > Liasis > Liasis olivaceus. The sequence goes on along the minus strand of CM061350.1, from coordinate 176,653,857 downwards.
GTCGCCTCGAGCAAGGTTAGAGTTCTCTCTCTTCGTACTGTACTTTGTTTCATATTTTTGTGGTTTAAAAAAAAATACATATGGTTCAGAACGGATTAACCGTATTTACATTGAACCTTATGGGAAAATTTGATTCGGGTTGCAACCAATTCTAAAAGAAAAAGACAAAAACTAAAATAGTGAGAACAGGTAGAAAGATGAAATGGAAAGTGACTTCCAACTATCTCCATTACAGATATAAGTACAAATAAAAAAGGGTTAATCTCTTACCACTAATTAATCCAAATTCACATTATTTCTATCAACAGAGACCATCTAATCATTAAATCCCACAATCAGAGCTTCATTTTTTCCCAACCCAAGCACATAGTCTAGGAAGGGTTGCCATGAGGAGACAAATTTAGAAACAGTATTATCTCTTATTAAAGCTGTTTATTTTGCCATTTGAGCCAAGTCCATTAATTTGATAGTCCATTCTTCCACTGTAGGTATTTGTGAGTCCTTCCATCTTTGCGCGTATAACAGTCTTGCAGCTGTGGTCATGTATAGAAGCAAAGTTCCATGTTGTTTCTCCAGTCTTTTCTCCATCAAACCCAGTAAGAACAATTCTGGTTTTTTTTTAATGCTCACTTTAAGAATCTTTTGAATAGCAATACATATCTGGTCCCAACATTTTTTAGCCTTTTCACAAGTCCACCAAAGATGATAAAAGTTTCCTTCTTTTTATCCAACTTAAAACGTTCAAACAATTGCATATGAGTAAACCAATGACATATTAAACCTTCTGATTCTAACTGTTCTCTTGTTTTAAGACTTGGTTCACCCTCCTCGAAATGTAATAAATCTTTATATTTTAACCACTTCATTTCTCCCATATTTTCTCTTCTAGTAAATGCTTCCTGAGGTGACAACCACAAAGGTACATTAGGAGGAAGGCTTACCTCATATTTGTTCCAAATCCACAGTAAGGCATTCCTACATAATGGTTTTTAAAATCCTTATTAACTTTAACTTTATCGTACCACAAATAAGCATGCCACCCGAATCTTAATTCATGGCCTTCAAGTTGTAATAGTTCTTTATTCTCCAGGGTTATCCACTCCTTCATCCAAAGCAACCAACAAGCATCAAAATACAGTTTTAAATTAGGCAAACCCAAACCTCCTTGTTCCTTGGCATCTTGTAACAATTTATATTTAATTCTCGGTTTTTCACCTTGCCAAATGAACTTAGAGATATCTCTCTGCCACTGTTTAAATGGTAAATCTGTAGTCAAAATTGGTATAGTCTGGAAAAGAAACAACGTCCTAGGCAAAACATTTATTTTAATCACTGAGATTCTCCCCATGAGAGACAATTGTAATTTTTCCCATCTTACCAAATCTTTTTTTACTTCATTCCAAATTTTACCATAGTTATTCTGGAACAACACACTATTTTTAGTTCACAGAATCACCCCCAAATATCTCACATTTTTTTCAGTCCTGAAACCCATCTTACTCATCAGCAGATCTTGATCAGGCAGGGTCATGTTTTTAATTAACATTTTTGTTTTTTGTTTATTTACTTTAAAACCCACCAGTGAGCCAAATTCCTTCAATTTCTTCATCAAGTGCTCAGCAGATTCCAGAGGGGCTTGTAATATCAAAACTAAGTCATCAGCAAAAGCCCTCAATTTAAAAACTTCTTGTTTAATCTTTAAGCTCTTTATTTGTTCATCCCTTCTAATATCTCTGTTAAGAACTTCAGAGTATTTTGGTTTCTTGTTGATAAAAACATATCATCCCTCACTTTTGGGTTTTGTAGTCTCCATACATGCATTAGAGCCAATTCATCCATGTATTTAAATACTTTTTTTGGAAGCTTTCCTCCTTTCTTCCTTTAGGATAATTTATCCAAATTTGGATCTAACACTCTGTTCATGTCTCCAAGAACAAATGTTTGACCCTTCGCACTTTCTGTGAGCATTTGAAAGAAACCTTTGTAAAATTGTTCTTTGTTTTTATTTGGAGCATAAATAGAGGCAGTTATAATTTTGCCCTCTTGTCTTAGTTTCAAAATTAGAATTTTTCAAGCATTGTCTTTGCATTGTTCCAGTACTTCCCAAGATAATGATTTAAGATAAATTGTTACTCTATTTTTCTTAGTCTTTCATGTGGCTAAATATTCTGGTCCTACTTTTTTCTGTTTTAACAGACTGACATGCTCTGTTTTTATATAAGTTTCTTGTATACAAACAATATTACCACTTTGCTTTCTGGGTTTATTATTTTTTCCCCTTTTATTTGGTGAATTTAGTCCACTTACTTTCAGTGAAATCAGCGTTGTTTCCATTTTGGGTTGGGTTCAGTACTCCTGCTACATCTAGCTTTCCTTCTTCTTTGCCTATGGTATCTAGTTCATTCTTCGTCCAGGGGGTCCTAAGCAGTTAATTCTTTATCCAGAAAGCTTCAAAGGTTGTCTTTATAATTACCCTTTTTCTTTCTAGAAAGACTTCCAGTGCAAATGGAATTTTCCATCAATATCTTAGTTGTCTAGTTCTTGAAATAGCTGTCAGACATGCAAATCTTTTCTTTTTTTCAACATTCTTGGGGGTACATCTTGAAATATTTGGATTTGCTTCCCATCTACTGTATAATCAAAGGTATTCCAATCTGCTGCTTTAGAATAGCATTTTTTGCTCTTGGGTATAGAAACCTGACCAAGGCATTTTTCTTCCTGTGCATATTTTGAGTTTGTTCTGAAGAAGTGCTTAATATCTGGAAAATCTCCATCTATTTTTAAACGATCTTGCATAAGAATTTTAAACCTGCCTTCTAAGTCTTCCTTTCCGAAGTCTGCAGGGAAACATCTAAATCTTAAATTTAGTTGTTTTTTGCGAAATTCCAATGCATTTTTTGGCTTTATGAGCTTGACCCTACAGCTCTTGTTTCAGATTTTCAAATTTTTCTTTTAACTCTGATATTTCTTGTATATTGGCTTGAACACGCTTTGTTATACAGTGGTACCTCGGGTCACGAATGCTTCTGTTCACGAACAATTCGGTTCACGACCAGCACCGTTCACAAAATTTTGCTTCCATTCGCGAACTCTGCATCGGGTGACAAACAGGATCCGTGGCCATTTTCCCTGCCGTGACACATGGTCATGGCTTCCTGTAGGCGAGATCGCGGTCGCAGACAGACACTGGCTGTGAAGCTTTTTGGTGTGCTTTTTAGCATGGCTCCAAAGAAAGCACAGAGCAAGCATGGTGGTAAAAAGAAAGTGCAGAGCAAGCATGGTAAGAATAAGGTTTTGAAGAAAATAACCATTGAATTGAAGAAGGAAATTGTAGAAAAGCATGAGCGTGGTATTCGTGTGACTGATCTGGGCTCGGGGTACAAGATGGCGAAGTCGACAATCTCGACTATCTTGAAGAATAATGATGCCATCAAAGGAGCTGATGTAGCAAAAGGAGTAATGATGTTAACCAAGCAGAGGACACAAGTGCTGGAAGAGGTGGAAAAACTTTTGTTAGTGTGGTTGAATGAGAAACAGCTGGCAGGTGATAGCGTTAGTGAAGCTATGATCTGTGAAAAAGCCAGGAAATTGCACAGTGATTTACTGCAAAAAAAACCCCTCTACAAGCACAGCAAGTGAAGAATTTAAAGCCAACAGAGGCTGGTTTGATAAATTCCACAAGAGAAGTGGCATCCACAGTGTGACAAGACATGGTGAGGCTTCCAATTCTGACAAGGCCGCTGCAGAAGCCTACAAGAAAGAATTCGCGGAATTCATGAAGGCGGAAGGATACGTCACTCAGCAAGTGTTCAGCTGCAATGAAACAGGGCTCTTCCAGAGGGTTATGCAGCACAGGAAAAAACAAGCGACATTAGACAGATTTTTCGCCAAAACTCAGCCTGCAGCTAAGAGGCAAAGAAGAGAGGAGTCGCCTCGAGCAAGGTTAGCGTTCTCTCTCTTCATACTGTACTGTACTGTACTTTGTGTCATATTTTTGTGGTTTAAAAAAAAAATACATATGGTTCAGAACGGATTAACCGTATTTACATTGAACCTTATGGGAAAATTTGATTCAGGTCGTGACCAAAATCGGTTGGTGACCAAATTCGTAGGGCTCAGAATGGATTAACTGTATTTACATTGAACCTTATGGGAAAATTTGATTCGGGTCGCGACCAATTCGGGTCGCGATCAGAGTCACGGAACGAATTAAGTTCGTGACCCAAGGTACCACTGTATTCTTAAGCTTAGTATGATTAAACCTACAAGTCAAATCCTTAAGCAATTAACATAGTAGATTCCCACAAACCCCCTAAAGCTCTTCCCCACTGGAAATGTTATGTTCATAATCTGTTCTTGCCCGCTGCAGTCCAAAGTGATAAAAGTTTGTCTCATCACAGAAGCAGTTCTGCTGTTTTTAGGTTCTCTCTTTCCTTCTGTTTTCTGGTCACACTCCAAAATTTGTAAATCCAATATCTATCTATCTATCTATCTATCTATCTATCTATCTATCTATCTATCTATCTATCTTCTATCTATCATATTTATATAGCCACCCATCTCACAGTAAAGTGACTCTAGGCGGCTTACAATAAAAACCATCATAAAAACCTAAATGTTAAAAACTACAATTAAAAGACATCAACAATCTTATCAATAACAAGATAGTATGGGAAAGCATTTTTAAATACAATATAAAAAGTCTGTTTGTAAATCTAGTATAATGAAGCAATAAATCCAATCTGAAAGAAAAGTTAGAATTGCAGTATATCCAATCCAGAGGAACTGCTAGTGTTACGGAGGTGCTTTCATAACTTCAGCCAGCAATTGGGGGTGGGGAACGGGGGTGAGTAAAGTAATTGCAGTCAGTATGGGGAGATTGGCTTACAAAGCTGCTTCAGTGCTGATGCTGGATGTTAAAGTTAAAAGAAAAAATGCCTACGTGTCTTAGCCCCCTCCAGCCACACTATGTTAGCCTACCTCCTGACTAAAACACATATGAGTATAAAAAAGCAAAAAACAAAACTTTGATCACAGAGCAGGATGGAAAAGGCTCCCAACAGCAGCTGCCATTGCCCCACCTCCCAAAGGCGCATATATAAGCAATTAAAATATGACACAGAGAAAGAAAAAGTCAAAATTTGCATGATACAATGGATGCATATTTTTAAAGAAACAATTATGATATAGCAACGGGAGGAATTATGGAAAAAAATCAATAAATATCACCCCAAGGTATAACTTAAGGGAAAATTGGTATAAAATGTTTCACAGATGGTACATAACTCCATAAATAATTGCAAAAATAAATAAATCATATAACAAAAAATGTTGGAAATGCAACAATAAAGAAGTCACTGCATATTTTATCATATGCAGTGATTATGTTAAAAAAACTCAAAAGTATTAGAAAAATTCTAAAAATAAAATTTGACTTGAAACTTCAAATATTAGGAATTGTTCCACAACATATAAGCAAGAAATACCACAATCTATTAAGATACATATTGATGGCTAGAAGGACAAATCTGGCACAGCATTGGAAAAGAGACACTTTGCCAATATTATAAATAAAATAAATTATCAGATTGGGAAACTAAACACAGTAGCAACAAAATTAATGGTATATAAATATATATATTGACAACAGAAACTTAATCAAATTCAAGCAAGAATGTCTCCCTTATATATCATATCTTATACAACAAGGCAAACTTAGACATTTTACAGCATGGTTTCTAAGGGAAAAAAAACAAAAAGCAAAATGACCTAACTAAAAATCAGAAACAATTGCTAACGCTTACAATTATATTGACTGGAGTGAACAGTCAGAATACAATGGGAGGGAAGATTATAATTTGCAAGCAAGTAGTTCTTAATAATGTTTTTAATGATTTTTATTTTCTTCTTTTATATAATTAATAGTCTTTTTTAAAAGTCACATTGCTTAATCTGCTACTGTAGGTTAGCAGATGGGCCACTGCATTTTAGATGTGATTTGCCAATTATTTTCTGACATGGTTCAGTCATATGTTTTTTGATAGTGTAACCTTCTCTTTTGTGGTTAATCTATTAGGAATTTTTCCCATTAATTTCCATGAAATCGCATTAGAAAATAAGTGTGCTTTGAATGACATACTTTGGATATGAAGTCTCTCCCTTATTGTAGGATCTGGACTGGAAGATGTTCAAGAACTTCTTATCTAACAAAAATCAATTTGGGAACTGAATTTAGACCCCTTAAGCCAGCTTTCATATCTCAAGTAACATACAAAGCCATGTTAACCAAGTATCTTATACACCTAGACAGGTAGTAAACCTTTACACACACATCTGAGAGTCTGCCAAGTGAAACAAAATGAGAAATGAATGCTCAGTGTTCTGAGAAGTTATCATGATATTCTGGGAACTACAAACAAGTATTCTTGAAATCACAGTTCCCTGCCAGCAGCAACATTTTCTTGCATTCATAAAAGTAGTCACATATGCAGAACCTTTTCAGTGTTCCACATCAGCCAAGTTATACTTTTAAATTAATTCATTTCCATTCCTTTTTTCTTTGCATAGAATCACACTTAAGGAGCAGCCCTAAGATTTATGTGATACATATGCCTTATTGACAGACAGGCAGATTAAAAAGTTGGAGCTATAATATTACTCATATTTGCATAAAACAAGAATTTTTTTATAATTTAGGTGATGCTGATTTGGATAAGATGATACTTTCTGGCCATATTATAATTAGATGGATAATCATAAAGCAACCTTTGCTAGTCATCATAAACCAATATTATACAAATAAATTCTGATTCTGTATCTAATTCATTTTTCTTCTGTCCCTGAAACTCAGAGAAGGGAGTGTGGTGGAAGGAAACACACAGAAAATGTAACTGCAGACTTCACTCCCCAGCCAGCCTTAAGTTGTCATTTTTTTTTTATCTGCACTCAATCGTTACTGATTCTGCAGTGACTGCCTGGACGAGTCCCTGCAGTTTTCAAGGCAAAATGTTTCGGAAGTGGTTTGCCATTGCCTCCTTCCTAGAGCAGAGCCCAGCTGGTGAGTGCAGGAGGCGGGGTTTCCATTGCTTTGCACCTTTTTCGGGTGTGCGCAGCTTCCGCGTTACCGGCAACTGGTCCCCATCTCCCGTGCAAGCGCTGCCAGCATTTTTTTCCTCCCACCGGGGTGAGAGTACCCATTTATCTACTCATGTAACTTTTCGAACTGCTGGGTTGGCAGGAGCTGGGGAGGAAGCAGGAGCTCGCTCCACTGGCGGAGCTGGACTCGAACCACTGAAGTGTCAACCATTTCTGGCCGGCAACTTTCAGCATCATTAAGCCGCTGCGCCACCGTGTTCCCTCTAAGTTGTCATAACATTGTATAAGTCACAAATGCTTAATCAATAAAACAGTATTCAGGACCAACGCACACTCATACTCTCTCTATGGTGGAAACAAATTGGCTGGCCACTCACAAAAACTGGAGCTAGAGCTGACCATCTTGGATATACACTTAAGGACAAATTTGTCTTCAGAGGTTCAAAGAAAAGGAAAGATTTTTAAGAGAAAAGAATCTCATGTGGGCAAGCAGCAAAAGAATACAAGCTGCCCATTGGCGTTCTAACCAACTTGTCCATATAATGATTGGCTCCAAAATACCATTAAATGCGCAATGACTGCTTGAATAGCACTTCAACCAACAAACCCTTCACTGGCCTTTTTACCTCAATATGCCAAGAAAACTTGTCTACAGAACATATTCTTCTGTCATAGCAAACGGAGTGTTTTTCCCTGCAGCAAGGCTAAAGGAGTTGATGCTCTAAAACAAAGATGAAATTCCACTGATGCAGTCCAACATAATACAGCTATTTTGGGGCAGTCAAGCATCCTTGCTTAGTACTCTCTGTCTGGCAAATGAGGCTTTGGCCTTTATCATAAGCCACGCTTGAGGGAATCTATAGGATTGTGTTAACGCAGAACAAAATTGTTGTTATCATAAAAGCTCGAAGAATGGCATTCTTAACCAGATCTGATCTGATGGGATCCAATACATGCTTGGTATCTGCTATATTTGTACAAAAACGTTCTGCCCCAAAGATAGAAATCCAAATCACTGGTGAGATATATCCAAAAGCCCTCTCCCTCCTTAGAGTCTATACTATGAAAGGTGACAAATGTGACATTTTAAGAGTGTTTCAAGTATTTGATAGAACAGCCCTGTTCTGAAAAAAAAATGTACTGATTCATTTCTGCTGGTTGGGGATTTCACAACTAACAGACTGAAAATTCTATGTGTTGCAATCTGAATATGCCTGACAGGCTGAAGATGTATGCATTAGATCAGTATTTCTCAACCTTGGCAACTTAAAGATGTGTGGATTTCAGCTCCCAGAATTGGCTGGCTAGGGAATTCTGGGAGTAGAAGTCCACACATCTTCAAGCTGCCACAGTTGAGAAACACTGCATTAGATATATGATGGAAGGTTTATCATGATCCATTTATATTACAGGTTTCAACAATGGTTCATAGTCTTGGCAAAGAACCCAGAGTGAACCCTTCAAAATGGTAGCCTCAGGCAATTGGAGTTTTCTAGTACAGTGCTCAAAACTGAGTAAAATAATAATCGATTTTTATTGATCAGAGGGGAAAAAACATACCATCAGTGACAATGTTTCAAACTGTGGTGCTTACCATGAATCAACCTATGTCAAATATTGAATGTTACTGAGGGAAGGTGTTCAACTGATGTCATCTTCCATTTGCAATCTTCCTACATTTTTCTCACCATGATTTTTAAACAATCCAATAGAAGGGAAAGATGGAATAGAACAGTTGACAAGACAGTGTTTTGATTGATAGGGCTACACTAAGAAATAGCTATCTGGAATATCATGAAACATTTGATGGAAATTATACTGACAAAGGCTAGGGGTATCTATTAGCCAAAGGATAACATCCAGCCTTAACACACTGGCTTTCATATAAATCAATAGGAGATTAACTGAATTGCTTCTGGCTTTACACTGCACTAGCTATTTATTGTTGATAAATAAAATCTCTGAGAAGGTTATGCATTGGTTTGAAGTATCACCAGTATAAGAATGACATCCACTTGTACACTGATAACCCAAGTCAAGCTGTAGATGCTGTGGAAGTTCCTGAACAGCTTGGAGGCTGTTAGGAAGTAGGTGAGGCAAAACAACCTCAGATTAAACACTAAAAAGACAGGGTTGCTGTTGGTCAATAAACATCTGGGCAATCTGGAAACACCAATACTATTAGTTACTCTTGATGGAAACCTATTCCTCCTGAAAGAGGTGACTCATAACTTTGGGATCCTTCTGGATTTGCAGCTGTTGGAAGCCATGGCTAATCCTATCTGATGATCCAGTTCCAACCCTATCTGCTCAGATGCCATGGCTCCAACCTGCCCACTGCTGCACCACCCCCAGCTGGACTACCTTACACACTCTACATGGGGCTGCCTTTGAAGCTGAGGCAGAGGCTGTTCCTCTCAACAGAATGAAGCAATCAGACTACTGGCAGGACCACCTCACCAGTGCAAGTTAGTATAAATTCTAAGATTGCTGCACCAGTTGCCAGTAGGCTTCTGGGTTCCAACAAAGTGCTGATTATTATTTACAAGGTGCTGTACAGCACAACACCAAGATATATCAGGCAGCACCTTGCTAGAATTGTCTCTGCCCAACCAGTCAAATAACTCAGGGGACCTTGTTAAGAGTACCTCTACTTGTGAGGGATGGACAAAATAACAGGCCTTCTGCACGGTTGCTCCCACAGTTTGGAATACACTCCCCCAGAGGAATGTTTAGCCCCATTCATCCCTTGCCTTCTGCAAGGCATTTAAGACCACTTTATTCCACTATTCCTATGGTTTGGATTGATTTACTTAAGTGTTTTGTTTTGTTTTAATATTGGTATTATGGTATTGTTCTTCATTGTCTACCCAGAAGTTCCATGAATTGGGATGGATGGATGGATGGATGGATATGAAAATGCCCAATATTTTTGAAAAACATAATCTAGGATAGCACATTATGCAAAATTCCTAAGGATGAGCAACCTCTGAGTCAAATGCAGTCCATCAGGCTTTCCCTTTTCTCATTTAAGACATCAGGTGAATGGCTTCCATCTTTTCAAAGTCGCTTTACCTCTTCAAACCCCATCCTCTTGTGATATTCCCTTGTTCATTCTGCAAACAGAGAAAGACAGTTCTTTCAACCAGCTGCAGAAGTGGGACTACCTCTTAATTATCCTGAACATGAGAAAGGAATCCCTCTAAGTCCAATATAAGGCTAGATAGATTGACTCTGTGCAAAAGACTGGATCACCTTCCTCTGCCCAAAAGGAATTTGGAGTACTCCCTTTGAACAAGATCACTAAAACACAACACCAGGAGGACGTCCCCTTTGTGAAGCCCTAACTTCTTAAAGCACCAGGCCAATTTGAAGTGTCAGGAGGAAGAATTCAGTTCTCCAACTGTTTTCTACAAAACTGCCTTTCTGACATTACTAAATGTGCAATTTCAGCCACTTCTCTGCATATGTTTTAAAACGTGAGCGCAAAATGTAATATGGAAGAAGTCTAATGTGCAATTGATGCAGCAGTCAGTGCACACGGATCTGACCTGCCCTAGAGCTGCTTCAGCTCTATTTGTTCACTGAATATGATCAACCCTTAAAGCATTTATTAGACTCTGCCACTTCAGTTTAGGAAGGAGAGGAATGCATTTTCTAAAGGTCTCTTAGAATAAATGCTATCTTTGCATAGACAATTCACTTAGTTTTCTCTTTAGTATGTTTATATTCTCCTTTATACATGGAAGAAACATTTATATTAAAGAAAGAGTGAAAAAAAAAAAGATTCTCAACCTTAAATGGAACAATTTAGGAGAAACTCTGCATTTTTATTTTATCAAATGTACAAACCAGCCCATACTTTAAACTACAGGTATACTATTGCGGTTACACCAAGGTTTTCCACAATAAACATGTAAATCAGGGCTGGTCAATCTTTGAATCTAGAGCTATTAGGTATCTCCAAGACCCTTTTCTGTGCCCCCCTTCCATAATACTGTTTTTTTATTGCTCTTCTCCATATCTTTCCAATGACAAAGCATTATTTTGGGGACCAGGTGATGTCAAACTGCACAGAATGAAGATATGAATATCACTAGTTTCTGATACTTCAACATTGTTTGCTATCCCTTTCCTAATTATCATTCCCACTGTGGATAATTCTATGCCTGTCATTAATAAAATTACATTGTCTTGTGTTATATCATCACTAGATAAAAATAACCAAACACAAGCTCGGTGACAGTGTGATCACAATTTCCCATATTGCAAAAAGGAAATATCATGTAAGTCTTGATTTATCACTTCTCTGTGCCACTACATTCAACCAAAGCTTCAGTGTATATGTAGTTTTAAAATCAGCCTTGTTCACACACCTTTATTTTTCTCTCTTGGAAGAAAAAAGTAATTTCCCTTTTTGTAGATCCTGGAAAGGAGCAGAAGATAAAATTATCTTATCCATTTCTACATTATTTAATTTCCTGTCCTCATCAGGGCAGCAAATTATTAAGACTTCATTCATTGCCCAAGTATATTTAACAAGATATACTGACTATGTTAGATGAACAAATATTGAATCAAATCCAAGGAGACCTCATTTTTATATTCAAGATGGTACAGTTAAACAATTTAGTATTGGTTTTAGTAAGAACAATAAAAACTTTAAACTTCCAAGCACCGTGTTTATTACATGATGTTTTTTATTACTGGGTGTTTAATATCAGCACACAATTTGGAAAACAAAATCTTCCTCAACCTGGCAACTTCCAGATGTTTTGGAATAAAATTTTCAAATTGGCTGGGAGTTCTGAAAGTTACAGTCTAACACATCTGAAAGATACAGGATAAGGAAAGGCTACTCTAGAAAACTGTTCCACCAAAAGTCAAATCAGAAGCCGATTATTGTTTCAGCAGAGCATATAATGTTGGTCACCTTTCTCCAGGCATCAGTTTACTATTAAAGAATTAGATTTTCATTCTGAAGCATTCACTGGGCAATTTTTGTTATGTCTCCTGATGGTTGTGCTTTTCTGTCTCAGACTTGGGGTATCAATTGTTGACAGCCAAACACATCAATAGGGAGGTTTTCCTTTACGATAGATATATGATTTATTTTTTTCCTCATTATATGTAGAGATCCTCTGTCACTACTTCTGGGAGAGATGTAGTTGGATGGGGAACTTGGACTGGCTAGGTCTAGATGTAGCCTTTGTTTTGAGAAATAATCTAGCAAGGAGGAGGGAGGGGCTCATTCATCGCAGTAATTCTGGCCTAGTCACATGTATAGCTTGCCTTAGAGAGTAGTAAGGACAAAATGACAATTGGAAAAGCTATCTCCTCATCACTACACATTCTTTAGAAGAAAGATGTGACAACTTCGGAACTGAGATCTGAGTATGAGCTTCATAGCAGAGTGCAAATGCTTGTTAATGATATATATATATACAATTAAATGGGAAAAAGTATAATGATAGCAAATAACTCATGCCGGAATTCTAACCCAGGCATATAGATAGCTTTAAAAGTAAAGGGTTTTATATTTTATACTATACAGTTGTGTGAAAAAGAAAGTACACCCTCCTTGAGTTCTATGGTTTTACGTATCAGGACATAATAAAAATCATCTGGTCCTTAGCAGTTCTCAAAAGTAGGTAAATACAACCTCAGATGAACAACAACACATGACATATTACACCATGTCATCATTTATTTTATAAAAATAAAGCCAAAATGGAGAAGCCATGTGTGAAAAACTAAGTACACCTGTACTGCTTCCATAGGTATGAAGAGGCTAAGTAGCAGCCAGGTGCTGCTAATCAAATGCCCTTGATCAATTGATCATCAGCAAGTGTGACTACCTCTATAAAAGCTGAAGTTTTAGGAGTTTGTGGGTCTCGAGCATCGAGGTGTGTGTTAACACAATGTCAAAGAGTAAAGACATCAGCAATGATCTTAGAGAAGCAATTGTTGCTGCCCATCAATCTGGGAAAGGTTATAAGGCCATTTCCAAACAATTTAAAGTCCATCATTCTACAGTGAGGAAGATTATTCACAAGTGGAACACATTCCACAGTTGCCAATCTTCCCAGGAGTGGACATCCCAGCAAATTCACCCCAAGGTCAGACTGTGCAATGCTCAGAGAAATTGCAAAAAATCCAAGAGTTACATCTCAGACTCTACAGGCCTCAGTTAGCATGTTAAATGTTAAAGTTCATGACAGTACAATTAGACAAAGACTGAACAAGTATGGTTTGTTTGGAAGGGTTGCCAGGAGAAAGCCTCTTCTCTCTAAAAAGAACATGGCACGTGGCTTAGGTCTGCAAAGTTGCATCTGAACAAATCACAAGACCTCTGGAACACTGTCCTTTGGACAGACAAGACCAAAGTGGAGATGTTTGGCCATAATGCACAGTGCCATGTTTGGTGAAAACCATACACAGCATATCAGCACAAACATCTCATACCAGCCATCAAGCATGGTGGTGGAGGGGTGATGATTTGGGCTTGTTTTGCAGCCACAGGACCTGGACACCTTGCAGTCATTGAGTCGACCATGAACTCCTCTGTATACCAAAGTATTCTAGAGTCACATGTGAGGCCATCTGTCCGACAGCTAAAGCTTGGCCAACATTGGATCATGCACAACAATGACCCCAAGCAAACCAGCAAATCTACAACAGAATGGCTAAAAAAGAAAAGAATCAAGGTGTTGCAATGGCCTTGTCAAAGTCCAGACCTCAACCTGACTGAAATGCTGTGGTGGGACCTCAAGAGCTATGCATAAACAAAGGCCTGCAAACCTCAATGAACTGAAGCAATGTTGTAAAGAAGAGTGGGCCAGAATTCCTCCACAATGATGTGAGAGACTGATAAAGTTATACAGAAAACAATTACTTCATGTTATTGCTGCTAAAGGTGGTTCTACAAGCTATTGAATCATAAGGTGTACTTAGTTTTTCACACATTGCTTCTCCATTTTGCCTTTATTTTTCTAAAATAAATGATGACATGGTGTAATATGTCATGTGTTGTTCATCTGAGGTTGTATTTACATACTTTTGAGAACTGCTAAGGACCAGATGATTTTTATTATGTCCTGATACGTAAAACCATAGAACTCAAAGAGGGTATACTTTCTTTTTCACATGACTGTAGCAACATTCTATCTTCCAAAACACTAAGCTGGCCCAAAACATCTGTTCCATACAGGTAGTCCTCGGGTTATGACCACTTGTTCAGCATCAGTTATGACAGCGTTGAGCGAGTGGTACTTACGACTGATCCTCAAAGTTCTGGCTATCGCAAAGCAAAGTTATTGGGGAAGCTGGCAGGGAAGGTCATAAGTTATTCCCATAAATCATTCCCACCACTTTTTCTCCCAAGAAGCCCCACTATGGAATACGAGATACCAGGGATCTCGTACTCCATAGCAGCTCCCTGCCTGCCCACATTCTGCAGTGCACACCTGCATGCAGCAGCCCCCTGCCCACCCACAGTCTTCATCAGCCTGCCTGCAGCCCTTGCCAGACCACCCACATTCCCTAGTGCCTGCCTGTGGCCTGCCTGTAGCCCCCACCAAACTACCCATGCTCCATAGCACCCACCCACAGCCCCTGCAGGCCCACCCATGGCCCCTGCAGTCCCACCTACAGCCCCTGCAAGCCTGCTCGTGAACCATAGCACTTGCCTGTGGCACCCTCCAACCCCCTCATGGCACCCGCACACCTACCCATACTCCTCGTCTGGAATATCTGCCTCTTCTCACTTAACAACCTGTGCAGTCCTGGGGTTACGACGGCAGCCAGGATTGCCATTGCTAAGCAATGTGGTCACATGACATCACACTTTACAACCGCATCGCTTAACAATGGAAATTCTGGTCCCAATTGCCATCATAACCTGAGAACTACATGTAACAACATATATTGCTGTATCCTTTGATTAGTAGAAAAGATTGTCTTTTCCAAAACAGACATATCATGCATTTCTGACAACCATTCCTTATTGTCTGCAATAATATCACATTTCCAATTTCTTAAAATGAGTCTTTTAGCCACCTTCTATGCTCAAAACCAGCATAATTCCTGATAAACAGACTCCAAAGCTTTGGTATATAGTTCAACATCCCATTAGCATCTTTAACATGTAAAGATTTTCCCATAAATGTACTTATATACATTAATATGCTATCCTAAAAAGATATCAAATGTTCACTTGACCATATCATATGGGTAGTGAACTTTCAAATTTTTTACACCTCCAGTATAGAAAATCTGATGTCCATCCTTTCAAATACAGGTTTTTGATTAATCAACTTTAATCTTGAATCACTTGCAATCATTTTAACATTTTTAAGGACATGAATCTATTGATGGGACGTTATCGGAGATTCCAGTTCTTTAGTCCATGTTTGAAATATCCCAGAAATGTACCACTTTAAAAATATTGAGCTTTTGATGGAAATATGTTATAGATTTCAATTCTGTCATGGATTCCATCAAGTAAGAAAGCACCTCGGGTGCCTCTGAGGCAGCCAAAGCATCTGGTCCATGTTGATCCATTAGAAGACACTTAAGTTGAAGATACCATCACAGTTGCAAATTCGGAAGACCAGATTAAATTTGAAGTTGAGAAAAATCCTTAAAATAGTCACTGCATAACCATTTGTTTAAAGTCATGATCCTGCCTTCTACCTGCGCCAAACCAATTTTATTTTAAAAGGCAACTGACAATTTCTGATTCTTCTCTGCTGAATTTTAAATAAATGTATTGGATTGGAACTAGAGTTGATTTATTCTTTTGTCTACTTTGGGAAATGATTTTATCCGAGGCAGATGAAAATAAAATGCAACAGTCTTACATTGAATACACATTGGTGGGTGCTCATGTTTGTTTACATTGAGGTTTATTACTTAGTTCTAATGAAATAAATTATTGCACTTTGCCCACCTCTAAAGTATACTTCAAAGGTATCTAGCACCTTACTCTATCTCACAGATTTGTAAGTGCAGACTCACACTTGTCACATTAGTTCCTTGGATGGATCTCCCCACTCCTAATCTAATAATTTAGCTAATACGTAACCAGACTCCCTTCTCTCCAGAACTCTTCCAGTAGAAATCCAAAATGAAAGTTCTGCATTTTATTGAGTGACACCAAATTCCATATTACACATTTAAATGTGCAGCCAATGAGTTTAACTGATCACATTTTTTATAAGTATCATTCATATGAACACAATTTCTGAATTTGGAACTCTGTTTTCATATGAACCCAATTTGAACCCAATTAATTAAAAAATCTACATTTTAATGAAAAATCACAAACTTTACATATTATAACATACTTTTACCATTAAATATTCTCAAAATGGAAAATTAAAGCAGTGAGAATAAAATTATCATACTAGTATGGTTCATACATTCATTAGCCAAAATTGGAAAATATGAACATTTTTACTGACCTCATAGACAAAGTTATCAAGATATCTAATTCTTCAGCTCCTGAATTATAGAAAGGCAATTTTAAAAGGCTTAACACTATAGTGATTGAAAAAAGTATTCACATAGCTATAATTGTGTCCCACAAGCTATATAAACAAAGCTTTTGAAGGTTTATTGCCTGCATATATTCTAAATGCAGAATGCTTGCAATTATCCTGCCACAGAGACACTGCCCTATTCTATATGTAATAACAATATGCAAATAAAAGTTAACTCAGAAGAGTATTTGCTGCAATTATAAGAATTACTGTTGGATTTTCCCATTTTCCTGTAGGTTACATAAATACTATCAATGTAGTTAATTCTTCCCCTTCAAGGTGTAGAAATTACTATGATACAGTAAATGAGGTGAATGATCACCAGTGTGCTAGTCTATTTAATGCAAATACAGTGGTGAGGGGAGGATAGTGCCATGGAAGCTACTGCAATATCAGTATCTCACTAACACAAAAATAAATATTGCAGAATTCCTTACATTTATCAGATCTGATAATGTAGCTGCAATTTAAACCTGCAAGGCGCAAACGGGACTTTAGAATTCAGCATATAAAATGAGGTTTGGAATTTTGCAACCAGTAAGAAAAGTAGTTGGAAATTAGCTCTGCAAAATTACTAAATGAAAATACTTTCAAAGGGCAGTAAAAGGAGGAGTGTTGCTATGTTTGCAGATATGCATTCAATCTTTCTTTCTTTCTTTCTTTCTTTCTTTCTTTCTTTCTTTCTTTCTTTCTTTCTTTCTTTCTTTCTTTCTTACCAATGAATAGGATATGAACTAGGGCATGGGAAGCTGTTTTTATCATGATCAACATTATCACTTTTATTGATATCATTATCAATATTCCCCCCCCCCCCAACAAATCCTGCTGTGCTGTCTCATTGGGGAGGGGAGTTTCCTGGGAGGTATAAGCAAAGAACAACAGGAGTGTATGCCAAGAGTAGATATTCCCAGCAGTGTCACCCAAGGCGTGAAGGTCATTCCAGCTGCCCAGCTAAAGCAAGCAGGCACCTATACACTGCACAGAAGAAGGGAAAGATAAACCACTCCTGTATTTTTACTAAGAAAACCCTATGGATAGAAAATATAAAATGATTGATGATATAGTGATGGATGATGGGCCTCTCAAGTCGGATGGCACTCAACATGCTACTGAGGATAAACATACTAGTGGTGTTTATGACATGACTAAATTAAAGCCTTGGGACACAGTGCCTGATCAATTGGAAGAGGTCAATCTACATTCCAATATATATAAAAAAAAGGAGACTTAACAGAGTGTTCAAACTATCATACAATATCCTTAATTTCACATGCTAGGAAAATAATGCTCAGAATCATCCAATGCAGATTAGAGCCCTACATGGAAAAAGAGATGCCAGGTGCTCAAGCTGGCTTTAGAAAAGGCTGAGGAACATGAGACATTATTTCTGATGCACATTGGATAATTGAGAGAGCCAAAGAATACCAAAAAGAAGTCACTATGTGCTTCATTGATTATAGAAAGGCCTTCAATTGTGTCAATCATATCAAGCTGTGGAATGTGCTCCAAAAAATGGGAATCCCAGAACATCTCATAGTCTGCATGAGAAACTTACAGGCAGTCCTCAACACACTCTAGTCCTGATTGTCATGGTAACCCAAGACATATGGGTTGTTAAACGGGAATGGAGGGAGTCCCAGGTGAGGAGCACTGGGGTGCCACGTGGGAGAGGGGGAGGCCCCAGGAGGCCCAGCGCAGGCCACACACAAGTCAGGGGAAAGGGTGCTCAGTGCGGCGTGAGCTCAGAAAGGCCAGGGAATGAGGGCACGGGGTGCATGCAATCATAGGAAGGCCAGGGAAAGAGGGTGCAAGGTGTGTGCGTGTGAGCGCAGGGAGGCCAAGGAAAGAGGGTGCAGGGTATGTGTGTGTATGTGTGTGATTATAGGGAGGCCAAAGAAAGAGGGTGCAGGGTATTTGCATGTGAGCACAGGGAGGCCAAGGAAAGAGGGCATGGGGTGTGTGCATACATGTGTGCAAGCGCAGGGAAGCTAGGGAAAGAGGCTTTGACTTTGGGGGAAGCCAGCAGGGAAGGGCGCAGATGGCAATCACATGACCACGGGATGCTGCAACTGGTCATAAGTGCAAGCTGGTTGCCAGGCACCTGAATTTTGCTTATGTGACCATGGGGGCACCGCAATAGCTGGAACTTGGAGGACTGGTCATACGTTCAGCACCATCATAACTTCAAATGGTCACTGAATGAATGGTCATAATTCGAGAACTGCCAGTATATACAAGTCAGGAAGCCACAGTATGGACAGAACATGGCGAAATAGGCTGGCTCCAGGTTGGCAAGGGAGTGCAGCAAGGCTGTTTGCTCTTTTCTTATTTATTCAACTTATATGCTGAATATATATTAAGGGAAGCTGGATTGGAAGAAGATGAACATGGTTTTAAAATTGGAGGAAGAAACATCAACAACCTGCTCTATACTGATGACACTACCCTGACAGCCGAAAATGCAAAATATCTGCAAGCTCTAGTAATAAAAGTTAATGAGCAAAGTGAATAAATGGGAAAATTAAACTTAAAGAAGACCAAATGACAACAGGTAGAACAACCAGCCTTAGAACTGGCAATGGATACTGACATGGTGGATAGCTTCTGCCTTTTAGGATCACACATCAACAGTAACAGAACCAGCAGTCATGTAATATGCTGCAGGCTAGATTTGGTACAACAGCCATGAAGACCCTGGAAAATATATTAAAATGCTGTGATGTGTCTATACCTACAAAATTGCATAAATAAATAAGTAAATAAAAGAACTGAAATACTGAATTAGAATATTGAGTTAGGGAAAACTCAATTCCCTCTGGAATTCCAACAAGTGTTTATTGAACACTTGTGGCAATGTGTTTTCATGTTGAAATAATGAAAAGTAACTGAATAAATCTTTTTAATGCCTACCCACACAAAAGCTGAATATGGTTGCATAAGAGGAAGGGATTCTCATCAGACTCAATTAATACAAATTCTGTGCTGGGAAGAAAATAATTAGGGCAAATTCACTCAATTGCAAGGAAAATTACTTCACATTGATATAGTGCTTTAGTTTTCACACTTCAGAAACACTATTTTGTACAACAGTTCTAAAAGCTATGTCCATATTGTTCTGTCTGCACTGCCAGTGAGGCAGAAGATGAAAAATTGAGACTTGTATAGAACTATCTGGACAGCTCATGGTTGCAATAAATAGGAAGGAAGAACTTCCAGCTCATCCTGAAGCGAATATACTACACAAGTGCTACATTATTATGCTAGATTTGAGTTTCATTTCAAGAATAGCAACCTTCCTTGATGGCAGCATCCGGCTGGCTATGTTTGTGCTTGAAAGCTAAACAGATCCGGCATAGTCAGTATAAAATGGGAGATTATCAGGGAATCCAAAGCTGCAGACTTTAGGCAAGATGGGAAGAGGCGTCAAGCTTGACTTAAAGTTTCTGAGGCAACACAACATGTTTTTAAAATGCTTCTCTGTCCCAAAGGTTTTAGCATGGGCAGCAAATGTTTGTAAAAGACTAAAAGCCTTCTGGTGTTAGTTCCACAGATGTATGGATCTTATTGGCTGTATAATTGTATTATGTATTCATTACAAAAGATATACATTGTCCTATCTTATGGTCTTTAATGGATTCTTTTTTTCTGGAACGGTAAATCCTATCCTCTTAAATATGGCAACACTCCCACTCAGTGGTAAAATCTGAAACTGTATATAAGTGCAATGATATTCATTGCCAGAAGAGGCCTTTTCTTCCTAGCCCAGCCCTGTTAAGTCAGGAGCACACCACCTTTTTCAGTCCAAGGACCACACTTGACTACTGTGCTAAGAGCTGTACTCCAAAAAGTGGAGGAAGGAAGCCAGAAAAGCCTAACTTTGATTTGATTTTAATGCAATACAATCAATATTGCTCTTCATATATTTAATAATGGTCCCTTTCTATCACTTTAAAATAACAAAGTATAAAAAGTTAAGTTTTAAAAGCAACTTTTGGAGGTGCTCTGGGGCTGCATTCAAGGTTTTGGGAAGCATTGGTCCTAGGGCCTTGGTTTGTGCACCGATTCTTCACTAAAGAAGACCTGAGCTTAGGAGCCACTGCACTCAAAGCACTTGAGCAATCACAGTTCATCCAAGAAATATGTTCAGAACTTCAGATACTATTTTAAAAAGCAAACCAATGCAATCCTATCACTAACCTGCATGAACTCATGTCTGATATAAAATGTAACAAATAACTCTTTCTCTTAGAATATATATAGTGCCATCTGTTCCAGGTTCAGCAGGAAACAAGCAAACTGGTCTGCTCTATGCAGTTGCCACTAAACTTGATTATGCAGAGGCTGCTTACTGGGCAATACCAATCAATGCCTAGTGTTGCCCAGCAACCAGCAGTACTTTACTCCTTCCTGACTGCTATGAACTCACATTGTCCTCCTTGCTCATTTCCCTGATAGCTTTCCAACTGGGGCTTTAACTTCCTGCTTCATATTGTGCTCCATCATCAGCTAAACCAATAGGATACAGATGGGAAGTCCCCATACCATTGTCCTAAGTACTTTCTCCATGGTTGTACTCTATGCCTATACAAATAGCAAAAGGGGAAAATGTCTGCTCTTCAAATGGAGAATGGGATCATGATTACTTTTTTATAGTATTTAGAATGCATTGTAATGCAATTGGAGAAGCATTTTTACAAGTTAATAATGAATTTCTGTATCAACTTGGTTTCAAATTCCTCTGCACTCATGTTAGCTATAATCCAGAATAAGTCAGATGTGTTATCGAATTTCTTTTTTAAAAAAGTTTTTAAAATCTTAGAGTGATCCCAACCTCTTGGCAAC
This sequence comes from Liasis olivaceus, assembly GCA_030867105.1. Lineage (NCBI taxonomy): Eukaryota > Metazoa > Chordata > Lepidosauria > Squamata > Pythonidae > Liasis > Liasis olivaceus. The sequence goes on along the minus strand of CM061350.1, from coordinate 176,632,378 downwards.
AGTAACAATGAAGTTCCATCTCTCCAAAAGCTTTTACTACAAGTTGTTGTTTTTTTAAGAACAGAGAGAAAAATAATTTTATGCTGATGAACCTTTCAGTTTTGTTTCAGCATGTTAACACAAAAATATTACTGATCGTTTAAGAAGCGTCTGTGTGAGAAAGGTGCCATGTTGTTAGTCTTTAGGCTTGGGTTGCTCAGATTTCATCTGTGCAATGTATCTCCTAGCACTATAAAATCTCCAGAAATTTCATATTGTGGAAGATTATTAGGGAGAAATTATTTTGTAAAGGAAAAATTTAGCTGAAACAAGCAGCACTGATTTTGTGTTCAGCAGCAACCATGAGAAATGGGACAGCATAAGTCAGTGTTTCTTAAACATTTAAGCCTTCTTAAACCTTTCTCTCAGGACCCCTTTCTACTTTTAAAAATTATGGAGGACCCAAAAGAGCTTTTATTTGTATGGCTTATATTTATCGATATTTACTCATTAAAAATTAAAATTAATGCATTCACTGCCACTACCACTTCTCACTATTGTTTGATGGCATTTTAATATTGTATTATTTTTCAACATAGGCTGGCAAATAATTTTGATTTTGTGGGCCCCTGAGGGGGACTTGAGGCCGCCCAGGGATCCCAGGACCACACTTTAAGAAACACTGCTGTTATTTTGGCTTAATTTAAAAACCAATGTACAAAGGGGATAGAAACAGGTAAGTATATATCAGAGGGTTTGAATTTTAAACAACATAATTGTTTAAATTTTAAACAATTTAATCCATTCTTTTTTAGATCTAGCATAGATTTTTAGTATCCAGTACCTGTCACACAACCAAATTACAACTAAAAATGCTTAGACTTACCATATTTGTACTTCCAATATCAACATCATGTGAAATATTCAGCATAATTCAATCATGCTAATGTATCATTAATTCAAAATAAACAGCTGTAGCATTGGTCCCTCCATTAGCATTGCCTATATTGACTGGCAGCAATTTATAAGCAACCATCCAGGTCAGCTGCACAAGGAAGGACCTTCCAGGTGTTTTATCACCTAGCTTCTGAGTTTTAAAGAAAATATATCAAACTACTTGAGAAAAAAATTGAGATTTTTCTTTGATTAGACTGAGCAAAGTTGCCCAGCCTTTCCCTTTACACATTCATGTCGCCTTCTTGAAACCACTGTAAAATGCAAAAATCATTGAAACAGTGCCTGTGGGCACAAGGGCACACATGATCTCTCCAAATCTCAAATCTAATTTAGAGGACCTCAAAAGTCTGTGTATATTTAAATGGATGGAATCTTATGAGATCACCAAATCTCATTAGATCAAACTTTGTGCAATTCCCAAACATCCGGTGATCTTGACAAAATATATACTTGCTTCAATGCTTCTGGGAACCACCAATGGGCCCTGGGCCACAAGTTGTTAAGCATTTAAATATATCAGCTTAAAAATGATCCATTACAGACAGTCCCCTACTTGCAAACTTTCATGTTGTGAATTTTCATCAATACGAACAGGATGGATCCGGAAGTCAGAACTGGAAGTTGGGCTGGAAGTTGGAACTGGAAGTCAGGAGAAGGCAGGAAATGCATGCTGCAAATTAGCACTTTCCCACCTTCTCCTGCATTCCGTTTGCATTTAAGGTTTGCATTGGAGTTGGAGTTCCCAGAAAGGGTTAGTTTACATAGTGCGCTCCGTTGCCAGGTGAGGCAGAAGAGGGGGCGGAGGTCTCCTGCCTCACCCAGCAATGGAGTGCACTGCACCCCACTGGCTCATTCTTCACTCCTCTCTCCTCCACTACCACCCTCTCTCCTGCCTCACCTGGCAACGCATTGGCAGCAGAAGGTAGGGCTCCTCTGCCCACACTGCTCCCCTGCCACCACCTCTTTTTTTTCCTTTTTACTTGGTTGGACTTACAAACAAAATGGATTTATGAACAGCCTCTTGGAATGTAACCTGTTCGTAAGTAGGGGACAGTCTATACTGATAATTATTGGGTAGATTAGAAATATAATAAATAAATAGCTATGATAGTTTCAATTCAAGTAACTTTTATTTTGATTACGTGCCATCGAGTCAGTGTCAACTCTTCTAACCACATATATTTTCTCCAGGACAATGTGTCCCCATCCTAGTCCTTCAGGTATTCCAAAATGTACTCATCACCGCTGTAATCCAGTTGAGTAAACTTGCTGATGGTTGTCCTCTTCTGCACTTTCCTTCCAAATTTTCCACTGCTATAGATTTCTCCAGAGAGCTAAGTGTTCGCATAATAAGTCCAAAGTATGATCATTTGAGCCTGATCATTTGTGCCTCAAGTGAGAACTCTAAGTTGATGTGTTTGATGATCCATTTGTTTGCTTCCTTGGCTCTCCATGGTATTCTCAGGGCCAAAGTTCCAACACCAAAGTTCAAAAGCGTCAATACTCTATCCTGCTTCTTCAAAGTCCAACTTTCACATCCATACAGTGTCACAGGGAAAACTATTGCTTGCACTATTCTGTTCTTTGTAGGCCTAGATGCATACCAGCTTCTGAATATCTTTTTCAAGGCTTTTATTGCTATTCTACTAAGTCTAGCCTGCAGCATATTTCTTGACTGCTGATTCCTTTTCTGTTCATAGTCAATCCTAAAAGGCAAAAAATTTCCACCACTTCAGTATCTTCATTCTCAATTCTAAGGCTGGGTGCTGTACCTGTTAACATTGGTTCTTTATATTTAATCTTAGTTCTATTTTTTCATTGTGCTCCTTGACTTTGATTACTAGAGTTTGCAGATTATTTGCATTTTTAGCTATCAGAGTAGTGTCATCAGCATAGTGCAGGTTATTGATGTTACTTCCTCCAATTTTAAAACCACACTCATCTTCCAATTTAGCTTCCTTCAGGATACATTCTGTATATAGGTTAAATAAATAAAAAAATATATACAGCCTTGTCTCACTCTTTTGCCAACCTGGAGCCAGTCTGTTTCATCATGTTCTGCTCATATTGTGGCTTCCTGACCTGTGTATAGGTTCAAGTATCTTTAAGAACTAGAATTTTAAACCAATGCTCAAAATACTGCATTCCTGTGAAGTGGTGGGGAGGCTCACATTTCCTGTTTAAGATGTGTTATGATTTGGGCATTTTTTCCTCATCAAATTAAAAGGCTTTAGCTTCAATGGGAAATCTCATTAACATGGTGGAATTTCCAAACATTTAGGAAATGCTATGTTTTCTCTTAGATCTATAATTCTGCTGGGTTGTGTTTTTTTTTTTATCATTTTAACATAATTTTCTGCTCTCAAAGGATCTTTAAGGGAGTCCATATATGTTTAATTTAAATTATGATGCTAACTTGGGAACACAAAAGCATCTTTGAAAAACAGCATGTTTATGTGTGCAAGTGTATTAGAGTATTAGCAAGCAAAACTTTCCCATTCTTATAGCAGAGTTTTCAAAATTAAAAAAAAGTAACCATGACTGGTAAATGGTATAATAGTATCCTTTCATCTATATCCCCAGATCAAATGTAATAGTCCAATACTCTTTGAAAGTCTGTCCTAATCTAGAAGCTGAATCCTGCAGATAGTTAATTGCAGAACTTTTATGTGTTTAGACATATTTTTAAAACTGTAAGCTTGTCATATTACAAAAATGTTACTTGACATAAATGTGTTTTCCCCTCCCTCCAAAACCACAGCATTTCTCTGAGGTGTAGTTCCAAAACATCTGGAGAGCATCAAGATGTGAATAGTGGTTTTAAGTGCACAACATATATACCACATGCTTTCAGAGAACAACCCCAGTGCAAGGCAGTTCTAATGTCCAATTAATCTCCAGTGCAATCTTGTTTTCAAGATGACTTGAATCCCAGCATTTCACTTTTAAAAATCATAAGAATTGGTTCCAATCTAACTATGAAGCAAAATAGAATTCTTGCTTTGCACAGTTGGTATTAAAAGTTATGATTTCTATATGTCTAAAACGTTTCTTTTTTTTTTTAAGCAAGATATGCTGTCATTTTTATTTATGTTTCAAAACAAAATTCATTTTGGCTATAGCCTGGGCAGACAAGGTATTATTCATGCAGATCTTTTGAAAACTTCACTTCAAAATATATATTGACATGTATTTTTAAATGAAGGCATACATTTAAAAAAAAAAAAAAATTCCCTTCTCACCCCTATGGGTGGTATGTGTCTTCCTCAATCTCGGGTCCTCTACCAGAGGCCTGGGAGTTTCCTAATACTGCACTCTTCTGCACAGAGAGCTCTGATGTTGTTCCTGGGATCTGTTGGAGCCACTCTCCCAGCTTAGGAGTCACGGCCCTGAGTGCTCCTACCACCACTGGGACCACTTTGGCCTTGACTTTCCACATCCTCTCTATTTTTCTCCTTCAGGCCCTGGTACTTCTCCACCTTCTCATACTCCTTCTTCCTGATGTTGCTGTCACTTGGCACTGCTACATCTATCACTACCACTGTCTTCTGGTCTTTGTCTACAACCACGATGTCTGGTTGAGTGGCCAGTACCTGCCTGTCCGTCTGGATCTGGAAGTCCCACAGGATCTTAGCCCTTTTATTCTCCACGACCTTCTGTGGAATCTCCCATCTGGACTTGGGGGGGTCTAGCTCATATGCTGTGCAGATGTTCCTGTACACAATGCCAGCTACTTGGTTGTGCCGTTCAGTGTACGCTGTTCCTGCCTGCATCTTACACCCTGCCACTATCTGTTGGACTGTCTCTGAGGCCTCTTTGCACAATCTGCACCTTGGGTCCTGTCTAGTGTGGTAGACCCCTGCTTCTATGGATCTGGTGCTTAGTACCTGTTCTTGTGCTGCTATGATCACTGCCTCAGTGCTGTCTTTTAGTCCGGCCCTTTCCAGCCACTGATAGGATTTCCCAATGTCAGCCACCTCAGCTATCTGTCGATGGTACATCCCATGCAGGGGCTTGTCTTGCCATGGTATTTCCTCCGCTTGAACTTCCTCCCATGTCTGCTGCTGCCTGAGGCATTCTCTCAGCAGCTCATCTTTGGGTGCCATCTTACTGATATACTCCTGGATACTCCGGGTTTCATCCAGGACAGTGGCTTTGACACTCATCAGACCCCGCCCGCCCTCTTTGCGGCTGGTGTACAGTCTCTGGGTGTTGGACTTGGGGTGAAAACCTCCGTACATTGTGAGGAGCTTCCGGGTCTTCACATCGGCAGCCTCCATGTCTTCCTTTGGCCAGCTCACTATACCAGCAGGGTATCTGATGACTGGCAGGGCATACATGTTGATGGCATGGATCTTGTTCTTCCCATTGAGCCGGTTCTTCAGGACCTGTCTTATCCTTTGGTGGTACTTGGATATTGCTGTCTTCCTTGCCTCCTCCTCATGGTTCCCATGTGACTGTGGGACACCAAGGTATTTATAGCTGGTTTCTATGTCTGCTATATGGCCCACTGGTAGTTCTACTCCATCAGTCTTAACTACCTTCCCTCTCTTTACTATCATCCTGCCACACTTCTCCAGTCTGAATGACATCCCAATGTCCTCGCTGTAGATCCATGTCAGGTGGATCAGTGAGTCGATGTCTCGTTCACTCTTAGCATACAGCTTGATGTCATCCATGTAGAGGAGGTGGCTGATGGTGATTCCACTCTTGAACTTGTACCCATATCCAGACCTTGTGATTATCTGGCTGAGGGGGTTTAAGCCTATGCAGAACAGCAGTGGGGACAGTGCATCACCTTGGTATATGCCACACTTGATGGCCACTTGTGCGAGCTGTCTTGAGTTCACTTCCAGTGTTGTCTTCCACAGTCCCATTGAGTGCTTGAGGAAGGTCCTTAGTGTCCTGTTGACTTTGTATAGTGCCAGGCATTCACAGATCCATGTGCGCGGCATTGAGCCATAGGCTTTCCTGTAGTCAATCCAGGCTGTGCTCAGATTGGTCTGCCTAGACCTTGAGTCTCGGGCAACTGCTCTATCTATGAGTAACTGGTGTTTTGAGCCTCTGGTGTTGTTCCCAATGCCCTTCTGAACTGTGCTCATGTACCGGCCCATATGGTCTTGTAGCTTGGCAGCTAGGATGCCTGATAGAACTTTCCATGTTGTGGGGAGGCAGGTTATTGGCCGGTAGTTGGATGGTGCTGTTCCCTTGTGGGGGTCTTTCATGATCAGCACTGTCCTTCCTTGTGTTAGCCAGTCTGGGTGGGAGCCTGCTGCTAGCAGTTGGTTCATCTCTGCTGCTAGGCGTTCATGCACTGCTGTTAGTTTCTTTAGCCAGTAGGTGTGGATCATGTCCGGACCAGGTGCTGTCCAGCTTTTCATGTTCTTGACCCGCTGTTGGATGTCTGCTACTGTGATGGTGACTGGTTCCTGTTCTGGGAGATTGCTGTGGTCTGCTTTCAGGTCCTGCAGCCACTTTGCACTGGTGTTATGTGTCTTCTCTTTCTCCCATATGTTCTTCCAGTACTGTTCAGTTTCCGCTGCTGGTAGCTCAGCTGTTACTCTGTGGTTGCACTGCAGTTGGGAGTACACTTTGGATGGTTCTTTGGAGAACAGGGCATTTATCTTCTTGGCCTCTGCTTCTCTAGTGTATCTCCTTAGCCTGGCAGCCAGTGCTGTGAGCCTTTGTTTAGCAGTCTCTAGGGCTTCAGATGGAGTCAGGCCCATATATTTTTTCAGTAGCTGAGTCTTATCCCTAATCTCCACACGCTTCTGTAGTTCCACCAGCTGACTGACTTCTCTCCAGGTTGCCTTGATCTTAGCCTCCAATCTCATTTTCCAGGGTGGGTATGTACTGCTGTTCTTGATCGTGTAGCCAAGCATTTCCAGGATTACAGCGGCTGTAGCATATACCAATTCATTGGTTTCAGTTATGGTGGTAGTAGGGATTGTCTGGAGGGCTCTGTTGGCATCTTCTAGCATACTATCTGATGGTACTTCTCCACTGAGCCTTGGTAATCGGACTCGAGGGTTGACTGTAGCTAGTTTATCCATGATCTTATGCCTCATATCAGCTGCTGTGCTCTGTAATGGAAGGGGTGGCAGTAACATTCCAGCTTCAGGTGTTGGCTGCACATCTGCTTGTTCTTCTAGGTCTGCTTGAGTCCGGGTTGTAATGTGGAGTTGGTCTATCTCAAGTTGTGAGAGCAGCTTCCTCTTCACTATGTTGAAGCTCTGGGTAACTAGTTGTTTCTCAGTTAGTGTGGATGTAGGCCTTCTGTCTATCCATAGTTCCCTCTTACGTTTCATATATCCCCTCTCATTAGGTCTGCTGTTGTAGTAGCATTCCATCAATTCCAAGTTCTCTTGTCTTGTCCATGTATGGTTTGTTCCAGTAGCCCACTTAACATCAGATTGTCCTGGTTCCCCAACATCTGACGCGGACCTTGTTAATCCGGGCGACGTCCAAGCCGGCATGACTCTCTTAGTTCGTGTCACTCTCATATTTTAGGTAGGCAGGTGAAGCGTTAGGGGGTCTTTGCCCAAGGACCCCTACTGGTAAGGTAGGTACCAGCCAGGATTTGAACCCCAGTCTCCTGCATCAAAGGCGGTGTTCTAACCACTATGCTATCCAGCTGCTCTTTTATTTATTTATTTATTTATTTATATATATATATATATATATATATATATATATATATATATATATAAAATTTACACTCAGGTATCTAAACCAATCAGATGAATTGCTTAGCAAAAAAATACAGTTGGTATATATTTTATGTGAATAAAAGCAGTATTTCTGAAGAAAGTACCACACTTATCTTAGATAATTTAGGCAAATTATAACTGGTATCATTTCAAAGAAATATTCTTTTATGTGAGTCCCTTAACTTTTTTATAAACATTGCATTAATTTTTTTAAAAAAAATTGTTGTCCAATAAATTGGGAGGATCTTTTTAGTCAATTTATCTTTTTTAATCAATTAAGTCTTGCTGTTCCAAATACAAATATATATTCTGAACTATGCAAACTATTACTCTATAAAGTGAAATTGGAAGATATCCATTTCTCCCTCCCACTCTCCAGCCCAATATCTCACAGATTTTCATCCTTTCCTGCTGGACATAAACATTTCCAACAGGAAATCTTTTACAAACAGAGGAAAATTTGCACAAAACTTGAACCTAAGTTACAGAGAGTTGCAGTTCAAACAACCATTTACATACATGGGCTTAATGGCCTGAAGAGCCCCTTCCAACTATGATTCTTTAATAACAACAGCAACACTATAATAACATTAATGCAAATAAAATTAAACTTCAGAATATTCACAAGTGATCTGAGCATTATGCCACTCATCACTATTGATGTCATAGGAATGACCAAGGATTACTAGTGCATTTTGGTGTCCACATTCCACACACTATTGCTATTCGTCACACTTGAAAAGGAAAAGAAAAGAAAACAACAGGGATATTTACATCACATGATATATCTGAATTCCCTACACATTTTTGGTGCAATGCACAGGCTGCCTACAAAAGCCCTAAATGTTAATGGGATATATATTTTTGGATATATTTTATCTGTTACTTCTGTTTGCACAGCATGTTTAACATATCTTTCCTTTGCTTTGCAGTAGATTCTTCCTCCATTACTTCCAGACCCCAAGTGACCTAAGCATCAGCAGAACAAATGGTTTTCAGGGTGTGAAAGCTTGGAGGAATATTCCCAAAACTCTCCTGTCACCAAACACAGCCCATTTACAAGGGCTTCTGGTAATGGGGAAAAGAGGAGAGCATGCATCAGGTTATTATGGATCAGAACGGAGACAGAAGAATGCAACAGACATCAGAAAACCATACCTGTCATAACCTGTCAAGATCTCAAGGTACAGTTACCAAGTTTCCTTGATAAGCAGGTTGAAATAGAGAGTTTGGTTGAACTATATACTTCATTCCAAACCGGACCACCTCCACAACCGGTGGCTTCTTTTCAGCAAGTCTAACTAGATAAGCAACACGATGAAATTGACTACAAGATTCCCCATTCGTCTCTCCAGCTTCAGGATGCAGAACTCACATGCCACTAATATAAGGTGCTCTGCTAGCCCTTGTTAAAGAACATGCCCCGATATCTCATCCCCAACCCACTGCAGAGGCAGCCTAGTCCTCTTGAGTTGTTCCAGTTTTGATGTAGTGATCTATGATGCTTCATTAATGATGTTAACTATGACGCAGCCATAGGCTATGATCTGCCCAGCTCCTATTGGCCACTTCAGACTCCTATAGGTATGCCCCTCCCTTCCAGTGTTGCCTTTCATGTCCATTAGGGCAGGGGCTGTCAGAAACCAGACTCCTGGCTTCTGCAGAGGCATTGCAGGCATAAATGCATTTACTTCTCCCTCCTGCTGTACGCACGCCCATCCTCCCTTCCTGCAGCATGTCAGCTCAGGTTTTGGACACACATTCAGTTCTCTTTCAGAAGACAGGTAGACAGCCCAAGTGACGCTTCATAGGTGTGGAGCAACTTAATGCAGCAATGTGTCAACTTTCCACTTGAAAACAGGCTAAATCCCCTGTTCTCTTTTGAATAGCATGTAGATGTTCTCAGAAACACAAGCTATGAAAAGGATAACACTGCCATACATCAGAAACGTCTCAGAAACTACCAACAGACTATTACAACCACATGGCATCTCTGTAGCACACAAACCAACTAAAGCCCTCCAAAACATCTTAAGCGACCAAAAGACCCAGGAGCCCAAGAAGAAAAAACAGGAGTCATCTACAACATACAGTGTAAGGACTATAACAACCACTACATAGGACAGACAGGCAGAAAACTAGCAGAACGTATCCACAAGCACCAACTAGCAGTCAGAAGACATGATGAAAACTCCTTAATTTCACAACACATGGACAGACTTAACCATAGTTTCAACTGGGAAACTGTCAGCATCTGAGACCAAGCTAAATCCAAAAATGCAAGGGAATTCCCGGAAGCTTGGTATTCAGACAAGGCAGCCATCAACAGGCACATAGAGATAAACGACATCTACACACTAGTCAAAAGAGACAATAGAAAGGAAAACAAAAGACCAGAACATCTCCTCACCAGCAATCATCACCCAGATAAGCAGAGATTAACACCAAGATTATCACCAGACAATCAAGCAGTAAACAATACCCTAATCAAGGAACTACCAGGAAGAGGAAAAAAGCCACACACACACACACACACACACACACACAACACTGGCAGGGCAAGCCACAGTATATAAACAGAGAGCAAACCCCATTCTGTTCTAGCACTGAAGATGTTACCTAGCTGGGTAACAAAACAACTGCAAGAAAACAACCAAGCTCAGAGAACCCCAAGGACTCCACAGTTCAACTCTGAGCTACACATATTCGCTTCTATTCTTATCATATTTGTCTAATCAATTAAAGAGAGCAATCAGTGGTTGTTTTTCCCAACAAGGTAGAAGGGAAACACCACTAGGAGAATCAACCATGTTATCCTTCACTTATCCTGCATCAAAGCTGCAAGGGTAGCACTGGTGTGGCATTAGGATGAACCCAGGGCAGAGCAATTTATGCCTGCATAATTCTCTGCCAATTCAAGAACTGACATGTTGTACCAAAACTGAAAAGATGGAGCAATAGATGATCTATATGGCTACATTCAATAATACATTAAAGAACTCAGCTAGTTCCATATTAACATTTATCTATATATTTTTAGTTTCTACAAATGTCACTCATTTAATCACTCTTCTTTATATTCATTTCTGATTTGATTTGCACTGTTATATTTGTGTTTGTATTTCATCATATCTTCTGGTTGTTATGTTTACCAATAAAATAAAAACATTTTTTTAAACAATAACAATTTATGGTAATGTGGCCATCTTGAAAAGCCAGCAAACTACAGTCAATCTGCATTTATGTGGTCCTCTCCTTTTTCCTTCATTCCAACAGTATTCTATGTTATTTTTCATTTTTCTAATGTAAATGTGCTTTAAGTAGGAAGGAGAAAGAAAAAAAGGGGAGTCCTTATCTGCAGTACGCCCTATGAAAAACATGGTTGAGTTCACTTAAATCACGGTTAACAAATGACAGAGGCTGAGCTCAGACAAAAATCGACTTTGGCTTAACACAGTATACAATCCCAGTATGCCGAAAGAAACCAAACCTTAGCTTTTTCTTTTTCTCTTGCTCCAAGCCCATATTTGAGGGCTCTTAATTCCCTTTACCTGGATCAGTGTTTCTCAATCTCAGCATCTTTAAGATTTGTGGACTTCAACTCCCAGAATTCCCCAGCCAGCATGCTGGCTAGGGAATTCTGGGAGTTGAAGTTCACACTGCTTAAAGTGGCTGAGGTTGAGAAACACTGATCTAGAGAGAAACTTTGGATACCACGTGACCCTTTTCCACGCACAAGACCCGGTTCGAGGGATCATACAGTGGCCATAGGGTGGGTACCGTGGCTTACTGAGCAAGCCACGCTTAAGCAGACCAGGGCTTAACTGGCATCCAAGTCCTGTCTGGCTTGGATATTTTATCCCAGAGAAGGAGAAAGGGCACCCTCACGCCGGTGGACAGAAACGAGAATGGAAGAGCGCTGCCCAGGCTGGCCGAGAGCGCGGCATCCCCGGGGACCGACGGCGCGCGGACCCTCACAGCCTCGCGCCTGGCCACACCCCTAAAGTGGCCGGAGGTCTGGCGGTCACATGGGCTCTCTCAGCAAGGTGGGAAGGACGAGCGCTTTGAACTGCGAGCGCAGCCCGCTTGAGGACCCCTAAAGTTGCAGCTCCGCTTCCGCGGGAATTTCTGATTCTCCGCCCGGCTCAGAAATGCCTAACTTTGCAAGGTAAAAAAAAAAAAAAGGAGGGAAGATTTCTAGGATTTGTTTTAACCTCTGCTTTCTGTTGCACTTTATTTTCCTTCTTGCGATAACGGTTGCAAGCCTCAAACCCTCCATCTCGGGAGACCCGCTTGCAGCGAGAGAGAAGATGCCCTCAATCGCCCGAACCCGCTATGCCTATTTTCTCCTTTGCAGCTTTTCTTTTGTAAGTCCCCCTTCTTAGCCTCTCTTCCCCGCCCTTCCTCACTTTCCGTCCTCTGATTCGAAGGTCCGCCTGTCAGTCAGCAGCTTGACTTTTGCCTCTCTCCACCTTCCTGATGGAGTGTTGCTGCCCCGCCTTCTTCCTCCGCTATTGTTCTGCCTCTTTGGAGGAGGCTCCGATTGGGCCGATGACGTGCTTGTCCTGCAGCCGGCCCAATCGCAGCCGGCTTGCTTGCCAACGGGCGAGCCGGGAACTTGCGAGTAAGTGTGCGACTGTGGGAAGGGGAGCAGAGGAGCTTTTAGGCGGCGAGGGGGGCCGGGAGACTCGTGGGAACGCGCCATGGCTGTCATAGCCTAGGAGAGCAGCTCCGAAAGTGCGGGGGAGCATCGCCAGGCGGACTTGCTGGGAACGGAGAGGGGACTGGGAACAGGGCGGATGTACCCCAGAGTTGATATTTCTGAAATATATTTAAAAACACGCGCAACGTCCCAGATTTAAGTGCCCCGCGGGAAGGACGAAGAGGCTGTCATCATGGGCCCATCCCCGGGCAGCTAACGGTCTGGGCTGTGTGGTTTTACGTGAGAGAGCCTGCCATCTTCTGCATCTGTTTTCCCCCGTTTCAGAGCAGGTTGGGTTTTGGAAGGAAGAGATCTGGGTTCTGGAAGAGGGGAGCCCTTGGCCTCTCGGATTCGGCCACGCACCGTTTGCAAACCTCCAACTTCTGCTAAAGGAAATGCCCAGCTAGATTGGTAGAAGTAACCGGGGAAATCAGTAAGGGAGCTAAGACGGCTATAGGCTAGCTTCCTGAATCTTGCACCCTGCAGATGTATTGGATCTCTGTCCCATACATCTGAAGCTTATATCAGCCCCAGTCAACACAGTCCTTTTGGCCGGGTAGTGGAGTTTGATCCAGCCTAACTGGGGAGCACCAAACTATAGAAAGTTGCTAAAAAAGTCCTGCCATAAAATTTCTTTACTAACTGAGGAAAAACAGATGTATATGCATAGACTTGTATGCCTCCCAGAGTCACCCGTTGGGGGAGATGGGCGGCATACAAGTCTGAAAATAAATAAATAAATAAAATAGCTTGAGATGTGCAATATTGCAGTTTCTCAACACCCACCCACCCCTTGCTGTTAGTAATTAGGTTTCTATACTGAGGCGCCCCCTCCTCCTGTTTCTTCCTGGGCCCTACAAGGCCTAAATACTACTGATACAACAGGCTTAATTCTTTTTTTTTTTTAATTTATGAATGGAAAATTGTGTTGAGTCCCCAACTCAAGCTTTAAAAATGCAAAATTACTTGTGGTTTGGCTATATTATATCAAGCCTCAAATGCAGACATTTAATTGGTGTAGTGTTTTAAGGGAGTTGCTATTTCAGTTTGTTACCTCATTAAATGTCTCCATTAATTCATGCCCTGCTTTTATAATCTGAATATCTGCAGGCATGGCTGGGTGAAGGCAATGCTATCTTCATGTGATCTTGTTTTGTGCTGGATTCTGATACTGGAACTTAAACAGTTTTACATGGAGGTAAATTGCACATTGCACAATGGAAGAAAAGTAGTCATCTTACTTGATTTATGAATAACATTTGAGGATGAGTACTATGTGAATAAAATTCTCTTATAAATAAAGTGAAATCATACCACTGTATTTCTCTTTCAGTTCAGGAAAGAGCTTCAGGCTTATTCATAGTTACTCCCAACTGTTGAACAGTAGATTTTTAATGTATATAGTTCCCTTTGGATTCAAGCCATGAATAGATTACAGGAGCTAGTTCCATAGAGCACAAGATGGTTCTTCTATTACATGTGAGGCATATACATTCTTTTAAAACAAATTTCTGATTGTGTATTTCTTTGAGAAAGCAGCATATTAAACATATAAAGTGGTATTACGTTTATGCAATCAGGACTACCAAACCAGGAACCTCAGAATAATCAGTACAATTTTCTTTGTTGTATTTGTAGAAGATTAATGTTTGGCTTCTCATTTGACAGCAAGGGCCTAAAGAAGAGAATGGCTGGCAATTATGATCTCTTAAAAAGTCTGCAGAATAACTTGCAAGAACTGAACAACCTCCGGACAAAATATTTTGCATCAACAAAACGTCCATCATCAGTCGGGATTAAGTCATTGCTTTGTGACCAACAGCAACTGCCAGGGGAGAATATGAACATCCAGTCATTTGCTTCTAGGAAGAGTATCCGCCACCGTAATCCTTACTGGCCGGATGAAGAAATACGGACCTTCATTGAGATCTGGGGTGATGACCAAGTCCAAGCCTCACTGGCTACCAACTTTCGCAATGAGGCCCAGTATGAGTGGATCTCTGATAGGATGCGTGAATATGGCTATGACCGGGATATGAAGCAGTGTCGTTTGCGTGCCAAGGAGCTTCGGCGGGGATACAAGGCAATTGTTTGTGGAAACAACTCTTCAGTGAGTGGTCAACGCGCCTTGCCCTTTTATGATGCTTTGAACAGTTTCCTGTGCATGCACAAGGGTCTTGTGGTGTCCAAAGTTTCTCTATCTATAGATAGGAGGAATCGAGAAGCCCAAAAATTGGGCTTGGAGCAAGAAAAAAATGAAAAGCTAAGTGTTGTCTTGGTTTCTGATGATGATGAAGCATCCATCCCAGAACCTGCAGATGACTCCAATGGTTATTTTCAAGATGCACAGATGGATTCCGAACCTGTAAACGCACAGTCTCCAGGTGATGAATGGGAGCCACATGGAGAAGATGGCATTCTTGCAGGAGATGTGGCTTCACCCAGTTTTCCCAATGCAAGAGCAGATGGTCATTCCATCAGTTCAGGTGAACATTAAGAATTACAGCCCTGCTTTCAGAAATATGGGTTTTCTGATATTATGATTTAGGCTTAGTTAAATTGGGATTGTAGTAGGGGGGCTGTGCTTAAGTTCTTTAAATGGATGGTGAAATACTGTCATTTAATGTTGCATAAAATTAATTCCATTGACCTAAGTGCACACATTTTGATGTTGCTTACTTATTGAAATGTTTGCACCTGTTCAGAGGTTGCTCCTCTATCATGATTTGACTTGCCCCGAGGTTAAATGTTAATGAATTCTAATGAAATTAAGATCTAAGCGTGGATTGGCTTTTGCCATTTGATAACTTCTATTCCTTTCTTTCAATGCAGGCCCATCTGGCACTTTCCCCAGGGCATCCCTGGTTGATGCTGACAGAATAAGCAGCAACCACTGGAACAGGAAACAGAGGAGACAAACTGAAACTGCTTCAGACATAGTAGATGCCATTTCCCAAGTGGGTGACAGACTAGTAAATGCTCTGTCTGATTTGCACTCAAAACACAGTGAAACCTCTGAACTTGCACAGGGCAGAGCGAATGATGCCCATAAGGAGGAGTTTACCATACTTGCCAATCATGTGAATCAGGCCACTCAAAACATGAACAAACTGATTGCTCTCGTGGAGACATCTACCAGACGGATTGCAGATGCCATGGACAGACAGACAGCTGCCTTGGAGAATCTGGCACAGTTGTTTGCTGCAAGAGCACCAGCAGTTTCAGTGCCTTTGGCATCCCAGGAGCAATCTGTGGTGTCTTCTCCAAGAATTTGTGTATCAGTCCCATCGCCCCCCACAGAATTATACAATACTATGAACACTTTAAGGGGGAATTGCACTGCTAATCAGAAAGCACCAGACTTGCCTGCTGAAGAATGCCAACCAGTGGCAAAGAAAATAAAAACAGAAGACTAACGTAATTTGTTCAAAAATCCTCAGACGTTCTGTTCTCATGAGATGAAAATTCATCCTTTTTCTTTCTTTTTTTAAATGCAATGGGGAAAAGTAAGGAAGGTGGCTGATATAAGAAATATTGTGGCTTTATTTTTTTTAATAAAAAGATTTGTAGCTCCAGCATTATATTTGTAGGTGGATTTATATAGTGTTTGGAAGGGTGAACATTGCCCATTATGATGAAAATGTAGGGTTCATTGGCATTCCATTATTCTGTAGTTTGATTTCTATTCTGCTGTTTAAGTATGCAACAGGTCGTGGTCCTATGCACATTTACTTGGCCATAAGATATGTAGGCTTTATTTCAGATTGTGACTGTGGTCAGGATGTTGGCTTTGGACCTGAAGAACATATTCAGAATTTTAGCACAGCCATGAACATGCTGGATGGCTTTTAGTAGAGTCTTCTGAGACACAGTTTTTCTGATCTCTAGATGAATAATACAAGTGACTTACATCATTTGGTGATTCAAAGATGAACAGTTTAAAAGATTGTTAATCATTATGGATATTGCCACCGGTATAGAAAATAAGAGTAGAGAACTCTTTGTGCTATATAAATCCTGTTATTAAATCAATAAGATATGCTACTACTAATGGGCTATTTTTCTCCCTAATTTCACTGATACCATGTGCCAGATAAATCAGTTGGTAACAAAAAAAAATTCTCCATTTTTTTTTTACATACACTTTTTAAGATAATTGCTGCTGCTTTTAGAAGATTGAGAGCCAAGCTGCTGAAAGCCATGCTCATGTCCCCTCCACTCTGAAGCTGAAATGAAGCCAAATGCATGGTGAAAGGAAGCATAGGAAACTTTTGACTTAAACCTGCTTACAGTATTTGTGTTTTCTGAGTTCTATGCAATTGAAATACTTGCCCTGTTTTAAAGATAAGGAAGCACAGCCTCATTAATTGTTGGACACCAGTTCCCATTACCTGCAGCCACCATACCCCATGGCAGGGCTGTTGAGAGAGATGTCCAAAAGCATTTGATGAGCCAGTTAAGTTCCTCACCTCTGGACTTAATTCAGCATTTATTTCTAATAGCAGCAAGCTAGGTGTCTTTGGGCAGATCACCAGGAATGACAAACATCTGACTTCTATATCTAATACTCAGTGCTGCTTCACTGTTTGGGAGAGAGCCATATTATGGCTTAGTGCAATGTGTAAATTTGGGCTATTATCCTTTAGACAGGGTAGCTATTTTTGGTATACAAAGGTTTATTAATCTCATGACTAATACAGGATAGGAAAGCAGGTTCTTTTCAGATGTTTTGGATTATACTCACTTTCTTCTATTATGGGTGTTGTTGGCAGGAGCTAATGGGAATCAGACCAACAACATCTGGAGGGCACATGGTTGACTATCCCTGACTTCCCCAGAACTACTTATTAAAAGCTGTTTTTTCTGAATTTGGAAAACTAAAATTCTATTTAATTTTTTAACCAAGTGATAAGAATATCAAAGCCTAAACAGTGTAACTTTTTTTTTCCAGACAAATAATCCAAGTAAAAGTTCGCTCTTTTTCTCTGCTTTCTTTTTTCCTTTTTCAGGTAAGATGCCAAAATTGCTTTCAGAAATTTGGCTCTTTTTTTGAAGAATATAATGCAGTCCAGTTTCTTTCCCTTCTATAACTCTTTGGTTATGTGCTACTCCTCTAGCCCCCACTCTTCCCTCCCCCCCAAAAAATATTCAGCACTAATATGGCAATTAGAGATAAGAAAAATCTCCCCCTGATGCTAATGGGATCTTTTTTCTCATCAGCCTGTTACCTGTGGGGTGGGGAAGATCATGGACTTTGTCAAAATACCCCCCTCGGCACACCGCAACCCCTTTTTTCCTCTGGCATTGAAAACTCTTTTTGTAAATCTAATTACCATATGTGAAAGAGCACCCTCAAATGTAACACAAACATGAATTCTATAAGACCATAGAAATTAAAGGTATTCATTTTACCATAACCATTCAAAAGCTGCTACTTAGGTATGGCCTCAAAGTTCTTTGAGGTGGCCATTTTTGTTGCATTTCAGGTGTGTGCAAATGTTGTAGTTGTGCAAATTGTTTAGTCTGGGGGCCATAGTTTAATTGGCATGCTGAGGATTGCTCTTCAAAAAGTGAGGAGAACAAGGGAAAGAAGGCAAGACAAGTCCTTTAAGTTGTAGTAAAATAAAGTGGATGTACATTGGATACAACTACATACATTATTTTCCTCTGTATCTTAAAAAATACAATTTAGCAGCAATTTTTGGAAGCACTTGGAGAGTTGCACGCAGAATTGTAGGGTTGCATGTTGCTCTGGGGCTTTTGACTGTGTACCTTGTGATTAGAGAAAAGTTGGAGTTATCGCAAAGATTGCGGTGTCGTGTAGAATGCTTTTCTGAATTCCATCTGGTTGTCTCCTTTCCATCCTTTGTCCTCCAGGTTTTTCCCTCAAGACTCATTTAGCATTCTGTGGTGAAATGCTGATATTTAATGTCTTGTTCACAGGGCAGGGAGGAAGGAAGGGGGCTGGCTTTCTTTTTTGCTTTGGAGGAACGTTTGCCCTCTAATTTGTACTTCTGGAAATCTCAGGTTACTCCTCCAAGTGTGATGATTTCTCTCTTGTATTTGTCACTGGCCCCATTTTTACTACAATCTTGTTGGCACAGACTAGTTGAATGTATTATTGGAGGGAATACGAATAATGGGGGTGGGGGGGTTCTTGATAGAAAAGAGGGGAAAGAATACAGCAGATAATATCCTATAACTGTCAGTGTGGACTCAGGGAGGCAGTACAGAAAGGCAAGAAATTTGGAGAAGACTGCAGTACATTGCAAGTATATACAATACATTGCACACAGCCACTTTTAATTTAAAGGTGTATCTTTTTTTCTCCTCAAATGCCTATTTGTAACCAGGATCTGGCACTCTACTACATAAACTCAGGGTTATATATTCCCTGAGTAATGCTATTTTAGCTTTCATAAGCTTTCACCATTTTTACATAACTAAACTACCACAAAGTTGGATAGTAAAAATTGAAATAAGGTAGCAAGTGATAGCTTATTAAGATTGGTATGTATGATCATTCCAAAATATGTTATTTAGGTAATTCTGAGTCCTGTTGAATGCAGATAGACCTACTATTTGGTAAACAAGCATGGGATTATGGTTTCTGGTCCGAGACAAGTTACTTACAATGTTTATGCAGGAAATGAGCAGAAGAGAATCATTTGAAAACAATTCCATTGCAACTGACATGGCTTTTCCCTTTGATTTATCAAGAGAAGAAATGCGGTGACTGATCTAAATACCATTTGTGAATTCAGTCTAGGGATTTCAATTAAATCTCAGAAAAAGTAACGCTTCTGAGGGAAGTAATAACATTTAAACTTCTTTGTATTTGGGGTATAAGTGCAATTAAATCTACACATAATTCCCAATAACTGCAGATGATTTTGTGCAAGTAATAAACTACATTAAAGGGACCCAAATTAACATACTCCTAATAATTGTTAACATGTTATTTCATAGCTGTTTTTCAGGACATTGATTCAGTTCCATTTCTATTAGCAAGGGGTTAACGTTAATGAAAATTGAATGCTTAAAAACCCTTTCCAGAACAACTTTTAAACAATTCAGAAATCACTATTGTAATCCATGTAAGTGCAATTTTGCCTACCACAGCACTTCTTCATTTTTTACAGCCAATTTACTTTGCAGGCATTGTATTAGGCCAGTTCATCTCTAATGTCTCAAATCATGGCATTGCAGGTCTATAGAAAGTGTCTCTGTAGCTTATGATTCAGGGGTGGGGGGTGGAGGGGGGCTTTCTTAAGACTCTTGTTGCTTTCCGGTATAGAAAAGAGGAGAGAGTACTCTTCCCCTGGTCATTTCACTGGTTAGTGTTCTACTACTACTACTGCTACTGCCACTACTATGTTCAGCTACAATTATTTGTGCAACCGCACAAGGCCAAAGGTGGTCTAAATGCTGACATGGCCAGGATTGTGCCTCTTCTATGTTTTTGCCCTGCCTGTTCGTTGTCTCCGCTTTTGTATTGCAAAAGATTCAAACCAATTCAGACAAATACAAGGTATGGAGCTAGCTATCTGATCCATAATATTCATTACCTGTGTCACCTTCCCAGATAAGGATTTTTAACTTCCTGATTTGACTTGTTTGCTTCAATTTTCCTCTAGCATATCAAGTATAAAAAGTGTTGTTTTGCTGAGCCAAGGGTGTGTGCAGCAGGTTTTTCTTTATTTCACTAATGCTTGTTCTACCAGGTAGTAATCACAATTAGTGTTTTTGGTTTTGACATCCAGTCAAAATAAAAAACTAAATCTGCTGGCAATGTTTTAACTACTGGACTGAATGGAAATTGTTGTTCCTGATTAACTGCAAGATGAGGTTTAGGTGTAGACCAAAAAGATTTAGAAAGAGAGGCTTATTTTGAAATAATTTTTAAAGTAAGCTGTTACTGGATTGGCTGGAATGAACTTAATATTTTCTGCCAGGATGTCCTGCCCAGCAGATTGTAATTGACTGAGAGGTTGCACTTTGTCAAAAACACTGAGTCTGCCCATCTCTCCTCACATAACTACACTCACAGGGCAAATGGTTCAAGAAAAGCTAGGACTAAGCCCCCCAGATTTAAGCTTAGAAATTCCGGAATGCCCCTAGAGACAGAAAATGTTACTTTTCCTCTATCTCTTTGCAGCCATATGATTACTGCCCAGATTTTGAAGCCCCAAAGGTTCTAGGTCTTACTGTCTTCCCAAGCTGAAAAGCCCACATCAGTTTTGTTTTGGCTGAATCCAGAACAGGACATCATTTCAAGTTGTGTCTCATATAGATTTCAGCTAGCCCAAACCAGAACTTACAGAACAAGACTGTTGGCTTGGTTTTTCATTTCCACATCCACAATCCTAGAATTTTGACCAAGATCCAAGGGTTCACAATCCTTCAGCCAAGTGCTGCAGCTAACCTTTCTGGAGCTATACTCCAACGTTTTTGTAGGATTAGGGCAAAAAAAGTGGATGAGGTCAGCCCAAAAAGTAAATTTGATCTGATTTTAAAGTATTATAGCTCCTGTTGCTTCTGATGTCTTAAGTGTTTTTCTCTCCCATTAGAATGAAAATTACAATTTGGTGACAATTTTGGGAGGAGTGCCGAAGTCTACATTCAAGGTTTTCCAGTGTCTGTTTCATAAACTAATTCACATTGTAGTTGACTCCTGATGACTTCATGAACGCATCCATGATGTGAACAATACATAACGTTTCCCATTCCATTCTTGGATATTTTTTTTTCAGTCTAGCTTACAGTCCTGATATGCTCTGTTAACAAGGCCCTGCCCTGCCTAGATTCCAAGCCTAAGGAACATCAGCCAGTGCTACTATCTGTTGAGATGTTTCATTGTGTTAAAACTTTTAATTGACCATATCCAGTATAATAATCTGTTCCTGTAGCAGCCAATCTGGGAAGCCCAGAAATAGATTACATGTGTGATAGTTGGTCCCTAGCACACAATATTGAAAAAATAAGGATTACCTCCATATATACCTAGATACAAAGTGTTAGTACAGTACCCTGACTATCATGAGGCAAAATATGGAAGAACATAGTTTGATCAAACCTAAGAGCATACATGTTTGATTGGAAACAATCATCGAATATACGTAATGTTTGTTTAATACATGATTAATGATAATCTTAATTAAAAAGTCATGCAGAACAATCCATTTGTTTTGCAAGCATGTTTAATGAAAGATGTCATGCCAAAATGAACAGGAAGACATTCCATTCCAGACTAGCACTATTATATTAATGATGGGCAAAGAACAGCTGGGAGGACATGAGAATGAGACCCAGAGATCAATAACCAAACTACTCATTCTGATCTATGTAGGTGTTGTA
This sequence comes from Liasis olivaceus, assembly GCA_030867105.1. Lineage (NCBI taxonomy): Eukaryota > Metazoa > Chordata > Lepidosauria > Squamata > Pythonidae > Liasis > Liasis olivaceus. The sequence goes on along the minus strand of CM061350.1, from coordinate 176,610,673 downwards.
GAAGACCAGTATCTGATAACAACGTTCCTGAGTCCGGAGGAAAACAACTTGTCCTATTGTCTCCTTTCCAAAAATGAAGTAAAAATGTATATAACATCCCAATCTGGACTAACTGCAAATTGTTAGTCCAAGCCCAATACATTGTTCTGCCAAGTAGTGTAAGACAAGAGGGGGAACAGAGCATCCAGCTGTTCATTCCACTTCTCTCCAATGATGAGAAAGTTTTCTCTTTGCAGCTGCTGTGCAATCCCAAGGGGGGAAAAGATATATTTGGTTTAAGGAACTTCAGAAAGAGACCACATTTGCACTCCTGTGTGCTCCAAAGCACCTTTGGAGCTTCAAATCCGAGGTGCTGCACAGTCCTACTACCTCCTATCAAAAGTGGAGATACAGGTGTTGGGTAGTATGGTTTTAAAAGAATGTTATCTATCAGAACCCCTTGGCATGGAATGAACTAGCATAGATTCCACAGCTGTAATCAGAAGGTGGCACCTAATCTTCTAAATCCAATATTAAAGTTTTAAATTAGGGTGAGGATTGAGATCGCCAGATTTTGCTGAACCACCATCTCACTGCTGGGGATGCTAGATGGGGCTCTTAGGACTTGTGGTTTGGCCCATGCCAGAGGGCTGCACATTCCACATTCCCGGCTTGTCATCTTCAATCATTTTAAAGTCCTATCCATAAAGGAAGAGAGGGACATTGACCTGGAAGTTGTGTTGAATCAGTAAGCCTGTTATACACAAGGAAGTCCCTAAAAGTATTTGCTGAACATCCCAATGGACTAGCAGGAACAGTGCTAGTGGCACAACTCTGTAATGCTAAACCCCACTAATAGGCAAGTCTCACTCCTTCTCCAGCCTCAGTTGTATCAAATCAGCCATGGGCTTAAAATGGGCACCAAGAAGATAGAAGCTGACTTCAACAGCCCATGTGGAAATGTATCCCACAAAGCTACATGAATCTACGCTGCCATTGGATGATAAAGATGAATAAATGAAACTCCTCATCTGTAGTTATTCATTAATGGATACTATTGGAAGCAATCAAACCTCTTTGCGCTGCTGATAGCAGTTAAAGGTATAATAATCAGAATAGGACTTCAAGACCCAAAAGATGGTTTAGCTCTACTTGGCCTTTATCGTCCTCTCAGCTACAGTTTATAAATTAACTTGCTATTTGGGCTAAGCTAGTTATGGCCCATTTAATAATCTAAGTATAGGCAACTGGTGCCTTCCAAATGTTTTGGACTACAACATTCATTAGCTCCAGTCAGCATTTCTCTCTCAGAAAAGCAAGTAAAAGAATGTTAAAGCAAGAAAAGGAAAAGGATCAGCTAAAACTAGTTTACACCCAAACAATTCACTATATCTCTTCATACTTTACTAATCTTCCAAACCATCCTTGGTTCCATTACATCCATACGCAAAACATTGATTCATACATAGTCTCAGTCATCCTTCATATATTTATTTTGTTTTTCAATCCTCATTCATTCTCTCTATACATTCGAACCACTTCAACATTTTTCTTTGGTATTCACATTTATTGTTATATTCAATCTGCATTCATTCAGTACCTTTTCATTCTGGACCCTCTCTCTTGCTGTTTTTACACACACACTTAAGTGTCTCATTCCCACTGCATTCAACTTACTTGTATGTTTCTCCTTACATACCCTCCTTTCACTTCCCTATAACTGGGCAAACACACTTAGATTTTTACTCTAAAATACTCCTCAGGCAGTCCCTCATTTCAATTTCATCCCCCACTTTATCACTTTTGCTTTTAATTCCATTCACTTTGCTGGAAACTTCTTGTTTAGCTTTTTTATTTCTACCAAAATTGCTATGCATTTTCTCTGTATTTTTAAATATTACTGTCTTTGACTCCATTCTTTCCAGCTATGCTTTTCTCTCTATACACATTATACAATATATTTCTCTTATCCTCATTTTTGTAGCAATCTTCATCTTCAACACATCTTGTCTTATCCACAGCAACTTCCACCATCACTCCAAGCATCCTTTTTCATTTCCCTCATTAGTATAACTCCGCACGCTTTACTGGCACTCTGTAACATTCATTCTTTTTGCTTTGACCAAGCAACTCCCACATCATCTTTTCTTACACCCACTTTCTAGTCATTCCATTGAAAGATTAATATTTTTTTCTCTCTCTCTCAAATACTTCCTACCCAGCTAAATATATTAAGAAGGAGTTGGAGGAATTCGCTGAGATGTCATGACTGTCAGTTTTTTTTTCACAAATCATATCTGATATTCTCTCATGCTCCCCTTAAAATCTAAAAAGAGATATCTAGAGACTTAGGGATTCCAACAATATAAAAATCTTTAAAATATTTAGAGACAACTATTACCAAAAATATTAATTATTTATGATTATTTACCAACATGGAACAAATTAAGGAAATGGAAAGCTCATCTAAAAAAATCTCAGTATTTAGAATGAATTGGAGCTGTTAAAATAAAAATCCTTGCAAAGCTTAATTTTTTTTATTTCAATGCTTTCCAGTGGACATTCCAAAACAGGTATTAAGATACTGGCAAAAAAAAAAAAAATTGTTTTGTTTTCATGCAAAAAACAGAATTAATAAAAAGATTTTATATAGATGTCAGAAATAGGGAGGCAGGGAATACCCAATTTAAGCATACATTATCAAGCTGTACAGTTAGGACATATTATTCCATTTATTTTGGAAGATCCATCTAAACAATGGATCCAAATAGCAATTATATCAAAGCCAGATAATCTTCTAAATCAACAGTTCTTCCATTCAATTTTTTCCCTAAAATAAACAAATTTAATGAAGTTTTCACACAAATGATGCTCCAAATCTATAAAATAAAATATATAGCTTTGATAAAGGACACTTCTTCTCTAACACTTTTAATAACATACATAGAGCAAAATAATCAATATGATCCAGCTCAAATGAAATTTCTGAGAAGATATAACCTTTACATAATAAAAGATGTGTATAGCAACAGGGAATAAAAAACAGATAGAGCAACAAAAGAGTGACCAGTTACCATGGTATTTCTGGAACCAACTTAAACCTTTACAAATAACAGGCTTCAGTAATTTGACCTTATACCAATTTTGATAATATAGTATTTATCTAGAACAACCAGACTAAACACTCTCAAAAATGTATATGCTATTATTGCAATTAGAAATAGGAGATCCACCCCTTGCTTTAAAAGAAGCTTTGGATGCTGATTTTGGAAAAACTTTATAGGAGACAAAATGGCAGATATTATGGAAATCAGGTAGATTCACCTCAGCTTCAATGCAAGAACTTCATTGGAAGATTATACATGGCTGGCACTTGACTCCAGTTAGAGTAGTGTGCGTATATAATTATTATTCCAAATGTTGGAGAGTATGTCTAAAAAGGGGGTCTTTCGGATGTGATGGTCATATGATAAAATTATACCCTTCTAAAAATGTTGGTGATATAAGTGTCATTATTAAACAAAGAACTGAATTCTCCCCAGAGTTAGGGTTACTGCGTTTATCTTCAGGACCAAACCTTAATCTTAAATATAAGGAACTTATTATCTCCTTAATCTTATTAGCTAAAATAATAATTGCTCAACATTGGAAGCCTTAGATAATTTGACTATTGAGATGTGGATTAATAAGGCCTTTTTAATCACCATGTTAGAAAAGCTTAAAGATAAATTTAAAATAATGAAACATCAGAAGCAGGAACCACAATTCTATCAAACATGGACTGTGAGGGGGTTCTTTTGAGAAATAATACAAACCACCAACAAAGAGACTGTTATCTTCTGTCTTTCCAGGGAGGCTTTTATTATATAAAAAGGTTAACAAATTTCTTTCCTAACCTCTACCTTAACATTGACCACTAAACTATGATAAATTATACTGTATTTATATTATTACTAATGTCTATGCCTGTGTGTTTATCTAATTCCTAAACAGTCCCATGAACAATTCTGTTCTCCTTTGGTGCCTGAGTTATAGAAGTCTTTAGCCACCATTTACACGCCTTCAAGTTAGTTGGCTCCTGTTGCTGTCAGCTGCTATTCTCAACGGCTGCTGAAGCATTAGTTTTGCAGTTTCTCAGTCTGTGCTGTGCTGAGGGCAGAAAAGGAAAATGCTTTACCAGCTGCTGGCTGGAGGTTATCAGCATCTCTGCTGGAGTGGTGGGGCTGGTGGGCTCTGCTTCCCCTTTCAGCTTGTCTGCTGTTGGTTTGCTGAATCCAAGCCTGCTCCTCCTTCACCATCAGTCACCTGCTAAGCTGAGGGCTAAGATTTCTTCCTGACTCTTCTTCCAGGCAACACAAGTCTTCCTCCAAGACACATCCACAATTAAGTACTATCAGTGTTTTCCTTTTATAATTGGAAATCTGGTGTGGTCCAGTGCTCTTCAGGCTTTCTTTCCACATGGATGGACTTTATTTCTTTCTGATGCCCTCTTCCCTTCTTGGACTTCATTCACCTCTAGCTAGCTGCTGCTGCTTTCCTTCTCTGAGGTCATCCTTGTGGTTCTCTACACCACCCTAGACCTCTCCTACTTGCTCTGCTGCCACCCTCAAAACTCTTTGCTCTCCAGGCAGGACCATAGCCAAATGAGCTGTTCTTTATCTTCTTTATTTGCAGACTGGTAAGAGCACTTCACAAGGAAATATTTCTTCCAGTGTCTATCATCTTTTCTTTCTGAGAATGGCTCTGGGGAATAAAAATGACTACAGGCTGAACTGGGTATTGAAAAACAAATTGAAGTTTCTGTGTTTGATTAGATCTTTGGCAGCAATAATGTATTTTCATATCCCTACATTGTCTAGCTCCAGGCTGGAGGTTAAGGAAGACCCCTTGGCATAATGTGCAAGGGCCAAACGTTGATCTTCCATTTGGCCACTTGAAATCTATATTCTGCTTATGTTTAAGGATAAAAAGACAGCCTGTTCTTATATTTTAATGCAAAGAGACTCTCCCAAACTGCCTGATTTATTAATTCTACCTTTATTTAGTATATGGTAAATTGTTATATGATGATGATGATGATGATTTAAAAAAACTTATTTCCCTTCCTTTTCTTGCCTACCACTCTAATCAGTTATCCTAATATTGATTGATTGAACAAAATGTATATCCATCCAGTTCCTCAGACTCTAGGCAGCTCCTTTTTTTTTAAAATCACAAATATAATTTAAAAAGTTCCATTAAAACAATAAATGGTATCCAATTTGATAAAAATAAGCAGTTGAAAGTTTAATCCAGCCAAAGTCAAACACGTTAAGAGCCAAATCAAATTTAAAAAATGGATGCAAACCAGGCCGGGGAAATGAAGTCACAACCATGTCTGGAGCAGCCAATATGATAAAATGTCTCATTAAAACATTATTTTCCTCCCTTGATCCCACACTGGAAATTAATTCATCAATTCCTAGGCTAATTCTGAATGAAGTCCATAAACTCTTCCTTAAGCCAAAATTGTAGAAGGAAAAGCCATGTTACTCTATGGTAACCTCAAATAAAAAGGCAGCTGGTAGCATCTTTTCTGACTAACACATTTTATTCAAAGGCCTAAGCTTCCATGAGTTTACCTCCATCAGATGTATAAGGTGGTTACATTGATCTAGGGTTTTAAAAAGATGGGGGGATGAAGGTGGCTATGCAAATACCAGTTACATGTGAGGCAGATTACAAGTCCCTCATCAATTAGCAATTGTAATGTGTTACAACCCAATGTGCTTGTTGAGATCTTCAAAGATCGCCTGTTTGTTTTGATGTATATGAGTCAGGCAGTCCCTCATTCTATAAAGTCGGAGTAGTTTCATTGTTCTAAAACAGCCACCTTGAAATCTGTGATTGGGTATCCTGGGAAATTAAAATGCTCTGATATTATTTTGTCCTTGTTTTGAACCCTGATGTCAAACTTGTATCCACGGATTCTTTTGCACAGAGTTTGACCTGTTTGTCCAGTGTAAAATCTAGAGGGACACTGCTGGCAGATGATAGCGTCTATAACATTGGAGGGAGAATAAGTGAATGCACCTTGAATCTTGTGTGTGATGGTGCTTTCGATGTAAATGTAGAGGGTTGGCTGGCTCTGTTATTTCTTGTGTCCTGTGACAATCTGTTTCAAGTTCAGAACTCCTGATTTTTTTTTACTTCAGCAGTATATTCATCTATATCCGGGGATAAAAAAAGCAATTCTTTTTCCCAAAGGAAATGAATGCATCAGCAACCCAGAATGTGCTGGAGCGGGGTGGCCATAAATTTAATGAAATAAGTAAATGTTTTCCATTTTGCACACAGCTCACTCAGAAAGCCAATCTGCCATGTTTTTGTATTAATCTGATACCGCTTCAAATAAATCTGCATTAAAATCTTCATTTAGTATTTCTGAACACACTCAAAATGTTCACTTAGAAAATACATACTGTAAGATCAAATATTTCCAAATGCAAATTAATTTTTTTTTTTTAGCCTAAAACTGCAGGTGGTTAATTAAGTTCCAATTCATCCCTGAATCTGAAAGATTTTGATCCAGTCACCTCTTATCAGAATTTATAAGTACTCAGCTCGGCGTATTCCCAAGGCACTTTCTGCAGTTTTAGAGAATTATCTCCCTTTATCAGGATGTTTTCAAATAGTTACCGCTCCGACTCCCATTTTTTAGCATTACATTTATACTAATCTCTGGCTAACAAGGACATCAGCAGACAGGCATTTCCTTGTTTTACTAGGCTCAGAAAAGTTCTTAAATAACTGAAGCCCTGCAGGACTGTTTGTGCTGGGTTTCAGTTTTTATTTTTTTAATAGATGAAAATGTCAGAATGGCAGTAATAAAGAACAATTCACAGGCATCAACAGCTTTAAAAGGGTATTTGTAGCTTTTTGAAGACTGCAGAGTGGCTCCAGCAAGAGTAATTGACAGTAGTGAATAGGTGCCAACAAAAGCCGTGTAATTACAATTATGGCAGTCACCATAGTAATGTGTACCAGTTAAGATAAGAATTATTTCTCAGTATACCCTACACAGTGCTGGGAAAATACCAACTTGTAAAAGAAACACAGCTTGAATCTTAGGAATGAACCTAAGTTATATGCTTTTGGCATAGGGGGAAAATGGTTGAAAAAGATGTAATTGTACTTCTGCAGACCAAATGTAACTGGAAGGATTGCTCCTTGATGAAGGTGCTTTGTGTGTTTTTAAGAAGTATCTCTGTAAACTTCCCTGCGCCTCCCGTTTTCCAGGTCATTTGGGCCCAAATAAGTTGCATGACCTTTCCAATACAGTTCTGTTGCAAAATATATGACAAACCTCCTTTCTTTTATATCTGACCAAGAAATAGGACTTCATCATGCAACCACATATTTTTTAATTCTTTGCTGGTATGCTTTGTAATACATGCCACCTTGGCCTATAACTTTCAATCTGGAAACTTGCACATTTGGACCTAATAAAAGTATTGCCTTAGTATGGATTTAGAAACAATCATTCACTGTAGACAAGAGGGACAATTTGGTTTGGAGTCACCATTATATCCTTATCAAACAGCTCACCAGAGGAACAAGAGCAGACTAGGTGGTCAGGGGAATCCCATGTGTACATCTGGGCAGAAACAAAAAGGCTGTCTAACAATTGTCACCAAATTGTAATTTTTAATCTGACAAAAAAGGATCATTATTCATTACAAGAGGAGAAATCATTAACTGCATTTAATTTATGTCAGATTAAATCAAGTCTAGGTTTTGTCCTTATCCATTTTTCAAGACTGGCCCAAACATGCTATTCATAGGCAGAATGTTCTGAGGCCACAGAACACGTGATGTATCCCTAGATTAAGCCACATATTCCTCCCCACTCCCCCCCCCCCCCAGTAGTTTATCTGAAAGCATGGAGTGGTTCATCTTTACCCCCACTCTTTTGCAGTGATCCATGTTAATGCTTTCACATCATTGTATTTTCCTTAAGATTCTTACTAGTGATCCACCATTGTTTAAAATTCCCTAGCATGCCGCTCACCTACTCAACATTCACAAAGATATAACCTGTCCTACAAGTGTAGGCTTAGGGATAACCAAGTTAGGCAGGCTTCAGGCAGGAAATATCTCAGCATTCCCATTAAAAGTTGTCTTTGTTATTAGCCAGGCTCTCTGCTCAATTCCCTTGAAATTTGCTCATCACTAAGTCTTCCTTTATAAGCACATACAACAGGATATGCTGGTAGAATCAGAGCTATGGAATTAGCAATAGTATTTAATGCTCCCTTTCTAATCTTTTAATTAGACAGCTCCAGTCCACACCACCTCCCACCCCAACTCTTATATATGCAGTGATAGCAGCCAGCCTTCCAATATGCTGGACTTCAACTGCATCATTGCCAGTTAATGTATTTAATAATCAACTGGCTGGGGGGAATGTGTTAGTTGAAGCCCAACGTATTGGAAGGGCCATCCCATAATGTTAAGAAGTCTGCAGAAGCAGCACAGCCCTAATACTTGACCAAGAAAACCTTCCTAGTTTTCCCCAACCTGATCTAGCATTTACATCTTAAATAGACAGCAATATCGCTAATTCTAATTGTTAGTCCTGTTTGTTTTATCTGTATCTTTTCCATTCCTTCAGAGCTATACAGCTTGCCTCACAACAGCCCTGTGAGGTAGGTTATGTATAGAGATGGGGACTTGCCCCAGAGTCATCATAGCACAGTGTAGATTAGGATGCTGAATGCATAGATAATGAAAGAAATCAAGATGATACTGTTGGATCTGAGGAAAAAAAAATCCAGAATAGATAAAAGTAATATCTTAACTAGGCCACTCGAAGATTTACAAACAGTTGCAAGCTTGAGTTTTCAAGAACTTATCAGGCAAGATTGACAGAAGTCCACCATTCAAGATTATCACCAGCTCTGTTACTTGAAAGAGCTGCCTTGTGGCTTTCTCTTCTGATTTCCATCTACCAAAGACTCTGTGCATCTCACAGACGCGGGAAAGGATTTGACTTTAACTAATGAAATTTGTTTCCAAAAATGAGGACTCAATTCTTGATTCTTCTTCCCTGGAACATTTGTATTTAATAAAATCAAAATCAGTCAATTCTCCCATATTCTCAACCTCATGCAGATGCAGTTCAGACATCTCTCCCCTTTTTTCTTTCTTGCCTTATAAGAATTCTTGGAAATTCAGACTTCAAGGGGCCTAATTAAGATATTGATTTACAGATATCAAAGATGTTTATAGTGTGCTTGATATTTAAATGCAAATGCATGTTTAAAATATTCAAGTACTTCTGAGAAAGGCTTAATTTCTTACTGATTCATATTAAACATTTTGCAGAGGCAAGCCTACGTATCTGCCACTGAGAATAGATAAGCAGATATGGATGTACAGCCAGTTTCTCTATCTATTGCACCATGAATATCAACCTACAGCACTGCAACATGGCCATTTACCCTAATGACACAGGTTTGCAATTAACTTCAGGTACCCAGAAGCTGATTCAGTTAACAAAAGTATGTCCAGAATGATTAATTTGGCAGGATCTCTCCAATCACCATGATACACTTCAGATGAATAGCACAAGCCACGAACAAGGCACTGCTTATCCCAACCCTTGCTCTGCCGGCTTCACTGTTTTATGACAATGAAAGACCCATTTGAATTGCAAGATTACACCAATGTCTTCTACAGCAAAAGAGTAAATATGGCTTTCAGACATTGTCAGAAGCAAATTTACATTGAGTGTAGCTTTCCTTGTGCAGTATATCCCACGCCTTCACGTTTATATACAGGTGATCCCAAAGTCTCCTACAAGAACGTATGCCCAGTACATAGACTGTTTCTTTCAGGTAGCTGGCTTGTTCCTTAAATGGATGTGGACGGCAGAGCTAGAGCAATATGTTGACATCAGCACCCTCTGGTGGGCCCTGGAAACATCACACCAAACATGTTGTGGCTTGCTTTGTAAGTAATCCTGGACCTTGGTAAGGAGCAACAGATGCTGACACAGGGTAAAGGCAGTGATTTTATTATTTTTCAGCCAGCAATGCTCTGAGGGAAGTGGTTTCAATGCTATACTTTCATAGCATATCAGAACATGTTCTGGGTTCAGTTTGGTGTTCACAGATACTTCCAGCTGGTAATATGTAATCTTCCTTTTATCCAAATCCATCGCTCAGCTCTGCAAAGCCGAACAGAGCAGGTAAAAACTAACTAGATCCAGACATCCAGGGCTGTCTCATCAATGTCACTTCATCCACCTCTTAGGTCCCTCTTGTAGGTCAGTTGAAGGCAAGGACAAAACAGTGTCTGTTTCCACTTATGCAAATGACCTAGGAGGTACAAAAAAGACTGTTGAGGAGAGTGGGTATTTCTTTGTACCTAGGGCTGTCATGTTCTTGGCATCCTGCTAGGCCCAAATTTTCTACAACCCATTTAGAATCAGGAACTTAACACATTTTCAAATCTCAGAGGTCATAAAAGAGAAGCTGCACTGAAAAGAAATAAATCAAATATTTTCTCTTCCTCTCTTCCCTCACTTTCATATAAAAAGCAGAACTACATAATATTACAGAGTTCTTCAAGATAAAATCAATGTCCGAGATGTGTGATTCTGTTTCAAAACACCCAGGACTTGACGAGCTTTGTCTTGCATGATCAGCTGATCTTTGGAACCACCACAAGCCACAGTTTTCCAAGCACTGGACATCTACAAAACAGAGAAAGCAAATACACCAATTGTAAATGCATCTAATGACTGAGAAGTACACATGGATGCAGATTTGCAAAAGACTTATAAACTGTGGATGATAATCTTAATGTGGTGTGAAATTCCAACCAATTGTGGATTATCAACAGACTACAATTCAGTTGACCACAGCTAAGGACAATTTGTGAACACAGTCCCAAAATGATTTTATTTCGGCTTAATGACGCTGAAAGTGCCGGCCAGAAATGGCTGAAAGCTTCAGCGGTTCGAGTCCAGCCTCGCGTTAACAAGGTGAGCTCTTGTTTCTATACCCGCAGCTTCTGCCAACTCAGCAGATCGAAAACATACGTGAGTAGATAAATGAGGACTCTCACTCCGGTGGAGGAAAAATGCTGGCAGCGGCTCAACAGAGAGAGACGGGACAAGTTGCCGGTAAAAGCGCGAAAACCGCGCTCGTCCGAAAAAAGGGGCGCGAAGCAACGGAAATCCCGCCTCCTGTGCTGCCAGCTGGGCTGACGCTCTAGGAATTAGGCTCTGGCAAAGTCTAATTCCGAAACTAGAAAGATGCAATTGCCTTGAAAACCGCTAGGGGGCGGTCACTGCAGGGTCAGTAATGACTGTTAAGCAGATAAAAAAAAAAAAAAAAAAAAATCCTTATTTCCGTAGCAGATAATAACAAATAAATGGAAAGAACAAACTGGGAAGAAGGTAACTGCCTGTTTAAACAAGCGAATGATTATTTTTCCTATAGAAACTGACTGAAGAACCTTTGCAACATTTGCAGTTTTAAAGAGGTTGTTATCACAAACCAGATTTCAAACCAGACCATATCTCAAAATGGCAAGAGAATGAAGTTTATGAGATGCACAGTGCCAGAGTAAGAAAAGAATAAAAGCAAAACAGTGTATTTGTAGTAGACAGATATGAAATTATTAAAGAAGAAGACAGAGTTTTTGCCACGGAATTTTTGCCCAATGGCAACCATTATATTGTCAAAGTAATTGAACTACTTAAGAAATAATGGCTGACCAAACTTTATAATCAGTTTCAGAAGTGCAACAGTTAATTGACACAATGACAAATTGCTTCTATATTGTGGCCTAGAAAACTTCACAGATGTCTGTGCAAGTCCTCAGGAACCAAACTTGACTGAAAGGTGACTTGACTCTTGATTCACAAATTTAGAGATGGATCTTATAGTCTTAAAACAAAGGTGCTAGGAACATGGTAGGGATTTTAGCATCCTGTTTTTAAAATCCCTAGGATTGTGGCATCTAGAAAATTTCCATAACTACCTATACTTACCAGAGCAGGTGCCCTGAATTTACTTTGGTTTCTTCTGGAAGATGGAACCTTCTCAGTCTTTATATGCACAAATCCTCTGTTGAGTAAACTGTTGTCATTCTTGCTGTTTGACAAGGAAAAGTTTAGGGACTGCAAAAGGAAATTCAGACCTCAGTCAACCAACAAGAAAAGCAACAGTTACCATGAAACATACTTGCCTGATTTCCTTCCAAACCATTCCTATTAATAAATTATAAAGCAAGCAGAAAGCATGCATTTAATGTAATCTTTCAGGCATGGTATAAGCTTTCCAAACAGAAAAATGCCTTATTTGTAAACACTTCACTTGTACAGTGATCAAAGAAATAATCCATCAACATATCTCCATGAGTAAGAGACTTCATAACGATTACTGCTGAGTAATGCAAAAGATCACACTAGTGCTTTATCTCACTGTGTTAGCTATGGAGATCAATTAGTACTAAGGCTAGGTAACAGTACTAATGAACAAGGCTAACAGACTTATAACCATGATTCAGAATAAACAATTTTCTCTAGAAAGCTTCCCCATCTTGGCAGCAAAACTGCCTGGGAATCATAGAAGTTGCAGTCTACCTCTTCCTGGTTTAGCAATTCATAAGGCAGCTGTGGGCTGGGTAACTGGTATGGACATATATCTCCAGCTTTAAAAGCTAGTGTAATCAAATGTATCAAAATGGTACTGAAAAGGACACAATAACGTATTTGTTTAATATAACTTGTATGCTGCTTTAATGAGACAGACCTTTCTCCCCATCCAGACCCCAACAGCCCCAAGGACCAAGTCAAGACTTCTACTGCACCTCCCATTCAGCCCAGAGTGGAGATACTTCACCCTGGGCTGGCAAATGACGGTACCTAGCTGATTAATATATATTTTAAATGAAATGTGAAAGAAAGCCAACCCCTGGGCTACCAATATAGTGGGGTACCCAAGGATTCAGCCTCTTCTCCCCCATAGCTACTATTGGAATTGCCCATTTAAGAAGGAATGAAAGCACTGAAACATTGTGCCTTCAACTCCCAGTCCTTGCAAGCGATCCACAAGTATACCATGGTTGATGGCACCAAAGGCCATTGGGAAAACAAGCAGCACTAGGAGGGTCACACATAGCATCCAAGTCCCACCACACGTGAGCCTTGTGAGCAACCCATGCCCACACCTGAATCCCGACTCTAGAATCTAGATAGTCTACTTCCCCCACGGTCTTTTGTAACTGCCACATCATCGCTTTCTCCACAACCTTCCCCCCAAAGGGGAAGTTGGGGACTAGATAATAGCTCTCTAATATAGCCAGTTCCAGACATGAGTTCTTAAGCAGGAGTATACCAGTACCTCCTTCAAGATTACTGGCATATCCCTCTCCCACAACAAGGTTTTTATTATTCTAGAAGAACAACATCTAGTAAGGGAGCTGTTGCCTTATTAAAAGGAATGAATTGAATTCTTGTACTCCAAGGAAATTTTTGGTCAAAATTTGGACATTTTACTATTTTAATGAAGTTCCATATACATTTTTCCTCAATACCATTAACATTTGCCTACTCTACTCTTGAGTCTGCAATCTCCCCACCTCACTATTTTCCTACCCAGAAGATGTTTATTATATTTTTGCCTGCAGTAAAATTGAGCCACTTATCTGCAGACTGTGAGATGTGGTTGCTAAAAGCAGCGTGGGCCCAATGCAGCTTTCCTGCAACTCAACAGAGACCAGCCATTTTCCAGGATGGATGGTAATAAGCTGCTGCCTTCTAATTTATAGCATTACAGAAAAGCACATTAACAAGTCAAGTATCAATTATTACATCAGAATTAATGATGCACAAATACACAGTAATTATTTTAAAAAGTCACACGGGGTTTGTTGTATTTTATTGTTTTTTTAAAAAAATATAATTTCAAGATAATTCATTAGCATAGACAGATAATACCTAACAGTTCTCACCAATATGCTTAAGTGCTCTTATAGAAATTGCTGTCAGAAGGAAATGTTTCATTACCATTTCCAGTACTGAAAATTGCAGGAAAGCACAAAGCACTGGTAAAGTACAAGCAAATGCTATGAGAATGAAAAATAATCAATCCTTAAAGTACCTAAAAGAAGGACAACGTTCTAAAGAAGGGACAGGTCTTCTTCATGAAATGTTGACAGGTTTTATGTAAAATAAAGGTCTTTTGTCAGTCTTTGAAAGAACCCAGTACTGAAAGCATTAAGAGTTCCTGAAGCTAAATCCTTGTCTTATGAAACTGGAAGAGTTTTAAAGTATGTGCATATAACTGTGCCTATATACTGTAGGTACACTACAGTGAACAGTTGTGTAAGAACATATGAAACTGCCTTCTGGAGGGATGAAGCCTAGGGAGATATCAACTTCCCTGTAGGAATGGAAGAATACTGTAACTAGGGGGTAAGCAGAGCTATTTTAAAATCATTAACAGCTACAAACTTACTCTCCAGGGGATCACAGCTCACCTGAGTTCTTTTGAAGCAAACAGGGTTAGCCGTGGTGGAAACAGTCAGCTTCAAGTCTTCATCAATAACGTCCAAAGCAAGGGATTTCCTGACCTTCTTAATTGGACTCCTGTGCAACTGGAAAAGCAATGGAATCAGGATATTTGTGCTCTAACAAGAAACAAAAACAAAAGGCAAAAATCTGGGCACCAAGTTATGTCTGATTCTATTTTTGACTTGTACTGAATTATTGTAGAGCCTAAACAATCTGGACATGAATTAAGTTTTGGAGAATTAATTTATTTGTACATTCTTGTCACTAAGATCCTTTCAATGCCAGTGGGAGGCAAAACAAACCCAATGCTATTAAGGTTTTCTGAGAAACAACAGTGCACCAAAGAAGTGCAATATTAAGTCAAATGTACCACTAACATGATTAATGCAAAGCCTGTCAGCTCCAGCGTGAATTACAATGGACAAAACATAACAAGGCTTGTTCAGTCAATGCCCTAAACTGAGGGGTAATTGCTACAACTTAGGGTTTCTGAAGTCTCAATCCTAAAATATCAAACTACAACACACAACGTTTTTTGCAAATTCCAAACAAATAATCGTCTTTTTGGCAAAAAATAAAACTAAGTGATATCTTAAGAACTACCAGATTTACAGGTCACAGTCCTATATCACAGTTTTTATAAGGCAGAGATACAAGAAGGTAGAACCTAGTTCAAAAATACTTGGGCCATAACAGATCAATATATTTTATAATATACTGTTAGCCTTTTCCTCCTGGCTCATCTTCAGGTGACTGAAAAATCCTGTGATGCCTTAGAAGGAAAAGGAATTTGCCAAATACAATTAATTTTCACATATGAAATGCAGCTAGAAGAGAGCTAGCACAACCAGTTTGCTCACAGAATGTGCGTCCTAGAACAGTTTTGGGCAAATTTCAAGTTTGCATGATCAACTTAGAATTTCATTTAAAAACTAAGATTGACTAACCCAAAGTCAGGACCAAAAATAGTAATTTAAGAGGCAATAGAGTGCAAAATGGAGACTCAATATGCAAAACCTACAATCTACAACACTAGAAAAACCACAAAATAAAACAACTTAGACGTACAAGCACGATCCTATATCTTTGTCTGCTACAGAGATGGACTTAATAGTCTTTGAGAGGTAGAAATGAAGATTTTTGCTATTTCATTGAACTAGTAACAAATTGCCCACTAACCTATCAGCAGGTCCCAGCTGCTTCAGCTCTAATCATTCCTCTTCCAAAGCATGGGTAGATAACCTGCTACCCTCAAGCTAATTTCAAAAGCCCATTAAATGCTTAAAAGTTAGACTTCAGTCCAAAATAATTTGTTCTTCCCTCCCTGGAAACCATTCCACAAACCATTTTCTTCCCTCTCCCCATCTTCCTCCCTGGAAGGAAGTTGGAAGGAGAAAAAGTCCCTGGCAGATTATCCACAAAGGGCATCATCAGGGATAAAGATTCCCTAGGCCCGCTCTTCAAAATGGCTAACTTCTGCAACACAAATTCTGACATGGGATGGCCTCACTGAAGGTAGAGAGTTGGAAAATTAATGCTTTACAATGAATTTTAAATCCAATGCCCTATGGTGCAAGTGAAATGGTTTGGGCTTGCACTTGGGTTTTTGTTTTTGTTTTTAAGTTGTATTATCAGAGAAAGGAGTGCATTGTGGTATCTCAACCAGTATGGGAGAGATCTGGCTCTGTATACTTCAAAAGTTACAAGGACAGCTAAAAGGAAAGATAACTTTTAACAGATGTGCTTAATCAGATGCTTACGCCCTGTTTTCTCTTCTGTTTCTCTGGCTTCACATCATCTTCTACGATCAGTTCCATTCCAGTCTCACTCCAGAGTACCTCTTTTAAATCCTCTTCAAGATTAGGCGTTTGGGGCTGTAGTTTGTGATTGTGCAAAGTGAGGTAGAGAGCCAATAAGATGTGATTAATAGCAGAATCGTGCTCAACAATTGGCATTCTGTCCTTTATCCTGAAGTAGCAGTTCCACACATTTCTAAAATAGTAACTGCCCACAAACGTGCATAAAGTTTATCTTATTCATTCCTACAAGCGCATATTTGGAGGAAAAAGTCTGATTTCCCAAGAAAGCGGGGGGGGGGAGGGGGGGAGAGAGCGTAGCACAAGAGCCTTCTAGAGAATTGGGTAGGTGGGGGAATGATGAAGAGAAAATTGAAGGGATTTATATCAAGATCTCCTACCTATAGCAACCACCACTACATTTTAAAACCAGAGCAAGCAGCTTTTGGTCTTTGGCCTAATTTCAAAAGGTCTCTGCAAATAATAGTTCAAGCCAATATCCTATTCTGGCAGCCCACCAGATGGGGAGAAATATGGAATCATGGCAGTGATCACAAGGATCATCTAGTCCAACCCTCTACAATGTGTAGGAAAATTAATTACTCCATCCTTGAGAGCACATAAACATGGATGGAAACCAAATTTAGTCCAGGAGCTGGAATCAATTCCTTACTAGCCTCAGACAAGAGATCTTTTTTGGTTCTATTTCTTGAGGCGTACTAAGGGAGCGATACTCCACTGGGGATATCATGAGATAGAAACACAGGAAGGATCCATGAACTGGCTCAATACATACCAAAGGCCTTATTGGGCCGTACTTCTCTAGAGCATTCTTAAAAGGAGTTGGTGTGTGAGGTGTATTGTCTGCCGCATATTTCTGATCAGGAGTCACAAATCTGAAAATATAAAAGCAGAAGAGCAAAGCACTTTCATTTTTAAATCCAAGACTGGATTTGGATAAATGACAAAGGAAACAGTGAAAGCACTATTAAGGCAGTTTTGTTTGGGCACTTAACTTGCCCTCTTCAAGTTGATAAGTTGATTTAACTTATGAGGAGGCAGGACTGCAAACCCTAACATAGCATAGCCTGCTACCCTATACAACCCAACACATTTATACCCAAAGGATCTGTGAAGGAGACAAAAGCTGCCAAATTAGATAAAACTAAGAATCATTTGTAGTAAGATATTTATTTCCAATGTGCAATTCACTTTAAAGCATATAGAAAGTTCCTCTTGTTTCACACTTATCTCCTGTATGCTTTGCCCAAGCCTCCTGGATTGGACGGTACAGCTTGGGAGTAGAAAGATAAGGAAGGAGACTCACACAGAGGTCTTCTGCAGTAGTGGGGTCTTGTCCCTGTGCAGTGGGGTTGTCACAATCACCTTCTGGCTGCAGACGGGTGTGGAAGTTAAGGAGGGGTTCTCCAAGTCAAGAGTGTCTTGTTTGGTCCATAAATTCAGGAACTACAAGATAAAAGAAAATAGTATTTCATTTTTAATAAAGAAGGAAGAGAGCTTGCAAAGTAATTTGGTGAATGTTACTGGGATGAGATAACATGACTGGGGGGGGGAGTGGAAATACTAATATAATTCCTCATCCCACAAGAACTTCAGGACTGAGTAAAACCTGCCTTGGTTCTTTACAGTGTGTCTGCAACATCCTGCTCATTCCCATGCCTGCACGAAATTCATTCTACCATACTTCCACATGGGGTAGAATATATAGTTTCAGTCCTTAGTACTTCACCCAAACAAGTCTTCTCCGAAACCATGGAGATAGGTATAAAAGCATACAGAGCAGTGATCTGACTCTATCTATAGCAAAATGTTCTGTTCCTCATATGCAGCCTGTCACTTCTAAAATCCCTTTACAAAGTGAGATGGACTTTCAGGTGACTTCCAAAAAGCAGAGGAAAGGAAAAAAGAAACACTTTCCTTTATTTTCATTTTAGGTCCCATCATATGCTGTAGTTACTGATGCCTTTACACAGCAGGCTCACATGGCCAGGAGATCCATTTGTCTCTGAGCCCATGTTTCAGTGATAAAGCTATCTGATGGTGAGCAGCCTATTCACAGGAGCATCATAAAATAGGAGCACTGGATCTTTATAATGAAAAACCTTTTCAGACAGCAGCCTCTAGAGCTCACAAAAGGAAGTTAGATTTGTAGCTTGACTTATTTCCAGTCATTGATTGTGTTTCCCCTCCATACTAATCTGGAGGAGTTGGTACAGAGGAGAACTGATACTTAACCTTTGCCCTGTCCGCCACAAAGTGTTTCTAGCAATTGTCTTGCTTCCCAGCTGGGTTCAGAAATTGCAAATAAGCCAATTTTTTTTTAAATAGAGAGGGAGGGAATCCTCTAGGAAGGAATTATTTCCCCTTCTTGGCCTCTACCTTGGAGTAAAAGGCTATAATTCAATAGGAGTACATTAACAACTCCCAGAAATATTAGTGGAAAGTCAGTGTAGTCAGTATTGAACTTTAGGGAGTAGACTCAGCAATGGCAGCTTATAAGTAAGAAAGAAAATATCTTTTCAAATTATTTCTCTTATTTTAGACATGGGAAGGGAAACAAAAGTACATGTGTAATCCAAAATTAAATATACAATTCTTATAGCTTTTAATACCAAATTCTATTTTTTATTGATATCGGGTCCGCAAAGAATGCATTTTCAAATCTTATGAACTACTATTGATATAGTAGGAAGGCTCCTATATTGGGAATAGCCATGCCACAGGATTTCAGCATGAAAACACCTGGTAACACAGTTTTACAACAACAACAACAAGCATCCAAGAGCATCTGTCTATGTTCAGTCATCTATAAGAGGCAAGATACTCAGGGCACTATCTATCTTGAAGTTATTATTTAGGCCAAAAACAAAAAAGTCTAAGTTGCTAGTGCTGGTCCCATGCATTCAAAAACAAAACTACAAAACAAGGTTAGGGAGTGAAGGACGATCCCCATATCAAGTAAACCCCTGACTTTCCACTTTGCCATTAGAATATAAGAACGCATTCCAAGGAGTTCATACAGATGTCACACATACAGGTGAAACTCGAAAAATTAGAATATCGTGCAAATGTTCATTTATGTCAGTATGGCAACTCAAAAGGTGAAACCAATATATGAGATAGACGCATTACATGCAAAGCGAGATATGTCAAGCCTTACTTTGGTATAATTGTGATGATTATGGCGTACAGCTTATGAAAACCCCAAATTCACAATCTCAGAAAATTAGAATATTACATGACATCAATAACACAAGGATTGGAAATAGAACAATATCGGACCTCTGCAAAGTATAAGCATGCATATGTACTCAGTACTTGGTTTGGGCCCCTTTTGCAGCAATGGCGTGGCATGGATGCTATCAGCCTGTGGCACTGCTGAGGTGTTATGGAAGACCAGGATGCTTCAATAGCGGCCTTCAGCTCCGCTGCATTGTTCGGTCTCATGTCCCTCATCTTTCTCTTGGCAATGCCCCATAGATTCTCTATGGGGTTCAGGTCAGGCGAGTTTGCTGGCCAATCAAGCACAGTAATCCCATGGTCATTGAACCAGGTTTTGGTACTTTCGGCAGTGTGGGCAGGTGCCAAGTCCTGCTGGAAAATGAAGTCAGCATCCCCATAAAGCTCGTCTGCGGAAGGAAGCATGAAGTGCTCCAAAATCTCCTGGTAGACGGCTGCGTTGAACCTGGACTTAATGAAGCACAGTGGACCAACACCGGCAGATGACGTGGCTCCCCAAATCAACACAGACTGTGGAAACTTCACACTGGACTTCAAGCATTGTGCATTGTGTGCCTCTCCATTCTTCCTCCAGACTCTGGGTCTTTGGTTCCCAAATGAGATGCAAAAGTTGCTCTCATCAGAAAAGAGGACTTTGGACCACTGGGCAACAGACCAGTTCTTTTTTCCTGTAGCCCAGGTAAGACGCTTCTGACATTGTTTGTTGTTCAGGAGTGGCTCGACAAGAGGAATACGACATTTGAAGCCCATGTCCAGGATCCGTCTGTGTGTGGTGGCTCTTGATGCACTAACTCCAGCCTCAGTCCACTCTTTGTGAAAGTCCCCAACACTTTTGAATGGCCTTTTCCTGACAGTCCTCTCCAGGCTGCGGTCATCCCTGCTGCTTGTGCACCTTTTTCTACCACGCTTTTCCCTTCCACATAACCTTCTATTGATGTGCTTTGATACAGCACTTTGGGAACATCCAACTTCTTTTGCAATTACCTTTTGGGGCTTTCCCTCTTATGGAGGGTGTCAATGATGGTTTTCTGCATAACTGTCAGGTCAGCAGTCTTTCCCATCCTTGTGATTCCTACTGAACCAGCCTGAAAGACCATTTAAAGGCTCAGGAACCCTTTGCAGGTGTTATGGATTCATTAGCTGATTAGAGTGGGACACTTTGAGCCTAGAATATTGAACCTTTTCACACTATTCTAATTTTCTGAGATTGTGAATTTGGGGTTTTCATAAGCTGTACGCCATAATCATCACAATTATACCAAAGTAAGGTTTGACATAAGTAAGGCTTTGCATGTAATGCGTCTATCTCATATATTGGTTTCACCTTTTGAGTTGCCATACTGACATAAATGAACATTTGCACGATATTCTAATTTTTCAAGTTTCACCTGTAGAGAAAACCTTTCTTTGTAAACAAGAAGAAACTCAAGAGGAAGAACCTGAACAAATCAGGACCAAAACTGTGACTGAAGCAGTTTTATCATAAGGTGGCCAACCTGCAACCTTATGATACAAGAAGCGCAAGCAGTCTATAGTCCACACATCTTAGAGTTGCTGAGGTTGAGAAACATTTTCTTAGGGTAAAAATGAAAAGCAAAAGGAACAAATCAGATGCAGAGGAAGAAAACAGGGTGCTCTAAAGAGAGTCAGGATATGATGTAAGAGATTATTACAATAGAAAAATAGCCTTGGCTGGCAAAAGGCTGCCACCATTTCTGATTTTATCAGGATGTGAGCAGGCCAGTTTGTAACGTTAAAAAGCACCCTGAATGGTTTCACGTACGATTTTCAGCCCACACTGAGTCCTTTTCCTAGCCCATGTTTTCTTTAAACGGATGCCCTGTGTTACAAATACAACTTCCAAAATTCCCAACCAGCTTCGCCTTTAGACAATTTCTGTCAACCAGCCATGTTAGCCAGCAATTCTGGAAGGTGCAGATTGCATCAAATCGAAACCACCAGATAGGAGAAGATCACCCAATCCTTCTTGGAAGCAACCCAAAACTCTTTATAACATTATTATATAGGTATACATGGTTGTTACTGATGACTACTTTCCATTACTCTGAAGTAATCCTGAAAAGTGGGTTTCAAATGAAGTCTGATACCTTTCACTCCTATAAGTCAAGCACATATTCCACCAAATAAAAACAGTATGCTGCCAACTGTCAAAATGGACTATTATATCATTAAATGTAAGAGGGCACCTTGGCACAAGGAAGTAGCCATTATCTTGTTCTTTATGCCCATCTCTTTCCCACTTCACACCATCATACCTGGGATGGGGAGAACGGCAGAGTTTTGACAGGGGTGCTCTTAACTGGGGTGCTCTTGGGTGTCATGCTGTTACAGGAATCAAGGAAGGAGAGGTTTGTACTGGCGCCACCCTCTAAAACTGGTGAGAGACTAATTTTCCTCTTCTTTTGCCTCTTGAGCACAGCAGGGGGTGTACCAAAGGTCATGTCTGTGCACGGTGAGATGGGGATGAGTTCACCCTTGCTGCCTTTGCTGAGATCCGAAATCGTGTGGCCATCTAAACGGTACTCCGTCACATTCTGTGAGGAACAGTAGGGCTTTATAGAGGTTTGCCTCTCCGGACTGTTGCTGTTACTTGCAGACAAATCATCAGGTAGGTCAAACTGAGACAGATCACACCAGCCATCTGGGTCCTGCCAAAACAGGAATGTTCAGAATAAGATTCTAATAATAAGTGTCTAAGACAACACTGCAGATAATGAATGCAGCAACAGGCAAAACAGTGGCGGTTTTGCTAATAGTTATGAAATAGCTTTATTATTGTTATCATCATCCCAAATCAATCCATAAGCCTCTTTATTGAAGGTTATAAACCACAGTCTACTGCACTGGTTCAGAGCTGGTAGGGAGATAGATTTTTTGTTTGCTTTAAACTTCCTAGTCTGAGTACACTGAAAGTGACTGGGCCAAGTCAACCAGCCAGCTTCTATGCCAGAAGATCTAGAACCTGGATCTCTTCACCCATAGTCCAGTACCTTAACCATTATATCACACTCACTCTTTTGAAGTAGCTTATGTAAATGGATATAACCAGTAGTCATGTGTAATTCAGCCAAATGCCAATAAATCACAAAAGATTTTAATCAAGTCAAAATCAGCAAAGATATTACAGGTAGTCCCCAGTTTAAGAATGAGTTCCATTCCCAAGATCTGTCTTTAAGAATTTGTATGTAAGCCGGAATACTGTTATTGTATAATACTGTATAAGTAGTAAGGAGTTTGAAGCATTGTGTATTTAACTTGAAGCACTGTGTATTTAACTCGAATTTTGCTACAATAGGCTCCATTCTTAACTATGGGTTCCCTGTAACCTGGGCGTTCTTAACTTGAGGACTACCTGTATATACATTCAAAGTTACATTTACACAACGCAAGTTTAAGCCATACAAAACGGAAATCAGATTTGCTACAATACATATCTACTTAGCCTCCCTCCCCCCAAAAAACTATTTTCCTTCAAATAATCTTAACAACCTTAATAATGGCATATATCAGGAATCTTTATGATATTACACATATTTAAAACCACATAGAGGTAGAGCACTTGACAAACAAACATCATTGATTCCTGCCATTTTGAGATGGGAGACAAAAGAAAACCAAGTGGTAAACTTCAAAATAGGTTTAATGGTTTCTGAATAAAAAAACCCATCCTTCCAACTTAGGGAAAAAAACAGAAAATCCAGGTCCTGCCCACAGGTGTAAGACAGCCCTACCTCCTTTGGCCTTTTCAATCTCCTAAAATGTTAAGTGCATCCCTTGACCATCAAAATATTGCTTACCCAGTCACAAGACAACTTTTCTTGGATATGCTGTACTAAATGAGACATTTCTTGAGAGGCTTTTTTAATCCACAAGATGCCCAATGAGAAAATAACCCTTCCAGTCTCAAAGTGAGTTTCAACACAGATGCCTTTCCTAGAAATATCAGCATCATACTTTTAAATTAGGCCTCAGCATCTAAATTAAAAATCTGCTGTAAATATCTCATGGAATGGAAGAGAGAAGAAAATTCCAAGCCTATCAAACCCGTTCTCCTCCCGCACTCTCCTCCTACCCTTGACTATATAGTTCAGTGTTTTTCAAACTTGGCAACTTTAAGATGTGAGGACTTCAACTCCCATAATTTTTCAGTCAGCATGCTGGCTGGGGAATTCTGGGAGTTGAAGTCCACACATCTTAAAGTTGCCAAGTTTGAAAAACACTGATATAGTTGATCAAAAAGTTCAATTAAGCTACTTCTTACAGATTCAATCATGTCCAGAGCTTCTGAAATAGCTGGGGTTGCAGCAGTACACAAATAACTGCCCGCTTCAACCACCCATGTGCACGCAGAAGAGCCTTCATCCAAGGGATCATCTGACACCATGTTTTCTGATGCTCCATTGACACTGGGCTCCACTAGGCTTTCAAGCATTGGCTCAGATGGCAACATCTGCAGGTCTACTGGCTCTTCATCAGTGACTTCTTCCTTCTTTATTTCCAAGGTCTGGACAGGCCAGTTGGTCAAAAAATGTTGCTGTGAAAGATAATTGAGGATTTGTATCACTATAAACAAAATCATGTTCTAAGCTGTAAGTTGTAAAATCAAAGACAGGAAGAACACAAACAAGACCTATTTTCTTCATACCCAGCAAATGCAGAAAATATTTTCCTAAAACCAGATGTTGGATTTCAACTCTGTCACCACCATCATAGTCAAAACGGATGGGAGCTTCCTGCCACAGTTCTGAAGCAACGATCACTTCAACAGTTTAATTTTATTTTTTTTTCTCTTTAAAGCTTTCTCCAGAATGAAACCTTGCTTACTCCAAATTCCACCTCCCACCCAGCCCTTTACAGGGCTAAGCCTTGCAAAAAGAAAGCTCTTCAAAAGCTGAGAGCTGACAAGTAACGTATCACTGAATACTGCTGTCTTTATCAAACTTTGATAAAGAGCATATGCTACTTAGTTTATTATTGAAGCAGCATACAGACAAACTGAATAAATAATGAACAAATAAAACAGGAGGTTTAACAACTATGATACATGTAAAACTGAACTTTGCATCCTTATCTGTACATGCTGTATGAAAAAAAATATATATATCCAAAAGTTAGCATTCTGGAGAGGAAGTATTCCACTGTTCCCAGGAATATTCTTTTTTTCCCAGAACATGGTGATCTATCAATTCTGGGTATAGCCTGTAGTTTTCTAGAATAAATATTCTAGAAGAGAAAGTAGTTTGTGATGTGCCAAGCATGACCATTCATGCCATGAGAAAAACAGAACATTCCAGTTCCCAGGAGTTCTATCCCTAGAAATGTTGCATTTTGCACATCCTTATTTCATTAGGCATTAATCATTATCTTCAAAACTGAATGTGTTATTCAAAAGTAAGTTCCATAGGCCACTGGAAGATAAATGTTTTGCACTACCTGATTTTCCCCTTCGGGTGTATTCTGGCCTTCCTTGCCTTCCACCTCCACCAGCAAATAGAGGGGCTTGGATTCTTTTGCTTCATTAAGAAAGCCTCCTGTGTCCACCTTCCTTTTGATGGTAGAATTCCAGTGGTTTTTCACAGCATTATCAGTCCTTTAAAAATAGATAATAAACGCACGCACAATTAGCCAGAAGGAGAAGCAGCAGCAAGGGTTCCTGTTCTGAAAGACAGTCTGCCCTGACAGCCTTTTAAACATACCTTCCAGGGAGCAACTTGGCAATCTCAGCCCATCGGTTTCCAAGGACCTTGTGAGCCTCGCATATTACGCGGTCTTCCTCCTCCGTCCAGGATGACTTTTTGACTTCCGGGTTCAGGTGGTTATGCCAACGTTCCCGACATTGCTTTCCTAGTCGGCCTTTCAAATGCTTGGCTATGAGAGTCCACTGCTTTGTGCCATATTTTTTCACCAATTCAATGACCTTGTAGCAAAAATAAAATGGTTACAACATTTGGTTTTATTTACAGGATGCATTTTGGATCCTTGACCTTCAGCAGCTGTGTGAGGATCCTGTGGAAGATTTCAGTTAAGCAGGGCCATGCATTTTTGATCCATTTTTTGGAGAGGATTCCCTAAAGACACCTATTTTTCTCTTAATCTGCATTGGGGAAACCAGCCCAATTTGAGGACAAGGGTTTAATATCTTGAAAGGGGCAAAAATCAGCATTTTAAGCCGCATAAGGCATTTCAAGGCTTAACTCTTTTCCCCAAAATCAAAAAGCTTTTGCCCCATACTGGGGATATGATGGAAGCTACAAAAGGGGTGTTGGAGAGCCCAGGCAGTTCAGATCTGCAATAAAGGTTTGGATTCTCCATTATACCACAGTTTGAATTAACCCTCAAACCTTTATATTGGGTGCAAGGGGGCAAAATATCTGAATTATACTTCTCTTATTTTCCAATGGGCAGCTGAATTCAGGCTGACATCCATTATACACATTGCAAATATAATACCTAGATTCCCTGCCAATGTTCTGACTGAAAATTCTGGAAGGGCACTACGTTGGGAAAGGCTTGCTTGAGAATTATGCCCAGCAATTCCTCCACTTCTTATATTAGACCAACTGTGTGCAAGTGGGAGCTCCTTATCATGAAGACGATAGCATTTCAGTTTCCTCAGCTCCAAAAGTAACTACTGAACAATGAATTACCTTCTGATCTTCTTGTTTAGTCCAGGGGCCTTTAACAAGAACAGGGTTCAGCACTCTTAACCAGCGATATTGACACTGCTGTTCAGTGCGATTCTATGAGCAAATTTAAACAGGTTCACATTAAAGGAAACATTAGCAAGATGGACAGAAAGAAAAATCAAAACAAAGACATGCATTAGCACCTTACTTAACCAGCAGCTAAATTTCTGAAAGTTTGGCTTCCATTTGTTCCTGCAGGTAGGGAAAAACAAGAAGAAAACCTACTTTACTGAAAAACTCCACTTACAGGAAAATGGCTTGCTAGGAATTTCCAGTCATGTCCAAACTGTGTCACCAGCGAATTCAACAATTCATCCTGAAAAGAGCAACACTATAAGAATATATATCACAATCTAACACAAAAGGCTTGCATTTCTGATGTGATTTGACTACACTGAACAACTACCCATAGGTAGCAAGTTACACTGCTAATACAAAGTACACAGTGCAGCAGGAATACTACATAGGATCTGGTAGAAGAGAATATTTTGTCTAAATGGCCAACTCTGATGCTATGTATAGAAAAATATAAAACCTCAACTCAATTGCGCCCCCACTCAAGAACTTTCAGGATCCCAGGACTTGATTGTTCCACTCCCAAATTTAATGAAACATCTTTGCAGAAATTCTATAAAGATAATGCAGGGATTTTATAACAGCAAGCAGAAAGAACTGGATAGGTCTATAAAATTTATCAGAAACTAAATGCCTATTTAACTTTTACCTCAAGTTTCTCTTCATAGGAAAATACCCAAAATGGAGATTACAAACTTAAGCTTCAAACAGAAGCAAATACAAAACTCTGGCAAACATTTAGTACCCAAAGAGCTGACTCGCAAATGCATCTTTGGGGTTATTTTTCCACTTTTAATTTGGTTGATAATAAGACCTGTCCATATTCCAACCATTTATGGGTTTATGAGAATTCTAAGCCTGTTTTCCATTTAAACTAATCCAAAAGCAGACTAGTCCCATTTGATTTATTTACTATATTTGCATCCAAACTTTTCAGTAGATCATTTCTTATGCATCCACCTTCTGCAGAAGCCCACACCTGCTCAGCCCACCAAGGCTAGTCTCTCCATTTTTTCTTCATGAATAACACAATACATACTTCTTCACGAGACCACTTGACTTTACACCTGTTATCCCGTCGGTCTGTCACATCTGAATCCTGATAAAGCAGTTCATCTTGCTCTTCACTATAACAAACGGGTTTTAAAAGAGAGAGAGGAATGTTATATTTAAGCATTTACTAAGAATTCCAATTCCTTTCTATCTTGTTTAGCAAAATAAAACATTTTGGTGAAATGTTCAACTGTAACACTCCATTCTTCAAATCACTTTACACAGATTGGTATCTCTAGTCCATATACTGGACTAGTCCATACAGTGCACTGAAAGCCTGGGAGAAGATGACATACAAATACTGTAGCCATCCTGACATTTCAACATATCTTCACAATGAAGCTTTAGAAGCATTGATCTCATTTGTAAATTTGGCAGTCGCCCTCATACTTGGAATTTTCTCCTTGGAGATCTGCCAAAGTCCACGCCTGCACAGCTTCCGGCCTCCTATATTCTAACTAGCTTTTCATGACCAGAAACAG
This sequence comes from Liasis olivaceus, assembly GCA_030867105.1. Taxonomy (NCBI): domain Eukaryota; kingdom Metazoa; phylum Chordata; class Lepidosauria; order Squamata; family Pythonidae; genus Liasis; species Liasis olivaceus. The sequence goes on along the minus strand of CM061350.1, from coordinate 176,582,751 downwards.
GATAGAATTATTGATATATAACCTGTCCAGAATCCTTGCAACAGCATGGGAAATAAGACCAACAAGTCAATTCATACCTATCATCTTCATGAGATTACAGACACTTGTTTAACTGAGAGCTTGAAACAAAGTCCTGCACATTAGAGCCTAATGTGCTAAATCCACAGCGAGAACATTTAACTCCTTGAGATTCTAAAAAATCTTGACCCCATTATTACAGCACCTCTGGTAGACAGAGTTCCCTCTAGTGATAATTATGGTTTCAACCGCTTTTCCCTCCCCATCTCATCAAAATCCAAGAACTTGAATCTAGCTGCCCCAGGGGAGTCTTATTAAGATCATGAGCTAAAACCATGTTTTCACCCAGACACTGCCCTTTGGGGATGGAGGGAGAAGGAACCAGGTCAGAGAGAACTCCCTTCTCAACCCCGAGCAATGTTTCCTAGACTAACTATCGCAAAAATACAGGGATAATTAAAGAGAGAGGACAAAAAGGGCCCAGCCTGTTTTCCTCCCCCCAGCCACAGCCTGGACAAAAAAAAAAAGTTCCTCTTGCCGCCCTGGCATTTCACGCGAGCCATTTTAAGCTCCCCATAGCCAGCAGCGTCCCCCTCCTCCCCAGCAGATTAATCACCTATGGAAACATTTGCAACATTTGCTCGATAGGTTCATTCTCCTTTATGACCTACTGCCAGGAGGGGGGCGGCGGGGGAGGTAAGTGGACGAAACGGAGGAAACTCTTTCGGGTCGGGGAGGGAGGAAGGGAACTGGCTTCCGAAAAGGCGGGAGGGCGAAGAGCCCCCTCTCCGTACCCCTCCCAAAATGCGCGGCTTCTCGCGACTGCGTGCCCCGCAACTCACCAGCGAACCCGGCGAGACATTCTGTCCTGCTGCTCTGCAGGCTAATCGTAAAACAAGCCAGAAGTATAAAACGACTTGTTTCACCGAAAAGAGCCGCCGCCGCCAGGGCTGCGGAAAATGCCGCTAAAACTTCTCAAAGCAGAGCGCGCGTAGCCACCGTGGCGCAACTGCAACCGCGCTCGCTGGCGCCCGCCCGGGAGCCCAAAGCAGACTTTTCTATCTCGCGCCAACGCCGCCCCAACCAGCCACCTTTTCCGGCGTGATGACGCCCCTGATGACGCGACGAGAAACAGAGTCTTCATGGGAGGGGGATGGTGGGCAGGGAGAAAGTGGCGCGCGCGGGCAAGTTGGAATTTTGTATTTGCCATTAGCGAGAAAGAAAGGAAGGAAGGAAGGAAGGAAGAAGAAAGAAAGAAAACATTCCTGTGATGTTTGAAAATGAAATACGGCCTCTAGTAGCAAGGCATCCAACCGTGCATCCCTGTATAATCAATAGCTTCAGGCGGCTGAAATCGGTCTTTATTTTAGGAGGCAGCATTGTTTTACTAAAAAAAAAAAAAAACTACAATTCAGAAGCGGCCGCGTTGATTTAAAGAAAATAATGAAGAGCCAAAAATCCACATGAAGACAATGCACTTTAAGTTTGCCTGAGTACAACGTAACTATGCAAACTTTCGAGTGTCCGAGGACGTTTCATCAAGCGAGATTCAAAAAAAGGGATATCTGTGGCTCTGTATAACATACTGTACAGTCTCGCGTTCCAAAAAGAAGTATGTAGGACTTATTATTGCTAAATAATATTACGGTATACCACCGTCTTAAGCTGTAAAATACCGGAAGACTACCGACCTGCTGCCTCCACGTGTCTTGTGGGGGTTGATGGGAGTTGTAGTTTAACATCTAGAAGAGACCTGGTCGGGTAAAGGTTCTGCTTACTATATTTTTCTGTATCTGTTGTGTTTGAAAAATGAACTAGCGCCACTCGTCAATTCAGAGACTTAATTCACCCATTGTGCTAAACTATACTGTAGTTTGTTCAATGTGTCAATAAGCCAAAGTATGTATGGGGGGGGGGGTCTTTCTGGGTGGGTTCAAGCAGCACGGTAAATAACATGTCATAGTTTGCAAACACAGTGCCTGTGGTTCTGCAATATGCTACGCCAAAACCAAAAACCAACTGGCACAAATTAATAACATAATCTGTATCATTTACATGATGGTATTACATGCACATAATGTAATACATAACTTGTCCTCCCTAGTTGTTCCCCTGCAGACTCTCATGCTAATGGTGTCATTGCGGGAAAGGTAGGCAGAGTTTGAAGCTCAAGATCCATGTTGGAGGAGAAATAGAAATGGGCGTGCTGTTTCAAGATACTTTTTTAAGGATTGCCTGGTAGGTGTCCTTTCAACATTGCAGCTGTACAGGAAATGCAAATTGCAAATCCATTCAGTTTCATTATGAGGGTTTGGCCTGAAACCCTGAATTTTTGTTAGAAATTATCCCTCTGCAGTCCTTTAAATAGCTAGAAAAATACTTGTGTTCTTTTGCCTTTCCTTTTATTTTATTCCCCTGTAGTGGCCATAATTTGCTTTCACAGCACTTAAAGTGATACAACAGACCCATTCATGGTGGAAAACTGGGAATGACAGTTTTATACCTTATAGAAGAAAATTCAACACAGCCTTGAGAGGTTAAAAATGGGCTGAAAATAATAAAATACATTTACGCAGAGGAATGGAAAGTTCTTCACATAGGGAGCAAAAATCAAATTCACAGATAGAGGATGGGGAATGCCTGGTTTGGCAATACTATTTGAAAAGAGGATCCACTAGGAGTCTTCAAGTTTCTGTAGGATATCAAACAGAAGGCTAAAGTCTGTTTTCTATCATCACAGAGTACAGGACATGGAATACTACTCTTAAATAAGAAACCAGATTTTACTTGAATGTTAAGAAAAACTTCTACACAACAAGAATAGATTGACAGAAGAACCAATAGAAAGAAATGATGAATTTGTTCTAGCTCCAGGCTAGAAAGCAGGAGACTGTGAGTTCTAGTCCCCCCTTAGGCATGAAAGGCAGCTGGGTGACTTTAGGCCAGTCACTGTCTCTCAGCCCAACACACGCTACAGGGTTGTTGTTGGGAAAATAGGAGGAAGGAGTATTAGGTATGTTCTCCGCCTTGAGTTATTTATAAAGAATTATTAATTTTTATAAATATTTTTTTAAGTGCTGTGAAAGCAAAAGTGGGATTTTTTTTTTAAAAAAAACTTCCTTCCTTATGGTGTATTCAAGCAGAAGAGGAACATCCATCTGTTACAGAGGCTTTAATTTGGCGTCCTGCACAGAGGAGATGATTGGACTTGATACCTAAGTGGTCTCCTCCAAAAATAATTAAATCAATTCTTGGAGTTAAAATTAAACACGTGTGGTGGATGCTCAGCTGAGGAAGGACTCAGTAAACATGGCACACTTGCTATTTTATACATACACTTGGATTACATGCTTCTTCATTAAAATCAGTACCAAAACTCCTAAGTTCAGCCAAAGACGTACATTATCATCTGTAAATGATTGATGATGGTTTCTAAAGCTCCTGTGAAAAATCAGTTGGCTTCTGGCAATGCTTCTTTAGAGATTTCAGATAACTGAAAGCTGCTTCCCCATGCTGATTGTCACCTAGCCTGAGGGTGGAGGTGATGCTTTTCATGGAAATGACCCACAGCAGTCCCTTAATAGCTCATAAGCCACTGTTATCCGGTTTAAAAAGTCTGAATGGTGTTGACTGTGCCCACCTTGATAGAATTTTGCATTGTGTGTTCTACATGTTAATGTCATACACCCTTCAGTGTCTCCTTTATTATCTTGATCATTTGACACCAGCATGTAAAAGAAAAATAAGTTCTCTTTACTTTCTAGGAGACCATTTAATATGTTTTCCGAGAATGCATGCTGCAACATTTCTGATCCTCCAGAATTAATTAGGTCATGTGGTTGGATTTCCACCATTTAAAAAAATAATAAAGTTCCTGAATAGATAACTCTGTCTAAGCCCCAGTGTGGTTGTTTGGTTTTGACCTAGAATGGGGATGGGAATCTATCCATTATGGCTAAGTCTTAAGTACATATTGAACCAATTGAGTTCAAGTAACCTTCATTTTAAAAATCTAGGTTACCACAATGTGTGAATCCAGCCAATATTACCTTAAGGTCAAGACATCACAATTAAAAAGACATTATTGCCTGTAATAGATTAAACTTAAAACTTTTGAATACATAATGTTATATCAATAAAAAGCATTTTCTTTTTTAAAGTAGTAAGATCGATATTCTTTTTCATTCTATCATGTAAATCTAATCCTTAACTGCTGCAGTGTTTTGTAATTAAAGAAAATCAGTTTATATTTGGAAAGTTGTTAGAGCAGAGATTTTCCATTGGCAACTGGTTTCACTTGGAAAATATATTCTAGTATTGGATGCAAACTGTATATATTTCCCCAACCAATATATCTAGCAAATGATCATAAGAAATTGGTATCCTATGAAAGCATGAAAGAGCATTTGTTTTAGGAATTTAATCTTTTCCCCCCAAGATAAGACATTCATATTAAGAACCACTAGGTGGCACAGATGTCCTTTATAAACATTTTAATAGCAATCATTTGGTATCTATTAATAGTAATCAAAGGAAGAGTAAGACCTGAAAGACCAGGTTAAGGACAGACTGTCATGGAGAAAATCTACGTGGTGGCTGAGTTGACAACTTGATGGCATAATCAATCAAGGTGGGGGGAGAAGGAGGAAGCAGCAGATGGGTTATGCAGATTCATGTGGGACAGATCAATGAGAGTTTGTAATCACTTTTCTCTATAAACAGCTTCAGGTGGCCAGAACTTTCCAGTCTTCCAAACAAGCTTAATTGAAAAATTAAGAAAGATACCACAATGTATGAACTGGATTTATAAGAGTAATCATTAGGTGTAGGTTTCTTGGTAAAAGAAGGGATGATACTTAGAACAAGCTTTTGAGAAATGCTTATTGAAGATAAACAACCTTCTTTGTAATCCATTAACATTTCAAATTTAACTGTATATAGTTTTGTTAATTTTGTATCAGGTAAGTTCTAGTTTTGACCTAAGTAGCAGGTCTTCTAAAACTTTAATAGTCAGGATTGTGTGAAATGGAGGCTTAAATCTGCATAGAGAAAAATGATCTTCTTTTCCTGGGGAGGGAAAAAAAAAGCATCTTGGTTTAGAACTATAGTTCTTACATTTTTTTAAAATGCTTTCACTTCTGAGATTTACAAATGAGAGGAACCTGTAAGGATTTTCACGGGTGTCTGAATATCAATAGTTTCTGTTCCTTACCAGAATGCCTTTTTAGAAAAACTGGACCATGACTTCGTTGGTGGGCTCTGCCCCTTTTTCTCAGAAATTGGTGAAACTCTCTTTGCTTTGCCTTATTTGCTTGTATCTCACAGAATCATACCGCTAAAATGCTTCTTCTGTTTGCAGAACTGAATGATACTGTTTAAGAGCTCTGTATTCTCTGAGAAATAGATGACACAATGTAGCAACTGAGTCCAGAAAATGCCAGGAGCAGGTTAGCTAGTTTTTGAGCATTGTAGAAAAAAAGATGATAAACATGTAAATGGTCTTGAAGCAACATAGTTATACTCTGCAACAACTTGGGAAAACTTCAGATCACCTCTGTGGGTTGTGAAGACTAGGATGTTTGCTGGCCACTGTGAATACTAATGACGACTGCTGCTTATGCTGGCTGGGGCAATTCTGGGTGTTGAAGTCCACGCATCTTAAAGTTGAGGCTGAGAAACACTGCTCTAGCTTATATTCTAGCAAGTGTAAAAAGGATACAGGTAGTTGGGGAAGGAGATGGATTTTACTTTAAACATGGAGCTTGTATGTGTTGGTTGCTGTTGGAATGGAGAAGCTGCATATTAGTTCTGAAGAGATAGACTATTTCATCGTGGCACTTTTATCATATCCTGAACCCAAGCCGTAAGTTCCAGGATGCGGTCTGGAACTTCTTCCTATATGAGTGGTTCTTCCCACTGTGGCTTTGTATGATGTATCCAGCTAATGTGTATAGGGCGATTTCCTAAGTTATTCTACATTTTGTTCAAACAAAGGGATGTGTGGTAATGTCCCTTCTGTCACTGGAGAAATTATACAGATATGTTTTTGCATGACATGGTTGTCAGCTGCTATCCAAGGCATGAACCCCACATGATTGGGAAAGTCAAGGTCAGATGGGAACCAGCAATCTTAATCATTGCAAAGTTGACTGGAAAGTTGTCTGGAGTTTTCTCTAATACAGTGAAATTATTATTATTATTGGTCACACAGCCAGCCAAATGTTCAGACTACATATGGCATTTTTATTCACCTATCAAGTCCTTCCCAAGGACCTGGGATAGGCAGATGTTGTTGGACGGTATTAAACGTATCGTTGCAGGATATAAGCTGTTCCAAGTAAAGCTGCCTTTTACAATTGACTGATAGTGATTTTGTCAATGCCGATGGTGTTCAAGTGGTGCTCCAGATGTTTTGGGATTGCACCCAAGGTGCCTATTACTATTGATACTATCTTTGCCTTCTTTTGCCACAGTTGTTCTACTTCTATTTGCAGGTCTTTGTATTTTGTGATTTTCTCCAGTTCTTTCTCTTCTATTCTTTCTCCTGGTATTGCAGTGTCTATTATTATTATTATTATTATTATTATTATTATTATTATTATTATTACAAATAATGCCCAAATCAGGATTGGCATCACCATAGATGGAGTAGGGAAAGACTCGTCTTTTTCAGCTCCTCTTTGGCCATTATCACTGTGTGGGTGATGGTGATGATGAAAAGTAGACAGATATCTAGAGAAATCTAATATTGTCTCTATTCTACCAGCATGAGCAGTTAACCCTACAACTACCCTCTTATGATCTGTTCAGAAGTATGGTTATCTGGTGGAAGTTTATCTCCAAACTAACCCCTTCTACTTTGGCTGATGACCAGATTTAGCTTGTTCACTCAATGTTCTGACCCCACCAGGTCATAGAATCAGGCCATCCATTTGAAAGATTGGAGAGACAGAAGGGAACTGGTCCTAAGCTGTTGACTTTTCTAGCTAGTTTATATCAATCCAAAGCAAAGTTTCAAATAGCTACAGAAGCGATTCTTCTCTGAAATTGGAAATCTTGGTGTAACTGAAATATCTTATCTGAAGGGAAGATGATGATTTTCCAAATAATTACCTGTGAATTGGGGTAAGGCAGATAAGTGGAGGTACAAAAGGGTGGATGTCATAGCTAAAAAGTATGCCTAAGGTCCTGCTTGCCTGATGAATTTAATCCTTTTTATAATAACTGAACACGCTCTTCTCTCTTCTTCCTCTCAGCTCATTCATCTACTTTTATTCTTCCTTTTTATTTTTCTTCCCAGTGCAGCTAACCCTTTGTCTCCTTCCAGCTACATCTGGTTTCATCCCTTCTTTTGCTGTTTCTTCTGGAAGATGGGAAGAGATTGTGTGAATGTACTTGTGTCTTTTTATGTGTATAAGATTCTGTGCAGATGGAGATAAAATAAGATATAGTCTTTATAAAATTATTTTATCACAATTAATAGTTTTTAATTCAGGTTTTATTTACTTTGTTGTGGCTGTTCTTTCTTTTGAATGGTGCCTTTTGGTATATGTGTGTGTGGGTATTTGGGTTTTGGTGGGAAACTGAAACTGGCAACTGAACCAATCCCCAGCCACAACCAACAAGAGGAAGAAGTTGGGGATTGCTCAGGATTTTTGTCTGTTTATTGTTATTTTTGTCTACTATTCCTTTTTATGAGGAACGTCACCTTAAATTGAAGATGATTTTCCTTTCAGGTAAATATGGTATATACTATCTCCCCTATTTTGAATGTTAGTTTGCAAACTTTTCAGGGCAGGGAACTGTCCCTCTATACTCTGTTAAACACTGTTGTCAAAAACTACCTTTTGTGGCATCAGATAATGTCTTGGCTGCAATCTAATGCATATAATCTTCTGAATAATTATACTTAGACCTACATAACTTTTAAAATACTAGTGGTTTGCACTTCTAGAACAACTTAGGAGGATGGACTGAGTCACAAAAGCACAATTCCACAATTAATGGAAAGGTAGTTTACCATTATCCCCTCCCACTTTGGCCCCCAAACTTCCCTTCAAATACAGTTGAACTTGCCAGGTTTAAATCCAGTAGACCTCTTCAGGTGATCAACAGAGAAAATGGAATTTGAAAACTCCTTAGCAATGTTTGTTAACCTGGTTATCTCTTATCAGGTACTACTAGGATTCTAAACCAGAAGATGTCTTCTCAAAGCTGTCGTAGTACTTTGTCACTGAAAGACATACTAGACAATGGATTTCTGATCAGTGCTTCCAGCTGTAGCCATTCTCCAAGTAGCAGCTTATTTCTGGACATGAATAGTGTTCCGAAATCAGAATTATGGGACAGTACAAGCTATATTCATAATATAAGTAAAGGGAATACTCTAACTATCAAGGTAACGGAATCCTCTTTGGGTAGTGTGAAGGGAGACCTGCAAACTTCATGTGACAGTGGGACATCTTTTTGCAAAACTCCATTCCAACCATCTGCCTTTGACTTGTCAAACTTTTCTGCTAATAACAGCAAAGCAAATCCCATAGTGAACACATTCCATGATACTAAGTCATCTACACCATGCAAAGAAGACAAGGCCTCTGTACTAACTGAAAACATGATATTAAAAAATTCTGAAATGAGTGATTTTGTAGTCTTCAAGAAACCACTGCCCCCACCAATATGGGAGATCTCTGGAATACAAGCCACTTTGGACAACACTCTGTCTCTTGAAGCAAGCTTAGAAGATACTGGCTCCCTGGGTTGCATGAAAACTGATACTCCTTCTCTGGAGATGTCACATTTTGCTATGCCACCTGATCCATCAATGAAGCCAACTGATGCTTCTCTTGCCATTCTTTCTGCTGACAACTGAGCCAAAAATTCAAATAAAGAACTGGCCTAATAAGATATTGTGCCACAAAGACATTAACTGAAAGCAACTTTATCCTTTTATATTTAAGGACCTGTTCATGATAGCAATTAATCTAATTTAGTAGTTGAGCAGCCTAAATTCAGAACTGAGAGCAAGATTTACTGAAAGATGTAAAAACCATATTACTTACAGTATAGCCTTTTTGCCATTCTCTGAATGTGGATACCACAGTTGATGTGAAGAGCTGAAATATGGGCAGTGAACTATGGAAAACATTGATGCAAAAAAACCAGCTTCATTCTTAACTGGGTAAAATATTACTTCAGATGCTTTAGCATTTAATCTGCTGTCTAGTTGTTGATTGAAATGTGAATAAAAAACCTTAACTGTATGAATGTCTTGCCTCTCAACCAAACAGCTGGGCTGTGATGCCAGTAAATTTAGTCCCTGCTTTTACTCTTAGGAATCACTAGGGCTAAAACCAGGAACCTCAGCTGTGAATATAGCTGCTCTGTATAGTGAGCTTATCTCAGTTATGGTTTTGGAGCAACATTTATTGTAGTAAAGAATTCTCAAGCTCTGAACTGGTTTCATCCTGATTATTAGCATGGGATCTAAAAGACTTTTAGCTAAAGGAATATATTGAGTCAGATCACATATTACCTTTGGCCATAACTTGATCTAGCACAATATATGGATCTAGTTGTGGATTAATGAATAAATCATGGTTCACACTGTATGAACTCAGTTACTGCTAAAGTTGTAGTAAACTAAATGTGTTCTGAGGTTTCAAGGCTTTTATGAAGTTTAGATGAGGTTCTTTAATGGGAGGAAAGGGCAAGTGTGTAGAGAGAAATAAAAGTACAAGGGGAAGCAATGTTTGTTTTGCAATTCATCCACTGAATTAAAGTATGAACTCCTCTTAAGTCTACAAACATCAAATTGTTAAGCTGAATTAGCCTAGGAATAGGACAGTTATAACAAGTTCCTCTTTTTGTCCTATACTATTTTGGCAACATGGATCACCTAATGATATCCTCAAAGCAGGATTTGTTTACAGTGTGCAAAGAGAAATGGGTTCTTTAAGCTTGCTGGAAACCTAAACCAAAACCTACTTTCTGCATGAAGCAGAATGTGGACTTTTGTACAAAGTTTTTTCCCCTGCTTGTCTACCTGTCAGTAGTATGAATTGATTCCATTTGAATTGTTTCCATTTCCTTGAAATAAGTTGTTACAGGAGGGTGGGTTTGAGTAAATGGAGCTAAAAGACTGTACCTCATTTCTATAAATAAAGTTACCAAGCTGAACAAAAAGCACTGCTTTTATGTGGGGAGGAGATCAGTTGTTTCAATTCCTTCCTCTGAGATTAAATGAGCTAAGAGTATCTATTGGCATTACTAAAGTCAAGGCTGAATTGTAACATTTTCTGTTGTGGGAAGAAATTGGCCATATTAGTTGCTTACTCTTCTGTTTTTAAAAAGCGTTGTACAACTCAATTGCACATGCTTTGCCCGGTGAGTGCCTTGCTGTCAAGAACCACCTTGGGCAACTTTTTATTCTTCTATTGGCCATGCTTGTACCAACACTGAAGAATCACCTTAGGGAGCCCCTTAACTCTCATGTGAACTGTGTTTAACCTGCGGTTTTAACTCACCACGTCATTCTAATTCAAAATGAGAATATTCTTGATCTGCTTTAATCAACTTAAAACACAAGAGTTGTTATGGCTATTTCTGCAGCTAAGCTACTGAAAGGCCTTTCTGATCAAGAATGGCTGAACAGACTTCCTCATCCAAAGTTGTACCTGAACAGAGGCCTTTAAGACATCCTAATTCATGGAAGTCCATCTGTGTTTCATATCCAGATGGAACAATCTTGCAGTAGCAACCATCATTACACATTGCACCAAGCCATGTGGTTTGTCTGGATTTGGTTTAATACATTGTGTGACCTTAGATGATGGTGTTTTAGTTAACAAACATTGGTTAAAAAAAACATGGCATAGATCTCTGAATCCCAGGAATTGGTGCAGCATACCTTCATAAGTTTCCAAGGAATAGCAAAAAAATATGTAGTTGCTGGTTTATAATCTAGCCTGGTTGCTAATGCTTTAGTCTGCATTAAGTGTAAGAGTAAAATCCATTAAATACTTTTTTTCAAAGGCAGTTATTCTAACGTCTTGTATGCAAATTGAGCAACTCTGTAGCAATTCTCATTTTACTTATTATTTTTATACAAGTGGGTCACATTATACATATTTATATTGCTCAGAAGCAACTTTAGAGAACAAACTAATCGGAAGCAAGAATTTCAAGGTGTACAAATGATTCATTTTTAAAAAACACATTAAATATACAAATATATATATATATATATATATATATATATATATATATATATATATATAAAAATCAAAATTACTGCCTTTAAGACAGTCTCTCATTCAAAATTGTAGAATATCCCCATATTTACAACATAGTGTAAGGTATACAAAATTGGCAGATAACAGTCAGTTATCATGTGCTTGTTCAATAAATTATGATTCCTCTTCTGCCAAAAAGGAGTCGTCATTTATGCTCAGAATTTTTCAGAAACCACCCTGGAATCCAGCTTCACTTGTATCAATATCATGTTCCTTTAAGAAGAAAAAAAGAAAAGTATTAAAGTACATCACACGCCATCCTAGACTCCCCTTTCCATTTCCAGATTTAAAAATTTTAAAGGCATCACTGGAAAATAGCTTTAATTGACTGAGATTGACTTTAGTAAACAAGCGTATTTAGAGATACTACACCAATAGTTCAGCTCACCCTATTAACTACCTAACTTTGCCTTGTCTCTGCTACTGTACTGCCTCTAAAATTCTGGATATTATCTTCCCTAGCCACATACATCAATGTACACAGAACTATTCTGAGGAATACTGCAGTATGACATTTGCTTTTTAAAGAGATAATAACCTTCATAAGACCCTGGAGAGATTAGACACTTGATATAGCACTAGCTCTTTCAGGGCATATCACATAAAAATGCTGGTACAGATTGTACTTTATACAGTATATGGCTGCTTTCATAGCACCAAAGCTATATTATGTTCAGTTGTGAGACACTTCAAGAAAATGACTTTAAATATTCTGAGCTAACCAGGCCTAAATAACATAAACCTGAACTAACAATGATTAAGAGATTAGGAGTATTCTGCAGGTTTTCCCAAATCATCTTATCCTTCTTTTAAGAGCTAAGCTTGGTGCAGGATAACAGTGGGTTCAACGAGAGTAAAATCTAATCACCTTGTTTTAATCTAGTTTGCAGACACAAGTAAAAAAAATGCAATCTTGATTTATGCACTAGAGTTAAATCTAAAATTGGAAGAGTACACCGATTCAGTATGTGGGAGCATCACCTAAGCTCAGTATATGGAATTTCCCTTAGGCCAAGAACCACGTCTTTAAATGGTATTTTGGGAGTTGCACTACAAAAAGAAGCAAGGCCACATACAATGATTTGAAAAATCAGCAAAAAATAAAATATATTTTAACTCCTACATACTCAGTTATCACCATTCCTGCACACGTTTCAATTAAGGATTAACTGAACCACAAAGAAGTATAGATATGCTTTCCTATATATACATGCATGGACATCTCATCTATTTGTGGGGGGAGTTTGTCAATATTGGGCAACAGAACCTAAAGGGATGGATCATGTTGACCCACTGGCCACAAGTTATACATCTAGTTCATAGATAACTGCTGTTTTATAGAAACAAGATTGCAGAATCATCTTTACCTTAAAAATCCCCTCGAAATATTATATCAATATTTAAATTATATTGTATCAATTTAATTTAAAAGCAAAGTGTATGATTTATTATGCTACTTCCAAAGTAGCATGCTGAGATCAAGAAGATATCCACTTTCCTAAGAATCTAATTTTATATTTTCCTGTACCGGTAGTCCTCACTTAATGACATTAATTGGGAATGGAAACTCTGTTGTTAAGCAATGCGGTCGTAAGTCAAAAAACCACATGACTGTGCCACTTAGCAATGGCAGTCTTTGTTGCCGTTAAGTGAGGGCTGCATGGGCCACATGACCACAACTTGTGGCTTCCTGCTGGTTTCCCCACTGACTTTGCTTGTTGGAAGGCGGCATGGAAGGTCACAAATTGCGATCACATAATTGCAGGATGCTACAAAGTTGTAATTGTGAGCCAGACGCCAAGCACCCAGATTGCAATCATGTGACCATGGGGACGTGATGGCCATAAGTACAAGGACCGGTCATAACTACTATTCATTCAGTGCCATCATAAGTTTGAATGGTCGCTGAATGAGTAGTTAAGCAAGGACCACCTGTAAAACCATTAGACATGGCTGGAAGGAAAATGTTCAGTAATTACTTGATTTAGCTTCTTGAACTCCACCACTTGAAAGAAAATATGCTCCAGTATATGCTTGGCATCTTGCTGTTCCTTTGGCAGTTTATTAGTTACCCCTAGGATATCACCACATTTTCTGACATAGAATTCCAGATCATCTTCAGTACCTAATAAAATAAAAAGAAGTATGGCTACACATAGATGCAAATATTATTTGGAGCCATAATACCTATTTCTGTAAAGAATTTATAATATCTCATCCTCTAAAGAGCATAGAGAAAGTAGTCTGAAAGATCTGATTTTATAACTGATAGAAAACATTGCCATAGTTGTGTGTGAAAGAGATAGTTAATACATTCATCAACTGTAAGTGTATAATTTTCATAGAAAACATTAATAAATGCTAGCTGTCATTCTATTCAATGTTTATACATTTGTTGCTTTGAGCAACAGGTCTACTTATAAACAACAATAGTAATAATTGGTAAACGGAAATTGATATTGCAATTTCTGGCTGAAAGGCATTCTGAAAGGATGAAAAACAAATGAGTTTTATAAAATTCAATAAAGCCTAAATAATTATACATTTCATCTATTTCCAACCTGTTATAATTTATGGATTTTGCTATAATGACAAATGATTAAATATTTTACAACCATTAATTAACTGACAGCAACATCAACAATCTCCCATATTTTGCATACAAAACTATTTTTAAAACTAACTGCTTATGAGTTTGTTGAACAAATTCATTTGTACAACTGAAAAATAAACCACAGGATTTAATGAAATGTCATAATGAAATATATGTTCTTCTGTTGTATTCATCACATACCAGTAATACTAGGCATTTCTATACATGATAGATGTTCTGTTTGTTTCTAACACATCGGATAATTTTATTTATTTTGTTTATAAACACTAAGTCATATGTTGCCATAACTTTATGAGTTTTTCTCTGAATAACAACATCAATGAAAATAATTGATCCTTATTCCACAGATTTTTCTATTATCACAGAAATATTGTCCCAATATTCTATAGCTATTTAGTCATATAGCGTCTCATTATTCCAGTTTACTTTCATATTTTAGAAGCATCTAATAACCAAGTATTATTCAGTGACAAAGAACAGATAGATTTAATTTAAACAAAATAATTCTATTTATTTTTTAAAACATGGGAATTATAGTGCAGATAGTTAAGTTCAAAAATGAATTAAAATGTATGCCTTAAAAATAACACTGCTAAGATTTAACAGAAGTCTTGATAGATGTTAAGAAATTATGTGAATCAATTAGAAATCTCTTTGCTAGAAATTTAAAACTAAGGACTGAAATCATGAAGAAGGTAGGTTCTTTAAACTAAAGGCCAGTATAAATTGGTACATGGAGTGCAATAACAGATATACCACCCACCAATACTTCACATCTCTGCAAAATGTGGTCTAGCTATAATGCTTCTGCTCATCTTAAAAAGCCTAAAGTGATCTAACAACCCTGTTGATCTCCCTGAAATTAGAAACAACAGAGAGATTTCCAAATCTCAGGTTATGGGAAAGAAAGTCTTCTCTGCTGATCAAGAATGTATGGCTTTGTTCATCATGCTTTCTTCTCCAATTGCAACATTTTCAAAATTGATTTTTTTTTTTTGTATCAAATACAGTTCATCTGGTAATCCTAAAATAAATAGGTCCATTCCATCACTTTTATCAAGAAAAAATCCACTACAATGCAGTCACTGAGATTGAGCTTTAAATCAATTAATGGTAGACAGAAGTTCAAAACTTACTTCTACTATAAACCCAGACATGGAAAAACTGTTATATGGATATATTTCTGTAAAAAAAAAAAAACCCCAGTATCCACTATTCATAAGTGAATACTTCCAGAAAACATAATAGAAAATTACAGATCCAAATTTCACCAACCTTAGTTTGAAATCATAGCCCACTGTGGAGGATTTCAGTTGCTGAAGTACTAAATCATCCTGCAAGTTAGCTTAGCAACCTCATCCCAAATGTTTGGACTACTCACATTTGTTTGTTATTTGGGCAAGACGGGCTTTCTCAGAAGAAAACGTTTCATCCAAATCAAACAAGTCCAGGCTGGGAGGAGGCAACTCTCTGAAAGCTGGTGGAAAAACCTAATAGCAAAAAGGTGAAACAAACATGTATGATTTGCCCTTATTTATTCAAAAAGAAATATCGGTAGAGACATTAATTAAACCATTTTAACCTTGGCATTTACTTACACCATATGCACCTGAGAAAGCAATTAGCTGCTCTACTTATAACCTACAATATTCATAATCTCTATTTCTGTTATCCTTTATCTCAAGTTTTAGCCTTTCCCTCAAACACTCTGCTTGATTCACCTTTACTACAGGTATTCAAATGTCTTATAATGTGCCTCCTATCTGGCCTTTGTAATACTCACCTCTTAATTTTACTGATATACACTGGCTACTTAATTATTTACCTATGGGTCAACTGTTATATCCAGAAACAAAATACTTGTTTTCTCTATACACTTATTTTATTGTAGTAACAACAAATGACACTATTACTCACTGCTGGCTGGAGTGCAGGTAAAGGTGTTTCAAACTGTGGCTGAATTAGCTGAAGTGGTTCATATTTCACATTCAGCTGTTCATAAGATCTGTAGAATAAATTTAGCTTACATAATCTGATAATAAATGTAAAACATCTAATTGACAATACAGTACATAACCAATATTATTGAAAGTGCACTCCTAAACACAACTATTAGGCAACTACAGAACTGAATGGGGGCAACTTCAAAATAACTCTGCTTAGGACTACACTGTCAGATAATCCAGCGTACTTCACAGAAGGTTAGTATTTTGACCCTTACAATTCACAATATTCCTAAAATACTGATTCTGATACAAACATAGAAACCTATATAAAATTTAAGCAGTAAAGTGCTATAGGTCAATAAGGAAAAAGGTGTTATACATTAAGGCCACAGTCAAGAACCGAGCATCCTTAGAAGAAATACAGGTGAAACTCGAAAAATTAGAATATCGTGCAAATGTTCATTTATGTCAGTATGGCAACTCAAAAGGTAAAACCAATATATGAGATAGACGCATTACATGCAAAGCGAGATATGTCAAGCCTTACTTTGGTATAATTGTGATGATTATGGCATACAGCTTATGAAAACCCCAAATTCACAATCTCAGAAAATTAGAATAGTGTGAAAAGGTTCAATATTCTAGGCTCAAAGTGTCCCCCTCTAATCAGCTAATGAATCCATAACACCTGCAAAGCGTTCCTGAGCCTTTAAATGGTCTCTCAGGCTGGTTCAGTAGGAATCACAAGCATGGGAAAGACTGCTGACCTGACAGTTGCGCAGAAAACCATCACTGCCACCCTCCATAAGGAGGGAAAGCCCCAAAAGGTAATTGCAAAAGAAGTTGGATGTTCCCAAAGTGCTGTATCAAAGCACATCAATAGAAGGTTATCTGGAAGGGAAAAGTGTGGTAGAAAAAGGTGCACAAGCAGCAGGGATGACCGCAGCCTGGAGAGGACTGTCAGGAAAAGGCCATTCAAAAGTGTTGGGGACTTTCACAAAGAGTGGACTGAGGCTGGAGTTAGTGCATCAAGAGCCACCACACACAGACGGATCCTGGACATGGGCTTCAAATGTCGTATTCCTCTTGTCAAGCCGCTCCTGAACAACAAACAATGTCAGAAGCGTCTTACCTGGGCTACAGAAAAAAAGAACTGGTCTGTTGCCCAGTGGTCCAAAGTCCTCTTTTTTGATGAGAGCAACTTGTGCATCTCATTTGGGAACCAAGGACCCAGAGTCTGGAGGAAGAATGGAGAGGCACACAATGCACGATGCTTGAAGTCCAGTGTGAAGTTTC
This sequence comes from Liasis olivaceus, assembly GCA_030867105.1. NCBI lineage: Eukaryota > Metazoa > Chordata > Lepidosauria > Squamata > Pythonidae > Liasis > Liasis olivaceus. The sequence goes on along the minus strand of CM061350.1, from coordinate 176,565,583 downwards.
CAGAGTCTGTGTTGATTTGGGGAGCCATGTCATCTGCCAGTGTTGGTCCACTGTGCTTCATTAAGTCCAGGGTCAACGCAGCCGTCTACCAGGAGATTTTGGAGCACTTCATGCTTCCTTCCGCAGATGAGGTTTATGGGGATGCTGACTTCATTTTCCAGCAGGACTTGGCACCTGCCCACACTGCCAAAAGTACCAAAACCTGGTTCAATGACCATGGGATTACTGTGCTTGATTGGCCAGCAAACTCGCCTGACCTGAACCCCATAGAGAATCTATGGGGCATTGCCAAGAGAAAGATGAGGGACATGAGACCGAACAATGCAGCAGAGCTGAAGGCCACTATTGAAGCATCCTGGTCTTCCATAACACCTCAGAAGTGCCACAGGCTGATAGCATCCATGCCACGCCGCATTGCGGCAGTCATTGCTGCAAAAGGGGCCCAAACCAAGTACTGAGTACATATGCATGCTTATACTTTGCAGAGGTCCGATATTGTTCTATTTCCAATCCTTGTGTTATTGATGTCATGTAATATTCTAATTTTCTGAGATTGTGAATTTGGGGTTTTCATAAGCTGTACACCATAATCATCACAATTATACCAAAGTAAGGCTTGACATATCTCGCTTTGCATGTAATGCGTCTATCTCATATATTGGTTTCACCTTTTGAGTTGACATACTGACATAAATGAACATTTGCACGATATTCTAATTTTTCGAGTTTCACCTGTACAGCAGCAAGCAACTGGTTTATGTATCACCAATGGGAATTTTTGCTTAAAAAACAAAAGATACAACTACTTCTGAGGCAGATGTATAAATAAAGAAGAGACTGCTGTGCTACTTGCTGCACTGAGGAGACATGGGTATCAGTTCCAGAAGAACCATAGACACAGAACTCTTTCTCCCAACTCTGCTAGGAAACACAATCTTCTGCACAGAGAAGGAAAACATAGATACTTTCCTGGCTGCAGCCCATTATTATTTGCTCCTCTTCCTGGATCTGGGATGACATAGTTCAACAGTCATAATCTTAAATTCTGGTGCATACATGGAAGACCATTAGCTTATTTGCTTGCTTTTTTGAGAGTTTTCTATATATTACTACAATATTTATTATTGCCACCTATCCAAAATAGGCCACAATTATCTTTACATTGTAGATTAATTTTAGATCTCTATGGCAATGCATGCAATATTTAAATCCAAACTTTTTATGATTAACGTTCAATCTCTAAAATGTAAGGAGTATAATTTGTTGTTGTGTTTTAAAAAACAAGATATTATTTTGAGAATAATAGATACTCTCAGATACTGACTTAATAATTTTGGGAAGTGCTGTAGTATCCAGTTGGTAAATAGACATGTCAAAGAGTGTTGTAAAATCTCGTGGATTCTCATCTCCCTCCTGCAGACAAACTCGTAGTCGTTCTGACAAAATGGCTATATCAGGAAGCATTGTATAATCAGAAATCTGAAAAAAACAAAGAGCAAAGTAGCAGCTGGGATTTAAAAAAAATGAGCATCACTACTAAGATAGGTAAATATATAATAACTATATTTTAATTAGTAGCCAAGATGCTATAACTCAGCAGTGTAATTCAAATCCAATTTGTTCCATCTTCAGACTACAAGCAAATACATCTAATACAAATGCTTTGAATAGCAAAATACTTTGGTCAGAATATACTAATGTTAACACTGATTGTGAAATTGTTTTACTTTTTATTATAAAATCCATCTTGGAAGGGTGGTAGTTGAAGGGATGCATTGAACATTAATTGAGCATAATCATACATTTTGCCAGATCAAATAAAACTTTACTGAAAATGTGACAGGTTGTTATTAATCAGGCTAATACATTTTCAATATAATCTAAACTAGCTCAAACATCATAACAAAATATTGAAACTTTGGCCATGGCAATTATAACATTTCAATGTGGAGTGGCATGATTCTCCCAGCTATGCAAATTTTGAAAGCTATCAAACATGTCCTATATACAGTTCCTATTTGAAGTATTAAAATAGGAAAGGACATACATGTGATTCAAAATTCCATTTTGAAGCATATTTTTGCTCTTTTAAGTAGAAAACAGAAAAAATAGGTCTCCATTGTATGTCATGGACTAATACTGTACAAGACAAGGCAAAATACAGGGATAACATCTCTATTCAGAGATTTACATGGAAAAAAACCACAAGATTCTTGGGACACTTTAACATGACAGCGTCTAGATGAGTTCTTATTCAGAGAAAATGTACTTTTTGAACAACTAAAGAAGCAGCTAGTGTTCTAGTACTGTTGTCTACTATCTGGCAATTTGTCCTGATTGCAAAATCTCAGCAGATTTGTTTGTTTCATTGTTGTTTAAATTTTCAGATATATCTTGGCCTCAACAATTACAAACCTTTTGGTTAAAAAGTTAAGGGTGGCTGATATCAATAATGCACAATGCATGCAGATGGATGCAAAACTGTGTTTTTAAAGACTTAGAGGTGATTTCTGCTATAATTCTAGGTATAATATTGTATTGCTCGAAGTACTGCTGAAGAGAAATGCTTGAAATCAACTATTCTAAAACAAAGGTCATGGTTTTTGCAATTAAATAATAATCCGATAGAACAAGTTAAGTTATTCAAGTACTTAAGCAATTGTAAATCCCATGTCAATTATGTTATTGTAAATGCACAAAAATCAGCCTCAGATCTCCAACTCTTTCATTTTTTTAAAGAAACTCAATTTACATCTCCATCCCAGGTGCCCTAAGTGATGCTGTGACTGCCCTCTCGCGGTGCCTGGAGGCTGTGGGGGCCTGGATGGGGGACAACAGGCTTCAGCTGAACCCTGGTAAGACGGAGTGGCTGTGGATACGGGGAGCCTCAAGATCTAGGACTTTGTCATCTTTGGTTCTTGACGGGGTTGCACTACCCCAGACAGACCCGGTGCGTAATCTGGGGGTTCTCCTGGACTCACGACTCCTGCTCGAAGAGCAGGTGGCAGTCGTGGCTAGGAGGGCCTTTGCACGACTTCGTGTGGTGCGCCAGTTAAGCCCCTTCCTGGATCAGGGGCACCTCCGCACGGTCACTCATGCCCTGGTCACCTCTGGGTTGGACTACTGTAATGCGCTCTACATGGGGCTACCCTTGAAGAGTATCCGGAAGCTACAGCTGGTGCAGAATGCGGCGGCGCGGACAGTTCTTAATGCCCCTAGGAGAGCACATATAACACCGCTGTTGCGCGAGCTGCATTGGTTACCGGTTTGTTTCCGGGTCCAATTCAAGGTGTTTAAAGCCCTTTACCTTTAAAGCCCTTTATGGCACGGGACCAGGTTATCTGAGGAACCGCCTCGCCCTGGTCACTTCAGCCCGTCCCACTCGGTCCAGCAGAAGGGGCAGGTTGCAGACCCCACCAGTCAGGGAATTTCGATTGGTGGGGTCTAGGCAGAGAGCCTTTTCTGCTGTAGCGCCCGCCCTATGGAACATCCTGCCTCCCGAGGTCCGGTGTGCCCCCTCCCTCATGGCCTTCAGGAAAGGTATTAAATCCTGGCTCTGCCAGAAGGCCTGGGGGCCAGAGGGGGGCCCGCACCTGTGGAGATGGCTGGTGGGATGATGGGTTGTCTCCCCCACCCAGCATCTTACAGGTTTTTTAGGGCCATAAATTAGAGGAGGTTTTTTAGGGCATTTTAATATGTTTTTAATTATTTATAGTTTTTAGCCATCTGGGAGAGAACTGTGTTTTTTATTGTGAGCCGCCCAGAGTCACCCATTGGGGGAGATGAGCGGCATACAAGCCGAATGAATGAATGAATGAATGAATGAATGAATAAATAAATAAAAAATTTGTATCTGCAGTGCTTAAAGTTTTTTCAGCCACGGTCCATGGTGAACTTCTCTTTAGAGCTCAGTTGGGCCCATACAAGTCATTCTCTTCCCTCAAAAAGAGTACAGTCCCAATTTTGAAGCACCATCTTCCAAGCCTCCCACTGCATTCCTAATACGGTGTGGTACTGTGAAGCCAGTTTGTTTAAAACTGAAACGTCTACTTGGATGTTTTCTGACTGGCTTAAGTTACTCTTCTTTCCCACTGCTCTGGCTCCTCTAATTCTAACTGAAAACTCTAATTCCTCTTGGATCCAGGTGGTCTATGAGAAACTAACATTCTTTGGGTTCTCAAGGGCCTGATGGGCTATGAATCAGTATTATTCACTCTTAAGCAGCATCCTCTGGATTTGGAGATACAAATGGACCTGTCAGCTTTCTCTAGAAATGTGTTCCTGAGCAGATCTACTCATCTATTCTGCCCACCAAGGTACTTTAGCCAAATAATAGTACCTAAATTCAGGAGAGCCTTTTCTTTAATCAAATCTAACCCAACAGCTGTTACTGAGGGGAGATACTGAAACATTCAATTTGAGTAGAGATTGTACCCCTGCAGTGGAAGAACAATTCACATCCTGAATCATGTTGTTTTGTACTACTACTACTATGTTAGCGCTCAGCAGGAGTTGCTAATTCCATTTCTACTTAAACATCCAGGTCACTCTGACTCTTTTTACCTCCAGCTATTATTATCAGATCAGTCTGACCATCTCACAGAATGTGCTAAATGTTGCTCTACTGTCTGTACAATATGCCTCAATCTGTCTTTAAGCAGCTCTTAGAGACTCCATACTGATTCTGTTGGTCACATATTTTAGAGAATGATGGTTAGAGTTAAATGTAGGTATTTATCCAGCTGATCATCTATACTTAGCTATTATATCTCTATGTTCTTTTATTGGCCTTTAATATCTTCCTTTTATTTAGGAATTATATTTTTACCAGGAATTCATTTATGCTGCTTATACCCATAATAAATTCTTATGGTTATGGTGCAAAAAAAAAAAGGGGGGGGGCTTAGAATTATAACAGAAAGGAAATCACATGTATGTACAATACAAGAACTAATTTTTTAACTGTAATTTTAAATTTTTATCTGAAAATAGAGAATTATATCTTGCTCTTTCAGTCTTATTCAGTTTATGACAAAAGTGAACTGCCATTTCTGTTGCGTGATGCCATATGAATTTTTAAAAAAATTCTTAATATTTTATTACAACTTATGGTTTGTGCAATAAAGCTTATGTACATCAACACATATGCATATACACTTACTTCTGGATCTTCTGCATCTATCTGATTTAAGTGAATGTTGTTTGTTGTAAGCCATTGGAAAAGTACATCCTAAGAAATCACAGAATTCTGTTACACTTGTGAAACATTTAAATGAACAACATTAACACTAAAAACCTGGTCCCACAACTCAGCTCCCTTATTCCCTTTATCTCTGTGAAAGTTTGATGACTTTTAACAGGGTTTAAAACTCTTTTTATTGAATTAGTGAGTTAGTGTAGGGCCTAGTAATCAAGTATTGAGTGTTTAAAGTTACTTGAATTATCTGAAAAAGATTGTATCTGCATAAGATGTATTCTCTCCTATTAAAGTACAGGTAGTCCTCGATTAATGACCACAACTGAGACCGGAATCTCAGTCACTAAGCGATGCAGTTGTAAAGCGAGACATCATGTGACCACATCACTTAGCAATTGCAATCCCGGCAATTCCTCTTACCATCATTAAGCAAATTTTTCAGGTCATTAGCTGAGGAACCACCCCAATCCAAGCCATTTCCACGCTTGGTCCCTCCCATCCCTGAGCCTCAGTAAGGTAAGGGATTGCCTCCAACTCCCCACACCTGCCTATCTCTCCCCATCTCTGCCTTTTCGCCCCCCTGCGCCCTGCCTTGTGGGGTGGCAAGCAGCCCCAGAACCATGCGGCTCTGGGGCTGTTTGCCATGCCCCAGGAAGCCGCAGTCACCTCAACCTAGTGCCAGCCAGAGTTGCACTTGCCACTCTGTGCTCCACTGCCCCAGCTGATCTTGCTGTCTTTCTGCTTCCGCTGTTGAAGAGGCATGCCAGCCTGGCTGCTGGGCAGGCTGGCCTGGGCTTCCGCTTTGAGAAAAGGAGAAAAAAATAACCTGCGCAGTCCCTTTGCACAGAGCTCTTGGGCAGGGCTGAGCAAAGGGAAAAAAAAATCCAGAGCAGCGCTTGGTTTTTTTCCCCTTGCTCAAGCCTGCCCAAGAGCTCTGCACAAAGAGACTGCTCGGGGTTTTTTTTCTTTTTTCGCAGCTGAAGTCAGGCATGCCTCGTCACCAATGGGAGCAAGAAGACGGCAAGATCAGCAGAGTGCAGGGTGGTGGGCTAAAAAGGTATAGATGGGGGAGGTAGGCAGGTGGGGGGAGTTGCAGCACCCCTGCAGTTATAAGTGTGGATGGGCTGCCAAGCACCCAAATTTTGATCATGTGACTGCAGGAGCACTGCAACAGCCGTAACTTTGGGCACCAGCCGTAAGTCACTTTTTTCAGCACATTCGTAACTTCGAATGGTTGCTTAACAAATGGTTGGTAAGTGAGGACTACCTGTAACTATAACTGTCAAGAAGCAAAGAAAACAGTGGTTTTCATGGGAAAAAATCTAGCATAAAAATTGGCTGGCTTAGCATCAGTGTACCAAAAAGCAACAACCATGTGGTCTATTTTGATTGAAGCAGTATGTAAGTCCCATAAACACATAAATAAATAAAGGTCTGAAGGAAAGGATAAAGCAGCAAACCCTTCTACTTGCATTGCTTTAAATATGCTCATTCTGATACATTAACTTTTGAGTTTCAGGAAAAATTTACCAGTCTTTCATTTGAAAGGATATAGTATTACAAGATTAAATGATGACTCACCATGATCTTGCTATTTTCTTCTTTTTCCAAATACTGGTCACTGAACATATGACAAGATCCCAATACTGCTAATTTGCCACCTTGATTCTATCAAAGAATAAATGTAAGAACAGCACATTTATGAGTTATAGTTATCTAAGGGAACATCTAAAACATGCTATCTAGATAAAGTTAATTCAATTTTAAAAGTCAAGTATATTTTTTATAATACATTGGTGATATACAGTTGCAAGAAAAAGTATGTGAACCTTTGGAATTTCATGGTGTTCTGCATTAATTTGTCATAAAATGTGATGTGACCGTCATCTAAGTCAAGAGTATTGACAAATATAATGTGCCTAAAATAATAACACAAAAACAATTCTGATCCTTCATGTCTTTATTGAATGCACTCATTCAACATTCAAAATGCTAGTGGAAAAAGTAAGTGAACCCTTGGAATCAGTAACTGGTTGACCCCCGCTTGGCAGCAATAACCTCAACCAGGCGCTTCCTGTAGCTGTGGATCAGACCCGTACATCATTCAGGAGGGATTTTAGCCCATTCTTCCTGGCAGAACTGCTTTAACTCTGTCATATTCTTTGGACGTCTCACGTGTATGGCTCTCTTTAAGTCATTCCATAGCATCTCTATTGGGTTGAGGTCTCGGCTCTGACTTGGCCACTCCAAAAGGCAGATTTTGTTTTTCTGAAGCCATTCTGTTGTGGACTTGCTCCGGTGTTTTGGGTCATTGTCCTGTTGCATCACCCAACTTCTACAGAGTTTCAGCTGACATACAGGCATTCTCACATTATCCTGAAGAATTTTTTGATACACTTGGGAATTCCTCTTCCCCTCAATGACTGCAGGCTGACCAGGCCTTGATGCAGCAAAGCAGGCCCAAATCATGATGTTTCCTCCACCATACTTTATGGTTGGGATGATGTTTTCATGATGATATGCAGTGCCCTTTTTACGCCAGATGTAGTGCTGCGTGTTTTTTCCAAATAGTTCAATCTTTGTTTCATCAGTCCACAAAACATTTTGCCAATACCGCTGTGGAGTGTCAATGTGCTCTTTCGCAAACTTCAGGGATGCAGCAATGTTCTTTGTGGTAGGCAGCGGCTTCCTTCGTGGTGTCCTGCCATAGACACCCTGCTTGTTCAATGTTTTACATACTGTAGACTCATGAACACAGATCTTAGCCAGTTCCAATGATGCCTTCAAATCTTTAGCTGTCACTCAGGGTTGTTTCTTTACCTCATTGATGAGTCTTCGTTGTGCTCTTGGGGTCATTTTGACTGGGAGCCCACTTCTTGGTAGAGTAGCCACAGTCCCAAAGTGTCTCCATTTGTAGAACGTTTGCCTAACGGTAGACTGGTGAATTTCTAAGGTCTTTGAAATCACTTTGTAACCCTTTCCAGCTTTATGTAAATCAACAATTCTTGATCATAGATGCTCTGAAAGCTCTTTTTGGCGAGGCATGGCTCACATAAGCGTATTCTTCTTGTGCGGAGCAAACTCAAAAAGTTTGAGTGGTTTTTATCAGTCAACGTAGCTCTAGTCCACACCTCCAAGGCTTAACAAGACTCCAGGTATGCTAACACCTGACTCCAATTAGTTTTTTTGAGATCAACTCAAGGGTTCACATACTTTTTCCACTAGCACTATGAGGTTTTTATGGTTGATCTCAATAAAGACATGAAGGATCAGAATTGTTTTTGTGTTATTATTTTAGGCACATTATATTTGTCAATACTCTTGACTTAGATGGTGGTCAGATCACATTTTATGACAAATTAATGCAGAACACCATGAAATTCCAAAAGGTTCACATACTTTTTCTTGCAACTGTAATAAAGAGAACCACTAATCAACATAGATATCTGAGCATTTGCACTGGTTATTGTGATGTTATCAAAACTAACATTATTTTTTTGGTGAACAAGAAAGATTTATGGCATTATTTTTAAGTTTACTTTTCTTGAGCCCATAAAAATTTCAACAACATACACAGCAGTTCTATATTTTGCTGCTCCTTCTAGCTGATCTGAGAAACAGTGAAAAGGTACAGCCCTAAAATAGGCGTATTACAATTAAAAAAAAAAGAACCCTCCAATACTCCTTTCAACATATAACATGGCTCATATGTGTAATATTTCAGCTCTTAGACACATCCCCACCCACCAGTATCTGTTTTCTGACCTGGCCAACCACAAAGGGCTGATATCTAGGTCTAGAGACCAAGTTCAGATATTAATAATAATGATAATTACTGTACTGTACTTTGCATTCACTTGTTTTAAAAACAGCAATAACTATTTCTGACAATTGCTAAACCAGGTGAGGAAGGGAATAGAGTAGTTGTTAATATCCTTTTGTTTGAAATCATGTCTACTATTTTCAAATGGCAAAATAGAGAGGAAATCTTATTTTAGCATAAAGAACTAAAGTTGGACAGAAGTTATGATTCAGTGATGTACCTTATAATGATAAAAAGCCAATATGGGTCTATTAAGAGGAAAACAGACAGAGCCTGTAGACAGAATAGCCACTGCAGGTTTCATCACATTTAATGTAGCACCAAATGGATATATAAAAGTGAGAGCCCTAGAAAAAGATGCAAAGAATGTCATAACCAATTTTAAAATGTTGCAGCATTGTACATTTCCAGATATAATATACTGTAACAATACTTCTCCATAACACAAAGTTTTTTCACTTAAAAAAAAAAAAGATTCATGGCATATGCAATGTAGCATATAAGATACTTACTGTGAATCATTTCCACCACTATCTTCATCTATTATCCCAGTCACTGTTTTTCCTGCAGCTCTGCTGATTTCCCTTATTGGGGGAAATACAAAATCAACTGAGATTAATATTTTAATACAGTATCGTTATTTAAATAAATTTTGCCTGCAACAATTTATTATCCACTAACGACTTACCGATTTAAAACTCCATTGGACACCAAGGCTTCTTTAGGATGAAAATATTTATAATATACATTTCTCACCACAGAATCTTAAAAGAGAGAAAAACAAATATTTGCAAGTAGTCCCCGGGTTAAGAACGCCCAGGTTACAGACTTACATAATTAAGAATGGAGCCTATTGTAGGAAAATTCAAGTTAAACACACAATGGTTTGAGTTCATTACACAATACTACTTATACAGTATTATACTATATGCAATACTGTTCCAGCTTGCGTATAAATTCAACTTAAGGACAGACCTTGGGAATGGAATTTGTTCTTAAACTGGGGACTCCCTGTACTGAACTGCAATGCTTCAAGACAGAGATTCCATTTCATGGTCATAACTAAAGGGGGATATTTTCTAATGATGAATCTATGATAAGCGGTGCATATATAATCCTAGCAAAAGTAAAAATAGCAAAGTCATAATCTATGAGAGAGGTGCAGTGGCACAGGGACTCTCTTTAGTGACCCACCTTAATAGCTGTCTTCTGTTGCTTTCATGCTCTGTGCACTGCTATTGCACCAAATATACTGCAGCTTGGCATGCTATTTACTATAAACCAAGGCCCTTCTGTTATCTTATGCACTGGAGCATGTTTATGTATGGAAAGTGGAATGGGTTGCTGATATTTTAATATGCAGGGAAGTTATAGCACAAGTGGAATAGTAGCAAACAAAGGAAGTGTGGCAGACAATGTTTAACTGAAAATCATACTTGCTCTCTGTCCAACTAGAGTTCAGGAGTGCAACCATAACAAATATGACATATTCAGGTGTCAGTTTGCCTAATATTGATTCCCTTATTTAACACATTTGTTTACTGCTTCCCATATCTATGTATCTTTCATTCATTCATTCACTCATTCATTTCTAAAATTTATCTAATTGCCTAAAGCCAGCTAGATTCTAGGCAGCTTACAGAAATTGTTAAAAAAATACAAAAAAATTAAATTATGATTAATATACAAAACATGATAAGTAGTCCTCGAGTTATGACCATTCATTCAGCGACCATTCAAAGTTATGACAGTGCTGAATGGATTTATGACTGTTCCTCGAAGTTCCAGTCACTGCAGCACCCCCACGGTCATGTGAACAAAATTCAGGTGCCTGGCAACCAGCCTGCACTTATGATCAGTTGCAGCAGTCACATGATTGCCATTTGCCACCTTCCCCCAAGTAAAGTCAATGAGAAACTGGCAAGGAAGGTTGCAAGTTACTGGGGTAAGTCTCCCCCACTTGGCCTTTCTTTACTCGCAGGCACTGTGCCCTCCTTCCCCCCTTTCCTCATACACACCCCATGTCCTCTTTCCCCAGCCTCCCTGTGATTGCATGCACCCTGCACCCTCTTTCCTCAGCCTCCCTGTGCTCGCATACACATACTTTGTGCCCTCTTTCCCCGGACTCCCTGCAATCTCATGCACCCCACACCCTCATTCCCCAGCTTTCTGAGCTTGCACTGCACCAAGCACTCCCTCCCCTAACTCGCACATGGCCTGCACCAGGCCTCTCCCACCCCCTGCGGCAACCCTGTGCTCCTTACCTGGACTCCTGCTTCCTGCTTAACAACCCGCACGTCTTGGGTTATGATGACAACCAGGACTGCCTGGATTGCCATCAATAAGCGATGTGGTCACATGACTTCTTTACAACCGCATCACTTAGCGATGGCAATCCCAGTCCCAATTGCAGTTGTAACTCGAGGACTACCTGTATACAATTAGATGCAGCTTCACAGTATGTCATATAGTGGCATCTCTAAGTGGTTTACCACAAAATAAAAAAAATTGACATTAAAATAATATAAAAACAATGCAATGAAAAAGGCATGTATTGGGAAAACAAACACAAAACATAAAAGTCACATAAGGGTAGATTTGTTCTTGTACAGGATTATTTCCAAAATCAACAGATATTAAGAATAAAGGAGTCTGTCAAAGCTACAACCAACTATGTCATTGTTTTTCAGACTAATATTATTAGTCTGGATGTGAAAATATAAAAGGTGTTGAAATAGATATTTAGCTGTAATTTGTTTTCTATTTTGAACTAAGAGTTTGAATACATTTTTAAGACTATAAAAGTAGCAATCCCTTTCTTATGTCAGTTATTACTGTACCATTATTGACCATGATCCCGAACTCTTCTAATAAGAAGTTGATGTTGGTATCATAACGAGATTCACCACCTTCTCCCAGCATCACCAAGATATCCCCACCACTTTCTAGATACTTCTTTAGAACTTCAAACTGAGAAGGAAAAAAGGCAGAAAAAACTAGTCCTATTGATAGAAGGTTGGATTCACAAGTTTTTTCTTAGTTAAGTTACTCCTTGAAAATTAAGTCAGTCACATTACATGACCTGTAACATTTATTATATATCTGAAGATTTGCAAGATCCCATTTAAGAACATGTATTCTGTTTTTAATAAGAAAATGATCAGATTGATCCTGCAACTTTGCTATATTTTAAAATGTGCAACAGGGATTTACAAACTAACAAACAATCTGTTTCTTGGCATACAGCAAAATTGGGTGGACTTCAGTTTTGCATACCCTTTCTTCCCATTCTTTAGCTTTCTGTTTCTCCCCCAAAATATAAACCTTATTAACTATGAATGAATATTTAAGTTCTTCTCAGTGTTTAAGATATAATTAACACCAGGCCAATAAACAGATAATGTATTTAGTGCTACTACATACTTCAGCAGCTGTAAACTTTTCTCTGGGTCCTGCTGTAATCCACAGTTTTACTCCTGACAGTTTCTCTGAAGTGATTTCATCTTTTAAACTACAAACAAATGAACAAGAAATGTTATTCCACCAATTCAAAAATCAGAAAAGAAATACAATCTGTTTTAAGGAAAACCTTATGGCATGTAACCAACCACCTTAGAATTGTGTTATTAAGTCACATGTTTATTGTCCTTAAACTAGCCTGGTTTATAAAACAAACCCTGGTTTAAGTATAGCTTGCTATAACTGATTTGAGTATAAGTCATAACAACAGATTTGAATATAAGATTAAATTATATGTCTATTTTGTTTATCTATAGGTATAAACAGAAAAACCAAAAGAGGAGTAAATAGATTGTAAATATTAGCACGCAGGTTAAACTCTTAGTTTCATAAGCCTTAACGTAGAAGTCATTTATGCTTTTGTCCCACTTGGAAGATGAGGATTCAGAATTGTTTCCTAAACATATACATCAGTTTCTAACATCACAATATTCAAAACGAAATATTGCACTAGAATATATTTGGTGTTTGGTTGTTGTTTTTTTTACATTTTGAAACTGGACAAAGAAATCAAGCTCTTACTAAAATCCAAAATGCAAAATAATGTCCTGATTGTGGAATAAAATTGAAAGACTCAAGGGAGTTTTGTTACATGACAACTAATGCACGAATATGTTGAAATATGGACTACTTCTACAATTATCCTCATTTTAGATTTCAGACAGGCTGAGATGTGAGCTTAATAATAAGCATAATTTCTACAGACTTTGCCTCCTATGCTCCCCAAACATTTTATTCCTTCTTTTAACTTTATCACAGGTCTAGAAATAAAGGTTGATTCATTTCTTCCTATATTCCACTTTCCTATCTCATAAGAACTGATATGGGGCTAGAGTGGGTGTTGAGCCCGTCAACTGTTTTTGTTACATTGTACATTTTCTGGATGTGCATGATTCTTTTTGCTCAGTTTTATGGCTCTTTCCTCTTTTAACTGTAAGTTGCTCAGAGCCATCTGGGGTTTCAGAAGCCTCTAAATTTAAAGAAATAAAATCTGAACAAATTATAGATTTCAAAAAAGACATAAAATACTGTCAATTCCACCTACCTCTGTATTTTCCAGTTACTACGAAGTTTTTTTTGTAAAATCCTATAACCACTGTTCATAGTAAAAATTTCCTTTTTGGAAGCATTGAAGATAATTATATTCCGAAGATCTCCCTCCATAATTACCTCAAAGATGAAGAAAAGAATACAATCACATAAACAAAAGGAACAGCAAACAAGCACTATAAATATCAATTACTATATTTTGTCCATAGCTTAATGTGCAGTACAGTATTTTTTAAAAAATAAGATTGTTAAAATTTTTATCTTCTTTATAGCAATTCTAAAAAGATTATTAGCTGCCCAGAGTCACGTACATGAGGTGGGTGACCATTTAAATTCAATAGACAAACAAAATTATGAGAGTGAAAATTGATTTAAAAGTCCCATTATAACAAATAGCAATTAACATTCATAAAGTTTTCAATTACATTTCCTCCCTAAAAACACTATATTTACATCATGTATTCTCAGTTATGCTACTAAAGGAACCAAGTATGCATATGATTTGAAAGTGGCATGTTGGGAACTAGGATATCCAAAATCCTAAGGTTAGGGTTCAATTTTAAATATATCCTTATTGCCCATTGAAATTTTCCCTGTTTTGGAGGTGGGGGGTAAGAAAGAGAGGTGGGAAAAATCCTGTTGCTACACAATTTACAGGAAATTAAACATTCATAATACCTCGCTCTGTTCATAACAAAAAGGCACCCCCCTACAGCTTTCTTTGAAACAAACATAATGAAAAACCTTTATTTAAATATCCATTTTTTCCAGAAAGATTAATGGAAGTAATGAAAAAAAATACTGATTTAGTCACAGACAACTGTAATGAAATTATCTTCAAGGACAAAAATATATTACTCAAATACAGAGGGCATACAACTTCAAATAGTTTAATAGATTCCGAGGATTATAGCTGCAGAAGAGAAAACAATAGGTTCTTTAATGTAATTCTCAGCATCTTCTCCAGATTACAGTTCTTGGTGAGAAACCATGAATTATACTGCTCCGCAATTTGTGCAATGTAGATATGCATTTGCGGCTAGAAAAATAAAAGGAATTCTATTGTTCAATCTATGCCTGCCATTGAGGAACAGAAAAAGGCTGGTTCACACATAATTAGGATTACCAGACATCCTGCAAAAGGAGGACTTGTCCTCATGTCCTCCATCTGGCAGGCATAGCATTAAAGTCAAATATTGTCTGGCTTTTTGGGTATCTACAAGCTCTCTCTTCCTGAGCAGCTTTTCTCTGCAGCACAGGCCCCAAGTTACCGCTCTGCCTGAAATTGACACAACCTTAATCAGTTACATACTAAAGGCTTTTGCCTCCTAAAGGCTCTAGCACATTCCTGCTATTGAAAAAACAGACTTTCTGATGCTATAAAAAATAATTTCATATTCATGTAGGCCTAAGTACATTTTTTTTGCAGTTTTTCACTGTAATTTTTGTTGGATGCCAAGAGAATTAAACAGTGTGTCCTCCTTTGTCCTCCTTCCAATTGTCTATATCCTCATTTGCCTCTTCAGATATCTGGTAATCCTACATGTAATGCTATGCCATAATGGGGCCTCTTTGTTTCTATATTAGCATGATGTGCAGATCCATCCATTATAGCTTATCATCTGCAACTAAACCATTATGGCTGTTCAACAAACCACGGTAAAAACTACTATTCTATATGAAAATCATATATTTTCATTGCCACACCAAAAATTGTACATGTTCAATTGATGCATATTTATTCAGTTGATGCATATTTCTTCTATTTTAACCTTTTTTTTTACAATTTTAATGTTATAATAATAATAATAATAAAAAAAACTGTTTGGTATTTATTAGTGAATTGTTTTTAGCCTTGTAGCCTTGTTTTAGCCTACAGTCACTTGTTTTGTGAGATTGGCAGCTATATACATTTGACAAATAAATAAATACATACATACATACTATATCTCCACACAGAGGGGAAAAAATTACCATGTTCTCTGTGGGTGAGTTCCTATGTTGTTAACTGGGAATGAGAGAGACATTCAACATGCATACCTTCTATGGAACAGAATTGCCAAAGACACTCCAACTCGCTGAAGTTTTGCTCATCACACTGACGTTAGAAACAAGACTCCTTGCTAGGGAAGTGCAGCAACATATTCTCTATCAAGGGACTGATGAAAAAGATTTCCTCCCTTTAGGCGTTGGGCAGGAAGAGGAGGTTCTTTGCATCTGTTTAATTCAGGAGTGGGGAATCTCTGGTTTTCCAAAAGTTGCTAAACTACCATTCCCAGCATCCTTGGCGACGCTGGTCCGGTTCCACCAGCAACGGTTGAAAGGCCACCAGTTCCCCAGCCACACTTTAATCCTTCTGCAACGGTTCGGACGGGGAGGAATAAGGGGCCATCTTACATCCAAATGGGGAAAGCTCCTCTTGAAGCACCCTACCGGCACCGCATGCTTTGCAAAGATCGTCTGCCAGCGAGTCCGCCAAGCCCAAAGGAAGGGACGTCTGAGCCCCCGCCCGAGGGGGCTGTACACATCCCAAGGCCAGCCCTACTTTCCTGCACGTAAATGGACTAAAAATGCAAGAACGGAAAACGAGCGTTTGAAGTGAGTTCGCAACATATTACTAACTCACCCTTCCTTCCGTATATAGCGTAGGGAGAACTCCCAAGGAATTTATTTACCTGCGGGGTCGCTACCATTTTCTCGCGGTTCCTAGATTATCGAACCGCGGTGGCAGCAGCAACACACGGTAACTAAGGGCCGCTCCACCCTAACAACGCGATTCTCTTCCTGCGCATGCTCGGAACGCGGCTTAGCTGGTAAAACTGCGGGGGTGGGAGAGAAGGGGAGACCGAAAGTGAGAGGTTTGATGACGTCTGATCCGGGAATGTCAGAGACTCGCTGACTTTGAACTGCTGAAGGGGAAGACTTCGCCGGTGGAATCTTCCACTGTTGGAGGACTCTGCTATCGCGAGAGGAGGGAGGAAATGTTTTGTTCGTCCCAGCCTTTAGCGCAAACAAGCAGCAATTAAAAACAAAACCTCTAGGATTTCTATTAATCCTCCTAGCTTGTCTACCTGCAAAGCTATAGTCTGTTTACGTTTTCTTGACTAAGATAAATGTTCCATAACAAGAGGCAAGAACTGTGAACTACTGGCCTGATTCCCTCATTCTGTCAAGCTACTGGATTTGGGCTGCAAAATTCAGGCGACTATTAAATGGTAGCAAAATAGTTGTCTGCATCTTTTTGCTACCATAAAGTGGATGTACTGTATTTGTATAGGTTGCCTAACTATGATTTATTGACTAAACCACAATTGGCTACATTCACACAAGATGCCATGCCATCAAGTATGATTTGTGCATGGCAGGAACTGGATGCCCATTTCACTAAGTCAAAAGGGGACAATCTCATTATAGTTTAACACGTGTGAACCAAGGCAGGTAAGTTTTTCAGGTCAGGGTGTAGAATCGCAATTCATTTCAATGGCCACTCTCAAATCAAATCTGCTAATACTGATGTTGTGAAATTTTTGGATCAGAAAAATATTATTCCAGTGACCACTGAAAAGGACAACAATGGTTTATATTTGCTCTGGGTGTGCTTTTAGGGAAAGTGGCAGATATTTGCCATGGTATTACAATCATGTATTACAAATCACTGGAAGAATAAAAAGTGATATTGGAAAAAAGAAATTTTAAGAAAGAGAACAGAAGTTGAAATATGTATACAGAATCAAGGCCACCTATTAAGTCCTATATACAAATTGTTATTAAAATATGACACAGAGCCAGAGCAAGTCAAAACTTGTGTGATAAAATGTATGCAAAGTGTTAAATAAACAATTATAACAGTTGGAGGAATTATGAAAAAAAATCAATAAAATTTACTCTAAGTTATAACTTAAGGGAAGATTGGTATAAAATGTTTTATAGATGGTACATAACTCCATCAATAATTAGATAAAATGTTGGAAATGTCATGATAAAGAAGGAATATTTTATATGTGGTAGTGATGTTTAAAAAAATCATAATTACTGAAAAGAAATATATAGCATTATACAAAACTTTTTAAAAATAAATTTTGAATTGAAATCTCATTTTTACAAGGAATTTTCCAGAATATGTAAATAAGAAATGCCACAACTTATTAATATACATATTGATGGCCGCAAGGACCAATTTGATACAACATTGGAAAACACTTTGCCAACAATATCGCACTGGGAAACCAAACTTGGAGAATACATAGCAATGGTGAAATTAACGGTGTATAGTCACAATAGAAGCTTAACCAAATTCAAGCAAGAATAGCTCCCCAATATATTTTATATTACACAACAAGGCAAACTTGGACATTCAAACTATGGTTTCTAAGTGGGGGAAAAAACCCAAATGGACCTAAACAGCAATCAGAAATAATCCCTAATGTTTACAATATATTGATTGTAATTGTGATTAACAGGGTACAATGGGTAGGACAACTTGCAAGCAAGTAGTTTCTTAATAATGTGTTTATTTTTTTCTTTTTTGTATATTAAAAGTCATTTTCTTCTCTTTAAAAAAATCGCAGTTCACATTTTCATTTTATGATTCATTCTGTGCTGGCCATTGCTCCTGATATTTGTATTTTGCAGAGATTTTAGTATTTAGTTTTTTTCAGTTTTTTTAAATGATATATCATGTGGTATATTCAGTTATCAAATCCCTTCTTTATTCACATGATCCTTTTCTTCATCTTTTCCCCACTTCTATTTATTTACAGGTAGTCCTCAGTTAACAACCACTCGTTCAGCGACTGTTCAAAGTTATGACAGTGCTGAATTAGTGGTGGTTACAACTGGTGCTTGAAGTTCTGGCCATCCTAGCACCCCCATGGTCACATGATTGCGATCTGGGTGCTTGGCAACTGGCTCACGCTTACAACAGTTGCAGCATCATGTAATCGCGTTTTGCTACCTTCCCTGCTGGCTTCCCACAAGCAAAATCAATAGGTAAGCTGGCAGGGAAAGTCAAAAGTTGCTTGGGTAAGTCTTCCCCACCTGTGCACTGTCCCAAGCCTGGCACACCCTCCCTGGTTACTTGTGCACCCTTGTGACCTTCACACACCCAGCAACAGCCACCTCAAACCCTGCCACATTTGCGCCATGCCTCCCCGCTACTCACACACCCTCTTCCACCCAGCAGCAGTCACCCCAAGCCCTGCCACACTCATGCCACACCTCCGCTGCCACTTGCACACCCTCGTGCACCCTCTCCCACCTGGCAGCAGCCACTTACCTGCCTGCCAGCCTGCTTGCGAGCCACCTGGGACTTGTAACTCCCTGCTGGCCTTTCCACTAACTTTGGTTGTTGGAAGCTGGTAGGCAGTTGCAAGGGAGTGCTTGCTTAATGACCCACGATCCTTGTGTTGCACCACAAAACGGGTCTGAGCTTGGTGTCGAAGCCAAAAGACATCCAAACACGAGATGCAGAATAAAGGGTTGCTTTTATTAAGGTACCAGAACAAAAGGACTCCAGCCTATAAGGCGGCAAGAGTCCCGAACATAATTTGGTCACCATCTTTATACTTCCCAAATTCCCTCCCCAGCTCTTCATTGGTCAGGTACTATGGAGTTCACAACCTATCAGGTACGCCAAATACAACTTCCGGTTGTCCCGCCTTAGTTTACATCCCTTGCCCTTATTTACAGTTATCCATATTTGGGGCTTCTACTTACGTGTCCCTGCAGGCTGCGGTTTAAACGGACAGCACCCTGTTGTAATTATCTACATTCTCCTCCTTTCCATATGGCGCAAGCTGCTTTAAGCCTATATCTAAATTTCACACATCCTGTTTTCCAGGTCGTGGGCCCTCTTGCAAGCATTCCAGCATGTTATCTCCCCCCCCTCTTATCAGCTGCCCCAACAGTGGGTGGTCAGGCTCATTCCTCTTCAAACTGGTGTTGGTATGGCCTTAGTTCCACATAGGAACCTGGGGGGGGGGAGATTAACCCCCTTCTTCTGACCCTTCACTTGCTTAACGGCAGCAATGGGGACTGCAGGGCTTGCTATCAGTAAGCAATGCGGTCACGTGACGTCACTCTTTACAATCGCATTGCTTAGCAATGGAAATTCCAGTCCCAATTGCCATCGTAACTCAAGGACTACCTGTATCTTTAAAAAATGTGTAATAAAAAATGGAAGGAAGGAAGGAAGGAAGGAAGGAAGGAAGGAAGGAAGGAAGGAAGGAAGGAAGGAAGGAAGGAAGGAAGGAAGGAAATCTGCACTGGAAGAAGGAAATAGCAAACTGTGATGGAGAAAAGTACTGTGAGCTATAACAAACAAAACGAAGGCTGCACCCGCTTCTCCCCTGTCTTGCAGATGCGAGAGGACCAAACCCAGCTCCTCTCTTTGCAGACCCACACTGTCCCTCCCTGCCCCTGGACAAAGCCCCCAGTAATCCCATTTAAACCAAAGGATAGAAGCCACCTCACCAGTTCACAGTATAGCCTGATGGCAGCCCTAATAAGGGAATTGCAACAGAGTAACAAGGTGAGAAACCTCAAGGTTCCATCCTCAATCAGGGACACTCGCCTGATTATCTCAACCTTCCATTAACAAAGGACTTCCCCAGCATTGCTCCTGCTCCTGAAAGCCCATTTTGCCTAATGGTAGAAATAACCCCAGGAACAGGGACCTGTCTAGCTTCTCCAAAAGTGGCCAGCAAATCAGATCCCTAAAATTTCCTACCCTGTTGCCCTCAACTTTTATAAAAAATATTTGCTTTTCCATTATTCAGGGTTCCTCTTTCTTGTAAAGTAGGGACCCAACAATTGTTGAATAAACAGTTGGTTAATTCTCGTGAGTGTTGTGTTCTGTTCATCTAAATTTTCTACAATACAGAACCACTAGTGTTGTTGCCCACTTGAGCAAAGCCATGTCACCAGGAGTCAAGATGACCTACAAGGAATCTGTATGCTCTTTCAAACAATTAGCTATTTATCAATCACATTAAATGCCAAGAATCCTATTGCCTTTTATAGGTGTGTATGTGTGTAAATATTGGCCATGCTGATGGTCTGATAGAAATATTCCAATATATCTGAAGACACAGATAAAGGCTGACTGATTCTGAAACATCTGCAGTTCTGAAACTAGTTTTTTTTTTGCAAATCTATATTAAATTCACATAATATGCCAAGCCATGATGTGGTTTCCTCTGATATAGCATGTAGTGAAAAACCACCTATTAAAGTTTATAAACCATGGTTGATAGTTTAGCATGTTTTGTGAATCATTCACTTCTGACCTGTTCAGTTAAACAAATTATTTACCGCAGTGTAGTGGTCTTTTACTTCCAAATCATGAGTACAAATTTGATGAATAAATTTCCAGCTTTTACTCCTGTGGAGGATAAATAGTATATAGGGGTCCACTGACAGCATATTTACCTTTGCTAGACCTTATTTAAAGAGAGTCTAATTAAATTGCTCTGATTCTTGAATTCTAGCCAATATTTAAAGACTAAAATATTACAAGCCTTCCCTAATCTGGTACTTTATAGGAGGATTAGCCATACTGGTTAGAAGTTTAAAGGTTCAAATCCTGACATAACTGAAGGACTATTGGTGAAGGCTGATAAACTATAAAATCCCACTAAGGTAGGACACAGATATCAGGGCAAAAAAGTTTCTGTTGGATATCTCATATTAATGTCCCACCAGGCATATCTTAAAATGGGCATATAGGTAGTCCTCTTTTCACAACACTAATTGGGCCTGGAAACTTCATCATTAAGCAACATGATTGTACATTAAAAAACACATGACTACACCACTTAGCAACAGTAGTCCCGGCAGTCCCAGTTGCCATCATTAAACAAGGACTGCATGAGTTGTTAAGCGAGGACCTCATGTGACTGCGACTTCCTGCCGGCTTCCCCATTGACTTTGCTTGTGGGAAACTCGCAGGGAAGGTCACAAATTGTGATCACGTGACCACGGGATGCTGCAATGGCCATAAGTACGAGGTCAGGTAATTACTGCTCATTCAGTAACATCACAAGTTTGAATGGTTGCTGAATGAGCAGTCATTAAACAAGGATTACTTGTATTAAAAGGAAAACAGGATAAGACATTTCATTGTTTTTACGCAAACAAATTAGCATTGATTAGGCAAGAAAGAGTTTTCTGAATATGTAAAATATATTACACTTTTTATTACGTCTTCAACATTTTATCAGAATAAAATGGGAGTGGAAAGACATTCTATAGTTATCATAATATAGCAATGAAACACAGAACTCAGGAGAGACTGTCACGTAAACCAATCCAGTGCTTCTATCATAGTCTTAATTACAAAGGCAAAGAAAAAGGGGGGCATTTCTCCATACATAGTTGAACAGTATTTTTCAAGGGGTAAGTAAAGACCAAAGTTTATTATTCTACATCTTAATCAAGTGCACTAATACAAGAATGACTGTGACGTACTCAGCAGATGGTTTGTGAATTGGCATTATCTTTACCTGCATTTCATTTTTTAAAACTTATCTCCCATTTTATTATTTCCTCCCACACTCACATATTCATTCATTCACACACACAAACATATGTATAAATGTAGGCTGGGTTCATTCTTTTAACTAAACCAGAATGTGAATTGCTGTATTTGGCATAACCATGGTGGTTTGTAAACTTTCGTTTATGGCTTAGCACAACATCTGAATCCAGTCATTGTGAGTTTTTTAACATACTACAGTACAGTCTAAAAAAATCGCCCTGGCTTTAATACAAGTACTTTTTCTGACGAGTCACTTTCCATATATCTGATGGAGTGGACTGTAGCCTTAAAAAGTTTATACTGTAATATATTTGTCTATCTTTAAAGCACTACATGATTTCTTTTGTTCTTGGGACAATGAGCCATTCTCCAAACACTTGAAAACTGAAGTTTTTGAAACTCTAATCTATGCTAAATCTAGGCACAGGTTGTTAAAAAAAATGTTACGTACAAAGCTACCAAACTCTTTGTAGTTCATATTCCTTGTAACTGAGTTTGCCATTCCCTAGATCTAGCATCAGACGTTTTCTTGAAAATCCCCGCTTTTATATTTTTGTTCTTATGCCTAATGTCCATTCTAGCCAACTCTGGTTCTACTTATGTAGTTTATCAGAACTGTGTTTTGCCTTCAGCGGGTAGTAAGAAATTGCTTTTAGAATCAGCTTATTACTCTGTTCAAGATCTTGCCTATTCAAGTAGTTATGTTTTGTGGGAAGAACTATTCACAGTCTAAAAGATTTAAGAGGAATGCATAATTTGAAATTATTTAATGTGGCACAGAGTGACTGAAAACAACTTGACATAGACCATTTGTTCTAAATCTAAAAAAATAAGGCTACATACTATATTGGCATAATAGTACTGGATGGAAATCGTAACATTCCTTTTTCGTGAAAATCACTTGGTCAACTTTGCCTGTGCTTGAAAGCTAAGCATAGTCAGGCTTAGTACTTAGATAGGAGACACTTGGAAATCCCAGGATTGTAGGCTACACTGGGAAGTAAAAAGACAACAACAAAATGTCCTGGGAAAAGGGGACAAAACATCTGTGTATTGTTGCCAAGAAAATGATATGGTGTGTCCATAAAATTCTACATTGAGATTTTACTTTTACCTACTCATTAATACAATTTTGGGCTTAACAGATTTATTTAGGCAGGTTTTTTTTTTTTTATGGGTTCTTAAAAACAAAATCCATTTGCTTCTTTTGGATCTGTGCTGTTAAGAGGTAGTTATTACCAGATTTTATCTTTCAGATAAACAGGAACAAATAAGCATGGCTGTTAAAAATATAAGCAGAGATCACTGGAAATATTTCCAAGCTAAAGCAACAAGACCTTGAATCTAGTATACTGTATCATGGGATTGCTTGTTATTCCCACCAATAACATTTATTGCAGTGCATTCAGTACTAAAGAGAAATACCTGAAATCTGGCATGAAACATGGAGGTGACAACTAATTTGAGAAGAATGAATACAATGCCATGCAAATGTCATAGAAGGACTAGCTACAAAGATTGGGGGCAAGGAGAGGTAGTTACAGCTTTTCTAACTGGCCCCAAACATTTCCTGTGGAAATCTCAAGGACATACAGAATGACAAGCAAAGTGCAATCAAAAGATTTATGAGCCATAAAGTCTATGATAATGTTGCAAGAGAATGGATTCAACTAGTCAGAACTGGTAGTGCCACAAACTTAAAACAACTGAATACAAAATAACGAGTTATCTAGAATACCCTAAATCTCCCTTAAGCATCTAGAAATTACTTGTGTTCCCTTAGGACATCATCCATTTTGGTAAAAGGTTGTATCAATAAATTTGTTCATGCCTCTAGAAATAAAATTAGTTTAACTACAGTGATTGGCAATGCTCAGGAAGAGGAACATTCACATTGTAAGTCTCTGTATCTCAAAGTTGCAAAGTTTGGTTCTTTTCCAGTTAGAAGATTAGTCAGTGTGTAATGTCTTCCTCTGATTTAAATAAAGAGCTAAAACTGGATTTCTCAAGCCTTGTTTACATGGGATGCTTTAATCTTCATCATTTGGTGCATAAGAAAAACCTAGGAAAGCATCTGTTGCACTGGAACTGCTGGTAGCTAAATCAGGAGTTTGGACAATGGAGCTGGAAACAGTTTCCTGAGTGAATTCTGGGTCAAAATGTCGTAGATCAGCTGGTCCAGCCTTAAAAAAAAAAACTATTATTTTTTTAAAGTTTCAGGCAATAACAACAATAACTTATGGTAGTGCCACAAACTTAAAACAACTGAATACAAAATAACTAGTTATCTAGAATACCCTAAATCTCTCTTAAGCATCTAGAGATTACCTGTGTTCCCTTAACACCCTTTAACAAAGCCAGAGGGTATAGAGTGAGAGAAACCCAGCACATGTTTTGGGATTCTGCTGAATCCTACCAGTCTGCTAAAGTGGAGTTTTAAATGCTGTTCTCCCTTATAGTGAGTTGAATGTAAGTTTAGATTATTGAAAGAAAGTTTTTTTTCTTTTTACATAAAACATTCTGAACTGAGTCAAACAATCTTGATTGCATACCATGTTTCTGTACTGAGAGAGTATAGAAAGTAAGGAGAAAGTTCCTGGGTTTCTTGTTTGGGGTGTTCTCCCCAATTACTTTCCATTCACTGGTAGAGAGGTAGGGGTAGGGGAAAGGAAGAGAAATTGCTACTATTTGTTCTCTTCTAGTGTTAAGTACTTTTTTGAAACAATCATTTAACACCATGTGTAATTAGATATTTAATTAGTTCTAATAGCCAAACTGAGTAAACTCTGATTTCTCCAAGCCATCCTTTACCCCTCAACTTTTTCCAATTCTGTTTTGAAGCCAAACTGCAGTATGTCAAGACAAAACTTAAACCACATTGAATTGGCTCAATATTTCACATGCTAGGAAAGTCCATTACAAATTATAAAATGCAGATCCATAATCCCTGAAAAGCATCCAGAATGGTTAGCTTTTTCTAACATTTCTTCACAATTTCACAAAGATTGTCTACAGCATGATAAAGTACTTACCACCTTAGGATCAAATGGAGGAGTGATCTTCTTATTATACAAATCATCCCAGTTTATTGGAGCAAAGAACATATGGTTCTTTATTTCAAACTGCAAAAAGTAAAATAAAGCTCAGCAGCTATTTGCCTTAAGGATTTACAAAACTTATTGTGCACATATTTATCTACACCTAGTTGCAGTGAACCATTGATCTAAATTTACATAAATGGGTTCCTAAAACATCCTTGTCTAGACAGTAGCTAATTGTAGAGTCCTTGGTGCTCTATGGGCTTGGTTGTTTGCTTGCAGACATTTCATTACCCAACTAGGTAACATCAGTGTTAGTGACTGTGGGGTTTACATACAGTAGCTTGCCCTGTCAGTGTTGGTGAGGGTGTAGTTTTCGCCTTGGTAGTTCCTTGATTAGGGTATTGTTTTCTGTTTGATTGTCTGGTGTTAATCCTTGCTTATCTGGGTGTAGGCTACTAGGTTACTTAGTCAGGTAATGAAATATCTGTAAGCAAACAACCAAACTCAGAGAGCACCAAGGACTCCACAGTTCAACCCTGAGCTACATATATTTTCTTCTATTGAAAGTAGCTAATTGTACCAAAAGTGAATGCAATTAAGCACTGGTATGAGCTCAGGCTCACGCCTACTCAGTAGCAATAAGAGTAGCAAGGTGTTAGCATTCCTCTGCTTTTATTGCACCTGCAAAGCATTTGAACACCTTGCTGCTCTTATTGCTATTGAGTAGGCTCAAACCTGAGCTCATATGAGTGCCCAGTTGTGTTTATTTCTGGTTATGCATCATTATTCTTAGTCTCTTTTCAGTGTCTTAATCTTCCATTGGACAGGAAGGCCTGGCGCGATATGGTTCATGGGGTCACGAAGAGTCGGACACTGTGAGAGTGTGGAGCAGGGGGGTGAAGAATGTACTCTTATCCCCTGAAGAGCGAGGGAGAGATAAGAGGATGAGACTAGCATTCCTCAGGGAGGTGCCAGTCTCATCCTCTTATCTCTCCCTCGCTCTTCGGGGGATAAGAGTACATTCTTCACCCCCCTGCTCCACACTCTCACAGACACGACTTAATGACTGAACAACAACAAATCTTCCATCAGTCATCAAAAACCAGACATTGGTCATTAGAGAAACCACATAGGTGCCATCTCACCCAGCAGTCTCTTGGTTTCTGTACTGCAAGATTTATGAAGCAAAAGCACAGTACTTGCAAATTGTTGGGAAAATCCCCAATCACCCTCTGGAAACGTTCCTGAGATGGACCATTCTAATAGATTCTTTGCCTTTGCAGAGGTCCAGGGAGGGTAAAATTCTCAGTCTGAGTAGAAAGCCATCTGACCATGACAAAGTAAGGACCAGATCAAGTGTGTACCCATGTATGTGCATCAGAGTTGTAACTATTTGTGACAAGCTTAGATTCACCATGGAGGCTATGAACTCATGAGCTCTGTTAGAGCATGGAGGCTGAAATCACCCAAAACCATATGTCCTGAAGACTCCCTCACCTGCTCTGAGATGAGATCCAGGAGCTCATGAAGGGCCACTGAAGCAATCAGGACACCCGCAATAGGCCCAGCTTGTTTCTGCAACCCAACTTAACATACAAGCACTTGAAACCAGTCACCTCAGCTATCTCAGAATTCTTTAGGGATTCCTTAAGCTTCTCCCTTTAACATAGCCTCAAATTCTTTATTCTAAAAGTGACACAACTTTCTGAACGTACATTTAACTGTATGCACATGCATGCTTATAAAACTGCCAAACAGTATATTAACGATAATTTAAGAAGCAGCATGATATACAGAATTGTGCTGAAAAGTAGTCAAAACATTGAGATGCAAATGTAAATACAGAAGTACATTAAGTATGCAGTGGAAATGACTATTAGTTTTCATTGTTCAGTATATACTGTGCCCACCCTGAAAATTGATGCAGCAAAATATGAAAGTTACCATTAACCTACTGAATATATAACCCACTCTAATACACGCTCTGTATTGCTTACATCTCAAATCATCTAGTTATTACAGCTGCTACTAAATATTTATTAAGCAGGAAACAATATCCTTAGCATTCCAAAATACAGAAATTATATTTTATAAAAAGAAAAAAAACTGCTGGATGAAAGTGAAGGTGGTAGAGATGATTTGATAAAGGAGTAGCAGTGATGGGACAGAGTAGATAACAGAAATAATTTTTAAAAGTAGCAATGAAATCTCACACATACTGCTACAGATGTTAAATACTGTTCTGTCAAGTAGGATAGAGTTTTTAGCAGGACAAGATGCCTGGGGTTCCCAGAATAAGCTGTTATCACATACAAAATCGGTCTTGGCTCCAAGCCTCTTCTTCTGATCTTTATGAAGAAGTCCTTGTAGGATATCACAAGCTGCTATGGTTTTGGTTCCTTGAATCTGAAGTGGTTTGTGCAGGATATTATCGTACATCTGAGACATATCCCGGCTGTAAAATGGAGGCTGACAGTAAAAACAGGAAAAGGTCAACAGCATAAATTACAATCTAAATAGACATCATGTTTAGATAAAATGCAATTCATGCTGATTATGTTTTTATGATTTAATGGAGGGGTTATATGTTATTATGGGTTGTTTAAAATAAATTACTAAATGAATTCAAAAGTTGGGCTACCTTATTAGGGCTGAAAAATGCAGGGCAACCACTAGATGGCAGCAAACTTATATAGAAAAACTGCAAACTCATAGATGCTAGGTCCTCTGTATTTTTACCGCTCAGATTTAGCAGCCCTAATGAATAGCTAAGATAAGATTGAAGGTGTGCTGCACAATTAATTCAGCTGTATTCATCTAAACTGATCCAGTCCTGCTCCTGAGCACACAGTCATCCACACGGACTTAATATGTGCAAGACAGACTTAATATGTGCAAGATCTCAGACACAATTCAGTTAATTGATCCACTGAGCACCCGCCAAAATGATCTGAAGACACTGTTATCCAAATCCCACCTATCCTGGAATATGGTAAATTCAGCTAATTCGACTAAGCAGCATGAGATAGGGTCCTGTTAACAGTGTAAGGTAACCATTCTGCTAGAGCAGTATTCCTCAACCTCAGCAAGATTAAGATGTGTAGTCTTCAACTCCCAGAATTCCCCAGCCAGCATGCTGGCTGGGGAATTCTGGGAACTAAAGTCCACAGGTCTTAAACTTGCCAAGGTTGAGAAACAGTGTGCTAGAGAACTGAGGATTGTACACATTCTTCAACATTTGCCACTCTAATTAAACAGATTGATAGGCTTTGATATTGCCTCCAAAACCCAATAACGCTTCTTGTCCCTTTGTCCAAAGAAATTAGCTTGTTTAAACATTAGGATGAAAAGCCACTCTCAGACCCTTTTAGCCTCGATTTCTAATCCAGAAGGAAAACTTACCAAGCCAAATAGCATTTCATAAAGGACGGCTCCAAGGCACCACCAGTCTACAGTTCGGTCATAAGGCTGCTTTTTAAGTACTTCCGGAGCCAAGTACTGTTGAAGGATGTAGAAATTTTAATTATAATATATCACTGTATACACAAACATCTGACAAAGGATTGCAATTACTTCCCAAAAGCCAAATTTATTTTCTTTGTTGGAAATAGTAAGGAAACATGTGTATTTAGATGATAATAATTTATCTGTACCAGTATTTCTTAAAGTGTAGTCCAAGGACCCCTGGGAGTCCCCCCAAGACACTCTCAGGGGTCCGTGAAATCAACATTATTTGCCAAATATTGAAGATATTTGCAAAGATTTAAAATAATGTCACTCTTCTCATTATTTTTTATTTGTTAAAAATATAAGTTTTTTTCATGAAAAATACTTTATGTTAATATCTAATGAGTTGAATATTGTTATTTTTTAATGATTCAATAAATAAATATTCTACATGTGTCAATTTTAATTTTTAATACAATAAATATCAATAAATATAACCCATACAAACAAAAGCTCTTTTGGGGTCCTCCATAATTTTTAAAAGTGGAAAGCGGTCCTGAGAGCAAAAAGTTTAAGAAACACTATATCATACCTCTGGTGTTCCACAAAAGGTAGATGTTGTTTCTTCTGGCTCCATGCCTTCTTTGCAAAGTCCAAAATCTGTCAGAACAATGTGACCCTGAAAGATTAGGGAGAAATTTCAGTCTTCTTGGTGTATTTCAAAGTTTACTACTTAGGCTTCATACTTGATTTGGTTGTCAAAGTATGTTTCAGTTATACATTATTATATACAAGACCAGAATATTGAGTAATTATTAGGATTCTGGAAGCTTAGTAAAAGATGCCAAATATTGCAACCTAATTTTTTACCTGGAATACAAATATGTCAGTCTGTGCATGTCATACAATTTACAAATGTTATTGTCTGTACACACAGACACAAAAACAAAGTTATCTTTCCTTAGCACAGAATTTTTTTTCTCCTAAAAAACAAACAAACATCAAAACAAACATCAAAACAAACACGGTATCCTATTCTGGAGCTTGTAACATTTTCTTTGTTCTTTTGGTAATATTTTTATCAAATGTAAATTATGGCCATCTCCTGAACAGATAAATCCTATGAAGATAATGGGAAATACAATTATGTGGGTACAGATCTGTACAATGTTTGGACTGATGCTCAGTTCTTCTGTTGTGATCTTAAGGAAATAAAACCCAGAAAAATGTGGGCCCTGAGGTCCACAAGCATAATGCTAGATGCTAGTTACTAAGAACTAGCAACTGCACTACGACTCAGGAGCAGTAGCTCGAGAAAGATTGGGCTTCCATTTGCATGCAAATATTTTATCTCTGAGTATTCACAGTAAGCTACTGGAAGCAAAAAGAGGTAGTTATTAGAAATTATTAAATCTGATCTCTCTTCATAGTGGCACTTGTGATTTCCCCCATGCACCAATACCAGTAACATACCTGACAATCCAAAAGAATATTTTCAGGTTTCAAGTCCCTTTTTAAAAAAAGGAGAGAGAGGAATTGCTGTTTATATCTTACAGCAGGGGCAGACAGAAGTCACATTCAGATCTCTGGCAGCAACATATATATTCCCACTCAGCCATCCCAAATATAGTGCTGGGACAAAGAAACCTTAAGGCAGTCCTCCTGTCCAGCTTTCAAACTTCTGAATATATCCTTAACACATCCTTCCAATATGCTAGACTTCAGTTCCCATAATTCCTAAGCATCATGGCCACATCAACTAAAGGGCACCAGGTTGGGGAAGACTATGTTAAAGGACTTATATCCTGAAGTCTCCAAAAAAACAGATTGGTAAGTTCCAAATTATCTTTTTCATCCAATGAATTCAGTTCACTCAGATGCCCATCTTGTGGTAAAGTGATAGTCCCTGTTGGAGCACACTTTGGCACATGCTGTTGCTTGCATTCAGCTTCTGCCCCATTATATTTAGTTCTTCTATGTGTACAAAAAAGACACTGGAAGAAGCAGTCATAATTTAGGTGGGTCCATGCTCTATTATTGAGTAGTAAAACCACTATGGAAAGAAATCCTGGCTTGCAATGTCACAATGTAACTTTTCATAAAAATGGGATCTGGTGAAGTTCAGTCAATCTCATTAAACGCATGGAATATTATTCTGACAGAGCATAGCTACATCTCATAACTTGGGCACAGTGGGGAATAGTACAAGATTAATCAAGAAAATAAAATTTAGAAGGCTCAGGAGGAAATGATTACTTTTATTTAGTGGCCATTCACAAAAGGTTTTTTGGGTGTGATACAGACAGACATTCTTGCACTGATCATAGAAACAGTGAGTTGGAAGAGGGCCATGTAGGTCACGAAATCCAACCCCCTGCTCAGTGCAGAAATTAAAGCATCCCCAACAGATAGCCGTTCAGCATCTGTCTGAAAACATCCAGTGAAGGGGAACTTAATACCTTCCTTGCTCCTTGGTTCCATTGTCAAACTGTTTTTCCTTTTAAAGAGTTTTTCCTTATATTCAATTGGAACCTGCCTCCTTGTAATATAAAACCATTATTCCATACCTGAGCTTTAGGCTGATCCACAACTGGTCTTGATATTCTTTTATGTGACTCCTCTCCATGGGCTTGGAGAGGTATATCTATATCTGTATCATCTATATCTATATATTTTCAATCATCCTTTTCAAGGGTAAATATACCCACACCCAATTTCCTCAGCCTCTTTTTGGACAACCTAGTTTCCTCTCCTCTGATTATTAGAGATTCTGATTTACCTACAACATACTTTTTTTTTTTGGTATCCTGGTGACTGCCTGGACAAGCCCCAGCACTTTTCTTGGCACGATTTTGGAAGTGATTTGCCACTGCCTCCTTCCTAGGGCTGAGAGAGAGTGACTGGCCCAAGGTTACCCACCTGGTTTCATGCCTAAGGCAGGACTAGAATTCCTGGTCCCCCAAGGTCTGATACCTTAACCACTACACCAAACTGAGTCTCTACAACATACTCTTAGATATCCAATAGAGAATCACCTGGATGTGTCAGAGGATCTGGGGGGCTTTTCTAGAACAAATATATTTCTAAATAAATGCCAAAATCTCAGAGAAACTAGGTCCATTTCATTTAGCTCACAGGCAGCCAAACCTCTCCATTCTGTTAATTCATATATTCATAAGTTTGCAGCAATCAGTATGAGAACTATCTGCTCTGATTCCAACATAGTTTACCTGTATATGATATTCAATGAGTGGAGGTAGCCCACTGCACTGGCCATTTCTGCTGCATAGAAACGAGCTCGTGGTTCACGGAAACAGCGCTCTCTTTGCAAGTGGAAAAATAACTAGAAACAGAGAGATAAAAACTTAGGACAGGAGCACAATGTTTCATAAGCCCTCATCAGCTCCTTTTATTTAACAGAATCAAGAGATCTGAGTAGAACAGTATCATACTGACTGGGATTACACACTGTAGAAACAAGCCCCAATATTTTTAGCAGTTTCGTTTAGGCCCTCCCACTTGGAAAGTTGGAAGAGTTATTTTCCCTTTCCCCCACTTGTTCAGGAGTAGATTTTATTTTTTATTAGTAACTCTTAATATATTGCAGAGTATCAATATTCACTTAAGGGAAGACTAGAACTTGGATTTCCATGTTCCTAGTCCAGCACTTTAATCACTATACCATGCTGGCTCTCATTTTACTGTATTCTTTATTATGTGTTTTGCTGTTCTTTTCACTGTAAACTGCTTCAAGATGCTTCGACAAGGGAAATGGTGTATACATATTGTAAATAATAATGATAATGATAACTATTATTAGTTGTGCAAACCCAGCTATGTGAACCAGATTATTGCCTGATTTTAACAAAATTTCATAGGAAACTGTTTCGGTATTTTATAGTTTTAGTCTTCTGTCCAAGGTTGACTCAGTTAACATCTGGCCATGTGCTGAATCATTCATAGGAATGAAGAAGAAACTGTCAATTATCAATGTAATTTAAGTTGCAAATGAAACTTCACCAATAATGCTAGGCTTTGTGAAAAAGAGCAGTGACAAGTACTTGCCTCTCCTCCATTTACATAATCCAGTACAAAGTAGAGTTTCTCCTTGGTCTGGAAAGAATAGTGGAGCCCCACAAGGAAAGGATGTTTTACATTCTTCAGGAGCACGTTACGTTCTGCCATTATGTGGTTTTGCTATCAAGAGCCAAGAAGGACAAAAATGTAAGTATGCGGGTTAGGATTTTCTTAAGACGTACCAAAAAGAACTACAGAAAGAGAGGGAGATTTGAATGAGGGATCACTCAAATGTTTTGACTTGCTACTTCCCCATGTCACATAGCATCTTTAGCAGAGAGTGGGGTTTGTTTGTTTTTTTTTAAAGGGAGTGTAGAAAGGGACAAAAAGAGTTAATACTCCCTTCTGTGGCTTTTTTTTTTTTTTTTGGCTATAAATTGGATTATTAAGGGAATCCACTACAGGTATATGAATGGTATGGCTCTCACACCAGATATTGTGTGCAATCTGCAAGCTGTTTATAAGGTTCTGTATGCCTAACTCACTTTTCCTCCATATTGTTCTTTTTAATTGTCGGCCTCACCAATGAAGAAACAAAATATAAGAAAAGTACACTGGAAAGTGCATTCCTTCTGATATGGAGGTTTAGGAAGGGGGGAAGATTTGGTTTCCAGTGGTTGCAAGGTTTTTTTGTTGTTGCTTGCAATGTGCCATCATTGAATGGTAGCATGAGAGCATGAGAGATCATTCCAGTAGCAAATGCAGGGTTTTCTTTTGCATGGTAGAGCTCACTAAGGATAGACCAAGTTCCTAACTGGATCAGAGGAGGGAGGCATAAAATAGTTCCCAAAGCCTAGAAACTATTCTCATGTACTGCTATTAAATTCTCAATAGAAATGCAAGCGTACATTTAATATGTCTACCAACATGACTGTTACATGTGCTGAAATATAATCAAGATCTGTCATTTGGTAAAAAAAAGATCATACTATAGAGTAAGGCAGAAGTAGCAAAATATTTCACACAAAATGTAAATAAATTATTTTTCAAACTTACCTCTTTTTTCTTAAGGATGGACTTCTTCTGCAAAACTTTTATAGCATAGAACCTTCCATCAGACTTGTGTTTGGACAAAAGGACCTATAGTAGAAATGAGAGACCAAGGGAACTGAAGAAGCCTCTACTGCCTTTAACTATCCCAGTTGGCCTGTTTTAGAAGCACAATGCATGCAACAAAAAATCTACAAGATATACTGTGGATGATATGGTTTTAATGGCACACTCTCAAATAGGTCTGAGACGACTCTTGAAAAAGCTAAATAATTACGGCGTTTCTAACTCTCTAACTGTAAATAAATTCAAATCTAAAGTGATGGTTTTTAGTAAAAAGAGAGTGAAATACAATTGGCAGATAAAGGGGGAGCCAATAGAACAGGTGAATTCTTTTACCTATCTGGGAGTGGTTTTTACTGATACTGGAGCCTGGGAACACCACTTCCAAAGGACAGCAGGGAGGGTTGAGGTCCATGCCAAAAGTTTACTAAAACTGTATAATTATAAATATCCCGGCACACTGACCCCTATACTGAAAGTTTTCAGAGCAAAAATTATCCCAATGCTGACCTACGGCGCGGAAGTGTGGGGCCTTGCAAAACCGGCTGCACTTGATCACGTCCAGACACATTTTTTAAGGAATATATTGGGAGTTGATAAGAATACGTCAGCCCCCGCGATCAGAGTGGAAACAGGTACCCATTCTATACAGAGCCAGTCAGTAATAAAGGTCTTTTCTTATTGGCAGAGAGTCCATCTAATGGATTATGATAGGCTTCCCAAATTATGCCTGATGGAACAAGCAAGTATGGACCTCTCCATATCCTGGCTAAAACACCTTACTAAAGTTATTTCACAATACGGGCTTTCTACACAACAGGTACTCACAAATTCTTTGCAGGCAAAGGATATTTTTAAACAGCGAGCCCTGGAAATCAGTGCCCAACTGGACATGGAGGAGTTGTCCAAAAATGGGTCATTAAAATGGTTGGCTAAGAACAAAATTACCTTTAATTCTGAAAAATATCTATCGATGAGTTTAAATCAAAACCTGAGAAGGGCCTACACTAGAGCTAGGTTCGAATTACTGGACTCCATGGTCAAATATGGTCGTTTCCATCATGTGCCTTATGATGAGAGGCTATGTGTCTGTGGGGACCCAGCTATAGAAGATATTGGCCATGTTTTGTTTGACTGCAAACTTTATGACTCACTTAGGCTTAATCACCTATCCCCTCTGTTGGAAAGAACAGTCCATTGGGACTTCAAATACAGATTATCCTATTTTCTCTCGGGCACAAATATCTTTATTGTGAGTAGGACTGCCAAGTTTGTGGACAAGGCAGCTCAGCTGAGAGCCCGATATATAGAACAGATTGGAGTATCATGTGGGGGGGGGGTCTCACATGAATCTGGCTTATGATATTAGTGATATGTAACTATTTTATAGTAGTATTAAACTTTGTACTATCTCATTTTGTTATTATATATTTTAATCTATTATGGATTTCGTGTATTAGATATTTGTTGTTTCACCTTTGCTGATGTTTCTCCTCGTTGATATGGTTGCAAGACTAATCAATAAAGCTTTGATTGATTGATACAAGATATACAGTACGTTAACAGCATAAGAAATATAGAATGCCGAAAAGAGTTTGTTTCTTCTAATCTCACTGTACCAAAAACACCTCTATTCCAAGGAAAAAAATTGGGGGCAAAAATCAATACTTAATTGAAAATACTTTGGTTTATAAGTAATCTAGGACAGTAGCAGTAGCCTATGATTAGCTAATCTACTCCATTTATAAGTGCTTATTGCTTTCAGTATCACAGGCTAACCTGAGATATTAATTTAAAAAAAGTAAAATGAACATATACTTTGGAATTTCTGAATGGAATTTAGAAAATGGGACTTTTAAAACGGAACCATGACTATATCAGACCATGGCCTTTGCACAACTTCATCTGGTATGCCAGCTGTGCCCTTTCCTAGATCGGGAGGCCCTTCAGACAATTTCTCACACTCTGGCCACCTTGCAGTTTAACTACTGCAACGAGCTCTACATGAGGCTGCCCTTGAGGACCACCCAGAAGCTTCAACTGGTCCAGAATGCAGTGGCACCAG
Source organism: Liasis olivaceus (assembly GCA_030867105.1). Taxonomy (NCBI): domain Eukaryota; kingdom Metazoa; phylum Chordata; class Lepidosauria; order Squamata; family Pythonidae; genus Liasis; species Liasis olivaceus. The sequence continues at coordinate 176,529,775 of CM061350.1, read as the reverse complement.
TGGTTGCCAGTTTGGTTCCAGATGCAATTCAAGGTGCTGGTTGTTACCTATAAAGCCCTACATGGCATGGGGCCTGTTTACTTGAGGGATCACCTGTTTCCCATAGTCTCTGCCCAACCAATCTGATTTGGCAGTGTAGACATGCTCTGGGTTCCTTAGATTAAACAATACCATCTATTGAGACCCCAGAAGTGCACCTTCTCTGTAGCAGTGCCTGACCTCTGGAATAAGGTTCCCCCCAAGATCTGGATGGCCCTCGCCCTACTGATGTTTCAAAGGGCCATGAATACCTGTCTCTTTGACCAGGCCTTTGGCGAAGGTGATCGAAGCTCCCTTCTGGGCAGCATGAGTTTGCTTCTGTGGTTTTGCCATCTTTTGTTCTTTGTGTTTACTACTGTATTTTTTTTTTAATTTGTGAACTGCCCAGAGTTGCTGGGAGAAGGGCAGTATAAAATATTGAATAAATAAATAAGATGAGGATCATCTGAATCAAGTTCCCACACACCCACAAAATCAATGGGTGGGTTGCAGGGCAGTCAATGTATCTCAGTCAAACCTACCTCAAAGGGTTGTTGTGAGCAATGAATGGGAAAGAGAGAGAATCCCTTACTACCCTAAGTTCATCAAAGAAAGGATAGGGTTTTTCAAATGCCCAATTAATTCATGTCAAATAGGCCTCTTCTTCACAGCCCCAAGAATGCGCTTTCCTCTCATCCTTGAAGAAAGCATATGGATATAAATTGTGCTGCCCCTACAGCCTATCTTTACCACATCTCAGCAGCAGCAAGCCAGGTAGCTAAGTATAAATTAGTGCTGCCCTTGCACTAATGTTGGGTAATATCAGGGCAGCAATTGGTGGATTGCCTGCTCTCCTTTCCCTTCCATATAGCATCACTGTCAGCCCCACCAGGTAGAGCACAGCAGAATTCAACTCCACAAGAAGACTAGAACTACTTTGATTGAGTTTGGCTATAATAACAGAATCCTGAAAATCTGATTATGCTGTACCTCCCCCACCCCTGCCACCTTTAATACTCCAGTGAATCAGGGCAGCACCTGTCTGAGCAGCTTCTCAATGTTATCTTGTTTCCCAAGGCTTAAAGAATGCTTCAACCCTCTGTGCCTTGGTAATGGGTCTTGCATATTTCTGTCAAGGTCATCTTTCTTACTGTCTATAGTCACCTACCAGAGAAAAAAACAACCACAACTGCCCTATTGAATGTATGCCAGGGTGGAAATGGGGGTTTAAACTTTAATTTTCTTTATTTTTTTAGCCTTAATTTTTTATTACTTACAGTATGCTTCTTCTGACTGGGCTCTTGATCTCCCAGGAGATCAACAGTCCTATGAAAGTCATACTATATGGAGGCGAAAAACTATAGTAATCTGGTAGACATTGTAGGAGGAGAGTCTACAGCGCCAAAAAATCAGAAGTCTGGTAGCATCTTTTCTGACTAACAAATGTTATTAAAAGGCATAAGTTTCTGTGAGCTGCATCTGATGAAATGAACTGCAGCTCATGAAAGCTTATGCCTTTTAATATAATTTGTTAGTCAGAAAAGATGCTATCAGACTCCTGACAGTAATCTGGGTAAACCCTAGCTGGCAGCAGCAACAAAATCATTTCATTGGAATACTGATCTTCTGGAGATCAATAGTACTCTCAGAAATAGAAGATTGAAATACCTAGGTCAAACACCACCATCACCTTGCCAAAAAATGTCTGAGTTATTGGAACAGCTGATTTGAAATACAGAGCAGAGGATCTTGAACCAGAGAGCTCTCAGTGTTATTGTGCTTATGGATCTTTTCTTCCTTTCATCCTCCTGAAGCCAGTTTGAAAATAGAAATAGCCAAATAGAATTTGATCAAGCTGATCCTTCTCTCTCCTATCTACCATTCCACATTTCTCATGCACTTCCATATTTCTCCAGCACACAACATAAATACATCCATATAGATAGATGCTGTGTGTACCAAATAGCCAGATTCCTGGTTGACAAAATTATTGGTTTCCTGAGAGTTTGATATTCCAGCACAAAAAGAAAAAGACCAGGCAGTCAAAGCCAAAATAATCATGGTGGTGCAATGCCCAGTAACTGGGCAGGGAGAGGGCATTTCTGCAGCAGATTGCTGGGGCAGTGGGAGCTGAGCAGTGCCCTGTCCAGTATCACATCATCTCTAAAGCACTCAGAACTTTCCACATGGGAAGTTTTATGTCGTGAGAAGAAGGAAAATACCACTTCTAAACTGAAACAACTAAAGATGGCTCTAGGCTGTCTCAGTAGTGGTCTGGGATGAGACGGAAGCAACGTAATAAGAACATGTCCTCAAAAATGATTAGTAAGGCATCTACACACCATTACAAAGAAGATATGAGGACGAGCCAAGAGAGGCATTTCTACACATTTCAATTTTTTTTTTTTTTTTGATGTTTTACAGATATGCTCTCATCTGAATTTCCCTTAATATAGTGGCAATTTGAAAAATTAGGAGCCCCAAATGGTGCTTCGTGCCTTGTTATATGGGATGGCTTCACTGAAATGCCAATCATCATAATCATTGGTAGCAGCAGCTACTTCACTACTTTTTTTGTAAATGTGGAAGAAGCAAGGTTGGCTTGAGGAAATTTTCTATGAGAAATGGAAGAATGAATTATATTTCTGCCTATTCACTCAAGTTTTTTGTTATGACATTTATATACTGGCATATTCATACAACTCTAAGTGTTGTAAGACCAGTTTAGTTATTTTGGTGCTGAAGAAAAAAATTCCCAGAAGCCCTGTTTTGCAGGGGAATAATTTAATAGTAAGTATTTCTTATGAATAATTAATCAAGAAGTTGCTGCCTTTTATAGCGTGCAAAATATATGGCCTAAGGGAGCCACCTCACTGTGCCTTATGATTGGGCTAATGTGACTGGAGAATAGCACCATAAGTGCAAATGCTAGAGTTGGGACATTAATTCCCAAAGGTCAAAAGCCATGAATAAGAAACGATCTGAATCAACAAGCAGTCAACAAGAAAACTTCCCAAACTAGGCTACTTACTTTTCCAAAGCTACCTTTGCCAATTATTTTTAGGAAGTCAAAATCAGTTGGCTTGGCACTGTTAGAAAAAAGAGACAAAATAAACACACTGAAGCTCTTGTTCTGAATCAGTTAGAACTTTCCCCTCTACTTCCTAAATCCATCAGAATACATTTTCACAGCCTGGATGATAAAATGGGCCTACAAAGCTGATAAGCTTAGAGTTGTATTTTACTTTAATTTCTGTCCCAGTGTCTTTCACTCCATGAGGGCAGGGGGCTTATTTAGGGGCTGCAGGACTCAAGACACAATAACTCTTTCTTCTAACACCTCACGGTTTCTCACTTTCCCAGAATCTGATGCTCTGTTCTGGCAAATGGTTACCCCAACATGGCTGTTCCCCTGCCACAAAGCAAACAAGGAACATCAGGACATACAGACTTATTCTATATTGTTTTCACCCCTGTCTGAGGCTAAGATGTATGTTTCATTGTCTGTTAGCTATTACAATGCAATTCTAAGGGAGAAGAAACCCACTACTGGGTTCCAGGTTACCTATTTGTAAAGCATTGACACAGTTAATCTTTCCTCAAGGCTGTAATTTTATTGCAATATCCCTTCCCCATCATTGGGATGCACTACTTTCCCTGCATCTACTCCCTGCCCTGTGCTACCAGCAGCTTATAAAGAGGAGGCTTATACTGGAGCTTGAAATGACTAGCCTCAGTATGACAAACTAAGAAAGTGGAAGCAGCAATTGCTTCATACTCTATAGTACTGTGAATAGTCTTTTGTGTGGTCTTACTTGGGATTAGCAGAAGGTCCAAGGTTGATATTGTCACTTGGAGATGAAGGCTGTAGATAGGAGGGGAAAAAAGTCATGAAGTTGAATAAAAATTATTTACATCCAGCTAATGCCACATTTATTTATTTTATTTATTTATATTTCAAATTTAGTGACCACCCATCTCACTCAGAGAGTGACTCTGGGCGGTTTACAGTAAAAATAAGAATAAAAACCAATTAAAATGCAATAAAACAACGTTCATAAGTAAATAATGTATTCCAAGGAACTGATGGTATATAATAGGTTATCGACCTCTGTAGGACCTTCAAACATGAGACATTTTCAAATTGAATGCTCTTCGATTTGCATACGATCTTCAAGGTGCCAACCACCCCCAGGGATGGTTACCCCTCCTCCAGTTCAACACGAACTATGAAAAAAGCCCCATATCTATGAAAAAAGACAAAAACCACACAACTGCAAGGGATGGTAGAGTACATTTGCAGAGAAACCTGTACCAGGATAACCTGCAGTCTTCCCAACCTGGGGCTGTCTAAATGTGCTGGATCTCAGCTCCCATTATCACTAGCCAGCCAACAAATCCAAAGGAACCAAATTTAGATAGGCTGCCCTGTGGTGGATGAAGCTACATAACCTGCAAGTCCTTTTCTTTGCTGGTCTTGGACAGCTAGAAAACTTTGCCCCATCTTCTCTTTGTTCAAATTTGCCCCCCCCCCCCCCATCCCCAATACATTGACTAAGGTCTCAGCCCTTACCTGGCTATTATGCTCTGGACTTCTGGAATGGTCCATTAAAACAGCTACTCTTTCAGCACTGTGGGTTAAAAAGACAATGATTAACTGAGAGAAATGGAACAAGACTGAGACACTGAGACTCCACCATTACGTCATAGATCTTATTTAAACACTGGGGGGTTAATTTGGCTGCCATAGTGAAGAAATAAAATGCAGAAGCTTCTTATTAAACCCATATTCCAACAAAGCCAGTACAGAGCTGTTATTTGTGATAACAGTTGGAATGGCATTCAGCTATTTCCTGTCCTAATTTAAGTCAGGATTAATTAAAATCTTGTTAGCAAATTAATCTATTTTTTTCCTGCTTCTCATCACAGAGTTGGAATTGTAGAAGCAATGTGTGTTTTTTTACACACTTTTACAATTAAAGCTGCAATTAGATCTCCCAATGCCTTTTTTGAAGTTTTCAAAGCCACTTCTTTACTATTTCCCCACACAAAATCCACCCCCAAGCTGCAATTAGCCCTTAATAGATACTTGTATTGTACATTTCTCCTCCTTGCTCCCCGTGAAGTTATTAACAGACTACATAGAACAAATGACATTTTGTAACAAGGAAGATTAACTGCATATGTATCCTGCAGACTCTGATTCCTAACATTTTGGAGCAAAGTGGCACTAAACTCCCACAAACCAAACATGAGACATTTTCAAATTGAATGCTCCCCACCCCCCTCAGCAAAGACTGAAAAAAAAATATTTGGCAGCTCCATACTGGCATATTCCCTTATTTCTTAAAAGCTATGGCTCTGTAGAAGCGCCATATTTCAAAATACCCCATACCGACCCCAGAGTTCAGTCTCTTTTTCAAATATCTTACTTAGCTACCTTACTTACATCTGCCTGACAAAAAGCTCTCCTCAGAAGCAGAGTTGTGTAACAAAGCCATATTGAGCAACCAATCCCAACTTGTGCAAGTGGTGGTTCCCTCTGCATCATGCCTGTGCCAGCCGGCTCAATTCACTGCTTATTCCTTGTAGGAGGGCATCCTCCATCTGAGTTTTAAAGGAACAGCGCTCCATTGACAGAAAGAAACAGATACTCACTAGGAGCACAGCCTGGAACCGGAGGCCTTGATGGTCTGTTCCAACCTCTCTCGGCCTTGTTTTATGAAATCTACAGGAAAGAGGGTGGGGAGGTGGGGGGAGGAGTGGAAGTTAGCAAACTAAATAAACGGTTAAGTTGGCAGTGTGATCACAAGGAGTATACACAGAGGCGCATTTGTTCTGACGTGACCTTGCCCTTCTCACACATCCACCCACAAAATAACTAATCTTTATGAGAACCAGGGACAGACCTTTTTTGTTGTAGAAAGGAGTTTCGACTCTTACTTAGAGAACAATGCAGAAATTCTGGAACCAGCAAGGGCTGATGTCCTGTAAGCAACAGCCTCCAGCTTCCCTTTCCAAGGATACTAGCAGAACTGGCCTGCTTTTCTGAGTGATGCAGATCACATGATAGAAGATCCACTCTCAAATGCAACTTACCTGGCACATGTGCTGTGCCTCTCAGTCAAAGCTTTCCAAGCACTCTGTGAACAGAAATGGAGCAATATAAGAACCCCCCCCACCCGCACTTTTCTCTCAAAGGTGAGCAAGCCCCTTCAGCACTCACAAATCAGTGGACAATTCCAAAACAGACAAATGCAATTCAGTACTATCTGAATGGACAGATTTTAAAGCTCCTTTTCAAGGTAAAGACAACTGACAATATAACTGACTTAGAAATAAGCAAATCAACACAGTCTTGGTAACATAGCATCATGTTTTAATAAAAACAGTATTTCCAGTTTGCTGTGACCATCACACGTGCCTGTTAGATGGTGTCTTGAGTCTTCCATGCATGAATCTGGTTGAGGTTTGTTTTTGTTTTAAAGTTGGTTAGAAAATAAGCAATAAACATCTAACCAAATAAGCACTGTCACAGCTGTTGATGATAAACAGGATGTGTGCAGAAACCCTCAAAAAGGATTTGGGAAATAGATTGGATCTCTGGAAATGGTCTGATCCAGTTTGGACTGCTTCTGAGTTAGTCCATTGTTGCTCTATAAATGGATCTTGAGCAAGATATTCTAAATATGGAGCCCTGTTTCCCCATTGACTTACATGGCCGTCATGTTGTTGTTATTTTTTTTTAAAGCAGAATAGGATGAACTTTATGCAAAAACTAGACCTTTATGAGGGGATCAAGTGTGATAAATGTCATAGACATTGCTGGCAGGAAGTCTCATTGCTCCCAAGGAAGCTGGTGACAGACATTTGCCTTCAGAATCATAGCTTTCATCTCCCTGGGGTAGTTGCAAATTTAAGTTAATAGTGCTGAACATAGAAGAAGGAAGAGAGAAAACATTCTTACTCCTGCAGAGGAGCAAAACAGATTTTTAAAAACTTGTCCCAGTCCTATATACAAGTATGCAATGAACCATCAAGAAGAAGAATTTGAAAAGTAACACAAAGAAGAACTTGAACTATCTTTTTAAAGATATGATGATTGGCTAGTGAAGCTGCCAATCAAAGAATGGCAACATCGGGCACCTCCTTTAGATTATATTCCAGCAGGAGGAGGGAACCAAGGATTTGGAAAGTGCATGTGGAAGGACAGGTCTAAGGGAGGCTCAGAGGCTAAACCTGGGAATAGTTTTAAAACCCCCTTTTTAAAATAGCACTTGTTTTTTTAAAAAAACCTTTTAACTATTTAGCAAAAGTCAAGTTGTTCCTTCATTGCTTTGCTCACTACCTATCCTGTATCTTCCATACATTCCATTCTTTATTTTATTTATTTATTTTTATATATAAATTTATATATATATTATATTTTATATATATATATATATATATATATATATATATATATATATATATATATAAAAATAAAATATATAAATATAAATATATAAATAAATATAAATTTATTATTTATGTTACTTTAAATACAAAAAAAAATTCTAAACCCTCAAAGGGGTTTAGCGGTGGCACAGAACAAAAGGATAATAAAGGAAAGACTGTATATGACAAAAGATATTTCCCATCAAGCTGTAATAGGACCTTCAAATCTCCAGTTTGCATTATTCAGAATCCTGGAAAATTTTGTTTGTTGTTTTGTTTTGAGTTCAATAGAACTGTTCCAAACATGATATTTGGTAAGAATAAATATGGATCTAACCCATAAAAAATGCTATGAATCGTTATAAGAAATAAAAGCTTTCTTAAAGAGCTTAAAGTACATCAATTGTAGAATTCATGTTTAACAGAGTATGTCTCAACTGATAGGAACCGAAGACATACTGTGTATACTTTGCTTGTCAACTTTGCATGTATCACTTGAACAATGTGTCTGCATTACTATTATTTAGGCAGACCTTTGATATTTGTAAAAAATTACATTTGTTTTCTTAATCTTTCATTTGTTTGGTTATCCTTTTCAAAATTAATTTGGAAATAGATTATTTAATTCAATGGGAACCAAACTTTTCAGCCAAGAAAAGAAAAGAAAAGAGAAAAGAGATTTTGAGAGATGTTCCAGGAGACTGCAGTCCACCAAGAAGGGATGGGTTTAAAAGAAAAAATAATGATGCTTGATTAAATTTAACTAACATTTAAATTAAATAAAATCAGTATGGTTACTTCCCCAATATTTAAATATTTAAGAATTTCATCTTTCTGTCATGTTGCAAATTCTAAGCCACTGGCAACTTTTTCAGTGGGCTTGGAGAAACTGAGTTTGATGGATTCTTATGCTGTATACAGTTAGTAATTGCTATACTTTAAATTTGCACACACACCCCAAAAAAACCCCAATGCCATGAAAAGGCCAGGTTCAGCAACCTCTATATATTTTGGGATTATGCTAGTTCTATAGTCCCCACGGCCTGCTATTTAAGATAGCAGTGGTAAGGTCAATCAGTACATCTGATATCCAAGCAATTGTCTTCCTGGAAGCACTCTTTTAACTAATATGGGTCCTTTTTTAAAAAAAAAAAGCAACCAGAAAGATACGGAATGGTAGAGGTGAAAGAGTCTGTGTTTCAAATCAAACCTCCTATCCTACAGTATACTGTTAGTAATACTGTCAGTCAATGCAGAAAGGGTAGAGGGGAAAAATCCAGGGAAACGTTTTGTTGCTAATGTTCTGCTGCATTGCCATGTAAAAAATAACAGGTCTATCTGGCATAACTCAAAGTAATGATTTTGTCTAAATAGACCTAAATCAGGGATCAAATGCAATGAAAATGAATTACTCTTAATTACAATAGTATTATTTTGATTCTTGGCTCTAATTCTTCATGTACACAGCATGAAGATGGGATTGCCCAAACAGTGATTAATCTACCCTTGAAATTTCAGAAACAAATTAAAATGCTTGGCACCAGGGACAAGGAGAAGTCATCAGCAAGGAAGTAGCTGATCCATCTTAGTGGGATAAATTGGTGTCCAAGTACGTGCAGTAAATAACTAGCCATCTCCTCCCAAAGGAAATGCTGGGTCAAACTTTGTTTAGCTCATCAGCATGAAACATTTGGAGGCAAAGGGAATAATATGACCCACGGCTGCATGCTGTGAACATCATAAAAGCTGCAGAAGAATCATTTCTCATCTGTTACTGAACCTCACTTTCTCAGACTTCTCTAGTTCACATCCATCTTTATTAGGATTCCATCCCAACTTAAATTTTAAAAATCATTCCTATCACCAATTATTCTTCTGTCATGCAGCTGCCATACACTTAATGGTGCTTCTTTAGCCAAACAAAAGTAATATAATTCTGTGCACTGGATAAAGATCTTTAGAGTACATCCAATCCAGCTATTAATGATGGACAATCTTTTTTTTTGGGTGGGGGGAGGTCACCATTCACATTCCTGCACTAATAATCTGGTGGGTGGGGCTGAACAAGCAGTGAATGGGACAAGAGCCAAAAGTGTGTGGGGACATCCATTGTCTCTCTGAAACGTCTTTTACCTTCTTTCCAATGCCCTCTTTGTTCCAGGCTGTACCAAAGGACCGAGGTCTCAATTTGCACAATTTTTGAAATTAGGGCAAGAGCTGTGTAAAATTAGCCTGAGGACTGGGTGTAGCCCTAAAGGGATAACCTGGCCACTTCCTATGTAGAATCTATTCAAAACAGTTATGATTTTCAGCAAGTCCATATACCCTTTTTTTTTTTTTTTTTGCAGGTTCATGAACTGGATGATGGTGGGGGTGGACCAGTCTCACACCCTTCTGCCTAGTACTGCCAGCAATCATGTTGACACTGTCAGCAGGCTGTTGCTGAATAGTTCAGTCTCAAATATGCCATGACTCAGAAAGATGAGGAAGTGAGGCCTTATGGCCTGCCAAAACAAAGCAGCACAGGCTGTTCTGCAACATTATTAAATCACTGCAGACCCTTTTAAAAAGGGAATTCTAGATGATGGAAATACCTCCCTCATTAGCAACTTGCTAACATAATCAGGCCACCTATGTGACAATTTGAAATTGCCCATCTAGAGCTCTGGCAAAAGAAAAAGTCTGTATGTGAAGCGTTGACAAGATTAACAATCTTTAACAACAATACAAATTAAGAGCCCCTATACAGGCTTTCTGTAATTCTGATTGTAAAGGGAATCTATACTGTATTACATTTTGTGGTATGGTTAGGGTTATAATGAAAATCAGGTAATAACACTTTTAATAAAATAAATCAGTGGCACTACTATCACCCCCATTCATTGTTTCATGTCATCCATGGGAAAAGAGTTTAGGATTTTCTTTTCCCTTTTGCACTATCCATGGTGGTAAGATCAAGATCATTATCCCTATAACATAACTTTATTTATTCCAGAAAACCCGTCTTTCAGGCAACCCAGACTTTTAAAGGTCATCATATTCTATGTCTCCATGTTCAATCAAGGAAAATTCCATTCTGGTCTAGTTCTATTGAACCTAAAGCCAACCCAAGTTAGTTTCATTTCCTCTTCCTATCCTCTTCTCCTACCATGTATTTCTTTCCTTTTTCATCTGTATTGTATTACTCTCTCCATGAAGCTAAGAACCTATAGAAATGCACTGTTTTCCAATCCTAGTACATGGTCTTCACTTTGAAGCAAACTTTTAATGCTTGAGGTCTCCACTGGCTCCAGCTAACTCATGCCATCCCACTGTCTTGGCACTGAGAAAACCCTCTATAATCAAGAAGCATTTTCTTTTCATAAGAAAAATCCCTGTTTCTGCAGCTGTAAGAGAAGTTTTGCCGTACTTTCTCCAACTTGCCACTTTCACTCTTCTATCAGCCATATTTCTAATTGTCCTGTTGAAATTAGATTCCCTGAGTGCCTCTCAATGTACTTAGCATCAATCCACATCTTTATTGCTTTACAGTATTTATATAAAGCAATCTAAAGCAAAGTATTTATTTAAAGCAAACTTTTAATTTTGAGTGATCTGCTGACTAGATAGGGAACCCCGATGTCATAATATTGCCATTCTCACCAGTAGATGCTGCCCATTCATCTGATCTGAAAGATCTTTCAGAGTGAACCATAGTGCTCATAGCTCCAGCTGGTTCATTTACAATATTGACACATGATGGGGCAATATTCCCTGCATCAACCTCTTTTGGAACTGGGTTTCAACCTGAATCTGAGGTTCAAGATGGCTCCCTAATACCAATTTTTTTTGTCAGCAAGAGAATAAAAAATACATTGAAGAAAGCTTTTTGTGTAGATATGTACTATATTGCATCAGTGTCCATCAGCCTCCTTCATCCTAAGTGCTTCAATTTGTTTTTTGAGATGGGAGATGACAGAAACCTTTCTCTTGGTTTTTCCATGAACTCCAGTACATATCACACTGGACTGTCTTCTGTTGTTGTTGTTGTTGTTCAGTCATTAAGTCGTGTCCGACTCTTCGTGACCCCATGAACCATATTGCGCCAGGCCTTCCTATCTTTCACTGCCTCCCTGAGTTTGCTCAATTTCATGCTCATTGCTTCAGTGATGCTATCTAGCCATCTCATCCTCTGCCGTCCTCTTCTCCTTTTGCCTTCCATCTTTCCCAGCATCAGGGTCTTTTCCAAAGAGTCCTCTCTTCGCATTAGGTGACCAAAGTATCTGAGCTTGAGCTTCATTATCAATCCTTCCAATGAGCAATCAGAGTTGATTTCCTTTAAGATTGACTGGTTTGACCTCCTAGCAGTCCAGGGGACTCTTAAGAGTCTTCTCCAGCACCACAGTTCAAAGGCATCAATTCTTCGGCGTTCAGCCTTCTTTATGGTCCAGCTCTCACAGCCATACATTAGTACTGGAAAAACCATAGCTTTGACTATGCGGATCTTTGTCGGCAAGGTGACGTCTCTGCTTTTTAATATGCTATCTAGGTTTGCCATAGCTTTCCTCCCAAGGAGCAAGCGTCTTTTAATTTCATGGCTGCAGTCTCCGTCTGCAGTGATCTTGGAGCCCAAATAAATGAAGTCTGTTACTGCTTCTATTTCTGCCCCTTCTATTTGCCAGGGATTGATGGGTCCAGATGGCATGATCTTAGTTTTTTAATGTTGAGTTTCAAGCCAGCTTTCGCACTCTCCTCTTTCACCCTCATCAAGAGGCTCTTTAGTTCTTCTTCACTTTCTGCCATTAGGGTGGTATCGTCTGCATATCTGAGGTTATTGATGTTTCTCCCTGCAATCTTAATTCCGGCTTGTGATTCTTCCAGCCTGGCATTTCTCATGATGTACTCTGCATATAGGTTAAATAAGCAGGGTGACAGGATACAGCCTTGTCGTACTCCTTTCCCTATTTTGAACCAATCGGTTGTTCCATGACCGGTTCTAACTGTTGCTTCTTGGCCCGCATACAGATTTCTCAGGAGACAGGTAAGGTGGTCTGGTATCCCCATCTCTTTAAGAATTAAAGAGCATGTGTGCTCCTAGGTGTACCAGAACTTGTTTGCCTATACAGTTGCCACCCAGTGGAGAAATGGTAACATCAACCTGGCATTTCCTTTAATTCTTGCTTCCTCTGCTTTACCCATCTGTAGTGTTTGGAACTCCAGAAGTTGTTTCTCTGTGTCCTGCCAGAAAAATGGATTGGAATGCAGTCTGTGGCCTGAAAGGAAAAAGAATATCTTCTTCCGCTCTCTTCTTCCTTTGGGGATGAGGGTGAGGATTTATTTTTATTCTTATTTTTTACTAGAATTGAATGAACTGACTTCCCAAGTAATTTCTCCCTCTCAGAAAGCTTTGCTGCATGGCTGGTTCCTGAGTGGTGGTTCACCTCCCTACTCTTCAACCACAGGCTGTGGCTGCAAAGTGTAAGCAATCCATAGATATATCTATCATGAGCTCTGCTGCTCTGGCTAGTTTGTTGATGCCTTTTGTCACACCTTTGGGCTTTGTTAGGACTTCTGGGAGGAGCTCACACCTGTATTACTGAAGCTCAGGCTATGATGGAGGAAACAGCTGCAGCCCTAGATTCCCTGGGCTACTGCTTCATGGGGTCAATTCAGTGCTCCATTTGTTCTTGCATTCCACTAGGCCTGTAAGTACCTTTCCTCCCATTCTTGGAATTACTGACTGATTGATTGGGATGTTATTGGCTCACTAATGATAGACATATCTAGCCATTCCATGACCTTGCTTACTAGTGTGGAGGGCACCTTGACTTTACTGGTTTCACTAACTCCTTACTTTTCTCCCTGAAAAGTCTGGAAAAGGCATATTGAAGTCCATGCTAGAACCTAAAGGATATACCTCAGCAGAACCTTGCAAATCTTTGGTGGTACTGATTGTAGGATTGTTGGGGTTCAGCTGCAGGTTGAGTGTACTTCCTGCATCTCTTCTGCTCACGGTACATTGGATGTCTTGCTGTTCTTTTTTTTCCCTTTCCACATGAGCATGAGAAAGATCACAACTTAAGTGGAGGATGAGGAAGAGTTGGATTCACTTGAAGAGCTTCTGGAAATGAAAGTCTCTCGCCACTTGATCTGGGCTGGCCTCTATTCCCCATGAGCTGATTTAATATTATGTATAATTCAGGTCTGGAGATGGCTTTTCTCAAGGAAGAAAGGAGTCTGGCTGGAGCTCTTGTGTTCAGTGTAAGTAGACAGTAGGCAGCAATGGTGGATTCTCCCTCCTAAGCCATTGCAAATAGGTCTTGCTAGACTGATTTGGTCTCACCTGTTCTATCAGTGCTTACCCCCTTAACATATCAGCACATCCAGACTCAGTTTTCCCAGCACCCACTCTTCATCCTTTGGTAGAAGATAAGGAGATTATTCATTTAAGGGCTTCTGTGGTGTTGTGCCATTTTTTCTGGCTGCTGTGACAATCCTGATAATTTCAGCCTGATGGTGCTGCTCAGAGGGATTTCACTGTTAGTGCTGCCCCAAATCCCCTCTATTAGACTGGATTAGGCCTGGTATTTAGTCTACTGGTAGAGAGGAGAACTCTTCCATTTTGGAGAGGACCCCAGAGCTGGTGCTGCTGCTCACCACCTTCTCCTTGCTTTGGTCTCTCTGGAAACCAACACTCCCCAGATTGTCCCATCCAGTTCATGTGGCTGGTCTATCTCCTTCCCCCCAGTCTGCAATATTTGGCCTTTCACCTGTGCTTGTTTTTGGCATGCTATTTAGCTATGCTAGTGGCTCCTTGATTGCTTACAGGTTGCTATGCCAGCACTGGACTCTCTCCTCTGCTCACTTCCTGAATCCTATTCCTTAAAAAAAATGTTCTCAGTGCTTAAGATGTACGTATGTGTATATATGTATGGGTGTGTGTGTATGTATATATGTATATACACACACACACACACACACACACACACACACACTATAATGGTATTCTCAGAATCTGGGAAAGAAAAGGGAATTATTTAAAACATGGCAGTGGAGAAACAGTTGGACATTTTAACTTTATCTCTTAAGCAAGGCCTCAGAGAATCTAGGAAAAAGAAATTCAAACAACTCACAAGGAGCCTACCTTAATGTACTCACTAATAAATGACAACTGCTGTTTTCTTTTTTGTTTCTAAGTTTCTCTATTCTAACCTCTTTTTCCTGGCATTAAATCTGATTAATGAGACTGTGTGAATTTTGCTTCCTTGGTCATATATTGCCACTGCTGTTAACATTAATCTTGGAAACCCAGTACTGCATATTCTAGACCTAGATCATGGCAACTGACCTACAGGGAACACTGCTGATGGCTGAACAGGTTGCTAATACCATATACCCCCTGCTTCTTCCTAGAAGGCAGAGCTAAAGAGTGAAGACAGAAGATTTCCTCCATAGGACAGGAAGAAGTCTTAAGGCCTGCCTTCTAACTAGAAAAGATGGAGTTCACCCTTTCCTGATACAATAGCTCCATCTTTAGTGACCAAGAAGAGAGCCTAAACTTGTTCCCAGACCTGGGTGAATCCTCAGATGGGAGGGATCTGCTAGAACAATTCTATCTCTGATTATTTAGGAATAGTCTTACCTAGCTGCTCAGACATGGCTTTTTTGCTTAAGTAATTATCCTTAATCCAACTCTTAAATATTTGAGTTATAAGACAGAGATGTCATTCTGTTCACCATATTAATTATAGTTCCATGAAAGACCTGGTGCCTTCCAGAAACTGCATATAGAGGTAGGAATGATGGGTCAAAGTATTCAAAATCCCTGCAGACAAATGACAGATAAGATTAGCATTATAGATAGCAGTTGAAAAGCTACATACTGTATGTATCCGAAGTCATAGTATCTATCCAGTATGAAATTAGATTTTTACATTACCTTACATAAAAACTCAATTGCCATTTTATAGTGAAAAGACAAGACCATCTTTTTGGTACAGTTTAATTCAATTTATGTATTTGCACAAGTCTTACATTAATAGCCTCAAATTTCACCAACAGCAATCCACTACTGTGGGGAATATGAAATATCTATCTATATCAATCAATCAATCATCTACAGGTAGTCCTCGGATAACAACCATTTGTTCAGCGACTGTTCAAAGTTGTGATGGCACTGAAGAAGGTTATTTATGATTGGTCCTTGAAGTTGTGGCTGTCGCAGCATCCTCACAGCCACGCGATCACAATTCAGGCACTTGGCAACCAGCTCACAATTACGATGGTCGCAGCATCCTGTGGTCACATGATTACCATTTGTGACCTTCACTGCTGGCTTCCAATGAGCAAAGTCAGTGGGGAAGCTGGGAGGAAGTTGAAAATGGTAATAACGAGACATCATGCTTAACGACTGCAAGGGATTTGCTTAATGACCACAACCAGAATTGCCACAACTGCTGTCATAAGTCGGCGTGGTCATGTGATGTCACACTTTACGACCATGTCGCTTAGCAATGGAGTTGCAGGTCCCAATTACCATTATTAAGCAAGGACTACTTGTATCTATCTATTGAAGCAATTCCTATTTTGCAAGAAAGAGGCAGCATCTGAGACTCATTTCCAGGTTTCTCCCAGTCATCACATGTTCAATATTGTCTGCCTCACTATATTGTCTAACTTCATTGTAAACTTCAGCCAGACACATTATATTAACAGCTTACTAAAGAAGCACTAATTCTTACTTCAAGATGACAAGCAGAGAGACTTTTTCCCTTTTAATCCCAGAGGGAGAACAATCCAGCCAAGCTGTAACTGAAAACACAAGAGTCTTGTAACTCTATATTTAAAGGCCAAGGTTAAAAGTGTGCCAAAAAGCTGATGTTCCTGCAAACACATTTTTTTTAAATGATTGCCCTTGAGCATCTAGAACTATACTCTAAATGATATGGTAACCTCTTGCATTCCAGCTGTTGGTAAGAATATATAGCATGTTTTCACATCATGTTCATCATAAGTGAGGAGCTTATGGGCACATGTACAGCCTGAGTTATACTCTGATTTTAGCTAAATTGGTATCCTCATGCTCAGACCTACATGTGCCCATTCAGAGGTAAACCAAACTGAAATGAATAGTTTTACCTTAGTAAATGCAGCGTGAGGGCTTTCCAAGTGAGTCATTAACTGTGTCTCAGAGATGCCCCACTAATGTTTTAGAGGACTTTTGATACAGCCTTCACCTCATATCCAACTCACCATAAAGGCAGCCTAAATTTGTCTTTAAGCTGTTCCAGTGTTTTCTCTTTTCTCCTGACACAAGTCTTTCCAATAAAGGTGAATATCTATAGCTCAGGCTTGAACTGTGCAGTCCTTGGGGTTCTCTGAGCTTGGTTCTTTTCTTGCAAACATTTCATTACCCGGCTAGGTAACATCTTCAGTGCTAAAATGGGGTGGGGTTTGCTCTCTATTTATGTGCTGGTAGAGGTGGGAGTTTTGTTTTGCTCCTCTGCTAGTTCTTTGATCTGCCAGAACTATCAGAGGAGCAAAACAAAACCCCCACCCCCACCAGCACTGGCAAGGCAGGCCACAGCACATAAATAGAGAGCAAACCCCAGCCCATTTTAGCACTGAAGATGTTACCTAGCCGGGTAATGAAATGTTTGCAAGAAAAGAACCAAGCTCAGAGAACCCCAAGGACTCCACAAGTCTTTCCGTATGAATGATCTATGATGCCTTAATCATGATCTTAGTGATTATGTGATCAAGGATTATCATCTGCTGAGCTGCTATTGACTGACTGAGGCTGCTGTGGGCATGGCCACTCCTCTTAGGACTCTGGGCATTGCCCTACATGAAATCTGGGCTGCTGGAGAAACACCTGGTTTCCTTGGAGGCATCTGCCCATATGATACCTGACCCACACTTCACAAGTGCCATTTAGGAACAATGTGGCTCCTTATACAAACAGGAAAACTATTTGTCTCTTTAATGATTTTTCAAAAGACTATAGAGCTGTCTCTTTAAAAAAAAAAAAAGTCTGCTGGTTGATTTAAATGGGAAAAGAGATGTATTGCTAGTTTTGTCACAAATGAGTGCATTAAAGTTTTTCTGCTACTTCTGCCAACAAGGAATTTTGTATGTCTGTGCTTTCTGCTGTTATTATTTTGGGAGGAAGGCAGTGCCATTTTGTCTACTCTAATGTTATTTTGCATACTGTGTTTCAGGATGATGGGAGCTGGGTTGATAAGAATTCTACTAATTTCCCCTTCATGTGTCAACAAGTCCAGTAAACATGTCTACCAGTCTTCTGGAAGACTGGTCAACCTCTGTCAGAGGAGCAGAGGATGGGCTGGGACGAAGTGAGAGGGTGTTCTGCCAGTGCATCATGTGAACTCCCTCCCACTTCATCCCACACCCCTCCTCCACCCTATGTGCTCAGCTATTTGTGGATATAGTTCTACCAGTGTTACGAAAGACTGCTAGGTCTATATTCAGAAGTACATGTATTGCCATGGAGTATCTCAGCACTGGCAATTTAAACGGTGGGTAACACATCCATCCAGGCACCTGCCTGCACTCATCCAAGTCTGCCCCACCAACTTTAAGGAGAGAGGCTGTTTTTTTCCCCTGTTGGCTGTGGGGTGGGGACTTGAGGAATGTGCATTAGTGCAGCCATGAGGAATAACCCAAAATAAAACTAGATCTTTAGTCCCATCTCCACTTCCCAAATGGGAGAGCAGCAGGTTAGGCCTATGCAAGGCAGCTTGGCTTGGCTTCAGCTGAGGCACTTTGTGTCATGGAGGCAATCTGTTTCTCCACATTGAAGCAAAGAGGCTTGGCAATTCTTCCCAATGGGCAATCTCTTTGCCTTCTCATTCAAATATTTGGAGGATGCTTCTATGCATGTGAAAAAGCCTCTTCCAGCTACTGGGACTGCTGGATGAGAACTTCAAGTGAAGCAAACACTGTCCAATCAGTTTTCAGACTAGGGGAATGGACCCAGAGCTTTATGAAGCAGCTTCAAAGGAGTGCTCTACACAAGCCATCATCAAAGTACTCCTTCAAAGCTTAGCTCAGCCCTGAAGGTTATGCACTTTGTTTCACCTCTGCTGTTTGCCACAGCCAGTGTTTGTCTGTCTGTCCTTCCAATCCACTGCTGGATGGATGGACCAGCAGTTCAGGAGCAGTGACTGGGCAGAGAGGCAAACAGGGTGATACTTAATTATTTGTTTCCAATGTTTATATATGGCACACAGCCACATTGTGGTGTATAAAAGACTGCACATAAAATCCATTAAAACAATTAAAATAATATACAACAGCACAACCTAATCCTGGCATCCACATGAAGTGGCCGTGTATCAGTTCATAAAATCTTGATTAACAAAATCTCAGTAATTTAATTAAAGTTCTGTGGAAGAGGTTGGTGTTGGTAGCCCTCCTGAATACCATGAATCCCCATATAAATTATTTCACAAGGGTGAAGCATAATCAATAATAACAACAACAACAATGTGTTGTTTTTCCCTCCCTTGATGTTACATGGGATGGGTACTGTACTCTCAATACCTCCATCTGGGATGAGCACACTTCCTCTATGGCACTCTTTAGTTGCAGCTCACAAAAGGGAGACAAAGATTGGAGGCCAGACAACACCTCCACCAGGAGGACCTTCCTAAAGAAGCCATTTCCTGGATCCAGCCATTCCTCACTCACCCACTCATATATCCCATACGCATACACACACACCATGCATCCCAAAGGAGCTAGGTGGAGCATGAATGTACCCCATTGCTGGGCTAGTACTGGAGTTTCCTCAGCTTTTAGTATAGGGGTCTTTAGACTGTGATAGCATGTTATCTAACAAGAGTCAGTGGAAGACTCATGTGACTCTCTTCCATTCTTGGCTTCTACAGACCACCCTTTCTGCTAAGGCAAGGCTTGTAAAGATTTATTTACAAATCTTACATTATTTCTCATGCCCCTCAGAATGCAGAAAGGGATCTTTTGTGGAGGTAGGAACTGGCAGCAACACTGTCATCAGAAAATATTTTTATTAGAACAATGATACCATATCAGGGTTCATGCACTGCACTAAACCATGGTAGTCTTGGTTAATTGAACAAGCCATAATGACTTGATTTTTATATAATACTATGCCACAAACTATGCTTGCAAATCACAACAGCTGGATTGACACATCATGATAAGCCAAAACACAATGAAAACAGATTATGACTTAATGTGGTATGTGAAGACAGTGATTATCTCAAGCTTCCTTTCTGGAAGTGAACACAGATTACTTTTTTTGAGGAAAGAAAGAAAAGAAAAGGATTTCCAGCAGCAGGATGGATGGACTAAATTACAATGGTGATGGATCCACCATTGGGGGACTTGAAGGGACAGATTAGGGATAGATCTTTCTAGAGAAGTTTATGTATGTGGTTGCTAAGAGTCAACAGCAACTTCATGGCACATAATCACTCAATCAGTGGTGCTGCCTATACTACCACAGCAAATTGGTAAGACAGATAAGTATAGTTGCTTTACCCTGTGGCTCCTTTTGGACCCATTTTTAGTGTTTTTGATTAGAATCAAGCAACTCTTATATGTAAACTGCTTTTTATTGGTTGCCTATTCAGCCACAGGATGGGTATGAGAGAAGCAAAATTCCACTTCAGTTTTTCAGTATTTACTTATAGAGTCAACTAGATTAAAGATTTTTGTCATCATTGTTCATAAAACATATTTTGTTCGCAGTATTAAAAATGGTTTTCTTGTGCCCATCTTTGGCCATTAGGATTCTTCTGTCATCTTCGTTTCATTTTTTAATGAAAAAAAAAAATCCCCCCACTTAAATCTTTGGAAGCTGTCTTTTCATACCCCCTTTCAATCATATCCATGTTACTGAGAAGTTCTACAACCCTAAATGAACCCTTAACATGTCTGAAGCAAAAAATGTAAGGCAAATATATCTGAATCAATCCTTCTAGGCTAGTTTTTGGATAATTCAGGAATTCTATTTAACAAATTCCAGGTTCGTGTTGAGGAGGATAAAGTTGAACTGAGGACAGGCTTTTATGAGTCTTTATCTGTTTTTTTTTTCTAATGGGAATGTAAATAAACTAACTCCAGCAGTTAAATAAATATTTGAGCTATTAGTGCTATTCCTGTACACCTACTAAGAAAACTACCCAATCAAATTACAGCTGCAGATTTATCACAGTGCAGGCAGTATTTTGGAGCACATTTCTTAGTATTAGTTGCTGAGGAACTTGAAGAGGAAAAACTACTGACCCCTTGCTTTGTGGTAGGTTTCTCAGACGCATATTTTTGGACACAGTTCTAAAAACCAAAAGAAATTATGCTGGGTTAGATTGGTGTGATTGAGCAGAGTTGCTGGTACAAGCGGGAGAGATTCTGAACTTGTAAATACAGGTAGTCCTCGACTTATGACTATTCGTTTAATGCCTATTTGAAGTTATGATGGCGCTGAAAAAAAGTGACTTATGACTGGTCTTTGCACCTATGACTGTTGCAGCGTCCCTGTGATCAAAAATCAGGTGCTTGGCAACTGGCAAGTATTTACAATGGTGCCAGCATCCCGGGGTCACGTAATCATCATTTACAAACTTCCCAGGGGGCTTCCGGCAAGCAAATTCAATGGGGGAAGCTGGATTCGCTTAACGACCATTTGATTTGCATAAGTGGTGATTCACTTAACAACCGCAGCAAAAAGATAGTAAAATTGGGTGCAATTCACTTAACGACTGCATTGCTTAGTGATGAAAATTCCAGTCCCAAATGTGGTCATAAGTTGAGGACTACTTTTCTAGGCTTTCCATGGTTGCAGGTGATTCTGCATAGCTTCTTTGCTCCTCAGGGGGAAAGAAAAACCAAGTAAAAGAAGCCATTTTCCAAAGCATTCATGCAAGCTGAAAAAAAATGGCTGCTGTAACAAGATAGGAACTTCATACATATGTGCATTCCAAAACAAATCTTTTGAAGGATTTGCACAGCCCTGAGATGTGGTAACTGAACTCCTTGAAAACTAGGATATGTAAAATATCCTTTTTCTTTGTTCTGATGATTAAAGTAATCAATATGATTTGTTCCTGGCTGACCTTCTATGGACTTTGGTAGCGACATGAGCCCAGGAGAATAAATGCTGGAGGTAAGTAGGTGGTAATAGGGTGTAACAAGGTGCTTTGGAGCAGGCATGGGTATGCTATTAGGACTTTAAATCAAATGGGTATTTAATTGCAATGATATACCCTCACCCCCACCCCTACTCTGTGAGCCCAGGAAAAAATGCAACTTTTTAAAGGAGGTACTAACAAGTATGCTATGTGTACTCATGCATACTCCAAAGTACCTTCTCTGCTTTGTAATTTAAGTGCTTCACACCCCTACCTCCAGGGAATACTTGTGCCCTAGGCTAGATTCAGAATCTGAAAAAACATACTAGAAGAAAACAATGGCAAACTACTTCTGCATTCTTACCAAGAAATGTCTATCAAATTACCAGGAGTTGAGTTCAACTCTAAGGTCACTTTACTTGTTACTCTCACATTTCATCACTGACTTATATTATTTAATAGGATATACTTGTTAAAGGTTAAATGAACTGGGTTATGGGAAAATATTATGGGTGTGTGCATTGGATTTGGCTAAACTCCAGACTGCAAACAAAACAGAATAATTCAGATCAAAATGATGGTGCCCTAAGATGGAGGAGATCAGTCTGAATCCATTTAGATTCTGGGCCTCTATGAAGTTTTGATGTTGATTTGTTCCTCCAGAGCTTTGTGACACTTTTGTGATTTATGTAAAAGACCATGGTGAAAAGGGAAGGGAGTATTTGTGAGACAGGTATAGCATCAATAGATTAAAAAAAAAAGTGGTATCTGGGTCTTTAATTATCTTTCTGACCTATTTACAATATAATGAAAGATTACTTTCCATTCTAGTTCCTGGTATGCATTAAATAATGAGCTTCTGAAAGGCTGGAGCAACAGCTTTTTACTCAACACTTGATAACCAAATGCCAAAAATATTTATACAACACCAAGCAATTCTACTTTCCAGAGAACAAAATAGAATTTTTTTCCCCACAATACACATAGGGGAAAATGGTATGAGATAGCAAGGGAAAAAAAAAAGTATCATCACCGTCAAATTATTGAGTGTTTTACAGAGCATCATTTTTCAAACAAGGTTTGGGATACTTTTGACACAACAAATTTTAGACTTCTCTAAATTTATCATCACATCACAGCTGAAATAAATAATAAATGGAATCCTTCCATGTCATTATTTGTTTTATACTTTAGAAATCTGTTTCCAAGCTTTTCTCTTTTAGCCACATATCTGAAATATACTGCATATTTACCGTGATGTAGTGAGAGCAATGCAAGGATTAATTTCCATTCTAAATCACCAGAATTCAGCCTGGGCAATAGCCCCAGCATACTGAGTAGAGCACAACATTTACTGTTTAGCACGATTCAAGGTCATAGCATAAGGATAGAAACTGTAGAACCTGACTAACAACTTTATTCTATAGCCCACAATCCATTCCAAGTCTAGTAGTTAGTAGTAGTTTCCCCTCCAATGTCACCCGGTACAGAACATATGAATGAATTCTGATGGATACCAGGCATTGTACTTATAGGGAGGACCAGGAATGGCAATTTAATTTGCATTAAAAGAAATTATGAGTTCACCACACACACTATAAGCAATAGTTTGGATTGATGGTCACCAAATTTTCTTGAGAAGAGTTGCCTTTATTCAATGGCAGTACCTACTTCTCCAAATCATTCCCCCTTTCTTCTATGGATACACCTAGAATGATGCTAAAAATAAATGTGGAGTTGGCCCTATGGACCTCTTTATTATTTGGGGGTGGCAAAAAAACAGGAAAAATTCCACACTCAAAATTCTGGACATAAATAAATCAATGCTATTAAGGGACAAGTAGATGGACATCTCAAATCAACTGGATGTACAACATTTCAGTGTAAGAAATATAGCTATGGAGGAATGCTGGGTAGTTATCTTTCTATAATTGTTTGTTAAATAATATAGAAAAATTAGCTATCTGGACAGAACTGAAAAGTCATATTTTAAATGTGCCATCAGATCCTTGGTATATTAGACCTGGGGTGGATAATCTACAGTCCATGGACTTCAGACAGTCCCAAATGCTTTTTATGCAATCTCCAAACCACCCAAGAAAATACTGCTGAAAATTTGGCAATAAAAACTGAGAATTGGCAGTAGAGTTCTTTCCCAATTTCTGCTGAGAAATTTTTAAAAGTTGTATAAAGATATACAGTATTGTAAAGATGATTAAATACAGTCCAAAAATAATCAAACCATGGCACTGATTATTATATTGAATTCCTAAACATTGTTCTAGAACTACCTCTGTCACCATGATAGCATTAAGGAGAATATAGATAATCCATTCATTTACCCAAACTAGTAAAAATCATCAACAGAACTCAGTGGGAACAATCTAATCCATTCATTCTTTCTCATTTTATACTAAATAGTCATTGATGGACACCTGAATGGCATAGCCTCCATCTGAATCAAAGAGCCTGGGATTGCTGACATTCCAGTGGACAGTGTGGCGGAGGCCCTGCACTTTCCAGGAGGGCACCCCAAAGCAAGAAGAGCCCCCTGGGCAGTGCCAGCAGCACCCCAACCGGGCGCATCATTCCAATGGGGGTTCAGCATTGGCAGTCCATTTTATACCACCTTTTTTGCTCAAAGTCACCAAGACAGTGTTCTAAAAAAATTAAAACAGCAAAGTGCTGAAAGTAATGTAAAAGCTCTAGTAAAAAGATATGTATGATAAACATTTAAAAGCTCAAAGGGTTAAAAACCAAAAGAATAAAGGCCTATCTTAGCTCTGAAGGCAGTGCATTAAAATTGAGATGATTCTGTTTATTTATTTTACTGGATTTGTATTCAGTAAAATAAATAATCAAATTACTCAATCATCAAATTACTCAAGGTGACATATAGGTTGAGTTAAAAACACAATAAAACAGTAAAAGAAGACCAAAAGAAAGTGCATCAGATAAAATAGATCTGTTAAAATGCCTATCTAAAATGCTAAAACCAATAGTGGAGTTATTTTAAAAAGAATTTTTAGGGCAGCTGATAATGATTTTCATTGCCCATGCACCTGTGCTCTTAATAACTTAGGATAGAGAGGCATTAGTAGGTAGAAGTGCCTCTCTTTGTAAACTTTCTGCTGATTTCTGCAGATGAAGCTGTCTTTAAAAACAAAGAGCAAGGCTAAAAGTCTTTTTCCATGCAGTTGCCACTTTACAAATCCTATCCCTTTAATACACCATTTAAATGCATTGAAGTTTAATTACCAAACTTTTTCTTGTTAACTAAAACCCCATTTCATCAATAAATAAACATATACTAAAATGAGTAGAAATCAAGCCATTGTATCATTCTTAAGCACCTGTGAAAATAAATTAAAAGATAATTGTTAACCCAGCAAATGTTGATTAAGTATTTGACATTAAAGAGTATGTCAGGTAGATCATCTTTCATTAGTGGAGGGTGAAGTCTGCTGTACTGTACCTTTTGTCTTTCCCAGGGTTGTGAAGAGGGCCTGTGCCCCGGGTGAGTGCATCAAGTCAATCTGGGGGGGTTAGCATACAACCTGAAGAAATTCTTTGACCAATTTCTTGTCTGTTGGGCACTAGCCTGTCAGCTAGGAAGAGAGTTGTAGTCTGAAGCTCCTTTAACTTATGTCCTTCTGCAAATGTTAAGATCAGCTCTCCTTCAGTAGGAAATGAAGCAAGATGTTATTATGCATTGGCTAGATGCCAACAGCACCACCTCTACACAGGTGGAATTTCACTGCAATACTTAGAACATCCATTTTTGGGGTAATTTACAAATTTTTAATAAAAGTTCTTTTTCAAACTAGACTGAGAGGTGGGATGGGAATTATCAGCTTGTGGTATGGCTTCCTAGGTCAGAGGATGAGGTAGGGCTCAAAGATGCCAAACACCAGGGAACACTTAGAGTGGTTATACCGAGTCACCCTCTGTAATGCTTCATCCAGAATCCGAGCTCTTATGAATCCTTAAGAGTACAATGTTCAGAATCCAGAATCAGGAGATGGGGAGAGGCAGAAGTTTGACTACATGGGAGTGAGTTGTTACTCATAAGTAATCCTTCTGACTGATTAGCCCTGATGAACAGCAATTGGTGTTGGGTGGTAACTTAACTTTGAAGTTAGATTTATAGAAGCCTTTAGGTGGGGCTGCTGGGGTACCTGGCTTTTGAGCTCCTGATTTTGAACTTCTGTCGATTCTTTCTCAACTCTAACTGAACATGCCCTGATAATCCTTGTTGATGTTGTGTCTTCATGACATTGTCTTTTTCTCATCCCCAGCTGAAAAAGCTTAATGCTGTTTTAAACTGTTCTAATTTTAAAAGAAGGTTTTCTTCTTTCCCTGACCCAATTTTTACAATGGGCACAATCTAGAATGCTTCATCGATTATGTGGTTGCTGGTGTGATGAGCGATTTGGATTTCTCCAGCTCCTATTGACCATTAGGCTGTTGCAAGGGTGTCCCCTCCCCTACAAGCATTGGGAACTGCCTTCCATGGCTATTAAGGCTTAGGTTTCAGGAGAGACTGGGCACCTGGCTTCCACAGATGCAGCCACCTATGGAATACATTACTGGCATTTTCTGAAGTGCTTGCCAAGTCTCACCCAGGTCCCTCTTGAGAAAGGGCTAATCCTGCACTGTGCACATGGTTGGTTTAAGCCAGAAAAAAGAGCCAGGGTTGTTAATTGTGTGTCACCAGTTCAGATACCAATAAATGTTCTACAGACATGGGACTTTGTGTGGACATACTTTGTACTGCTTTATTACTTTGGTGGTGGTGGACCATTTTGGCTATTCTTATGCCATTTTCATTACCAGACAACTTCTGATGCTGTCAGCCACAGCCATTCACTGCCAGCGCTGCAATTCCCTTGTAACTTGCTTATTATCAATTGCTCCCTGTTGTTTCATCTGTCCTCAGTGCTTGTGACCTGTCAGCTGGGCTATTTTTGGACACAGATTTAGTAATATTTCAGAATGGCACTAGACCCACATTCAGAAATAGCCTGACAAGTATTGGGAGTGGAGCATCTCTACTCCTGCACACTTAGTCAAACAGTGTGACAGATTGCTAAACATGCTGTTCTAAGTACCTGCCATATCAGGAGACCTGCTGGTGGTAGCTGGGCAGGTCTCCCAGCTGGTGAGGCTTGATGAGAAGGGAAATGAAGCTATGGAAACTACAAATTGCATTCTTTAACTTATTCTGCCTTAAAATTTTAAGGACAGTAGACACTTGCTGGCCTCATGACTTAGCTTCTGTAGTTGCTGACCTGATCAAGGCCTAGAAGGGCAACCTTTTCATTTTGTCAATGGTTGGATGAATTTGTTGATTTCAGTTTCTATTTTTCCTTTTTTCACTGTTAAGCCTGCTTATTAGTTTCCACATCAGTCTGACATTTTTAAAATAGTTTTCATGAAAATGTATATGACGTTTGTGCATATCTACGTTAATGCTCATACTTATGTACACACTGTTATGTAATATCTGCATTTTCTGTAAGCATTTCCTGTACTGCATATACACAGACATATATTCTGGTCTTATTTCCTTATTTCTTTTAGCAATCTGTGGAGAGTTGGAATAAAACCTCAGATTGAATCAATTATGTAACTATATGTATGCTTGCTTATATAAATCTAGTGTTGCATGTATGTTCCTTTAGAGAGATGTTCTTTGTTGTATCTCTCATGTAGCATCCTTAAGAATGGAATTTGTATTATTGGGCCAATCTGGGCCTGGTAGTGACTAACTGATTACACAACTCATGCTTTGAAAGGAAGCACACTTCAAGGCTATATGCTTCCGTGCCTCCTTATCTCTTCTCCCCTCTGCTGTAAATTCAGGGTCTCTCTGCTAAAATAACATGTAGACTCTTGACTCAGCTAATAAAATTATTGTTTGGATTCTATCGTTGATGACTACACAGTTATCCCAACATTCAGAGAAGTATAATTGTTTAAGTGTTATTATACTTATTATACTATATTATAGTTTCTTGAGTCCGTGCAGCTACTGTGCAACTCTTAGAAAAGATGTGGCTTCTTTAAGGAGCAGCCAACAGGCCCACTGAGTGTGCGGTTACCAAACCTGAAGCACCCTTGTTTGCTTCAAGGCCCATATATTCCATACCTCTGATTATTATTTTGGTTTATATAATGGTTGGGGAATAGGGAAAAATGGTTAACTTTGTACTGAAATGTTAAATTAACCATTTTTGTTGTAATTGGTAGTTTTCATGTATGACACTGGATCACAAATGCTTGCTATCTGCTCAGATTCCAAATGGTCATAAAAACTGTGTTGCAGTTTAGCACGTTGTGCTGCCTGGGCAAAAAATGCTTATATGATGCAAATATTATAAGACCAGTTTCCAACTGAAGAAGTCTCTTGAGC
The DNA here is from genome assembly GCA_030867105.1 of Liasis olivaceus. Taxonomy (NCBI): domain Eukaryota; kingdom Metazoa; phylum Chordata; class Lepidosauria; order Squamata; family Pythonidae; genus Liasis; species Liasis olivaceus. The sequence goes on along the minus strand of CM061350.1, from coordinate 176,501,791 downwards.
TTTATGAATTAGCTCTAAGGATGTGCTTTTTTGTTTTTTGTTTTTAATGTGCTAAATACCGCACACTTATAGATGTTGAGGAGTATTAATTTCAATAATGTACATAAGGTTGAAAGCTTATTGTGCTTCAGATGATATTGTTGACTGAAATAACCTTAATTTCTGGACCTCAGTCTTCTGGAAAATAAACCCCAGAATAGTACTCCGTTCTGGCCAAAAGCCACACTGCGCCTCCGGGAGTTTCTGAGACAGTGACAAATCTGTTCAGGAGAATGAGGGCAAAGATCTTGCCTGCAATGAACAGCACAGAGATACCTCTGTAGTTTCCAGAGTCTGATTTGCTTCCTTATTTTTGTAGCATTGATGCCCACAATGAAGGCATCACAGAAGTTGTCAGGCATCTTCTCTATGGATCAAATGTCTTCCAAGATGTCTCGGAACTCCTGTAAGGCATTTGGGTCTAGTACTTTGTAGATCTCAGCAGGAATGCCATCCTGTCCTGTTGCTTTATCTGAGTTCATCTGCGAGATTGCTTTCTTGATCTCATCAGTAGAGGGAAGCAGGTGTAGGGCATCCAAGACTGGCAGCTGAGGAATCTGCTGCAAGACATCATGATCAGCTATGGATGGCCTATTAAGTAGGTTGGAAAAGTGTTTAGCCCAGCAATTTTTCAGTCCTTCCTGGTCTTTGGTCAGCCTCAACCATAAGATGACAGCAGAGGGAGCATCCTGAAGGACCATAAACTGACTTCATGGCACTGAAGAATTCTTTGGTCGTATGCATGTCTGCATAGCATTCCACCTGCTCAGCCTTTCTCAGCCACCACTACATTTTTTGCAGTTCCATTTGTACCTTGGACTGCAGGTGCTTAAACCTGTCTTTCTTTGAGACAGATGATGGATCGTTTGCCAGTCTGCATAGGCCTTGTTCTTGGCCTGAAGGGCTGCTGAAATGGTCTCATGGTTTTCATAAAACCAGTCTTGATGTACCTGTGTTTTCAGTCCAAGTACAGTTGTTGCAATCTGCATGATGACATCTGTAAACTGTGTCCACTTTTCAGACAGGTTCCTATAAGCAGTCAATTGCCAGAGAGTTTTTCATTAAGTACATCTTGGAAATGTTGGACTTGGTCTGGGTCTTGAGGTCTGCCAATATTGAATGACTTTCTGACAGTCCTTGGTTGCTTATGATGTAAGGGGCTATGTGCACTTTGAGAACCGACCAGACCAGCCTACGATCTGTCCAGCACTCAGACCTCACGTGGCTTGAGTAATGGTGAGGTCTTTAAAGTCATGCTGATTTTCCGTAACATAGTCAAGTAGGTGCCAGTGTTTGGACCTGGGATGCATCCAGGTAGTTTTGTACTTGTTTGCAAGTCTCAACATTGTGTTAGTGATGCACAGGTTGTGCTTGGCACATTTGCTCAAAATGCATAAATAAATATACAAAAATGCTATTAGATGTTTTTAAAAATCCTAATCAAGCTCAGCTCCTGGTGACTGCATGGATACATCCAAGTAGTTTTCTTGACAACAGTACAGAAATGGTTTGTCACTGTTTTCTTCCAGGATGGTTTTTGACTTCCCAGTCTAACCTGCAGCCCTGGGATTTTCTAGTGGTCTCCTAAATAACAATCACATCCAAGTTGCTTAGCTTTTTGCTAAACCAAGATCATATGGGTGCCTTGAAAGATGGTCTGGAAGCTTCAGTGGTTAAAAACACAACTATCCAAATATTAGAGACAGCAAGATGGCTGCATATTCAACACGTACAACACCCCAATTGCTTAGTGCTGCATTTCTGAACCCAGTTTAATTGGTTTGACCTCTAAAGCCTTAAATGATTTTAAATTTACTGAGTAAACCAGTGTCAGTCTGCCTGCACTTTAGAGCTGGAAGAAAGCCCTTCTCTCTTGCTTTCCTTTGCGGGCTCTTTTGTTTGTTAATCTCAGAGATGTAGCCTTTTCTTCACTGGCCCCAGTCCTGTAGAGATTCTGCTATGTGAGGTTCATCAGGTCATATTAGTGCTAACTTTTAAGAAAGACATCTTCATCTCTCAGACCTGGATAAACAGCCACAACCCTATGAAAAATGATATTCTGTTTTTATAATATGGACAAGTAGCCATATTATTACCTAATTTTGTGATGTTTAACTTTTCCCATTATATTCCAAGTTCATGCACTTTATTTTGGATAGCTAATCTATCACAGAATGTTTATGATCATACCTGCATACCTGCACAAGGTATATTTTATAAGCTATAAGCACAAACATGCCTAGGTGTGTGTGTGTGTGTGTGTGTGAGATGATCAGTACATAGTTGCTCCTGAACATTTTGCACCCCCACCTATGCAGAAGGTCAAGATCCCCTTTGTGTTTGCATGAAGCATCTCTGACTCTTAAAAAACTAAGACACAACTGTGCAAGTTCAAGGTTTAAAATCTTGAGCAGTACAATAGTTCTATGTGCTGCAGGAACATGGTTCAAAAAGCAATGTTGTGATTCATAGCTACCGTAGGTGTCTGTTAGAAGCCATGATAATGTCTAAATGCTGTTGTGTGTATCATAACACCAGATGCATGCAACATCATTTTTTTCCCCTTGTAGATTCCCATAACTGCTACACAGCTGCACAAGTGCATGTAAGAATTTATTTTAGTAAATATAATCAGTACATCAAGACTAACCATCTATCCTAAAATAAAAAGAAATAAAGGACAGAATGTCCTACTAGGAATCTTTCCTCCATCCTATTCCCAAATTCAAAGTTCAAAGTATTCCCACTAATATACATTACAATGCCTGCAAAGCCAGTGAATATCCAGTCATTAGCATTAAAGGGAGAAGAAGAAAATCTTGCCAAACCAGTTCTACTAGTAAGGCCACTAAGGCAGTAAGGAATAGAATATTGTTAGATTGTCATTTCTGTATGCTATTGAGTTATATATTCAATCATTAAAAATGTCATATATTAAAAAAATATTCAAATAGAAATACGTCTGGGTTATGAATGGAGAATAAATGTAATATGTAGATATAACTCAGGCTTCAGCCTGATGGTGACAAAAAACATAAGATCAGTGATGCCCTAATAGTATTGCAGATTGCTAAATTGCTGTTTAGCAAAAGTTTGACCTTTTTCCTTACTAAATCAAGCGAAGGAACTGCCTGTATTTTCTAGGGCCTTGTAAAATATGGAATGTTGTTCTGTTGGAGATAGATTAGAGGGTTTGCATTGCAAGAGGTCACCTGCACTCCCTTTTCAAATTCCTTGTTTACAAAAACTATAGCACATGCATTGTTTCCTAGTGTAAAATGTGCTTTCAGTGGACAGTGTTACTACTAGAACTGTATTATTGCATGTAAAATATATTTGGACTTCAGTGGTTTGGGGACAAGAGTTACTGCCTGCTCTCCCTGCCACTGTGCAAAGAGTTTGTCTGTTTGTCATTGTTGTTACCTGCTGCTGAGATGTTCACTTTTTTGTACATAAAAGCAAAAGAATAAAATATATTGAGTGAAGGGAAACAAAGGGAACAGGAAGAAAGAGGGAAGTACCAAACATTTCTACCCCATCAGCTTATTTTGTAACTAGGGCTAGAAGTTAACTCTGAGTGCCAAATAAGACATATCTAAACCATGTTCACAATTTAAATCATGCTTGTACATTGGAGCAAACACTGGTGCATGACCTTTGAATGGCACATGAGGTGACCACAGTCCCAAAAATAGAGGGCAAAGAACTGCAGGGGTATGACCAGAAGAAAAAAGAAAGGGAACATTGGTTGAATTAAATTAATTAAAATTAAATCAAATTTCGCTATTATGATTATTTCTCAGTCAAGATACACCCCCTTCTGTCACACTAAAATGGTTTGGCAGGGGTTTGAGCCTCTGGCTTGACAGAGGTTTGAGCCAGGGGTATTCAGGGCTTCCACAATTTGCAGGCAGTCCTAGTCCTTCAGGTTATGCTTGTGCTCTAACCGCAAGCATCTCGCATACCCTTAAGTACAAATGCAGGTCTCATCTCATTCTGTGCCCCAAACACCAATTGTAGTCTGTCTACATACATTAAAATTAGCAACTGTGAATTCCCAATATAGAAAATGAGCTTGAAAAACAACCAGAAATGTTATGTCAAAAGGATTTAGATTGCAATTGTATTTGTACTTACCTAGGAGGAAAGAGACAACTCTCTAGATCACTTATGCTGGTTGAGAGCTATAATTTGGTGGAGCTTCCAATAACAATAGAATGGGAGCTATCCAGCCACACAAAATCTACACTGGTGCAGTTCTGCTCTCATAATAGCCAACATGGGGCAGAGAGAAGTGTGGGATGGAAGATAAATAAACTTCCATCATATCAACTTTAAGCCCTAGACAAAATGAGGTGGGGGGGCTGGGGTCAGGGGGAGTCTTCCTGTTCAAATAAGTTGACATGAAATCCAAGAAGTTCTGGGGTACTTTGAGGCAAGGTTTTTGTTATCCTCTTGTCTACCTCATTCATATCATTTTGTGAGATCTAGGTGTCATCACAGATAGTCCTCACTTACCAATTGCCTTGTTCAGTGAAACAAGTAGCTGAAAAAGTAGATTTATGACCGGTCCTCAAACTTGCAGCCATCGCAGCATCCCCATGGTCATGTGATTGTGATTTGGTGCTTGGCAACCAACATGCATTTACAATGATTTCTGCATCCGGCAATCATATGATCACCATTTGCAACCTTCACAGCTGGTTTCTGACAAGCAAAGTCAATGGGGAAGCTGGCAGTAAGTCACAAGTTGCGGTCACGTGATGTCATGCTTAATGACCTTGGGTGATTCGCTTAATGACCACAGGAGAACTGAAGTTGTAAGTTGAGCATGGTCATGTGATGTTTCACTTAACAACTGTGCCACTTAGAACAGAAATTGTTGGTCCCAATTGTAGTTGTTAAGTGAGGATTACCTATATTTTCCATTTGTTACCCTGTTGAATTGTCCTACAACTTCTGGTTTTCTTTCTTTTCTTTTTTTTGGTGAAAATGCTGCAACAATGTATTTTGATGTCTAATACTGGAAGAAGCATTAATTTGCATATTAGGACATAACTCTCTGAGTCTTAAAACCAGCTAGTCTGAGTGGTGGAACAAACTGTTATCAGGAAGGGGCAGACATATAAGTATGATGCATGAATGTATGTAGTTCAATTGCAATGTAGCTCAATTCTAAGAAACTGCTCTATTGTATATATTCCATTTTAGGATTAGTTTTCCCAGACCCATCACTTTCTTAGATCTCCCTCCAATAATACATGGATATGAAATATAGAGGTAAATCCAAACCTTACCTGCTTATGGAGGTACTGCTAGAAGGCTGGCTTCTCTGTGTCCCTCTAAAAGCAAAATAATTCCATCTTCTAACTGTTACTGTCTTGCGTCCTCCTTCCCTTCTCCCTAACTGGTGCTTTTGTTTTTATAAATTAGTCTGAAGGTCAGAAGAGTATGAGGAGTGGCTTATGCTGGGAAGTAAATTATTATCCTACTATTGGCTCTGAGCGGATGAAAATACTGAAGATAGTGGTGGTGGAGGAGGATAGTTATTCTCACTGGAGGATTAGAGGCCAACTCAGCTTTCCTGGGAAAATGACAAGTATTTAAGCAAGGTTTGTTTTCTGGAAGCAATTCACATGCTAGAGCTGAGCAATTAAGATATGTGCTACTTTTTAAATGCTAGCAGAAAGTCTAGAAAGTGTGAGTACAGATAGGTCTCAATTCGTGCAGTTAATCAATCCCACAAAATCCTCACATTATTTGAATATGCACTATTCAAAGAGATATTCCTATGGACAATTTGTTAATTGGTTCCAGCTTGATGGAATTAGGCAATGAAAAATTTTAAACATATTTTTTTTATATAGATATTAATGAAATATTACAGTAAAGGATAAAAGTATATACTTATAACTTAAATTCATGGTTAACAAAGTCACAGAACAGTTATAGAAAGTAAAATAAAAAAATTCTAAATATCATTTCTAAAGATAAGCTTACACTGACAAAAACATCTTTATTGTCTCTCAAAATATTTTAGCAGTGTAGACTGAACTGTTTTCTCTTTCTTTAAATCTTCATATATACGCTGGTAGATGCAGAGTGCTTTATCCGCATCCTGGCAAATTTACATGCTTCAATCGAGGTTAGGGTCAGCATCCATAATTTTTTGCTTCATGACTTCTACAGCTTGAAAAGTATTTTCAAATTCCTTGACAGTGAACTCCTTCACTTGCACATTACTGTTCTCCTCTGATGGAATCTTCCTTTTCTTCATTTTGCACACACAAAGATTAGCAGTGTCTAAAACCCCAACCACAACTCTGCATGCACTAGCCTTAATTGCACACACACTAGCCTCACATTAACTGAATTTTGGGTTCCATTAAACGTGACCTGGTATCAATTTACAATTTGTACTAAATCAAATATCGCATTATTTGAACTTGTACTGATTGCCACCTACCTGTACTGAGTCTCTGTCTACATTTATGAAGGAACAGGTAACTCTCCAACCAGTGCATTCTCCCCATCAGACCTCATGCACTGCCATCTGTACTTCCCCCCCACCAACTTTTCTACGTGATAGGTTTTTCAAAATCCATTTCTTTCCATCCTGTGTTTAGAATCAAAATGCTTCCCACTCCTTTTATGTAAAAATTCCCAACCCCTCTGGACAGTGGAGAAGACCAAATTGTATCTGCCCACCATGTAACTATTATAGATGAGTAGACTCTCAGGGAAAAATGAAACAAGAACAACCCTATGAAATGACACTGATCACTCACATCTTTAAATGCTCAGGGATTAAATTTCAGAATTTTAAGAGCTAAGTGATCAAAATGCTCTATCTGGATAGATAAATTTCTCAGTTTTGCTTTTTGCCACATCAGATGGTTGAAAAGTTGAGTGCAGAATCTGAGGTCCCCGGGCCATTCTGTGACAAAGATTTCAGGCTATTTCAGAACATCTTTAAAAAAAATGAGATATGAACAATTAAGCAATGATTAGATTAGGAAGTATATAAAAGGGGAACTCATGCTGAAGCCACTTGAAGTGGACAGTTCAGTTCCTTCTTAGGCATATAGTTTAGACATTTCTGGTAAGCAAGTACTTCACAGTCTTGATATAGATAGTGACTGGTGTGAAGGCTGTACTATGCTACACATACACATAGAAATACAATTTTATTGTTTTGACCATCAGTGATAAACCATGCATACTAAGCTAACTTTATAAGGTTTTGATAGGTTTTCTGTCTGGTTTAACCTGTAATAAAATTGAGTTCTGGAAAAAAGAAAGAAAAACACTTTTTGCCTCAGGTAAAGATTAATACTGTTTATGCAAGACCTAGAAAGACATATAGCCTAAGGGAAGTTTGACAATATACTTCAAAAGCTCTAAACTAATGGCTTAATTAAAATAGACCTATACAAGGGAATTTTTGAATAGAACAGAAATATAGGGCCATTGTAAACTCTGAGTACAGTTCTCAGAGTCTTAAAAAATTGCCATTGAGATATAGGCATTCTTTTAAAAGTCTGACTGAAGGGGAACATGGTTAAATTATTAATTGATGATTAAAAATTACTTGCATAAATTATTAAATGGAAATTAATTATGTTATTAATTACCATATTAAATTTAAATTAAGTTCAATTTAATTTTGGTCTCAGACCCATCTACTTTTTAGCATGCAGGCCCATGCCACAGGACTTAAAGCTCAGCCTGGAAATTGATGTACATCTCTGGTTTAAAACATCACATTTCTTGTCAAGTCCATGTTTAATAATGAATTTACAAGTACTAGTAAAAGTTTATCTGTATTTTATTGTCATTTGCTCCTTCTTTCAATTCTGTATTAAATATGCATACTTGCAAGACTTGAGGCAAGTGAGGCCAGCAGTTCCAGGCCAGATATTATTACACAAACATGTAACAACTACTTATCCTGAAGGCTGCTAAGATGCACTTTGCCAAGTATGCATTCATTTGGAAGAGCAGAAGGAAGAAATCTCAAATTTAAAACTCTGAGAATATAAGTATCTACACCTCTGCACTAGCAATGGACATTCAACTGTTCTCTATGGCTTCATTCTTGTATGCAGTTCTTCATTCTAGCCAAGCACTGCCTAAGAATTCTTTAACCAAGTGAAATCAAGGAATCAAGCTAAGGTATGATGTTCCAATTCATGATTTACTACCAAGTCCAGATCAGGAAGCCTGAAAGTATTGTATGGGGATTAAATATCTGGTAAATCATGTGTAATTGTTGTAATTGTTGAAATTCACTTTCCATTACTCTTTTCCACTTGCATATGTGTGTGTGCATGTGCATGCATGCATGTGGGAGTATGAAATGAACTGTATAATACATTAGAAGTAAACAGCACTTTTTAACATTACATATGTTATCAGCATGTCAAATCATGACTAATGGGAGGTGAACTACTAACACAAACAAGCCCTGAGGACTTCATCAGGATCAGAATGTCCTAAGTTAAAACTGAAAGTGACTGAGTGCTGGTTATCCATCAGTAAATTTTCCATCCTTCTGTTATTCTCTAACATTGCATTTGAAAATAAGTGCACATGGACTTGGGCTGGGACAGAAACATTTTCCTTAATGCGATCATTTCTTACTTGCAGATTTAATTCCACGTAGTACTTTTTGGCATGTGCTTCTGGGATGACATTTCATGACCACAGATAGTCCTTGGATTAAGGCTATGCCATTTCAAATCTTATGATGACTAGATTTTACATTACTGTTATTAGATCATCACTAGTGTATAATAATGCTAATTTCAAAGATAAAAGTACAGTGGTGTGTGTTCTTATTGACAGACAGCATGCAGTATATACCCTACTAATAACTTTGTTGGATCTGATCAGAATCCATCTAATCTAGAAGTGAGGAACCTGTGGCCCTTCTGATATAGCTGAACTATATTCAGCATTCTTGAACATTTTTTTTTTTTTTTGTCTGCACTCAGTCATTACTGACCCTGCAGTGACTGCCTGGACGAATCCTTGCAGTTTTCAAGGCAATTGTTTTCAGAAGTGGTTTGCCAGAGCCTCCTTCCTAGAGCAGAGCCCAGCTGGCGAGCGCAGGAGGCGGGGTTTCCGTTGCTCCGCGCCCTTTTCGGGCGAGCGCGGTTTCACGCTTATCGGCAACTGGTCCCGTCTCTCTGTGCAAGGCGCTGCCAGCATTTTTCCTCCCACCGGAGTGAGAGTACCCATTTATCTACTCACGTAAGTTTTCGACCTGTTGGGTTGACAGGAGCTGGGGAGGAAACAGGAGCTCACCCTGTTAATGCGAAGGCTGGACTCGAACCGCCGAAGCGTCAGCCATTTCTGGCCGGCAACTTTCAGCGTCATGATTTGAATTGCTAGGAATCCTAGTTCATCCACATTTGGCAGTAATAAATTCCTGATGCCAGATATAGTCCAGCAGTGTGGACTGTTTTCAGTAGTTGGCAGCGTACCTGATTTTCAGGCAGCCATTGACACGAATTCTTCCAATATGACTGCTTTAGGTTATAGGTGTATCTTGCAGATGCTCTTAGGTACGCAAATATACTGATATCCTTGGACCCTGTCTGTATAGTCATTGATGGTAGCAAATAAAAGTTAACAAGTTACATTTTCAATCTTTATATATTGCTTTGTCTTAGTGAAAATAAAATCTTGTCTTCCTCCCCACTGCTAAGAATTCAAACAAATAGTTCTCGTATCAGCAACAGCAATAGGTAGTTTTCTCAAGACAAGTCTGATGGGGGCTGGCCTGTCAAAACATAACTTTGTACCTGCATGGTGGTACTGTCTCTGAAGAGCCAAACTGCCATCACCATTTTATTTTTTTATAGATATCATATTTCGACCATTCATATATCCTTGTAAAAATCACCATGAAGTAGTTCAGGCTGAAATGGTGGTTGGCCGAAATGAGCTTCACATCTGGGCATACTTAAAGAAGTTTTCAGCCCAACTGCAATTGTATTTGGCATTACAGTACCGGTAACTGGAATTCTCAAGTTGCTTCAATTCTGTAAATTGTCTTCAGTGCAGGCAATGAAGGCTTATTTTGAACCAAGGGCAGAACAAACTTATTGCCCATAAGAGTGCTCAGGCTTTGGATTTATTTTTATTTCTAGATTATAGTTCCCTAAAGAAAAAACAAAATAATAAAATAATAGTATAGAAATAAGCCTTGCTTCCAAAAACATAGTGCATGTGGAAAACAGAGGGCATTCAAAGCTGTCAAATTTATGTATGTTAGTTTGGCAAACTTTGGGATTGCCACAAATCTTCAAATGCATAGTAGTCAACATTAAATGTTCAAGGATTTTACTTTGTAGATATTCATACAGAATGACAGAATTGGGCAATTGAAGAAAAAAAAGAGTATCTGATATTTTTGTTCTTTTATTTTGTTTTGTTTAGGGAAAAATGTTCTCTGAAAAAAGTCCTGAACATGTTTCCTGTTTTCTTGTTCTTCCTGGCTCTTTCTAACTACTGTTTTCAATTGTCTGATACAGCTTCAGCATTTTGGCCTCTAAGTTGGAACATGATAATAAAGGATCATATAATGCAGCCTTCCCCAATCTAATGACCTCCAAGTGTTGTTTCTAAAACCACAGCTCCCAACTCTTCAGGCTAGCATATTTGGAGGTCACTTGAAGAAGGGTGATACAGTGCCTATCACAGAGTCAGTTAGATTTCACTGAGAGTTAAGCTAACTCAAGCACATTCACAAAATTTTTATTGTTACTGGACCCAGGAGTTGTGCCTTTTTTGTAGCGGCTCCTTCCCCCATAGAACGGCATCCTCCCAGAGATTTGGATGGCTTCCACCTTGTTAGCCTTTCATAAGATACTTAAAACCTGGCTGATCCCCCAGGCATTTTGGCCATGACGTGAGCTGTACTAGTTGACTGGTTGTTGATGTAGTGTTTTTGGTAAATGGGAAATGTTTCTTGACCCTGAACTTGGTTTGTTAGAATATAGTTGCTGTTGCTTGTTTTATGGTATTGGTTTCTAAATTTTGTGTGCTACCCAGAGTCTTGATTGAGATGGCCAGCCAAATAAATTGTTTAAATGAAACAAAATAACTCCCATTGGCAACAGTTGCATTTAAGTGTTTGTGCTGATGTTGGGGTTCTTTTATATCAGGCTCAATTGTGGAATCTCATAAGGAGGCAGAAGTGGGAATTCAGGATCAGATCAGATCTTCAGAGGCTGAAATTTTCCTATAACCTTAGAAGGAGAAACTCAACACAGCCCTAGGAGGAGAAGTAAAAAGAAGGTGTCTATGTATTTACAGTATTTGCTGCCATATGCAATCAATATTAATATAATAAAATTATTTCAAAATTGGCTGGTGGCTGTCTATAGGGTAAAGGTTGCAGCGCATATTTTACAAGCAAAAGATCAGTCTCCAGTATCATCAATTGGGAAGGACAGTCTGACATCCTTGAAAGTCAGCCAAGTAGAGAATCCTGAGCTAAATGGCCCAAAATCAGAAAAAGCATGGTAGCACCCTTGGTAGCACTTTTTCCAATTACCAAATAATTTTTTTAAAAATAAATAAAACGTTTAATAAAATTTGTTAGTTGGAAAAGGTGCTACCAAACTCCTCCTGATTTTTTGCCACCTAACATGGCTCTCTTCCTACAATGTCTAAATGTCCCTGATCCAGTGATTCAGTCAAAGCTTGCTTCTTTTGCTCCAGTGAGCTGAAATCCACCCTTTTAAACATGTAATAAATTCTATTAATTGTATTCATTTTATTCATTTTATTTTACATACATTATTAAATAAACGATTCATAAAATCTGAACAACAAAAACATCCATTCTACATAATTTGTATAATTCCATAATAACAATAACATAATAAATTATTGTTATTGTAAAACACTGACAAAACATATCACATCTTGCTTTTTCTTTTAGATTAACCTTCTGCATACTCAGGACACGATGTTCCAGAATAGCTGCACTAGATACAATTATAGTATTTCCATCATGAAAACACAAAAGTGCAAATATCAAAAGACAAACCAAACAAGTGCAAATGAATGAAAGTGCAAAAAAGCTTCAAATTTATGAAAACATTTCTTGTGACAACATTATATTTGTCTATTATAAAGGCTACTGCCTTAAATAAAGGACTTCTTTGCAGGATTTGTCATACAGTGACTGTCATCTATCTGATATTTCCACTTCTCTCATCTTTAGAATAATTCAGCAGCCCAAGAAACATGAGAGGAAGAAGGTAAAAAATCAATTTTTTTTAAAAGACTTTTCTGTCTTCCATTGCACTCAAGCCCAAAATAAGCCTAAATACAGTAGTAAACTCACTTTGCCACTGGAATTTGGATTTCACATTTCAAAAGTGCTTAAGTTAGAGGGTCAAGACTGGATTGTAGGGATGAGAATAATCAAGATTGCAAGAGACAGGAATTTCTCCTATCTGGCACTCACATATATGGCTGGGGCAAAGAAAACCAAAGAATCATATGGTTTAAAACAGGAGCCTATATAATGAATTATCAATTCAGCAGGCTTAGTTAAAATGTTAAGCATCATGATGATTTCTGTTGTGCGAAACAAGCCTTAGCTGCCCATATTTGAGATAGGTATCTGATCTCCTGATAAAGAGCTCTGAAGGAATGTCGGTATGAAAGCAGTGGTGAGATAATTGCTCTTAAGAACAGTTTCAGACTATCAGTTTTCTATGAAGTTAATACATTTCACACAGTTTACCAATCTATCAAAACAAATTCTGAGTTTTTAAAGTAATTTTTTGTGGCTGAGAACATATCCTTAAGTCATTTAAATCCCATTTATCTGTTGATTAATGCACTTTTTTGCCCATCTCCTGTTCTAGTTAATAAAAATTATGAACAGAATCAAGTCCCTGCACACATTTCGCTAGCTTGAGAAGGAAAAATACAAATGAACAAGCACTGTGTTAGGTTGCTAGCCCAATCTTGTACTGGAACTACTCAAGCACTGACTGGGACACAAAGCAGAAGATTGAATTTAACGCTCCACTCCTACACTTGCTACATGTAGTGTAAATAGATTGAAACAATTGCAAGGAACATGATCCAGGGCACATACATGCTATAATTTGTGACAATTACAGGTGAATAATAACATCACCCCAACACATGCTCAAACATTCACCATGTTGTGAAGAATTATTGTTACCTCTGGAACCTTACTACTCCCTGCTATATTACTTCTATGCCAATAGACTGGGATGTTGTACAATTCTATCACTGACCAGTATAAAATCAAATGAATCCACTAGGTTTAAGCAGCTGTCTCTTTAATTTATCATTTCTCAACAATTTATTCTAGTCTCCTTTCCACAACTTTAAGTTGGGGTATTGATGCAATTTGTGTTTGTATATCTCCAATTATACACATCATTAATTATGGTGAATTGATCCCTGTTAGTTCCTAGTCAACAGAAGACAAAGAAATTAAACTAAAATAAATAATTCCACCAGTAGCAATGCAAAAAATAAAAGGTCTCTATGGAGCTTCCTTATGGAATCAGTCAAACTGTTATCATCAGCATATATGGAAGATGTTCTCAGGCTCTTGGGCCTGGTGTCTGCTTGATTGTCTTGCTTGGTCTGAGAAGATATGACCTAAAGCTTACAATGGAAGCACAGTTAGGAGACAAACATAGAATCTCAGGTTGCTGTGGAGTTACTTAGCTCAGGAGACATTTTAGCTGCCACTGGCTCCTTTGAAAAAAAGAGAAGCCACTATTAAGATGCTTGAGACAAAATAACTCCTAAGGTGCCTGGTGCTGGGGAAAACATGCCCTACTGGAATGAGGTTTTAAGAATCAGCCTGACACTTTGGTAGTATCTAGGCTCTGTGGAGGTCTCCTGATGACTAACTAGATGCAACTGCCAACTATTATACAAGGAAAGAGTATGAAAGGAGCTGCCAGACCAGTGATCAACCCAGCCTGTACAAGCTATTCAGAGTGGTAGAAGCTCTCCAAACTTTCTGGAAGTGGTCTTCATTGGCCTTGCTCTTTGGTGACAGCAAAGCAATTAAACAGAACTCTGGTGAGGCCAAGCTATTTTTTGACTGACATCTGCTATCTTTTAGAGCTAATCCTCTATAACAACATTTACAGCATGAGTGAGAAAACCTTTTGGACTGGGGGTATATTTGGAATTTTGAGAAATGTGGTATATACACTCAAAATGGCTTAAATAGACTTGTCTATTCACAAAACTGCTGCCACAGCCAACATAACCAATTACAAAACACCCATTTAATAGAAGCAAACAAGCCCTCCAGTATGCTTTCTACCATGCTGGTGGGATCCTGGATGCCATAACTTTACCTGTCCTTGCTTAACAGTGAGCATCTTCCTATCAATTAAAGTCATTTTTCCCTCCTGTACAATCATTCATGAACAGGAGGGAAGTACAGTAACTTAATAATTAAACAAAAAACATTTCAGAAAGTCAAAGAGGAAATACAACATTTGAAATCTAGGGAAAATTTCCCTGAATCCAAACTACAAGATGAAGAATGTTTTGGACCAAGAACCTCAAGTGACCATATATTGCAATTGTGTACATACATAAGATCCATCAGAAGCTGATTTCAACTGAAGAAATAAGACTTTGGGAGGAAGAAACTGCAGGTTGAAGATGGCTCTGCAAAAAGTGGAGCCAATGACCACAGTGAAGAACCAAGAGCTGGTGAGTAGACCAGCTCTTCAAAACCTCTCTGGACAAGGAGAGCACGGGAGATCACCCACATGTGCTCCAAACAGTTGCTCCTCACAAGGAGACTGCAAGACAGTGGTCCCCGGTAGGTTGTAAGCACTGGGAGAAAACAGGAATAGCCACCTTGCTTGCAACCATGGTCAACAGCTTTTAAAGGACACTAAGTTCACAAACTTAATCATGTTCGGAAATTGCTTGTTAACTACTTTTAAGCTATTAGAGACCTTAATGAAATAACATTTTAATAGGTTTAAGAATTTTTTAAAAAATGGAAATAAACAGCAAAAACCTAAATAAGATTTTGATCCTAGAAAGTTCTAAATGGATTAAGTGTCCAGATAAATTTGGAATAAGATTTTGGAATTAATTATAAAGAATCCTTCCCATGGGAAATAGATTTGTTTGGACTTTGCAAGACAAAATAAAGATAAGCAATTTTAAAAATTGGACACTAGAGGGAACTAAAAAATTTAGTTAAAGGAGAAAAATAAACAAGCCTGATTAACAACTAATTAACTGGGATGTATAAAATAGCACAACACATTTTAACATTGAAAATACTGAAGGACACTTTTGAAAAATAATCAGAAGTTAGTATCAACAATGTCAATAGCAATGTTTGCTTCTATGGATAGACTGTGTCCAAAAGATATTATGGAAGAAATGGCTGTTGAGGAACAAGTTTTATTTGACAAGACAGAGAAGGTACTGAAAATGGATTTACAAATGACAGGTTACGAAAATGATATGGAAAAGGATGTCTCACTGGACATACAGAAGAAACTGGTTGATGTGTTAAAAATCAAAAGGAAAATACAAATAATAAACCAGGAAAATGACCTGGGTAATTCTTTTATATTGGATTTACAAAAAAGGGTTGTTACAGCTCTGAAGAATTTTGTGAGAAGGGACAAAGAAAAAATGAAAAGAAATCAAAATCTAGAACATTATTTGAATGAACTAAAGATTAAGACTGTTAGAAGTAAAAGGAATTGAAAGTTGGTTTATTTGATCAAGGTTAAAATAAGACATGTTGTTATTTCTGGTAACTCTTAATGGCCTTTCTGCTGACACTAGGACTGAAAAGATGATGCTTTATATGATTTGTCTATAGATGAGAGACGGGGTATGGGATGAAGAGATCATTGGTTGTAAACTAAGAGGGGGTGAAGAGTTACAAAAATTGTTTATACTTGCTGTGATGAAGGTTGGAAGTCACTTCTTTATATATTTCTTTTCTCTCTGTTCATTATATTATTTTTTTTTTCTTTCTTTTAGTTTGTATTAGATTTTACTCTTGTAATTAAAATCCTTAATAAAAATTTCATATGTATATATGATTTCAGCTGAGCCAAACAAAGGAATCTAAAATGGTTCAAGAACCGAGCTGGACTGCCTACATCTTTCAACGGTAACACATTTGGTGGGACAATGACAGTAGTAGCAACTCCATCAAAAAGGGCCTCAGCATCACCCAAGCATTCCTGAACCAGCTATCCCATTCCTCAGTTTCAGGTTCAAAGATGAATCCTTTGTCATTCTCAATAGGCCACCCATGGAGTTCTAAAGTTGCATCTCACATTCAGGAGAAATGCATTTGGAAATTTAACAAAAGTTAATAAGAACAGAATAATGGCTTTTTCTTCTTTGAAGGGTTTGCTTCCTACAAGTGGCTGCCCTATATAAGTAATTGCGCAGCAAACTAGACTTACCATGATTTTGTCAAAAACAAGACTTTAAAGTCCACATCCATTGTCAAGAATCATTTAGGTATTCCAGGAGGTTTTTTATTTCTGTGGATAAAAAGTATATCTCTTTGGATATAGAAAGAGTTTGGCACATTCATCATTGGCATCTATTGGAAGGGTTGATAAGAGATGCGGAACTTCTTTCTTCTTGGCACTGTGCTTCTTAGGAACTAAACATGATGCTTAGAGGGAACACAACAAATTGATACTAGGGGACCACTTATTAAGAAAGAGGAAAACTGAGATACACATTTGTTTCAAACAGCAAGTAGCCAATAGTTAAAAGGAAAAAAGCCAAATATGTCTTAGGTATTTCATAATATGTCAAAACACTGCATTTCCATGGGTACTTGTATGGAAATTAAAAAACAGACTTCAGAGGCCACATTTATATCTGGCATGTTGGTGGTATGGTTAAAGAAAATTATCCTTGCCTTCATAAACTGAAGTAGAAGAAAGAAAAAAAGTGTGTTCTTAAGGAGCTTTATCACGTTGCAAGTTAGATCTAAGAAACTGAGATCTCACTCTGATCACAAAAGTCTTAGCTCAACCATCATATCCAGGGCAATGATTCTATTATCCAGGACCACTGACAAGTTCATACAAGAGTTGGAAGAATTGAGAGGAAAAGTTCCAAGAAGAAATCTAAATTACTGAAATTAGAAGAAATTGCTAAATCCAACAGGACCATCCCAAGATATTTGGGTACCTGACACGGAAAATTCATATGGCTTTCTAACATTCTTTACAAAAGTAAAGACAACAATAATAACTTAACAACAAAATCCTGTATTTTAATGAAATTCAAACTCTACTGTCTATGACCACCTTTTCACCTTGCCTAAATGGGGGAGTGGCATTACAACTCCTGCCTTTTCTTCCATGTGGGTGCAGCATAAGTGGCTCAACAGAATGACATATGATTGTTAGTCATTATCAAGAAGATACAGGAAAACCCCTATGTAGCTAGCAACAGAATTATTGATTAATTGAATGTTTACAGCACACCTTAAACTGTTAAGGTGAAACTATAAAAACAATCTGCCCTTTAAATAAGAACAGTTTCTGATCTATGTTGTGAAATAGCAAAATATAAACATTTGGCACACACGTTGAACTGAATACTGACTAATGGGACAAAGTTGATGCAGTCAAAGAATCTGAGAACTGCTGCATTGCACAACATATTTTCCTCACTTCATATATCTCATAGCCAATGTGACAGGATAAAGTTAGCTAGCTCTGCATTGCATTATTCTTTGACTGAGGGGAATGTTTTCACTTATTGCAAAGTATTAATATTGTTACTTTGCTAATCTTGTTTTCTGATCCTATATGCCCTATATCACTCATAGTCAAATCTCTGATAATTAAGAAACTGACTTTTGCCCAGAAAAATCAGATGTTGAAATTGCTTCCAAATACTGTACATGATACCAATATATCCATAGCAGTGGATATACTGCAAAACAATAATTGCTAATCCAGGCACACTGTGGAATGTAAGAATTCAAGCAATCACAGTTGATAGGTGAAAGCCACAGCAGGTTAAATTCAATAGCAAATCTGATCATAAAACCCATGTTTGTGTGCCATCAAAACCAACAGGAGAACTTAGCAGAATTTCTGGCATCAGGCAAGTCATTCCTGGAAATTTCTTAATTAAACATGATCAGGACAGAATTCAAAAAGGCTAATACAACGTAGGAAGAAAGGAAGGCAGGAAGGCAGGAAGGAAAGGTGCTTTGCATGTAAACAAAAATGAAGACTCGGAGAGAGCAAGTTGGCAGGATTTTACAACTGCAGCAGTCAAGAAGGTCTCAATTCATCCAAGACAGACAGACAAGAGAGTCTGGCAGTTTCTGTGTGGAGGAAAGTCAAATGCTGTATTGGCTAGTTCATTTTAAGGTATCATCAGCATTTTTGAACATAAGGATGGCATTGTAGATTTTAAGTGCTGGGCCAAGTTTTACACTCATAATCTTCACAATATCAGCCTGAGTCAGCAGAAGGAAGGCCTCACCATCAATCATCTGTGGAAAAGAAATGTCTGTTTAACTATAATACATATACAGAAACAGATTAAACATCCAATGTTTTAATCGCATTGTAGTGCTAGCAGAAGTTGCAAAATAAGACAGTTCAGAAAGGTAAAGAGGTCCACAAACTTTATTGCATTCACCAGTAAGCAGGTTGAACAAAACTGTAATGGTAAGACTGTTTTAATGCATACTTCAAAAAGGATTCACAGTGAAACATTTTATTATGTTCAAGATCACGTCATAAAAAGTTAAAACAACCAAACAATCTGAGAATACAGCAAAATCTCAGTTAAATGAATAACTTACTTCTGCTGTCATCTTTGAACATAGCAAAACTTTATGTCTTGGGCATATAATTTAGGGATTAAATAGATAATTGTAGGGTGCTTATCTTTCAGGAAAAACTCTAAATACAGATAGTCCCACTTATCAGCCACTCGTTTCAGCGACTGAAGTTGCAATGGCACTGAACGAGTGGTACTTATGACCAGCCCTCGAAGTTCCAGCTGTCACAGTGCCCCCACGATCATGTGATTGCGATTTGGGTGCTTGGCAACCAGCTTGTACTTATGACGGTTGCAGCATTCCGTGGTTACATGATTACCATTTGTGACCTTCCCTGACAGCTTTCCACAAGCAAAGTCAATGGAAAATCTGACAGGGAAGATTGCAAGTCACTCTGGTAAGTACCCCCCCAGCCTTCCTGCGCACTGCACCAACACCCTCCTTTCCTTGGCCTCTCTCGCTTGTGCAGACCCATGCCCTCCTTTCTTTGGCCTCCCTGTGCTCACACTGATCTGCGCTCTTATTCCCTTGGTTTCTGTGCACTCACGCCCTCCTTCCCTTGGCCTCCTGTGCTCACACCGACCCACACCCTGCTTAACGACCAGTACATCTTGGGGTTATGATGGCAACTGGGATTGCCCTGATTGCCGTCGCTAAGCAATGTGGTCACATGACATCGTACTTTACGACTGCATCACTTAGCGACAGCAATCCTGATCCCAACTGTCAGTGTAACCCGAAGACTACCCGTACCATTGGTTAGAAGGTCAGACAGTCTATCTATTAAGAGTTGGATTAGTTGGGAGAGCAATTCCTTCTAAAATCTACACCTGAGAAAGACATGTTCTAAGGTATCAATTTAATCAGAGGCACAGGGGCATCATCTGTGCAAAAGGAATAAAAAGGATTCACAAATGGTGCATCAAAACTGCTGATGCCTGAAAATGGATGCAGATACTTTCAAAAGTCACTTTAAAGACACAGCTGCTTTCTTCATCATGTTTTAAATATGTATTGTCCTCACATAAAATAATAATTCACAGACAAAACTCTCCAGCAAAGAAGAGAAAGTAAACACTGGTATAGGACAGAGTATGTCCCTTGTTCTATATACAAGAAACAGTAAAGGAACAAAAAACTAAGAAGCCATGATTACTGGCTCCCCGCATTTAGTAGAAAATATGCACACAGGGCTGCATATGATCCCTGCTATTACATTTTTTTACATGTTAAAGATAACTTAATTTGTACCTTTCCTATGTAACCTGGTATCATATACACATATACAGATCACATATACTCACAAAATTTATGGTATTTACAAATGAAAAATGCAGAATTCACATGTTGAAATCATAGTAATTTTAAATATAGTCAGCCCCTTCATGTCATTTCCATCTCTTCTGGTTTCCTTTTTGGGTAGCAGATGGAAAATTAACTTCCTAAAAGGCTGAAGTAAATGTGGCAGAGGTAGGAGACACTAAATTGGCCTGCAGATTTCCCCCTCATTTTAGTATAATCTTCCTAACAAATCTGCTTTCTTACTCCACATGTCAAGGAATTTTTTTATAAGGCCATAGCCTACTTGGGAGAGCCAGTTTGATGGAGTGCTAAGGCATCAGGCTACAAATCAGGAGCCCATGAGTTCTAGTCCCGCCTTAAGCATGAAGCCAGCTGGGTGACCTTGGGTCAATCACTCTCTCAGCTCTAGGAAGGAGGCAAGGGCAAACCACTTCCAAAAAGTCTTGCCAAGAAAACTGCAGGGACTAGTCCAGGCAGTCACCAAGAGTCAAAAACTGACTTGAAGGTGTGCACGTGTGCACACGCATATACACACATACACAAACAGCCCACTACTCTACCTCATCTCTGAAGAGTTTTGCTTGGTCCTCACAACCTGTTAATGTCTGTACAAAGCTGAAGACCTTTGGAGAAAAGGCATACAGACAGTAATTAAAGAAAAGAAAGAGAGGAAAAGAGAATAGCAGTTTTCTCTATACCAACAGTTCCTAAGCTTTTCCTTAATGTGACCTACTTCACCATCAGAAGCTCTTGAAGCCCACCTATAAGCCAAGATGGCATCTGGAAGATACTGAACCATGTTGAATACAAAATTATTTAAATTTATTTCATTAAAATAAATTAAATAAACAAAGCAGGAATGTGGTATTTCTGCCTCATATCTTGCAAGACTTGGGGGAAGAATACAAAAAATTCATGGGAGTTCAAACAAGCAAATCAACACGTGAGATACTGAGTATTAAAAAAAGTCTACTTTGGCACCTGCATTGGGGATTACTTGAAGTATTCTTCTGGTCTCCAAGGTGGGAAACCATACAGTACACATTATGGCCATGCAGTACTTCTGATTTGATTCCAGAAAGTTGCTGAGGAACATGTGGGGGCATCCATGTTGTACGTGTCTGCAACTATGTAAAGCAGCCACTTTTTCCCCCAAGGATCACATGCCAGCTACAGAGAGGAGTTATGCAATCCTGGGGAAGGGCATGTCTGTTTTGAAGAGTTACATTTACATTCCCACATGCTCCAAAGCATCTTTTCCAGTTTATTTCAGAAACACTGAGCAGTCCTAATATACATGTACATGCTCCTGTCCCAACTGTATCTTTGGATGAACTATGTTATTTCTATCATTCCAGACTTTCAATCCTGTTTGCCAAAGTAACAAAGATAAAGGAACAGAAAACATTTTTTTTTTAAATGGGTTAAATAGTTTGTTTCTCACTATCTTAATTTTATTATGAATTCAGCTACAGTTTGAAATTTTATCTTGTATTGCGTCCTGCTTTGTTTCTATTTTTATACATTTATTTATGCATAAATTTCTTCATGTATTTTTTTTAAAAATACCATTAATAGTCTAATACATGGGTGAATTTAAAGATACAAAAATAGTAAAAAAAAACAAACCCTCTCTCATATTTTCCTTACAACATGCACTTTGGGCCTCAGAGCAAATGCTCAGAGCTCTAAGCAAGATGTTTAAGATCTTTCTGAAAAATTAATTAAATTGCTGGAAATCCTATTTAATGCACTTCTGGTACTGGACTAGTGATGGTTTTTGAACAAATCCAGAAAGCAGGAAACTTGCATTATACCAAACTGAAGTAGGCAGTCCCAGCATATCTTGCTGTTGGCCATGCTGATTTGGTATGCTGAGAGTTGTAGTTCAGCACTCACTCAAGGGCTACGAGTTCCCCATCTCTGTTTTACTTATTTGAGACAGCATTCTAGAGCACAACTGAATGAGGGAAAAGATACAGGTAGTCCTCACTTAACATCTATTTGTTCAGTGACCATTCAAAGTTATGACGGTGCTGAAAAAACGGACTTGTGACCAGTCCTCGAACATACAACTGTCACAGCACCCCCTGCAGTCATGTGATAAAAATTCAAATCTGCCTGAATTTATGGCCGCCCCCTGACTCCACCACACCCACTGCCCATGCTCCCTTGCATCCATCCACAGCGTTAAGGATTGTCCTGGCCAGTAGTGGCGCACAGCAAGGTTCAGCGCTAAGGATTGTCCCGGCTGGCAGTGGCGTGCAGTGGGCGGGAGCAGCAGGAGCGGTGGTAGGTAGGCAGGCAGCCAAAAGGGCAGAGATGGGGGAGAGATAGGTAGGTGGAGAAAACTGTGGCAGTCCCTTTCCTTGGAAGAATTGAGGCTCAGGGCTTGGAGGGACCAAGCCAGGAATGGCTTGGACTGGGGTGGGTCCTTGTCTAATGACTGCATGGGATTCACTTAATGACAGCAACAGGGACTGACCAAACTGCCATCCCTAAGTGGGGTTGTCATGTGATGTTTTGCTTAACAACTGCTTTGTTTAGCAACAGAGTTGCCTTTCCCAATTAGGGTTGTTAAGCGAGGACTACCTGTAATAGAAATCACTGTAATACCAGAATAATGTCCTGAGCAACTGAATTCTGGATCAGAAAAAAAATGTTCTCTAATTCTACATGAACTGTATTTCACATACAGTTTCAAGGTTTCTTCTTACAATTTTTTCCCCCAATTTTTTTCTGACATCAGCAGAAATAGAATAAGTTGACATCTTTGGAGTACTTTGTGTACCAAGAGAAAATGGGTGCAGGTACACTTGATGACTACAGCCATGAGGATATGTGCAAAGATGGAGTGATACAGGTATGGTGGTGTCATTACAGATCCATGCCCAGTTTCTTGCTTAAACCTATATTTTGGACATTCTTACCTCATCAATTGTCCACTTGGCCACAGTGGATGCTGTGATCCCAGCTACTCCAGGCAGAAGCTTACAGTGCTGTTCCCAGCAGAGGGATAAGGAACGGTCAGGATGTGCTGACAAGGCTGACATAAAGAGAGACTGGTGCATACTATCTGATGAAATGGCTGACAAGAAGATTTATAATATGTCAAATTAGATTGGGAAATAATTAAAAAAAAAACCCTCAGAAAAAGGCACTAGCAAACCACTTCTGTAACACTGTCAAGAAAAAATGTGTGGATGCAATCATCAGTTGAATTCAGCTCATGGGTACTTTCATCATTTTGAAGTCTGGAGAAACTGGCCTTTTCTTCAAGCTCTATGACAACTTTCCCCAACCCAATATGTTGAGATTACACCACCCAGAATTCCTGGTCCTCCTAGATTTCTTGGTGGCTTTCAGTATCATTGACCATGGTATCCTTTGGGACTGGCATTGGGAATTGGGAGTAGGAGGCACTGTTTGCAATGGTTCTCCTCCTCCCCCAGTGGCCTGTTCAGTCAGTGTTGTTGGGGAGGGAAAGGTCTAGTCCTAGGCCTGTGATGTGGGGTGCCACATAGCTCAGGTCTCTCACTGCTCCTCTTTAACATCTACATGAAACCGCTGGGTGAAATCATTTGATGGCAAGGAGTACAGTATCACCAGTGCTGATGATACCCAGTTATATATCTCTACCTCTGGCCTGACAGGTGATGCTACTTCAGAGTTGGCCCAGTGCCTAGAAGCTGTGAGGGTCTGGATGGGGAGGAACTGGCTCCAACTCAACTCTAGCAAGACAGAGTAGGTTTGGTTTTTTGCCTCCCACACCCCAGCAATGTATTATTTCTGACACTTGATGGGTACCACTTCCCCAGACAGAGCTGGTGAGTAATTTCAGGGTCCTCCTGGACCTTTGGCTCCTGCTCAAGAAACAGGTGGCAGCCATTGCTGGGGGTCCTTGCACATTCATCAACTGCACCAATTCCCAGACTGGGTGGCTTTGCTCATGGTCACTCATGCCTTAGTCACTTCCTGCTGGACTACTGCAACATGCTATACATGGGGCTGCCCTTGAAGACCATATAGAAATTCCAACTAGTCCAGACTGTAGTGATGCAGTGTTGGGTACCACTCAGTTTGCCTATATTACACCACAGTTGTGCAAGTTACACTGACTCCCAACCTCTTTCCAAATACCAATTCAAGGTGCTAGTTATCACCTTTAAAGTCCTATGTGACACAGGACCAGGTTATTTGCATGATCGCTTTTCCCTGTCCATTCCACCAGCTTGGATAGAGTGGGCATGCTCCAGGTCCCTTCTCTTAAATGTCGTCATCTAAAGTACTGGGTTAGAAACAGAGACCATGAGTTCTACTCCCACCATAGGCATAAAGCCACCTGGGTGACTTTGGGCCGGTCATTCTCTCCCAGCCCTAGGAAGGAGGCAATGGCAAACTACTTCTGAAATCTTGCCAAGAAAACTGCAGGGACTAGTCCAGGCAGTCACCAGGAGTCAACAATGACTCAAAAGCACAAAAAAACAAAGTGGGACCTAGGAAGCATGCATTTTCCACAGCAGTTCCTGCCCTGGGGAACCCCCTTTCCTCTGGGATCCAGGAAAGCCCACAAACTTCTTTCTCTCTCCCTACCCAGCAAGCAAATGGGAAGAAATTACTCTTCAGAGATCAAAATGGTTTACTTTCTACAAGCTCTTGAAATTAGCCAAGACTCCAGGTTGCCCAACCCTATTACAAAAATATCTCAATAGCATCAACATTTTTTACATAAACAGTATCTTAATCCCTTCCACATTACATCTGAACAGGATTTCCATCTCTACTGATATATAACATTAACGTCAAATAGCACAGATAAACATTTATGTGAAAAGTAACAACTCAAATTTTAACAAAGATGCCATTTAAAAAGTAATTTAAAATTCTGTCAAGCTGGTCAGCTCCAGTTGTACCCACTCAATAATTATTTTGCCCGCTCTTTTAATATTTGCCCTTTTTGCTTGCCACTTATAGGAAAAACAAACTAACGTACACTTACTTTGGAAATCTTCCTGCTGGATTTTCCGGTATTTAGGAGGTCGCCCTCTAGAGAACAAAAAATGCTTTATTGACAAAAAGAGCATAGGGTATTGTTTGAAAGATGAGCTATGGGAGATCCTATTAAGTGAAGCCTAGATCATATACAGGGGGCAAAACCATGTGAAGCAGACAACAGAGAAACAAAAGCAGCTTGGAAAAGTGCCAACTGCACACATACAGGTGGTCTTCACTTACTGACCACAATTGAGGCAAGCAACTCCATTGCTAAGCAGTGTAGTCATTAAGTGAAATGCCATGTGACCGCGTGGACTTACAACGCCAGTTGTGGCTGCAGTCATGAAGCGAATCATCATGGGTGATTAAGCATGATGTCACATGACCACGATTTGTAACTTCTTGCCGGCTTCCCCATTGACTTTGCTTGTCAGAATCTGGCTGTGAAGGTCATAAATGGCAATCATGTGACCATGCGATGCAGCGACATCATAAATATGCACTGGTTGCCCAGCGCCTGAATTGCGATCACATGACTGTGGGGATGCTGCGACAACTGCAACTTTGAGGACTGGCCATAAGTCTTCTTTTTCAGTGCCGTTGTGACTTTGAACGGTCGCTGAACAAGTGGTTGGTAAGTGAGGACTACCTGTACTCACAATTGTACTCCTGAGGACAACTAAAGAAAAGATGCACATATTTCAAGAATATATTTTTTGTTGTTCAGTCGTTAAGTCGTGTCCGACTCTTTGTGACCCCATGAACCATATCGTGCCAGGCCTTCCTGTCCTTTACTACCTCCCTGAGTTTGCTCAGTTTCATGCTCATTGCTTCAGTGATGCTATCTAACCATCTCATACTCTGCTGTCCCCTTCTCCTTTTGCCTTCAATCTTTCCCAGCATCAGAGTCTTTTCCAAAGAATCCACTCTTCGCATTAGGTGACCAAAGTATCTGAGCTTGAGCTTCAGTATCCTTCCAATGAGCAGTCAGAGTTGATTTCGTTTAAGTTTGACTGGCTTGACCTCCTAGCAGTCCAGGGCACTCTTAAGAGTCTTCTCCAGCACCACAGTTCAAAGGCATCAATTCTTCGGCACTCAGCTTTCTTTATGGTCCAGCTCTCACAGCCATACATTACTACTAGAAAAACCATAGCTTTGATTATGCAGCTCTTTGTCGGTAAGGCGATGTCTTTGCTTTTTAATATGCTGTCTAGGTTTGCCTATCAAAAACATCTTCCTCAATGATTCCACTACAGAAAAAAATGTTTTGTTTGTTTTAAACACCATAAATCAAATCTCCATGTCCAGATATTTGCATGAACTATCTAGCTGATATTTTTATTTTTTATTTAATTGTTGTATTTATTGCATTTATATCCTGCCTGTCACGGATAGTGGAAGTATTAGCTGAGCATGGCTAAACTTGAAAAAATGGTGGGAGATCACTAGGTAATAGTCTAGACTGGAAAAGAAAAAGAAAAGACAAAGTTAAATCAATGTCATGCTGTTGACAAGGAAACTAGGGTAGTCACTATGAGTTGAGCTCAGTTTGAGTGATTCTTTAACTTTTTCTTTGAGAATTCAAGATATATACACAGATGGGATCTCTCCCTTCACTTTCTCTTCAGACCAGAAGAGGTAGGTAGACCAGTTCAAGAAACCAACTCCACAGGAAGACTAAAACTATTTTTATTAAGACTGGCTACAATTCACAATCTTGCAAGTCTGATTGTGTTGTACTTCCTCTTCCTTCTTATAGTTCAGCGAATTAGGGAAATGTCTGTCTGTGGACAGCCCAGAAAACAAACAAATGAATCATTAAACAAATCAACCCTGAGTTCTCACTTGAGGCACAAATGACCTTGAGGCACAAATTATCCTACTTTGGATACATTATGCAAAAATCTAGCTCTTTGGAGAAGGCTCTAATGCTGGAAAGATAGAAGGAAAGAGAAGAAGAGGATGACTAGCAGCAAAGTGGATGGACTCAGTTACAGTGGTGAAGGGTGCACCATTGGAAGACCTGAAAGACCAGGTTAGGGACAGATCATCATGAACAAAATCTATCTATGTGATTGCTAAGAGTTGACAACAACTTGATGGCACATAATCAATCACACTGAGAGCAAACTCTGTAAACTCTGTGATCAAGTGGGAACTTGAACTTGGATTTCCTTGTAGTCCAACCCCTTATCCACTATTATATTTCCATTGGCTTTATCAAATATTATTACTGTGATGGAGCAGATATACATTCTTTCATCATATAAGAACAATGTGGTTATTTCCAAGCATGCCACATTAAGATTTATGAAGCTGAATCAATCCCTTTGTTCTACATGCAGTTCCTTATATACAGCTTTAAGAGAAAGTCACATGTTTATTAATCTTCATTTTAAAACATCCCCCTCCCCCAGCTCAAGGAAGCACACACAGGGATCATCTACAGCTTTCTATCTAGCCTCTGCTGGACCTAGATTTGTTTAGCTTTAAGATGACAGTGTATTATATGACTTCAAAATTATGCCATGAGACCTTTTTCTATTTTAATTTCTAATGCCCCAGTTGGATTAGGACCCAAACTCACAGACCTCTGCAGTCAAAAGCAAGTTATACTGCATAATCTCAATAAGGACAGGTTATAAATTCAGAGAATAGATTAGTTTAGAAGATGACTCAGGATCCAATAGTCCAAGAGAATAACATAAAAATAGATGTAATGCCTGGACAAGCACAGGATTAGCAGCAAATCATGCACAAAATAAGAGAAATAGCCGCAGAGCAAATACTTGAAAATGACCAGGTTATAAATTACAATGGCACCCCTCATCCCAATAGATTAACACTACTGGCTGTTCCCTTACCTTCCATGATGGCGAGATTTCTTCTTCTGGGAATAACTAATTAGGTTCCTCTTTCGAACAGAGTTTTCAGTGTCTGAAAGTTCAGCCTTCACCCTTCCCTGGTTTTTCTCTGCCAGGGGACACCCTGAGATGCAGTAATGAGCTGTAAATCTCCCTGTCACATGGCCTGAGCCATCACAACCAGGTGTTGGACATTTTCTGGAAAATAGAGGAGATTCAAAAGGTGCTTGGTTTTGTGTGTTAGCAGATACTACATAATAATGAAATCATACAGTCCTGGTCAATATCTAATCTACCAAACCAAACGAAATCCAGCAGCTGTGAACTGTACCTGCTCAATTTTATAAATTTCAACTCCTTTTTCAGTCTGTGGCAACCAATAATAATAATGCAAAGACTAGTAGCTGGAATTATCTTGATGAGGCATATTTTGTGCAGGCTTCACATAGTAGGTTAAGTTGATATATTCAAGGCAAGCTGCACAGACGCTGCGGTAGCTTGTTCCTCAACAACTCTTAGTGGGAACTTAAGTCCATGCAGCCTGTAGCAGCATAATCAGCAGGACATTGTACCTTATGGTAAGAGCTCACCTATGAAAGCTATATTTGGAACTCTTGGTAGCAGGGAGGGTTTTACAGGCCAAGGTTGGACAGCTTCCATTGGTAGAAGAGACGAGTTCCTTTGGCCCTACTCAAAAGGGAAGAAATAATTTGAATCTCAGGTACTGTAATTCAAGACACAGGAAATTTCCATCTGCATGAAGTTAATATTAATTTTCAGTGTTTAAAACAAAAATTGTATACTATAATAAGTTTTTCTCTTCCCTTCCCCAAACAAATGTAGTTCAAAATTTGAGTTTTAATTAGTAAAATTTGCCTTTCTAATTATGATTTTAAGTTGCATATGGAAAATATTTATATAGTTGAATTTCAGAAATACCCAACTACACCAACATTCAAAACTGTTCTGAATATCTTTCTCAAAAACAGAGAGTTGTACAAACAATCCCAATCTTTCATTTTCAATGGGTCAAAGGAAGCTATTTATGTATTATGCATTTGGTTTAATGTTTGAAAGCCATTCTTACAATGTGGCTTATGTAAACAGATAAAAGTACACTAAATACTTAGTTAAAGCCATCAGTTAAAACAGCAAAATAATTCAACATGGTACAATAGCATCAATGTAGAAGCACCCTAAACCTCTGAAGAAAAACTACTTGAGATAAATGCGTTTTTAGACGTTTTCAAAAAGCTTAAATTGAAGGGACTATATACACAACAGTTGGAAGTGTGCCCACAACTTTTGTACATGATAATGTAACAAACTGGTAAGTCTTACCCCTCTTTCTTTTGAAAAGAAAGCAACATTATAGATTCATGACTGCCCCCCCCAAAAAAGAAGAAGGTTAAGTCCACCAGAGACACAAAAACCAAAGGAAGCCTCAGGCAAGGTTTTCAGGGGTCATGCTTTCATGTCTTCTTGGAGAACTAAAAAGTCCCTCACATAATAAGCACTGTAGATCCAGGGCAAGAGAATTAACACAATATAACATGTTTGTGTTGCAGTTTCATCACCTGTTATAAATATTATAAGCTAAAAGATGAGGTCACCTCTCTACTATTTCACAGGGTCTGTGCTATCCATTTCTACCATCACTAGATTATCACAGGAATTTGGCAAGTATTTGTGCAATGTGTAGTTATTGTTCTTACTGAGAGGAGGCTGCAATGGATGTCCAGTTTTTGAGCACCATCCTACAGGGTGAATGTCTGGGTGATCTGAGTCAATCCAGAAATCATAGATATGGCTCCAGCCATCAAAATGGATCTATGGGCAAATATCAACAGATTGTAATTAGACTTTAGAAATCATCTTTGGAGCATTAAACCAGCAGAGAGGAAGGTGCACGTTTTATAATCAATGCATAAAGACGGCTTCACATGGCACAGAGGGACAAATAAGGCCTTCATATTTTCACTTCAGATTGATCAATGATTTGAGGAACTGCATATCTGAAGGCCCACAGTAAACATCTGGAAGCCTTTAGATCATCCCAGCTTTGAGGGATGTGCCTCCAAACATACAGAACAGACCCAGTCAATCCATGGTAAAAAGATAGAGACCCACTTTTCACTTTAAATGTATCACATACCTCTAAGACACTGTACCTCACAAGTGAAAGATATGAGTCTTTTAGATGCATGCAACGTTCTAAAAGAGAGAGAGGAGTGAAAGCTATTGAATCCCCACGTTTCACTCCAAATCTACCAGCATGCAGGCAAAAACAACTTAGCTGGAATTCTGTTCTCTCTGGAGTCTGTTTGGTCCATGGTGGCATGACATTACTCCTGTTAAGGAGGTACTTTATGTAACATATTCCAAATGGAATCAATGGAGAATCTCAGAAAAATGTTGTAAATTCTAATTCCATTCTCCTTTTCCTCCTTTTAGGTAGAACAACTTTTATCAGTAGAAACAACATTAAGAATTACGGAGGCCACACTTCTATCTTCTGAGGATGGAAACTGAACCCACAGCTCCTGTTTCCCAAACTATTGTATTTCCCGCTCATCTACAAGTGAGTGATGGTGTCCCCTCTTATAATTTTGCCACTATATTTTACCTTTTGGCTTGCTCAATGGACCTCATCTTTTCCCTTGACAAATGCTTGTTCTTCTCTTATCTAAATGAAAAGTACTGGGTACAGCATTATGAACACTATTTGTGGAAAAACACTGACATCCCACTGAGAATAGAAAACTTTTCTGGGTGCCAAATGCACAATTCTTAATTAATGCTGAGAAAAGCATATCAGCTATCCATGACAGCATGCCTACGCACTGTGCATGGAAAGGAACAGGAACAGACATTACTACAGCTGCCTGGCTGTTGATACATCTTTCTGGGTTACCTTCTGCATGAAACTGTATTGTGTCATCTGCTGTTGGATTTACTATTAGGTGATGACAACATTATTACACTGATATCATTTTTCCATTCTTATAAGTATCTGCGAGGTGACAACCATTAGAATAACTTTAGGACTGGTCTGCCTCTGTACATTGACATCTGCTGCTATAACAAAGTAAGTGAATGCTGTAGCATGGCATTTGGCAATAGTGGCCCTGAAACAAGGGGAAAGGCGCCTTCAGGGCCGAACCAGCCCCTCTTCTGAGGTACTTCTATGGGTGAATCATGGCTGGACAATTAGTCTCCTTGCTGCCACCACCCCTTCACTACAAACCAGTTTCTCCCTTCCACACCAGCCCTCTGGGGAACCAGGAGAGGATTGAAGGGGAAATCCTTGCCTCACCTGGGTCTCACTAAATACAGAAGGGAAACGTAGCTCAGCCAAGCTCAGGTGGGTGTCAGAAGGCAATTGGTCAACTCCAGGATTTAAACAAAAACCAACTTATAAGTCAACTTATAAAATAAGTTTCCACACACACAACACATACTTTAAATAATAATATAAAAAAAACCTCTAATGCAATTCTAACTAAACTAGCGTTCAACCTTGCCTGAGGTAACCCCTGCATCCAGCACTCCAGTCAACTCCCTCGCCTAAAAGCCACCCCAAACTCTTCCTGCCAAAACCTGACCGAACCCCCTTCTTTTCCCTTATTGGCCCTCAGGGATGAGAGGATTCCCCTTGGGCACATCAGGCTGGCTTTTGCTTTGAAGGGCCAGCATGTTCTGCTCTGAAACAATAATCACAGTTATGCCTCAAGGAAAGCTGCATTCTACAAACAGACAACAATTATGCTAAGTAAACAAAGCTGCTAATTATTGTTGTTAAGAGTTTATTCTGCTTTTGCCTGTTGTAAGGGCTGACACTGGAATATATATGAAGTTCTCAGATTTCAGCAGGCATTGGAATTTAAAGATTTTCTTTCTAACCATAGGGCTATAAATGTTTTTTAATAATCTTAAGAATGCAGAATTTAAATCCAGTATATCATGTGGGGTTTTTCAGTGCATAATTGTAGAATACAAAAACAGAGCCCAAGCTGTCCCGAGCTATAGATGAAAAGCATACTTAACTGATAAAGTAGGGTTCATACATCATGCTTATCCATAATGTGGCTTGTTCAGTTTTGACTTAAATCTGTTGTGTGAATGCATCCCATTGTACTTTAGTCAGCAAACCATGGCTTAGTACGGTGTGTAAATTCAGTCAAACTCTTGCTTTGCTTATGCAATGTTGAAAGAAAAAAATATTTCTTTCAAGAAACTAAAAGCCATTAGAAGGTATATCTTTATTAGGCCAACTCAAGGTTACAAAATAGCATGCAAACTTCTGAGCTGAAATTTGTACCCTTGCATTCTTTATCCCAAGTGGGTTTGGGATGATTTTTCCTGATGCATTTCATTTACCATAAGTAAGCACACAATAAACACGTGAATAAGATTTACTCTGCAAATACCATCAGAAAGAAAGGCATAAGCACAGAACAGCCCACCTTTATCCTGTAGTCTTCTACATCCTCTACGCTGGCAACTCGGATTAGAGAGGGAGTCCTTCGATCCACTGCCTCCAATCTCATGTTGATCAGAAAGCCGTGGGGCTGCCTCTAGAGTGAGGCAAACAAAAGGTTAGGAAGACAAGGTAAGGAAGATGGTGCCTAGGGAGTGAAATCAAATCCTGCATAACTAATCTTTCCCTGGCCTGATTCATCTTTTTGAATCAGAGAAATCATGCATGGTTTCTTACACTAGCATCTAAAACTTTCACCATTCCTAGATTCCAGAACTGCACATTACCAAAATAGCTTCCCCCGAAAAGGATGATCAGAGGAAGAACCACTGTCTTCTGAACACTGACTTAAGCATACTCAAGGTTTTTCTGCTCCCCTCTATACTTCTGGAAAAAGTTTGGGCATGTATAGCAGAGATTTGGGAAAAATGCAAACTACTCACCACCTTAAAGGCCCAAGTTGGTGCTGCAGAAGCACCTGTTTCTGACAAATATTTTTCCCAGCTGAAGTTCTCAGGGTCAGGGTAGTCTGGAAATGAAAATATCTGGGAGATGAAAAGGTTTTGCTGGAGTGGCCTTAGAATAATTCACTACTACTAATAGGTTCTCAGGAACTCAAGTTGACCATCAGTTTTAGCTACTGTTGAGTGCAAATAAGTGGCCAATTCAAAATAGTGGTTGATTATGCCTAGCACATAAAAAAGCATGAATTTCTGACACCATAAATGTCTTCTCCAACACAGATGCCCTCCAGGTACAAGGACTTCAACTTCCATAAGTCTCAAAAATGGTCATAATGCACACCTCTAGAGGTTTCCAGGTTGGGGAAGGCTAAGCTACAAGTTTATGACTAATTTATAAAACATTCATCTAAAGCAAGGATGAATGATATTTGGGGGCTGTACTCCAAAAAGTGGGCAAACCTAGGGCAAAGAAGTGGGAGAAACAAGGACAAAACAACTTTTTATATTAATTAAGTTAAATATGATATTACATTTTTATTATGTCACTTTTATTTCAGCATTTACTTTCAAAACTTCACTTCAGGAAATCATGCACTGACATCTATTTTAACAAAAACCCTTCCCATCGTTTTATTGTACTTGTTTACTATTGTATCTAAAAGGGTATGTTTTAAGAAATAGTGTCGTGAATTTCTATTTGATCACAAATCAATATCCATGATGGAAGGAGTATCCAACTAGATGACCCATAGGACATTTCCTGTATGCAGAAGCAGCTGTGGCAAAAGATGGAGTAGACAATGCTTATGCATTATTCACCTTGTGGAGGAGTGAGGGGTTTTCCATGTTCTTGACACCAACCAACAGGATGAATGTAGGGGCTACTGGGATCACACCTGCAATGAAAATATGTGGTTATATAGTCTGTCTAAATGTTGCTGGTGGAGTAAGGGAGCCAGACATTAATTATGTGCAAGCTCATTACCAGCTTAAAAATAGTAAGCAAAGGTAGGGCTTTTTTTTATAGAGATCACATCATGGAGAAAGGGATAAGATTTACATCTCCAACACAATCCTGACAAAATGTCCATTCATGCCCTGTACATAAGAATTAGCAATAGAAAAAAGTCTTCTTTGGGGCCAGTGGTAACTTCCCCCACTCCCTGATCGGTAGGGAGCATTATCAAGATTTCAGCAGCAAGGTGCAACATGCTGCTCAGAGTGAAGCCTCAGTGGAACAAGGACTATGACATAGTAGATCTATAATCTCCACTTCCACAATTCCTGAGAATTTTTACTAGAGAAATGTTTATTTTCTTGGTCAAGATACATTCAAATTAGTCTTCAAGTTACCATCCCTTGACTTCCAATGGTTGGCCACAGTAGATAGGGTAATGTTGTTGGTGTTCATCTCTCACCTACCAGTAGTCATATGTATCATCCCAGTTGTCAAAGTGCACCAAAAAGCGATTGTCCACCACATCTGTCACTGTGGCCACACATATCAAAGAAGGATTCATACGGTCCACTGCTTCAAGTTTCATCCCTACTTGGAATCCTATGGGAGTAGCATTCTGAGGAATCAGAAGACAGACCATCAGGCACTTGTCACTCATGATCCAGGTGCTGCAATCCTATAATGTACAGTAGGTGTGGCAGCATGTGAATAGTGCAACTATGTATGCAGAACTAATGATGTGAGACTCTACATCAACAGAATTAGATAAAGGCTACTTCTTTCCACTGACTTTCCACAGGCACATGACATTTGAACCAAGTCAAAATAGGGAAGGAAGGAGAAAAGGATGTGTGTAGACAAGGCAATTCTTGAGGAAATGCAAAGTTCCTCAAGTTGATTATTAGAACAAATCTGAAAACAGACCATCAGTCCCATTGTCTCTATCATGACCAGTAACTTATAGCTCCCCCATGAACTACTTGGAGCTATGGACAACCCCAAGTAGTCCTAAGCAGCAAGGTTAATGGTGAGAGATGGCAGGAACGGTAATTCAGTAATATCTAAAGGATAACATATTCCTATCCCAAGTTTATATTGAACGATAGATGTTTCTCTCAGTCCTACATGCAGATATAAGGGAATTATGAGGTAATGGGTCAGCAACTCACTGTGGCTGGAACTTTTAAGGAATTGCTCAAGATGCAGAAAAGAGGAGATTTAGTAATGTTTCAAAAGTAGTAAATTGGGGAATCTAAGTCATGGGCATTTTAATATTTCAATGAACACTCAAATGATTAAAAGTGAATCTAAATGGAATTATAATATTCTTTAGAATAATTTCTCAACAGCAGTTTCATCAACTTTAAAGGAGTCACTGTTAATCACGAAAGTGTAGGTTAAAGGTAGGGCTACAAGATCTGTGCTACAAAATTTTTTTGCAAGCCAGCTAGGGCAGCCCTAAGAGATAAGTTTGATCCAGTAATTAATCAGTCACAACCCTTACTATTAATCCAATGAAATTATGTAACTGGCTGATAGCTTTCATTATTACTGCAGGTGTGTCCAAACTATGTATTTACTTGAATTCTGATTTTAGGGAAAGATTAAGATCCAGTGAAATATTACTGTGGAATTCAAGTTGGGCTCTCTCTTGCTACTATTCCAGGAGCGAGCAAAAGGGATTGATGTATAAAAGAAGGCAGCAGCCACTCACACTGTCTGGACTTGCAAAGAGATTCTTGGGAGCTGCCTGAGCTTTGGTAATCTTCAGGTAATTGGCCCAGTTGAATTCATCTTCCTTGTAACCTAAACCCCCTCACATAAAAGAGACATAAGAGGAGACATAGCAACAGAAGTCCATAGTATTGTATAGCAGGGATCACAACCTCTTTACAAGTGCCAAGCAACACTGCCTTACGTTGCAAAATGACACTAAGACCATTTTTTTTCCAGTGACCAAAATCTTATGAAATTTCAGCAATTTCACAAGATGTTCGTGTTCTCACTCAAAAGTTCACAATATTTCAGGTGAGAGCTTGGACATCTGAGATTGCCGTTTTTATTCTGCAATTCATAGTTCATTGTGTACTTTTATGGATGCCAACTGGAGGGTTGCAAAGACCACATTGTGCCACCTTTGTTATGCAGCAATAGTGAATGAAGATGGTTGTTTCTAAGGGTGCCTTCACTATATTGACTTTCCTTATAATAATACTGAGAACCCCAGAAGAGACAGTTTCACACTAGTAAGACACTCCAAACAAGTCCAGAGGTCTATCACAAGATTTGGGTTAGAGTTCTTCTGATGCATATAGCTTTCAACGCTTGCAATGTGTATAGCTTGCATGATGAAGATTTCTAAGAAATCTGAGCATGTGCAACCAGTATAACATTTCAGTTACCCTAACAAGGGTATTGCCTCTGTTGAGTTGGGGTTTTTTGCTTCTCACAGTCAACACAGTTATGACTGCTTTTTAAGAAGGGCTGTGAACCCTACTTAACTTCATCTCAACAATCTGAAGAATCAAAATGAAGTTATATTTCCTTATTTGTTCTTATCCCTTATTTTGGGTTGCAATTCTCCAGTCAAAAACTGTTGGGAAATATGCAGCAATGGCAAAATTAACAATATATTTTCACAACAGATGTTGAACTAAATTTAAGCAAGAATGGCTCCCATACATACAATATATCACACAGCATGGCACATTTACAGTTTGGCTTCTGAGGGGGCTTAAATGTTTATAAACATTGTAAATTAGCAGAAGCACAAAAAGGGAGAAGCTAGAAACCAAATAGCCTTTCTTTTTTATTATTTTTCCTTTCCTTTTTCCTTTTTAGTTGCCATTGCTTATTTTGCTTTGTCTATCTTTTTTTTCTCAACGTGCAAAAACAAGAACAAGTAACAATACGATGGAGACTTTAGTATTAAGTAATCAGCTTCAGACATAAATCTGTATTGTACAACAAATATTTTGATATAATTTGCAGCTGCTTCTTAATGTTATATTCAGCTTCAGATGTAAAAGCTAAATTATCTTATACTCGTTTATATCAACATTTTAAATCATAGTTAATATTGATATAATACTTTTTCTTTTTTTAATCTTTAATGGTTTAAGTTATCTAAACTCTAGAGTGTTAATAATCTCTAGTCAACACTGTATAGTGTTCGATACCACTGTATCGAAATAATATAACATATTATGTATAACTTATAACAATATAATAAAACATATTGGAGACAACTTCTTGCCAAAATGTGTAGGAAAAATTTTCTTGAACTTCATGTGGGCTTTTAAAAGAGTTACACAATGATATCAAAACAGGATGAAATTAACCCAGCAACTTAGCTTTGGAAAAACTAGAAATGGAAACTGAGATTCATCCATCTCTACATCATTCTCTCTATCTATCCCTATGAAAGTGCTTCATTCATTCATTCACTCACTCCTTCATTCATTTTGCCATCAGACTGGAAAACCTTTTGGAAGTGAGCCTGTCAATGCACTGACCTAATCTACCTACCTTTGGGGGGCTGGAGTTTGTGTCCTGTTTTCTCAAACCAGCCAGCAGGATGAATATTCGGAGAATCAGCATTCAGCCAAAAATCATGGCATTCAGAATAGCCATCAAAATGAAGCCGCATCCTGTAGCCACATACCTGCATGCAGGAAAAGCAACAGAAACAGATGAACTACCATATTAAATCCGCGTGTGCTACTTTCCACAGATATTCATGCTATTTTATGAAGATGACAATCTTTTGCCCGATTTTAAGTTTTAGTACTACTTGCAACAAGGTTGGATAAATCACCCTAAAAAGATTGGAGAGGCTTTAAAATAAGTAAATGAAAGAAACTGGAGGCAAACAAGAGAATGGCAATTTTTAGCTGAGGTAGAACAGTATACAATAGTACAAACCCATCTCACCTCGGCAACAGTGAGAATAAAATACATTGAAGGGTGCTGAGGATCAATCCCCTCCAGTTTCATTCCCACTTTGAAACCATTCTTGTTCTGGGTAACCAACTGATGCTAAAAGGAACAAATCACAAGAAAATGTAAGAGGTACATAATATTGTCTAACAATACATTTATGCTGTTAAATGGAAACTACTGCAACAAAGACAACAGAGAATGATATGGCACCTTAACCATGATGGCAATTCCCATATGACTATAAAGGTCGCCTCAAGTTTCTCCTTCTACTTGGAACAGAAGCTCAATATGCATATTTTGAGGACTTGAAACATGTTAAAATGATAAACCTATATCTGGCACTTTAACTCTCTACTGTGAAAAGTTAGCCACTAGTAAAAGAAGAGATTCTGATCTCATTTTTTACTTCTAAAACCAAGCAACTTTATTTGCTACATTTAAATTTCACTTGGCTTTTTAATCCTTTAAGGTCCTGAAAAAAACTACCATACTGTATTTGTGTCCTAGAATGCATGTTCACTTTCCTAGGTTACTTTTTTCTTTCTGATGAACATTATCACAAGTATTTGTTTTTTCCTTCACTTTGCTTTAGACTGAAACTTGAGAGATATGCCTGTGTTTAGGAATAAATCTCTCTGATAAAAAGAGGTTCCTGCAGCAGCCATACAAACATCACTGGAACCAGAAAGAAGAATCAGATTCTCTAAGATTAGGGGAAAGAATCAAGGATAACAGCATAAATATGTTGATTGACAGCAGAATATCAAAGCTATAAGAGATAGCAGGTAAAAGAAGACTGTAACTCACTTCCTGGAACAGATTTAAAGGGGCAGCTGTGGCTTTTTGTTCTTCTAGGTATGATGCCCACGTCCAACTTTCTGCCTTCTCACTGGAAACTAAAAATGTCAGAAAATTGAACAAATTAAACTTCCAAAACATTATGTTAACTGACATTTAGACACCTAGGACAAGGTTTAGGAAATCTCCTCTCTCCAAAATTATAACCCTCAACTGCTTTCAGCTGTTGAAGACTGAATGATGCATGTTACTCAAAAGCATCAGGTTCTTCCTTTTATTCTGCACTTGTACTTTCTGGCTACAGGCACCATCCAGTAGATGGGATAGTAGCCACAGTCTTTGCAGGCATAGTCAGATTGCTTCTCAGAATGAACACATAAGAAAAGCATAACCTCTGACAGACAGTGTGAAGAATACTCCCTCTTTTCCAAGAGAGGAAACATAAGGAAAGGTAGACGGACTAAACTCACCTTCTGCTTTGCTCCATTTTCATAATCAAACTGATGGGAATCAAAATACAGAAATACAGAAATTGAGGCAAAGGAAGAACCCTTTCTTATATCCTGCTGGGCTCAGGCCAACAGTGCAAAAGGGAGAGGAACAGGGTTTTTTTTTTTTTTTTGGTCCCAATCTCCCTCTCCCAGACTAGGAGGAAGGCAAGGTTTTAAAAAATCCCTATTGCTCTCAGCCAGTGTTGTCCAAACTTGGCCACTTTAAGATGAGTGGACTTCAACTCCCAGAATTCCCCAGCCATCATCTTAAAGTGGCCAAGTTTGGACAACACTGCTCTAAGCACTACCAGTTCAAAACTCTATAGGATCCAGAGCTGCCTCTAACCCACAACCAGAATGACTTTTTGTCACCAGAGAAGCCCTGCATCAAGTGAGTTTTTCTCCGGAGGGAGAAAGGGAGGTGCGCTGCATCCTAGGTTCCAAGATGTCCTCCCAGGAACCATAGAATCACAACTTTAATATATAGTGCTTTTGTTGGCTGAAGTATTCATAAAAATAAGGAGCTATCCATTTTGTCCAAATGAAATACAATTACTCACATTTTCCAGTATCTCAAACAGTCAGTAAAAAGGTACTGGGATGACTTATTTTTAATTGCATTATTTTATTTTATTAAAACAATTAGCTCTATGAAATAATTTTAAACACAGTAGATGATGATGATGACAAGTAGTAGTACTAAGATTAGCTAAGAACAGCTTTGATTTGTGTATCAATAACCTGTATCAGTAGGGCCATCATTAACTTTAAGTTAAAGATCTGATCTCTCCAAATGAAAATTAAGGGCAGCTGAACTATATAAATAAATATGGGAAGGTCACATGTTAATGGTGGGCAGTTATATATAAATATATTGAAGAAGAAAATCCCAAATGTGCAGATACATGTGTTGGCTTTGAATGGCTTCATGTGAAAATACCTGTTGTGGAACACATGGCCCCCAGAGTTGCACTTGGACCCTTTGTTTCTGACATTCTAGAAGGCACTGAAAACTCTTCTTTTTAAGCAGGTTTTTGTCACTGAAGTCTGATGGTCATTGGGCAACCATCAATGGTTTTATTTTGACATTTCTTTTTAAGCTAGGTGAGCTGACAAAGTTCTTTGTTGGGAGGTTAAGATTAGTAATGAAGGGGATAGATGCTTTATGTATAATGTTTTTATACTGTACACTTCCCAGAGTCATTTTGAGAAGGCAACAAAGTCATGCTTCTAAAATAAAGAAATGCTCCACCCAATTAATCTACAAAATTGGACTGAATTACTCTTGGCTGACTAACCCAACAGAAACTTTGATACCAAGTCACTCCAAATGATTTAGTCCCCATCTTCCATAAAGCAGAACTAAACAAGGAATACCATTTAATATTTGGGGAAGGAATTTGGTTAATAAAGATGATATTCTGGTTGCTCAAACAAGGAAACAGTGCTATATGCTTACCAAGCTGACTGGCATTCCATTCTTCGTTACCATTATTAGCAACAAGAAGTTCTCCTCCAGAGCCATTTGTTTCCTCCTGCTTTAGTTCCTAAGTCACACAAACAAAGTCTCTTACTTATGGGGATACCAGGAAGTTTAGGGGAGGCTTTCTTAGAAGGGGTGTGCTACACACTTGGGAGAAGGGATAGCATAATAATTCAAGATGATTAAATTCCAACTTACTCTGTGTGTGTGTGTGTGTGTGTGTGTGTGTGTGTGTGTAAAAATAAAAAATACCACATTAAAATTTACTATTTGGCACCAACGTTTTGAAGACCTCTGTAGTCACTCCCAAGGTTTGGAAGGTGGGTTACCTGCAGCCTTGGGATTTCAGATTATGTCCCCTAGCTTTATATGATCAATTTCAGGTTACTCCTTGTAACAAGTCAAGGAATCTTGTGTTACTCTAAAGACAGACAATATTTACAATATAAGCTCAAGGCATAAGCTTTTAAAATCCCCTTCATCAGATGTGCAAAGTGTTATAAATGCCTGTGATGAATGACAGATTGCAAACAGTGGGGTCAGAAGAAAATAAAACACAGATGTGAGAATAACCTTATTACAGTGGCATTCTCAAAATATTTGCTGGTATGACACAGTCATTCTCGCATAGGTGAGCTGATTAACACAATGCAAAGTGCTAAACAGTCTTGATTCCTCTTTAAGCCACAGGAGAGCTGTACCTCTTGATAACTGCAAGAAGCCTTGTAGACAGCAAGAGGAGTATTGCTGATTTAGTGGTGCCTACAGGCTCCATGTTGGTGGTCCAGGATTTATCATAAATTTGTTAAGTCTTTATGATGCTACAAGGCTCTTTGCTTCTGTAAGATCAGTTTCACTGTGATGATACATAATGAAAACTTGCACTCCACAGATCTTTAAAATATTAAGTTACTGTAAAAGATATGCACGGATGCTGCCAAATGCAGCTAAAACCAAAGCTGAATTGCTCCTTGAAGGAACTTGCAACTTAAGGCAAATACAAATGTGATCTATGAGTATATTTTAAGTTATTTTTACTTCAAATCAGCCAAAAGAAAAAAGAGACTTCCATTTTTTTTATGGTGTACAGAGAGAAGGGGTATAGTATTGCTGCACCATTCCAAAATTCCACCACCCCACTTGTTACCAGTCATGCTCCTGGAAAGCGATGCACCAGAATTACGCCCAGGCTTTATTCCCCGTAAGGATAATTGCAGCTTTGGCACAACTGCATGTGTGTATTTGTGTAATGGTATGAATGTGGGAGTATGATTTCAGTCAGGAAAACAAAACAGTCATCCTGCTTGGGATATGGCTCCACTCAAAACTAATGCTCTCTGCAGTGCTTTGATGTGGAAGAAAAAAACTAAGGGGCAACATTTGGTTCCAGATTCCTTGCACCACATTAGTTTTAGCCCTGTGCTGCATTTGCAACCTAGGAATGTTTCTACAAAATAATAACAATTTCTAGATATGCAGTGATGATGTACTGATACATGGGGTGAAAAATTCACAGCTGAGGAATACTTTACTAGGAAAGGGAGGAAGAGAAGAGAAGAGAAGAGAAGAGAAGAGAAGAGAAGAGAAGAGAAGAGAAGAGAAGAGAAGAGAACTCAGTTAAGCCGCATTAGCTACTGCTTCTGGCTTATCCTGCAGATAGCTGTGGTTTTACAATAAATTCAAAGATAAAAGCTAGTTTAATACAGCATTGTGTCAGGGGTAGGTTAACAAGTGCTCTCCAGGTGTTTTGGACTATAGCTCCTTTCAGTTCAAACCATCATATCCAATAATGCAGATTATAAATTGTACAGTACAAAACATCTGGAGGGTACCAGGCTTGTGTAATGTGTGTAATTCTCAGCAATGGGTAAGACAATATGGATTCTGCAGCATAATGAATATGAAGTTATAAATATGTTTATAATGTATAAATTTGTAAGTTTAAAAAGTTAAACAATTATCAAGTAATAAATTATTTCAAAACCACAAATTATGGGTAGCCCTCTTTCAAATGACAGCTGGCTTTGACTCTGTCCAAAATTGCCAGCACTATTTTTATTACTGCACAGTGCAGCCTGACTGTCCTCACCTTCTTCCCTTGACCCAGCAGAGCTCTGTCCAGGTAGCCAACAGGGATGGAACTACATGAAATGGCCTCTATCTAACACCCTGCCTTGTTTTTTTCCCCTACTGTTTTGCAGAGTCAAAATATAAGCACAAAGAAAAAAACAACAGGAACTGACAAGGAAGTAGGGGAACAATGACAAAGTGCCATGGCACATCCATCTTAGGAAGAGAATGGATCAGTGCCATCCTTGTGTGTAGAAGAGTCCATATTTAGATGACAACAGTCACTTAGAAGTACGGAAGCAGGAATCTTGATCACTGAGGGGATGGAGGAGAGATATTAACATCTCTTTCCTCTCTAAAAATCCTATGGGTTATATGTGCAAATGAGTATGCATGTGTCATGTTGTCTCCATGCACCATTCCTTCATACCTGTGACGCACCAAAGAGCTTTAAGGCCTTTAAGGCAGATATACCTCCTTCTCCCCCCCTCCAAAAAAGTTGCCCTTCCCTACTCTGTAGTGTCCACTGGTCAAAGCTATGGCTCCATGGTATGACTGGCCCTAATTTAGGCCAATCAAGTGGGTGAACAAGCATGCATACCAGGAAAAAAAATGCTGCTATCAGATTCTACTGCAAATACATGCAAGAACATCCCAGTCACACCATTTGCTCTGACTCTTCCTCTTCCTCCTCTGAAGGGCTTTGATAATCTTTCCTCTTCCGTTTCTTTACTGGCTTGAGAAGTTCAGTAGTGTTGGTGATGCCAGCAGAGTTCTCCACAATGACAGACCTGCAAAACCAACACCCAAACTTGGAAATTCTCCAGATAATGTTTCTCAAGCAATGAGAGATGTGTTTATCCTTAATACTAGAACTTGCAACAATATTGCCATAATTCAATAAATATTTTTTCCAAGAAAGACACTCCCCAA
Source organism: Liasis olivaceus (assembly GCA_030867105.1). Taxonomy (NCBI): domain Eukaryota; kingdom Metazoa; phylum Chordata; class Lepidosauria; order Squamata; family Pythonidae; genus Liasis; species Liasis olivaceus. Next base: position 176,458,122 of record CM061350.1, on the reverse strand, counting down.
TGTTAGCATTTTCAAACATTCAGAAATACCACACCTACCTACAGTATTTCCACTAAATGACACTGCAATAAAACCTTAGATGAAATGGGTTCATGCAATTCAATTCCATATCTAAACCAGTATGCTAGTTGAAAAATCAAGAACAATCAATATAGATAATAAATCCATGCTTGGCATTCAAGGCTACAAAGCAATTTTGACATCATCTTCTTATGCTTACGCCATCCCCCTCCTAAACAAAAGAAGAAACTAAAATGCCTCAGTCTAGACGAAAACCCCCTGAAACTGGGAACATTCATTCTGGTGAAATTATAAGAAAATGTATTTTGGCAAGGGAGATGTGATTCTTCTATTAGACATTCCTATACCCTTTGAAAAATCCTCAGGTCAAAAGATCACGCACAGAGAAAATCCACTTAATATATGTGTATGTTGTCTTTGTCCACAATTTTCACTAAATTCTGGGAGTTGAAATCCACACATCTTAAAGCTGCCAAGGCTGAGAAACACTGAGGTAATTTATGTTATATAAATTTGTCTATAACAGGTATTCAGCATTAACGGATGCTCTTCTGCCCAGCTGCTCCTTTAAAACAAGATATACAGTATTTCTTTCTGCTCATGGAAGAAAGGGAAAAACAACAGGAACAAGCAATTGAGAAGTGCATTAGTTCTCCTTCTCTCCTTACCTCCCCCCCCCCGCCCCATTTAAAGCTAGCATCTTTATTACCTTTCTTTGAACTGCCGGTGACAGTTCTCACTGCAAAACGCCCTGCCTTCCTGGGCTGACCCAGAAACATTTCTCCGGCCACAGGTATTGCAGTGGCACAGGTTGTCCACAGCTGGAAGTTTAAGAGGTTCTGGAACATCTGACTCTAAAGAAATCAAAAAATGAAAAGCTCAAATAAGCCACAACAATGTTATGATAATGAGAACATTTTCTGGGTCAGGCCAAATTGCAGAATCACAAACCAGTGGGCTGAGCATGCTGTAAGAAGCTCAGCGTATGTTCTGTGTGCCAATTACTCAAACATATTTTAGGCCAAGGGAGCAAATGAACAGCCTGACAGTATCTCTTTCATAGCTCTGACCATTATCAGAGTGGGTGAAGCTCAACGTTTGGAACATTCCTTTTGCATTTTTCAGCATTTGTGGGGTTTTAAGTATCAGAATAGCACCTTAAGCTTTGCAAAGGTTGAAGGCATTTATTTTATTACTTAAAACTCCAAAATTCCTCTCCTACAAATGGTCCCTGGAATCATCTATTTTGAAATGCAGCCCTTTATGTTTTGCACAAAGCCTGGTGAAGCCTCAAGCAGATAGAAGCTATGCATCCCTGATGTATATGGGCTCAGGATTAATAGTTATAATGATTACCACATAGGGAAAGTATGCACATTATGGTTTCTGGAATACTATCCAACCCCTTAACAGCAGCACTGACATTGGGTCACATGACTATGCAGGATGAGGGAGGGGGGCTTAAGGATGGAGCAGTTGGCCGCATTCTGAGTTGCTGCCTGACTCCCTCTTTCATAGCATTTTTACATTAGGCAAATTTTTATGGATTTTTTTCCTCTGTAACCCCTTGTTGAATCCAACCAATTTTTAAAGTCAATCTTCTCCTGCCATATCCGTTTGGTACATTTCTGTTCATTTTCAGAGATATTCTGCTGACAGATAAAAAGATGGATGGATTATCTGAGACCTTCACATAATTTCTTTGCAACATTCCATTGGCACTGGAAAGAACTAAATGATACACAAACATACATTATCCTGGGCAACAAACACAGAATGATCAGGGCTAGATAAAAAGAATTTTTGAGGAAGTTATAACTATATAATTCACATTTCCCAGGAAATCAGGACATCTATGAAGTTCATGCAGTATTAAAAGCAATTAGTCATGGCTTTTAAAATTCTCCACATTGCTATGCTCTAGCAGAACCTACTCTAGTGGAAATGAGTATATGAAAGTTTGTACGCCTGCCCCCCCCCCCAAATCCTCACCTGGAGTCCTGATGGAATTGCCCTTGCAAGTAAGTACCCCTCCATCATCCCCATTTCTTTCTGATGGACACTCTTGTATGGGCTCTGTGGGTGAAGGTTTGTCAGCACTGACTACTTTCACTGTCCCATATTCATTTATTCGAAACTGTGTCAATAAAAGATGGGGAAAAAAAAGTTATAGGGGAACGAGCAAGACAATTTGGGGCATGACAGTATTATGATGGAGTGAAAACGAAGTGCCTTTCCTCCATTGAGCTTAGGAAAACATACCTAGAATCATCTTGGTTTACCTTCACAGCCACTTTGTGAGGTAAGCTGGATTGAGAAACAGCGGCTGAACCAATGTGTGCTTTGGATATGTTCATATGACATGTTAACATGCATGACATCATCACTAAGGAGTTCAGGAACAAAGGCGATACTTGCAAGAATATAGATTTAGTAAAAGAACGTTGTAATGGGTGATCACTTGGTGTACTTAAGATGTTTGACCTTAATCAATCTCAAATTGGAACTGTACTTTTAATTAAGCATATAAATGCTATTGAGGGTACCTAGGGATAAATGTCACGCTTCAGCAAAAGACTGAATGCCAGACCCAGGCTCTCATCATGTATGCCCCTTTTGTGTGCTGTTGAAAGGGCTAGTATACTATATGTCAACCAAGCAGTAGTCCTGAAATTTGCCCGATGGAATACACACTTGAGAACTAAAAAAAAAAAAGTCTTTATTGATTTACCCTTAGGTTACTCCCAGGGAGAGTGGCCATCCCATCTTTCCATTCCAGATCCCGGATGGTGTTGCAGATCTGCACTCCACTGATCTGAGGGATGACTGTTGCTGTGATCGGCTCATTTCCCACGGCCTCTCTTGGCCTCTCTGCCCCCATGCTTTTCTGGGCTTCTCGGGGGAATCGCTGAATTTCTAAGGTGTTCACTGGAAGGCTTACAGTAGCTGTGGTTGCTTATGAAGAAGAAAAGCAGTACATCACAAACATACCCATATACATAGGTGCAAAAAATGATTCCTGAGCAAAGTTAGCCAGATTTCATTACCGAGTGATATAATCCAGATACAGCTGAGTGCTGAAAAGGAACATGAATGAGAGTGGGAGTTTCCTAATCTTTGTAGGTAGTGCAAAATCAGTGAGTCACGTCAGAGCAGGGGTAGGTAATCTGCATCTTGAATAATCCCCAGCATTCCTTTTTTGCTCCAGAGCCCCCCTGCAGGATAGGACGACACTTTTGCCTGTTGTTAGGCATTTGGGGAGGTTGGAAGTTTTTATCCCTTAAACCCCCACAAAAATAGGGCTGATTTCCCTCTAACATTTTCTTTCTGTCCATTCCAATGTGTTATGATATCACAGGCCATCAAAATGTTACTCAGACCCCTGTAATGCCAAAATAAATAAATAGACACATAAAATAAAATGTAACTCCCCTTTTTTTTTCAATAAAAGTTTCCATTACTGAGTTAAGGGGTGGAATACATTCTACAACCTTAGCATGCTTTTCTCATACTTGAATGCTCAGTACAGCCTTCTCTAGTTCGGTGTCTTCCAGATGTCCTAGACTATAACCTCATTATCTTTGGTGGCTAGAATAGATGGGAGTTGTGGTCCAACATGCCTGCAGATGCTAAGTTGCTTAAAATCAAGATATGCAAATACAAAATCCTTCCTTCTCCCAAGAATGCTATAATCAATAGATGCATATAGGGAATCTTTAGTCTTAAAGGCAAATGTTGTAATATAATGATAAAATATTATGAATGCTGAAAGTCCTCAGGGTCCGTGGTCTATAATTATAGATGATGATGATGATGATATTATGTTACCCACTGATTGCAATGTATATTCCATTAATTCTCTGAACTTAATGTGTTCATGTACCTGGGCTTTTTTATGAAGAGGTCAACATTCAAGCAAACTATATTATTGCAACATCTTACAACTTTCTAGAAATGTCTTCATTAATGTATGAACAACTTGAAAAATGTAGAACCGACAAAGGCTGAAAGATAGATAAATGAGAGAAACTGGCTCAGCTGTATGTGATCTGACACTATGGGCATAAAAATGGAAAAAAATGAACTGCAGGATACACTGAAAAAGAACTGGAAGCAGAAGAGTAACAAAATTTCAGCATTTTGAGCACTCACCTGGTATGATGAAGGTAGTTGTTGGTAAGTGGGCATTTTGCACAGTATTCTCACTGGCCACCAAATGGACACTGACCTCCCCAGTCACATTCCCTTTTGTGCTTCTTATCACCTCCATCTCTGCTCGTCCATCCATCACTTTACCTAAACACACAGGATATAACTGGAACCAGCAGTTAGAGATCCCATGAAATCATAGGGAAATTAGCACCATACCTTATGCCAACCATCTCTAAATTTGTGACCTCCACTTTATTAAGACTGTAGCTCCCAGAATTCCCAGACAGGATAGACAACAGAGAGCTTCTCTATTACAAAATAGCTGCCAAGGTGGGCATTGCCAATCACATTGCCAATCACAATTAACAGACAATCATGGGGGGAGGGGGGCGATCTTACTATCCCTTCTAGTCCCACTTCTCTATTTCCCCAGTTTAGTTTTGTCTCTCCTGGGCAGATGAGCACTTTCAAATAAAGCACTAGGCTTCAGCCCATCCACCAGTTTTGTTTTCTGTGAATGCCTACAGAGCCATACTTGGAAATGAGGCTGAAGATGGGGCCTGGGACTTTGCAGCATGCCAACTTTCCCTTATTTTTTAAGCATCTAAAATAAAGACATATATAAAATTGGGGGCAGGGGGACAGAGTGCCTAGATGGGGTACCTTTAGGGGCATCAAATTTCTGTCATAAGGTGTGTGTTCATATATATATATATATATATATATATATATATATATATATATATAAAAGTTACTGAGTGTGACAACCCCCTAGTTTTTCAGTGGAAGAACAGTGCCCTCTGAAGCATCTGAGAAATTGACTCCATGCTGAGAGAACTGAATAGAAGGAATACGGCTTTTATTTTTCAAAAACGCTTCTCCCGTTTATTCAATAGCACAACTGATGGAAACTTTTGTTGCTGCTGTAATGTTACTGTACAGTTGCTTATTGTTTCTAACTTCATAACCTACTGGACCTCAGTTTGCTATACTGTCTGTCTATGACTATCATGAGTTCTTGCAAGCTCATGCTTATGTCAACAGGGATAGTCTTTAGCTACCTAATGAAAACTAGATTGTGCCTTTATCATTCCAGCAAGAATCATTAAGAAGGAGTTAACCACCACTCAGTGTCTGATTAAGGCATAGCACATCAGAGATGGAACATTTTCCATGACTGGGCAAAGCAACAATGAGTCTCTTCAAAGAGGCTGCCTTTTACTTCTCTTCTACATTCTGTTACACTGAGTATAGTGCTGAAAAGAGAAAAAAACAAATGTTCAGGCAGAAGGCCCAGCTGTTCTCTCTCCTGCTATACTTTCTCCACCTTGATTATGTGCTAAATCAAATATTTGATTCAAGGAGGTAATATGTGATTACTTTAGCTAGGATAATTGTATTGATTTGGAAATATCTTCGTGTGGCAGTTGCCCTTCCTTGTTTTTCCTTTTCTTCAATAAATTCCTTTTTTATATCTCGAGATTTGGCTTTGTTTGCCAAGGGAATTTCTCATTAAAATGTTGCCTATATGCAAGACTGCAGTGACACAACCTATCTTTTGTGTTCTGGGACTGGCACAAGGTTGGTTAAATTCTGTATTTTTCAGCTTTGGGCAGAAGATCCAAAGCATCTTTCTTTCTGTATTTCTTAGGGCTGGGCTGAAGGGAAAAGTTCTAGATGGAATGGCTGAAGACTCTCTCTCTGGAGAGACCTGGGTGTGTTGGAAGGCTCAACTTGCCTGTTGGCAGCCTATTGTAAGTATCTTTCACCACAGAACTCTTGGAAAAGGGATTTGCCTGTACTTTTTTTTTTTTACACTCTCCCCCAGTCTAATTTCTTACATAATCCCTATTTCTATTTGCAAACTAGACTGGTTAAAAGAAAGCACCAGCACCCTGTACTGTGTCCCAGTGCCTGGAATTTGATATTGGGGGACACAGTTCAATATCCTGAAGGGCTCATTGTTTTAAGGAATATTCGAATCAACAAGCAGATTTTAAAGCATATGGCTGACAATTAAATGACAGATGCCAGGAAAGTTCAGTTGAAAAGAAGTAAATAACAAGTGTCCCAACAATCAGAAGAAAAGCTCCGTAACTTGTCCAATGGACAAAATGACAGGATATAAATTGAAATAAATGAAGTAATACTGTTGGATTCTTTTGTATCATGAACACAAAAAGAATGAATCATAAAGAATGACCATCAATATTCTAGGGTTTTTAAAATTTTCCTATGTTCTAGACAGTAATTAAGTTATGTTATGTTGATGTTAGTATCCTTTTTTAATGTAATTTTTATTAGAGATTTTTACATAAGTAAAAGATGAATGTAAAAAATACAGAAAATGAGATTAAGAAAGAAAGAAAAAATAGAGAAAAAGTGCAGAAAAGAAAAAAGAAAAAGATATTTAAAGAAACGACTTCTGACAGCAGTTACAAATTTAATATCACTCCACCCCCTTTAAGATAGTTTCTCTTGTTTGTTTTTGACAATGATTTGGATTATCATCATACAAACTTTTTGAAAAGAGCAGACTATAAATACAGACTTGCCTAAACCATCTCTTAAGTCAGAGGCAACAAATTGCCATACATCTGTGTGCAAAGCTGCAACTGCCTGGCTTTAATTAAGGAGCATCTGATTTTAGAACGGTAAACAGAACCAGGCTCCCTGTAGTGCTCTGACTACAAGCCCAACATGGCATCTGGATTTAACAATGCTACAATCACTATTATTAACACCTCTTAAATCACAGTCAAACTATGGTTCCTGCATGGAACATAGAATGACCCAGCACCTATCCAGAGGGCTCTAAACTTCTCAGAAGCAGGGACTAAGCCCCTATGTGGGAGTCGTATCAACTACTTTAGTAAAAATCTCATGGCTACAGAGATTTGATCTCTGTATCTGATTTGATTTCATCAACTACTTGATGAATTTCTTTGCAGCTAGCTATTTTGATATAAACAGGAGCATGCTGTGCTATAAACCTATCTGTTAGATCTTTGGTCCTCAAAAACCTGTGTTGTTTATCAAACTGATTTGAAATTAATATACTGTGCACCAACATTTATTGAGAAAGTTTGTACAACATCTGACACATTTCTAAACAGACGTTTTGACTATCCCAAATGTTAGCTAGATGGAAGAAGACTGGCATGGAGTGGATTCAGTTTAGCAAAGAGTTACGGCTGCCACTTCTCTTCTTTACTCCTTGCTGCTCTATCTAGATGCCTTCCAAGAAGGTGAGGAATTAGAGGGAGAATGCAGTGATCAGTGTGGCTGTTCCAATAAGAATATCAGAATTACCTTGACATATCTAACCTCCCCACCCCCCACCAAACCATGGCAAAAGAGAATTACCAGTCCTTCTTGTAGGTCTCTCCAGCCATTTCCAAACTGGTGTTCTCCAGATATACCAAAACCACAATCTCCCAAATTCCCAATTAGCATGGATAGAAATTCTTTTGAACTATGCTCCAAATATACCTGAAGCACTATGTTGGAGACAACAGCCCTATTTCATAGTACATTCCAGTGGATAATGGAAACTATAGTCCAACACATCTGGGGTTCACTCAATTGGGGAGGGCTGCTGTATTATTTCAGGACAGGATTATTCTTTACCAGAGATGGAAACATGGTGCCATCCAGATGCTGCTGAACAATAATTCCCAGAATTCCTCAGTAACATGGATTCCCCTCCTTATTGTAAAGCCTAGTTCCTTTCTCAAAGAGGAAGGAGGGACGCCATACAATTATCATCTTCCAAACAAAATAATCAGTCAGTTATTCCAACAAAGAAAACAATGAAAAAATCTCATTATAATTATTATATAAGTTATATAATTTTATGTAAGTTATCTCATAATAACTTTTATTATCCTTTATTGTCTATTATTGCATTTAATATTTACTCTGTCAGGATTATATTAGTTGATTATTTATGATATTGATTTTATATTAGTTATTCATGTTTACTCTGAACATTTTAATTGCTTTTATTGATTTTTATTTACTGTGGATGTTTTAATTGTTGATTTATGACTGTAAACTACCATCAGTCTATAGTAGATTTGGTGGTAAACAAATGGATTAAACAAACAAACCAACAAATAAATAATATTGTGTCCACATAACAAATTTGGAATAATTATTTATATGATTCATATTGCGTCTTTTTGCCCATAGGGCACTCAAAATGGCTAAAAGGAAACAACTACATAAAGTAAAATATCTAAATTATCGTGGAAACAGTAAAACCACTTATTGTGAATAAAGTGTCCTTTCTCACCAAACAGGCTCAGACACGGTATATACATCCACAAGGAAGAGATGTCCTTTGAGCAAAATCACATAGCCTCCTTGCCCAGGCTCTGAGACAGCCCACCTGCTGTTTGTAGACATTATATCATTACAATGGGCTGAAGGTAGTGCAAGATGATCTTGCAGGAAAGTGGCGTCTTCCATTGGAAAATGGAATAAGACCTCCTGTGTTAAGGAGTCTTTGACGGTTGATGTCCTACTGGGCTTCAACTACCCCTCTGCAATACTCCCTGCCATCCAGCTGTGGCTCTCTGTGCCTCCAAGGCTGTTGCTGCTTTGGCAGCTGATACCAAGAGACATCTGCGAGTTCATTATCAGCTACTTCCCTACTATTGGGAGGAGTTCCCAACCTGGCAGAGCTCTCTTCACCACAACCTGTTGCCAAAGATTCCTTGTGAGTTGGGGAACTGGCAAGGGAAAGTACTAGACTCTGGCCTGGAGTCCACCAGTATATAGAGACAAAATGGCAGGAACTGTGCCAATGAAGCTCTCCAACAAACAGCAACAGCTCCACCCACAGCCACTGCAGCCCCTAACACCAGCAGCAGCAGCAACCGCCTCCCTCATCCAAGGAGAGTGGCTATCAGCTTTGTTCCAGATATGTGGTAGGAGGAGTGCTGTGGGTGCAGCAGTTTTCAGACCAACATACTTTTCTTTCATCTTGAGGATGGAAACACATACTTGGAGTTCTGTGGATGAGCCCTTGGTCATAAAGACACAGAGTGACGTTAACTTGCCCCTCCCTATGTGGGGGATATGGAAAAACTGTCCATTTTAGATCTTGAGGCATATCTCCAGAGAAGCTGGGGAAAGAGCCTGGATAAAAAACAGGGGCATACTTCTCCCTGACAGCCTTTCAGAAAAGTTTGGAATCTCCAAGAAACTGAAGTAACCCACGAACCATGAAACAGAAGATCATTTAACTTCAGGAAAAAAGTAACCTGTCTAGCCAGGAATATTGCATGCAGATTTTAATTTCTGTTTACTGTGTGCTAAATCTAAGATTCTGTGTTTTTCCGTACAAATTAGGAAATACGTCAGCCTCACAGCATACCTCAGGATGTGCATTACAATATTGTCTTTCTTTCAGAACTCTACAACCTGCTTTCACCAGCCCAATCCTCTTTGAATGGCATCTGAACACTTTCTGTGGGGCTAAGAAGCCTGGTGTCCTCAGCTGTGGAGAGAAATTCTCCATTACACATGGACATATTTCACATACAGACGAGGCCATGAGTGGAGGCATAACTTGCACGCTCAGCTTAGTTCCCCTAGGCCACAGTTTGTTCTGCTTTTTAACACGCATGTATGGTGAAACCCGATCCTCAGACTTGTTTTATTTACCATATAAATCAGTTATCCCAAAATAATACATTGCTTAAGTGTACTGGGCCCCAAAAGTTGTTTTTATTGTACTTCTGAGATCTCTTCTGCCATTGTGTTTGCAGGAGCTGGCCTGCACACAACTCCAGGTACAATTCTAGGTGTGTTTAGGTGGAAATAAATCCAACTGAAATCATTAGGATATATTTTCTGCTTAGCATTGAACTGTCAGGTCAGCTCCTTATGAGGTTGTTGCCATCTGAGCAGAGAGTTAAAGTGGTAATTTAGATAAAGAGGGAAGCTGGGCAAACCCTTAGATATAGAGGGAAGCTGGGCATACTCTGTTTTAAAGATTACAATTTGTATGCCTATTATGGATAACTTAATACTAATATCTAGAAAATTCCATTTTGTTTTTTTATAAGTAATGTTTTGTCTTGCCTGTTTTTAAACAACTCTCCAGGTCACCCTTTCCCTTGCAAACAATGCATTGTAGTCCACAGAAAAGGAAAATTATCCATTTGCTCTCAATGTTTTTATGCTCCTTTTATACTGAGCTAGCATTGTGGGCAGCACCATTCTGCCATAGGGCACAGCAGCGCATAACCAGCTCATTACCCTGAAGTAAACTGCCAAACGCACTGAGTGTGAAGCCTGGAGCAATTCTGGACAATTCCTACAACATGCAGCAATTCTGCATATGTAATATTATGTCCTAGTTTATATACAGAACAGTCCTAGCTGAAGGACTGTCCAGTCCCAGAGAAACATTGAGTGGGGGGAGAGAGAAAGTGCCTTGAAGTTGTCCCATTAATTGTTAAGAATGGACAGAGCAAGCATACAGATAATTGTCTTCTTCATACTAACTGGGTTCACATATCCTACCAAGCCCTATTTAACCAATAAACCATAAATGGATGAGTTCATGCAGCATGTTACAGCAAAAGCAATCCAATCACATACATTGCTTAAAAGTGGTACAAACTAGGCCCTTTTAGGTAATTTTTATTTAAACTGCATAATTATTTCTAAATGTGTAACTACATATCCACTGATACTTATAAATGTTATGGAAATCTGCAATATCTTTTTGTCCTCTTTTAAGGTCCTCATTTGACAATGCCTAATTCCAGCAGAGGAATTGTAATTACAGTATAGGCAATGTGTGCCTGACTTAATACTATTTTGAGGCAAAAGAACTACCCAGTAATCTAGCCCCATGAAGAAAACAAAAATTACAAGTCAATCCACACAAAATATTAAATATCCCTCTCTCCCTTAAAAACTCCTGTTTTCAGAAGCGCTATGTATTTCAAACCAGAGGTATGAAATGTACAGGTAGTTATCGACTTACAACCACAATTGGGACTGGAACTTCCATTGCTAAGCGATGATGTTGTTAAGTGAGTTGCACCCAATTTTATGATCTTTTTGCCATGGTCATTAAGCGAATCATGCGGTTGCTAAGCTGGTCCGGCTTCCCCCATTGACTTTGCTTGTCAGAAGCCCCCTTGGGGAGGAAGCAGATGGTGATCATGTGACCCCAGGACGCTGTAACTGTCGTAAATACATGCCGGTTGCAAAGCGCCCAAATTTTGATCACGTGACCCTGGGGACGCTGTGATGGTCATAAGTGCAAAGATCAGTCATAAGTCACTTTTTCAGTGCTGTTGTAACTTCAAACAATCATTAAATGAATGGTCATAAGTCAAGGACTACCTGTAAAGTTGATTTATTTTTTTATCTTTGTTCTTATTCTGTCATTCTTTGTTCTCTGATTGAGCTAGCCTAGAAATCTTGTAAAATAAATAATAAAGTCCAGCTAATCTGTTATTCTGTATCTGCTCCAGGCCCCTTCAGTTTGATTCTCACTTGAAATGTTCATACCACTGTCCTGCTATTAGGTAAGTTGGGGCAATATTGCATATTGGCTGTCATAAAAGGCAGTACATTGTTATTTGATTATTGCTATAGGATTTTTATTATAAAAATTAGAAGAGGTGCTTGAAGGTCTTGCTGCCCCAGATAAGATGCCTTGTTTGGGTTTTATGCAAACAAAGTGCCTAGTTCTGGGGACTATGCAACTTGTTTTAGATGGGGAAGAACGTTAATTGCTGCTCCACCTGTAGTAGTAAATTATCTCATGTTCAGGCAGCCGGGACTGCTGCTGAAGTGCTGTTCTTCCAACCATGCATCTTATTCCATATCTTGTGTTAAAAGAGTTTTAAGACTATATGTGGGTTTCCAAGAAATCACAGCTGAAGCATTCTTTTAAAAACTCCCCATGAAATGAAAGATTTTTTCCCATTTTTCTTCCTAATTGAATATTTGGAAATTTACATTCCAAATCTTAAACATATTTATTAAAAAAAAAAAAAACTGCTGCTGATTTCACCAAGATTTCCTTCCAAGTAATAACATTGCCATTCTGATTTCTCTCTCTCTCTCTCTCGTTCATTGCAAATTACTGATCTTTTACAGTTTTTCTACTTCTCTAAGAATTAGGCGCAGCGGCTTAATGACGCTGAAAGTGCCGGCCAGAAATGGCTGAAAGCTTCAGCGGTTCGAGTCCAGCCTCGCGTTAACAAGGTGAGCTCTTGTTTCTATACCCGCAGCTTCTGCCAACTCAGCAGATCGAAAACATACGTGAGTAGATAAATGAGGACTCTCACTCTGGCGGGAGGAAAAATGCTGGCAGCGGCTCAACAGAGAGACGGGACAAGTTGCCGGTAAAAGCGCGAAAACCGTGCTCGTCCGAAAAAGGGGCGCGAAGCAACGGAAATCCCGCCTCCTGTGCTGCCAGCTGGGCTGACGCTCTAGGAATTAGGCTCTGGCAAAGTCTAATTCCGAAACTAGAAAGATGCAATTGCCTTGAAAACCGCTAGGGGGCGGTCACTGCAGGGTCAGTAATGACTGTTAAGCAGATAAAAAAAAAAAAAAAAAAAGAATTAAAGCAAGTATTCTGAATTATCCTTTCTTCTATCCTCTCATAAACTGCTTTACTAAAATGCTGAAAGAGTGATTTATATTATTATTACAGATACATAAATAGTTATGTCAGTTTACCTATGTAATGACTTCTGAGTCAGAAGTCTGGGTGCTTTACAAGCTGGGCTGCTCCTTTGGTAAACCTCATAATGATTATGTGACTCAAACATTCTCCTTCAGCACAACTCACTCTAAAAGTCATGTGGACTTTCCTGAGTATCCATACTACCTTGACAAATAATTATATTCTGTACATCATTTTCAGTCATGGAGAGACCTTCATGCTCCTTCTCTCTGCTTCAAGGCAAGATTGTGGTGCTTTCCCCATTTTCATTCACCTACGATACCACTGTATTCTAGCAACATTTTTTTTCTACCATGTTCTTATAATGTTGCCTTTATCTTCTCCCCAGTCCATGACTGAGGCAGGCTTAAATTGTCCTTAGGTGTACAATTTAAAGTACTATCTTTTAAATTACTATCTTTTTCACTTTTCTGACAGTTTCCAAGGGCAGCTTCATGGTATACAAAATGTTAAGTTTGGAACCCATTATTTTGGAGGTAAGTTAGGTGACACCAAGACTTGAAATACAGGCAGAAGAGCAGAGAAGGGCTTGGAATTGGGAATAGCAAATTTCGTACTTCTATGGTTTTCTGCCAACCCAAGGATGGGCAAAGAGCAGTTCCACTCAGCAGTGGGGAAGAGTCCTATCTCTTTAGATTTGAGAGTCTGGTCAGGGGAGTTTTCCAATGTTTCAGAGAAGGTCACACACATGGACTCAAATTCTGCATCTATCTGCAACTCAGTACGCAAATGGTAAAACAATACTCTATCATGTGTAATTCACTTGTTATTCAAAGCATTTGAAATTCAAGATGACAAGAGTCCCCATATTATACTGTTGATGAAAAAGGGATATTCACATTGTCTGAAATGGAACAATGGAACCTGCGCAATCATGAGACTTTTTGTCTAACCAGAATGCCTAAAAGTACCTTTGAAAAAGACAACACAAGCTCTCCCATTTTTCTAAAAGAAACACAGCATCACTTCTCTTTTTTCATATCCTTTCTTGAATCACATTCTAGTAGAATGAACATTGCCCTTCCTTTAACACTAAATCCGGATGCTCCCCCCACCTATTTCTTATCCATCTGGGTTCCCATCTGCTTAGAAGTCACATCCTTTGATCTTCAAGCTATTAATTTCCAGTTCCAGAGGTGTGAGACTTGGTTATACTAGATCTTCAGTAATTAGAGAAAGCCATGTTCCTCTGTACATGCTCAAAGACTCTTTTCTTTATTATGTCAGTCTTCTTCTGAACACTTAAAATAATCAACATCGCATTTCCATCTGATTTTTCATCCCCACAGTTCACAAAATCAAACCAGTTCAACTTCAACAACAGAACTAGATCACAGTCTTATTCAGCCTAAGGCTATATCAAAATCTGTCTTGCAAATTTTCAGTTTCTTTTCTTGCAAAAGAAGCTTCTGCTTTTCTATTTTATTCTCAAGAAGTTTGAGAATTCCTTTCCAATTCTCTTGATGAAGTTTTCAGCTTAACATGTTGTTAGAGATGGCACATCCTTTGGTCATTCTGAAGACTCTCTGACTACGCTCACTACCCAGCTGGGGGGGAAAAAAAACCTAACAGCAGATTCTTCATGAGGACTCCCTTAGGGATTTAACTAAAGTGTGGAAAGCTGGGAAGGGTGCAGAAAGATGACTGTACAATAAAACACAGCACATTCACACTATCTCATAGATTAAAAAAGTAGTACATCACATTCAGCCCATGAGAATTTTACAGGAAGTCTGAAAAGTTAGAAAAACACTATTCTATATTATATTTACATTGGCAAGGTGCAAAATGTGAATTGAGTTTTAGTCTACCAATTTCTGCTCTATATTTGATCCATAATGCCTTGCAAAAGGGAATTCTATTTATATTTTATCGTACAATATATGCAGATAATAAATTCAAATTATCAAAAGACTGAAAGGAATCCAAAAAATAAGAATAAGACCAGCTTTATCTTCAGCTATCATCACTGTAAAAGCCATACAAAAATCTCTTTTCCAAAACACTGAAAAGGTTGGGTGTGAAATAATACATAGTTGCATCTTTTTCACAGTATAACCAGTCTTCAATATCACTATCCATATAGAAACCCAAATATTTTAAAAAGAAATCTGTGGGGAGAAGAAAACAAACCTAAGACACTTTAGAGATACTTCCTTCTTGAAAATAGTTGTAACAGTCAAGGTCCATTAAAATTTTCTTGCAGAGGTATCCATAGGGGGAGGTTAAAAAATCAAGATGGTGTCCACAACTGTGCCATCATGGCTACCATCTTAATTTTTTTTAAAAGCCCCACTCTCCAGACCTCTGAAGACACATCTATCAGTAGCTTTTGGAGATACATTATTAATCTCTAATAATCTATGTCCTATTTAGACTATTTCCCTTGACTGATGGTTGTGCACATAAAATGCCTTTAAATGTCACTGCACTAAAATGGCCCAACTGAGCACTATACTATATGCTTGCATTATATAATTTAACACATAATTCCCAGTTATTAAACAATGAGCATTCTCATTTCTTAGCTTATATATAGACAACTTCTAAGGCGACACAAATGAAAATATTACACTTAGGGCAAAGTGGACTCATTTCTATTGATTGGTTTTTTTTAATACTTAAAACTGTGGCACATCTTTTGTTTTGTGTAAACTGTAAATTGGACACTGATGTCCACATTACATTCTTATCAATTTCAGGACTGTAACATCATCAAATTAATTCTGAACTGTTTTGTAATTATTTTACTAAGTCTGAAAATAATAAGTATCTTTCTTTAACTAGCTTTTTCAGTTTCTGAAAAGCTTTCTAACAATTATATATATATATATTATGTTCTAAACTTAAGCTTTCACAATTAGTACTGTGTTATCGGTATTAATGTTTTGCAAACCTGAGATGAATTTTTGGAGTAGAAATTAAAAAGCGCCGATGCTGTAAGCAACAAAACCCTTTTTATTTCATACAACAGGATGTTTGTGTACTTGACTTTTTCCATCTGAAAGACAAGCATGCTATTTTTCCATTCTAAGCAACAGCATCAACAAGATTCTGGTGCAACATGTTTTACCATTTTAAGGTAAATCCTGACTCATTTCCTTCCCTAGCCAACCATAAAGGGATATGTTAAGGGGCAGGATAAAAGCAGCAAAGGGATGGAGATCGCAGTCAAGCAGGTTAAAATTGCACAATATAATGGGTCCATCTGCTAGAAAGAATACGGTAAAGGCACATACATTTCCAAAAGCAAGCAAATAAGCAAACAAACAAAACTTGGATACAGACTTCTAATCAAGCCCACCCCTCATTATCCCAAGTGACACCCTATTACAACTATTTCTACAAAGCCATAATAAGGTACCTGGGCTACAGAGAGTTATTCTGAGCATATATTACTCATAACGCACCAGAATCAAAATCCTGAATACCCAGGCGGAGAAGACTTTTTTTTTTTTAGTTCGCTGCGCGCGCGCGCGCGCGCGCGCGCGCGCACACACAGACACACAGACAAAGCGTGAGTTCTGGACGTCTCTAATCGGAAGACTACTATAAACCCGTCAAGCCACAAAGTCCTTACTTTTTAAAAAACATCAAAATGGCGGAATTCTCTGTTTTTATTCTGTTGTTCGAACAGATGTTCCCTTAATCTGAAGAGAGGAAAGCATGAAAATCAGCCGAAGGAGAAAGTTTGTGAAAACGACCTCTTTTTCTTCCCTCCCTCCGTTGCAAGACGATAGTACACATCTTTCCTACTATCTCCCCCCCCGCCCGCATCTCTTTTTTTCCTGCATCGCTTCGTTCCAACTCTTGCATGTCATCTGTTCATAGAAAGGGGGCTTCAAATCCCGCTCCCCCACATCCAAACAACATGGGAACTGCAAGGAAAAAAATATATTTAAAAAGAGCTTGGGATTTTGCACTGCCCATGCGAAATTCCAGGCACCAACTGTTTGGATTCCATCCCCCGCCTTCTCTCTCCCCCTACCTCTCACTCTCTCTCCCGACTTGATTTTTTTTTTTAATTGCAACGTTCACTGTCAAAACACACAACTGAAAGGAGTGTGTGGATGTGTGGTCCTCACGGCGGAAAAAAAAAAAAACCCAAACGCTGGCACATCGACTTGCGAAAGCAGGCAAGCACAATTTTAGATGAATGCACGGCATGCAAACGACAGCAAAGGTCTGCAGAGCAGGAGAGCAGAACCTTCCTCAGCTGCATTTTGATGATTTAAAGAGGTTTATAAATTACTTTCTTATCTGATTCCTTACCTACAATAACCAGCCTGTGGTCACTGAATGCTGAGCCTGCGGGAACCTAAGGCTGGCCGCGCCTGCGCGCAGAGGGGGCGGGGCTGTTTCCCTGCAGAAATGCACAGGGCGATGAAATTGACAAGCAAAGCATATTTAATATACAGCGGGGGGGGGGGGGGAGAGCGAGACGTACTGTATTATCCGCGCTGCAAACTCCATATTTATATAAACATATGATTAAAACAACAATTAACCCCTTTATTTTCCCCCTTTTCGCTGCATGGCAGGCTCTCTCTGCTGGGGGAGGGGGGTGCTTCCATATTTCTTTTCCTCCAATACAGAGCATCGGTAAAATAAAACATACAGAGAGGCCGATTTGAATAGGCTTAGGGTTTTTAATAAATCTTCTCGAAGGCAGTATATTTCTTCCTGCTCGGGGAAAGGGGAGAGAGGAAAGAACGAAAGACTGATGCTGATGATGAATAAACCCAGAACTTGACAGAGCCTGGGTTTTTTTTCCCGCTCAACTAAGCTTTTGCATTCCACCCTCCAGAGAGAAGACGTTGCCTCGAGATGCTTTATTGTGGTCCTCCTCCTGCCGGTGGAAGCCTTCCTCTCTTGGGGGTGCAGCTTTTTACCGCATTTCCATCCTCCTCCCGCCACCCCGCCAAAATGCTGCCCTGTGGCTCTCGGGCCGGCTTCTAAGGGTTCCGCCGCTCGCCTGGCGTCGCAGGCGGGAAACCTGTGCAAGGTGAAGGGCAGGGTGGATTTGAGATGCTGAGGCAGCTAGGATCCTTTCGAGAGATTCGGTGTAAACACGGGTCGATGTTGTTATGCGAAGGGAGGAGTTGGTCTCCTCCTCCATGCTCTCGGACAAGAGTCGTTTCGTGCACGGATCCGAACAAAAGAACCAATCACGTGAATTTCAGTTCAGGATGGCTCCCGGGTGCGCTGCTCGCCTCAGAAAGCCACGCTCTCTTTGCCTGGCATTGGACCAACCAGGCATCTGTTCGCCAAAGATGCAGCGACTTGCGTCCATCCCAGTATTTCTAAGCAGGAAAAATCGTTCCCTACTGGATCCTCTGGCTCTGGGGTTCCTGTGGATACCACCGATGTGCCCCATGGACCTCTTCCTCAGATCTCTCCAGCATTCATGTACAAGCTGACTTTTTTCTTTTCATGTAACCCACTTTTTATCAATGTTAATTTTTTGCCTCCACAATGGCAGCTGTGGTGTCTACAACTTTCTCTCAAATTCCAAATGTGTCCACTAGCCAAAAAGGTTGGGGACCCTGACTTCACTAAACTCTTGGTAGAAACAAGTTTGTATCTACCTATGTGATATAGATCGTGAAGAGACACAATAATTAAACCAGCAGCAATCTGTGGTTCAACGATAAGGACTACAAGTGCCTTTTGAACTCTCTGAAAAACTCAGGGACAGAAATGTTCATTTGAGCGCTATCTTTTCCACTGCATACTCTGTCAATGTCCCCCCCCCCCCCCCCCCATGGAAGGCAATGGCCCAGTTAAAAGGATCTTTGGGAATTCCCAAAATATTAAAATATTGAGTGTACACTTTAACTGGTTAATTTTAACGTTATTAGCTTGAATAGAGAGTATTAGTCACCTGATCATTTGTCATATTTTGGATGCCTTCTACATGGCTGGGTTCATACAGCCAACTAAATCCAGGTTAATAAAACAGAATTCCTGTGTTCACATAATGTGGTCAAACAAGTAAACCATACCATGACAGTATAATGGCCTGTTTTGTACTAAGGCAATGATGGCTGGGCTCCCACATGAATAATTAACTATTAAATGATTATCATTATTAGATGATTATTGTGACTGAATCACTATTAAACTGCATTTTAGTTTGATTTAGGATGTGTACAAATTCAGCCCATGTGTAAATTTCAGGCCAAGTTCCCCCCTTTGTGCCATCCAGAAGTCTCTGGGTGTCCTAGTTTACCTCTGAATCTTTCTAGCTAAGGGTTTGCTATGAAAGAGCAACACCGTTGGTTTCCATTTTTTACCAACTGTGCTTTTGTCTTTATTAAGAGGTGAGATTTTTACTTGAATTGTCATATGAAGGGATGAGTCTAACACTGTGCAGCTACTTCCACACACTTTCTCTATTACCTTTTTAGCAGCACCATTTTTTTCCAGTAACTGAATTTTAAAATTGTGTTAAAACACATTTTCACCTAAACGCTTTAAAAACATTTGTTGAGACATTCACCTAATAGTTCTTAAATTAAAAAGCGCTTTGGCACAGATTAAATATGAAATGCACACACAAAATATATGCTGCCTATTGGCATCATTATAGCCTTGTTTTTCCTGAGACTCACATGTGATGTGAAAAAAGCTACTAAAGAAAGAACTTAATTGCATATATGGGGGAAAGGTGCAAAAATGTTCTATGATAGTTATTTTATTAGGATTTTTAATTATACAATGGATATTTTAATATTTTTTTCTATATATCATGTAAGGCCCTGAGAGTCATTGGATTGTGGCTGGATATAAATAAATAAATAAATAAATAAATAAATCATACTGAGGGGAAATTGTTTAAGAATGGTACATAGGTGAATTGTTGTTTGCTTACCCGATGACTAAATTATGTTCATTAGCGGACAAAGAATAGTAAAAGGAACATAACTGCTCCCTTCCCCCACAGTCCATTACAAATCTGCACATAGATCATAGCAGAATAGCAATAATTAGGTAGAACTAGAAACTGCCCATCTGGATGTGCATTCTATGTTTACAAATCTGGAATAATCCCTACTCACCCACCCATTTTTTCCAGTAGTAATGTATGGCTGTGCGAGCTGGATCATAAAGAAGGCTGAGCTTCAAAGAATTGATACCTTTGAACTTTGGTGCTGGAGAAGACTCTTAAGAGTCCCCTGGACTGCTAGGAGGTCAAACCAGTCAATCTTAAAGGAAATCAACCCTGACTGCTCATTGGAAGGATTGATAATGAAGCTCAAGCTCAGATACTTTGGTCACCTAATGCGAAGAGAGGACTCTTTGGAAAAGACCCTGGTGCTGGGAAAGATTGAAGGCAAAAGGAGAAGAGGACGGCAGAGGATGAAATGGCTAGATAGCATCACTGAAGCAATGAGCATGAAATTGAGCAAACTCAGGGAGGCAGTGGAGGATAGGAAGGCCTGGCGCGATATGGTTCATGGGGTCACGAAGAGTCGGACACGACTTAACGACTGAACAACAACAACCCACCCACACTTATTAGAAACATACGCACATACTGCAGGGTGATGATCATAGTCCAATCTAAAACTTGCTTTTTTCAAAATACTTTTTCTCAAATAAGTATATTTCTGGTCTCAAACTAACAACTTTTGAATACTCATTCCTATTCAAATGTCTTAGCAAATGTTTAAAAATACTTATTATTTCTAATCTGTTCAGTAATATGAGTTATCTGAGCCTATTATAAATGTAGATGAGTAAAAAAAGAGTAAACCAATTCTTCAGTTAATAGCACAGGAAAGAAAAATAAATGCAATGAAATATTTAAAAAAAAAATCTATTGTCCAGCACTGGTTTTATAATACAATAAAATTTAAAGTTTCGTTTACCCCCATTGTTCGTAGGTTCCTTACTTGTTAAAAGGTTGTGTGAATGTTTTAATACACCTGGTAACCAGTGTTCTGGCTTGTTTTTTCAGTTTGCATGTCATGCAGATCCTGTACAACTTTCAATATGCTGAATTTTCAAAGGAGGACAATTCTGAATAGAAGACCTTCCCCCCACCTCCCCCAAAATACAATTAAGCATCTACTTCCTTTACCCTATTCTTGGCAAACTGAAGAATACCTTCCCATTTTAAAGAAAGGAAAAAATGGTAATCTTTTCAGGTAAATATAAGAAATAATTAGACAAATGGTGAAGTTCAAATGACAAGCACTGAGTATTTATTTTACAAGTGTATACAGCATATACAGCAACATTAAAACCTCTGAAATCTCCAAGTGGCTTGGAATTAATGGCCCATCATCCTTAACTGTAATAAGAGAGGACTTGCTGAAACTCCATGGGCTGTTTCACAATGAAGGCCCCTCCATGGGAAAAAAAAAATTGTCATTGTTTGATGAATCCATGGTGGGACTGCAAAAGGTATCCCCTTGAAGATCTGAGAGCATAAATATTTGGTAGAAGCCATGATAACATCATATGTGTCATGATAACATCACACAAACGCAATTCATTTGTACATTGGTGTCATGACATACAAAATGTCAGTTGCCCCTGCATCCCCCTGTCCCCCTCTGACTCCCATATTTGACATTATAGTGCAGACTTATTGGGGAAGTTCTGAAAATATTAGGTGGGGGTTGTGGGGGTGTTTTTTTTTTTTTTTTTGGTGCCTTCGAATCAGTCTTGATTTCTGGTGACTGCCTGGACAAGTCCCTGCAGTTTTCTTGGCAAGATTTCAGAAGTAGTTAGCCATTGCCTCCTTCCTTGGGCTGAGAGAGAGTGCCTGGCCCAAGGTCACCCAGATGTCTTTGTGCCTAAAGCGGGACTGGAACTCAGTCTCCTAATTTCTAGCCTGATGCCTTAGCCACTACACCAAAGTGGCTCTCATTACATATATAAGGCATGTAAAAGTTTGTATACCAGAAAGCAACAGGAAACCAGTGTAGCTTTTTCAACCCAGAGGGATGGTAAAGCATCTATGAGAGGTGCCACTTACAGCTGCATTTGGGATCATCTGCAGTTTCCAGACTATCTTCAAATGTTATTCCATAAAAAGCACATTATATAATGCATTGGATATGTTCAATGTCATCCCTGTCCAGATAGAGACATAATTGGTTTATTATCTGAAATTGATAATCCCCCACCCCACCCACCGTTGCTAAGGATGCTGTGTGGTTGTCCAGGGTTAATGTTAGATCCAGAAAGATCCTCATACTGTGAACCTGCTTTTTTAGGGACAGTACAAACCGTCCAGAGCAGGCATACCACCTGAATTGGGTTCATCCCCTGGAATCATTAACTATTCTGTTTGTCTGAACATAACTTCATCTTGTTCTCCTATATCTGGTCTCTTACAATTAAAAGATACATAAAGAGCCTTGAAATACCCAACTTTGACTTTGCAGGAAAAGAGAATTACAACTGGCATGGCAAATACTTACTCTGATCTAAGTATCCTCTTTCTCAGAAGCTGCATTTAGATATTCAACAACAAACTAGACAAGATGGGAGCCTTACAGGACCACATGTAATCACCAGTGGTTGAGCTCAACTCAAAGGAATTTTACTTTTTACCTTATACATAAATGAACTTTACAAAAAACAAAAACCCAAGGTCATTATTAAATGAAAAGCAAGATGTGGAGCCACTTGGATTAATTTAAATTGTGAAGCAGCTATGTCACAGTCCCATTTTTATCCCTCATGTGAAGTGAATATGTTGTGGTTTGCTAAATAATAAGATCCAAAGTAAGCATAACGTTACAAAAGGGAATGAGATGTCTGCACAGCTTCTTCTTCCCCCGCCCCCGTAAAAATGTTAATCACAAATTTAGATCCAACTCCACAGAAGCCAAGGAATATTAAAATACCCCTCATCACATGAGCAGATGCTACAGTGTAGATCACTGTAGAGTGATATTGATATGTATGATATCTCGCTCTTGGCAAACAGCAGAAGTAACCCCAGTGAATATCAAAGCTTATTTTTAGAAACATACCATGTATCTTATATTTTCATGAAGAGTAAATATGGCATCATGTTTCTGTCACAACAGTGTGTCAGGTAAGTTTAACTGGCAAATACAGTTTGTCAGCAATTGTTAACATTCAGCAAAAGTTAATTCGGCAATTAACTTGCAGCAATTGTAGGCAACCAGGGGTGCTCATGCACTTAGACCTACACACACACACATCATCCTCAGAAGCCCCCCAAAAAGTAAATGAAAGATAAAATGGAGAGGTAGTCTGTGCACACTCTGTCTTTCTCCCTAGCCAGATGCCCAGTGGAAATGGATGTAGTCTTTATTCAACCTTCTTCAGTCAAGATGCTAGATGCTAGGAATTTTGTCCTAATACTTAAAGAGGAACACCAACAATCCTGCCAGCATCAGCAGAGAGACCATACAGTTAATAGCTATGGAATGCTTAGCCAAAAGCAGTGGGACTTTAGCAAAAGGCAGGATGTGAGGCATATGGGTTACAGCTAGAAGCAAGCCCTTTCTCGCCAATCAACCCACAAGATTTAGATCTGACACCTTATTAATATGAGCCCCAACTGTATGGGCCAACTACTATTTTGTTTAAGAGGAAGAATTTCCTTGTGTGATTGCAGGAAGGTGTTACCTAGCTCCCTTCCACTTGTGTTTGTAACACCTGTGATTTTATGAACTGTGATTTCATTAATCTAAACCACAGGGAAATAAAAATCACCCATTCTCTCTTGATTAAATTGGTTTGCTAATCTGCAACTGCCACCATAATTTATGCGGGAGTTTAATTTTTAAGACCTTGTACATTTTGCTAGAGGAAGCTGGCAGTTTCATTTAGGAGAGGCAGAATTGGAGTTTTAGATTCCATTTGGGGTGTTTCATTTCTTTTTGGAGGAAAGATTCTTCTGAAAGATGTCTTCAGCAGGAAGAGAAAACAGAAATGCCCTCACAAATCAACTGTAAAATAAATTGGGTCTGGACATTTTAAAAAAATAATCAGTGAATGGCAAAGGCGCTTCAGAGTAAACGATGATATCAAATCCTACTCTCTGTGTTATTGTTTTTTCTCTAGTAACAATATTCAAAGGATTTTAAATATAATGTCACACTGTACAAAACTGTGAGCCAAAACATTCTTTGGGGCCATGTTTGTTAATATAAAGATCAGTGATGGCAGATGGGTTTGCCTAAAAGTGACCTTGTTCACTGTCAGCCAGAGGGTTCCACAGGGGGTAGGGGTAAAAAAAGGGCAAAATGGTGGCTGCAGCTGAATGATTGGAGGCCCAGTCTTTCTTACATTGATTGCAAATATGGCTGCCATCTTCATTTTTTGACCCTTCCACAAGAATTATCTTGCTGTTGGCTGTACGTTTTTCCCTGCAATATGTAGCCAAGAGAGAAGGCCAGTGAGAGGCCCCAATCTCTTGCTGAGCACCCCATGTAAAGTGAGCATGCACCCCAGGACACAAAATCACACTTCACAATGCAACACATAAGACTTCTTTTAAGAAATGCAAGGGTCCCTTGGTAAATTAATTAGTCTGAAAAGGATTTTCTCAGTATAGAGAGTTGTAAAAATATTCTCAGTATATTTTCTCAATCTTGAAAACAACTGGACTAAGGTGTATATCATTATTAGGAAAAAAATGAGATCTTAACTACACTTTTTATCTGGCTCCGCAATGGGGCATCCACAGATGGGATCAAAAAAGTCAAAGTGGCTGCTATGAATATGTGATCAAAGCTCTATATTTTTGATGTGCATTGCATGGGGAAAATAATTCTGCTGGGTGATTTGAATCAATGCACAGGAATCAGATGAGAAGGTATGGAAAAAGTGACTGGGCCATTTGGAGACCCAACGATTAATGAGAATGGTGACTGGTGAGTATCTTCATAGAAAAGTTAGGTTCATTTTGTTTTGTTTAAACAAAAGTCCATTCATCTGTACACATGGCAAAAGAATGATGATACATCTAAAAGCATGAGCAATTTGATTGTTTATGATGGAAGACTGAGGAAATAAGCAAAGGGTACAAAAGCAATGAGAAGTTTTGAATATCAGACAGACCATTTCTTAGTAATGTCAATAGTGGATCTGGAGAAAAAAATGAACATGGAAGAAAAGGAAAGATGTGAAAGAAACTAGAGTGAAAGTAGAGTGACTGCCAGAAGTAAAAATCCTGTTTTTAAAAAAATACTAGAATGCAGATTAATCTCTACAGTATGAATGTGGAATGAAGAAGTGAAAATGTTCTTAACATGACAAAATATTGGCTGCAAAAAATTAGAGATACTGGATGATGTCCACAGAGAGAAAAAATAGTTCCAGGAATGTTGTCAAAGAGAGCAAGGAACTGTTATGATTAAAAGACACAGCAAAAATGCAGAGCGATGTTGATGAAAATAATTGTTTTGGAAACAGGTGAAAAGGGCTCAGTAAGGAATCTCCAGCAGAGTGAACGGAACTAAAAATAAAAATGATGAAATAATTTGGGCTGAATGAAGTCAGGAAATGTTTGAAGTTGTATTTTAGAGATTTCTATGAGCATTATGCTGAAGAGTAGAATTGAAACCAATCCTAGAAATATTAGTGTCCAAGAAACAAATGATGAGAATGATGTAATAAATGCTGTGATAATGTTAAAAATGGCAAGGGTGAAAGTGTAGATCAGGGTTCCTCAACCTCAGCAACTTTAAGGTGGGTGGAATGGGGAATTCTGGGAGCTGAAGTCCACCTATCTTAAAGTTGCTGAGGTTGAGAAACCCTGATCTGAGGGATTCCACAACATACAGTACTCTTACATTTTGAAATATGCTCTCCAGCCCCAAATAATTGTAAGAAGTCCATGTTTGGATTTCCCATTGTTTTCATTGATTCTTAAAAGTTCTTGCAAAGTCTCTAAATACAGCCATGCATTTTATTTTCTAGAAGACAATCCTCTGTTCAGCCCACAAGCAGGAAGAGCTGAGGACCTGAAGTTATTGATCAAGAATTAACTCCAGAATAACTGATTAAAAATGCAGAAACACACATCAGTATTCCTCACTAAGGTAAGGTGTACTTTTTTCCATACAAAACATAGTCGTGATTTCTAATGTTATGTATCTGCATACAAATTAGCACACATACATTTTAAGCAAAGTTCTTTTGTCATTATGCATATCTCTTCCTCATATTCTTTGGTAAACTTAAGTGGTCACTGTAGCAGCATAGCTGGAGGGACCCAAGACTTCTTGGTAAACCTTACTTGATCTAATTGCAATCCTTATTTTCTCAGATGCCTATATTTTAGTCCAGGCAGATCAAATATCCATGATGAAGGTTCAGATTAGATAGGGGAAATGGTAGCAGAAGAAAGGATTAAATATCCTGTTGTCTAGAATCCTCTCCAATTAAATTCTGGTCCATTGCAAATGCTTTTAAAAACAGTTACTGATCTAATAGGGCTACCAGATCTGGGGTGCAAAGATCTGTATCAGCACAAGACAGCAAGAAAGAGATATGAAAAACTCTACTATTTGAGTTAGATCTAATTGTGAGTAGCTATCGATATTCAGAAATTAAGATCACTGTCTAAGCTGTGAAGCAAAGCAAGTCTGGTAAGCTTCAATGATGATTTCTTCTCATCTTGCAAAAGGACAATCGTCATCTTCCTATTTTAATGGGGAAATGTCCACTTTCTCTATTTGCCCTAGATTTTTTTTTTATCAGTTTTAAATGAATGCACGTGAAGTTTTAAGTGTCCCAGTTTCCATAACGACAATGCACTTGTTCTTCAGGAGTGCTGTGTCAATTTTTAATCCTATCACATTATTTTGGAATTTGATTGCATTAGTACAGAAGTTTGGTTGCTATAACAACTATACAGTAAAATATGCACACAGCTGAATTTTGTGGTCACATATCCTATCATCTAGGTCACAGAACAAGATGTATAGTTATTTAAATTTGAAATCCATATCATCCATAAGTTTTTCACACAAAACCTGTTTGGAATTAATGTGGGGGATAAAATGATGAGAGAACTTTATGCCTTATCCTGAATCCTTGGAGTCTAAAAGTGTCAACATCATCAATCCTCTGTTTTACAAGCTTGGGCCACTCACAGTTGTCCTAAATGAAATGGAAGCTCTGGAAATTCTTCCAAAAGATATAGACATTTCAGCTTTGATTCCTTCCATTTAACATGGCAAACTATGGACAGCAATGCCACTATGCCAATAAGCAAAGGCGGGGTGGGGGGGAGGTCAAATTAGTAGGGCATTAAGGATTAATTGTAACAGCAGTGCAGTGATAGGAATTTAATTACAATGTTTCAATATTTAATTATTAAATAAGAACTAGGAAATTATGTCACTATGCCTGATGCTCATTACAATCCTTTTCTATCCTCCATAGCAATTTTTATTTCAGAGTGAACAAGCAAGATTGGAAACGAAACACTGCAGCATGAAGACTAATTGCTCAGCATTACAGTCAGGATATACCATCTATTCCTTCTCCTCACTTTCCATTCCTAGTTTTTGTTATGGTCTCCCTCCTGCCAGCTGTTAGCATATTCCGCCCTCATCAGATATTTTTCATATGTATAAATTATACATGACAGCATACTTCTTGATACTTTTTGACTTTTCCACATTTGTATTCCACATACAAAACTTAAGTTTTGTATTCATCAGAAAAAAAATCAGAAGACTGGTTAAACTTATCTGGGAGTAGAATTTTGCTTTTACAAAAATATATAGATACTTCATTCATAATATGTTTTCCTTAGTTATGGAAAGAGCTCTTGGATTAATAATGCATAAAAATGGATGGAAGAATTCCAAATTTATAGCCAAGACTCTCTCTGTCTTTGTGGCCTTCTATGGAGAGGAAACACAGATGAAATATGCCCTACATGGGGCTGGCTTTAAAGACCATCCAGAAGTTTTAGTTGGTGCAGAATTTGGTGGCCTGGGTACTCATGGGTGTTTACGGGTAGGTGCATATTACACCAGTGCTGCAGGAGAAGCAGCTGGTTGTTTCCCATTTTCAGGAACATGGGGTGGGGGCTGAAGCCTAGAAGTGTGGTTTTTCCATGATGGAGCTGGCTCTCTTGAATGGTCTCCTGTTGGTATAAAGGAGAAAATGTTCTCCTACATATGTAATGTAGGATAACAGAAGGAGCAGAATTATATGACAAGTCAGACCATTGATCCATCTAGTTCGGTACCGCCCATAGTCCTGTGCTGAAGGTTCCCATGGTTTCTCACAAGATTCTTGAAGCCAGGAATGGAGATGTCAGAGATGGAAACTGAGACTTTGGTAAGCAGTATACCACTAGGATGTGGTCATCCTCAACAACACATATGGTTTCTGCTCCATTTTCCTCTCATTTTTCAGAAGCCTAGGCTGAACAACTGTGGACAAGCCATTGGGCTCCACCTAAGGCATTTGAGCAACTGCTAGAGCCAATCAGTGGCAACTACTGAAGCTGGGATTACATTTTAGGCCTCTAGCAGCCACATTTGCAACGTAATTTTCCCCAAGTGCATTGCCCTGGAAGTTTTGGCAATGTATGGCATTGTCTAGAAATCCCCACCAACACTGTCATGCACTTTCTTAATTTGGAGGCATCTTTTGCTGTACAACAGGCTGCCAGGGAAACCAGGAAAATAGATTAAAATATATGCCGTGAATTGTGTCTAGAAGAATATGGGAAGCCAATAGATGCTTTTCAAATATGCTGCTGGTGGACTGCTTTCTTCAGGTAGAACTATTGAACTAGGCAGTACAGAGCAGAATATAATAACCGTCCTCAGGGTTGTGAGGGGTAATTCTGTTGAATTGTAATTGTCAGCCTGAATGTTATCACAACAAAATCATAGTTTTCCTGACAAATGGATTTCAAAAGAGCTTCTTGTCACTAATAGCTACTTCAGTGACTCTAGTGAAGGCTAGGTCACAAGTGACTTACATTCTCTCTCATCACAATTTTGGGTTTTATCAAAAGGAAGGAGATACACACTCTTCCAATCTGGGAATAGTGAGCCCATATGGTTCATGGGGTCACGAAGAGTCGGACACGACTTAACGACTGAACAACAAAATTCTTGGTGAGGAAAGTGTGTATCACCACTGCTACTTCCTTGGGTAAGACTTCTCAGTGTGAAGAGAAAATCCATAAACACATTTTTTCTTGTACCTTCTCTTTGGGACATTTAGAGGTCAATTATAAAATAAATTAAACACAAAGCAAATAGAAAGTATCTGGTTGGTTGTATTTCTTTATATATTTGAATAAGCACCCCGTGGTCCATTCCAGATCTAGATCATTGCATTTGGGTTATCCTCCCAGACCCTTGTTTAGGACAATGCACTTTTCTGCCTCCATATACTATTTTAAAACTGACCTCATTGGTTCCAATAAGTTTTTAAAAATTCATCCACACTGTCCCTCACTATGCCTCTTCTATAACCCAGAATTTCAAGCATTATACTGAATTCAACAATCAAACAAACCAACTTTACCAGACAAAGTGTCATAGAAGAATCAGTCTAAAATATCTTGCTGCCTGATGTGAATATTCCTTCCAATGCTGTGGACAAAACTTAGCTGGACTAATAGAAGAAAGTTTCAACATTGGGATAGCAAATTCCAACGCATCTTGCTGCTGCTGCTGCTGCTGCTGCTGCTGCTGCTGCTTTCTAGCAGTCTCTGCTGAGATGATTATTTCATTCTGCCTAATGGTGGGAGTCCTTATTCACACCGTTTAAGGGGGCTTATTACTGTCTTCATTCTGTTTCAGATTGTGTGCTGGCATTCAGTTATGGGGGGCTTCAGGACTTGACGCAGATAAAGAGTTTTAATGAAGTTGAAGGCTAGAGATCTAGTGTCACTATACTCCAACTTTTTCTGTATGTTAACAAAGGATTGCAATGTGCTGACCCTCAGTCTGTACATAGCTATGCCTGACCTTGTTCTGTGGGCATTATCCTGACACCTTGGCTCAGGAATTGTTTGCTTTTCTTCCCCAGAAAGACCAGTGCAGCCAGAGGCTTCCAGGATCAAGAGCAACAAGGTATGAACCCTGCTGCTTATGTATTCATTCCCTCTATGAATTAATTTCAAGATAAATTTTTTTCCCTATTTATTGTATTAAAAGAAGTTGCTCCCTGAGGACTGCAGCTGCATGCAAATGCCTACCTGGTTGCAAAGTCATTGCTTGCAGACTACCTACAGTATAAGGATACCCATAAATTGGCAAATCTAGACACTTAATTAGTTCTGAAATACACACACCCGTTCAAGGCAAATCAGTTTGTTTTAACATGATCTGAGTGACTCCCAAGATGCCCTTTCTTTTGCATTTGGAACCTATATTGTCAGTCAGACCTAAATCAACCATGTAGCTATAAGAACCACCTTAATGCTTATTTTATTCTACCGGATCATACCATTTCTCCAGTGTTTCCCGAGTGCAGCTCAGTCATTCAGCCATTTGCCCTGCTTTAAACCCTATAGTTGCTTTAAGCATACCTTTTTGTCTGGTCATTCAGCACAATCTAAAATTAACATAGAGTTTGCATCATCCCAAAACTTACTCCTTTCTTATATTGCCTGGACTTTATTGGCACTAATCCTTATTTCTGAGGGTGGAGACTTCTACTTCTTCTTCATTTTCTAAAGTGATGGTCTTTGTAGCCTTTTAGCTACTAATGGCTGTGTTTGGTGGGGAGACAATGACAGATAAGGGCTGGGCCATTTCACACATCTAGGTAAGCCTAGGATTTCATTTGCATTTATTCATTTGGATTCATTTTTTTGTGTGTTTACCTTTGAGTCAGTGTTGACGTCAGGCTTTACAACTATGTTGCTTAGCAACGGAGTTCCCAGTCCCTATTGCTGTTGTAACCTGAGGACTACCTGTATTCTCTCTGAATCCTACTGTCTCTAGATATATCCTTCTATTACTAGCTGATCAAAAAGGGGAGTAAGGGGAAGAACAAGAGCAAAAGAATGCAGACTCAGCCATCAATTAGCACCATTTACAACTGATAAATGGAAACAAACTAAAGGAAACAGCTTTGTTTCCCTTGAGAAACTAATACATCAAAACAAGAAGAAAAGATACAAGGTCAGAACGAAGTGTGAATCAGCACAGATACCATGACCGTGTATAAATGATGGAAGCCTGGCACTGGAGAATGTGAGATTCTCCCTCAAGGAACTCTTTGAAATCTCCCAACTCCTTTTCATCTACTTGGCCAGAAGAGGAGAATGGTACTCTTTCTTTATGTCTACTTTTCCTTCTTTTTTGCTATGTATATTGTGTGCATGTGAATGTGTGTGTGTGTGTGTGAGAGAGAGAGAGAGTGCTTGTAGAATATGTTCTAAGAAAACAGTAACAAACCAATCTATTGTTTTCCTGGCTTGTTGAGTGATGGGAAGTGGGAGGGCTTCACTGTCTGTGCTCTGACACTGCATATAAGATGATATACTGTATATGGGGTATTTTCTACTTGATAGATATGAGAAATTAAAAATAAAAAGACTGAGCATCACCTGTGAAAATTGCTAGTTTAATATTTAATTCAATTGAAAGCTGTATTAATACATTTGTATTGTGTTAACTCTGGGTTTTGAAGTCCCCTGGGAAAAACCCTGTTAGTGGATGTGCTCAATAAAGACATCATTTCCTTCTTATTGTAGCTGTTCATTTGCTTGCTGTGTCCCTTTGGCCCATTGCACAACGCCCAAAGGAAGAAGACAAATGGAGGCTGCCTCTTCTCTAATTTGCTTAGAAGGAAGAGAGAAACAAGCAGGAAAACAAGCAGGAATCAAGGAAGAACATCAGAGTTTCTGTGGCTCCAGAATCAGGCAGTGGGCTCATGATTGGGCTGAGAGCCTCAGTGAATGGCCAATGATCCTGGTTCTGAATAGCATCCATAGAAAAATTCATAGAAACCAGATGACTGGGATTTGTCGTTGCAGTTTAGGACAGTGATGGCGAACCTATGACCCGTGTGTCAAAGATGACAAGCCATGGCATTTTGGGTGACATGCCAGCATTCACCAACACCCGACAACTATTCTCTCTGTTTGAGTTACCAAAGAAACTGAGTTTGTTTTACTCATATTTCATTTTTGTAATTATTTGACATTTCTTTATATAATATATAGCACCACACACAATGGGCTCAATTTTTTTTAAATAAATGAATATGTAAAGAATTTTTTTCTTTGTTCGGGGTGTGTGTGTGTGTGTGTGACATGCTAGCAGAGTCAATTTAGGGATTTTCTGATTTTTTGACAAGCCTAGCCCAAAAGGTTCGCCATCAATGGTTTAGGATCTTTTTTTCCCAAATAGTTTGAACACCAGCTTATTGGCAACAGTCCATTGCCCTGCAGTCCCCGAGACATCAATTGGTTATGCTACACAGCAAAGCAACCAATCTGTCTTAACTAGACACATGATTTTTTTTTTCATCCTAGCTTTTTTCCCTCATGTGCAGGGTTCACTTTTTTTTCTTTTCAGATCAACCAAATGTTGATCCGTTGGTTGTGACAGGAATTGAACAACTGGCTTGTCGCCCGAGCCTGACGTCAGAGGCTGAGAGAGAGGGACTGGCCCAAAGTCACCCAGCCAGCTTTCATGCCTAAGGCAGGACTAGAACTCACAGTCTCCTGCTTTCTAGCCTGGAGCCTTAACCACTAGTCCAAACTGGCTCTTAATTAGACACATGATGAATACACAAATTTATTAACTGTGTGTTCTTTCAAAAGCACATTCTTTGCACCAGTAAACAGCATTAATGGATGTTTATGGATGGATGATCCAAATAAGGGCAAATACTAAGATTTCTTCAGATGTTACAAAGATGTACTAAAAAAGAACTGGATTAGTCCAGCATTTTTTTCACATTTTGAAAAAATGGAACAACCTTTTATACCACTCTACTTATTGTTGACCAAGTTCTGGTAGATTCAGTCCCACAGGACTCTCTACAGCATGCTGAGAGGAGTATTCTGTCATTTACTTACTTACTTACTTACTTATTTGCTTACTTATTTACTTATTTCATCATATTTATATAGCCATCCATCTCATAAAATGTGACTCTATTAAGTCCTGAATCATGATTTACAAACCAGAATGGATCCTTTCATGCAACACATTAAACCAAAGCTAAAGGAACTGTTGAGAAAATTAGCAGCACATGTGGAATGGGCAAAAGGCAATGGCACTTTATTTTTAAATTCTAGAATTGGGAGAGGCATAACATGGGCACCTTTCTTTACAAGTAGTCCTCAGGTTATGACAGGCAGTCCTCAGGTTGGGACCAGGATTGCCATTGCTAAGTGATGCAGTCATAAAGCGCAACATCATGTGACCACATTGCTTAGTGACAGCAGTCCCGGTTGCCATCATAACCCCAGGATGCATGGGTCATTAAGTGGGAAGAGGTGGGAGTCCCAAGTAAGGAGCATGGGGGGTGCTTGGGTGCTGTTGGGGCTGAGGGGCTGCCGTGGGTGAGCGCTAGGGAGTGTGGGTGGGTTGGCAGGGGCCAAAAGAGGGCTGGCGGAGGCTGTGAGACGGTCAGTGGAGGCCTCAGGCAGGTTGGTGGAGGTGGCGGAAGCGCTGGTGGAGGTGGCAGGAGGAGGGTGCTGTGGGCACACACTATGGAGTGCAGGAGGGAGTGCTACTGAGTATGAGATCCCTGGGATTTCATACTCCATAGTGGGCTTCTCCGGAGAAAAAACAGTGGGAGCAACTTACTGGGGTGACTTTCCCACAAGCAGAGTCAATGGGGAACCTGGCAGTGATGGTCAAAAATGGCGAACACATGATGTGGCTCACTGCAACATCATAATTGCGAGCCAGGCACCCGAGTGCCCAGATTGTGATCATGTGACTGTGGGGACACTGCAATGGCCAGAACTTTGAGGACCAGTTGCAACTCCATTTTTTCAGTGCTACTGTAACTTTGAATAGCCACTGAAGGAATGGATGTAAGCTGAAGACTACCTGTACTTTATTATACCATGCAGCATTTTGGTACAGGCTGAAGCACATTTCTTGTACATAGGTAAGTGTAATGTTAATAGTAGGATGCAAACTAAAGTGAGGAAGTTGTAGAAACAATGGCAAGGAGAACATCTCGATGGCCTTTAGTGGTCAGAAGTTTGAGTTATTAATAGCAATAGCAACAACAGTGCTAGACACAACATTCACAGTACTTACTAAGCTATAGGCACTTAACAAAAGTTTTGAGGAATATAAATGGAAGAATTTTAAGCAATGTATGTTTGTAGTCAGGTAAAGACCAATCTTAGTTGATCTCCATTAGAGACATTTAATGCTGTCAGTAGTGGGGAAAAGATTCAGTAATGCTGTGGATGCTTTAGAATAACAATAAAAAGTAGGGAGGGACATTCATAGATAGAGGAACAAGAAAGAGGAAATTATGAAGGTTGGCTTGTCCTTTTCTAAAACCCAAACTAGCCATGAGTAAAACAAAAGAAAATGGAAAGAGGCTTCTGCCCTTAAAGCTACAATAGTATGAGTAAAATGTAATCAGACGTAACCAAGCAAAAGATATAGAAATATAAAATTTCTGTAATAGAACCATATAATCAAAATATGGTGCCTGGGGTGACAAGGTGTCCATGATACATACTTAGGCAACCACTAAGTCTCCTGCCCCAGGTTGATTTTTATTTAAATTCTTTTAATTAAAAAAAGGAAATGGGAAACTCTGTAGATACAAAGTAAAGTAGCAGCCTCAAGCATATTTCTAGGAATTCTTCTAGATCTCACCCCCCCCCATGTTCTTAAAAGTTAAAATGGGGGTGGGGGGGTGGGGAGATGGAACCCAGTACTGGCTTTGCTTTATGGTAAAGGGAGGTTTTGTGACTGTGCAACCACATGGGAATCATTTTGTGAGATTCACCTTAATGTACTCCCAAATTCCAAGTATGTCTCCTGGTTCAAAAAAGTTTGGCTTAATGAAGTAAGTCCACCAATTTCAACTTCCTTGTGCTTTTCTGCCTGGAGTCCCCAGAAGTATGATTAAGAAACAGACTAATTTGTGACTTTGGGGACCAGGCTGCAAGCTCTCGGTTCCACATATTCATTTTAAATTAAAGACAGACCAACATGAATGCACCAAAACCTTAGAGAAGGAAAGATGGAAAAAATCATTCTGATAGATGGTGAAAAGAGGGACATGTTATCAAAAAAAAAGAAAAGAAAAGAAAAGAAAAGAAAAGAAAGCACATGTAAAGCACATATCTGGAGCCTAGAATTACAGAGAAGGTATCAAGAAATTTGGAATATATTACATCAAGACCTGGCTCACTTGAGAAATCCATAGTGCTTAGAGAGGTGGAAAGAAAGAGAAAAAGAGGGCTGAAGGGACTTGTATAATATCTAAGAGGGAGGAGGGACTATAAGATTGTAACTATCTGTTGAAAAGAAGATCAGAAGTCATTATATTTCTTTACTTTTTTCTTCTCTTTTTTTTTGTTTCTTGAACTTCTTTCTTTCCTTTTTATTCTTTTCATTTGACTTTTACTCTATGAACATTTTTTTAATAAATATAAATTTTTAAAAAAGAGAAAAAGAGGATGACAGCATCAAGGGTGGTGGACTGATTAAATGGAGATGAGTTCTCCATTGGAAGACCTGAAGGGCCAGGTTGGGATGGATCATCCTGGAGAAGGTTTATCTATGTCATTGCTAAGAGCTGACACTGACTTGATGGCATGTAATCAGACAGACAGACAGACAGACAGAAACTTTATTTCGGTCACTGACCAATAAAATTATATTCAGTAAAACAAACAAAGCAAAGTTAACCCCTAACATCAATGATGGTTGGCAACCATTTGTGGATGAAGCTTGCACATAATGTAGCAAAATTTTGCTACTTTTAGAGAGATAGATTTATCCTGATTGTCTAACAAATAATGCAAATAAAAATTATTGGAGTGCCCCGGAAATTTAGATAAAAAAGGGGTAATCAACTGGTGGCAAACATCCCTGTAAACTGACAATTCAAAAGAATATGGGCTGTGGCTTCTATAGCACCTGTGTCACAGGGGCAGTACTGAATTTCATAAGGGGGCATAATCATCAAGGAAAATTAAAGCTCAGATTAATCTGAGGCTAGTAACAGAAGCTACAAACAAACAAACAAAAAAGATTTTTTTTTCAGTTATATTTAAATTACAAGAAAGAGGAAAGAATATTTTCAGTGAGGACAGCAAAATGCTATTAGGTAATCAAACAAAACAACATAATACAACAACAAAGAATAAAAGGCAGAGTGAAGAGAAAGGACTGAAAACTGAGCTTGATAATATGCCTTCATTTATAACATGGTAACTATCAGAAGACAACCTTGGATTTGTCAAGAACAATTTTTTGCCAGATGTGTTAGTCTAAACACATACCCTTTTATTTATTTTAATCCTACTGATCTAGCCTATAAATTTATAGTTATATTTGCTTCATGATTTGCTTTATGCTGATTAATGACTACAGTAAAATTGAGGATGAGGATGATGAATTTTTGTCAGATCAACTTTATCCCATTTTTTAATCAGATACTTTCCTTTGTAGATTATGGGAATGCTGCAGATATAATACACCTTGATTTCAGCAAAACATTGACTAAACACCCCATGACATTCTGATTACCAAAGTTGTAAAATGTGGGCTGGATGGCATAGTAATTACATGAATACATAGCTGGCTTGAAAATTGTCTCAAAGAATGCTCATCAACATTTCCTCATCAAATGTAGTATGATATTAAGTGGGATGTCATAAAATTAATTCCTGAGCCTTGCATTCTTTAGTATATTATTAATAACTTAGATGAGGAGATAACAAGAAAGATTATCTAATTTGCAAATAACACAAAATGGGGGGAGGGGTTAGTTAATATTCTAGAAGGCAAAAATAAAATTCAAATTCAAATCAGTCTTGGTAAGTAAAGTGAAAAGGGGTTAAAATAACATATTTAAAGATAAACAAATGCAAAATTCTAAACAGAAATCAAATGTACAGAGACACGATGAAGAACACCTGGTTTGGCAGTGGTGCTTCTGAAAAAGTCTTGGAATAGTACTGTGCTGTAATTAATTAATTACAAACTAAATATATATTAGCAGCATGACATGGCTGCAAAACATAAATACAATTTTAGATTGTGTCAATGGAAGTATAACTTCCAAACCATGGGAAACAATATTTCTGTATCTTTCTGCATTTATAAAGTGTACTTCTAGTACTGTGTCCAAATCTGACCACCACACTTCAACAAGGCTTCAGGGAGATGGGATGCAAAAATTGCATCAAAACTCATTCTTACACAGAGTGACTGAGCCTTGCTTGAAGACAACTCTTCAAATACTTGAACTGTTAGGCAGAAATAAATGAAGACTTGTTCTCTGTCATCCTATAGGAAATGAAATCAGGTAATATATGTAAGTTACAAGAAGGAAAAAAGAATAAGAATAAGAGTAGTTTAGCCACTCCAGTGTGAGTGGATATGGCCAAGCTGAGGCTAGACAGCATTCCTTGTAGATGCTCTAATTTTCAGTTTCTGCCTGGAGTGACTGAATACAATGCCTAAGTGTCCTCTTCTGAGTTTCTGACTATAATTCTAAAAACATTGTAATGTAATTCACTCGATGAATTTCCCTGATCTAAGGCTGCTTTTTTCCCCTTTTTTAAATGTCACTACATTTCTTTTTACCCAACTTTCAGTAGCAGACATTCTTTTCGTACAGGCTTTTGACTGTGAGAAGACTGACATTAGCAGATTTCATTTGATGCTAATAAGCTGGCAAGAGTGGAATGTTCAATTTTGGTCCCAATGGAGTCTGTGGCACAATTCTTTTATCTCTGTAGCACAAAGAAGTCAAAAGTGTTGTACTACACAGCTACCCATTCCCTCTGTAAACAGCAGTACTTTTAAATGCAGCAATATTTATTTAGATTGCCACAGACAAAGGACAACTGGACAGCTGCATATGTTGAGAAGATGGTTTGATTTGGCACAGATCCAGCAGTTCTTGCTACTGTTTCCTTTCTACAAGCAAGGAGTACGAGAACAATATGCCAGCTCTCACCGCGTGACAGCACCAAGAGGTCTCCCTATTGGCAGAAATTGTTCTT
Organism: Liasis olivaceus; assembly: GCA_030867105.1. Taxonomy (NCBI): domain Eukaryota; kingdom Metazoa; phylum Chordata; class Lepidosauria; order Squamata; family Pythonidae; genus Liasis; species Liasis olivaceus. The sequence goes on along the minus strand of CM061350.1, from coordinate 176,420,062 downwards.
GCTCAGAATTTGAGATCTAGCCAACTATTTCCACGCACACACCTCCTCATTAGAAGGGCAACTTGTGAATTAAACATAAAATCTCCAAACCTGAAATAGAAAAGCAAGTATACCAAATGTGCGCTACCAATTTAGCATCCTTATTATTTCTATGTAATTCCATTTGTCTCTGAGCACAGAGAATGGTACGATGGGTTGTAATATAGAAATGTTGACTTCTGCATTAAGCAATTTGTTATCTTTATTCTGCAAATCATTTTATTACCTTTACAAGGACTTCAGCCTCAAGGGCATCCTTATTAAGCATTCCCGAATTTTGTTCTTAATGGAAAGCCAAATTGCTCAGCTTTCATCCGTTCCTCTTTGATTTATAAGCAAGCTGTAATTACATGTGCTGTATGTGATGCTAGTTCAATCACAACCGTTCTTTGGAAATGTGAAAGCTTTTCTAAAAGTAGTTTCAGACTCCTCCTTTGTTAGTAAAGTGGATGTCCCACAAGCTTTCAGTAAAAGGGCCATGGAAGCAAACCAAGAATAAAGGGTCTAGGAAAGTCTGCAGAAAATTAGTAGGCTCCAAATTTTTCAGTTTCTCCCAAACCACCATCATGCTGGTTCTTAGAGGCGGCAGCACCGGGTGGTAAACAAAAGCCAGTTTTCCACCAGAAGCGATAGTGATGATGTGCAGCAATTACAGAAAAGTTCAGCTTTTGGTGATTCAACAGATATTGCTGAATTACAATTTCCAGCATCTTATTGTAGGCTATAATTCCTAGGGATTCTAGTTGTCATTGTTCAACAACATCTAGCATGCCACAACAGCTCAACTCCTGGTGACCTCAGGAGCATGCCCATGTACTTTTGCTGGCAACAATATGGAAATGATTTTCCAATTCCTTTTTTCAGTATGGTTTTTCAGTCTCACCCTAGCCTACATCCTGGTCATTTTCTTGTGGTTTCCCATCGAACTACGAACCAAATCTTTTCAAGATAAGCCAAGGTTGGCTAGGTACTCAGGTTCAAATTATCATTTGTCCGTGGAGTTCTTTGGGTATTCTTTAGTTAATCACTGTTTCTCAGCCTAGCATCATCATTAGGTGAAAACAAGTCTGATTTAAACCTTATTTATCAAATTATTTATGTGTTTATTTATTTATTAATAAAATTTCTAGGCTGTACTTACCCCTTCCTCTGACTTAAGGGGCCTCATCACACACTAACCCAAGGGCTGGGGAAAGAGTTAGATTTTTAAGGCTCATTTAAAAGTGTGAGTAAGGTGGAACCCATATGAATCTCTGGAAGGGGGATGCTGTTCCAGAGGGCGGGTGCAGCAAGAGAGAAGGTTCACTTCCTGGGTCCTGCTAGATGCTGCTGCTTAATCAACAGGACCCAAGGCAAGTGGACTCTGTTGTATTATGTGGGAAAGGCAGCTACTATGGGAGAAAGGAAATGTAAGAGGTTAAAAAAAAAAGGTAAAGAAACAAGATGATAAGCTGAAGGGCCATTTACTATTTAGGTGCGGGCTCAAGAACATATAATTTTTTAAAATGGTGTGTGTTTATACATGCATGTGAAAGAACTCTGGGATGCCCAGGGAATGAACTCTAGTGAAAAATAGGGAGGCTGATCCTGCAAATCCTCAGCAACCCCCACCCCGCCATATTTTTGTTGATGTTCAGTTGTTAAGTCGTGTCCAACTCTTCGTGACCCCATGAACCATATCGTGCCAGGTCTTCCTGTCCTTCACTGCCTCCCTGAGTTGGCTCAATTTCATGCTCATTGCTTCAGTGTTGCTATCTAACCATCTCATCCTCTGCCGTCCCCTTTTCCTTTTGCCTTCAATCTATCTTAAAATCAGGCCTTTCTATGATCACTTTAAATCACTGTATCTGCTGAGGCAGAAATAAAACAGAGAAGCAAGCTCAAGTATAGGCTATAATCTTAGATGGTATTTTATTTTCTAGAACTGTTTTCTTAAAGCACGACTCTTGTCTTCTTAAATACTGTGAATCTGGAGGATGCATTTAGCACCTGCAGCTGTAACTATGGATAAACCGATCCTCCATACCTTTGTCTAATCTAAGAGAAAAACAAATGGTCATATTGTGGAGCTCTTCTTATCTCTGTCCCAGACTCTGAGGAAAATGCTAGTGTTGAGCTTTGAAGACATCCATAGAAGTTTCTTGGTTATAGTTGGAAAACAGTAGTGTTGCTTCTGAAGCTGCTCCTGAAACTGATTAGGGGTACTTAGTGGGGCAGTGAAGGGAAGGTAGACAATGGCCTCCCTCAGCCTGTCCCCAATATCCTCCCCTCTGAATGTGTCAGACTGCATTTCCCATCATTTCTGCTAGCACAACCTGTATCATTTGGACAGGAAACATCTGGTAATAGAAGATAATCAGAAATTACAGTAAATGTAGTTGTTCATACCATTACTGAGGTAGTCTGGTGGCTCTGATTAAGTATGAAGAATCTAACTGGATCTGACAAAATCTTTACCTGATCAATTTCTTATTTCCCACAGTAGCCAAATAGATGGATCTACAAAGCCCAGAAGCATTGGATTCCTTCACTATTATTGCCAGTATTTGTGGATAATCCTATTCTGTCTGATTGCCCTGTCATTTAAAACCACGTAAGTTATTACAACCCATTGACTCAATGTGTAGAGTATCTCTATGCACCCTGTCATCCTGTTTGGGACCAGGAGAAGTGGGAGAATGAAGATGTGTAAATCTGCACTGTCCAAGATGTGCAAGGTGATGCCAGAGAAGATATTGCACTTTTATGCTGAAATTTTATGCTTCATCACTTTTAAGCTCAGTCTTTTTTACATTGTCACACCATTTTGGAAATACAATAATCAATACATGCATAATATGCATTGCGAATTGAGGTGAGGCTAAGTAATGATTTGACAAAGAGGATGTGACTGAATCCATTCCTAGAAACCTCAGCTATTCAACACTGATTCTGGTGTATAAGTTTGGCTACAAAGGGTTTTTTCCCATTTTGTTTTACACCTAATTTAGCTATTTCTGGGTTGCAATAGAAATAACATTAGAATTAACATTTGTGCATGTCCATCTTGACATAAATGGAAGGTCATCAGGGATTAACTGTAACCAATGGTACCATATTCCATCCAATGAATTTTAGCTTATTACTCTTCATGCGCAATTGCTAGTTGGATTGCAATTATTTTAATTATTATATTTTGCATTGCATTTCTTATGTAAGTTCTGTAAACTGCCTAGAGTCTGCCAAGGTTTCCAGCAATAGACAAATGTATTAAATACATCTTAAAAACTGAACATCATATACTGGAGCGGATACTCACTGGATCTATTATCTTAACAGACTTCCCCATGCTAGAATTCTGAAAGTGTTGGTACATGCTACCCAAATATCCCAACATACTTAGAGGATTCCAGATTGGAGAAGTTGTTCTAAAATTTGTTTTTATGTTAAGGGCAGCCGTAATCCTTTGGTTCATGGTCTTGACCCTACCCTATCAGAGCTTTGTGATGAGGGAAATTTTATCAGTTCAAACTATGATTTAAAACAAGCTCATTTTCCTTGAGTTAGATGAAAAATGGCCCTTATGAAGCAGTACTATTTCCCAAATTGGTAAGCAACATACAATAGTTTTCCTTGCATACTCACCATTTTATCATTATTTGGTATTAACAGTTTTGGTGATCTCCCTCACCCAGTTTTGGTGATGGCCCCAGAATACCAGTTTGTCAAAACACTGAATGTTTTCTACTATATTTTGCAGGTAGGTCAGTTGCATCCATTCAAATTTAAAAACCATGGTTATCACATATTTAAAGATAGATAACTTTCCACTTCATCAGATCTGTGCCTTTTTTTGACAGCTGAAACTGACTAGGGACCCTAAGCCTTACATAATCAGAAGTCACTCCAAATGTATGTAGTATTTGAAGTATTAATAGCTACAAGTAGACGATCTTTTGTTCAAAACATAACTTCTGTGACTTAGGTTTAACAAGCTTGTCACAGCATCAGTTTTCTAATCACCAAAAATCCTAAATCCTGGAATAAAGAAAATTTATGCCATTCACAGGTAGGCCTTAGTTAACGACAGTAATTGGGACTGGAATTTCTGTCATTAAATGATGTGGTTGAAAACTGTGACATCATGTGACCACATCGCTTAGTGATAGCAATCCCAGCACTCCCAGTTGCCATCGTTAAGTGAGGATTGCTGATCATTAAGCAAGTCCCAGGTGGCTTGCAAGTAGGCCACCAGGCAGGCAAGGCATGGCAGGAGGCATAGTGGGGCTGTCTGCTGCCAGGCAGGGGAGGGTGCAAGTGACTTACTGGCATGACGTATGAACTTTCCTGCAGGCTTCTCCATTGACTTTTCTTGTGGGAAGCTGGCAGGGAAGGTTGTAAATAGCAATCATGTTGCCGTGGGACGCTGTGACTGTTGTTAAGTGCAAGCCGGTTGCCGACTGCCCAGATCGTGATCACATTACTGTGGGGGTGCTAGGATGATCAGAACTTCGAGGACTGGTCTTGTTCAGCACCATCACAACTTCAGTCGCAGAATGAGTGGTCATTAAATGACAACTACCTGTATTGGGGCAATGTTCATTTTGTCTTAAGAACATATCAAGAGAAAAAGGCATCAACAGAGCAAAGTTATGTTTTTCACTACTGTGGAGAAGTAGTGACCTCCAATACAGAATGACAGATCCAAGTTTTTGGACAATCTTCAAATAAATGTTCCAAAGTTTCCAATTTCATAAGTATGAAAACTAGGGCAATTAACTATCTTAATGAACCAAATTAACTAAGAGGAGATCACTGCTTAAATTAATCCCTAAACATCTCAGGAATAAGAATAGATCAGATGATTTCTGGGCCCTTCTCTAACTTCATTTTTTGTTTGTTTCTGTGCAAATGAACAAGATACAACTTTTGCCATTAAGAACTCTCCTATGTTACTTTAGATCACAGGATGCAATTAGCACAATAATGAGATTTTTAAGAAAGTTTTTGAATTGGGCCAGCTCAATTCAGTTTAAATTTAATTAGAAACAAGCTTGAAACATAAATGATCTAGACTTAAAAAGTTGCAACTAGGAAGGGAAGGACTGCTCAACATTTCTAGTGAACATGGAAAAGTAATTCCTGGACAGGGCAACAATTAGATGATACTAATGAGTCAATTTGGTGTAGTGGTTACAGGATCAGGCTAGAAACTGGGAGCCCATGAGTTCTAGTTCCACTTTAGGCATGAAGCCAGCTGGGTGGCCTTGGCCACTCTCTCTCAGTCCTAGGAGGCAGCAATGGCAAACCACTTCTGAAATCCTGCCAAGAAAACTGCAGGGACTCGTCCAGGCAATTGCCAGGAGTCAAGACTGATTCAAAGGCACCAAAAAAAAAACAAAAAACCCTCCACCCCCACACGCCTTATTTTCAGAACTTCCCAATAGGCCTATATCATAATGTCGGTTATGGGTGTCTGAGGGGGAGGGAGAAGGGGGGCAACTATCATTTTGCATGCCATGTACAAATGAATTGCATTTGTGCGATGTTATTGTGACACACGTTACTATGGCTTCTACCAGATATTTATGCTCTCAGATCTTCAAGGGGGTACCTTTTGCAGTCCCACCATGGATTCATCAAACAATAACAGTAAATTTTCTTTTTATATATAAAATATAAAAAACTTGCTGAGAAAAACGCAGGGACTAGACCGGGCAGTTGTCAGGAGTCAAAAACTGACTTGAAGGCATCCCCCCACCCCAAAAGGATTTGTAGAATATATTGCAACAGTTAACAAGCTAACAAATGAGCAACTGTGGAGCCCTTGGGGTTCTCTCAGCTTGTTTTGTTGTAGATGTTATCCATCTAGGTAACATCTTCAGTGGTAGTAAGGAGCGGGGTTTGCTCAGTTTATATACATTAACTTGCCCTGTCAGTGTTGGTGGGGGACTTGTCCGATAGTTCCTAGATTAGGCCGGGTGTTAATCCTGGCTTATCTGGGGGTTGATTGCTGGAAAGGTGGCATTCTGGTCATTTTGTTTTTTGAACAGCGTGTAAATGTTTCTCTATGTGCCTGTTGATGGCCAGCTTGTCTGAATACCATGCTTCCAGGAATTCTCTTGGGATTTTGGATTTAGCTTGGTCTAATACATTGTCTCCCAGTTGAAACTATGGTTGAGTCTGTCCCTGTGTTGTGAGATTGTTTTCAGTCTTTTGACTGCTACTTGGCGTTTATGGATGTGCTCTGCTACTCTTCTGCCCGTCTGTCCTACATAATAGCTGTTACAATCATTATACTGTATGTTGATTACTTTTTTCTTCTTGGGCTACAGGGTCTTTTGGTTTACTTAAGATGTTTTGGAGGGTTTTAGTTGGTTTGTGTGCTACAGAGATGCCATGTGGCTATAGTAGTTCGCTGGTTGTTTGAGATGTTTCTGAATGAGAAACTACCCAGGCATTGATAACACTGAAAAACATCTACGGAAGTGGAAGTAGCAAGTTATCTGTAATATGTGATACATCATCATCATAATGGATATTCTCATTTATTCACTTATCAGAAGTGAATTTTACCAGAATCAATCCAATGTGTAACACTATCTATTAAATAAAGTTACACTATGACACGAACGTTTTGAGTCACTGATTTAATTTCATACAAGTCAAACTACACATTGTATAAAGATTATAAGATTGTACTAATATTGTTATTTTACTAAACTTATCTATTACATGTAAGTTTGGTGAATGGATTTCACCTCACACATACTTCTTTTAGGAAACTGGATTCAGCCCTAATTCTAATGATTTTAGAAATTTTCACTAATCAAACTGCTTCCAGTAGTAGAAAACTAAGAAAAAGATTATTTACCCCTTCCACTGTAGCCCTCCATGTCTTCAAAATCTGCTCTGTAGGACAGATTGGGAAAAGGGTGTGATGAGCTACAGCAGAAGGAAAGGAATATATTACTTGAGTGGATTTCTGTTTGTACGACAGGGGACTTCATGCAGGAACATTGGGTTCCAAAACGTTATCAAATTTAGAGCAAGTAATAATTTTTCAGAAATAGGGCAACTGCAAAATTAACAGAATTGGGAATTAAATGTTATGCAGTACCTGGAATCCTGATCAAATGGGTTAAACACTTATTAGGTTTAAAGTGTTAGGCAAAACTATACCATGCATAGTTAGAGATAACAATGTTTATTAAGTTATATTGCCTCAACACAGTGAAAAAACAAGGGTTACTTTTGGCAAATTATGGTACAGCACAATGAAGTATTCCAATTTAAATTCAAGGATGGCTTAGTATTTAATTAGCTTTACACGCATCTCTGATTTGTTCAATAAAGCTCTCCTATGCTTTTAGAAGAAAGCCGTAATCCATAAAACTAACCTCCATAATTTTAAAATAATGGAAATGTTCAGAGAATATTACCATTTTCAAAATATTCACACTCAAATTTGTATATAAAACCCATTTTCCACTCCCCAGCATATTATTTCAGCTGTGGCTCCAACTTAAAAAAAAAAAAAAAAAAATTGTCCTAATTTCTACCCCCCAAAGAAAAAAAATCTTTTCCTGTTCTGATATTCCTGTACACATCTCAGAAAGTTTTAAGTACTTCAAACCTTTGCCTTGTTTACTTGGTGAACAAGACCATTTCTTTCTGAAATCAAACAGGCAAGCTTTGCCAAATACTATTATTAAAAAAAAGACTTTTGGCTGGCCATACAATGTTCCATAATAACATAAGAATAGCTCCAATCTTAATCTTGTGAACTGGATCTTGACCGTGAACGGGATTTTGAACGTGACTGTGAATGTGATCGTGATACAGCTCTTTTGGATGGAGACTCAGAATGAGCTTTTGCAGGATGCTGCTGCATTGGTGAACGGGAACGAGATCTGCTTTGTGACCTCGATTTAGACTTTGTTTCTCCTTTTCCATTTTCTTTAGGTGATCGAGACACAGACCTGGATCTGCTTCGAGACTTCTCTTTGGATCTGCTGCCTGACCGTGAACCTCTGCTAGACTTCAGTTTAGACTTGCTCTTTGATCTAGATTTTCGACTTTTTGATCTGGAACGTGAATGATCTTTACTCCGAGATCTAGATTTAGAGCTTAAAAAAAAAAAACCTCTTAAAGTATGCTCATTATTTTAGAAGCTATTATTAAATACATCTACTGTACTGTCAATGGTAAAATGCCTATTCATAAAACTTGCCCTCACCGTGACCGGCTTTTTGAGGCACTATGGGATCTACTGCGGCTGCTGCGACGACTTCGACTACGTGATCGTCTTCTAGAACGGGACCTAAAAAGAACATATTTCAAATAACCATTGTGATGGATATGAGGGCATCAAAGATTCATTTTCTATTATACAGCATAGTATATAAATACCTTTTCCTAAAAAGTGTTGTTATAAGCACACTCAACTCATTAATCAATTATCAAAATTTCTTATCTTATGACATAGATGAATAGTGTTCCAGTCAAAAGCTTGTTTGTTAAAATAATTTAACTATGCAACTAGACAGATTGTAGTAAAATTTATTTTCAGAACAAAGTTCTGATGTACCTGATGCACTCACGTACATTCTTAGTGAAAACAACTGAAAGACTACATCAGTGGTTTATAAACAACAAAATGAATACTTTCTGTACTGAGATAAAATTTGAGTCTCTATAGTTTAATCTTGAAGGATCTTTCAAATCAAATAACCAATTCTGAAAATACCTTGATCTACTGCCAGAGTAAGATCGTCTATGGCTCGATCGTGGCTTATCTTCAACAAGCCTTATTTTTCGTCCATTTATCTCTGTACCATCCAATTTGTCCAAAGCACGCTTCATGTCAGAGTAAGAACGGAATTCTATTACTCCTTCATTTGTTCGCTCTTTATGGGCATCTGCATAGGTTACCTCACCAGCTTGCCTCATGAAATCCTTAAATAAATCACATCTTTACTCAGGCAAAATTTAAAATTCAGTGAACTCACAGAAACTTTCTCATATTTTATAGGATATACCAAAAATAACATGTAAAATGTGCTTTTTAGAAAAGATTTTTATGTTAACTTACTTTCAAATCTTGCCAACTACAGTGACTGGAAAGGTTTTCAACAATCAATCTGTACTCTGTACGAACAGGTGGCCCATATTTATCTCTTCCTGATGCTCTCCGACTGCTATATCCTCCACCACCTTTATCGTACAAAGATACAAAGTTAGTGTCCTTATAAGAAAAGCACATACATTAGTTCACTTTAGTCTATAAATTGTATTTACAGGAGTAGGACTTTAGTTTTCTAATCCTGCAACAAAATTTTAATTCGCCATATTCTATATATTAAAGGCAAATCAAAGTCTAAAATCCTACAAGACTGTGCTCCTAAACTCTGTTAGAGAGTGACTGCACCTTTATTAGAGTTACCTCGCTAAGTTTTATTTTACAGAACATTGTAAAATATAAAACTTAACTGATTACATGCATTTCTACATTTACAAAAACGTTTACTAGTTTACACTAAGTACTTACATCACGGTATGAGGTATTTGGTGGTGGTTTGGCCACAACACACGCAAGGTAACAGTCACCTAGTTCAGTTTAACCAGTTTTGTCTAACCCTTGGAATCCTCACCATCACCCTGCGTCTAATGGCAAAAGGCTGCTGTCGTCATGGCTTCCGGTAAGGTCAGCCAAAGGGTCATAGGGCAAGGGTCACACAATGTATGGAAAAGCCATGGCCAATCAGGAAAGGCAGTCATCTTAGCCTCAGTGGACACAGCCTCAGCCCCACTGGTCACTTTTAAATTGAAACATCAAGGACTTGTTAAAAAGTTTGAATTGAACATGCAACAACTTTAAAAAACAAACATACAAATTTGCAAGAAATCCCACCCCCCAACAAGCCCCGAACCGAAATAGGTCTACCTTACTGCTCTTAACCATTGTGCAAAATTCAACTAAACACATCCAATTCTTTTCTAGGAAAAGTTAAATTAAATGAGTGTTGCATTAGCAGGTGGTTATTTTGTCTCCAAATTAATGTGGCCCCCTTCTATGAAGGCAAGCCATCTCTCTTCCAATTTCTAAGCAAATATTCATGTTAAGACATAGCCTAATTTAGAACAGCCGCAACAGCTTAAGTAGCAGCTTTACACAGTAAAAAACATCCCATTTGCTTCTCTGCGAGCTTTGTGCCAAATGTGTTTGTTTAAGAGCAGTGAGTGAATACTGTAGATAGAACCCCCCAATATGCCCCCTCCCTCCTTTGGTTCTGCACTTGTGAGCACCATTTGGACAGAGGATGCCCAATCCCCGTCAAGAAAACTTTATAGCCTTAAATCGAGAGGGGGAACTTAGCCTCCTTTCGGTCAGCAGGGATCATCAACCACCCACCCTTCCATATTAAGGTCCAAAGAACCTTCCTCGACCAGCGGCCCGGGGGCCCTCCCCGTCACGCTCAGGGCCGCCCACCCGCCGCTCCTCTTCCCTGCAACCCTTCGCTCTCCCCGCGCGCCCAAGGAGGCCGCAGCGGAGCCACACTCACTGCGGCTGCTGTAGCTGTAGCCGTCCCTGTCGCGGCGGGGGCCGCGGGCGTGCTCCACGATCACCCGCTCCCCGCACAGATCCTTGCCGTTCAGCTCGTAAACGGCATCCTCCGCGTCCCGGGAATCCTCGAATTCCACAAAGCCGTAGCTGCAGGAAGGAGGGGCGTGGCGGAAAGCAAAGCGGAGAGGAGGCGCTGTCAGGGCAAGGCGACCGACCGCCACATTTCAGGGCCCCCCTGCAGCGCGATGCTCTCGATTCGGCCTGGGAGCATCTGCGCTGCAGCCTCGCGCGTCGGCGGAGAGAGAGTGGGTGTGTGGGGAGATGCCTGCGCGAGTCTGGGAAAAGGCTACGCTCCCCGCCCCCTCCCCCCCCGCTAACGGGACAAAAGAGGTGAAGCCGTGTTTGGCCGCCATCTTGAACAGGACGCCACGCGGCCTGAGGGGAGGCAACAGCAGGCCTGCCGCGGTCGGGCGCTTTTACTAACGGCTCGCGCCAAATTCTAACCCTCCGGCCGGCTGGCCGCTCGCGCCACGAGCCTCCAAAAAATCTGCTAGGGCCTTTGCTTCCCCCTTCCCCTCCTCCTCACCCGTTTTTTAAGTCGACTTCGAGCAAGCGGCCGTAGCCGCTGAAGAAACGCTGGATGTCCTTTTCCCGCACATGGTAACTTAAGCGGCCAATATAGACACGCGGCATCCCCGCGACCTAGAAAAGGAGAGAGGAGGGGAAGGGGAGGGAAAGGATAGACGTAAGATCCGAAAACAGTTGCGGAACAGCCGTCCTAATAGCCGCTAGTGGCTACGGCCTATTCCGTAGCACAATGACGGCGGGCCCCCGGGCAGGCCTTTATATTGGGGGGCGGAGCCTGGATCACTGTACGCGCCACCATCAGTGGTGTTCGGAGACGTCACAAGGGAGCTCGAGATCTGATAGGAAGGGGGGAATGTCAATAACTGCGCGCGTTTAACGTGTCCCGCACTCTTTTTCTTGTGAAACGTTTCCGTGAGTTGGATCGTGCATAATATCAAGTCATAATTTGCAAAGAGAGATTTGTTGAATCAGCTATAATTGTTGGGTTCGCCGAAGAGGTTGTCACATTAACTCAGCCATGGTTCTGTAGGGTGCTGGACGTAAGCCTGGGAAAACTCTCGACCATGAAAACTCTGTCCGTGACTTTGGGACAGTCACTTTCAGCCCACCTATCCATATAAATTGCACAGGTACAAACTGTAATGTTGCAAAAACTCCATAACGTGCAACATGAAGTCAGAATGCAAACGCTGGCCTCCCGTGGATTCCTGTGAACCTACCTTGCATCGTTGGAAGAGGAAATTCTATGTACAGCACCTTGAGCTTCTGGAGGGAAGGTGGGATGTATATCGTAAATAATGTTAACAATGTGGTTTTCACAACCTTCTAAACCAACATCAAGTAGCCCATTTTGTGTGATGTATAACGCCAGCCTTTGGTATTATATATTGCGTGTGTACATGCGTTTGTGGTAGTCTTGGCTCTTGGTGACTAGTCCATGTAGTTTTCTTGGCAGAATTTTCACAAGTGGTTTGCCATTGCCTTGTTTCTAAGGCTGAGAGAGAATGACTGGCCCAAAATCACCCAGCTGGCTTCATGCCTAAGACAGGACTGGAACTCACAGTCTCCAGTTTTCTAGGCTGGTGCCTTTAACTACTATACTAAACTGGCTGTCATGTTTTATATTCTCCTGTATTATATGAGAGGGTGGGGTGAGGAGAGTAAGGAAATGGAAAAGATGTGAACTAATGCACTACTCATGGTCATGGGTGTAGTTGCTGATGAGCAAGGTGTTGACTTGTTCACTTAGCCCTGTAATCATAGGAACCTATTGTAAACAGACAAGTAGTTCATTTGACCCAGGTTGGATAGCAGTTTTTTGGGTTTTAATGAATCTTTTTCGATTCTGCCTTCATTTAACATGTAATACTAGTCAAAGTAAGATGGATGTAACCCCCAGGGTCATCTCATCAATGCACTGAAACAGAAAGGCATCAAGCAAGGCTGCATATTGGCGACACTCTTACTCAACTCCATGGTGGGCCATCTCTACAACACGAACTTTCACTCCCAAAACTTGCTGGAAGACACATCTCTGTTCTACTCTATGCAGACAATACAGCAATACTTTCAAGAACACCTATTGGCCTTAACACAGTACTGTAAGGAAGATCAGCTAAAACTCAATTATCAGAAAACTAAAATCATGGCATTTGCCAAAAGGCCAAGAGCCACTCCTGGACCATAGATGGCCACAAGATTGATCAGGTCTCCTGTTTCAAATACCTGGAGTTAGTCCTTCATTCTGCTGGCAGTAGGAAAGCCCATGGGGACATTGCTGAAAATGCACAGAGGAGCTCATCTGCCATCCTTAAATTCCTTAAGACAAGAGGTGGCTACTATATACCTGCAGTACTCAAATTATTCAAAACCAAGCCAATAGTACAACTTACGTTGCCCAGCTGGGCCCCTTCTCCAGTTTTGCACCATTAGAACTGTCATGGCCAGCTCAGACTTTGACAAGGAAACTGATAGTGAGCAGCCAGTTCCAGAGTTGCCAGATGAACTGCTGCCTGAGGAGCTGCAGGCAGAGGCGGCTGTGCCGCCCAGTAACCAGCAGGTACATCTGCCACTGGTCTCTGAAGATGAGGAGTCTGAGCTGCCACCCCCCCACCCCCCCCCCCAGTGCAAAGGCTCATCATGTGGAGAGGAGAGCAGCCCTTCTACAATGTTTGGATGCTTGGACTTCACTTGACCACTCTTGTGCCTGCTGTTTTGGATTTGGAACTCTCTCAAGGCAAGCTTGCTGGACTTTTGGGGGCTTGATTTCTCTAGTGTGTGTGCACACTTGCACTCACATTTCCTTTGCCACTTGTTTATTTGTTTCATAAACTTCCCAACTAAAGTTTGTATCTACCTCTCTGTGTGTTTGTGGGTGCGTGGCCTGAGACAGGACAAGAACTTGTACAATCTAAATTTCTTAGATCAGCCCTTCAAGTCCCAAATGTGTCTCTAATGCCACTCTGGGACTAGAAACAGGCCTCATGAAAGTGGAGGCTAGAGTGTGGGTAACCATACTCAACTATTGGCTCAGACTGTCCTTTTTTCCTCTTAGCCTTGCCCCATTAACTATGAAGGATGATTTTCAATCCACATAGAAACAGGCAGTAGCAACTAAAATCTCATCTTTTGACTTCTCTCCAGGTCTTCTACTCAGCATGGGATATGATCAGGCCAAACACTCATTAAACAGTGTGTAGCAGACACAGAGCACCAACTGGATCTAGCCAGGACCCCAACCTTTATTGCCAGTGAATCCAACAGGTAGTCTGCCTCCCCTATGGCATACTTAACTAAACTCAAAGTCCCTAAACACCAGAGGGCCTTTACTCTGGCATGATGTCATGCCCTCCCCTCAGCTATCCTTGAAGGCCAATACAGGAAGATTCCTTACCCAGAGAGACAATGCCCCTGTGACTCTGGACACACAGAAACAACAGAACATGTGCTTCTCCAGTGCCTGTACTACAGAGACATTGGTACTAGCCTCATCTCACCATTACTGCATACATAAATACCCAGGGCACATGGGACAATTCTACATCTCCCTGCTGCTTTCAGATATCAACCCTGTTACGACATACAATATTACCAGGTTCTGTACAGCAGTGCTTAAAATTCATCAGATGATGACCTGTGCCATAAACTAGCCTTAATGAGCATCTAGTTCACCATACTAGAGTACTCTGTAATTTGATAGATACAGGTAGTCCCTGGGTTAAGAACATTTCATTTTTTTCCCCACATCTTGTTTTTGGGTTCCTGTTGGATCAAAAACACTGTTGAAATGACACAATTGATCAAACTGGATGTACCAACCCTTCACCTATTTCTGCCTGTTTTTCACCCTTTGCCCTCCTGGTGGGTTGCAGAGATGAAAGACAAAACTGCCAGAGACAGAATGCCATATGCTTTCATGCTTGCTATGTGTTGGGCTCTGTTTAAAGCTGAAAGTGATTCTTTTTCAAGTGCTATTCTCACAGTCTCTTTAGCAAGATTGATTGAGAAGCAAGGGATGAGATTACAAGGATTCTGCCAACTATTTCCCACATAAAACCAATAGGTCCTCAAAGTGTTGGAAAAGTTCTGTGGGTAATTTCTAGTTTAAAATCAACCCAGGACACTCCCAGTCAGTGCCTTTACTATATCCAGATCAGAGCAAACACAAATGCCACTCAGATAGCAAGAATATAGCTTGATGTTTATTTATTAAACATCAGAAAACATCAAAAACATTTAACTGGATAAAAAGTAGGCAAAAGAGAAATGAACAAGCAACAAGTTACACTATTTATTAAAAGGCACAGCACTTTCCAAAAGTGTGGGAAACAATACTGTGGATAATTAGCATGGACAGTCCCAAAGGAAGTGATCTGTGATTATTCCAACTTTAATCCATTTATGTACACAGCAGCAGAACAGAAATGGTATGTAGGACATCATGGGATCCTGCCTGTATTCCACCTATTAAAGAAACAATTTGATGGATGGGGTTGATGTATCCAACAAATTATGATTAAGATATAGATGTTTTTATTTTATTTTTAACCACATTGTTATGAATCAGTGAATTGAGTCTTTTCACTGACAACAAAGGAGCTTGCCGGTGGTTGTTTACACAGCTATCTTGTGTAAAATTTTATCAGTCTGGGCATAAACCATTACATTATAAATGGGGAAATGGTTCATTAACTACTTGGTCAGTCATTCAGATGACAGTCTAGTTGGGGAGTTTACTTACAGTATTTAGTATTCAAATTTATATAGCTGCCTATCTCATATATACAGCTCTGGGCAACTTATAAACAATTAAAACAAATATAAAAAGATAAAAAAACAATACAACAATTTAAAAAACAAGAAAAAACAATATAAAATCATATAAAAGCTATCATAAAAATTCATAAAATTCATAGCCGAGGTCACTTTTAACAATAACACTCAATACAAACACTGTGCTGGCTCTGCCACATTCCTTGGTTCCCATCCCTTTGTCAAAACCACGTTTTTAGGGTCTTTCAAAAGGCTAGCAGGGTTGAGGCCAATCTAATCTCAAGATAGATGATGTTCCACAGCAGAAAAGGCTCTCCTCCCAGGCCCTGCCAGACAATACTCCTTAGCTGACACGACCTGGAACATGCCCCTCCTGCCTTGGCCTGATGGAATAGGTAGATGTAACTGAGGGGAGGCAGTCCCTCAAGTTGCCCAGTCCCATGCCATGTAGGGCTTTATAAATCATTACCAGCACCTTGAATTGAACCTGGAAGCAAACTGGCAGCCAATGTTGCTCAAGGAGCAGAGGTGTAAGTGCACAGGTCATGGAGCATAGATAACTGCCTGTGCCACTGCATTTTGAACAAGTTGACGCTTCTGAATATCCTTCAAGGGCAGACCCATGTACAGCACATTGCAGTAATCCATATGAAAGGTGACTAAAGTATGAGTGACCATGAGCAGGGCTTCCTGGTCTAGGAATGGGCACAACTGACATACACCACATAGTTATGCAAGGACCCTTCAGGCCATGGCTGCCACCTGTTCTTTGAACAGGAGCAGTGAGTCCAGAAGGACCCCCAGATTGCACACAGATCATGTTTAGGGTAATTGAACCCCATAATCCAACAAGAGATGGAAAGTCCTTAGAACTGGGGGGGGGGGGCAACACTCAAAGCAACTCAGTCTTCCTAGGGTTGAGCTGAAGCCTGTTGTTCCCCTTCCAAACTCCCTCAGACTCCAGGAACCGGGACAGGACTTCCACAGCATCACTTAGTTGGCCTAGAATAGAGATATAAAGCTGGGTGTGATCGGCATACTGATGATACCTTACCCAGTGCTGTTGGGCAACCTCATCCAGTGGCTTCATGTAGATGTTAAAAAGGAGAGGAGAAAGTACAGAGCCCTGATTTGATTTGATTTGATTTGATTTAATGTAATTCCAGACAGAATTGGGGCTATTTAGGGCTTGATCTAGCCTTGTTAGTGTGAATAGGTAGGATCAGTTATCCCAGGTTTTCTGACTCTCCTATGCCTTAATTAAGTGGCCATGCATACAAGTACAATTAATCAAAGTTACATTTTTTTTATATAGAAAAAGAAGCCAGGAATATAATATTGAAGGCGCAGTACTATTGTATTGCTTTGCTTGATAGGTGGCCATCTACTTATAAAGGCAAACTTTGACTATAGGCTAAATAACTGCACTCAGAGTGATTGTTTGCTCCACTTTAGCATGAACATGCCAGAGGGCTCTGTCCTGGGCCTTGTGCTGTTCAATGTTTGTAGCAGTGACTTGGCTGAGGGAATTGAGGGGACACTTACCAAGTTTGCAGATGATACAAGGCTGGGAGGGATGGCTAATGTTTTAGAGGAAAGAAAGAATATTCTCTTTCCTATAGACAGACTGGAGAATGGGTTGAAAAGAATAAGATGGAATTTAACAGGGTTAGGGTTTAGGGTTAGGGTTGTATATAATATGAAAATATAATATTCTATTATCTGGTCAGGATAAATGAAAACTACAAGCTAGGAGAGACCTAGCTTGGCAGTAGTACATGTTAAAAAGATTGGGTGTCCTTGTCAAATGCAAGTGAAACTTCAGCTAGCAGTGTGATGCAACTGCTAAAATAGTAAATGCTATCTTGGGGAATATTAACAGGTTCATGAAGTCCAGATCATGGGAAGTAGTTGTTCCATTCCACTTTGACTGAGTGAGACCCCACCTGGAAAACTATATCCAGTTCTGAGAACCACAGTATAAAATGTAGATTGACAAATTAGAGCAAGTTCAGAGGAAGACTATCAAGAAAGTGAGGGGTCTAGAAATCAAGTCCTATGAGAGACAAATAAAGATCTCTGTATGTTTAGCCTATAGAAAAGATGACTGATGGGAGATATGATAGAAATCTTCAAATGTTTGAAGGTTATCACACAACATAGGAGTGGACTTATTCTCTTTTGTCCAGGAGGGCAGAACCAGAATATGAGTTAAAACTTCAAAGAAGCAACTTCAGGCTAGACACTTGGAGGAAATCCTGAATGTATGAGCTGTCAACCAGTAGAACAGATTGCCATGTGAAGTGGTGAGGCTGGATGGTCATCTGTCAGAGATGTCTAGGGAATCCTACGCTGAGAGGGATATTAGACTATATGATCTCTAAGATCCCTTCCAACTCTGATTCTATGATCCCAGTTCAGCTCAGACTACTTCAGAGGCTACCCATTTCAATACAAATCTGAATCATAACTCAGTATTGTCTGCCACTGGGAAATTAGCACATGGCTAGACTTTTTGTTTTGAATTGTTTTGCTTTGTTGCTGTTAGATAGAATTCTCTAAATTTAAATAAAAGGTAGTGCCTTCTTTTAATACATGCTCATTTTGAGTGGATTAAGCCTGCCAGTTTTCAGGCAGATGAATGCACACATTTTCAGGCAAGTAAGTTTTATATTTTATGTGGATTTTCCCTAAAAATAAATAAATAAATAAATAAATAAATAAATAAATAAATAAATAAAATCGCGACAACTTTTAAAATATCTTATTTGCAAGAATAGTTGCTCTGAGAAGCCAACTAGCAGCTAAATATTGACGTTTTGTGAAAATCTATCTATCTATCTATCTATCTATCTATCTATCTCACATTATTCCCTTTGGGATTAATTATTTTATTGCAAAGTGCAGAAAAACAGAAGTAGTTTACACCAACATAATTCCTATACTTCATTATAATTCTCTCTCCTGAAAACTACTTTTGCACCTATCCTGTGCATGTATCAATTCATATATTGCCTTTTGTTCTGTAGGGATTCCCATGTCTCCCAAGATTTAATTACCTTGGTGCTCTTAGTTTGATTGGGCAGGAGGACAGGAAAGAGATGGTTTGTAGAGCACAACAACATACAACTGAAGTGCTCCTTAAGAAGGAAGTTGCCATAGGCAAGAATAATAGGTTCCAGTAATTTTGTGTTATGGAACTTTAAGATTTAATGAAGGAATTTAAAAGGATTCTCCTATCTCTCTATGCTTTTGTGAGCAATTTATATGTATATGTTGTAACAGTCACAGTTAATTTAATATTTATCTTCCACTGGTATTCCTATTGCTGCATATCAGTTGTTCTGCTTAAACTTTGCATCCATTTAATCATGCATTCTTTGACTTGTTCTGTTCCTGAATCTTGTTTCAATAATAATCTATATACAGGTAGTCCTTGCTTAATGACCACAATTGGGATCGAAATTTCAGTCGCTAAGAGATGCGGTCATTAAGTGAGATGTCAAGTGACCATTTCGCTTCGTGACAGCAATTCCAGCAATTCCCCTTTGCCATTGTTAAGTGAATTTTACCAGTCGTTAGTGGAGGAATCACCCCAATCCAAGCCATTCAAGGCTTGGTCCCTCCCAGCCCCAAGCCTCAGTAAGGTAAGGGACTGCCTCCAACTCCCGCCACCTGCCTATCTCCCCCCCATCTGTGCCCTTTTGGCTGCCCTGCACCCTATCTTATGGGATGGCAACCATGTGGCTCTGGGGCTGCTTGCCACACCCTGGGAAGCCATAGCTGCCCCAGCCTACTTCCCCCCATCTCTCTCCCCTTCTATGCCTTTTTGGCCCCCTGCTGCCCTGCACTCTGCTGCCCCAGCTGACCTTGCTCTCTTCTTGCTCCCGCTGCTGATGAGGCATGCCCGGTCTGGCTGCTGGGCCAAGCTGGGCTGGACTTCGGCTACAGAAAAAGACCCCCCCCCCAACCAAAGCAGTTCCTTTGCAAAGAGCTCTTGGGCAGGGCTGTAGCTGGCTTCGGCTGTGGAAAAAGGAAAACAACAACAACGACAACCAAAGCAGTCCCTTTGCAAAGAGCTCTTCGGCAAAAAGATAGAGTTGCAAAACACACAAAAATAACAGATATACTAACCAAACAAATACTGTATCAATCTAGCAGGGACATCCACAAAAGCAATCCAGTGACATCATGGTGGATGATTCTCGATGAGCAACACC
Organism: Liasis olivaceus; assembly: GCA_030867105.1. Taxonomy (NCBI): domain Eukaryota; kingdom Metazoa; phylum Chordata; class Lepidosauria; order Squamata; family Pythonidae; genus Liasis; species Liasis olivaceus. The sequence goes on along the minus strand of CM061350.1, from coordinate 176,400,397 downwards.
CCACCCCACCCTTTCTAAAATGTGTGTTGCATGCCTCACATGCATGTAAAAGGAGATGAGGTTTGGATCTCCTGATCATGCCTGCCGTTTTGATGTAACTGACCACCTCTGTTGACACCCCTGATATGAGGATTTTACCTATCCTAAAATCCAGAATAGATCTTTCTGAAGCCTTGGTCACCTTTAGCTGCATGGTCTGCATGCTCAAAGACCTGGGAATACGAGACAGAAACAACACTAACATTACACCTTGTTCTTTCTCTCCCACAAATGCAACTGCTTTTTCCAAAAGCCTCCTCCTCTCAGAAGAGGAAAATTTAACCTGGATCTTATTAGGCAAGTCAGGGGCGTGGTAGATTGAACTGTTGCAGTGTCAGACTTTATTAACCCCTGACCAATATTTAAATCAATAAACAAACAAATAAACAAAAGAAAAATTGAAGATGGTAGGGATTGAACCTGAGACTATCTGCATGCAAAACAAGTGCCTTCTATTGAGCTATAATTTCCTTTGTTATCTCAGATACAAGTTTTGTCAGAAGGATCAGGCACTTCTTTTCCCTCTGTTCATTCCCAAGCCAGGAATCCAATAAAACACACCAGATGATCAGTGGAGGTCAAAGAAAATATGTTATTCGACCCAAGGTTTCCAAGTAGCTTTGGGTGGCGGACACAGCAGGACTGCTCCTCTGTCTCCCTTTTTATAGGTTTTTCAGTTTAGAGTTTTCAGCCAATCATTATCAATGGAATGGAATGCGTTAGCTTATTACAAACAAATGTTTCATTATCTAGAGTTAGAACAGATGCCTTCTTATTTATAGTTAAAACAAATGTCTCCTCATATTGAGTTAAAACAGATATCTTTCTTAAATGGGCATTTTATCTTTCCTATACATACGTTTTTCTATACATAAGATAGATGTCTTCCTTTACATAGGTTTTGCTACATGATGTACTCATTTATTTATACCAGCAGGAGACAGCCTTTATAAAATGGCATTTCTACTGCCTATACAATCTTTCATGATCCTTAATTTAAATTTATAAGGAAAATATTCCAACAATTTCAAAATGCTTTGCTTTCTTTCTTGTCCAATCAGTAAAGTTACTGCTATTCCAGAAGTGCACAGAAACAAAATGTTGAGGGAGAAAGAGTGAGGGAGGGAGGGAGAGAGGGAGGGAGGGAGATAGCAGTAGAGGTTTAGAAATATTTTTAATTCCATGTGAATTAAATGCATATTATCAGATGAAGAGGAGGAATACTATGTGGGTATCCTGGCAACACTTGTGGCTGCCAGTGTGAAAAACCCTGCCGTCTTCTGGAGGCTGGTAGCCCCTCTTTTTTTAATAGTATTTATAGCCCTTCGTCGCATATACCAGCCTGTATTTGGGAAGACCGTTTTGCTACCCTATATCATCAAGTGGAGAATTCCCTGGCAGATTTGGAGTTGGATGTGACCTCTCTTCCCCATTGACTCCTGGTCTCATGCTCAGAAATCAGAAATATAATTAAACAGTTTAAACCAGGGAAAGCCCCTGGTTCAGATCTCATTATGTATGAAGTAATAAAAAATAATTTGGAATGGTGGACCCCGGTGCTAACTTTACTTTTCACAGCAATAGATCATTCGGCCACTGGGATTTGGCTATTATAATACCAATATATAAGAAGGGCAAAAGAGATTATCCAGCTAACTACTGTCCAATTAATTTGTTAAGATCAGCAAACTGTAAGCTAAACATCTACAGGATAAATTAATTGACTGGCTTGAATCTGAAGACATTCTGATGGATGAATAGGCTGGGTTTAGAGCAGGTAAACTTTAGACCATGATATTGTGCTGCAACACCTAGTACAAAAGTATACCCACAAATCTGGACAATCCCTTTATGCAGCATTTATTGACTTTAGGTCAGCTTTCAACATAGTATCTAGATTTAAACTGTGGCATAAATTAAAAAATACCACAATAGACAAACATCTACTTTTGCTGCTCATTAAAATACATGAAGATACAAGATTGAAGGTCATGTGCAGTAATCAAGGACATATCACAAAGGAAATACCAGTAAGGAAGGGAGTTAGACAGGGATGTGTATTGGCTCCAGTTTTATTCAATTACTATATAAACTCATTAGTTCTTCATTTAAGTAACTCTACTTTTCATCCTCCCAAATAAATCCATAGACATACGATTTCATTACTATATGCCAATGATGCAGTAATTCTGTCATTTACTTCCATTGGCCTTAAAAGAGCCTTGAGATCACTTATGTGTTATTTTACTGAGGAGGAACTAATAATAATTCCAAGATTACGATTCTCACTTTCTCCATATGCTCAAAGCAGAGGAGCTGGAACTTAGGTGGGCAGCCTATTGAGTAGGTTAAGATCTTTAGATATTTAGGAATAGTTTTTCAAGCTTCAGGAAGTAGAAATGCCCACCTGGATTATGTATCGTAATGCACAGAGATCTGAATCAGCTATTCAAACTTATTATTTTTCCAGAGGAGCCAGTTTATCCCTGCTGCAATTAAGTAGTTTGCAGCTAAAGCCGGAACACAACTGCTATATGGGGCTCAGTTAGGATCATATAACAGCATGATTACCTTAGGAAGATTCAAACAAAATTTTTGAGAAGCATCTTTCAGGTTACCTGCTGTGTTCGATGGGAAACAGGAATCAGTAAACTTGAATCCAATCTGTGGATAAATATCATTACCATCCAGCTAAAACTACACCACAATCCTAATGGACTGACCCATCTAATATTGGCAGGCAACTTTTAAACAACTAAATCTTCTTGGGAAACAGCTATCCAAAAGAAACTGAGCCACTATGGCTTTTCCGGTGATGCCATCTTAAATTTAGGGCCAGACCAAGCTAGGTCAATATTAAGGCAAAGGATCTTAGATATAGACGGCCAAATAGAAATTGCTGCTTTTTCTCACAATATTATTATAAATGACCATATTTTAGCACCTAAACCAGCTTCATATTTATATTGCATCACAGTTCCTAAATTCAGGACAGCCTTATCTTTAGCTCGATTTAATATTCTCCCCACTGCTGTTTGGAAGGGAAATATAGGAAAACCCCTTATGAATCTCAATACTACCCCTGTGACATGGGTGCTATAAAAACCACAGCCCATGTTCTTTTGTACTGTCAGTTCTACAAGGGCATTTGCCACAAGTTGATTACCCCTTTTTTATCTAAATTTCTGATAATTTTTATTTGCATTATTTGTTAGACAATCAGCATAAATCTATCTCTCTAAAAGTAGCAAAATTTTGCTACATTTATGTGCAAGCTTTGCCCACAAATGGTTGCCAACAGTCATTGATGTTAGGGGTTAACTTTGCTTTGTTTGTTTTACTGAATGTATTTTTATTAGTCAATGACTGAAATAAAGTGTGTCTGTATTTGGTGGGTGTGGTTGGATAGTCCATTCCATATTCCATATTATTCTTTGAATTTATTGGTCAATTATTCATCTTAAGAAAGATTCACAGATCTATGTGTAGAATGTCAAATGAACTCTCTTCAAATAATGTATTCTACTAAGCCAAATCCAAAAATGCTAGGGAATTCCTGGAAACTTGGCATTCAGACAAATCAGCCATCAATAGACACCCAGAGATACACATTTACATACCATTCAAAAGAGACAATAAAAAACCTAGGAAGAAAGCAAACATTCAGATAAAGAGGGAGCAATTCCAGACAAACCATCAGGCAGAAAACAGTACTCTAATCAAGCAACCACCAAGGAGGAACCCCCCCCCCCCCACAAAACTGGTAGGACAAGTTTATATTTATATTAACAGACAGCAAACCCCACACTCATTTGCACTGATGATATTACCTAGTTGGGCAATGAAACATCTGCAAGCGAACAACCAAGCTCAGAGAGCACTAAGAACTTCACAGATCATAGTCTGTTAGGCAAAAATTCATGGTCTGGTTACTTTTATTGGACTTTTTATTGTCAGAGTAGTAAAAATTTCTCTAATTTGCCTATTCTGCCAAGAACTAATATTTGGTTATAGATTATTGGTTTTAATGTTTATCACATTAAAAAATTTTTTTTTGATAAAACTGTTTACTTCTTGCTAGAATTTGCAATTAAATTTATTAATTTAATAAATTATGTATTCATATGAGTACACTAAGTAGCAAGTATCACATAACTGAATACCCTTTATTTCTTAAACTTCTGCTGCTTAGCAAAAGAGTAATTGCTAAAATAAATAAGCATGTATTTTAACTACTTCAGTTTCTTTGGAAATTTGCTTTGGAACTCGCAATAACTTTTTTCTAAAATTGGCCTTACCTGTATTTGTGATTAGATATGTTTACATTGGAATCCTATCATCCATTGTAGATTGTCTTGGAAGACTGCTTGGTCTCCGTGTGTGTTTGTGTGTGTGCATGTGTGTGTGTGATCATTTTTATGTACATATATCTTGAAGTGGTACTTGGTCCAGGCCTTGCTATCTGGGTCCCCTCCAATACTGTCTGGGAATGTTGGAAGTTTTAAACCTGGACTAGATTATTTTTTGGATTACATAAAACATTTCTCACTAGTTTATAAATATCTCATTTTTGTTTCCAGACATAATTTAAACAGCTAGTGTTGACCTTTAAAACCTTTCTAATCAAGCAACCACCAAGGAGGAAAACACCCCCCCCACACACAAAACTGGTAGGACAAGTTTATATTTATATTAACAGACAGCAAACCCCACACTCATTTGCACTGATGATATTACCTAGTTGGGCAATGAAACATCTGCAAGCGAACACCTCTGGGTATTGAGGTCTTTGAAGATATTTATTGGAATTTCCCACTGTGGCGATCTAGGTGATCCAAGAGGTTGTTGTGGACAGAACATTCCTTGTAATGGCAGCTTTGTAGTGGAACTGCATTTTCAACGATATTTATCCAATTCTGACTGCACTCTCTAGACACTAGATCAAAACAAATTTACTTGTCCTTGCTTTTAAGCAGAGAGTGATTTACTTATTTTTTAACAAGTAAGGAAAAAGCAGTTATTGGATTCTGCATAAGAAAATGCATGGATTTACTGATCTATAACAGCACACGTTATTTGGCTAATTTACTGGCTGCCAGCAGAGAGCACTGTAGCCAACATATTGAATTCAATATAGCATTCTTGATTTCTGAATTGCTGTCCCTTTAGAGTGTGGTTATTTATTTGGTTATTTATTTATTTAATTTTATTAACATATTTATTATCCAGTCTTGATCCGTAGCTCCTATATATATAAATATACAATAAAATCAACTAAGGACAAATTTGGCAAGCAGTTAAAAGACCAATATGAAAGGAATACACCTAGGCAATTAAAACAGGTTTGTCTAAAGCTGAAAAGGGAATAAAGGCAGTATTAGACGGCTCTCTTTGGAGAGAGAATTCCAGGAATAGGGTACTACAATTGAGCAAGCTTGCCTGCTATTTATGGTATTTCAGGTGATGGTGGGATATAAGGAGGATTTATGCGCTTGATCATATTTGCTGGGTTCACAGGAGAAAAGAATGTATGCTATTAATAAGTATTCCATTTATATCTTCATTGAATATTATTTTTCTCTATGTGAGAACAGGTAGGGAGTAAATAATATATGTTTGATTTTTCTTACTGAGCTTAAGGAGATGTACCCTGAATCTGTATAGATAGTCCCCGAGTTAAGAATTCCCGGTTTAAGGATGACCCATACTTAGGAACAGAGCAAATTGTAGCAAAATTTGAGTTAAATACACAGTGATTCGAGTTAAATACACAATGGTTTCAGTTCATTACACAATACTACTTATACAGTATTATACAGTATTATACTGTATGCATGCAAATTTGTTAGCAAATTCTGGCTTACATGCAAATTTGACTTAAGGACAGACCTTGGGAATGGATCTCATTCTTAAACTCAGGACTACTTATCTGTTTCCATTCTAGGCTACTGAACTGTAGCAAGATTGTTATTTCACATTCAGAGAAAGTCCCCTGGGATTGAGTTACTCAAATCATACAAATAAATAAAAAACAAATAAATAAAACATCTAGGGATCATAATACCCCTGTTCTTCTCTGTTCTTCTCTTTCCCCATCAGACATTTCTCATGATTTTTTGTTTCTTCTTTATATAGAAAAATAACCAGATTCACACTGGGTTATAATATATAGTAGTCCGTTGGGTTTGAAGAAAACACACTGTTATACAGTTCAACTGTGGACACGGAGGTGGCTCTGCAGTCCCAGTCTGGAAGTTCAGAGTCTAGCACAATGGGGGGCACTGGAAGTCCATTGTTGTAGGAACTGTGGGCATTCTTCTGTGATGCCACTCACGGTTTTCTATCAGTTTTTGGCAGCGCCTGTCTTCAAAGCTGGTGGAGGCTTCATAGCACAGGGCTCACCAGCAGGTTCTGTCAGCAGCCGCAGCTTCTATTTCCCTTGGCTGGATGACACAGTGGCGTAGGGTTTCTTTCACATTGTCTTTGTAGCGCTTGCGTGGTCAACTTCAAGGTCTCTTCCCAGACTCCAGTATACTATAGAGCAACTGATGAGGCATATGGTGGTCATCAATTCTGATGACATGTCCCACCCACTGCATCTGGGCTCTGATAATCAGGGATCAATGCTGGTGGACTCTGCGCGATCCAAGTCCTCCAGGTTGGAGACACAGTCTTGCCAATGAATGCCAAGGATGTAGAGGAGACTGTGCATGTTAAATTTCTCCAGTTGTTTGATGTGCTTCGGTACGGAGTCCAAGACTCACATCCATATAGAAGAGAATAGATAACCACAGCTCTGTAGACTTTCAGCTTTGTGGAGATACAGATGTTGTGTTGATTGAGCACTCTAGTATGCAGCCTCCCCAGTGCCCAAGAAAACCATACACACACCCCAACACTGGCAAGGCAAGCTACTGTATATAAACATGGAGCAAGCCCCACACTCACTAGCACTGATGATGTTACCTAGTTGGGTAATGAAACGTCTGCAAGCAAACAGCCAAGCTCAGAGAGTACCAAAGACTCCAAACTGGGTTATGTAGGAAATAAGGACAAGATCATTCAGATTACAACATAGGAAAGTAAGTGCAGATTTCTTTACATTCTGTTTTTGTCAGAACAAGAGAAACTAATGCTTCCTCAGTAGTTTTCAGCAAAAGATATAGTTTACCCTTTTCATTAGTTTTTCTGATTCTGTGTGGGGGAATACTCCCTATGGCTTTTTTAATGGATAATTTTGACAACTGCAGTTTTTCCTAGACATGCTGATACCTTTCTCTTATTTCTCAATGTGCTTTCAGATGCAACTTCTAGATAGCTTCAAATGCTAACAGTCAGATTATATCGTGGTAATATTCTGCCTTTTCCTTGCTAAAGAATTTCTGTGGGAAAGAAAGCCACAGAAGTTACACATGGAAGATGACTGGGCTCCCTATACAATTCCATGAATGAGGAAGAGTCATTGTACAATAGAAGCCTCATATGGAGGCCTTCAGTGGCTTGATTGGGGCTCCATCAATGCTCAACATCTGAACTGTTAGAAATGTAATCCTGTTAAGGATGCAGTTCCAGGCTGATGCCATCAGATGTCATCTTACTGAAATAAAAGCAAAATAAAACATCTCTCATGAGTACTTCCAGACAAGTGCAATTGCCTTACCTTAATCACAGAATTTTACAGGAAGAATGATTGTGATCTGAATAGTATTGTTTTCCATTTGAACTTTCCTGTGCTTTAATTTTTTTATTGTGTCAAATTATTTTTTTAAAGAAATATACATAAACAGGATCCCTTGCTTTCTAAATGTTCTTCTATTTTGTGTCCTTCTCCAAAAACAAACAAACAAACAAAAAAAAACTAAGGAGAAAAACCTGGAATACCAAATTAATGAGTTTTAGTTGGTAAGGCTAGAATCTGGAATCATGTTTTTTGAGGTAGCTTAAAGCAGAGCAGCTTTTCTAAACAAAACTGCTTTAAAAATATTGGTTGGAACAGATCAATCATTTCATGAATGGAAGAGATACTAGTATCTAGCAGAGGTTCCTCCCTGGAGGGCATAGCTAAAGAGGCAATATCTGTGGTTTATCCCTTCTTTTTCCAAAAGCCTGCAGTATGTCATTCTGTTCAGGAGAAACTCAAAGCCTTCAGAACAGCTTTTCAGCTTTTGTTCATAGTGGAACTCTATTAAGCACACTGGAACCAAACCATTGTTTGTTAAAGGACACCAAAGAATGCTCCATATTCTGCCTCTTCTCATTTCTCTTATTTCTGCCCTGAGCATTGCCTTTTTCATTTGCATACTTACTACTTTCAATCTTCCATTTGTCCTTTTCCCTATCCACTTTTACTTACTAACCATTAGTTGCCAGATCTCTGATGCCTCTTCACATTCTTGTGATGAACTTGGGAGCCTGGACACATACACCCCACCTATACACTCTTTATGTCTTCATATAACACCTGAACTGAGTCAGATCTAGATCTAGAAACCAGCATTCTTTTCCACACCTACATATTTCAGATCACATGTGATCATTGTCCTAGGCACCAATATCTCCAGTTATTCTACATTATAAAAAATAACTACATTTCTGAAATGCTTTCTTAGTGGATTAACACTGAATATACAGTCTCAAAATGAAGATGCAGAAGGGATAAGTTACATTCCTTTTTTAAAAAATATAATTTTATTAAGAATTTTAATTACAATACAGGTAGTCCTCAAGTTACAACTACAATTAGGACCGGGATTGCCATCACTAAGCAATGTGGTTGTAAAGTGTGATGTCACGTGACTGCATCGCTTAGCGATGGCAATCCAGGCAGTTCTGGTGGTGGTTGTAACCCAAGATGTGCAGGTCATTAAGCAGAAGCGGGAAGCCAAGGAAGCCCCAGGTAAGGAATGTGGGGTTGTTGCAGGGGGGTGGGGGAGGTACTGATAGGCCCAGCATAGGCTGCATGGGAGTTGGGGTAGGGGGTGCTCGGTGCAGTGTGAGCTCAGAAAGGCCGGGGAATGAGGGCGCGGGGTGCCTGCAATCACTGGGAGGTTGTGGAACGAGGGCACGAGGTAAGTGTGTGTGTGTGTTTGTGTGTGTGCATTCACAGGGAGGCCAGGGAAAGAGGGTGCAGGGTGCATGTGTGCATGTGTGTGATTGCAGGGAGGCCAAGGAAATGGAGTGGGATGAGTGCAATCACAGAGGCTGAGGAAAGAGGGTGTGGGGGGGTGTGAGCAAAGGGGGGAAGGAGGGTGTGGTCTGTGCGAGCAAAGAAAGGTGGGGGGGAGACTTACCCCAGCAACTTGTGACCTTCCCTGGCAGCTTCTCATTGACTTTGCTGGGGGGAAGCTGGTAGGGAAGAGTGCAAACAGTGATCATGTGATCACAAGGCACTTGGCAACTGGTCATAAGTACAAACAGGTTGCCAAGCACCCATATTGTGATTACATGATCATGGGGGTGGTGGGATGGCTGCAACTTTGTGGACCAGTCATAAGCCTCCTTTTTCAGCACCGTTGTAACTTAGAACAGTCACTGAATGAATGGTTGTAACTTGAGGACTACCTGTAGTAAAAAGTAATTCAAACTAAATTTAGAGAAAGAGGAGATAATAAAAAGAATAAAAAGTGCAGGAAAAAAGAAAAAGAAAGAAAGAAAGAAGAAAAAGAAAAGAAAGAAAGAAGTGACTTCCAACCTTCATCACAACAAATATAAACAAATTTAATAACTCTTCACCCTTTATAAGGTTAAACAGATATCTCTTCATCCCATATCCCATCCCTTATCTACAGGTAATCAAACCAGTTTTGCCATCTCTGCTAGTATTTCAGAGTCTTTCCATTTTTGCCCACATAGTAGTCTCTCAGCAGTAACCATATATAAGAATAATCTTCCATGGCTCTTTTCTAATTGACTATTTATTAATCCTAGCAAGAAAAGTTCTGGTTTCAGCTGAATGTTGATCTTTAAAATTCTTTGTATCATTATACTGTATGTATTTGAACCCAGAAATGTCTGGGTTTTTTACAAGTCTACCAGATGTAATAAAATTACCCTTCATGTTATCCACATTTCCAACATAAATTTGAAGTACCTTTATATATTCTAGACAGTTTTTCTGGAGTCATATACCAACAGTACATTATTTTATAAAAATTCTCCTTTAGGTTATGCAAATTTCAATCCTTTTAACACATGTTTTCCCACTGTTCCATCAGTATATTGGTTTTAAATAAATTGATAAATTGGTCCCATTTTATCATACAGTCTTTCACTTCTTCTTCCATTTCAAATTTCAACAAAAGTTTATACATTTTAGCAATTACATGTTCATCGTTTGTACATAGTTCACCTTCAAATTCTGTCTTCTGCTGCTCAATTCCAAATGTCCCATTATCTACCTTAATATTTCTCTTAATTGTGCACATGAAAACCACTGGAAAATAAATCCCTCTGCAGCCAATTGCTCTTTTGATTTCATCTTATATTCGCCATGTTCCTGTTCTATCAACTCTCAGTAAGTTAACCATTTTTCTTTACCCACTGTTTCCTTTCTGTAAAATGCTTCTTGTGCTGAGACCCATAAAGGCATTTGTGAGCTCAGTCTGGGTTTATATCTGTTCCATGTTCCTAATATGGCACTTCTAATGTAATGATTCTTAAAATCTACATTAACCATAACTTTATTGTACCATAGAAAACCATGCCATCCAAACCTCAGGTTGTGCTTTTCTAATTCTAAAATTCTCTTATTTCTCAGCAAAACCCACTCTTTCATCCAGACTAGGCTGCTGGCTGCAAAATACAATTTCAAATCAAGCAGTCCCAATCCTCCTCATTCCTTTGCATCTTGAAATATTTGATATTTAATTCTTGTTTTTTTCCCTTGCCATACAAACTTGGATATATCTTTCTGCCATTGTTTAAATGGTATATCAGTTGTCATAATAGGTATTGTTTGAAACAAAAGCATCATTCCTGGTAAAACATTCATTATTATTATAGAAATTCTCCCCAACAATGACAACTGTAATTTCACCCATCTTAACATGTCCTTCTTGATTTCATCCTATATCTAACATCATTATTCTGATATAACTTACAAATCATGTTAGTCACAGTGATACCCAAGTACTTCACTTTTTTCTCAATTTTAAAATCAGATTTTTTTCATCAATTCCATTTGTTTTTCCATTTTCATATTCTTTGTTAACCTCTTTGTCTTTTGTTTATTAATTTTAGAACCAGTTAACACCCCAAAATCCTTTAGTTTTTCCATTAATATTTCTATTTCTTTCAGAGGATCTTCCAGAATTATTACCAGGTCATCAGCAAATGCCCATAATTTATACATTTGTACATTTCTCTTTTAACTCCAGCAGTTCTCTCATCTCATCTTATATGTTCAATACTTCTAAAGCTAAAATAAATAGCAATGGTGACAAGCAGCATCCTTGTCTGGTCTCTTTCTGTATCTCACAGGGTTTTGTTAATTCTCCATTCACAATTGCCTGGGCCTTTTGTGAGGTATAAATTGATTTTATCCATTTGATAAAATTCCTGCCAAAGTCCATATCTTCCAAAATTTAAAAAAAAACAAAATCCAGTTCAAATTGTCAAAGGCCTTTTCTGCATTAAAAAGAAAAAAAATCAATGCTGCTTGCTTTTCATTTGTTGTTCAGTCGTTAAGTTGTGTCCGACTCTTTGTGACCCCATGAACCATATTGCGCCAGGCCTTCCTGTCCTTCACTGCCTCCCTGAGTTTGCTCAATTTCATGCTCATGCTTTTCATTAAGTTGTTCTACGTATTCCAAAATATCCAGTATATTTCTAATGTCCCTCAGCTTCATTCTCTCAGTTAAAATCATTGTAAATAACTTATAATCATTATTCAATAATGATCAGGTGATAATTTTTTTGGTGAAATCAAGTCTTGATCTTTTTTAGGTATTAATGCTATATTAGCCTCCATCCAACTTTTCGGTATCTTTCCAGTCTGGAAAATAGAATTCATCATGTTTTGCAACGGTTGTAATAATTCATCTTCAAATTGTTTATAATAACATTCTGTAGATCCCTCAAGACCTGGCTATGTGATCAGGCCTAGGGCTTCCAGAGTACTGGGGAGATTTTATGATGGCTCCCTTATTAATTTTATCTCTTCCTATTTTGTGTGTTTTTATAGTTTTTTACCTGTAACTGTTTTTATGCATTTATTTTTTAATTGTTGTACGCTGCCGAGAGTCACCTTATGTGAGATGGGCGGCTATATAAATAAATAAATAAGAGGCTGGTAAGCCATCTGGTCCAGCTGCTTTCACAATTTTGACCTTTTTTATAGTTTCACAAACTTCCTTTATTTTAATGGGCCCATTCATTAATTTTTTTTTTGTTTTTCTGTGATCTTTGGTAAATTTTGTTTCTTTAAATATTCATCAACCTTTGCCAGGGGAATTTCTTCTCCTTTATATAATTTAGAGTAGAATTGATTTTTTTTGCATCTTTAGATTATCTGTTATTATAGTATTTCCATCTTGTAATTTTAATATCATTTTTTAATCTTTTTTTCTTTCCTCGATTTATAAGCCAACCATTTCTTTGGCTTATTTGCAAATTCAAAATTATGTCATTTTGCATAATGCATACTTCCATTTCTCTTACTGTTAACAAAGACAGCTGCCATCGTAAATTATTTGTTGTGACATAATTTTCTTTTTTGGGAATTTTTAAAATTCTTCTTATTTCATTTTTATCTGAACTAAAATCCCCTGTGTTTTTTCTTGTCTCTTTTTTTTAGTTTACTATTATTCTGTATAAAATATCCCCTCATAAAAGCTTTACTTGTGTTCCAAATCATTCTTATGTCTCTACCTTTATTAAGATTATTATCAAACCATTGTTTTAACTTCTTTTTACAATCTTCCATTACTGTTTCTTTCTGCAACAATGTTTTGTTTAACCTCCATCTGAAGGAACTGGTTTTCCTTTTAAATACTAAAGTCACTGGATTGCTGTCTGAAAAAGTCTGAAAAAGTCTTTGGCAGCGTCTCCATTTTACTAGTAGTCAAATTCTTAGATATCCAAAACATATAAATTCTTGAAAAAGATCTGTGTCTTCCAGAAAAATAAGTGTACTCTTTTGTATCACCATTTTTTGGTCTCCATGCATCTACAAACTCTAGATTGTGCATCTTGTCAAAAAAAACAAAACAAAACTTTTGGTAATTTACCTTGTGTTATTTTAATATCTTTCTCAGAGGTTCTGTCCTTTTGTGGACAAATTACTCCATTCCAATCTCCCATTAAATACCAATTTTCATATGGTAAGTCCATTAGTTTGTCCATAAGTCCTTTGTAAGAAGTTACTTTATCCTCATTTGGAGCTTAAATTCCCATTATCAAAGTCTTGGCCCATGCAAAAAATGATAAATTTTCCATGCCCATCAGGAATCTCAGTTTTTTTATCTCAAGTACTTTTCACCCAATTAATATCAGTTTTCAAATCATAGCTCACTTAACATGAAAAGCATAATGCAAGATAAACAGAATAAAGACTAATTGTGAATTTAAGAGAGTTCACCCCCATGCCACCAGCTTCATATTCAGTCTGATCTATATACATGTTATATATATTTAGGTCAGCTGAGCAGGTAAATATTTAATTGTAATACACATGTTTTGATGATCAAGATGGCGTGCATGATAATACAAATATTTCCAATCTAGTATAAATCAAATACAGATGTAATTTAAATTCCAACCAATAGTGTAGAAACTTAAAAGTTAAATATTTATGAATAAAATTGTATCTAACCTAAATTACTCATGAACAATTTCCTCTTGTTTCCGTGAAACCTCCTGGAAACCTTTCCAGCTCCTAATATCTCTCAACAATTTACTTTCATCATCCATGGTCAATTCTATCTGAAGATTCAACTGAGAATGGAAAATTGGCTTATGTACATACATTCATTCAAGGTCCAGTTTGGTATTTGCAGAAATACATCTGAGTTTATAGGAAAGCGGTAGATTGTATTTGTAGGATTTCAGTGTTATAAAACCCATACTGTTACATCCCAACACTATTAGAAATTTTATTATAATGTTTAAATTGTATTGTAATAATGATAGAATCCCTAGGAGAAAAGTCATGCTGAAGTTGAGATTTGAACAGAGCAGTACAGAACATCTATAAGAAAACCAATATTGACACAGAGTTTTGCAAATTAGGAACTTGTGACAGCTGAGGCCAATATCTGCTGCACAAGGGGCCATGGATGTAGTGTTAAAAGTTGATAAGCGAGATGAAGGAGCTATTTTATTAGATTGAATAATACAAGACTCAGATGTGAAGACAGAACTCTGAAACACCATGGGAAGTACCCACAAACTAGTAATAGTAAAATGCCAAATGTAGGTACAGCGTCAGCTAGGCAGCAATTTAAAGTTGTTATGGTTATTCAGCCTTTCTTATCCTTCTCTCAGTGCCATGAGATTGCAACAAAGGTATTTGTTTTTTAATTGTATTTCATCTAAGAAGTTTTTCAAAGTAAATTATGTTAGATAAACTAAACAGTAACTTTAAATCATGGACAATCATTGAATATTATTTAAATCAGAACCTCCTCCTCTTGGGCAGAAGAGATCCTAAACAAATTCTAATGCCAATTTCTCACCAGGATAGCTGCCAACTTTTAAGAGTGAATTTAGGGATGATCAGAGTGATTGTATTTCTGTGGCATAGGAGGAACGTAGGCAGAGGACAAGATTTTATATCCAGGTGTTTGTACTTGGTGGGATTTAAGAGTAGGGTATCTTTTATGGTTCACTCTGTTGGAGCTGGCAGTTTATGCAAGTATTGATAAGCAGTGTCATCATGTTGTCTATAGAAAGAACCAAATTCAGAATCAAAGAAAACCACAGTAAAGTTGTTGAAGAAACAGTTAAGAGATCCAAAGTTCTACATAGCCAGTCTCTCATAATCTACTTTTTCCTAAGAGAACTCTTCCTGTGCCTTATTTATCATCTCTGCTAGTCTTGGATATAAATAGGAAAGTAATTTTATCTTGAAATTTCTTTTCAATCAGATATGGCCCAGAAAGACAGGAATTGGCTATCTAGGGCGCTGCATGGTAGATTGCTCTTCTATTTGAATCTCATCAAGTGAATAACCTTTATCTTTAATTAAAACTTTAGTTGATCTAATTATTAAATTAATTATAATTTCAGCTTGCTGTTAGTAATCTATTTTGCATATCATTTCATTTCCATGAGATAGAAGACAAATCATAACTAATGGGCAATTTCCATTACTGAAACCTAGAAGCCACAAGTATATCTAATTAGAGAGCCTGAAATCACCAAAAATGTGGGCTCCATTTAATTTTCCTCATGTCTAGATTCTTAACACATAGTACTATTGAGGCTGGAACTACCAGTTGACATCTTGGACCTTTGCAGCCTCACAAACAGCTGTGCTTGTCTAGCTGAAAGAAAGCAGTAAATCCATCTGGTAAATTCATACATGCATAAGAAAATTAACTAAGCAGATTGCATTTGCAGAAGCAGCAAGAAAGAATCCAAAGACAAACTTAGTCAAATTTCATGGCAGCTATGAGTTCTAAGGCGGGAATCAACAAGGCCTTCACAAACTGGGTGAATGGTGCCAGCAAACTTATCGACTCCAGGTTGCTCCTCAAATACAAGAAGCTTCTGACGCCACCCAAGCACAAATGGCCTTGATTGGGTTTGGTTTTGTTTAGTTGGTTATTCCTGAGTGGCCCTTCCAGGTCCTGCTGTCTTCTGTCATAGACAAGCAGTCCTGTGCTTCTTTGTCTTCACATATCAGCAGTTTTGAGAACTGGATGGAGGAGATGCCTGGCCTCTGTGTGTATTACAATCTGTTGGATTAAGGGCTGAAACAATGGGGCTGATTGCTGAGTTGGTGCCACTGATGACGTTTGCCAGCACAAGGTCTTCTTCTTGGGATGCATTTTCCTGTTCATCTACCTTCCCTGAGGAGGCCTCTTGAGACCATACCATGAGATGATAGTTATTAGAAATATACTTCTCATGTTGTTTAGATATCTAGTAACAGGTGAAGCTACGTTTTTTATTTATCCATAATGCTGTAGAGCAGTGTTTCTCAATCTCAGCAACTTTAAGAAGTATGGACTTCAACTCCCAAGCTGGCTGGGGAATTCTGGGAGTTGAAGTCCACACATCTTAAAATTGCTGAGGTTGAGAAACACTGCTGTAGAGCATTACATCTTAGAACAGAAGTAGATAGCTTATGGGCCACATGAAGTTTTCCACTGATGACCTTAAGAACATGTCTCCCACAGCACCTTCTAAAAACCACCCACCCACCCACCCATTCCTCCAAACTGGAACAATTTTTCCTGGTTTGGTGGGTTCAAGGGCAAAATGTGTATCTTTTGTTCTTTAAATTTCTCATTACTCTTTTTTTCAGGATCTCATCCACTCTGACCAATGTCAACTTTCATAATCTTCACATTCCTCTTGTAAAATTCATTCTTCCCTTCTATATTTGTTTTGTTATTTGATTTTCATTCATTTTCTCTATATGACCAAACCACCTCAATGTACTATCATGGTGAGCTTCTACCCCAATAGGATTACGATTTCAATTTTAATGGAGTGTTGCATCATTAATAAGAGAAAGAGACAGAAAAATAATGGATGTAAACACATTAGGGAATGGACACAAGCAAAAAGTTGGGGATTAAGACTTAGCACAAGAGATCAGCTTTAGGAGGAAAAAAAAGAGAAGTTGGTGGCTTTATGTTCTGGAATAACTATTGCTGTAGTAGTGGATTCTTGTAGTTGCAGAGGGTTGGACTAGACCAGGGATCCCCAAACTCTTTAGTTCATCAGCCCTTTCATGAAATTTCTGATTGTTCATTGGCTCCCAAACATTTATTATATGAAAATAATTTAATAAATATTACTATAATTAATAGTGCTACAAATAATAATAATGACCCCTTGGATAGTCCCATAATATTGTTAAAGTAGTATTTATTACCCCTTGGATCATCCTGTTGACCCTTGGAGGTTGATACTGGTCACTTTGGGGAACCCTGGACTAAATAATCTCCCTGGTCCTTTCATCTCTTCCATTCTATGATTCTATGGATGTATAAGAACCTAACATTGTCCTCTTGACTTGCTGCCAGGATTTATAAGCAGAAAGAAACAATGTCAGAAGCAGAACCTGTCGAAGGGACCCCTTCTGGAATAGGACATCATGAGAAACCCAAGAATCTGAGTCAGATCTACAGCAACATTTTCCCTATGGTAGGTTTCATATGTAACTTTGCTATTCTATGTCCCCTCATCTGGAGAATGAAGGCAGTGGTCAGTTCAAGCTAGACCAAACCAGAATCAAGGTCTTTCTTTGTAAACTGGATTTCATTACCATCTTCTGGCACTCTGTTCCAAACCATTTGTATTCAATGTACATTCATTCAGCACCCATTCATTTTTGATTCTATCTTGTTTCATGACGACACTTCTCTTAAATACACCCTTTCTCACTGTGTTCAATTTTTATGGTTTTTCTGTCATACCCAACTTTCGCATCCATATAATAAAATAGGCAGAAGCTTCTTCTTATAAATAGCCATTTTCACTTCTTTTGACAAACATTCATTCCTCGCAACAGACTACATACTTACCCATTGTCTTCCTGTGAGCATTTGCAGATCTTAAAATTTCTCTATTCATTTTCCCATTTTTAGCGAGCACTTTACCAAAAGAACTTTGAGGGGAAAGAAGAGGGCACATACAATTGCCCATCCCTCATAATGGTAATGGGCAATCGTCTTCTCCATTAACAGGATACTATTCAATCATGAGTCAGTTGTCAGCACAGCCACTATCAATTCTATTAGCTGGCAGCTACCATACTCCAAAGTAACAGGAAAGGTAATGGACTCATTTTCTCTAGTAGTGTGGGAGTAGTCTGTACTGTGTCTTGGGAAGGAAAGGAAAAAGGAAGGGAAAGAGGAAAAAGAAAAGACTTCACCCCAATCTCTGAATCCATCCATCTTCCACTGCTTGTTACTTTTGCTGTATTATTTTTATTAGCATGTTATAGTGCTCAAAGAATCCAGATTGATACCTTATAGTGCAAGCAACTCTGCCTGCTAATTCTTCAACCTCCTACCTGATGGATCACTTAAGGACTCAACCTTGTTAGAAATGAATTAAAAATTGACTCTTTTCTTCAGGGACTTGCTTTTCATTCCAGAGGTGTTTAGGAGGATTTTCTGTAACAAATGGTATGAATTCTACCGGGGCTATGAGTGGTTTGGCAGATATATCATTTTGGATTTAGTAGTTCCCTGAATACATTGCCGATAGTTGAGGATTACATCAAGAGTATCATTTCTCTTATTAAGAACTGAAATAAGAAGTAGATGGAATGGAGGAAAGGGAAGATACATTTTTATTTTATTTTGAAAGTTGAGTCTTCTTGGTATGTGTTACCTATTTATTTACATATTTATTTATCAAATTTATAAATATTGTGTTCCATCTACATACATGAAACATTTTCTTGAGAGAGATAGAGATTTGTAAGTATATGCATGTGTGTGCCTCAGTATTACTGTAGATATGAATAGATGGTGACAAATAATATTTGGTACTGTTTTTTGAAAGAGAAAGCTCACACTTTTCTAACATGTCAGACTTCAAATTTTGCTTAAACCGTCTTCAGTTTAAGCAGCTAGAACAGTTTCAACCTGTTGTGTAAACTTGATTTAACAAACTGAAATTTAGTAATGCACATAGGTCAACTGCAGAATCAGCTTTCTGTACATCCCCTTCACAAATGCATGGTCAACTCACAGCATCCTTGGGCAGCTTTTAGACCCCAGGACCCAAATGGGCCCATCATTTATCACAATGGGTCCCCAAACAGCCAACTTCTGTAGTTGATTAAAATTTTCTTCAAGCATCTCTCCAGGGTCTTATGCTCTAAGAGAAGCACTGTTGTTGCCCAGCTATGCCAGAGAATCCAGCAGGACTTAGCAAGGGGGTTTACAAGCCCTCCGTCAAGCATAGCCCCACTTTCTGCCTCCCCTCCAGTGATTCATTATTCAGATATTTTTGTAAGTAGCAAGTAATTACATGGATCTTATGTAATCTATTGTATAGGTTTTGACTATTATTTCTAATCAGTTAATCAACTAAATCTGCATAAGTTTTAATGCAAGAATGCCAACAGTATCAGAAAGAAAAATAAAAAATAAAATGCACTTCATTTTTTAAAGTTAATGTGTACATATGTTGCAGTTGGCATCACATTAACCGAGGCATATTCCTCTGTGGCACACTTACTGTATTAAAAAGTACCTTTTAAGACAGTGATTGGCAGTGTAAAGCCTATGGATGTCAAGTTGCCTACAACTTCTTCCTCCCCCCAAAAAACTGCTTGATATTTCTGTATTCGCCCACAAAATCACAAGAATGACAGCATGTTATGAGATTTCATGAACTCATTAATTAATTGAGAGTCCAAAAATTGCACAATGGCACTTGGTGCCGGAAAAGAGTGTCACCCTCTGTTTTAAGGTTACATATACTATCTGTAATTCTTAAATGTATTAACTGATTACTGTCCTGCTGGCAGATTAATTATAACTGCCTTTTTAATTAATTAATCAGTGGAAGAATATAGTGTCATTTGATATAGAATTTAGCTAGGCAATGTGATACACAATTAGAAGAACTAGATATATGATATATATATATGAACTAGAGCCAGACATTCTGCAGTGAAATGGGTATTAGAAAGTATTGCTAACAACAAAGGCGCAGGAGTTGATGAAATACCAGCCAAATTGTTTATAACTTTGCAAGATAATTCAGTTATAGTGCTACCTGTGGTCTGTAAGCAGGTCTGGAAAACAAAGGAGTTGCCAAGGGACTGAAAAGATCAATTTATATTTCAATGCCAAAAAAGGCAATGCTAAAGAATGCTCAAACTACCCAATAAATGATTTTATCTCACATGCTAGTTAGATCATGCTCAAGATTTTGCAACCAGACTTCTGCAATACACAGAATAAGAATCAGAACTGTCAGATTTTCAAGCTGGATTCAAAAGAGGCAGAGACATGTAAGGTCACATTACTAACAGGTAATGGGTAATCAAAAAGGGAGTTCCAAAAAGACATACATTATTGGGTTTTGACCATGTGGACCATAGCAAATTGTAGATAGCCCTTAAAAACATGGTTATCTTGCAAATGGAAGGGCTTATTAAAAAATTCCATTATAAAACCAAATGAAGCCAAATCTCTAAATGCAAAAAGAAGTTTATTGGGAAAAAGGAGATGTGGGGGAAAAAAGAGGCGGTAACAATTACACAGAGAATTCCAAATAAGTCCATCTCTGTTCTGTGATATAAAGGTCTACAGCAGCAGCTTTTAAAGTGTGGTCTGGGGACCCCTGGGGGTCCCCGAGACCCTTTCAGGGAGTTTGCAAAATCAAATACATAAATATTTTAAAATTTGTTTTAATTTTTAATATCAATAGATATAACCCACATCAACCAAAGCTCTTTGGAGTCTTCAGTCATTTTTAAGAATGTAAAGAGATCCTGAGCCCAAAATATTTGAGAACCGGTGATATACAGGATAGGCACAATGCTCCCCCTAATATTTCACATAAATTATGCAGATAGAATTGACAATTTGAACAACTCCAACTCCATTCTTGACTATTTTCATATTCTTCAGTAGTCTTCTCTTTCTTAAATGATGGATGAGATTGCACATCATAATTTAGGTAAAAAACATATTATTTTTGTTATATGATTACTAGCTCCATAGCTTTTTGTTCAGTTAACTGGATCACCTATTTAGACAATGAGTTAATAAAGTGAGAGGTGTAATGTGTAAATGAAGTTTTTTGCTGTCTTGGTGAATATCACTAATAATGGTTTCTATGGTAACTAATGCACTTCATCAGAGGAAATTTGCAAATAATTTTAAAAGGCAGAATTCATAGCATGTATTGCTAGTAAATGAATCAAAATATGGTACATCATGCTCTCTGTGATGAATGTATTTTCATTGGATAGGAAAATAAATTTCAAGTTAATTCCAGTATATGCATTTAGTATCTTCTATCTACAGGATTTATAAAAAAAACAAGATATGAAAATAAGTGCAAGTGGTAGAAGCCTGGAGAAACATTAATAAGAACAGTGTATTAAAGTTTTCTCTAGTACAGAATTGGAACACTGGAAAAAATCTGCATATCATGTTACCCATTAATGCACAAATCCTTATATATTTATATGCAATATACGAGTACAATGTTTTACTCTTTTTTCCTACCTAAGTCATAATATAGAAGCAAGTCAGGAAGAGAGTATATCAAACTTCTCAGCATGGACATCTGGAAATTATAAATCCAACACATCTGTAGGGCATCAGGTTAGCGAAAGCTGCTCCAATCCAATCAGGTCCGATAGTGATTCTTTCAGCTATGAAACTTGTTTCGTTTGATCAGAAAAATCTTTTTTTTTAATTTTTGCTGTGTTGCTCACTTCTAAAATAGCCAGTATGCAAGACAATGAGCAAATTGTATTAGTTCTTGCTTTACAACCTGTGTGATAACATGGTTATTACATTGGTAATGGACCCAATTTATAGCACATTATGATTCTTCTGTGATACTGAATTCTATTTGGCCTGAAACTGACAATGCCTGAACCCTATAAATGGATTTGGAATGAGTTTGCTAATGCTATTAGGTAGTATGTGACATTAGGTGTTTTGTTTTCACTGCTTTGCCCTTCCTTCCTCCCTTCTTCCCTTCCTTTCTTCTTCCCTTCCTCCCTTCCTCCCCCCCGCCCCCCCCGCTTTCTTGCTTGCTTGCCTTGAATGATAAATAGGCTTTTACAAACCCAAAAACAAAAAAAAAGGGGGTGCTGAAAGCCTTTTTATTCCCCATTTATCTTCTAGTTCCATTTTCATCTGATACATATTTGACAGTTTTCTTCATACTGTATTGCTGCAATGCAGCTGGGTTGTTATATTGATGACCCAGCTATTGTGACTAAAATGTCCCAGTTTTGTCCTTATCCCAAGTCATCACCATTATCCTTAATTTACCCATAGAGATGCATTTACCCCTTTGCTGATAAACAAGAACAATTAAATTTAGATTTCCATGGTGCCTTTATAATATTACTTAGGGAGGTGCTCCTCCTTCCCTTGTTCTTTACAACTAGCAGAAATAAACGCACTAAAATAATGTGAGGGATAACATGCATTTGGTTTAATGGTTGAGCTGAATTAGTTTCCCAACCAAGTTTTCCGAAGTTCAGAAGCCAGAAAAGTTACAAATGCACTACAGTGTCACAGAACAAATGTGTTAGAAGTGAATGGTTTTTAAACAGTTTTCCCTTATACAAATACATACTCTTTATATTAATCTCATGTTTTTTTTTAAATGAAACATGGAGCCTACCGCCTGCAAAAAGATGCCTCCTCCCACCCAAGTTCCTAGAAATTTGAGATTCCTGATAACTTGTAATTGGGGATTTAGAACTATTTTTTATGCCAGCCTTAATTTGCTTTTCTCCTTCATTCTTTATATTGCTGATTCCTAGTACTATCTTTTCTAGTGGGAAATCAACAGTCAATTTTGCTCTTTTAAGTTTGAAAATATAATAGTCCTCTGTAAACCCAGCCATATTAGATTATCGTTTTTTAAAGTCTGGTTCTCTATAAAGATGACTCTAAGGTAGGAGAACAGCACAGCAACACTAGTAAAAAGGCAATATTCTGAAGACCGGTATCCTGAACACTAAATTCCCAAGGAAAACTAGGAATACCTAAATAAATGGATTTTATTAGGAAGCACTGAAATATATAACCAAAACAAACAGATGAAGTATATTCACAGACAAAATGTGTTCTAAGTCAAGTTAGATCTCTAGCATGTCAAAACTAGGCTGTATCTTTGTTCCTAAAATGCTAGTATTCTAAGGACATAGATTTTTTTCCTATTCATATATTGATTTTATTTTATTTTATTTTATTTATTAAATTTACATAGCTGCCCATCTCACGGCAAGTGACTCTGGGCAGCATACAACAAAGCTAAAAACAGGAAGTTAATAAATACTTAACAATCTATATTATAAATTACTATTAAAACATTAAAAAACTATAAAAATGATAAAGAAGGCATATTAGGCAAAGAGATGTTAATAATAATATAGCCAACTTAATAATTCACCAGTCCCCTGGGGTCCCCAGGGTTGATGGCACAACCAGGTTTCGAGGGACCTTCGGAAAGTCAAGAGTGATGAAGAGTGATCATGTTGGGAGGAAGGATATTTCATAGAACGGGTGCCACAGCAGAAAAGGCCCTGGCCCCTAGAGCCTGTCAAATGTAGCTCCCTTGCTGACGAGACCTGTAGCATACCCTCTCCGCTGGATCTAGTGGGACAGGCAGATGTAATTGGGGAGAGGCAGTCCCTCAGGTAACTCAGACCCATGCCATGGAGGGCTTTAAAGATCAAAAACAGCACCTTGAATTGGACTGGAAACAAACTGGTAACCAATGCAGTTCTACTAGGAACACACATAACTGCCCACACCGCTGCATTTTGCACCAGGTGAAGCTTCCGGATACTCTTCAAGGGCAGCCCCATATAGAGTGCATTACAGTAGTCCAACCAGGAAATGACTAGGGCATGAGTGACCATGAGTCACTCATTAACTGGCACATAATATGGTTGTGCAAAACCCTCCTAGCTTTTTCAGCACCAGTTGTGAGTCTAGGAGGACCCACAGATTGTGTACCAGGTCTGTGTGGGGCAGTGCAACCCCATCCAGCACCAAAGATGGCATAGTCCTAGAACCGATGGGCCCCAAAACCCAGAGCCATTCAGTCTTGCCAGAGTTCAGTTGAAGCCTGTTATTCCCCATCCAGACCCTCACAGCCTCCAGACACCAAGATAAGACATTCACAGCATTGCTTAATTCACCAGGGCCAGAGATGTATAATTGGGTATCATCGGCATATTGATGATACCTCACTCCATGGCGACTGATGAGCTCACGTAGCCTCATGTAGATGTAGACCTAGCTTCGTGTAGATGTTAAATTGAAATGGAGAGAGCACCAACCCCCGCGGCACCCGACACAGTAGAGGCTGAGGGCAGAATCTCTTCTCCCTGATCACCACCAACTGGAATCGACCCCAGAGAAAGGAGGTGAACCAGCACAGCCCCATCCTGCCCACCCCCAATCCTCTGAGCTGATCCAGAAGGATACCATGGTCAGTGGTGTTGAAAGCCGCTGAGAGGTCAGGTAGGGCAAGGATGGATGCATAACCCCCATCCTGCCCACACCAGAGATCATCCAAAAGCCCTATATGATTAGGGCTTCTACGGCAGCAAAATTCTGGATGACAACTAGATGGCAGCAAAGGGTTGGAGGTTTCTGTATCTCTTCTAGATTTTTTGCAGCTCAGATAGAGTAGTCCTAAACATGATGATTACCTCGGAAGTGTTCATTTTTCCAGGTGGTTCTACTATGCAGTACTTCTGTATGTGTAGTTTGACTTTTAGATAAACAGAATGCAGAAATGCTCATTTATTATCATCTCCTTTTTGATTCTGTATTTTGTACTTTAAACAAATATGTCCTCAGATCTTTTACAGAAGGAGACCCATCTGAAAATTTGCTAGCATGATTATTTGTATTTCCTGCTATTTTCTCTTCATTCTGGTAATGTAATTAGACAATGGAGCAGTTTTTGTTCTGCATTTGAAAAGCAATTAGTCATATATTTTCTCTTCTACTGTGTTCTTTGTTTTTGTTTTAATTAGAGCTTTGTTTTTCGCTTCTCTCCTCAAAACAGACTAGAGCATACAATATGGATCACCTGCAGTCAGACCAGGCTGCATAGCAATGCAAGCATCAGTCTTGTCTATAAAAGCAAGAGTATGGTAGATACATCTATATCAAGGCCTACATAAATAGTATGTGTGGTCTGTGGCATGGACGAGTCTAGCCCTGACCAATCTTCTGCTTTCTAGATGTGTTTGCATTTCTGTGAACTGTAATCCCAGTGCCTCTGAAGGGTCTCAGATTGGGGAAATCATTAGAAGCAACAACTCTTGTTA
Organism: Liasis olivaceus; assembly: GCA_030867105.1. Taxonomy (NCBI): domain Eukaryota; kingdom Metazoa; phylum Chordata; class Lepidosauria; order Squamata; family Pythonidae; genus Liasis; species Liasis olivaceus. The sequence continues at coordinate 176,375,178 of CM061350.1, read as the reverse complement.
GCCATTGTCAATGGTGGAAGCTTTAGGACAGCCCCTTGCAAACGTAGATGTTTAGTCAGAGCTCAGTAGAGCTCCTAAATACCATAGTAGGGTTGATAACCTTCCTAGACAAGCTTCTCAGACATGAGGTTCTTAAAGCTCTTGCATTTCACTATGGCAGTGTTTTTCAACCTTGGCGACTTTATGATGTGTGGACTTCAACTCCCAGAATTCCCCAGCCAGCATGTTTCATTGTATCAAGAAACAGCTTTCCAAGAATGATAGCAGCATTTTAGATTGTTGATATGCTGAAGAAGGAACAATGTGTAAACGATTGACAGCTTTTTAAACCTAAAATAAAACTGGTACAATATGTTTTATAGATGGTAAACAACTTCGTCAATAATTTCCAAAATAGATAAATCATACAATAACAAATGTTGGAAATGCCATGAAACAGAAGAAACATTTTACTACATGTGGTGGACATGCAAAAAAAAAAAAAAAAAGTTTTGGAGAGACATACATAACACCATCCAGAGAATGTTAGAAATTAAATGTGAAACAAAATCACAATTTTTCTTACTAGGTATAATCCCAGAATACATTAATAAAAAAATACCATAACTTATTGTGATACATTCTCACAGCTGCGAGAATAAACGTTGCCCTACATGGGAAGAAAGATACAATACCAATGATATCTGACTGGGAATTAAAAGGTGGAGAATATGCAGCAGTGACAAAACTAACAATATATATACCCACAACAGAAGCCTAATTTAATTTAAGCAAGAATGGCTTCCATATATACAACCCAACATGCCGCAAGGCAAATATAAGCATTCACAGTATGGTTTTTAAGGGGGTTTATATGTTTATAAACACTGCCAATTGGCTAGAGTGCAGAGAAGGGGGAAGTTAGAGATTAAATACCTATATACCTTTTCCAAATTCTTCTCTTTTTTTCTTTTCCTCATCCCCCTTTTTTCATAAATAACGAAAAATAATAATACAGTGGAGACTTTAGTATTAAGTTCAAAGATATAAACTTTTTTCATATTACAAAATAATGCAGTGCCCTTTGCAGCTTCCTATCAATGTCATACTAAGCATCAACTGTACAATATAAGCAACTCTATGTTTATAATAATAATAAACATTGATATACATTTTCTATTTTGAAAGGTTTAATTTACTTTAATCATTACAGAGTTAACAGCTTCTAGATTCTATTGTATAGACACCACTGTACTTAGTTTTTATCTGTATTCTACAATGTATTATTAGTATTCTATAATAACACAATTTGGAAAAAATGTGTGGGTGGTATAGATAGCAGTAGAACTTCATAGACACAACAAGGTATTATTCCTCAGGAACAAACATAGATTATTCTTTCTGAAACGGCGTATTAGGCACGGCTTGGAAAATCTGACTTTGTAAGCTGCTTCATCTCAAGATAACTGTCTATTACAACCTTTCCCCAAGGGTTAGACTTCAAAATCCACAAAGCCTATTCTATACAGGTATCAGCCATGCTGGCTGAGAATTCTGGGAGTTGAGGATCTAATTATCTAGGATTTTGATTATATAGTTAGTGCATACAATAAGCATTCTACAAGCTACATTTTACAAAGGCACAGAGATAAAGGTTCCACCACTTTTGGGGGGGGCACATATCACTCTCACCTTTTCTAATCGTTCAGTCTCTCTTGAACTTCATTTGCCTATTGTAAAAGTTCTATTTGATAGAGGATGTCATGCAGCTGGAAAAGAGCACAAGAATCATTTGCGAATGGCTGAATTTTTTTAACATGTTCATTGAAACTCATGCCTGTTTCAACTGTGTTGTGTGGGAGGGGGATAGCGAGGAAATTCAGTTTTCCCCTGCTAATGAGAGTGCTGCCACTTTCCTTCAGAATGAAAATGGGGAGGGGGATGTGGTTGGATTAGGGGCATCACTGGTTTCTCATTCATAAAATGAGGACAAATCCCATCTCCCAGAAGTGCTTTGAGATTAATTATTTAAAATCAAGAAAGCCTGGGGGTGGGAGGATACACACACACACACACACACCGAAAAAAGAAAGAAAGGTGTTGGACACCACCCAGAATCACTTTTTTGTGAGATGAGTAGCCATACAAATTTGAAGAAAAGAAAAAGAATAGGAGAGAGAGGGAGAGGGAGAGGGAGAGGGAGAGGGAGAGGGAGAGAGAAAAGGAAAGGAAAGGAAAGGAAAGGAAAGGAAAGGAAAGGAAAGGAAAGGAAAGGAAAGGAAAGGAAAGGAAGGAAGGAAGGAAGGAAGGAAGGAAGGAAGGAAGGAAGGAAGGAAGGAAGGAGGGAGGGAGGGAGGGAGGGAGGGAGGGAGGGAGGGAGGGAGGGAGCCTTTGAAGATTAATATTGCTGAGCTGGTTTACTGAATTATATGACTCAGCCACACACAGTATGGTCAATGATTGTATGCTATGTAAAAGAAAGTTACATAGCAAGTTTAGGGCAAACTAACTGTTTCACAGATAGAGACTTTTTTTGCATGGGTGCATAGATGCATACATATTCTTAGCTATGCAGATGACATGTTTGGAGAGGTGTGTAAAACAATGGCATGACCTAAGAGACACAAAACTGTTGTTGTCAACAGCAGCTTTATGTTCCCTGTCCTGAATAGTTACAGCCTTAACGCAGGTATTATTTTTGCAAAAGTGTAATCTTTAATTCACCCCACTAGTTGGTAGCATCTAGCCAATATTGGCTGATCTCAAAAAGCTCAGACTTGGATGGGAGACCACCCAGGAAATCTCTGAGCTGTAGGCAAGACTGGGAAATAAAATCAATCTATCTATCTATCTATCTATCTATCTATCTATCTATCTATCTATCTATCTATCTTGAAGGCAAGAAACTTCCATATTTGCTGTCAACTTTCCTTTTAAAATCAGATCATCAAAAAGTAGGCATCCTCAGCAAGCTGAGATGTGATGTCATGAAACAAATTCCTTCTTTGCATATTTGCATCCCAATATCTGATACAAGTCTCAGGTTTTGCATCAGGATGTCATGATCTGTCATTTGTCCCCACACAGTAATGACGTCATGGGGTTTCTCTTAAGTTTTTCTACCTGCCCCATCCCAGTTTCCACCCCCAAGTGGCTTCAGTGAAAAGAAGGATGATGGAAGGAGAAGATGTCATATAGGAGGAACTGAGATGGCCATAAGTTCCTTGTAGTGTGTAAGAAAAGTCCATGGTTCTTTTTTATGTCAGCCAAATTTTCCAGCAGAATACTTTTTGCCTAACTTACATTTTATGCCATGGACTGTGCTGTCCAATTTTGGCACTACAATTCCAGGATACTCTGGAGTCTAAAAAAATGGTCAAGGAGTCATAGGTCACACATTGCCAAGCTCTGCACATTTGGCTAAAACATTAGGCAGGAGAAAAGCTTTCAAAAACTGGACGTTTATCCTTTATTTTGTTGAATGCAATTCTTTGAACATTTAGTGAGAATTTGGAACTAATTCCAAAACGGTGAAATAATATATGATGCTCACTTATGCGTAGTTAATCTCCAATCTCTGTCTGTTAAAAAAAATGCAGTGATAATGGTTTAAGATTAAAGTGGAAGAGTAATGTGATAGCTGGGCTTGTCTTTCTGTGCTTCTTTTCCGCGAAAATTGCTCTCATGTGCTGCTTATAGCTACAAGAGAAAAACAGCGGCATGAAACATAACTATTTTTTCACCTCACAGCCTAGGTGGTGATGGGAATTTTGAATAGAAAAAATAGTTTAAGAGCTTGCTTAGTCTTAGCAGCCTCATTTAAGTTAAATGTAGAGGAAATTAATTAAGACTTTTTTTTACTAGCTTTCATGGATATTCCAAATGTTTCTTTGTCTTCTTTAGTTCTCAGATAATGAATGTGTTTCGTCAAGGCATCAACTTGTTAAAAAATGGCCCTAAGGTAGTATAGCTGAAGAAAATATTTTAGGTTATGTTCTACAGTGGAACTGTTTCCATGTCTGAGATACCATGTGAAACCATACTGCAGCGTACCTCAAAGGGCTGTAAGTCTGTATTACCCATGGGCTGGGAATGAAATGAAGGCAACGTCATGGGAGCATGCCAGTAAAAAGATATTGCCAGGGCATGTTTGTACTATGATTAGATGCAAGTTGGGTGAGGCCCTTATACAAACTGATCTTACTAAAAAAACAGATCTTAATTCCTTTTGGCCAGTTTCACAATACTGGTAGAAAACTACAAATGGAATGAATAATGGCACAACTTTCCATCACATTATGCTTTACATCACACAAAAGCTACAATTGTTCCAAAGAACTGTCATCAAAGTAGTTGGGGGTAGAAACAACAGCTTTTTGAAGGCAGTTAGGAATTAGCAACACTTAGAACTTTCACTGCGTTTTTGGTGAATGAAGCAGAAATAATACCTGTATAGGTCTGTTTTAGCCTGGTGTGTTGTTCTTCTTGCCTTTCCATGGGACTTTGTTTGGTGGATTGAGATTTATTATTTGCAACCCTGCACCAGAGTTATAACAAATGAAATGATTTCAGAGTGTTTTGAGTTACAAAGTGGTACTCGGCAGGACTGCCCACTTTCACCCTCCCTGTTTAATTTAATCCTTTGGCCACCACAGTAAGGCAGAAAGAGATCTTCCAACATTCACCATGATATCTGATTTTGGAATTAGAGGCATGGTCCATTCTCATTTGCCTACTTTTCCAATAGTTGACAGTGCCTCTAGTTCCAGGATCAGATATCATGGTGAAATTTTTATAGCTTGGTAAGTTTTTTCCCCCCCACAACCCATTGATTACTGGTAATCAACTGTAACAAGAATTCAGTACTCTGCAACTTCAGCAGATCCCTTTCTAGTCATCCTGAACCAGTAAAGCAATGATTGTCCTAAAATTGTCTGGTTGGTGTGATCTGATTTATAACAGGTCTATCTCTTTGCTCTACACTTAAATTGCATGAAACATTTATTAAGGAAGAGAAAGTCCAATTTAATGTGAAGAAGAAAAACAAGCAAATAACTTTGAATAGGGGTGATGAACCTGTGTCCCCAGATGTTCTGAACAAACCTAATCAATATGGTCGGTGGTAAGGAATGTTGGAAGCTGTGCTCAGCAACATCTGAACAAATGATATGGAGCATGCACAAGTTCTACTGAAGCAAGTTCTACTGAACTCAGCAAAATGTATTCTTGGGTAGGTCCATATAATTATAAACTAAGTGAAAAAATAAAAAGCTGGGGGAGGAGGCATCTTCAGGCATTAGCAGCCACACTACATATTGAAATGCTGTGCAAATTGAACTATGCTGCTAAAGAAAGTCCGGCTATTTCTTTCTATACCCTTTCTTAATAAATTCTTTCTCTTCTCAAATACATACAGGTGAAACTCGAAAAATTAGAATATCGTGCAAATGTTCATTTATGTCAGTATGACAACTCAAAAGGTGAAACCAATATATGAGATAGACGCATTACATGCAAAGCGAGATATGTCAAGCCTTACTTTGTGTCAGGATTAGCCCAGGAAACTCCAGGAGACAGTACAGATTTAATCCAGCAAGGTTTAATGGCCTTTCTCCCGTTACAGAAATCTTCTCAGAGTGAGAGCAAATTCCAGGGTCACCCTCCCAACCTCCCTTGCATTCTTTAGGGAGGGTTCAGTCTCATCCTCTTATCAGTTCCTCGTTGCTCTGGCAACGAGAGTAAATTCTTAACCCCCCTGGTCCTGACTCTCACACTTTGGTATAATTGTGATGATTATGGCGTACAGCTTATGAAAACCCCAAATTCGCAATCTCAGAAAATTAGAATATTACATGACATCAATAACACAAGGATTGGAAATAGAACAATATCGGACCTCTGCAAAGTATAAGCATGCATATGTACTCAGTACTTGGTTTGGGTCCCTTTTGCAGCAATGACTGCCGCAATGCGGCGTGGCATGGATGCTATCAGCCTGTGGCACTGCTGAGGTGTTATGGAAGACCAGGATGCTTCAATAGCGGCCTTCAGCTCCGCTGCATTGTTCGGTCTCATGTCCCTCATCTTTCTCTTGGCATTGCCCCATAGATTCTCTATGGGGTTCAGGTCAGGCGAGTTTGCTGGCCAATCAAGCACAGTAATCCCATGGTCATTGAACCAGGTTTGGGTACTTTTGGCAGTGTGGGCAGGTGCCAAGTCCTGCTGGAAAATGAAGTCAGCATCCCCATAAAGCTCGTCTGCGGAAGGAAGCATGAAGTGCTCCAAAATCTCCTGGTAGATGGCTGCGTTGACCCTGGACTTAATGAAGCACAGTGGACCAACACCGGCAGATGACATGGCTCCCCAAATCAACACAGACTGTGGAAACTTCACACTGGATTTCAAGCATCGTGCATTGTGTGCCTCTCCATTCTTCCTCCAGACTCTGGGTGCTTGGTTCCCAAATGAGATGCACAAGTTGCTCTCATCAGAAAAGAGGACTTTGGACCACTGGGCAACAGACCAGTTCTTTTTTTCTGTAGCCCAGGTAAGATGCTTCTGACGTTGTTTGTTGTTCAGGAGTGGCTTGACAAGAGGAATACGACATTTGAAGCCCATGTCCAGGATCCGTCTGTGTGTGGTGGCTCTTGATGCACTAACTCCAGCCTCAGTCCACTCCTTGTGAAAGTCCCCAACACTTTTGAATGGCCTTTTCCTGACACTCCTCTCCAGGCTGCGGTCATCCCTGCTGCTTGTGCACCTTTTTCTACCACACTTTTCCCTTCCACATAACCTTCTATTGATGTGCTTTGATACAGCACTTTGGGAACATCCAACTTCTTTTGCAATTACCTTTTGGGGCTTTCCCTCCTTATGGAGGGTGTCAATGATGGTTTTCTGCACAACTGTCAGGTCAGCAGTCTTTCCCATGCTTATGATTCCTACTGAACCAGCCTGAGAGACCATTGAAAGGCTCAGGAACCCTTTGCAGGTGTTATGGATTCATTAGCTGATTAGAGTGGGACACTTTGAGCCTAGAATATTGAACCTTTTCACACTATTCTAATTTTCTGAGATTGTGAATTTGGGGTTTTCATAAGCTGTACGCCATAAATCATCACAATTATACCAAAGTAAGGCTTGACATATCTCGCGTTGCATGTAATGCGTCTATCTCATATATTGGTTTCACCTTTTGAGTTGCCATACTGACATAAATGAACATTTGCACGATATTCTAATTTTTCGAGTTTCACCTGTATACCACAAAAGGGAACACAAATGTTCATGTTCCCACAAGGATTTCCCAGTTCCGTTTCATTTTAAACAAATATAAATCTAAAGTAAAACTGAACGAATGAACGAATGACATTTCTAATCTGCCAGATAACTGAAGCTCTCTGAGCAAAAATAGCAATGAATCAATCAATCAAACCTAAAATGTTTCTAGAAACATTTTAAATAGAATCAAATAGGTTAAAAATCAAATGAAATTAACAAATAACCCAGAAAAGTCTATAATTCCAGGGCAGAATAGTAATTTCAAATCAAGTATGAATCTGTGCTTAGGACAGATAATGGAACCAAATTGTGAAAGGCGCTCCTGGAAAGGACCCGTTTCTCCTAATTTTCTGTTGCATGAAAGAATGTTATTCTCACACATTTGAAGAGGGGCAATGCTCTGGAAGGCTGAACAATTGATATTCTGGTTGTTGTTGTTCATTTATTTTTTAAAAAAATGTTGGTTATGGGCCTTTTTATTAAGGGTAAGATGGGATCAACATTTTTTTTAAACTCAGACCAACAGGCAAATATTGACAGCTGCACAAATCAGCATGAAAATGTTATAACATTCCTTACAACTATGCCATAACAGAAAGAATACAGTGGAAAGGACCTTTTTTTAAAGTAAGAATTTGAGATAAGCTAAATTATACCCTCAAAGTGTATGTGTGGGAGAGAGGGGAGCGGATGATGAGAAAAGGATGAGTAGGAATACTGATTAAAAAGTATTTGTACAATTTAAAGATTGCTACGAAATATAACAGACATCTATAAGAGTAAAAATACTGATTTTGAGTTTTATAAAAGTTGCATATCTGGGGTAGACATCATTGTACATTTCATAGATAATCTATTCTTATTCTTTTGTTTTTAACTAATCAAAAATTGTTTTGATGTAAACTTGTTATTGGCCTATGAGATTGTAGGGGGGAAAAATTATCCAGGTTTCTGTTCCCCCTCACTTGTAACCTGCTGTGGTTTATATCAAGAACTGTTAAAGAGTTGCCTGCACCAGAATCAATGGAATTGTCAGACTAATTCAAACATGCTTGTCTGAAAGCTGGATCAGCCTATATATTTTCCCTAGGGGAAAATGTCAGCGCTGCTAGGCCAATCTAAAAATAAAAGATGTCACAGTCTATATTGATCCATTTGCTGTGAGCAGGAGACGAAGTCAGATGTTTCATAGGACAGGTTATGTTTAGAAATGCAAAAATAATGACATGTTTAGAATCCTTTATGGGAAACAGCTTAAATATGAGACAGCTGTCAAGGCAGGTCAAAATGCCAGGCAAACAGTCATAGCAGTGGCCCTTTAATTGCTAGCTTGGGATGTGCAGCTGACAGCTCTTGAATACTTGCATGGCAGTTTTAGTACTCTGTGCAAAATCAAGCTGCTTCATAGCCTTTTGCTCGTGTATTCCTTTTGATGGAGCTGTCTTACTAACATGGAATTTTAAATTCTGCAGGTTAACATTCTCAGTGTTGGTTTGATATGGAATTTTTGGTCCCATTCTGAAGAAGCAACATGCTAGCTATACTGCTATGCTCTCCCAGTATAAAGAAGGAAAAAAAATTGCACCTTAGAATACTAGAATCTACAAGCCCTATTGAAGGATGCCACATCATAGGACTACCTGTACCAGATATGAGCCAAGAAAATCTGGGTGATGACAAGATGACAGTAACTCTCTCTTTGCTGCCATCCAGTGGCCATCTGGATTTTTTCTGGCTAAGTCTGGTAGTTATATGCTTCAAGAAACCCTGACTTGGTGTTACTTTTGAACATAGCCACTGTAATGATCAAAATGGCTAAAGACTGCACTGGATGGTATTGAGCAGGCAGTGGGTCATTCTTCCTCTCACCAATTCTTCTCTTTCATTTACAAATATGAATGATATATATGCATGTATATGCTCTGGTCGAGAAGCAGAATAAAGTATTATTATTAAATACAGATCCATTTCCCTCTCCACTGATTCTCCCTTACATTATTTTGTGCATAGCCTTTCTTTTCCTCCAAGCATCAAATTCAAAAACACACATAGCCTTTCCCTATACTTATTCTTCCTCCTCTTCCTCCAATTATACAATCCAGCATTCTTTTTCAAGCAGTGGCCAACCAGACTGAATCACTGATAATTCTATGAATTGATTGATGATGATTTTGTGCCATCAAGTTGTTGTTGACCCTTAGCGACCACATAGATAGATTTTCTCTATGATGATCTATCCCTAATCTGATCTTTCAGCTCTTTCAATGGTGCACTCATTGCTACTATAACTGCATCTATCCACCTTGCTGCCGGTCATCCTCTTCTTCTCTTTCCTTCTACCTTTCCCAGCATTAGAGCCTTCTCTAGAGAGCTGGGTCTTCGCATAATGTGTCTGAAGTAGGATAATTTGAGCCTGGTCATTTGTGCCTCAAGTGAGAACTCTGGGTTGATTTGTTTAATGATCATCAGTTTGTTTTCTTGGCTGTCCACAATATTCTCAGGAGTCTTCTCCAACACCAAAGTTCAAAATCATCAATACTCTTTCTATCCTGCTTCTTCAAAGTCCAACTTTCATATCCATAGAGTGTCACAGGAATATCATGGCTTGCAGGATTCTGATCTTTGTAGGTATAGATACATCATGGCATTTGAATATCTTTTCCATGGCCTGCATGGCTGCAGTACCAAGTGCTAGTCAGTGGCATATTTCTTGACTGCTTGTTCAGAGAACAGATAAGACACAGGGAATTATCCTTGAATGCTGTCTGCTTCTCAGTCATGCTCCCTCCAACCCACCAAATACCTGAGGTAGACTTACATAAATTGTAGGAGGATAGCAGAGAAGTAGGGTCATCCTCTTCATTTCAGCTGCATAGAGTGGAGAGAATCCAATTTTCTTAGAGAGATTGGCAGGCAAGAATAACCCCACCAACACACTATTGTCCCTAGAGAAATCATGCTTCTCCACGATCTAGCTCAGCTTGTATGCAATGATATAATTTTTTAGTGTATTTTTTTCCTGCTTCATAAGTTCTTTTGTAAAAATGAATGGATGCCAATTGCTAATACAATGCTAGGCAAATTTGACAGCTTAATCTTTCTCAGGTGGCTGTCCTTAACAAGCATATGAGATTATAAATTGCTAATCTAAGCAACAAAAGAAAAATATAAATACATACATCAGCATGCAAAATTGAACATAACTTCAACATTGATAAGCATAACAATTAGAAAAGCAGAAAAAGGAGAAATATATATGTTATTAGTCAAAAAACTTACCTGGATTGGGAATTTTCTGATGCAAACTTCACGTTTCTCCAGAAAGTCTACACTACTATTGATGGGCACCAGAATTCAACAGTGGGGGGAGGAGCAATTTGGAAATGATGGCTTAGGTACCAGTGTTAGAGTCAAGAGTCAAGAAACTTTATTGATCTAGTTGTCTGAACATATAAAAAAAACTATAAACCAATACAGAGAAAACAGTGGGACATACAGTGGTACCTCGCGTTACGAATTTAATCCGTTCCGTGACTCTGATCGCAACTTGATTTGGTCGCACCGCGAGGCAAATTTTCCCATAAGGTTCAATGTAAATATGGTTAATCCGTTCCGCCCTCCGAATTTGGTTGCACCACGAGGCAAATTTCCCCATAAGGTTCAATGTAAATACGGCTAATCCGCCCTCCGAATTTGGTCGCGCCACGAGGCAAATTTCCCCATAAGGTTCAATGTAAATACATATGGCTCTGCATTTTCTTTGGAGCCATGCTGACAAGCACACCAAAAACCTTCCAAACGCCACAAAACACACCACAAGCCTCACCGAACGTCTCCTTGCTACCGCGATCTTGCCCACAGGAAGCCGCGACCACGTGGCAGCAGGGCAAATGGCTGCGGATCTGGTTCGTAGCGCGGGGCGGAGGTCACACGGCGAGGTAAATTTTTGGGGCCGGAGCTGATCGTATCGCGAAAAATCCGTAAGGAGGGGCATTCGTAACCCAAGGTACCACTGTATTCATAATATGTTGTCACTCCTACAGTCAACCCCAATCTGTTCTAGATAGTCTGTCCTCTTTGAAATGGCCTTTGATATAAAAATTGCAGTCTTGCTAGTTATATGCAGGTTTGTTCCCTGCAAGAAGTAAGACAGTTTCTCATATTTCAATAAAAGTTTATACATTTTATTTATTTATTTATTTATTTATTTATTTATTTAATTTGTCCCCGCCCATCTCCCCTACAATGGGGGACTCTGGGCGGCTTACAACCACTAAAATCACAATTAAATTAAAAAAGTTTAAAAATTATACACTATAAAACTAGAAATTTACAGAAATAAAAAGCTAAAAACTCCAAGAGGGCAATAGGGCCCCACCAGGCCGCTAAGGGGCCAGCCAACCCCATTTCTGGCATCCTCCCTCCCCGCCCCAGGCCAGATGGCAGAGCCAGGTCTTCAACTCCCTCCGAAAGGCCTGGAGTGAGGGGGCCTGTCTCACCCCCGGGGGCAAGATGTTCCAAAGGGCGGGGGCTACAGCAGAGAAGGCCCACCTTCTGGACCCCGCTAGTTGAAGTTCTTTTACCGTGGGGATTTTAGCAATTACAATTTTTATCCTGCCACTCAGAAAATCTCTCTTTAGCTGTAAATTGTTTACATCTGAAAGTGGTTAAGAAATGAGGCTTATGTGACCCTTATGTCTATATAGGCTGCATTATGGTTGTGAATTTGATTAAAATCCCTTGATTCCCAGCCGCTCAACTCACGAGTAGACCACAAAAACTTCAGTTCCTGCAGTCTCCTCACAAGGAGCAGCTGCCTAGAGTGCAAGTGGGCGATCTCATGATCTCTTCTTTTTCCAGAGAGATTTTGCCAGTCAGAATTCACTGTCTGGCCACTGATATCCACCACAATGCTGTCCCCTCTCCTTTAGGGATGTCTAGTTCGCCATGAATCCTCACCAGAAGCTCAAAGTAAGTTTCTCCTGGGTGTCCCAGTATTTTTTAGTTTTAAAATAAGAATCTAAGTAAATGGTCCTTTTTGCAGAATATAGCTTGCAATCAAAGAGGATATGTCCATTTTCTTCAACAGCTGGTGCACCACAGATACACAGTCTTTCTTCAAATGGAACTCCATAGAACCTCCCATATCTTACCATAGAATCTCGTTGTTCAAAATGAGCTCTAGAGAATGCTCTTCTAAGATGTTGAGGCATGTAAGTTGTTAAATACTTTTCTAACTGGGAGGCTGATTTGTGTAGAGCCAGCCATTTCAAGGACAACACATTTAGGGGATGCAATATCATCTTGGGCAGCCACATCCAAGATCCTTTGTTTGAAGCTTTTCTTGGCCTTCAGATCTGATTGGACTGGGAATTGGATGGAGAATCCATATTGTGAGGTGGCATTTGAAAGTTGGGCAGCCCAAGCATGAGGAGGCATATTATGCATCTGCTGTTCAAAACACAGCTTGGGTAATCTATCTGAGTCCATAATTAAGATCTTCAGCCAATAGTTGAATACCTTAATTACTAGATAACCTTGTATGCATGTATGTGTGTATGTGTGTGTGTGTATACACACTCACACACACACACAACTTTTATATATATACCACTTTTCAAAAAAGTGGACTGTATCTGTTCCTATAAGGGAGCATTTATATATCCCCACAGTTCTGCACCGTATGTAATCATTGGGACTATTTTGCTGTTATATACCTTTATGATTGGAATTAGGGAACCTGGGTAGCTGTGGTTAGTGAGCTGCCTTATGGCATTGGCACAGGCTGTAGCCCTTAAAGAATTCATCTTAAAATACGAGAGCCAGGAACCTGTTTCTATAAATCAATTCCTAAGTACAGTGGTACCTCGGGTTACGAACGCCCCTCCTTACGAATTTTTTGAGATACGATCAGCTCCAGCTCCAAAAGTTTACCTCAACATGTGGACTCCGCCTCAAGCTACGAACCGGATCCGCGGCCATTTGCCCTGCTGCCACGCGGTCACGGCTTCCTGTGGGCGAGATCGCGGTAGCAACGAGACGTTCGGTGAGGCTTGTGGTGTGTTTTGGGGGAAATTTGCCTCGTGGTGTGACCAAATTCGGAGGGCAGATTAGCCGTATTTACATTGAACCTTATGGGAAAATTTGCCTCGTGGTGCGACCAACTCAAGCTGCGATCAGAGTCACGGAATGGATTAAGTTCGTAACTTGAGGTACCACTGTATAGATAGGACTTAACTTGATCTATATGTTCCCTGTCCAGGCTCCAGTTATACCTAGTCCATCTTTTCCCAAAAGCAACTACTTTGGTCTTGGACTTACTGATGTTCAGATAGTTGAGTGCACAGTGAACTATCCCCTACACCCCTACCTGTATGACATTAATACCATGTCATCTGCGTAAAGCAGAATATTTACATGTTTATTTTTAACTTTAAGCATATGCATGTTTGTTGATTGAAGGGACTTTGGGATACCATTAATGTACAGATTAAACAAAATGGGAGCCAGTATACATCCTTGTCTGACTCCTTTATTGGTGCTAATTATCCCTGTTAGGGAATCATGCACTCCTGCACATACCCTTAGGCACGAGTTTGAATATAATGCCTTGGTTAAAGAGGAGGAGTCTGGGTTCCATATTCAGGGCCATAAGTTTCTACCAAAGAATGTCCCTATTTATTGAATCAAATGCTGCACTGAGATCTATAAAAGTTGTAAATGGTTGGCTCCCTTTAACTGTATATTTTTTTATTAGCTGACATAAAATGAAACAGTTATCAACAGTAGAGCAGTCAGGCCTAAATCCTGCTCGCTCTTCAGCTAACAAGCCCTTTTCAATTACCCAATCCTCAATCTTGTATAAAAGATATTTGGCATACAATTTTGCTACAATGTCAATTAGACTATTCGGTCTATAATTTGAGGGATTACCCTTATCACCCTTTTTGTAAATGGGGACCACAATAGAGAGCTCTCAACCAGCTGGAATTTGGCAGGAATTATTTATATGAGTAAATAAACCTGAATTGAATAATGCAGGGGGCAGAAGACATTCCCCAAGAGCCTTATTGGACTTCAGAGTCTGAACGAGTCCTCTAGTCTCCCGTTCAGTCACTGGAGGCCAGGGTAGAGAGGGACTACAGGCCTTCTGTAGATTATTTAGTGAGTTCTCTAGTCCAGTGCAACTTGAGGCAGCGAATAATTGGCTGTAATATTCCTCCCACATAGAGGCTGGTATATGGATGTCCAGGGAGAACCTATGTTTCTGTAATATTCCTGCAACCAAGTGCCAAAAAAAGACTGGGTTTGGGTTTTTGGCTGCTAACTCTAAATTTAACCAGAGAGAAGACAATAGTGAGACTTCTTATGCTTGATAATTTTCTTATACTCTTGTCTAAGCTCTAGCATGGTAGCGTGGTTATTGTCTGATGGATGGTTCCATGCTAGATGCATAGGTAGCCTTAATCTTTTTCTCAGAGAATGACATTCGAAGTCAAATCAATGACGGCCTATTATATGAGACCTTCTGGGGAGGGCCTTTTCAATTAAAATTTTTCTTAGTCCTGCACTCAAGTTTTCATAGGCTATAAGGAGAGAGTCAGCATCTGTGCAAGGTGAAGTAACTGTGTCTACCAGGGTCAGGGCTTCATCAGAATTCATATATTCAGTCAGAGCCATCATATCCACTCTGGCCCATTTTATCCTTCTGTCCTGGTAGACCTCTAGATGAAGTGAAACCCATGCATTATTTGTGGTATGGGGTCTGAGGTCCAAGTGCCCATAGAAATTTACAGCAATTGGTTGGTGGTCGCTATCCTCTCTTACATAAACCTGAATGTCTGAGAAAAAGGACATATTACTATTTAGGACACATATATAATATAAAGTGCTATTTGATTTCTCACTATAGTAAGTAAAGGGGTAAACAAAGCTTTGGTCCTTGCCCCCTGTGGCACTCTTATTTGTGAGATTCTTGACCTGTCCCTCCCTATTAGAGGCTAAAGTTGCCAGAGGGGTGGCAGCAGTCTCAGGAGAAGAGTGTATGGTAAAAGTATTTTGGAAATCTTGAAAAGAGGTAGAGATCTAACAGTTGTCATTGTTCGATCTCTGTTTGTAAATTCCACTCCAAAACATCTTGTTGATTCATGCAAGTTTCTCTTATTACTATTATTATTAGATTTACTTACTGGTAAATCATTCTTCAGTGCTAAACAGTGGACAATTTTCAGTTGTTTTAGAGGCTTTGAAATGACAGTTATTCCTAAATTCATTCTATGTTGCTTCTTCCTTTTCCCCATTCTCTTAGTTGTTCCTTCCACAAAGTGTTTAAAAGTGTTCACTATTGAACTGAACTGATGCAGCTTGTCCTACTGTCTTTAGTCAAAAGAAATTATAAAATAAAAGAATAAAAGCAAGATAAAATAAGGTAAAATAAATAACTTTTAGAGCACATAGGACAACATGTATACACTCCTTACTATCTTGGCTCCTCCATGTTAGACCACACTGATAGACTTCAAGGTCTCCTTGTTGCCTAGGAGTCTCAGGTTATTCATTGGCTGTGGCACACTTCAATATGATTGTTGTTGACAGCACAATTCTTAAATTATACAGAAACTGAGGAAAAAAGAGACTGAATTTGGTAGACAAAAGATAAACCAAACAATTATGAAAGGTGACTTGAAACCATATTTTTCAAAAATATCAGTGGCATTTCTTCCCCAAGGAGTTAAAATTCAGGGAAGAAGTCTGAAATATCTTCATGCTTTAGATTCTGTTTTCCCTGAATCCACATGTCAATCAGTCCCAACAACAACTCTGCCAGTATCCTTATTAAAAATAAGATGGTCAGTATGAGAATACTACATTGCCTAAGGCTGCCCAGCATCCATATGGTTGAGCTTAGTTTTGAAATGGTGCCTTCTCTGTGCATATTCTTAACCTCTATAACTAAAAACATTTGAACCTCAGTTTTAACTAGACTAAGGAATGGGGCTGGTGAAGCAAGAACCATAGCTTTTGGGCTAGAATACATGAGATGAGAAGGTCATCAAGAAAATGACCAAATATTAATTGATCTGGAAAGGTAGAAGGAAAAAGCCTAGAATTTAAACTCTGAAGCACAAACCTATATAGATCTTGATTTCTGTGTACTGCAGTTGGAAAATTTTTCTGTGTAGCTGGTACCTCAGGATATGGATTGGAATAAAATAGGATTAATTGACCAGTTCAGAAAGGGTCTATCAGATGAAATATGGGATAAACTAATTCATCTGGGACTCCAGAAATTGTCAGCATTAATCCAGACTGTTGCAGTTTCAATGGAAGATTCAAGGAATTGTTGCAAAATATGGATAAGAAGGAAAGATGTACTAAATGCTCTTTTTTCCTCTTCTCCCTGCCCCCACCCACCCATATCAGAGACTTCATAAGCTGAGCCCAACCCATACGACTAAGAGTTATCAGACTCCATTATCTGCCTGAGAAAATTTGTGTTGATATAGACAAGGCCTATGTTTATAAGGTGAAGAACCTGACCACTTTGCACATGGGTGCCCTGCTAATATCCTTGCTTTTGAAGAATCAACTGTTGTAATTGTGGGAAAGGCTGGCATTTTGCAAGCAGAAGCTCTAAACACTCCATATATGGCAGGGGATATAGCAACCAAGATATATCAGAGGATTTAGCAACCAGAAATCAAAAGGATCCCAGACATTCAGAGTTATACATCAACATTTGGTCATTTGTGTTACCCTATAGACCAAGACTAGTCCAGAAATACAACCACAGACCTTAGTAAATTCCAGTGTCACCAACAGCTGCATTGACTCCTCCATCACATGCAAATATGCCATTACATTTTTCAATTTTCTTGGGAATGGATTTACCACATCCTCCCAATCTGCATATTCTGGCACCACGATGACATTTTTAACCCTTTGGATGCAAAACTCACAGCCTTCAGAACCTCAAATTCCCACCTCTCACCATCCCTCTCAGTTACAACGCCTTGAAACTTGCCTGCCAAATATGCAGATTATGTTGATGTGTTTGGAAAGGTAGAAAGCACAGACCCTGACCCCTATCAGTTCTGTGACTGTACAATCTAATTCCTGGAATCCAGACTGCAGCAAAGCTGTACTACCTATTGTTGTGCAAAGTTAGTCTCCTTGAAATAATTTATCAAGGATAGAAAGGTAACCCCTCCATTGCCTCTGCAAGTGTTCCAACCTTTTTTATGAAGAAAAATGGCTGCCTAAATTTAATCCATGATCACTAGCTTCTAAATTCTGTAACCACTGTGGATCACTACTCTCATCCCCTCATCTCTGAACTTTTAGAACAGCCACAGCAGACATGCATTTTTACCAAGTTGGACTTCAGTGGGGCTTACAATCTGATTTTCATGAAAGAGGATGATGAATATTTAACAACCTGGCACATTTTTTTACATGTTTACATTTGTATTTCTTACATTCCTAGCTTGCAGAATGAGTAAGCTGATGCTTTATCACATCATCCAGATTTTTTAATCCCTTTTATAATCTGTTACAGCCTCTATTATGCATTTGGAAAACTTTGCCACCCAGACCTATGTCCTGTGCTGTGAGACTCTTGGAATCAGAATGGAGAATAATTCCCTAACTCATCAGTTCCACACTCAGGACTCATGTGTGTTGGTTCAGATAGATAACCTTCTGGAGGACACTGACTTGTTGTTTCTCATTATTTTTGACATACATTTTTTTGGCAACGGAGAATAACTGAACCAGAACAACTCTCCATCCTTGAGGGAAGAAATACTGCAGCTCTGCCAGGACAGCCACAAAATGTGTATTTTGGAGTACTTGAAATGACCTATCTCCTTCTCTGTTACTTTTCATGGCCCAGTAGTACACATTAAAAGCTGTGTTTCTCCTTGCCATGCTTGTTGCCAAATTTTTGGCCAACAAAGCATCTGGTTTATTGCATCCCCTCCACTCTATATAGGGGCCTTGAGACAGAGTTTCCTTGGACTTTATAATTGACCTACCATGTGTCAAAGGCCAAAATGTTCTAGTGGTAGCTAATCTCTTTTCTAAGATTTCTCATTTCAGTTGATATTGGAGATTAAGTCTGGCTTTCTACCACATTTCTTCCCTCCATACAACTCTCTAAGTACCTGGATGTCAAGTCTATTAGACCATTCCTTGGAATTGCGTAGGTCAGTCCCCACAACTTTTCCCATACAGCTTTCAGCCACACTTGAAATATCTCAATTTTTCTACCATCCCCTCCTGCCCCTAGAACATCATCTTGCCTCTTGTGTACTTCTGCGCCCCCCACCCTCTGCCCCATCTCAGAAGAATTTGTCAGTACTCTGTACCTGCAGTCAGGCCTGGAAACAGCCAAGCAGAACTCTCTCTGAGCTCTGATTAATAAGATTTATCAGGAAAAAAGGATACAGTGAATACTAAACAGTACTTCTGCTTTCAAATGTGAACCTTACGTATAGGTGATTCAAAGTAGTTAGTGTCTTGCTTTTTTTTTCTCCTGTGCATTTGGTGAATTGGGAGGAAGATTGCAACTCTGAGAATGTGTGAGCTAGCCTGCATCTGGCCATTGTTTATCCAATAGCCTCCTTTTTAGTGTGAGAATACACAAATGCAGAATTTGAGTAGAATATATTTTGGACCTTCAGTGCAAGCTGGATGACTGGAATATTTGATTCATTGGAATAGTTGTCCAGACACTGACCATTCTTATGAAGCAGCAGAATTCACACACTATGTTTCCTTTGACAGTTCCTTTTACAATAGCCTCAAGCATCTAAGCCACCTGACAGGCTACATAATCAAGTTCAATGCCAGCCAGCAGTTATGACTCTGAGGGGGAGAGGGATATTTGTAGACAATGGAAAGAGAATCAGGGACTTCCCCACTGAAGGTGAGAGGGGGAGATTTGGAAGGAATGGAGTTCCTGATAAAGAAGTAGAAGGGATGAAAATACCTCTCACTTCCTTCTGTCCATTGTGTGCAGAAAGGAGGGGTATAGAAGTCTGGAATAGGGAGATCTCATCAGCCAAAGAAGAAATGGAAAATATCCCCCTTCCTGCTACATTCAGACAGGAGGAGGGGCCTGAAAGAGGGAAGATCTCAGCAGCTTCACCTGATCCTTCCAGCCATCCATTACCAGAAGAAGGGAGGAGAAGAAGCACCTGACATCTCTTCTGAGGGGGAGGGGAAGGGGAAAACAGGAAAGAAGATGGTATAAGGAATAAACTGGTAAGGCAGGAACCAGTGGTTCCCAGGCCAGAGAGAGCTGTTGCATCAACATACATCAGGTGCCTTCCAATGTCATTAGAGGACTGCCAAGTATATGTTGATTCAGAATGATGAAAGGAGAAAAGCCTAGAATTGAAACCCTGGATCATAGACCTACTGTATATATAGGTTTTGATTTATATACTACAGTGGTCAAATCTTCTGTAGGTGAATGCTTCATTCTTGTCTGTGGTAAAGTAACTATCTAGCCGGGTCATGTCTTAAAAACTGAGTAAACCAGGTCCTGAAGAAGAGGTTAAGTGTCTGGAAATATTTTCAGTTGACTGGTCTGAAGTGTAAGTATGACAGCATCTTTCATCTCAACATATAGTTCTGATGCAGACCATATCTAGTTTTGGCCAGTGACATAATTTTTTGGGGGGTGCGGAGGGAAGATTAATTGAAAGAAAGTCCTGAAAAGAAAGCTAACCTATATAATTAGATACTGATTGATAAGCAGCTGCAAAACTGAGTGGGTGGGATATTAATAATAAGTTTATTCATTCTAAGTGGCAGAGATGGAAACCTATCCATTTTCATTCAAGAAGCAGTGAATGACAGTGAGCTCCTGAACAATCAACAGCCAAGGTGGTACAGTTTTCAAATGTCAGGCAGTTAGCGGGAATCATATAATTGCTCAGCCAGATTAAGCTACACAACTGAGCAGCTATTTGAAGACAGGCCAGCCAAAACCTGGCTTGAAAGTATGACACCAGACATTTTTAATGTGTAATAAGAATCTTGTTTACTTTTAAATTACACCTGTACACTTACAGCTTTTAGAGCACTAAGCTCTATACTGGAAGAAGATACTGTTTTTTCTTAAATAATAAACAGTATACCCTTTTCTTCTTTCCTTTCTAGCCAATAGGGCTAGAAAAATGTTTGATAGAGCTAGAGTAGGATTCATCTCTCTTTTCCTCACCAGAGGAACACCCAGCGACATTATAAAGTTGAGGTGGCTTATGGTTTTTCTAGTTCAACCTGCTTCATGCAAGAAATGCAGAGCTACATACTACAGTATTTCTGATTGGTAAACAGCTTTCTTTGGGGCTTTGGTAAATAAATGCCTGACCTTGACTGTCTCTTAGGCTTGGATTATAGTATATAGATCCACAATCAGATCCTTATATTTCATGAGTCCTTGGATTTTATCAGAGGATTTTGCATAACCTTTATAGATTGTTAGTTAATTGCTGTTTGACACTCTAGTCCAGAAGCCTCCTTTCTTTCTGTATAATATTCAATTAATTCATTCATTAACTGCTTTCCAGTCTGGGAGTGGGTAAGAAGGTGATTTTCCTCTTCACTTGAGACATGGGTAGATTTTAAAAATGCTTCGCCTTTGAATTCAGAACTGTTGAACTTGCTGTTCTGCAGGTACAAAAAGACACAGGTTTGTTGTTTGGTAGAAGGGTATATGATTCCCAACAGGATTTTGGCAATAGCGTTGGTCATGGAACAGCTCTTTTCTCCCAAGCTTGATTACCAGTTGCCAACCGAACAAAATGCCCAGTGCAAAGGGCTGTTTAAAATTCTACAAGCATCTTAGCAACCGGACAACATCCTGAAATAGGGTCAGCCCAATTGACAAGCACATGGAGGCATGCCTATTTCCCACAATGCCTTGCTCACACTATTGTACAGTTGTGCCATTGCGAGAGGGCAACTGAGGTGACACCACATTCCTTCTCTCTGTGCATGAAATTGTAAGCTTCCTGAAGCACAAAATAATTGCAGAATCGAACTCTTCTCTCCCAAACAAGGTGTTCTGCCAGGCGTTTTATTAGTGCAGTAAGTGTGTTGTAATTTGTAGTTATTTGTATTTGCAATTCCAAGCTATTTTACCTATTATAGCACACAATTATATTACACTGAAAGGAAGGAATTTGCTGCTAAGTATTGAGATTTTGAGCAGTAGCCATTTTCCAGCTCAAACTGCCGCCAGCAGATCTTTACTACTCCCATTGGGGGGCCAGAAAGTCTTAAATAGGGAGACTATTTGGTGGATATATGGTTACACATGTCACAGAGAGGGTGGTAAAGAAGGTTTCTTTATAATGTTTCCAGGGCTATTTGTTCTTACTTATCCAGAGACTTAGGAAACATGGAAACCAAAGCATTTTTACAGCTTTTGTTGTTCACTTTCTGAACTGAAAGATTTTCACTCACACCTACTCATCACAAGGTCTGGCTGACCAGCCTAGGTTTGAATTTCAGATTTTCTTCAATGTGATATAGCAAACACTATAATCCCCATCCATTTTGATACATTCCAGATGGCTTGGACAGCCCTAGCTTAGTATTATTCTCATCTCTTCTGGTACTTTTCCACCAGAGAGGCATTGCTTCATTCAGTTCACACAGGAATCATCTTTTGTTTTGGTAACCATGTTTTTGTGAGAAGTATTTCTTATTTTGGCCTCACTTTGTACTGTGTCTTCATGTAAGTCTTCATTCTAGTATTACCACCTGCAGAAGCTGACATCTACAAGAACAATCATTCTGTCATGTTCTCCTGCTTTGACTGTGACTCCTATATTCCGCTGAAGACTATTCACACATTCACACAAATATTTAGCACAAAATTATATAGCACTAACAAAAGGATAGTATTATAATATATTGGTATGTGGTTACATTGTATCACATTGTGATTTAGATCATGGTGGCTTTTAAATTACTTAGAAAATCCACACATATGTATTTCAGATTCCCACTTTAATGTTTACCCCAGTGCACGCAGAGTGAAGGGTATGAGGATGTGTAAAGAATAGCATCACAGAAGGTGTCCAGTTTGCATTTCATTAAACAGTTTCTGTGGGACTAGCAACTTTACATTAAATAGAGAAGAAGCAGATGGTACAACAAGCTTGATTTGCTTCTCCCTGCCAAAAAGAAGCACTCAGCTTTTACTGACAATTGCCCTGGGACTGGAGAGATGAAAAGAAGCATACTCTGATCTCCTCCACTGGACAGGCTGAGTCTCCTTCCTGGAAGGAAAAGTATCACAGCAGTGGGGTGATACCAAAGCAGTGACTTTTGGTCCTGCTCTGCCAATTGAACACTTGTACTGAGAATGGCTTCTGTGGAAATGCAGCATACTCTGGTCCCCCTCTATCAGTCACTGTCCAAGAAAGAAAAGCCACAGACTGTTCTTCAAGAAGACTTCTTGGAAGGAAGCATCTGTCCAGCCTAAATGGAAGATAAATGCCTGAATATTGCTGTCTTTCTTTCTGACCTTGAAGGATGTATTACTTTCCTTCCCCTTTCCCCTTCCCTCTTTGTCCCTTGGGTGTCTTGACTTTTTTTTTGCATATATGCATGATGTAGTTCATGCATCTGTATTTCCCACAATCAGCTTCACTATCTGAGTTTTGGAAGAGTATGTTTGTGTGGCTGTGTGGGCATTATCCAGTCCTATAAGGCCATCCATCCTGCTGTCCTGCTTATTAGTGCTTTAATCTATTTTCTACCTCTCCTTCTACTGATTTAGTATGTGAGTTCAAGTGGAACAGGTCACATGTTGCTCTGTGACAAAGCAGGGAGATGCCTGGTTTTTAAAATCTTTCTGCCTGCCATGGGGGAGATTAAAGTAGGTGAGCTGAAAATCAATGATTGGATGACATGATGGTTGTTGACAACAGAAGTGTCTAATGGAATAGATTCCTGTTTAGCGTTAATATGCTTTCACTGGTCAGTAGGGATGCAAGAGATCTCTCAAATTAATGGATTTTCTTGGACAAAGCGAATAAACAAGGCAGTTGAAGCTTGCCAGTGTAATAAGGACTCTAAAACTTTCCCAGTGCTTTGTGAAGGTTCTTTTGCCAATCCCCAGAAACAGAAGCCAGATTTCTCAGTGGTTCCCAGCATCACAATTTCTAGCTTAGGCAAAGAAAAAAAGAAAGAAGGAAAATATATCTTGCCTTTATAAATCATTGAGTCAGTCTATAAATAGCAGAGTCAACTTCTTCAAAGGACAAATGGCCCATGGATTCCATACTAAATTAACAATATGTCTTTGCACTATACTTGCCATTTTTGCACACATAAAAAAGGGTTTGATTTTTTATTATACAGTTGACTTTTTTGCCCTGCCCTGCAGATGTCCCTGGGACCCAACACTACTCTTTAAATGCACAAACTTGATTTGCCTCACTATTAAGGACTGCTGACATTGAATTGACATGGGGAGTGTGGTTGGGAATTCCTGAAACCCAGGGCTTCCAATTCACATGCATTCCAGTGAAATGTATGCTTGGAAAATATTCATGCTTCTGTAGCCTGGAGATTCCCATGATATTTTAGGCATCTTTCCTCAGCCTTTCCAAAATGACTGTAGTTGTTGCTGTTCTCCATAACATGAGGGAATAGGGGAAAGCTCTTCTGAGATGGTCCTTTTTCCTTCCTTCCTTTCTCCTCCATCTCCCGCAGGTCATTCTTTCCACCCTGTTTTGCCTGCTCCTTCTCATTATGAATAACTCTGCAATTTTCATCTGTCTTCTCCTTTACTGCAGCAGTCCCAAGCAATTAGCAGCCACAATCCTGGCTGAAGGCTTCAGGTACCAGTACAAGGCTGTGACTTTTCAAAGCAGCTGTCGGAAGGGGGGAGGAATGAGATGAAATTTTTGACATACTTGCTTGACAAGTAGCTACATAAAACAAAACCTGAATCTCAACAGCCTTGTTGTTCTTTCATCTCTCTTGTAATGAGTATGTCAAAGATGACCACTAGGGCCCTGTTAATTGACACCTTTTCTCCAATGCCTTCCCTCCCCATATTTTCTTCCCCAACTTATTAATTTTGGAGATAGAAAAGTTAGAGCTTTTTGTTGCTACAGTTCCTCTTAAGCCACATCACACCATTTAGAATCAGGTTATTCTTAATGACACTGTTAGACTTTATTTTTTTAAAAAAAATCATATACATATCAGAGTGATATACAAAGAACATGGGTGAAGCTAGTCATCTCCAAATAAAATACAATTAATTATTCAATAAGAAAAAAAATGTAAAATAGATCTCCTGTTATTTCTAAAGCCTTGCCAGCTTGTGCTAACTGGTATGTGTGGGGGGATCATGGTCAGCAGATTTTTTTCCCCCAATTCCCTCCCCGGTGTTTCCATGGAAAGCAAGTGAGATATACCAGCTCCAGACTGATCAAGCCCATTTCAGTGAAATGGATAGGCTTTGGATTTAGTGGATCTAAGTTCTCTTCCTCACAGCCATGCAAATATGCATTCCTCTAGTCCTTAAGCTGGCAGAAAAATATGCCAGTGTTTTCAGCCCTTCAGGGTAGGCCAAATAAGGAAACCACAGGGACTACCGGAACTCCTATTTATTGTATTTTTGTATTTATTGTGTACCCTATAACAATAAAGAAGAGTTCCAATAGTTCTTGTGGTGTCTGTTTCCTTCCTTAGCTTATCTTGAAGGGCTGACCACAGAATCTTGAAAGCCTGATAGAGTTTCTTTCTCTCTCTCTCATTTACCAAAGACAGTCAAGGCAAGGCAGTCTTGAGTTCCTTCTGTCTTTTTGTAAAGACTGGTGCGTACTTTCTTCAAGGCTATCTGCAGGCATAAACAGTTCTATTCTGCCTCAGTAATGAGACTAGCGAGAGGTGTTGTTCTTACAGTTTTGATGCAGGACAAATTAAGGAAAGTTGAATTCCCTGGCTTTGTTGCTCCTTCTACCAAGTGTCATCTGCCAGCTGAGGGGGGGACCACTAGTAGTTCTTAATGCATGCTGGAGTGAGCTTCACTATGTGTACATAGATACATGGACTTCAGGCACCTGTCTAATTGCTCAACTGAAATATCACAGGTGTGGAGGAGCTCCATGCCTGTGACCTGCCAGACAGGCAAGTGCTAGACCCATGATCCAAAATAGTTTGACCTATAGGCCAAGCATTGGACTGCTCCCTCCCAATTCACCCAATGCTTCTTTGTTGCACTATGATTTGTCATTTGGAAAATTTATGCCTGGAATTCAGAACTTATTTGCAGTGACAGAAATAGGCATGTAGAGTTGAACATCTCTACTTATTCTGTAGTAATGGTACTGAAGTGAGTGATCAAGGGATCCAATTGTGACCTTGTGAGCAGCACTTAAAAGCAGCTCATGGAGTATGCAAAACAGTGTACGAATAAGCAAAATGGCAAATGTAATAAAAGCAGTATGGACATACAAAACCTCTTGTCAGCAGAAGCAGTAACAAGCTGTAATACACTCATTAGCGACACAACTAACAACATGCAGTTGGTGGCACCTGGCTCTCTCTTTCCTGATTTAAACTGACCTTCTGTGCAGTGCCGGAATCCCTGTTTAAACACAGACCTCATGCTCTTGTCTAGTTCTCTTTTAAAAGAGCACTAAATCCACATACCTAAGGAGCACCTGTAATGCCTGATAGGTATTACTCTATAATAGACATTGCACAGGCAGATACTTCTGTAGTATTCTGTCCCTCCTTCAGACCCAGCCAAAATGGCCATGTAGCATGGAGAGGAGAGCATTTCACAGCAGTCTGGAGTGGCCAATAGGAATTAGGCAGATCCCAACCCTTGCTTTAGTCAAAGAAGCATCCTATCATTCCACATCAAACACTGTGTCAGGAAAAGAGGGAAATGCTTCTTTAAAACTGGAACAGTTGAATAGGATTTTATGTTGCCTTCACTGTGGGCTGCGAATGAAGTAAAGGCAACATCATGAGGACTTGTCAGTTAAAAAGTTCTTGAGAGATCTTTGCACTATTGTTAGAGGGACATGGATGATCCTGAAAGCTGAATCAAAAGCTTGTTCTCCTGCCCTGTCCCAGAAGGCCCCATTTCAGGATCTTCTATGCCAAGCTTTGATGATAATGCATCAACAACAGATTTATACCTGTGGAAACGTAATTGTGGCATCTGGGTCAGACTCACTATGGCAGAAGGACCTTCCTGCAGAGCTTTTGGAAGGATTTGAATGCTTCTCTTGATTAAAACAGATCTTAGCATTTTTATTACTGCCACTGAAAAGAAAAGTTCTTCCAGCTTCATAAAGGCCCCAAGAAAAACACTTGAAACAGTAAGGCAGTCTAATAGGCTATTACTTAAAACTGGAACCCATAAATTAGAAGAGATAGAAATCTTTGTCTGTGTGTGTAGAAATGTGGCTGGTTTCCTGAACTTAAACCTCATTTAAGCTTCCACAAAGGTTAAAAGATTTCCATATTAAACTGTCCTTTATATAGTTCAACGTTCACACTTATCGTGTAGCTTCCCCTTTGACACAACTGTAATTAAGGCCATCTCAACAGACAGCTTTGCAAACAGTCTTGAAGAATTGACTTACTGTGCTAATCTAATTCAAATTAGCTTCTTTCTTTCCTACTTACCTCCTTGGGTTTCATCTATATATTAATTAGGTCACTGATAACCAGACAACTTCAGACAAATGCTTCAGAATTGACCTGAACCGTATGGGATTTCAATATCCCACTTCAAAGAAGATAAAAAGGCCAAGTCTCTTTTGAGTTAGTTCAGCTCCTGGAGATTTCATATACAAGTCCATGCAGTTTTCTTGGCAGTACTATGCAAGTGGTTTGCCACTGCATTCTTCCAGGATGTATTTTGATTTTGCAGTCTAGCTATAGCCCTTGTGTCCCTAGTAGTCTCTCATCCAACTACCAACCTGGCCTGATTCTGCTTAGGACCAAAGAGCAGAGAAGGTTAGTTAGGTGCTGTTAACTGCTGAGGTTTGATTGAAAGAAGGTTTCTGATCATCCTTAAAGGGAGAACTTGGTACTGATTCCTGAGTTCTACCAGCACTGAGTATGTCCTGACCCTCTTACTTCTTTGGGCCACATGCTTCTACATGTTTGCTTCTGCCAATAGGGTTTTTCCCCCCTTTCTTGGCATTTTCTTCAGTTCTCAACCACTCTTGGAGAGCTCCAGGAAATTCTTATCTTCCTTGATATGTTGCAGTGCAGCAACTCTTTTTTCAGTTCCCTTCATCTTCTCCTTCTTAGGAAACAAGCTAATACTGTAGTTCAGCAAGTGTAGTTTGGGTCCTCTTCAGGCAGAAAGATAAACACTTCACAGACTTTACAGGTCACAGTGATGCTCCCTTCATTGTCCATGTTGAATGGACCTTTCTCTGCCAACTCCCTTCACCAAACTTCCAGACAGATCTTTCCTGTTTCCTTGTTCTGTGTCAAGCTCCCAGAAGCTGCCTCTGTGGGTGAGGGGTAGCCTATATTGAAAGAAAAATGGAAAAAAGAAGCTAAAATAAGGCGGGGAAAATGCCACCCCACCCCCCCTGCATCCCCACCAAATTACTTACCCACCTCCCATTTGCTCTCATTTGTTCTATGAGACCAGTAACAGGTGACAGCTTCTCCTGTACTAGAGTCCCAGCTCTTCCTCAATACTTGCACATGAAGACAAACCAGATAGCCCATTCAAAAGATCAAACAAAAGGATAACTTTCTTTGGGTCGTCCCTTTGCCACCTCAGGACACTATGCTTTTATGCTCAGGTGACAGATGATGCAACCTCTGGTCAGAGCAGTTCACCTGCAAAGAGAGCTGGCAGGGACAATTGCTATCTTTTCCCCCTTGAGAGCTGGTGATACTTAGCAGTGCAGCATCCAAGAGCCAAATATGGCCTTCAGCCGGAAAAAGTTGTGTACCTTTATCTCAGATGTTTAAAAATGCTATAGGTAAATTAAAATAGGACAGTACAATAATTAGAATCCTTGCTTAAATCTTGTTTTCTGATTTTCTTTTTCTGTTTCTAATTTTTTATTTCCAAATTGTCCTTTCACCCTTTTCTTGTCTGATTCATACAAGGTGCTAAGCCAAATATAATTGGCTTGGTTTGGTATATGAGTGTGCATTTTGTAGTTAACAATGATTTATTATCTTTTAAAACATAATTACATTCTATTTCCACATTGAAGACATTTTAAGCATGTGGCAAAAATACATTTTTACATATGCATTTAAATGTGTACTTTCTTTCAAACATATTTAAATATGTTTTGTTTTTTAAAATATGAATCCATGGCTTAGCACAATGAGGCCACAATCTTTGAATAACTAAGGTGAACTAAAGCTCCAGTAAGGCTGAAATGAAAAAAAATAGGAATTTCCCCTATGTCATTCTGTTAGTAGATAAAAAAGATTTATCCAACCAAGCAGACTTTGCTCTCTGAGCAGTTGCTGATTTAAGATTTATTCAGGTAGGTGCTATATTTCTTTCCTGTGTGTTTTTATTTGAAAATGCTAAGTTTCAATCAACAATTAAGTCCTATAAAACATGAATGTTAATTGCTTTGATATGCCATTTTGGGGGAAAACACAGAAATATACTAAATAAACAGCAAATGAAAACAGTGTGATTGCTCAGCAGTTTATCTCTGATTTCTCCTTCTCTGCCCTTGGAGAGTGACAGGGCCTTTAGATCTGAGATTTTTTGGGGGGTGTGGGGTGGGGGAGTGGAGGTGGGGGTGGTGGCCTAGAGAAGCACCAGCCAGGCAATTACCAATCCAGTTGCCACAAGCTGAAGGGAGTGCAATGACACGAAGTGAAATGAAATGAAGAGCACCAGAACTGACACATAGGTTAGACACAACTAAGTGTGGGCAGACATGATGTGCTCACTCAGAGGAGCTGGGTGGGCCCTCTTTACTCAAGGGGCTTATCTGTGATCAACATAACCATGTTTACTCAGTAACATAATTTATCTGGGTTTGCATGATATACTGATGTATAAATAAATTGCATGGTATGACACAACATATCAGAGTGCAGTGTGACTGGCTAGTTTATGGCTCAAGGTGTAATTGTGAAGACAACCTATGACTATGAGAAGAAGCAGCCCCATGCAATTTATGTAAGTTACCTTGAGGATCCTTCTGGAGCAAAAGGCAGAACACTAGTGAAATAGAAAGGCAACTTTATTAAGAGAGTTTATTACTCAGAAACAAACATGCCCAGATAGATGTTAGCTTGCTCAGCCTAGTACAGAATACCCTCTTAATATTACATGCCATGAAGAACAGTATTAGGCTAAAACATGAATATACCTCAGGGGTCAAAGCAGTCCAGAACAAACACAAAACTCTTCCTTTCAATCTCTGGGCTTTCAGTCTTAGATATTGACATCCCAAGGCACTGATCCAGGCTAATTTCCTCTAAGATCTTATTGGCAAGTGCAACAGTATGTAATACAGAATAGCAATAGAAAAATTAGTTATAACATGTTCTATATAACTTGGAGTTCTTGGAACTTCTTTTGATCATAGTGGCCTTTAACATATAGTGGTGTTTTTGATTGTTATTGTTCTAAAAAAAAAAAACTTTTATAGAAGTCTAAGTATTTTTCAGAGGCAAAACAGCAACATTTTTAGATTTTTCTGGACATCCAGTATACTGCTTTTATAACACAGAAAAATTACATAACTGCTGTCTCTTGAGCACTCCTAAGCTGAAAAGGTTTACAAAGAAAAGCATTTTCCAAAAATGCCTATCTTTCTCAAGTGATTATATTGTTTTCTTTTTTCAGAAATACTGATGGCAATAGAAGGTGATAGGGTATTTTCATGACTGAAGCTGTCCCCAAATTTGCACCACACAGAGACACTCTATGATTGATTTTGTGCAGCATATTCTGTAAACATATTGCAAATGAAGAGGAAAATTGTGGGTGAGTTGTGAAGTCTGCTCCATCAAAATTGAATACCTCCCATGGCCACATATGACTCACAGCTACGTGCAATATCTATTGATGTCAGGAATGGACAAGAAAGAAAATTATACCAAGTTCTTTCATAATAATGCAACATTTTTTAGTGCCTTTGAGAACTGTTCAGTTTTATTTTGCACCCTTTCTGAATTAAATAATCATTTCTGTCTGATCCATTGTAGGTGTATGTTTCTGTCACATGGCTAAAAAGAATTAACCATATGCATTTTTTTTTGTAGTCAATTTATACTTGGCTATTGTTAGACTAGAAACAACTTGTGTCAAGGCTTGACTACACAAATTAATACATCTTAGACATCTTTTATTTTGTCTTAACCCTGTAGCCTGTCTTTGATGTATTGCAGAAAATATATCAGATACATAAAAAGCAATTAATTAATTCAAAATGAGAAGAAGCAATAGTAACAGCAGTAATAGTAGTATTTTTATTTTGCATGTGCATATACCTAAGTGGAGTACAAGCAGAACACAATACAATACAAATACAAATTACAATATAACACTATAATAACCCCAGCACTAGCATAATTTAAACTGGTATCAAGTACTGCAATCAATGAATCATTCTTCCAACTTCAAAATGATCCTGAAAAAAGAAGCATTTTATAGGCATATTTGAACATTAGGCAATCAGACTCAAAATGTAGCTTGAGGGACAGCCAATTCCAAAAAGTAAAATCTCATACCACTGGCAATACTGATAGCTGTCATGAAAAATAAAAGAAAGAGGAGAAGGAAAGCCACTCTGTTAGTCAGTCGGGAACAGTGTTGTTGTTTTTTTAATATACATTGGGTTTATATTATATTTTAATCCATGTTAGTACCCAGAGTCGCATTGGTGAGATGGGCGGTCATATAAATCGATATATAAATAAAAAATAAATAACCCGTGCCCTTCCTGGTGCTCACATATCTAATCCCTCCCACTGAAATAAATACAGCAAGAAATAACAACAATAAATACTGCAATAGTCTAATTCCAGAAGGAAGAAGGAAGGAAGTCTTCACTTTCCACATACATCTGTAAGACGTTTGGAAAAGATGGATTGTCTACCATCTCATTCCTTCATCCTACCCTGGTTAGGATTTTTTTGCTAGCTGTGTACTTCTAGAGCTGTACTTCTTCTCCATGCATCAAAAAGCTTTAGAGAGAAAGATAAGTCTGTCCTCAAAAATCTGTTTTGTTTTACCGCTTGCTTTGGCAAGGCAGCTTTTCAGTTTCACATAGTTGTTTAAAGTTTTTTTTTTTTAATCTATAAAAATATTTGCTAACCAGGGGAAGCTGAGAATTGCATTTACATTTTTTAAATGAATGAAATGGCAAGGCAGTTCTTCCACATTTTTTTCCTTTAAAAGTCCCAGTGTGCTCCCAACAACACAAGGCTCTGCCCTGAGTCTTCTTTCCATCTCCTGGAATGACCGTGTGTAATCTGTCAGTCCTTCATGGATTATTTTTAATGACAGACAAATGCTGGTTTGATTTTGCTTGTGGTTAGCTTTCATCTTATCATGAATTCTTTTGGGGGCTGAACCCCTGAAATGTACTCTCAGAAGAATATTTTCTACATCTTTACCAAAGAATTAACTACTCAAAGATAATTGACTCAAATTAATTTCTATCCTCATTACACCTCTGAGTTTATAAACAAATTGAATCAGGTTCTTGAAAGTCCATCTGCAGTTACCCCAGATAAATTACTGGGAAAACAGGGACAGACTGTCTTTCAAACCACTAACTCTGTCAACTATGTCAGCTGAAAAGTGCTCTTCCTTTAAGGCCTACAGTTCAAATTAGAGAGCATTTATTCTTTTTCCTTTGCTGTTGGGTAAACTATTTCTCATCCATACTCATAACATTTTGCAAACCTAGTTCTTGAATATTCTGTTTTATTCTGAATTTTTAAAGGAAAAAGAAGGGGAACAGCAACTATAATAACAATCCTGACACAGTTGTCATTCTTTATATGCATGTAGAAGGTACCAGTGACTTTGATTACCTGAATGAGTCAAAATCATTCCCAACAGATATAATTAGCAAGCAACTTATACTGCTTAATTTAGATGGATGGGATGCTGTCATGCAATATTAGTATTTCAGTTGACCTCCCTTGTCAGTACTTACCCGAATATGTTTTGAACATATAATTAACAGTTGGATTTTATATCTTTGTCCTGGCAAAGCCACTATAGGCATTTTTCTCCTCCTTTAAGTAAACTGGATTAATTCATAAAATGGTTTTAGAGTCACCTATAGGAAACTCTTAAGGATTCAATATGTATCTGGATCATAGATCCATGTATGCTTGGTTTTCTTCAAAAGTATGATTGATTTTTAAAAAGTATTCCTTGGGGCTACCAGTTCTGGGTTGGAAAAATCCAGATTACCACTAGATGGCACCAGAGGCAGAACATTCTCTTTGCTGTTATCTTGTGGTTTTCAGAGTTTTAGCCTTCTTGAATTTGGTGCCCTCCATATATATTGGGGATTACAGTTTACAGAATTAGCATTCAGTGCTTGACTCTAGAATATAAATGGAGTAATATCATGTGTAGTATTCACAATGATTTTATATTCCAGCATGAAGAGTCAGTAGGAACTGAAAGTGATGAGCCAAACAACCATTCCCCCCAATGATTAGAAAGAGTTACACATTTTGTCAAATATAAAACTGGATGCCCCAGATTTACATGCAGCACATACAAAACCTTTAGGGTGGCTGCCACAACATTTCCCAAAGTTGCTACTAAATTATAACTTTAAATAAAATAGAAGACAGAAATTATTTAATCTATAGGAAGTAGCAACATTAAATAATTAAATTTTCTTGAATTTAAATATAAATCAATGTATCAAATTTAGTTTTCTTCTGGCCCACTGATCTACTTTGGTGGGTATGATCCCTGCATGCCATTCAAAGCCCAGGTAAAG
The DNA here is from genome assembly GCA_030867105.1 of Liasis olivaceus. Taxonomy (NCBI): domain Eukaryota; kingdom Metazoa; phylum Chordata; class Lepidosauria; order Squamata; family Pythonidae; genus Liasis; species Liasis olivaceus. The sequence goes on along the minus strand of CM061350.1, from coordinate 176,341,933 downwards.
CTGCACACCGCTATTCTAAATGAATGACTTAATAAAACTTTCACAAACTTTCCTATGAAACTCTCATGATAGAAAGCCAAAAGCTTGAAGTTCAGATAAATCATGTGGATTGTCTACTACATTTAAACTTTGTCTTTCTCAAAGTTGAAGCTGTAGACCAGTTTACACACAGGATTCAGTTTCCCCACAACTAATGACTAACAGTATGAATCAATTCATTGGTAAATGATGTTTCTGAGATTGAGTCAAATGAACTGGAAGCTGTGTCCATGGTGCTTGATCTGAATTGGCTCCTGAAGCATGAAAGAGCACGACTGTTATTTCACCCAACAACATGACCAGTCCTTTCTAAGACCATATTATGAGTAGTAATTACTCCTGGACAACAAAACAGGATTTTTGTTGATTTACAGGAGTAATACCTATTAACCAATTAATAAGACAGTGAGCCACTTAATTTTTTTTTCCCTCTGAGAAATGATTGAAATCATCCAACATGTAGTAAAAAAGGAAAGCTGTATAGCAGCTGTTAAATTATTTGTGAAGAGATACCTAACTAGTGCTTTTCAGTGATGTGTGAAAATACCTCTGCAGGTGAAAAGTGCTTTGAAAGAACCAGATGACATTATCTCTGCTATAGGGTCATATTTTCCATTAGCAAGAGTTTCATAGGTAGACCCACTGTTAACTATAATTAGCTTCTCTTTTCTCACAGTTATCATCAGAGATCCCCTTCACTGGTTTTTCTGATCTCCAAGTTCTGTGCTCTTTATAATTTGAGACTGAAGTCTTTTATTGCCCCCTTGAATTTTCTCTGGTGCACTAGCCCCAAATCTCTCTATAACCCAAAACAGCCTGTACATTTTCTTATATATGTAGTCCTCGATTAGTGACTGCAATTGGTTCTGGCAACTTGGTTGTTAAGCGAAGCAGTCGCTAAATGAAAATCACATGGCCGCAACTGTGCTTACGATTTTACTTCAGCTTTCCTTAGGAAGCAAACAAGAGCCTTCAGTGTAAAACTGATTAGGATCTTGTCAGTTTCAGGCAGCAGCCGTCAGCCACTGGGAGGGTTCTAATCAACTAATGAAGGTCACAGAGCTGAGCTTGTTAATTTGGGGTTAGCACTTCTTAGGAATGTGCTGCGCTGCAGAGAAAAGCAGCTCAGGAAGAGCTGATTGTTTAGGCAATCTCTCTGCTCTGTGAGCGGGGAGGACAAAAAACTGGCCCAGGCACAGGACAATGCGATACCATACTGACTGTAATGGCGAACATGTGACTGAGAGAAAGAGGCAGTGCAAAGGTCATAAATGCGTGCATTGGTCACAAAGTTGTTTTTTTATCACCATCGTAACTACGAATGGTTGCTGTCTGAGGCAGTCACTAAATAAGGACTACCTGTACACGGACACTGAAATTCAAAGCAGAGGTCTCCACGCATAGTCTTTTTTTTTAGTCTGATAAAGTCTAGACTGCAGAAAACTCTGTTCTTAGGATGTATAAAGCAAACCAATCATCATCCTTAACCCAATCACTGTTTTCTGCCTCTCTCTCTCATTTGCCATTGTGACAGCTTCTCATGTCTCTGGATAGCAGATTTGCAAGCAAGCTTTCAGTCAACTGGGAGTTGACCCAGAGCAATAGCCTATTGTTGGGGAAAGGGTGTGCTGGAAAAAAGTATTGTGTACAGATTTGCTACGCTGTGGTGTGTCCAGTCCTTGGAAAGCAAAGAACCCCCACAAATATAAAGATGAAACGATGGGAAAATATGTGGTTGAAAGGATTGAAATTTACACTATGTTATAATCTTAAAGAGGATGTTTATAAAATGATGTACTGTTGGTATAAGTCATCAGAGAAATTGTCTAGAATGTATAAAGGCACTTCAAATTTATGTTGGAAATGTGAACAACAACAAGGGACATACTATCATGTTTGGTGGACATATAAAAAAACTAAATATTCTGGATTCAAATGCACACACTGATTCAGAGGATTTTAAAGATTAATATACAGTTGAGACCAGAGGTTTTTCTTTTGGAATTGATGGACAAACAGTTGGGGAAAAGTCATGGACATTTGTTTTTGTACATTATAAGTGCAGTGAGATTATTGTACGCACAAAGATGGAAAGATTCAGTGCTACTGGCAATGGAGGAATGGTTGGTGAAGATGATGGAACTTGCTGAGATGGCTAAATTGACTTCTTTGATCAGAGAAAAGACAGTATCTACATTTATTGCTGACTGGAGACCCCTTTTGGACTTTTTGTGTAAAATAGAAAAAAATGAACTTATGATTTATGGTTTTGATGATTAGACAGGATAGATTATAGAAAGAAGAAAGTTATATTGTAACCATAGAGTAAGAGGTAAATTTATGATTGTATTTATAACTGCTGTAAATAAGATCGGAAACTACTTCTTTGTATCTTTTTTCTTTCTTTTCTATTTTTCTTTTTTTCCTTTTCTTGCACTTTTAGCTTTCTCTGATTTTTTTCTTTTCTTCTCTTTTTCTTACTTTATATTAGTTTGTATTAGTTTTTAATATTCTTTTTTAACTTTTTAAAATTAAAATATAATTTTAAAAAATGGGAAGAGTTAACAGAAGAGTTTAACCTCTGGAATATATATGTATGTCTGTGTGTATATATGTATGTTTCTGATTTTTTTCCACTGTAGTGGCAATACCTTGTTTTGTTTAAGGCTCCATTTTTCTCTGAAATAAATATTCTTATCTAGCTGAATTGTATCTGGAATCTTCTTCCAAATCTAGCTGAGAGTTAAATTAAAGTTTCGGTATCTGGAGATTTGTAATTTACTGCCAAGACTGGGTGGGAAGCTTGTTGGCTAGTGTCTGGGAAACAAATTGTTCAGGTTAAGGTGCCAATACCAGGGTATGTTCTTAGCTAAACAAGACTTCCAGCTAACTCCAACCTAATATGACCAATGGACAGAAATTCTGAGAGTTATAATCCCAAAACATCTGTTGAGTAATAGGTTGGGAAGGGCTGGGTCTGAATCATGGTGGAGAGTTGATTTTTCTGGTCAAGGTGTCATGGTAAAGCAGAGTAAGCTGTGTCTGCATCTTGTATTTAGAATTTCTAATTCAAACTCTGCACAGCTCTACCTTTTGAATCATTTCTCCCAAACAAGAGACAAAATATGTCATTTATGAAACAGACAAGAATGCAGCCTTAGAAGAACTTAGGTGTTACGAGCCATGGGTGTATTACAATCCTTGGAGCCTACTTTGATATCTTTTCAAATTCAAAGTAGGCCTCTGCACATTTAACTATTATCTTCATGCAAAAAACACTAGTCCATTGTAAATAAAGTTCCAAAAAGGTCACCAAACAATCAAGGAATAAACTACATTATACACCAAATGCATCCATGTAGCATCTTCCCCTTCAGATCTAATTTAGTCTTGTGCAACTGTATAGTGGCTTGATCCAGATGATGGGGAAGATGTAGAGGAAACCTTAACACTTCCACCAAACCCCTCCATTCATAAAAATTCTACCAGGTTTCTTCTGCCCTACAGCAGTTGTGTTTTAGAACTCCATTGGTGCCATTAGAGTTTTAAAAGGAAGTAGGTTTTTTAAAATGAAATCTATCTGGTAAGGGAAAAGTTTAAACTATTCCCTCCTTGTAGTCCTGAACAGGTCAGCCTGTATTTACCTCAGGGTAAAGTAAATCCAAAAAAGCTGCTGCACAATATGCATTTTTATATATTTTATACTTCAGCCTTGAGTATCGTTGCCATGTACTCTAATATAACATTATTACAAGTTGGACCTGCCCCAGAATGTTGCAGGGTTATGATCTCTCCTAACAGCAGCACTTCTGAATTCTAGCCAGCCATGTTCTCAAAGCTAGGCATTTCATGAACCTACAATATCTGCATCTCTGCTGTACAGTACATAAACAAAGTTGCCTACTGCTGAAAGAACTGAACCCTGTATTTTAGGCAGCAGTGGGCTATCCTGTGCTTATGTGTTGTGTCCTTAATTGGTACCCTTTAATATTCTTCTACATCCATTGAAAGAGCGTCAATGTCCATTATCTTAATTTCCCAAGAAATTTCACAATTGCACCAGCGTAATTGCTCAAGGAATCATGCCACTTTAAAAAATATTTGAGAGCCTCCCAGGATACAAACAGGGTGCCAGATACATCCAGCGCTCACAGAAAATTCTTCAGCTACTTCAGGAGGCTGGCTTCACAACAGAAATCACAGATGTACATACCAGTGAACTGAATGCAGGCTCAGTCATCAGTCTTGCCCCGCCCTCTGGTTTTAGGCTGTTAGCCCACCTGTTATATTTTATGATTGCTTTTCCAAGAAGGCTGTATTCCAAAAATGCTGTCCAACTGAAAAACCAAATAAGCACTCTGAGATGACATTACCTAAATGGGTTGAAGTATAGTAGATTATAGCTATACCAGTTTGTTCCTTATGCATAACGTCATTTTCCCCCCCTTCTACAGTCTCTGGGACTCTTCTGTCTCATTCTCCTCTCAACAAAGAACAAATACATCTTTCATCTACCAAAGCCAGCTGTAAAAGGCTTTGAGTGAATGAGTGAATGAGTTCTAAGAAAAATGGGAAGCTAACAGATCATCTTGTGAGTACTAATGAGTTACTAATGAGTTTTGTGTTTAGAAATCTGCCATTCTCTGGTAAATAAAGAATACAACATGAATGAATGAAATGTGGTTGATGGCTTGGGTTTCAGTTTTACACTTACCCACATACACACACACAAACATCTGCCTTTCTAGATTCCTACATAGCTCTTAATCCACACTCCTCTTCCTGACTATCCTCTTCAAAAGCTATCAGGTCAATCACTTCAAAATGGTCATGCTTTTGTGACTACAACAGGCTAAGTGGTGATTTTTGATAGCAGCTTTCCTAAAAGCATTATCAAATGACTTTCCTGAGTGCATTAGAAGAAGCATGCAGAAGTAGTAGAAACTGGCTTTTAAACAGCATGATCATTTGGATTCTTTACACAGCCTTAAATGCTCATCAGTATGGCTACTGATGAGGCTGAAATCTGCTTAACCTGCTCATAGCCATGCTGAAGGAGACCCTGAAATCACTGTCTTACTGGTACAATAGGCTAATTTCACCCAAGGATCTTTTGTACTATTATTCTTCCATAGTCAGCTTGCCATTTTTACAGCTCTCATCATGCCATCTGTACAGATGCCCTTTTGTTCTCCTTGTGCTTCTCAGCACAGAATTATTTTTTTTTCAGTGAACAATAGATGAGAGAGATTTGAATCCAATTCCAGGCTGCCAGAAGCCTTGACATGTAAAAGAGAACACTCTGAAAATGCTTACCTCTGTAATTAGCCATGTATATGTCATGTGCTACACCCAATTGCTGAAAGGACACAGTGGATTTTCTGATGAATACAACTGGAAGTATTGTGACCATAACAACCTTCCCCAACTTCTAGACATGTTGAGGTTGCTTTATACAAATTGCTAAATTGTAATAAGTTCTGAATGTGAGTTATGTTACAGGTCATATTAATCAACTAGGTTGTATTCACGGCCCAGTTGGCTGGAAACACAGGGAGTTGTAATTTCAACACAACTGAGGAATATCAGAGTAGATATCATACTATGTTTCTGGTGAGGCTAGATGCCCACAGCATTCAGTCTTACATGTTTTGGACACCAATAGATTTTCCACGAGCTTTGAATTAGTGACCCCAAATAGGCCCATAAAAATGTATTAATATAAAATGAGAGAAGAGCAACAGGAAATTATATCTCACCCAGACATGGCTGCAATTTAATAATAGGATGTTATAAGGTTAGTACTGTATCTTTGAATGTTCAAGACACATTAGTATGTTTTATCATCTTCTCTTATGCTGTTTTCTTAGTCCATAGTATTAACATTTCCTATCTATACTTCCTCATCCTTTAAAGTTAGGAACTCATGCTTTGAATTCATCAGAAATCCCTGGGAAGTTGGCAGTGTGCCTGGAATTTAGAGAATGTGAAGCAGTATTATCAATCTCATACTTATATTTGCAGGGTTTCAGCATCAGATATCTAGATGTCAATGAATAAGTATTTGGATAATAGAACTTTGACCATCTGTCATTTACTCTACCAAAACAGACATATTTAGTATGAAGCTGGCATATATAAGTCTAGAGAGAATTTTTGTTTGCTTGCTTGTTTTAGAATTGTGGCTTTTTCATCTTCACATCCCCTCCAATGGGACAAAAATGATGAAAGTTTGAATTAAAGAGAAAGCATTGGGGGCTACTTTTCAAAAACTAGAAGCTTTGAAGCTAATTACTAAGCTTCAAAGAAGTATTTTTGTATCCAATATGGATCATTGCTTTCTCCTGTTGTTTTCTATCTCACCAATTTTATTAAACTTTAATAATTTATCCTGTCAATGGTAAGGACAGATTTCATGAAAGAGTGCAGGCATGCTTGATTTGCAACATTCAGCTAAGAAATGTAATTCCTCCTTGTTTAGGACAAGTAATACTCACAGTTCTTTTTCAGTCCCTATAATAATTTCTACCTCAGTTTAAGGCCAGCAATCATTGGTCTTACCTTCCAAGCCATGTGTTTCTTTGTTGATATCACTATTATCCTTTTATAGGACTCACAGTTCCAGATTTATCACCCACACATTTCTTTTGGCCTCTTGCTGTTTAAAATAATTTGATCCTGTCTTCATTTGCACTCTTTTAGTGCACTAGTATGATAAATGCCATCTTACATGCTTTCTTTAAATCCCACCTCAAAAGCCAGATCACCAGCAAACTTTTGATCTTATTGTCACTGAGCTAAACATACAATCTCCTAAACTCTGATCTTCATCTTCCTAATATATCTTAGCATGACACTTATGTATTGACTATTAAACTGTAAACGTTAGGCCAAAAAGATAAGTTTTCCTTTAACTTACTTTCTACAATTTTATGTACATAGATGATGCAACAGCAAGGAAAAATGGGTTATCTTCAAGAAGAAAGTTATATCTGATCCAGGGCAATGTATGTATATATACATGTACATATACATAGTCCTCATTCAGCAACCACTTGCTCAGTGACTGTTCAACATTACGATGGCACTGAACAAGGAAACTTATGACTGTTCCACATAGTTGCAGCTGTCACAGCATCCCCGCAGTCCCATGATTGCGATTTAGATGCTTGGCAACCAGCTTGCAATTACAATGGTCACAGCATCCTGCAGTCACGTGATTACCATTTGCAACCTTCACTGCTGGCTTCTGACAAGCAAAGTCAATGGGGAAGCCGGCAGGAGGTCACAAATGGCGATCATGTGACCGCAAGATGCCGCGACTGTATGGGGCTCATCCAACAGTGGCAACTGGAACTGCTGCAACTGCCACTGTAAGTTGGTGTGGTCACGTGACATTGCGCTTTATGACCGCATTGCTTAGTGACAGAGTTGCTGGTCCCAGTTACCATCGTTAAGTGGTAATTAATGATATAGATGCAGTGCAGTTTTTGGAGCGGCAATGTTAAATGGGCAAAATGACAAATGCCAAAATTTGCCCATGCCACTGCATTTTGGACCAGCTACAGCTTCCAAATGTCTTTCAAGGACAGCCTCATGCAGAATACATCACTGCAATTCAAATAACACCCCACAAAGCAGAGGCCTCAGGTTTGATCTCTCCCCCTCTACTAACACCCACTGGAACCAGCCCTGGAGAAAGGAGAACCATTGTAGCACCATGCATCCCACTCCAAACCCCTAAACTGGCCCAGAATAATATCATAATTGATGATATCAAAGACTGCTGAGAGATCAAGGAGGACCAGGATGGATGCTTTACCCCTATTCCTGAGCCTGCCAAAGGTCATCAACCTATGAGATCAATGCTGTCTCAGTACTATGGCTGGGCATGAATCTTGACTGGAAGGGGTCCAGATAATCTGCTTCTTCCAAGGCTCTCTGGGGCTGCAGACCCACGACTGTTGGATCCAGTGATGGCCCCTTAAGGAGGGGGTGGACAACTACTGCATGGACTCTCCCACCTGTCACCTCCCAGGAGACTTTAATCAACCAGAAGGGACAGGGTTCTAAAACACAGGTGGCCAAGCTCACAATGCTGAGACCCTGTCCATCAGGGCCAACAGCTTCAAACTCTTCTCAGGCAAAAAAGTGCCTTAGGCAATTCCATAGGATCTGTACAGCCAGATTCCAACTCCAAATGAATTTGGGTGACTTTATCTGATAGACGTCTAGGATAATCCTCACAGCAGCCACGCAGGTATTCCCCCCATCTCTCCTTACCCAGAAGGGACTGTGTCCCTCTAAACAGGGCTATTGGTGAGCTCTCCATGGATGGAATAAGGGCAGAAAAATAACTAATTTTGTTGCCCTTACCACCACAAGATAATCCTTAAGAAAAGCTCTTACCCGTGCTTGGTCAGATTCATTCTTCATTTTCCTCCAGCAGTGCTCTAGGCGTCTCTTCTGCTGTTTCATCACCTGGAGTTCTTCTGAAAACCAGGGGGCCCTCCAAGATCCCTGCACATTTCTGGGGCCTTGGATAGCAAAGAGTCTCCTGACTCTGAAAGTTTTGTCATGCAACCTCACCAGGATGATACTACACTGAAGTATAAGAACACATGATGAACAATATGATTTTTTTTACTAGAACTACTCCTCTTCAGTTTGATAGAATGTGAGAGTTGTGCGAAAATATATTCAGAATACAAAGGGACTTATTCCTTGGCTAGGATTTAAATATTGCTTATCTATTGACATTGATACAGACTGAGAACAAAGTGGAGGAAAAAGATCCCTATCTGTCAGTAGACAGCCTTTGATTCTCAAGCATCTGAGGCTGAAGAAAGGACAAAGGAATACAAAACCTCAATCCCCTTAACTCCCCTTAACTCAGTGAAATGAACTGGTGATCCATCAACACGTTTGTAAAATAAATAGCTACCTCTTTGTAATTTCCTGTAAAAATTCTGGCAGCTGTGGGAACACTGAACTTTCCTGAGCCTTTTAATCACATTTTCTCATTAAATCTCTGGAGTTCATGTGTGTAGATTACGCAAATCTGTCTCTTGCTGGCAGTATGGTGACACATCAAGACTGCTTGCTTAGCTAGATATTCATATATGATATTCATATATGATGAAGCCAATTTATAATTTAATCCATCCTTCTGGTGTCCTTTAGTGATTTATGTAAGCATAACAACGCACAAGAATTGCTAGAAATCCTGCAAATTATAGTCATAATGTGTCTGGAGGCCGTAGGCTAAGGATGGCTTATCTAAGCAACCTGTTAACTGATTGGTAACACTAGGAAGCCACCTGCTAATTTCTGCAACATGCTCATAGAGCACTTTTTGGGGAATGGTAGCCATGGTAGTGGAACATAACAGAAGGCTTCTAGGGGACTTGGCTTGAGCGGAAATTAAATATCAGTATAACAGTGCTTGGCTTGTTGCAGGAATGCAAAGAAATCAGTAAGAGCTGTACAAAAGGAATCCCTGCTGTCAGCAGATGTGTCCTTTTTGTACTTATGTTCTAGTTTACAAACATAAGTCTCAATGCTCCGTAAGACTGGAAATAGCAATGGACAAGGACATCTTTTTGAGATTTGTTTTTTATAGGCTGAAACTAAAAGATCAAGCATGGCTCAGCTGGCAAAGAATGGCTATTGTTAATGCATCAAGAGACTCAGATTCAGATGATGTCAATTGAGAAGAAAGCAGAGTTAATACAATGTCAGAAAATGAGGTGATAGACATGAAATGGATAAACTATGATAAATAGGAGGCAGAAGAAGCATTCCTTGACAAGATAAACTTCCAGTGAAGTGGCCAGATTGGATTTCTTTGCATAAATTACAGAATGCAGACTGCAACTCCTCAGTCCAAATTATATCAAGGATGTTATTATGAGAATGAGGTGGACGTGTGTCTCTCTAATGGCTTAAGGTCAAAGGAAATTAGCAATGAAATTACATAATTACCAAAGTTAGAAAAGATGAGGAATATTGAAATCACCAAGCAATAATAATGGAATATCTAATATTAATAGACAGCTTAGCCCATACCATTCTGACATCATTGCTATTGTTTCATAGCAAGGACAGGATGAAGGGGATGAACTAACATTATGGTAGAAATGCAAATGAAGATCCTTTCAGTTCAGAACAAATGCTGATGAAGAATGATGAGATGATCATGGTAAGAAAGTTGAAGGAATGGTAAGGGATGGCAAGCTAAAAAGAGTTGTGCTTCCAAAGCCTGTTGAGGCCTATTGAGCACATCTTACAATGGAGGGTTCCCAGGAAGGTAGTCCCTGCCATTGGCATCCAGACTTGGCTAAGGACCAGGGGATTTGGGACTAAAGAGGCTGTAATGTGAATAGGACAATTGATGTGAGGCACAGAATAGATTAAAGGGTCTGGGTGCGTGCAGAATGACACAAGGCACAGTCCTATTTTGTGAGTCTGTATGTGTATCAGAATATATAATAGTTAAATAGTAAAATTCTGTGATCACCACTAAACAAAGAAAGAGACTTTCACGTAACGTTCAAAATCCAGAGTTGGGCAATATCACCCAAAATGTCACAAAAACATGGCCAAGCTTTCAGGTTCTTCAGAAGTGTTCATAAGCCAAGTTGTTACAAAAAGCATCTGATGAAGAGTTCTGGAAATTTGTCCACTCTTGTGCATTTGCCTGTTCTTTTGTGAATTGATATTCTAGGGTTGCTTAGCATAATATTGTGGAAGCCCTTCCCAAACTGATGCTCCCTCCAGATACATTGGACAACTCTCATAATATCCCTGAGACACCTGGTTAGGGAGGGCTGATGTTGTATATCACAACATATTTTTGTAGAAGAAAGTCTTTGGATCATCCTCATCACCTCTTTTTCTGCTCTGCCTTAATTCTTCTTCAACCTGCAAGGACGGCTTTCTAGTTATGCATTTCTCAGCTGCTGTAGCATCACCCATCACTAGACCTGAGACAGCATCACCTTCCTCCCCCTCCCTCTCCCCCTCAGGTCTGGGTTCATTAGTCACATGAGTGGCACTGGCAATGACAACACTTCCAGGCAGAGGGCTGTTGGACATTTTGCTTCTTGCCTGCTCCCTGTGGCCACCCCTTTCATGCCTGTTTTGCACTTGCTGAGCATTCATTACAATAAAAAATGAAGCCCTGTCTGCCTGTTCGTATTCCTGGAAAGAAGAGTGACAGCTCAAGTGCAGCTCACTTTGGAGACCAAACACCGAGACACAGTCCCCTTTTCCCTCCAGTGCAGCTGCTGCAGACATGCCAGCTGTCATGCCAGGAATGTCCCCTGCTGTGCGGTGCATGCTGGGATTGTATACTGCACAGCACTTACAAATGATGAATGGCGCAAATAGAAAACAATGTGAAGTCATTGCTCTGTCTCATTAAAAAAATAAGCATCTTTTACTGCATGATCCTAACACTTCTTTAATAGACAGACTTTAATGGTTAATCTTTCGTTTCAATGGTCAAGCAAAAGCATTCTTGCATCAGTTGTTCCCAAAAGGCATTTAGCAATAAATTGTAGCCTGACAGGTACTTAACATTCTGGACTTTGCAGTCTCAGAAGAAAAATAATTTATTATGCTTTGCCAGATTGCCATATCTAAATAATAGAGCTATACTTAAAACAGTTAAGTTCATATTAGCCTAAGTTAAATGCTTTCCATGAGAATTGATGCCTGGGCTAATTAGTTTGATTTTGTAGCCAGTAAGAGAATGGCTACAAATTTGTATTGAAATAATACAAATGATACAATTGATTGATTGTTGCTGCTGCTGCTGTGGTCTTTTTTGGATCTAGGAGCCATAGACTAATCCAGAGCAAATACTAATTTCTTGAAGTCAAACCAATAATTTACACCTTGTCCCAATTTTATGTAGTCCTTAACATAATATGGCTAATTAAATAAATGTGGAATTGGATTAAAAATCAAATATATTGGTATTCTCCTTGTTGAACTTTTTTGACCCCTTTGAGGTATTCCATACATTCCAAAAGTGCAGTGCCAAATTTCTGCATTTGAGAATGCTCACCCACTGGTATCACCTGCTGTGATGAGGCACATTAAGAACACCAGACAGGTTGGAGTTGCAATTATAGTGCAAGTAAGAAAAATAGCTACAAGCTGGGTCTTAAAACAGCATGAGAACAATGCAGAAATCCTGAAATGAAAGTTTAATTGCAACATGTTACAATTTTCAACAATAACTGAGTTTCTATAACTTGTTGATTCCTGGCAAGATGGCAAGTATGGAAGTAGCCACAGTCAAAATATTTCTAGGACCAAATAAAATACAAAGTCACCTGATCCCTGAAGGACTGGGAGAATTAATACATGTACTTGCCCATACTGACTGATGGCCGCAAAGTTTAGTAGACAGCAAACCTTCAGCATTCTTCCTAGCACTCTCTCACAAAAATTCAAATTTTGTTCTGGTCCCATTGCTAGAAGTCCTATCCGAGACCTCCTACAACATTGATCTATAGTATGAACCTTACAGTTTAGCTGTAATTCACTTGAGCAACAGTAACACTTTCTCTGAATTCCTATCTGTAAAATGCATGCCAGAAAAAGTCAGAAGAAAATGGAAGAAAGCTTGAGTCTCCTACATTGACTTCTATCTTATCTTTTAGCTCATTTAGATGCTCAGCCTTCTGTGGCTCTGTATTTCACCTTAGAGTCTATTAGTCCACCTCCTAACTAATTATGATTTATTACCTGCACTGTCAGATACAGGAAAACAAAACAACTTCCATGCTGACATGGTGCTCTGCTTTCTCCACCCTACACTGCTGCATAGAATCATTAACTCTGAATAATTTACTTCCAGTAAGCAGGGAAAAAGTGACTTTTTCCTTTAACCCCATGGCATACAGTAAGGGCTCTTTCTCACAGCCATGTTAATGTGAATGCTTCCAGTTTGTGAATCAACAGAAAAGTATGCTGGCATATAGTAAAATGCTCTGCCAAGCCGTATTCTAATTTGGTGATGAGATCAGGAAGTGGTCCTATCCTTACCCATTAACTATGGGACAAATTAAGGAAAGCAATTGATAGATTCCCTGCTTTCCCCTCCCACCAAATGTCACATGCTGCTGGTGGGAAAGCCATCCACCAATCATACTCCTTAATATGGACTGGGACTGCAGAAGAGGCAAGTTTTGAGAGATGGCTAGACAATAGGTTTAACAATCCAACAAAACTTGCTCTATTTTTATGTCAGTGTTTTGGGTACAGGTTTAGTGAAATTCTGGAACAGTGCCATGTTGAAATAGCATGTCACTGGAAGAGTGCTAAAGCCATGTTTAAAAGGAGTGTGAAAAATAGGTGACAGGCACAGGACATGGTGGTGTTAGTGAAGTGCTCTTCCATTGTAGAGGAGATTGGGAATGGCCTTGAAGGACAGGAGGAAGAGTTGCTACTAAGGCAATGGACAGACAAGTGGGGCTTGAGTCCTTTCCATGAAACTAATGTGAGAAAACATCTCAGACAAGTCCCTCCCTAACTCACACGAAGATAAAGTGAGGGAGGGGGGAAGCACATTCAGACTTGCAAGATTTTGTTACTATAGCTGTTACAATAAAAGAAGACTTAGATCTATATAGCATTGGTTTCCTGGACTGGTATACTGTATAGGACTGACACCCTTTATATGAAACAACTGTGATAGTTCACTGTTTTGGTTATTGTTCCTTCTTTGCCTGTCAGTAAGTTTTTGCCCATCAGTGAGTTTAGGCATTTATTTCATTTGTCTTGCACATTTTTTTCCTGCCTGCATCTGTGCAATATTGATGAGTTGTTGATTAAGATTTATGTAACTCAGCTGTTCATTAATAAATACTCACAGAATCTGCCTGTGTGAAGTTTGCTATTGCACAAAAACTTTTTGGATAGAAACAGGAATCACTTGTCTTTTCTTTTAAGCTAGGCTTCTTGGGATTTCAAAAGCAAAACTAGGAGGTTGGGCTGATACCAAGAAATATGAAGACAAAAAAAAAAAAGAAGGAAGGAAGGAAGGAAGGAAGGAAGGAAGGAAGGAAGGAAGGAAGGAAAGAAGGAAGGAAGGAAGGAAGGAAGTTAGTTCTGAAAATAACCAGCCTTGGTTCTTCATTTTACCTCTCCCCCTCTCACCCTAACCTGATAAAAAACAAAAACAAAAACCCAAGTCTGGTGTATAGTACTAGTTCATTTAATATTATCTTTCAACTATTTTCCCCATCTTCCTCTCTCCCCTCTCAATTATAAATATGAACAATATTTTTCTCAAATTGTATATAGAACGCTTCTTCAGACAAAGATACAAAAAGAAACCTGAGAGGCATAGGGGCAAATATATGCCTTGTTTAGAGGGCTAAAATATGTCTACGTTCAGGGAGGGGGGCCCATTCTTGCCACTTACAAACATTTTACTGTATCACATGTGGAAAATATTCCTTTGACATTGACCAGAGTTACATGTTTAGGGGACCTTGTGATATTACTTGAGGAGCTCCCAATAAGAACAAAATCTAGAGTAAAATAGATTTCAGATTAGTTGAAGCAGCTTCTAAATTTACACCCTTTACAAAGAGCTGGGGTAGGAAAAGAGGGGAAAAAAGATATTTTTCTCCTCATTTCTTCTAATGCTACTTGGAATACTTGGTTCAAAGAGGAAAGTGAACCAAAAATCAACTGTGATTGTCCACATATCTCTGTTTAGTGGTTCAAGCTGGTGCTTGCCCTGCATAGGTATAGCAAAGTCAGGCATTTGCTCCAGCCAAAGAGAGGTGCCTGCATCAACTCCCCTGCCCCATTTATTTATTTGCAAAAATACCTTTGGGCTCTTCTCAATGCTTGGAAGCTGGAAGGGGGCAGGCCTGATTAGAGTGGCAGACGAAACACTTAATAATAAATACATTGTGGGCCAAAGGAAGCAGGAGGGAGCTGCAAAACTGCATGGAAGAAGCCATTAATTGCATCAGAGGCAGAAGCTCTCTGTCCATGTGTAATTTTGTATCTGTGCATTGAAAGGGAGCCTGACTATCAGCTGATAGTTGGGCTTATTTTGGACATAGGTTTAGCACTCTTCTGGAATAGTGCCATTCTGGAACAGCATGACATGTGTGTTAAAGAATAATTAATAACAACAACAACTGAAGGGTGGGGACAGGCAGCTGTAAGGTGAACTGGAGAAGAGATTCAGGAGGGATTGTTTGCTGATAATCAGAAATTATTAATGATTGAGCACTACCTGTACAAAGACTGGGTGAGATGCCCACATGCATATGCCCACACAGAGCAGGAGGAAAGAGAAAGAGAAGAAGACAGGAAAGAAGAACAAGAAAGCATTTTTATCTCTCCAAAGACTGAGTGAAGAGCCAGGTTGGTGTAGTGGTTAAGGCGCCAGGCTAGAAACCAAGAGACTCTGAGTTCTAGTCCCACCTTAGGCATGAAGCCAGCTGGGAGACTTTGGGCCAATCACTCTCTCTCAGTCCTGGGAAGAAGGTAAACCACTTCTGAAATCTCACTAAAAAAACTGCAGGGACTAGTCCAGGCAGTTGCCAGGAGTCAACACTGACTTGAAGCTACCAAAATGACAAGAACACAAGACTGAGTGAGAGACATCTGCGCATGTGTAAGTAGACCTGCACACATACATCCAGGGACTAGCGTTCCAACAGGAGAATACTACTCCCATTTTCCTAACTTAGGGCTAGTTTCCTAAGAGCATAGAGAGAAGGAACTTCTATTTATCAGAAGTCTACACAGGATCCAACAAATGTTCTAAAAATTGCCATGGGCAGTTGCCTTTGCAGAAGCCTGGTGCCCAGTCTCCCCGCAGCCCAAGCCAATATGGCTAGGGAAACAGTGCCCAGGGACTGGAGGGGAGTTTGGTGCTTTCAACAACTTAAAGTAGCCAATAACAGTGGGGTAGATCCCAGCCCCTGAGTGTGTCATCATCAAAATCATCAATGAGGTATTGCATATTATTTCTATCAGGAGAAGGAAAACATTATGCATCTAGAACAGTTTAAAATAAATGTAAGATTTCTCTGAAGTGAACTATGAGTAAGTGAAAAGCTACAGCATTTAAAAACAGTTAGCAAGCTTTTCCATGCCATGGGTAGCAGGGTGAGTCACCTCTAAAAGAACATATTTGGGAAAGGACCAAGTGGAATCTACAGGGGGAAAAACATGTGCTGTGTGGGATTCCAACCAGTCATGTCCTCCTTAAGGAAACTAAAAGCCAGCCTTCCAAACATGTTGGATTATAATTCTTATAATTGCCAACCAACATGGCAGTTATCATCCAATACAAGAGAACCACACAGAATGCAATTTCTATAACACACAGCAGCCCAGGCTTCCCCGTTGCCTAAATGTATATTTTTCTTTTCCAAAAGAGAGTCATGATATAGCTCATGGAGGAGACTGAAGACACTCAGTTCTTATGAAAATTATTTTAGGATGAGGTTTCCTTTTGTGTGTATTGGGGGCCTTTAGTTCTGCAAAATGCTGTGTTCCATCAAATAGGCAGCTATTTTTCTCTTATTTCCCAGGGACCTCTATTGTTAGTGGAGTCAGTAACTTTACTGTTGGACCTGGGGTTGTGCAATGAGAGTCCTGATTTTCTTGAGATGGGGGGACAAAACAGCATTGGTTTGCCAGTGGGGCAAGCTTAGTTATTTTCAAGAGCAATTGTGACTAAAGCTGAAATTTAGATTTTTCTCTTATGAAAAAGATACCTGTTAATTAACTATAGTTAATAAGGCAGAACACTAAGCTTATGGAGAAGCCCAGCTAGAAAAAGGCAAAGGAATCATGCTATGCAGGGCTGTATATGGCTGACGGGAAAATCTGATTGCAATTCAGAGTGGATTTGCCATGCGCTCATACTAAGAAAACTATCAGCCTAGTGCAGCTCTCAAACTTGGTCAAGGTAATTTTATTTTTAAGCCACAGTTTAATAAGGCATTGATGACAAGGCTACAAGTCTGATCTAAAGCAGATTGCTCATTAAGGATGAAGAGAAAATGGCATCTCTCTCCATCTTCTTCCCTCCCTCCCTCCAGCCAAGATGCCCTGCACCCTGCACCAGCCAAGTGGTTATTTTGGCACCTGAACCACAACATCCCACAAGGGCCTTTCCCCTTTCTTGGCAGAAAAACTAAGCATTATTGGCCTTTTGGTGACACTCAAAATCTGCTGCTTAAGGTGTTCGCCTCTTGTGACTACATGACAAGGAACTCAGCCGATTTGCCTGAATCTGTGCAAAGGTTTGCATGATGACCCATTGTGTGTGTTTGTATAAAAAAGAATAAGGACTTGTCACTTCCCTTTCTTCAACAAATGCCATCAGAGAGCCCTCAGTCCAGGTCAGAACTAGGATGACAAAGAAAGGGTCAATTCCTTCCCCTTGTCCTATATTTCTGCAAAAGAGTACACCCCTCCAGTTTTTATTTACCTCTCACAGTACTCCTGGTGATCTATATTCAAGGCAAAGAGTTGTTTTCTAAGACAGAGTTAGAAATGGTGCAGTAAAAAGGATTAATCCACCAACCTTCAGGTTATCTTCTGATTCAAATAATGCTTCTTTCCAACTACCATTGTTATGGCTTAATCAAGAAAAATGGAAATGCCTAATCATTTTTATGTGCCTGATGTCATACAAAACAGCACTACTTGCTTCCCTATATTCAATTAATTGCTCTCCTATATTCATATTAATAGGGAATGAACTTCCCACTTCCACTTAGAAATATAGACAAGCTGTTCAATATTTAATAATAAAACATGGAACATAGTTACTTTGAAATAATGAAATGTATGGGACTTAACTTATCATTGGTTCTGATTCTAAATGTTATTTCTATTGACTTCAAGGATGTTCTATTTCATACCAATAAGGCCCAAGTCCTGCAAGCTAAGGAATGCCAATTGGCTTTTGGTACACAGCTTCAAGATTTATAAAAGCAAGAAGCTTCCATTCATATTTGGAACTTCCTTCACATTAATTGGGGAAGAGATGCAGAACTACATATTGTTTGGAACAGGTGAAGATGTGAGAGTCAGAACGAGAGGGGTTAAGAACGTACTCTCATCACCAGAACAACGAGGAAGAGATAAGAGGATGAGACTGGCCCCTCCCTAAAGAATGCAAGGGAGGTTGGGAGGGTGACCCTGGAAATTACTCTCACTCTGAGAAGATTGATGTCAGGATTAGCCCAGGAAACTCCAGGAGACAGTACAGATTCAATCCAGCAAGGTTTATTGGCTTCAGTCCCGTTACAGAAATCTTCTCAGAGTGAGAGTAATTTCCAGGGTCACCCTCCCAACCTCCCTTGCATTCTTTAGGGAGGGGCCAGTCTCATCCTCTTATCTCTTCCTCGTTGTTCTGGTGATGAGAGTACGTTCTTAACCCCTCTCGTTCTGACTCTCACAGAAGCAAAGCCAACGTTTGGTCTACGGGTTAAGGCACCAGGCCAGAAAGCAGGAGGCTGTAAGTTCTAGTTCCACCTTAGGCATGAAAGCTGGCTGGGTGACTTCGGGTCAGTTACTCTCTCTCAGCCCAACTCACCTCACAGGGTTGTTGTTGTGGGGAAAATAGGAGGAGGAAGGAGTATTAGGTATGTTCTCTGCCTTGAGTTATTTATAAAAATAATAAAGGCTGGATAAAACAAAAGCATCCCTCCTTCCCTCTCCAGAGAGGCCCCACTTTTTCCTCAGTGTATTCTGCTGCTGCCTTCATTACAGAGAAAACAAAATAAATACAATGCGACAAGCCAGCCTGGCTTATCATATATTGAAATAATTAAATTAATATACACTGTCAACCCAAAGGGAATATATAAAAGTATTAACTGTTGGACCTGAACTCTCCACTTGTGCTACTTTGTCTGAGAGTAAATGTAAAAACTATTTATCACCACTGCCGTGTTTCTTTATGTTGCATCAAAGCTGTGAACAAAGGATTTCTCCAGCAGCTAAGCAGCTCTAGACATACTTTGAAGATTCAGATATAAAAGGAGGGAAATAAAAGGCTTTAAAGGGTTTTAAAAAGGAAGACAGACTAAATAACAGTTCCAACAGTTTTTTTAAAATTGTGTAATCCTTTCAAAATATTAAGTCACCAAGAGCGTTTTTGGAGTTGTGCAGCCTAAAAGGCCAATCAGTCAATCAATCGATAAACAAACAAATAAATATCAATCTTTTATTAAAAAATCAAGAAAGCATTTGAGCTTCAGAAAAATTTAAACAAATTCACATACAAGCTGAAGGAAATAAAAGGCTTAAGCAGATTTCAAAAAGGAAGATAGGCTTTTTAAAAAAATTAGAACCAAATCAAGCTTTTTTTAAAAAAATTGAAAAAGCATTGGAATCTTCTATGTAGGAAGGAGATGCTGGCAAAAACATATGTCCTGCATTTTTTTATTTTTTTATTTTTTTTTGCCTTCAGAATGGTAACATTCCTGTTTTTCTTCCCTCCATGGAACTAAAGCAATCAAAATTTCAAGAGAGTCTGTGAGAATCTGGTTATTACTAAATATTTGGCCTTAGGATGCAGCAGCTGCTGCAGGCCCTGCCTCTGACTCTGATGAATTCATATTTCTCTTACCATGCTAATAACTTTATTAGTATTATTTTTTTTAAAAAGTATATCAAAATAACAAACACTCACAAAAAGGACGTTCACTGCATTTCAGGGCTTACCTCTCCAATATACACAGTGAATTAAACGGGCTCTGAAAGGGGTGTTTTAACACACTTTCCATAACCAGAAATCTGTTTTACCAAGCACATTAGCTGGGCACTTGAAAGTTGAGGTTGGCCAAATCATTATGCTTTTGGAAACATATAAAAAGATAACAAATTGCCTCCTTTTTGAAAAACAAATCATAATGCTTACTTAACTGCAGAATGTCCTTATGAGCTGCAGTACTTTTGCTTAAGGTCTACTTTGGCTTTTTAATTGCCATAAACAGTTGTTGTCATTTGGGCTGCAGATATTTTCCAGTTTGTTTAAAGCAGATTTGCCAGAAAAGCAGAGCGGGTTGAAGTGGTGGTGGTGGGGATCTTTTTCCCATGTATTTGCCTGGAGGAGACAGAATGAAATAATTTGACAAATATGTTAAAATGTCACCATGGGAAAAGCCATATGGCTGGTAAACACTAGTTGCAAACATTTGGACAAGACTGGTTTCTGATGGATGGTTGGCTAACGTATGATTCTCGTGACTTGGAACAAGATGCAAAGTTACAGGTACAGCTAAAGGAATGGTTAATTGCTCTGTTTGTATTACCGTGGGAATGGTTATGGGGGTAAGGAGGAAACATTTCTGACAGTACCAATGCTTTACAATAGCTATGTTATAATCTTAAGACCGGTTAACTAGAGAAAATGGCATGATTGTATCCTCTGATGTATTCACCTTCAACAGAATAGTGAGCTTCAGACTGAAAATAGTGAGGCATCTGGTGATGACGTCAAGCCCTTGTCAGACTTGGAATATTGTGTTATTCCTGCTCTCCCAACTCTTGGAAGTATTGGATTATATCCCAAGCCAACTGCAGGCTCTATGAAACTGAAACTGATGACCTCTGTGGAAGCTTGATAGCATATCAAGCCCTTCATGGCACAGGACCAGGTTATCTGAGGAACTGCCTCGCCCCGGTCATTTCAGCCCGGCCCACTTGGTCCAGCAGAAGGGGCAGGTTGCAGACCCCACCAGTCAAGGAATTTCGATTGGTGAGGTCTAGGCAGAGAGCCTTTTCTGCTGCAGCGCCCGCCCTATGGAACATCCTGCCTCCTGAGGTCCGGTGTGCCCCCTCCCTCATGGCCTTCAGGAAAGGGATTAAATCCTGGCTCTGCCAGAAGGCCTGGGGGCCAGAGGGGGACCCGCACCTGTGGAGATGGCTGGTGGGGTGGTGGGGTGATGGGTTTGTCCCCCCCCCCCCCCCCCCAGCATCTTGCAGGTTTTTAGAGCTAAAAAATTATAGGAGGTTTTTAGGATATTTTTAATATATGTTTTTTAATTATTTATAGATTTTACCCATGGTTGGAGGGACTTGTGTTTTTTTTTTTTCCTTTTTCATTATTGTGAGCCGCCCAGAGTCACCCGTTGGGGGAGATGGGCGGCATACAAATTTGATAATAAATAAAAATAAAAATAAATAAATAAATATACCAAGAGACTCCTCTTTCTTCTTTCAACCAAAACACTAAGAAATGTTAGCTGGTGACCAGAGAGAGAGAAGATGCTTGGAGGTGAGGGAATAGGGCTGCTTGAAAGGGTTCCAACTCTGATGCAAATCTAAGTAAGAGAATAATTTCCAGGGCAATAACACTGGGTATGTAATTGAGGTAAATGTTAGAAGCCACTAAGATTCATATTTGACCAGGAAAAATGAACTATGAAAATATCATTGGTGACATTCAAGAAACAAATGTTACCTAAAAGGAAATAATTGAATGCTCTGTGATGAACTGATGTAATAATTGTATTATTTAGTGTTGTAATGATTATCTAGAAAGAGCTCAAGGGTATATTTAAAGTGATTCTGGATTTAAACCTGTGCACCTCTCTTTACTTCCTCTAAAAAAATTCCTGGGAGCTGCAGTTTAATAAAGACATTGAAAACTTTGTTAGCAACTCGAAACTGTTCTCAAAGAATTGTATCAGCCAGTAGTCTCGGGTGAAAGAATTGTAAAACCAGCTTAAGTATTAATTGCAGCTGAAGTCATATCCTTCTTTACAGTGGCTTCATCAGATAGCTGGACATCCAGACAGCAGAATATTTCAATCTGTGGCTGAGCTGGCATCTTCCATTAAATCTTGGTTTATTTAGCCATGGTTTATTGAATAAATCATAATTTGATAGGTTTGCAGAACATGCTCAGCCATAAAACATGGTTTACAAACCTGTGTAGTTGGCTTCATGCAGAACATTAAGCCAAACACAAAAACCACATTATGGCTTAGCACAAGGTATGAACTCAGCCTCTGTGCATGAGCATTTATGACAAGGTACAGAGGGGGATGGGATGTCATGCACGTCATGCATTATCATGACGTTTTTGCATAAATAATGCCATCACACCAATGATGCAAATTACATAAACTTTGTCATGCACTTTGGTGCAGTGACATTGTGGCACATGTACAGTAGCTTCTATCCAGAGACTATGCC
The DNA here is from genome assembly GCA_030867105.1 of Liasis olivaceus. Taxonomy (NCBI): domain Eukaryota; kingdom Metazoa; phylum Chordata; class Lepidosauria; order Squamata; family Pythonidae; genus Liasis; species Liasis olivaceus. Next base: position 176,319,685 of record CM061350.1, on the reverse strand, counting down.
TATGTAGACCTGAATCTCCGATAGAACAGTACGCCTTGTCTTCGGTGCTGCTGTTTTCAGATCATTTTGAGAGTCTTTGCAAATGATCCATGGTGACCCTAGTGTTAAAGTTTGTCCATTACATACCTCTGCAGATTTGAAGTGTATACAGCATAATTGCATGCATGATTGCAAGTAATCCTGTTAGCGGCCAAAATAATTGCCAGGCATGGTTCAGTGACTGAATAAATAACAAATGTTTGCATTTCATAGGGAAGGTGAAAGACCTTAATTGCCAAGATGCGCTTCTTCTCTGCATATTTTAAGTAAAATGGAATCACAGGCTCTCCAATCTGTACCAGTACATAGTGAATTGCAGCAAGGTTGTAACACTGTTGCCTTTGATACTAACACAGCTTGTTACCTTCTCTTCTGCCTCCTCAACCATCAACCTTCCTTCCCTGTTCAATTAACATGCATTGTGAGATCTTGTAAGAACTGAGTAAAAAAACAAAAACCCTTATTATATTGTTCCAATAGACAATCATACCACAGACCAGGAGAACACAGAATGCAAAGCAGAGGACAGAGCAGCCCTCAAAAATCTTAAGAAAGACCAAGCCATCACCATGTTCCCTGCAGACAAAGGCCAAACCACAGTTATCATGGACAGAATGCAATACATACAAAAGCCAAAGAATTACTGGAGGACAAAGAAACCTACATCCCAGTAAACACCAGCCCAATACAGAAACTGGAGAACCAGATCAAGAGAACCCTCAACGACCTAACCAAGAAAGGTCAAATCACAAAAGAAGAACAGTGGTAGAAGAAAAGCAGTGGACCCATCCTCCCACACTTCTATGGATGCCCAAAAATACACAAACTCAATATACCTCTTCACCCAATTGTATCATTAGCAGGGACCCCAGCTTAAAACATAGCCAAAGAACTTTTAAAAAGCTTGGACATCTCATAGAGGGGAGCAAATATTCTATCACTTCCCCACTACAGTGCCTCCAGAAAATCAAAGACCTAAAAATAGGAGAAGATGAAATTATGGTTTCATTCAATGCCACAGCACTCTTCATGTCCATAGATCCAGAACTAGCGAAAGAATCCATGGCAGCAGTACTACAGAACCCACTTGACCTAGCCAAATACGCTAAGATCAAAATACCCAAAATCATGGACCTCATCAACCTCTGCCTCACAACCTACTTTCCGTTTGGTGGACAAATATACCAACAAATCAGAGAAACACCCATGGGATCACCACTCTCAGGACTCATGGCAGAGACTGTAATGCAACATCTAGAAACTGTAGCACTCCCACACATACAACCAAAAGTATGGATCCAGTGTGTAGATGACACCATCATAATAAAAAAAGAACTAGAGGAGACACATGAAACAATCAACAGTATCATCAAAGGAATAACATTCATAAAGGAAGAAGAAAGCAACAACACACTACTCTTCCTGGATATCCTCATCAGCAGAGGAAATGACGGCAAATTAGAAACACAAGTCTATCAAAAAACAACCCACACTAACCAAGTGCTCCACTACCAAAATAACAATTCAACCTCCCAAAAGAGGAGCTGTGTAAGAACATTATTCAGATGAACCCAAACACATCACAGCAACCCAACACACCAGAAAAAGGAAACAATCCACCTATACAACATCTTCCATCAAAATGGATACCCACACAACTTTACCAAAAAGTCCCTGACCACTCAACCCACTGCAACACAACCAACACAAGCTATGAAAAGAATAACACCGCTATACATCAAAAACATCTCAGAAACAACCATTACAACCACATGGCATCACCGTAGCACAGAAATCAACTAAAGCCCTCCAAAACATCTTAAGTAAACCAAAAGACCCAGTAGCCCAAGTAGAAAAAACAGGAGTCATCTACAACATACAGTGTAAGGACTGTAACAACTACTATATAGGACAGACAGGCAGAAGACTAGCAGAGCGCATCCATGAACACCAACTAGCAGTCAGAAGACAAAATGAAAACTCCTTAATCTCACAACACATGGACAGACTCAACCATAGTTTCAACTGGGAAACTGAGCATCCTAGTCCAAGCTAAATCCAAAAATGCGAGGGAATTCCTGGAAACTTGGCATTCAGACAAATCAGTCATCAATAGACACATAGAAATAAACCACATTTACACACCATTCAAAAGAGACAACAGAAAGCTAAAAAGGAAACAAAAAGACAGAACACATCCTCTCTAGCAGCCAACACCCAGATAAGCAAGGATTAACACCAGACAAATAATTATGCAGAAAACAATACCCTACTCAAGGAACTACCAAGGAGAAAACCACACCCCCACCAACACTGGCAGGGCAAGCTACTGTATATAAACAGGGAGCAAACCGTACACTCACTAGCACTGATGATGTTACCTAGTTGGGTAATGAATATCTGCAAGCAAACAACTAAGCTCAGACAGCACCAAGGACTCCATAGAATGTATTTCCAAGCATTCTTATATTGATCAGGACTGAGGCCTCAAAGACTATAAGCTATTTTCTCTTAGATGCAGGTGTGGGTTGGGTTTCTCCAAGGGACGCCCCCCTCCTTTTCAGTTTCTAACAGTCAAAGGGGGAGCGAGCAATAATTCAGAAGCATCACCACCAAAGTTTTCAGTCTGTTTTTTCCACTTTGGAAGGTGGTTGTACATACTAAGATTTCTAGAGATGTAAATTATGAAAAGCGGTTTTATAGTCTGGCTGCTAAAAAACAATATATCTATCATTAAAATTTCAAGGGTGCCTTCCCACCAAATGGAGCAGGAGCTGCCTGCAGGCCCATCCCTGTTAAAGGAGAAGCCCTGATAAATCTTTATTCATGATATGTCTTTAAAATAGTAAACCTTTGTATTTAATCTCTTTCTAGGAGACAAAATTTATGAATAGCCTTGAGAAAGTACTTCACAATCCAAAAGAGAAGCGCACAAATGCTAATTGAGGTACCGTATTTTTCCAACTATAAGACGATACTTTTTTCTAAAATCCTTACCCTAAAAATTGAAGGGTGTCTTATTCAAGGAAGTCAGCCGAGGAGAGAACCGTGCGGTTCCAAAACTGCCCATACTTTGTTTCTGCAAAGAGGCTTCCTCCTATTGCTAGCCTCCAATCATGAGTGAAATAGCTTGTCTCCCAAACAGACTTCCTCCAATCATGAGCCTTATGTAACTGGCATCAGCTGATGCTGAACAAATCAATTAGAGGAAGGCTGTTTGCAGAGACAAGCTATCGGCAGTTTCACTCATGCTTGAATGTAATCAGTTATGCAAAAGAGCATGGAAATAGAGCTGCAGAGAGACGGTTTGGACCTCCTCCCACCGAGTGTATCAGGTAAATGTTAACTAATTACTAAATAAAAATGTGTTCTGCACTATCTTTAAAATATTGATTTCTTAATTTTGGGTTGGAAAAGTGGGGGTCGTCTTGTACATGGGGGCGTCTTATTGACGGAAAAATATGGTACTTCTCTGGCATTGGTCTAACCCAGGGCTCTCCAAAGTGGTCAATATTGACCCTCAAGGGTTGATGGGACTATCCACAGCATTGATATTATTATTATGGTTGTTTGCACAGTCAGCCAGATGCTTAGACTGGATTTGGCATTTTTGTTCATCTATAGAGTCCTTCCCAAGAACCTGGGATAGGCAGATATTGTTGTTTACTAATATCATAGGTATCGTCACAGGATGTAAGCTGTTCCAAGTAAAGCTGTCTTTTGCAACTGACTGATGGTGATTTTATCAATGCTGATGGTATTCAAGTGGTGCCCCAGATATTTTGGGATTGCACCCAAGGTGCCTATTACTATTGATACTATCTTTGCTTTCTTTTGCCATAGTTGTTCTACTTCTATCTGCAGGTCTTTATATTTTGTGATTTTCTCCAGTTCTTTCTCTTCTATTCTGCTGTCTCCAGGTATTGCAATGTCCACTATTCAGACTTTTTTGTCTTTCTTATCAACAATTGTTAGGTCTGGGGTATTGTGTGGCAGGTGCTTGTCTGTTTGAATCTAAAGTCCCAGAGCGCTATAGTGTCTTCATTTTCTATTACTTTGTCTGTTTTGTGGTCCCACCAGTTCTTACTTGCAGGCAAATGGTATTCTTGCAGATGTTCCAATGTACCATTGTTGCTACCTTGTCATGCTGCTGTTTGTAGTCAGTCTGTGTGATCTTCTTGCAGCAGCTAACTAGGTGGTCCACTGTTTCTTCAGCTTCTTTGCAGAGATGGCATTTGTTGTCTGTTGCTATCTTCTCAATTGTGGCTTTGTATGCATTTGTTCTTAAGGCTTGGTCTTGTGCAGCCAGAATTAGCCCCTCTGTTTCTTTCTTCAACTTTCCTGCTCTTAGCCATTGCCAGGTCTTGTTGTTATCTGCTTTGCCTGCTAGTTTGTGTGTGTGTGTGTGTGTGTGTGTGTGTGTGTGTGTACTGGCCATGTAATACTTTGTCTTGCCATGTCTCTTTTCTATTCTTCATCTGGTCTTTCTTGTAGGCTAGTTTGATCTCTTCAGTATACAGTAAGCCTTCATGGCATACTAGTTTCAGTGCATCTTCTTCACTATCCTTCAGATATTCTTCCAAAGCCCTTTTTTATTGTACAACTGGCTGGTGTATTTGCAACATTCCACACCCACCAATGCTCCTTGGTAAGTAGTCTGTCAATGTCACTGTGTGGATGAAGGGCATAATTCATTTTCATTATTTTTCTGATCTTCCTATCCAGGGCTTCTAGTTCTGCTTGAGTCCAGTCCACTATTCCAGCTGTGTATCTAATGACGGGAATTGCCCAGGTGTTAATTGCTTTGATGGTATTTCCTTCACTGAGTTTGGACTTTAAGATCTTCTTCGCTCTCATGATATATTCACTACTAACCTTCTTCTTGACTTCAATGTGCTTGATGTTGTCAGCCTGAAGGATGCCCATCATTTGTAGTGATCTTCTTCATCCAGATTCTTGACGTTATTCCCATAGGGCATCTTGATTTCTTCAGTTTTCACTATTTTTCCCCTGTTGATGGTAGAGTGGCACATTTGTCAAGTTCAAACTCCATTGCAATATCTTGGCTGTATATTCAGACAATGTTGAGCAGCGGTTCCATTTCAGATGGTGTTTTTGATACAGCTTCAGATCATCCATGTAAAGGAGGTGGGATAGCCTGGCAGATGTTTTTGATGTTTGATAGCCATGTCCTTGACTTGTTCAGTATTGCTGACAGAGGAATCAGTGCAATGACAAACAGCAGTGGTGACAGTGAGTCTCCTTGAAAGATTCCTCTCTTGATGTTAACCTCTCCCAGTCTATCACCATTGACCAGCAACTGTTACTCCCATTGTGCCACTGATCTTTGCACAAACCTTCTGAGGTTTCTACCTACTCCTGTAATTTCTAGGCGCTTGTTAATCCAATTGTTATAGTTTTTATTATTATAGTTTTTTATTATTGTTATTATTTGTAGTCTTATTAGGGTATTTATTAAATTATTTTCATATAATAAATGTTTGGGGGTCAATGAACAATCTGAAACTTCATGAAATGATGAGCTGAAGAGTTTGGGGACCCCTGGTCTAAGCAGAGCTAGCCTGAGTGTTTTTGTTTTCCTGGATTCTCCAGAGGGAGGTCTGATGAAGGAAATACCTATCATGTTGTGACAGAGATGGGTGGAGCTGAGATTTCTGATGCCAGCCACTCTGTCCTTATAGGTTGGCATGTAGAAGCTTCAGACTCCCTGAGGGATATTTTATTTATTCATTTATAAAACATCTCAGAGCAAAAGCAAACATGACACATTCTACTTGTGGTGGAAATAGTTTGAATATATACATAAAGAAATACTCTGCCTGGAAAACAAGTGCCTTAAGATGTAACAAAGGTGTGTCAAGATCATTTTTCCTGGACCAGGGTTGCACAACCATGTTTCCATGGCTGCATGTGATCCTACAAAGCCTTGGGTGTTACCCTGAGAATCTCTCCAATGCTGATGAATTGTCATTTTTAATGTGATAGAAAGAGGAAATCATTAAACACATAGGGAGTAATTATATTAATTGTACTGAATTTCATTTAACTTTAATTAAATTTAAATTAAATCCAACTAGTTTTGTTCTGCCTCTGGCCATTTTTTGTAATGTAGCCCTCAGCATGCCACTTAAATTCTAGCCTTCCACTCAGACTGACGTGAAAAGGTAGCTATGTCACTGTTACTAGCTACCTTTCCTAAAAGTGGTCAAAACTGTATATGCTTTTTGAATACAGTAAAATGTGTATGCTAAATTAATTGTCATTAAAATTTCTTCAACAGAATTATTTTTTCCCCTGGAGATAAATGCTACTTAGCAACCTATAGGTAGATTAGAAAGTTGCCCAGATATGGGTACCAGATGCAGGACCTTAGGAAGGTGGAATGCAAAGAAGGCATCTGTCCTGGAACTGAGGCATGGGTGTTTACAGAAAGGAAAAAATGATAAAATATGGATTGTGATGTCATAATCCATGTTTCGTTGGTTTGGCATCATTCTGTTAGGTATGAATGCCTATGGAATGAAGTTTAAAAGGGAAATCCCATGCCTGGACAGTGAGGCAGCAAAATATGGGTGAAATTATCATTCCATGGTAAATTATATGCTTTGCATACAAAACATCCCTGAGGTCCATATGTTGACACCTCTAGTTTAAGAAATATTCATAGATGATGAGGGAACAATCTCTGAGACTAGAGAGCTAGTGCACATAGGAGTAGATAATTTATGTCTACGTAGATAAAGGACCTGACCTGATTTACAGAAGTTGAAGCAACTGCTTGTTGCTCTGCCAAAGCATTTAGAATTGTACCTGGCAATAGCAATCCAGAGGTCTGCAAGAGTGGAAGAACGTATTCTTGAACAGCCGTTCTCCAACCTGGTGTTCTCAAGAGGTGTCGGGACTGCAACTTCCAGAATTACTAGCCAAGATGGGAATGCTGGCAGACATAGCTCCAACATAGCTGAAGAACACCAAGCTGGTGGAATCTGCTATGGAATATGTAAAAAAAGTAATTTTTCTCAATGTTTGTATTATTTCATGGATTTTTACTAGCATTCCTGTCTCAAAGATACAAGAAGTTTCAAAATTGAACAATAGAGGGAGGCAAAGAGCCATAACATAGGATCACATTTCATTTATCCAAGTAATTCTGTTCTAGAAGCATCCATCAAAGTTGAGATTTACCTAAAACAGCTATTGTGGGTTTTTGTAGACCTCAGGATATATCCATATATTCAGATGTGTGTTTCTTCTGAAGAAACAACAGCCAAGTTCTGCAGTTTTAGAACATTCTAGAGATTCCCTCATTAAGCAAAAATGATTTTTTTTTTTTTTTTTGTGAGCATATTCATTTCTGAAACCTCCCTGAAGAACCCCCATATACTTGCAGGCAACAAATTGATAATACTATCCATTGTGATCAAGGGACGCTTAAGCTACCCATTAAGTCAGAACAACTTTGCCCTCCAAAGGTTTGTGAAGTAGCAACCATATGTTTTAGGGATGAATGAAACTCAAAACAAACAAACAAACAAAAAACAAGTGGGCTGCATGGCAAAATAGACTTTATCTATGAAACTGTTATCACCCCTTGATCCTAGTTCCAAAAAGGATTATTGCCATAATGCTTTGCCCTTCCCTTTTTTCTGAGCGATTGGATGGTCAAGGAATCAGCTTTCACAGCTTCGTTTTCTTGTGATAAAAGTGAAAAAGAATGCTTGGGGGATTTTGTAATAATGGCTTATCCCTAAATATACCAGGAGAGCATGAATATGTGGCCAAATATCTAAACAGAAACCCAGCCTCAAATTAAACAGGATGGCTGTGGGGCCTTCAGGAATCTTCCTTGGCTAACCAGGAATAACAAAAGACAACAATCAGTCCCCCCCCCCCCAAACTCATTCAGCATCTGCTGACTAAATACCAATTAAATTATACTTAGCTATATGAGCTAAATGTTGAGCATGAAACTGAGCAAACTCAGGGAGGCAGTGAAGGACAGGAAGGCCTGGCGCGATATGGTTCATGGGGTCACAAAGAGTCGGACACGACTTAATGACTGAACAACAACAGCTATTACTGTAATATATTATCACCAAATCTTAAAGATAGTCATGGCATAATATTATGTAATTCAAAAATTCTAGGAATCAGGCTAAGTGCATTGTGGATGGTGATGTTTTCTACCAGTATATTCAGAAGAATTACCATTTAGAGCAAAATGGGAAAAAAAAATCTGAAACAACAACAAGCACACTATGTTTTAGTAGCAGATTTTGTGGTGGTGGGGTGGTGAGTTGTGGATAAACCAGCAATCGTTCTTTACGCCCAATGTCCTCTGGCTGCTTGCAATAATCTGTCCAACTTGAAATGTTTTCACAGGGCAAATACTGCGCAAACTAATACAGTAAAGATGCCCCAAAGTCAAGCTCAGCTGCTGGTGAATAGATGTATATTTATTTATGTATTTATTTAGTGAATTATAAACACCTATACCACCAACCACTACCTACAGAGAGAGAGAGAGAAAAAAAGGAGAGAGTAGTGGTTGTGCAATAAAAAACCTACACAGGTTGCAGATGAAATGCCAGGACAAAGCTGACTTGATGCAGGGAGTGACTGGAAGTTTAGAAAAAGCTGGTGCCGATTCAGCTGCCCAAGAAGCCAAAGGCTGAGTGGAGGAACAGAGCCCTGTGGACATGCCAATTCCAGAAGTACTGTGGCTGGCCAGCAGCTAGTAGCAACCTTTGCTCCTTCCAACCAAAGACTGACAGAATGAGAGATGCTAAAGTCCCTGTAGCAGCTCAGGATGGAAGCAACCAGGACTTGGCTGAAAAGCCTAAAAGTGCCAGTTGGCAACAAAGCTAAAGGTTGGCTAAATAGGTGAGAATTCTGCCTAAGGAGTTTCCCTACAATCCATAGCTGGGAGATCAGCCAAGGACAGGGTTAACTGACCCTGGTAATTTACACAGGTGTAGGCAAGTCAAGCCTACCTGTAAAAGAAAAGAGGAAAAGGAGTTTATAGAATACAAAATCCTTAGAATTAAATGTACAGCACATATAGAAATCCATTGGAACTGTAAGGAAAAGCATATAGATAAATAGTTATGGCTGTAGTGATTTAGAAATTGGGCATATCATCAATTTTGTTAAAAGAAGAATAGTAATTTTGCAACAAAACAAAACTCCTTGTGATCCCTACATTCCCCCCAAAAGAACTTGTCACACTGATGACCATCAATATGGATTTCACTAGGAAAAGTAACTTTTTCTTTCAAAGAAGACAACTGTACGGTTACCTTCTTCTTCAGCTCCTTCTGGTGTCCCTATAGTCCTATCTGCACATGATGATATGATATCACATCACCCTTTCGGTGATTGCTGTTACTGAACAGAAATGTAGGGCACCATGACATCACAACATAGGCAAGTTTAAGCAAACATTATAGATTAGGTGAGGCTGTTTTTCCCACAGCTGCTGTTTTCCTCCAAATCTTACAGCTTGAGGTTGATTAATGCTCAATTGGATTTATTTTAATCCTTTCTTTTCCTAATACTGTTTACAGGTCTGCATGGGATGGAAATCATGAGGCAATAGCCACTTTCTCTATATTGCCAGTACCCAGGGGCCATGCAAATTGGGAGAGGCATCTTTATATTATTTTTTATTTTAAAAAGTAACTTTTTGGATCAAGAGCAAGGTTTCTGCCTTTGCATTTGCTGCTGTCTTGATGGCTTCTCTGGCTGTTGAGGTCACATGAAGCGCAACTGCTGATTCAGGGAGGTTAATGAGCCTCAGGGGGAGGGGAAGAGAAGACAAAGTCAGTCTTGTTTTCACAACCCCCTTCCCATTTCTTCTAGTTAATTCCCTTGTGTCTGTGATTGGTCAGAGTTTTTGGTTCCATTGCCAAGAACATTGTTGTTATTGCTGTGGCTGATTTTTTTTTAAATGAAGTAAAGATGGCACACCAAGCTTTAACCACAGGAAAACACTGGTGAAGCAATGGAGAAAGAGGGTGAGGTATCTTAGGGAAGAGGAGCCTAGCAATTTTCCTGTCTACAAAGGCAGCATAGAACAGCAATAATCTGGTTTAGAATTGAGAAATGGTTTTGTTCACCTGGACTAGATGAAGTTAGGCTGTGGCTGAGAGAAGATGCTTGCTGCTTAAATTTTGGTCTGCCCCCTTTCTATTGGGATTTCTGTGCTATAAGAACTAGAACTGGCCTTTTGAAATTCCCCAGACTTGTGAATAGAGAAATTGGGTTTTGATATACAGTGTAAGTCAAAATTCACCAGACTAGTTCAAAGCATCAAGGTAGTCTTAGAAAGTCAACTTTAGTTATTTATTGTACCAAGCCATCATTTATTTTAACTATACTTTTCTGATACAGGTCACTGTGGTCTGATTAAAACACATGATACGTCATAGATGATTTAGCTGGATTCACACTGTGCTAATCTAACACTAAACCACATTATGGCATAACATGTATGATCCTAGCCAATGTTGATTACCAATTAAAATTTAAAATTCTTAGGAGCATACTTATTAAGTATTGTGTGAGTCCTCAATTAATCTTTATAAATACTTGTTATTGTCAAATCAATTTGAAATGCAAATTTGAATGGAGCAAGTAATGTGAGACACTCATTTGTTTTAACAATGGGAAACTGTTTTAACATCTGTATCAAAAATTTCAATAGATCCGAAGACTATGATTTACTCAACCAAAAAATATTTCAGGCATTGGCTACCAGTACATTTGCATGGAAAAGGAATGAATAAATTAAAAAGATTGCCTCTTCTTTCTTTCTTTCTTTCTTTCTTTCTTTCTTTCTTTCTTTCTTTCTTTCTTTCTTTCTTTCTTTCTTTCTCTCTCTCTCTCTCTCTCTCTCTCTCTCTCTCCCCCCTATTTCTATTTCTCTATTTCTATTTCTACTTCTATTTTCTTTCTTACTTATTCACTATTTTTTACTTTTTCTTTTCTAATATTTGTATTGCTTTGTATTTGTATTATTTAATAAAAATTATATGCATGCATGTATGTGTGTGTGTATATATATGAATAAATCATTGGGTAGTTGGAGATGCAATGAGAATAATGCTTCATTAAAACACATTTTTTGGAATGTTCTATGGTTGTAATGTTCTGGGAAGAAATCATTACATATATATATTAATTTGACTGAGATAGGGTTTAATATTTACGGAAGTCCATATTCTTTTGAACTACATACCTATTACATGGATACTAAAAACTGGAAATGGATTCTTTGTGCCCTTATTCCTAAGAGATGAGTCCTTCAGGAAAGATAAATTTATGGCTGTAATTACTCAGTGGACTGAAGACCTGATGTTTTCCGACTTATGAATGAGTAGTTTATGGACAACTCATTCAACTCACTCATTATGGACAATTACAATGAAATGGATAATAGGATAATCCTTTTTTTAATTTGTTGTATAAAACTTTTTATGTATGTATGAGGCATCCTTATATGCATAAAATTTTGTTGTTGCTTTACTCTCTTTTTTCTTCTTTCTTTTTCTACTGTTTTGTTTAATTAAAGGCATAAACAATGAAGTACTGTGGGGTTGGGGGGTCCTCTTAAGCTTGCAATTTTCTCCTATTGCAAGGGAGTGTTTTGTTCTATCATTTATGAGCTTGTAGAGGATTCTGCAATTTCAGTGACTTTTTCAGAGGAAGAGAACTCAGCTGTTCTCTTCCCCACAGCAATACCTCTCAGGCTTTAGAATTGTTCTAACTGATGATCCTTCGGTCCCTAGAGGTTACCTCAAATCCTCTGTGCTCTAGCAGGGGAAACAACCATCATTTCACACTTTTGGCTAAAGGGTTTTCCTATTAGCTTCCTTCTGAAGTAAGGTAGCCAGTATTATTGAGTAGTTTGTTCAAGAAAAGTGAGTAAGGTGATGAATTTGGGAAAGCAATTGGGTTTGTATTTGCACATGGTAATCCTGAGATTTTTCAGGAAAAGAACTCCATTATCACATGCCCTCACATCTGCTCTGGAAGGTTCCCCTAGCACCCTGGAGCAAATAAAATGAAAGCCAGCTGGGTGACTTTGGGCCAGCCACTCTCTCTCAGCCCAACTCACCTCACAGGGTAAGTGTTGTCGTGTGGAAAATAGGAGGAGGAAATTATTAGGCATGTTTGCTGCCTTGAGTTATTTATAAAAACAATAAAGGCAGGATTAAAAAAAAACTAAAAAAAAAAAAGGGCTCTGTTGCCAGTAATTTCCATTCTGCTGGTGGGGGGGATACTACTGGCTACTACTAGAGGGCTCATGGGGGAGAGGAGTATTTCCTTACCTGTTCTGGGCAACAGTTCTTGAAACTAGAATATTAAATGATTTAAATTTGAAAGATTTGTAATGGAATTAAAAGCCTTTTGAAACATCAGCACTTGATTATTTTAATTTTTTAAAAAATCTACCAAATGGGGGAATATTTTTGCTGATGTACTTTTTCTTTTCCCTTCTTAAAATTTGGTGACTCTTATCCATTGTCTAGGAACTTAACTTGTGGTATGAGCTGTGATTTAAAACTCACTACAATGTCCTGGGGAGGGATATTAATACTATCATTTTTAATAATTGTATTTTAGCAAGGGAAGCCCAGAGCAGGGTATCAGCACCAGTGGGTTCTCTTCAAATGTGAAGCATTGCCTTAGATCAAAGCTATCAGGTGATGATTAGGAACATTGGTTGAAAACTCTGAGACCCTATTTTCACCTTATTTTAAGAGTGCATATACAGCTATTGCCTGTTTCCCTGGAAACCACCGCTTTGATTCATTCACTTCAGCTAGACTTAATGTCTAAGGATGCTTCCAGAGCCACTGGTTCCTTTCTCCAATTCCTTTTCATTGCTGCTGACCTTGAAATATTGGGAACTTGTAAGCCAAACAATGCTCATTCTAATCAATGAGTCCAAAAAACAGCATTTGGCCAGGGTCATGCCTCCTCAACATAGTTTTATTTTTTGTAATGTGTATTTGCCTAATGACTTTTCCCCAGATCTAAACAGTTGCTATGGAGTTGCCAAACTGCTAGGGCATTCTCCTTCTAGTGCATTTGAAACAATAGCATCTCAGGAAAATGTTATGCCATTTGAACATCCATGGGGAAAAGAGAGGTTGAATTGAACCCAGAATCTGGGAGACAGGGTGACATGAGACTTCCCATCCGTAGGAAACCAGTACACCCAGTAGATCTCCAAAGCTTCAGCATTTCAAATGGGCGCTTGATTTGGGATGCCCATGATTTGGGATGCATCGCTGTTCAGTGGGAAATAAATTGGTTCAGTCACCAAACAGCAATGTTCAGGCAGGATCATTGCTTTAATTTTAGTATTACAGTGGTACCTCGCGTTACGAACTTAATCCGTTCCGTGACTCTGATCGCAACTCGATTTGGTCGCACTGCGAGGCAAATTTTCCCATAAGGTTCAATGTAAATACGGTTAATCCGTTCCGCCCTCCGAATTTGGTCGCGCTGCGAGGCAAATTTCCCCATAAGGTTCAATGTAAATACATACGGCTCTGCATTTTCTTTGGAGCCATGCTGACAAGCACACCAAAAACCTTCCAAACGCCACAAAACACACCACAAGCCTCACCGAACGTCTCCTTGCTACCACGATCTCGCCCACAGGAAGCCGCGACCACGTGGCAGCAGGGCAAATGGCTGCAGATCCGGTTTGTAGCACGGGGCGGAGGTCGCACGGCAAGGTAGATTTTTGGGGCCGGAGCTGATTGTATCTCGAAAAATTCGTAAGGAGGGGCGTTCGTAACCCAAGGTACCACTGTATATTTGGACTCTGGGCAGCTTACATTATATCAAAATAATAATAATTGTAAGCAAGCTTCCATTCTTTATGTGTACTTGTAAGTAAGCATATTACATATGCTTACTGAGACTGGGCTTTAGTTCCTGGAAAATTGGAGCTTCTTTCTTACTTGCCAAAGGACTTATAATACTTCTTGTCCTACATGCATATAATAAACATAGTTGGGTTCAAATGGTATTCTAAGCCATGGTTTGCTAATTATGGATTGTTAAATAAGCTCTAATTGGTTGGGATCACACATTGCACTAAATAAATGATGGTTTATCATTCACAACATCTGGGTCCACCCAACATGCTAAATGATAAGTGATATTATAGTTTAGTATGAAATAGACTAATGTGAGCTGAAATTATCACATGGCCCCTGCCTCATCTACCTAGGTTTATAACTGTCAGCTAATTGCTTCGTTGTTTTTCGCAGTTGTTTCCTAGAATCAAGCCTACGGAGCCTAGAGTTTATTATAAGCACAAGGAATTCTACCATGAATAATAACAATTTAATGTTATTGTTTAATATGTGACTAAATAACGAAGTACTAGACAATCAATGAAAAGATTAAAACAGATATTTCTAATCTGAGATTAATCTAGTCTAGTAGATAAATGAAGAAGAAAGGAAGGGCAAAAAAACTAGAAAAAATTATGGGGGAGGAATGTTCATGGACCAAAAAAACCCAAACAAACAACCTTCTGCAATGAGAAGAGGAAGCAAAATGAAACATGAAACATTGACCAGGATGAAATTAATACTACTGTAACACATTATTTCATACTGCTTTTCCATTATAACATACAGATGGAATCAATAGCAATGAAGCAGTCAGCTGCTGAACCAGTGATAAACTATTCAGAGAGGTTCAGTATGCTTCCAAATCACAGGCCAATGGGATTATGCTCAACAGCTTTTCTCAAAGGTTCATAAGCTGTGTTCATGGAAGAGCCCCCCCCCCCATTTCATGCACATTTTGTACATGCAGTTGTATGTCATCTATCTATCTATCTATCTATCTATCTATCTATCTATCTATCTATCTATCATGACACTTTTTCCCACTGTCAGCTGCTCTATCCTATAGAGAGTTTGAAACCCATAGAACAACATCTGGCTATCTGCGTCTGAAGAATCCCAATACAGGATGAAACCGGTCGTACAGTGACAACCTGGAGGTCAGTGAAAGGGAAAATACCACACTGGATTTACACACTGTGTACAAATAAAGAAATTCCCTCCCTTCCAAGAGTCAGGGTGGAACTCTGTACATGGGGGCATGACATAATGTAACATTTGTATCTCAAGGGAAAGTGGACTATATATACCATTCTGAGAGCTCCCCTAAAAATGAGAGCTTAGTTTTGAAGATATACTGTAGGTAGCAATATTTTCTAACCTAGGTTACTAGACAGTTATAGTGGTACAGGGATCCAGGCAGAATTGCATTTAGCATTTCTTCAAGAAGTAATTACTCCTTACTATTACAGAATTAATTACATTCAGAATACGTTTAATGTCACATCATATAGTCCTCCTTGATGTTCCTGAAAAGAAGCCTGGGATTAGTGTAAAGTATGGTAAGCCAAGATCCCACATAAAATCTACTGGAGACTCAGCTTTTATCTTTTAAAAAGCAAAATTTAGAACTCAAGATTACAGGCAGAACGTATCAAGCTCCCTGCACTTTTTCTGTTGCCATCTCTTTCCTCACCAATAATTTCTGATTATTTGAACATGTAATTCATAGAAACAGACTAAAGCAATGTGATAGATGAACAGATAGCTAGAGCTATTGTCCAGATTCATTAAGTTGTTATTATTCTCTGTATCACAGGAGCAAACAGCATGGCCAATCAAGCAATCACATATCTGGTATTGGGACATTTGGGGTCAATACCTGCTAGGATGGGACCCAGACGCTGGGTATACAAATTCTTCCACACAAACTGAAAACTCATGTAATCAGGAGACTAAGCTGTGTGGAAGCCTCTAACCAATCAGCTGTAGACAGAGATGTTGTGTTGACTCTTGTGCTGTTCTACATAGAAACAATTATGCCTGAATAGAGCTTCTGAAGTTCCTTATTTCTAAAGTGCTCCTGTCTGAGTGAGCCATTGCCCTCCTCCGTGATACTTCTTTCTGTTCTTTTCTGGATGTCTGCTTTTCCCCCCACAACAGTCAGTCAACATCCTGGGTCCAAGGAGCATCCTTTGGCTCTGTGAGACAGGAGTGTTTGAACACTTTCTTGGGGTGGCAAGTATCTCCCTTTGGGAAGGATGATATAGTTTTGGCCACAAAAGGGCTGGCAGTAAGATATTTAGGTTTGTTATTCTGAGGTCAGATTCTATGGGTTGTTATTATACCAGATCACTTGAAAATGAGAGGCTACCTCTCTTATTCTGACAACCAGGAAGCACACTGCTAAGAGTCAAAAAATTGGCCATAGTAAGTATTGCCCCATAGTAGTCTATATAAGGATACTGACTGACTGGCTGTAAGAGTTTCATTTTCTGCACTGCACATCTTGCACACACATATGTTGTGCACAATCTCACACAGACACATGTCCAGACACACATACTAGTCCATGTATATAGCTTCCTTTCTTTCCACAGTGAAAATGCCTAACTTTCTCCAGTGGAATCACAATGGTTTAAATCTTCCTATCCTTCGGTCCTCTCACCTGCTCACTATGCTGGGCTTAATGTGGTTATTATTCTATCCTATAAAATATTTTAATTTGTTGGGCTTTGTGATGGGAAATGAACAGTGAAGATTTATGGATCTCTGTTGAACTTATTAGGGGCATTATTCAGCAATTTGATAGCATCAGTACATTTTAGCTGGGATTACTGCTTCCTAAGAATATGCTCTGACCAGTTCTTCTGTCAGGAATGATTCTGCCAATAAATCTGAGCTTCTCTTCCACTCCCATGGTTGCTGCTGTGTTTCAATCAGTTTCCCGACTATCTTTTGTATTTCTGAAAACTAAAGTTAGCATTGACTTCCCAAGTGCATATTGTTTCATTTGTTCTGCTTACCTAAGCAATGGAAGTTCAGGACTATTGGCAGGTAATTTTACACAGTGGCAAAGTCTCTTAGATTAGATTAAATTACAAGAATTATGTTTGTAAAAAGAATTCTGCAGACCAACTTTTGCATGAAAGAAAAACATATACAATCTTTATTTAGAAAATTATATGAGGATTGGCCAACCTACATTACTTATTCTGTCTATACTTTAGAGACAGCATGGTGTTTTCTACAAAGTGGGTGGGGGGGGGGGGGGAGAAAGAGAAAGAGAGAGGGAGGGAGGAAAGATTCTGGGAGAAACAATGTAGTGATGGAATCCCTGAGAATATCATTCTGACCATAGGAGACAAACTATATAGAAATAAGAAAAAAAATCCTGCAAAGGAAGAAGAGGAAAAAGTTCAGAGTCCTCCTGTTAGCTGTTACTACTTCTATGGTCCCTAATGCCAATAGGTTTATAGAGTGCAGAAAGCTGATGCACTCAACGTTGAAATCGTCCAACATTCCTCAACAGCTGCTGTGCCAGCTCATGATTGAAACTGATCTCTTTACAATGGCTTGGTAAGACCATCTGGTACCATTTATTCTGTGAACCAGTATTTCAGCGGAACAAGTCCAGTCTGATGCACATTTCACACACATTAATATTTGGCATCAATATAGTTTGCATGTTGTATAACTTTATACAACATACCTGAGTTATACAGCTTGTACTTGATCTATGCAACTTGATCAATTTGAGCTGAAGATACATACTCTGCTCCTGTAAATGCAAAGGCAACAACTGATTGCTACTTGTTAGTCCAATTTATAGTTCCTCCTCTATAATAGACCAGATTCACACTGGTGAATTTTCTGTCTGGGATCATTGTTTGGCATGATCATTAATTTTAGATCTGTGATTATCTTTAAATATCTTCTTATCGTCTTGACTACAGTCCAATTTCTCTTCATTGATGTATCCATCATCCAATGTAGTATCCCTACAGTTGATGCAATATATGGTTTTGTTACTGTTGATATATAGAGGAACTTATAAATTGTGGTCTTGTATTGACTATTATCTTGTAGAGGTTCATTAATTTCACTTGTTTTTAAAGAAACATGTCTCTATTGGCACCTGTACTTCATTAGCCTCTGTCAGTCCAAAATGCTCTATCAAGTCCATTCTTTTCTGTTTCTGGTTGAGAAAGAAGTTTCCATCTTCCTCCATTTCATTCTAAATTCTAAGATAATAGTTGTCTTCCAGTTGTTAATCTCTTTGTTCAGATGAGCTATGATGTCTTGGTTATCCCTTTCATCGACATAAGTCAGGACATATATCCATCTCTTGTTCTTGCATCTGGTTAGCTTTGCCATGTGTGAGTCTCTCTTTACATAACATTTGATTTAGCATTTCATGATAAGCTCTTTACAGGTTCTTCAAATCTTGGCACATATATGTATCTTCCTCAATGTCTCCATAAAAGGTAACTATCTTTACATCCAGATGTGGCACATGAATTACTCTCTTGAGCTGCAGTGCTAACAAGTGTTCTGATTGAAGTATGCTTTATCATATTTTGAAAGTAGCCCTTCGAAGCTGATCAAGTCTATTAGTACAAGATGTCCCTTTCTGCATCCCTTTTAATTGTGGAGACCTATTTGCATCCAGTGGACTTCCTCCCATATGGTAGCTCTGTAAGAATACTGTACAGGTGAAACTCGAAAAATTAGAATATTGTGCAAATGTTAATTTATGTCAGTATGGCAACTCAAAAGGTGAAACCAATATATGAGATAGACACATTACATGCAAAGCGAGATATGTCAAGCCTTACTTTGGTATAATTGTGATGATTATGGTTTACAGCTTATGAAAATCCCAAATTCACAATCTCAGAAAATTAGAATATTACATGACATCAATAACACAAGGATTGGAAATAGAACTATATCGGACCTCTGCAAAGTATAAGCATGCATATGTACTCAGTACTTGGTTTGGGCCCCTTTTGCAGCAATGACTGCCACAATGCGGCGTGGCATGGATGCTATCAGCCTGTGGCACTGCTGAGGTGTTATGGAAGACCAGGATGCTTCAATAGCAGCCTTCAGCTCCGCTGCATTGTTCGGTCTCATGTCCCTCATCTTTCTCTTGGCAATGCCCCATAGATTCTCTATGGGGTTCAGGTCAGGCAGGTTTGCTGGCCAATCAAGCACAGTAATCCCATGGTCATTGAACCAGGTTTTGGTACTTTTGGCAGTGTGGGCAGGTGCCAAGTCCTGCTGGAAAATGAAGTCAGCATCCCCATAAAGCTCGTCTGCGGAAGGAAGCATGAAGTGCTCCAAAATCTCCTGGTAGACGGCTGCGTTGACCCTGGACTTAATGAAGCACAGTGGACCAACACCAGCAGATGACATGGCTCCCCAAATCAACACAGACTGTGGAAACTTCACACTGGACTTCAAGCATCGTGCATTGTGTGCCTCTCCATTCTTCCTCCAGACTCTGGGTCCTTGGTTCCCAAATGAGATGCACAAGTTGCTCTCATCAGAAAAGAGGACTTTGGACCACTGGGCAACAGACCAGTTCTTTTTTTCTGTAGCCCAGGTAAGACGCTTCTGACGTTGTTTGTTGTTCAGGAGCGGCTTGACAAGAGGAATACGACATTTGAAGCCCATGTCCAGGATCCGTCTGTGTGTGGTGGCTCTTGATGCACTAACTCCAGCCTCAGTCCACTCCTTGTGAAAGTCCCCAACACTTTTGAATGGCCTTTCCCTGACAATCCTCTCCAGGCTGCGGTCATCCCTGCTGCTTGTGCACCTTTTTCTACCACACTTTTCCCTTCCACATAACCTTCTATTGATGTGCTTTGATACAGCACTTTGGGAACATCCAACTTCTTTTGCAATTACCTTTTGGGGCTTTCCCTCCTTATGAAGGGTGTCAATGATGGTTTTCTGCACAACTGTCAGGTCAGCAGTCTTTCCCATGCTTGTGATTCCTACTGAACCAGCCTGAAAGACCATTGAAAGGCTCAGGAACCCTTTGCAGACGTTATGGATTCATTAGCTGATTAGAGTGGGACACTTTGAGCCTAGAATATTGAACCTTTTCACACTATTCTAATTTTCTGAGATTGTGAATTTGGGGTTTTCATAAGCTGTACGCCATAATCATCACAATTATACCAAAGTAAGGCTTGACATATCTCGTTTTGCATGTAATGCGTCTATCTCATATATTGGTTTCACCTTTTGAGTTGCCATACTGACATAAATGAACATTTGCACGATATTCTAATTTTTCGAGTTTCACCTGTATATGTTCTATTTTGTAAAGAGATTCAGTCTTTCTTCTCATAGTATTTAGCCACTTATCTTTTGCAGTATCTGGTATCCTTTCAACATGTAACTCTATGGACGGGCCTGGCATTTCATTGTCTCGGATTGGAAGAGAAAATGTTTTGGGATGGTTTGCTTTAGGATCTTACCTCTGGCGCAGGCCTTTCACTCACCTCTGGCTGTTCTTGTAATGCTGCTTCTGTGTCTGCATCTACACTGAGGGTCGTGGTTTTTTTTTTTTTTTTGCTGTGAATGCTATGTTATTGTTTTCCTGGTGGGGGTTCTAAATGAAATTCTGACATTTCTCTGATTCTCACACTGTTAATGAGGCTGGTATCCATTGTAGTAAACAATATCCAGGTGTAGGCTGGCCCATCTTCTCAAAAGAGGCAGGCTTCCTCCCCGCTTCACCCAAAAAGATGGGGAAAAGAAAACAAGAAGCAAAGAGTTTTGAACTGACCATATATAAGGTTCACATACTTGCTGGAATTCTTCTATCATTATAATCTTTTCCTTAATAAATCTCAGTTTTCAGAACTTAGAAAGACTTGTACTTTGAATGCTCATTTTCAGTCCTGAGTATTGTTAGAGAATTTCTTTAGCATTTGCCATTTGTTTTTCAGCAAATTACTTCACAATAAATATTTTGATTGTCTTTGTGATATGATCAAAAGTCCTCTTCACATCTGCAGCTTAACTGTGTCACTTCTCTCTGGGTACCTAAACATATGTACACCTTGAATCCAAATCCTTAAAGTGCTTCACATTTGATTTTGTTGTATTCCATAGTACAAACAGCATTGCCCCTTTGCCTTTTATGGGTAGTTATTTTGCAAGTAAATTGCAGTCATTATTGCTTCTCCCCAATATTGATTTGGCTGCCCAGCATCTAGAGTCATGTTTCTAGTCATTTCCAGTAGTGTTCCATTATTTCTTTCAGCCATACAATTTGGTTCTAGGGAATAAGGAATTGTTTTCTCTTGCATGTTGAAAAATGATCCAGAAACATCAAGAGAAAAACATTTCTTCTAGGGCTTTTCACAGGAAAGGGTCCACAAAATCTGAATGAATTAATTTTAAAGGAGCCATTGGCTGTCTTTCCTTAGACAACCAGTACGTAGCTCTAGCTGCATTTTGTTTAAGGCAGTTCAGCACATTTAAATTTAGAGACAGATGTTTTAATTTTTAATTATTTGGTTAAATCTCCTTTCACTAGTTTGAAACTCATTCAACTTCTGTGACCTAATCTGCTATGAAACAACCCTATGCAGTCTTTATGAAAACACTCCCTTACAGTATTTAATTTCTCTGTAACCTGGTATAGTTGGTTATGCTTATCTTGTCCCCAAATCCCCTTCATTATTCATTCATCAACTTGATAAACCAAGCAGTAATTTCCCTTCCAAATAACCTTACACTTACAGCTTGTGGCTGTTCTTAAACTCAGAAGACTACTTTCTACCTTGAATTTGTGATTGTATTTATTCATTCAATTTGTATGGCTGCTCATCTCAACAAGTGATTCTTTTTTTACAATCCAAATGCACAGATCTTTTCCTTCAGTTTCAATGGTCCAACCATTTGCAAAAAACAAAAAGCAAAAAATCCCCACAAATGCTAAGACTTCATAACTTATGTCTAGATCTGTGAAATAGTCTGAGTCATTAAAGTAATGGGTGGCTATCCCACTGTCTAAACAAAATTAATTTTGTTGAGTCTGGTTTGCATTTATTCTGTAAGTAGCTTCTCTAGCAAGACATGGCTTGGCTTTGCCTTTTAATCGCCTCCTTTTGAGTCAGTCTGGCTTCTCAGTGACTCACTCCTTTGAAATTTGCCTTTTGGATTTATCTTTTATGGAAGGCCTGCAGTGGCCTTCTTTACTGGGCAGCTCTTTTTGAAATGCAGATTACTCCGCAGGAAAGCATTATTTGTTAACTTGTAAACTTGTTCTTTAATTTCCTCTGTCTTTGTTGCTTTCTGAGATTAAATCCTGCAATTGCTCTTGAACAATAATTAATCTTACATTTTATTTGAAGGAAATTGATAATTCCATCACATTCCGGAGATGGATTGTGGAGGAGTAAACCAGTTTCTACAATTTCAGGGAAATTTACATTTTGACACTCCAACAGCTTTATAATTTATGTGAGCAGACAAATAGTTGCGTGTTTAAGTCTTTTGTTACATAGAAGCAGCATCAAAGAGATCTATGAAATCATACAAGTCAAGAGAGGGGGCTGAAGCCAGGAGGTGTTTCTTTTCTCCATCATAACTCCTGGGTTATACAACAGTCTTTACCTAGAGGGGAGACTTCCCTTGATACTGATTGCCTTTCAGCAAGTGGTTGAGAAGTTCTTCCATTTAGTTTATTTAATAAGATCATATAATCATACACTGTACATGTTTATACATGTGCCAGTTATTTTTAAGCATGAATGTAGATAATTTTGGTTGCATTATTTATATTGTGGATGTTTTAAAATTTATTATATTGTATACTGTTGAGAGTTTTTTATATTGTGGTGGTGCTGTGTTGAAATAACTGTTGTAATTTTCTTTCTTTCTTTCTTTCTTTCTTTCTTTCTTTCTTTCTTTCTTTCTTTCTTTCTTTCTTTCTTCTTATTCTGCATATGGACAAGTAGATTATCACTTACAGTTAGAGAGAAATGTCCCATGGCTTTTCTATTTGCACAACTTGTTTCTTTCCACCTCTACTTCCTGAATGTGAATCTGCCCCAATATATTCAGCATTACCTTTACTCTCAAGGATCATCTTCAGTAGTTTTTATCATTCAGCAGTTTGAGTCAGCTCTCATTTGTTTGTGTTTGATTGATTGATTGATTGATTGATTGATTGATTTAAAGGCCACCTGACTCCTGAATGACTCTGGGTAGCTTAAAATTATAAATTTACTTAATTTGCTTGCCTTGCAGACTCCCAAGCACTCTCTTAGAATATAGATAGATAAACTGATAGATTGATAGATAGAGTGAGTGTGCACATATGTATGTCTGTGGGTTTCTAATCTTAGTTCTACCTCACTCTTAGGCTCACACTCCAATACTAGCAAGTAGTTTTATAAAGTGGTAAAGTATGGAGAGAGAAAACATAAAACTAGTAGAATTATATTTGTAGAAAGAATTCTGAAGACCAATGCTTGAATGAAAAAAAAAGAAACATAAAGATAATCTTTATTTAAGTAGTTATGTCATCATACAAAAGGCTAAATTGCCTAATCTGCCTGTACTTTAGAGTCAGCAAGGCGTTTTTACATTCCTGGAGAGAGCAAAGCATGAACTAGGAGTGATGAGAGCTTGGAGAATATCGATGGAACCAAGAGGAGGAACACTAGTAAGGATAGGTAAAGGAAGCACTCCTGTGTGAGGGAAGGTGATAAAAGTGCAGGATCCCTCTGTACTACTATATTGCCCTGGTGGCCAATATGTTTATAAAGTGCAAAAAACTGATCCATTCTGTGATGAACCTTCCAACAAGGACAGCCTTGACAGCATAGACATCTCTATAGCACTGTGTTTTGTCTCCAAAGTTGCAGCTATAGCTGGTCTGCAATCTCAAAGAGGGTGCCATGTGTCACTCTGCAATTAGTTGTCCACTACTCAGTGTTCCAAACAGTCAGGATGAGCTCAGTTTACCAGTATGTATACATGGAGTAAACTGACCAGTGGTGCTATTGTGGGACTGTCCCTTGCACTCCCATGAAAAGCAGCAAGCACCAGGTCCTCTACAAGGCCCCCAGTCAGCTGACCAAGCAACATGAGGTGAAATCTTCTTCCTCATTGGCAGTTACAATGTCATATGCAGTGGTGAGGCCATTCTTCATCATGGGACTCACATAGACCAGCAGACTTTAAACACATTTTCCTGTGGAATGTTCTTGGTTCTCTAGAGAACCAAGAACATTCATGCCTATGCTGTCCCTTCCTGATCCATGTGTCATATAGATATGGTAGTGTGAGGTGTCATATTACAGCAGTGATTTCAGAGCATTCTTATAATACCATGCAATACTGAATGGGCTGTACTGTCATGTAAATAGAAAAATTCCCATTGTGACCCAAATAGCTTCCATTGGTTACCTAGCAATGTTTCTCACCAGCAGACCATAGTATTTTCCAAAAGAATACAATTGAGCAATCTATTAGGAACAGGAATATTTCCAACTGTCAGGTTAACATTTAAAATAGGAAGAGGACAGCTTCATTTTATCTTTGTTGTGTCTTAACTCTCATAGAAGGAACAAGCATATCTTCCCGTTTGGCTTAAAGCAAAGTAAGCAGCGCTCCAATCCCCAGGGATGGGCCTGGAGATCTAGGAAATATGTAGCACTCCAGGAACTAGTATGAGCTAGATGCAAATTAGAATTTTGATTTTGTTTTTATACAAAATTATCTGAGTTGTAGTGCCCTTTTTGTCCTTTGTTATCTTTTACCTTATTTTGTTCTGGCATTATTTTCTATGTTTATGTATCTGTGTGTATCTGTGTGTGCGTACATGGTCCTGGCTGGAGGAACAAGCATCTGAGACAACCCTTCAAAATCCCTGTTACTTTTCTTGTTTTCCCCTTCTCTCAACTCTCAGTCTTCAACTCTCATCTACTTCTTCAATCTTGCTATAGATAATAAGGGCTTACATTCTTATTGAAGCAGCACACTCTTTCTGAAAGGATTTGTCAGACCATTGGCAACTGCCTGAACTGAGATTAAATCTTTTTCTCCAGCATGAATCTCACATGTGGGCTTCTGGTGACAGTCATGGCTGACTGAAGATGTCTCTGTGAAAGACTGGAGACGACTGCTGTGAAGAGCAAAAGACTGGCGAGTAGACTGGTCCTTTGAATTTCTCCAGAAAAGGAGAGATTGGGAGATCACCCACGAGTGCTCTGAATGGCAGCTTCTCATGAGGAGACTGTAAACCAGCGGTCTCCTGTGGGTTTGAACACCAGGAGCTGAGGGAGACAACACCTTTGCTCTCAGCAGTGGTGGAGCCTTTCATAAGGACACTAAGCTAGCCAAATTCACTTTCTAATCACATTCAGAAATGTTC
Source organism: Liasis olivaceus (assembly GCA_030867105.1). NCBI lineage: Eukaryota > Metazoa > Chordata > Lepidosauria > Squamata > Pythonidae > Liasis > Liasis olivaceus. The sequence goes on along the minus strand of CM061350.1, from coordinate 176,294,338 downwards.
AATTTACCTACTTTATGGATATTTGAAACCTTCAAAACAGTGAGCTTAATTTGACATCTGGTCAGTTTTACCTTTTTCTTTGGATTTAAGAAATTTTAAATAGAGTCTTAAGAATTTAAAATAATATACAATTGGCCAAAAGCCAAAAAAAAAAAAAAAGGATTTTAAGATGGTTTGGTTTTTAAATGTTGGTTATTTTTGCTGTAAGATTTGAAAAACAAGTATATAATTAAATAATATATTCATGAGAAATGACTGAAATGGAACTAAACCCATATTAGGAACTGTGGCTTGATGAAGGTTACAAATAGACACTAGAGGGAACTAAAGGACCAGGCAGAAAAGAGTTAAAATGGCTAAGCTGGCTATAAATTCTTCTTATTTTAAAGAATTTTTTTACAAGGGCTGAAATGTTAACAACTAATATCTCAGAAAGGATACATATTTCAATGGATAAACCTTTGGAAGATGATGAGAAAAACTTTAAAAAACCTTTACCTGACATAGACATTATAGAGTTTGAAGGCATGGAAGACAATGAAATTGAGATTATCAAAATGGGAATACAAAAGACAAATCAAGAAAACGATCTGGACATGGAACAGCTGCGACAAAAAATCCTGGACGATACCTCTTTATGGGATTTACAAAGTAGGCTGGTGAGTGCTTTGAAAATTTCTTTTAAATATCAAAGAGTGATGAAAGATCAAATCCTGCAATGCCATAGGAATGATTTAAAGGTCAAGACTGTGCAGAGCAAAAAGAAGGAATATAAAGTTGGACTATTTGACCAGGGATAAACTATTTGTTTGATATTTCTGGTAACTCCTAATAGACTTTTTGCTGAACTAGGATTAAAACAATGATGATTTCTGGATTGCATATAGATAAAAGTTCGGGTTTGGGGAGAAGAGTTCTTATCTGTACCTTTAAAAGAGGGTGAAAAGTTAGTATAGTAGCTTATGCTCAGTGTGATAAAGGCTGGAAGCCACTTCTTTATTATTGTCTTTGTTGCTTTTTTCTTTTCTTTTCCCTTCTAAACTTTTCTTTTTTTTTCTAGTTTAGTTTGTATTAAGTTTTACTATGTTTATTAAAAACTTCTTTTATCATGATGGACTATTATAACAGAAACTTGCAAATCTGCTTGTACTTTACTCCCCTGCCCCTTATACTCCTGTGAAACTAAGGAGGCATCTGAATCATTTCTCCCCTCAGATTGTTTTGGGCTTGAGTCTTGCTTTTCACCTCACTGCTCTGGGAATAGATCTGGCTTATCTCTGATCTCTGTCTCTTCTTTATCATGCATGGATATATATGCACTACCAATAACCTCAATCAAGATTCCCCTTCATATCTCTGTTGAAGTGTTTTCTACTTTACAGAGACTTTTCAGATAGTCTCCATAGTAGAGACTATCAAATCTCTAAAGTAGTAAGCTAAGGTGACACTACCTGTAGAATAGCAGCCACTTTACATAGGCTGCTTCCTAGATGAGGCTAATCTCTCCTGTGGGTACTTGTGACCTTGATGCTGCCAAACCTGAACACTGAAAATGGATGTTGCTCCCTGGTTGTGCTCCAAGTATCAGTTTGACTGACCAAGCAGACTTACACTGCATGCAACTGATAGCTACCATCTAAGCTATTGCATGGTGATACCCAGAAACTGGGGAAGACCCAGGTTCAAGATCACCCTTAATGGTGAATTCAAGTCAATCTCTTTCAACCAAGCTTGCTTCAAAGGGTTATTTATGGTTGAAGAAGGAATAATGAAAGAGGAAATTCTATATGTGCCAACTTGAACTCCTGGAAGAAAGGTGGGATGGAAATCTAATGAATGAATAAATAAAAATGCTACAAAAATATCTACAGTCTCCACCAGGCTGAAAGGCCTGAAATGAAAAAGTGCTCAAACAGGACTTCTTTTTTTTTCCAGAAAAAGAGAGGACGGAAGAGTTGGATATATATCCTGGTTTATGTGGATAATGTATTACATGGATTACATTACTGAAAGAGAGGATCAGCCTCCTTAAATATAAACAAAGAAAATATTTTGGGATATTTGAGAATGACAGAAGTCTCCTGTAGTAGTGGACACCTAAAAGACAATCCTTTATATTGCAATAAGCAGTTCTAATAGACACTCAGAAAGATACCTTGGCAGCTTTCAAATATGTGGACTTCAACTCCCAGAATTCCCCAGCTAGGCTAAATGGTTAAGCTGTATAATTGCACTGGCACCAGCTTACCAAGATGATAGGCAAATATCATTATCTCAGTTGCTATAACTGTGAGTTCTGTTTGTCGTCTTAGCGGTTTGGCATTACTTTTTTTTTTATTATCGCTTGAGATTTCATGCTTTCTACAACTCTTCCTCTGTTCAAATATGTTGATTTTGTATCAATGAGTGCAAGAATATCATAGATATTTTTTGGCATTTATTCTCTTGCTTTCCATAACATGGCTTATTTCTGATTTAACAAGTAATCAATAATAAATTATGTTGGCTCAGTAAGCAGGAGATGAGAGTAATGTACAAAGCAATTCTTGCACATCATAGCATGCTGGACAATGGGATCTGCAGGAGGAAAAAGGGGGACAGAATAACTTCTGAAGTAGCATCAGAAGGAATGAGTATGGGCATTGCTATGGTATGACATCAGTTCCTCATCTATAACATCAACATATGAATGATGCAATAAGTTGAGTTCATAAACAGACAACAGGGGATATGGGATAATATTAGAGCAATAGAGCCTGTCACCCATGTAGGCACTTAGATTAAAATGAATGCAGGGAGGGGGAGGGTAAGATTGGTGTGTATCTGCTGGTACTTTGTGTATATTTTCTGAAGGTATAGATTGACATTTGGATGTACTGTTCATTCCCACCCTCTGATTTGCATTCATTTATATTAAAATGAACAGTTGCATCAGTCAAGACTAGTCCCATAACCTGTGGTTCTCCTTAATAAGAAAAGGCGTAATGGGCAGCCACATTCAGACAAAATTGTTCTTCATGTAATATGCAAAAACATCAGCTTTTCATAGTGATTTTGTTACCTGAATGCACAGCAACAATAATTGTTTAAGTTCACTTTTGATTTCCTTGTTTACATATTTGTGAGCACAAAATCTGTAAAAATGTGAAATACAGAATGGCTTGTTTTGTTGGTACATGTGCAGAACATATGTCTCTCTCTCTCTTGATGAAATTCGTTTTGACTGCTGGGAAGGGCACGGCCAGACTATTTGCCAAACAGCCTTATGTTTGATGAATATTTTCCTTGTCTGGGTCAGTTGGTTCTCTTGATTGTTTCTTGCAAATATTTCAAATGATTTTTCTGCTTAGTACATCTAGGCATATTTGTTGGGAAGACAGAACAATTAAATTGCTTGTCTCAAAGCTACTTTTCATCATGTCAGTTATTATGAGGTGAGCACAGGGCAGGAGAAACTAAACCACTATTCCCAAGAAAGGGGCAATACAATACTATGGATGCATATATTCCAACATTGTGAGTCTACAGATATCTTGCAGACAACCATACTTTTTTTCCTGATAAATCTGTAAGAAAACATTTAGATGTAACAATTCTGTATTGAGCGTTGGGGTGTTTGCTCATCTGTGATGCAGAATAATTCCCTGACAGTGATCAGTAAGGATGTGATGTGAGAGGATAACTAACTTTATGCTCAGCAAAGTCAAGGAAACAGAAGAAATGGAAGGCAATGGTTGAGGTGGGTGGATAGGATCTAAGAGAATATTGGAATATCTTTCCAAGAGCTATGAATTATTACTGGGAACAGATTGAGATGTGATCATTTTCCATGCAGTTACCTGAAGCTGAGCCTGACTTGATGGCCCTTAACTAATCTGCAACCCAAGGAACAGCCTGGCAATAAGGCATCACAGATAAGGGAGTTGAAGTTGGTGAGGCCCAAAGCAAGAAGACCAGATAGGATCACTACTGAAACTCTGTGCACGTACTTCCACATCCAAGGCTAAAAAGTAATGGCAAGCTCTGTTATCATGTGAGGCTGGGAGAAAGAGATGTTGGATTTAAACATGAATCTAGGATAAATATGGCTTGATTCACTGATCCTGCAGCAGCTGATTTTCTTTCTTAATTAGGACTTCTTCCATATCTACAATAAAAGCAACTTATTTTATCCAAGTCTTGTCCTTGACTCTTGTACTATTGTCCTGAGTGTGGGTTTCAGTTTCTAGAGAGATATTTATTCTTTTGCCCTGGGTGAACTCTGGCAAACATGCATGTTAAGGGTCCAAGTAAAGAAAACATAAAAGCAACATGTATTTAATTCATATAAATAATTTGATATTTAAATCTTAGAAGCCAGAACAAAACACAATAATTAATTTTCAAAAGAATAATCCTTTGGACTTGAATCATACAGTTCAAGAGCTACCTCCAAGCCTTGTTTAAGCAGATGGATGGTTCCTCAAATCAAGCCAGAAGTTAGACTAACTCAAGTCTGATTTAGCTGATGGCATAGGAAATTAGTCAAGGAAAAGGAGTCTTTCTGGAAAGAACTGGCCTTCTTTTGTCCATTCTTTACCTAGCAAAAGTGTATTCTTTACATGACACTAAGGCTATTCCCAATAAAGTCATCCCACAGTGGTGATATGTTATTAATATGGGCAGAGTTTATATTGCTACAGAGAGGGCTGGATGATGCTAGGAACCATTAGTTCAGATAACCTCAAAATCTAAATGTAATACCCAGACCCTCTTGCACTGTGTTGTTTCCTATTACCTGCCTATAATTCCAGCTTTACATCAGATGGACACAGTGTAGTACTAGTGTGAAGTTAAAGGGGTCCTGACCCAAGGTGAAGACAGCTTAGCTTTTGCTTCCAATTCATATAGGTCTTTCAGTGCTGCTGATAAACTAAAATTTAATAATAGACTTAAATCCAGTTTAAGAGTTTAACTCAATTTTCAGAGTATAAATTTCAGTTTTATAGGCCAGTTTTAAAAAGCAGAGTATAAATCTAGAAAGTACATATTGAACCAGGCTTAGTGACTCACACTTTGCAATCCCAGAGGGCAGTGAGAGAGGTCATTGTAGGAGAAGAATGTTAGCAGAATATCTTCTTCACACATTGATATGTTTTCATGATCTAGTAAACTCGAACAGGACATTTGTGTCCAATTTTGGTTTATTAGATGCTAATCTACTATGATCTATTAATATAGAGTTATGTTTTTTTAAAGAAATAAAGCTTGTTAAGTCTTATGCATATCTAACCTGAATGCTACTTTTCAGAACCAACTCAAAAACACAACTGTTGCCACCCAACAGACACACCTGCAAGTAAACATTGATTATGGGTAAGAGGCTTATTCCTTCTGTACTCCGGATGACATCACCACTGCTAGCTGTGGTTTTGTGATCTCCTTTGGTGGGTAGCTGACCTAGCTATCTTTGCAGTGGCATTTCTGCTTGTTTTTTAAGCAACAGGTACTTTGTTTTTCTGTGCCCCATTTGTTTACCAAGCAGGCTAATGGCTGCTTAACTATAGACGAGTGATTAGTTGGGGCACACGTATAGTGGGAAACAAGAGCGCCAAAACTAAGCTGTGGCTTCAGATTGAGACCAAGAGGTAACAGTTCCAAATTTAACAAAAGTTAGAGTAAACTTAATAACCTCAGTTGGAGTTAGATTTATAATTTTAGTGGGTCTACTCTTATGCTTAAGCATCTTACACATGCTTAGCAAGGTCAGTTAAAAGCCTAAGGGTTGTATGTGCCTAACATGCTAAGCTTGATTAATTTGATTTGTGTGTGTGTGTGTCTTAATGTGTTGTGATATGCCAACCTATTTGGTTAGTTTGTGGTTCAATGTATTCTGCAGACTCAGAAAAAATGATAAGCTGCATCTTGGTTAAATGGCATTGCATTGCCACCCCTCTCTCAGATCACCTGCAACATGGAGAGGCTAGTTACAATATAGCTGCACCTGTTTCCAACTTGACATCCTCTAATCATGTTAAGGCTGAAGTCCCAGAATACTCCTCAAGCAGGATTACCTTTGGCTTAGAATTTGGGAGGTGCAATCCCAACTCCGAACACATGTGGATGACACTGGGTTTAGCAAAAAGCTTTGGGAGGTACAAGATTTACAAGACCGTGTGGAGCAGCACTAAGAATGTGATATCCCTGGATTGGGCTTTGTTCTGACTATGGTAGCTTCCTGTTGCAAGACATAGAAAATATGTCTATGTTGGGGTCAATGAGTACTTTCTCTTTTCCCCATTTTCCAACTGGGAAAAATTAAACAAAGGGTCTCTTCTTATGGAGCAGCAAAAGACTGTTGCAGCATTGCATCATAACTTGAACAAACAAAGCCAAGGGTTCTCAAAATGACCAGTTGCCCTCAACAGACATGAAATCCCCGTAGACTAAATAAATATATCCTGTAATAGTACCAGAAACAAGAGTAACACGGAGATAAAATTTAGTAGGACTTTTCCTCAAATACTGCTATCTTTCTGAATTAGGTATCTGTAAATCATTCAATTACTTTTTGTATAGAGATGCAAAAGAATGAGAAAAGGCATCCACAGGCATCGTGATGTTGCACTCACATACAAAAGGGGTGAAGCTTGGGTTGTGATGGGGCAGTGCTCCTTCCATCATTTTGATAAAAGCCTCTTATCTTCAGATGCCTCTGAGAAAGAGCTATGCCTAAAGGAGCTTGTTCTCCTAAAAGGCATGTTAAGAACTGCGATAGGTTAGGTACAGACAAATAAGGAAGGCTCCCTGCTGGTGAATGTTTCTGTCAATATCTCTGTGTTAGAAGTAATTTTATTTCATTGACCCTATCAACTGATTCTAGGTGGCTTATGATTCTGTAATACTTGACATGAATGGAAAACAGAAACATCCACCGCAGAAGTTGATGGAAAGGAGAGGCCCAGAGCTGTAAATCATACCGAGATGCAGCAGACACCCTGCTCTGTAATTGGAAATGGGCTTTACAGGAGAATGATTTCAGTGATTAGTTTTTCAAGCCCAATTTCTATATAGTGCAGAATTTTGAAACTTTTGATCTAGAACAGGGGCTGTACAATAAAATACTGCAGGATATTCCTAACCCCTAAGTGTTGAAATGAAAGTATGTTAACTGTGTAGGTCTTGAAGAGGTGGCTGTTACCCCATCTGGATGCCAACATACAATGATGGCAGCCTGCCCTAGCTGGTGCCCCAAGATTCATTTGGTTACACATACCAGAATTCCCATCCAACCACCCAATTCCACCATAGGAATATCTGTTGTCAGCTCCCACATTTTGTCTTATGACTGTGACCATATAATGGACTTTAGGACTTCAGTATGGCCAGAAGTTTTTTTTTCTCCAGTCCCAACTTCAACCTACTTTTTACATCTTGCCTAATTGATCTGGATTTCTCACAATCTTCCACATTTGGGGAGCCTTTAAATTAGCCCAATAAAGGTGTTTCTATGTATTCAAAATAGCTACCTATGTTTGTTTATAACGTGTGAGCACTCCTGGATGCTATTTCTCCTTCCCTGTTATGCTGCAGGGAATTGCATAATCCTGTCTACAGATAAGCAACCATGCGATGCAAATTTCCAAACTCTTTGCCACTCCTAGAAAACCAATTTACATTTTCTTTCCTTCTGCTGAGAACCAGATGAAACCTGCATTTGTGGGTGTATGAGTTTCTCACTGCAGGGACTGTCTAGTCTGCTCTTCTGCCTCCAGCTTTTAACTAGGCCAGGAATTCAGGCCAGTATTCAGGCCAGCAAAGGAAAAACCCTCAAATGCACTTTTGCCGGAACGCTATTCTCACAGGTTCTGGTCCCATCCAATACAGGATTTGTTGGGATAACACACTGTACAAGCTTCTCTAGAACTCATTCTCAGGGTTTATTCTACAAATGTGGATCATGGTAAACTATCGTAAACTGAAGGCTTTTGAAGTTTCTAAGTGCATTAGTTAATAGTTTTCAAAGTCAATTTTCCCTTGCAACCAGAACCATTCCCATAGCAACCTATTAGGAAGGCTGTTTCACTAATCACTAGACAAATGCACACAACCTCATGTAAACAAAGTATTCATTTCACCAAAATCATATGGCTCTTGGCAAGGGTTTGCAGTCATAAAAACATGTTTGTGTGTGTGTCTGTGAGTGTGTGTGGATGTGTGTGTAGGAGTACTAAAATTGTATCTGCTTCTTTTTTGTGTGAAGGAAATGGGAAGGGCTGTTAGATAAGTTACAGAGCATTGAAAGCTCTGGGGACAGCATACTCAGTGGATAGTCACTCTGAAACCAAAAGAGTGAATATTGATTGGCTGACATCCCTCGCTTTCAATTACTAGCTAGCTCAGACTGAGATTTTTTTAAAAAATCTTTCTACAGAACTACAAACCTAAACATGTGGATACAAAACTAAATACATGGATACAAATTTTATACACACACACAAACACACGCACACACATATAAATTAACAAAAGACAAAATGCTAAATCGAATCGTCTCTACAGTTAAATGGTTACAACTCAGTTTTTAAACAATGAATGGAATCTTGACCATATGGAATCATTTTGTCCAGTCTTTTTAATTCATTTATAGAGAGCCATTTCAAAGATGGAGGGGTGACAGATTTCATCATCAAGCCAACCTTTGGTAAATAGTACACAAGTATCTTTCCTGGGACATATGATGATCTTTTTTGGCAACAGACCAAGCACAGTAGGTTCAAAGACCTTCATAACTAGACAAATTCCAGATGTTTGGAATATAACTGAGCAGTACATTAACATCTTTAAATATTAATTCATTTCCAACAGCCTGGTTTATAATAATAAGACTATCCAACTAATAAAAGCTACCAAGGAACCGAAGTATGTGTACTATCGTATACATTTATTATATCTCTAATATAAAAAGATTGACAACAAATCTTTTTTGAGTATCTATCAAGGAGCCCAATAAACCTGAAAAAGAATTGTTTGCTGCATTAACCTGACTTTAATATCATAAGAACCACATTTAATGTTTCTTAAGAAACATATTTAGTATGTCCTAAAACTCGAGGCCAGTAATTTTGGAAAGTTCAATTCTCTATTCCATTTTTTTATATTGTCCATATTTATTTTAGTATATTCTTTAAATTGTCAATAAAACTGAATTGTTGATTTAGCCTCTAAAAAACTTTATCTGATACATTCAAAGCCACAGGGTGTTTCAAGGGAGCCAATGTATCTTATCCAAACAATCGTAACAAATGCTTTAGTTGTATATACTGCCATTCAGTTATTTTTGGCAGACTATGTTCTTCTTGTAACCTTACAAAAACAATCATTTATAATTATCTGATTAGGGATAACTATCCTATTTTCAGCCCATTTTTTTAAAAAACCCATTTTAAAGGGTCAGTTTCTCATGAGAGCAAGGGTCATATTTTTATTTTTCCCAATATTGTCCAAATATGACTCTATTCAGTGCTTGAAACAGAGTTCTCTTATATTTAGAAACAAGAGCTTGCCATGATTTCAAACGTGCCAAATTACTGCTGTCCAACTAGACCCATAATAAAATATAATCAATATTATTTTCATTCCAGGGCAAAACTGAAATTAACAAATAAACCCAGTGATGTAACTGAAAATCAGGAAAATTAACCCCCCTCGTTTTCACAAATCATAACAGTGACAGATAAAACCCTGAAGTCTGACCATTACAGTATATACAAATTTAATCATTAACTTACCAACTTGTTTAAAATATTTAAGCGCAATATGGTTCATGGGGTCACGAAGAGTCGGACACGACTTAACGACTGAACAACAACAAAAAACACATCCTTCTATATATCAATGTTAAGGTAATACTCATTTTCATACTATTTTTTATTCTCTATAAATTCATAGGTATTCAAACCTACTAAAGGAATATTTTCCTAGGAATAGTTATTCCCAATATTTTATAGAATTTGAGTAAAATTGAAAAAAAAACACAATTTTTTACATATTTCCCTAGAAACTTCATTGCCTATTGATAAAATAATAGATTTGTTCCAATTTATTCTACATAAATTACTATATGGTTGCACAGTCACCACAAATCTTTGTAGAGAAATCTGTTATATTATGCAGATATAATAACAGTTTGGGTTTAATTTCTGTGATCTGTATACCGTGAATATCACAAGATCATCTAATCAGACAAGCTACAGTTTTCAACACCAAATCAAATATAAAAGGAGATAAAGGACATCCTTGACAAGTTTTATGATACATCTTAATAGGTGTGTGGGAATAGTCCCATTAGTTATTAATTACTTGAGCAGAAGATTACAATAATACATTGTAGTAATACATGCTATTTTTGGATTATAACATTTGATGGGAATATTTATTTTTCCATGACTTCTTCCAAAAATATTAAGAGTTTTTCTATATCTAACAAGGCCATTATGGCCAGTTTATATTTCTTGGAATGAATGTCTTGGAAAGAATTATCTGAAATTATCAAGGCTTGGCATGCTTTCATAAAGCCATATTGTGCAGGATGGTGATATCTTCTGTAATCTTTATACCAAAATCTTTACATCTACATGTAAGAAACATATCAGACAATAGCTTGCACAATCCATAGGGTAATTTCCTGTTTTCAAAATAATCCAAAAGAGCACCTTTTTTCAAAAGATTTATTATTTATCTCGAACAATATGGAAGCAAAGCACTCTGTATGTTTTTATACCATTCTACAGAAAGCCCATCAGACCCAGGGCCTTCCTAGATTTGACAGAGTCAGATACAATATTAGAAGTGAGGCTCAATCCTCTGAATAAGCTTAAGAAATCTTAGGAGACTTATTCCATTAAAAAAAAAAAAACCTTCTACCTGCTTGACCAATATCTCCACATTTTTAATCTAAAGTCTCATATAAAAATCCAACAACTAAGAATTAATTCCACTTGAATCTTTAGATCTTGTCTCCATGAAGCATCTTATTATACTTCAAATGAAGTATCAGATGCTTTATCTGAGAAGCTAACAATTTACCTGCTCCTCCTATCCACATATAACTGTTTAATGCATTTTAACATGAGTATTCCATAAACAAAGCACACAATAAGTCAAGTGCCATCTTTGCAGATCTAAGAGCACTATAGAATTTGGGGGGGTCTGCAGGCAGGTCCAAAAAAGTCAAGATGGTGGCCATGACTGCATGAATGAAGCCCCACCTCTTTTTTAATTATGCTGCCCACCTAATATGTAACAAAGGGATGGAGTTTTGACCCAGTCATCCTGATTTTTTGACTCCCTTGCAGACACCCATGATATATTTCTAAAGTATGATTTCTAGCATGTACATTCAAAGTTGCCTTTATATTCTTTTCTAAATTATTGTGATATCACATTTTCTTCTTCCCTGAGATATATGTGATAGTCTTACCCTGTATAACAGCTTTAAATGCATCCCAAACAATCTTCATTTGCTGATCTATCTGTCTGCCTCTCTGAAATCTTTTCTGTGTGCATGAGTGGGGTGATTAATAAATTGAAGATTGTCTAAAAATGATGCATTAAAATGCTACCTTGCACCACTTGGATATTTCTTTGCAAACCCCATTAATGCTTGTACTGGGCCAAGACTGGAGGAGGCTGAGATTGAGTAATGGTTATCTGAGGTCTTCTCATTAGGCAGCACCATGTTAGAACAGAGGCATTCGTGGAATCTGGTGGTTCCATCAGAAGTACAAAATGAATATCATGAAGTTACAACGCAAGTTCTCTTCCTCATATACATGCATGCTGCATTGTAACACACATACAAAGGAGGTGGAGTTTCCATCACAACATCACAATGCTTGATTCATCATCTGCACCCCTCCCTTACCACAGACACCCACATGCTGAAACCAACTGAGATCTTTGGGAATGTTTTGGACTTCAACTTTTATCATTCCCAGCCAGTATATCTTGGGTGATATATCCTTAAAGACTGTCCTAGTCACAAACCTAGAAGAATATTGGCAGGAGCTCAGCCTCGTAATGTTAAAGAAAGAAAGGATGTATAATCAGTTAGAGGAAGTAGTATGAAATGGTGGCAAATAGTATAAAACGGCATCACTGAGTGGATCCAGATATTTCATTGTGCCATAACATGGATTGCTTTGTTTTGGCTTAATGTGTCAGGAACCCAGCCATTGCTGTTTGTAAAACATGGTTTATCGGTCATTGTTATATGTAAATCTACTGATTGTGACTTATTCGACAAACTACAGTTAAACAAATCATGACATAGTATGGTATATAAAACATGGCATAGAGTTAGATGGAACTTGTACACTGTATAGTCCAAAGCCTTAGTGGAGATACAAAGTGCATGGCTTTCCAATACATAGCATATTTGGGTACAGGCCATGATACTGAGCTCCCAGTGAGCCCCACCATCCCTGATGCCTTCACTGATCCAGGTAAGCTCTTTTTTCTTATCATTATTCCAAGACTAAGGCAGGGGTGGGGAAACAGCTTTTGAGAATAGACACTAGCTCTTGGTTTTGGCAAATCCTTTAAAGGGAATGGAACTTTTAATGAGTAAACTAAAAGTATTTGGGGCATTAGCAGGTTTCAGGATTAAAAAACAGAAGACAAAGATGTTAACAAAAAAATGCAAAGATACAAGAACAAACAGAGTTAATGAATAAAATGGGTTTTAAGATTGAGAAGAAGGTAAAATACTTGGGTATAACTGTGACAAATATGCATTGTATGTTATTTCAGAATAACTATGTTAAGATGTGGAATGAAGTTAAAAAAGATATGTCAAGATGGGATAAACTACAATTGTCATTGTTGGGTAGAATATCTGTGATTAAGATAAATGTTTTACCTGGAATTTTATTTTTGTTTCAGACAATACCTGTTTTGACAACTACAAGATGCAAAGGAAAGAGAAGGATTGGACCGATAAGATTTGAAATTATGCTTTGCTGCCTGTTGTTTAGCTCAGATGAAAGAGTTGCTGTTGTTAATAGAAGGCACTTGGAGTTAGAAGGACATGATTTGAGATTTGGGTGGCATGGATATCTATGGTATGATGAAGCTAAGGTTAATGTAGATTTCAAAAATCATTATGTCAGGCAGATCATTCTTAGAGTATAGAATAAACATAAATCTAGGGTGTGCCCGAAAACATCTCTATGGTTATCAGCATGAGAAGCATTTTATAGATGAGAAATGATAAGTAAACATAGTTGGTTAACTTATGATGTACTAGAATTTTCTCAAGGGGATTGTAAAATGAAATGAAGAGATTTGACAATAGAAGGATATATTTGTCAATGGTTTTCTTATGTACAATTATCAGAAAGATTTAAGGCGGATAAAAGATTTTATGGTTTTGAATAAAGCAAGACTAAGTTTGAAATAGAATTATGTACCAATTATGTACCAATGTTATTGCTAAAATGTATAAACTTTTGCTGAAATATGAGGCAGAACAAGTGAAAGAATGAATGATAAAATGGGCTAAAATGTTGGTTATAATATACAAATGGATCAATCGGAAAATATTTGGTTGAAACAATTGAAATTTACATTATGTTCTAGCCTTAAAGAGAATTTTTATAAAATGATGTATCATTGGTATTTGTCACCAGAGAAATTGTCTAGAATGTATAAAGGTACCTTGAACCTTTGCTGGAAATGTGAAGAACATGAAGGGACATTTTATCATGTTTGATGGACATGTAAAAAAGCAAAAAAAAAAAAAAATTGGATACAAATACATACATTAATTCAGAAGATTTTAAAGGTTAAAGTAAAATGGAAACCAGAGACTTTTCTTTTGGGAGTAATGGACACACAACTAGAAAAAAGTCATGGAATTTTGTTTTTATATATGACAACTGCAGCGAGACTATTATATGCTCAAAAGCAGAAAGTTTTGACACTACCCACAATGGAGGAATGGTTGGTGAAGATGATGGAACTTGCAGAGATGCCTAAATTGATGTCCTTGATCAGAGAAAAGATAGTATCAATATTTGTGGCTGACTGGAAACCCTTTATAGACTTTTTGCATGAGATGGGAAAAAAAGCATTTATGACTTGTGGTTTTGTTGATTAGAAAAAAAAGGATAATAGAGAAAAGTGAGCTTTTGTGTAATCATAGTGTAAGAGATAACTTTGTAACCATACTTGTATTTGCTGCAAAGGAAATCAGAACCTTCTTCTTCCTATTTCTTTTTATTCTTTCTTTCTGAACTTTTTTCTCTCTCTTTCTCTCTTTATTTTCTTTATTCTGTATTAGTTTGTGTTAGTTTTTATGTTCTCTTTAAAACTTCTAATAAAATTTATTATTATTTATTATATATATATATAAAGAGATTAGACGCTAGCTACAAAATCAATCATACTCTTTTGGGATGCCCTTGGCAAACTTCCAAAAGATATAAAGAGACTGACTTGTCAAAAGCAATCTGCTCATATTCTACAGGAGAAGGAGAAAACTTAGGCAATTGTCTTGTGGAATTTTATCAGGAATATTAGGCTTAGATAGATTGAGTCACGTCTTTAAACTTAATAAGAATAACATAAAGGACAATTTCAGCTATGGCTACATTTGCTCTCCTTGCCAATTTATAGAACTTTTATCATAATAATTCTCAATATAGCTTTGATTCAAGCTATTTCACCCTGCATTTACGTATTATCCTCCTGATTATGGTTTTACATCTCAAAATGATTCCATTTCTTTTCTATTATTTAGGTACTGTGTCATCATAAACAGTGATCTGGCTGTGCATTGAAAAGATGACCCTCCTCTATTCTGATTGTTCTCAGCTGCAGTATTAACTGGGGTTGTTTGGATAAGGCATAAGGGCTTGTCCTTATAGAAGCTACAACTTCAGTTCAGTGACAGAGGTTCTCTTTGTTATTCAGTGTAGAGGTACACCAACCACTGCCACTGTTCAGCATACTTGTGCTCCACAACTGGCCATGTTCTGCATTGATGGGGTAGCATCCTCTCTTATTCTTTTATATCCTGGGCAATATTTTCATGCAAAAATAGGAGCCAATATAAATAGCAAGCTTGGAGTGAAGTTGAAAGCTGTATCTCATAAACAGAGTGGCTTTCTATTAATATATCATATTATATTTATATGCCTTTCTCTCCAGGGTTATCCTTCCTCACCAGGCACAGACTCCCTACTTATTTCAGCTTAAAATTTGTAACTTTGACATTATGGCTCAAGCTAATCTACAAATGCAAGTAGTAAATCAGATGTTTATCAATTCAATGCAGTGATAGAAATCCGATTTTACTACTTGCATTTCAGTGCAGTGATTAGTCTCAATGGCTTGGTTTGGCTCTGAGGCATCTTCAGTCCTACTTTTCTATTCAGTATTGACTGGATCAACACATATGTCCTGGGACAATCTGCTACTAGTTCTCCACTTTAATGGATAAGGGGAATGGAGGCTGTCAGTCACAGTTTCTCTGTTGTCATACCTCTTCTTTGGAATACCCTTTCCTCTGAAATTTGATTGGCCCCTACTTTGTTCATTGTTTTTTAAATATTGTGGACAGCATCATTCAGAATATCTTTTGAAATATGAATGTTGCCCTCTATTTATTGGTAGCATTTTTAGTTTGCTTTTGATAATATTTCATTGTATTTTATTATTTGTCTTAACTGTTTTTGCTATTTTGATTTGATTTTTATTAATGTGTATCATGGTTGTTTTTGTTTAATTTGGTGATATTGTAAGTTATTGAGAGTCTTTTGATTGCAGTACATAGAAATTGAATGAATGGATAAATAATATATCAATTCCTGTGAAAACCAGCAACGAAAAGTCCACTTTTCATTTTAAGTTTACATTTTAACGATTTGAGTTGTAGTTGCCCTAACTTAGTTAATTCTTGAAAGAACCAGTTTGTTAAAACCCTGTACAATGTCAAACTTAGCATTTTTAAATGGGAGATACATGTGGACAAAGGAAGATAAATTAACAGAAACCATCTTAGATATGGAGGAGAAAAACAATATTTTCTACTATCTCTTAAATCAAAAACCTTCAACCATAGTAATGGGTGGGCAATGTGCAGTGATAAAAATTCCCACCCATCCCACCCATTTTTGTTATTGTACTTGTTCGGATGCTCCCTTCATCTATATATCCAATATCTGGCAGTGACATGCCATGAATTGGTGGTCTGTTTTTTCCTGCCACTTGAACACCTACTGATATATATTTAACTATTTTATTCTTTGGTATATGATTAACCTGAGCATGAAATTGAGCAAACTCAGGGAGGCAGTGAAAGATAGGAAGGCCTGGTGCAATATGGTTCATGGGGTCATGAAGAGTCGGACATGACTTAACGACTGAACAACAACAACAATATGATTAACCTATTAAGAAAATATTTAAAACTTTGCTACCTACCCTAGGGTCTAAGAAAATACTAGAAAAGTACATCTTCATTCATTTGGGTAATTTGATGCCTCCATTATGCCCCTTAATTTAAGAAAAAAAGATTACTTACCCTATGGCATACATGTTATAAAAGAAATGTGTGACCATTAACATAATTCCTCTCCCAAAGACGCAGTATCCTTAATAGGCATGTTATGCTCTGGTTGCATGGTCTGTGGGTACTTGAAAGGGAACGGTTATGAAAACAGTAGCTGGCAATACAGCCATGTATCACGTGACTGGATTTAATTCTTGTAATTATAATTACCACAAAGTCCCTTGTTCTCCTATGACACATTGTTTTCAACTAGTATTGGTTCTGTCAAGAATTGCTACATACCAAATTATATTAGACCTGTGTAACTTTAAGTAAGTTACTCAAATATAGCTATAATGTTATGTATAGCATGAATGTGATATTGTTGTATTTATTATTATGATTTGTCCTCAGAATAATGATTGATTTAGCTTTGGATTGTGCTTGGAAGGAAGGAGGAAAAAAAAAAAAAGGAATCAGCTTCCCCTAGAACAATCTATTTGTTGACTACAACTTATGTTACTCCAATCAAAACAAGACTGTGAATGGCTTACATTCATCAATAAGAAAAATTAAAAAAATAGCCAATTCAACAACATGCAACATTACAAAATTGTCTTTTTCTCCAAGTCCAAGCAAGTTTCTAGTGAAATGCATTCATCCACTTGATCTATGCTGGCACTGGACACAAGTTATGCTAGCACTTATGTAGTCTGAGGATCACTTAAGAGAAAGACTAACATGCCTATATACAGTCTCTCTGTCTCTCTCTTTGCTGTATAATAGCAATCTGCGCCGTCCTTTATAATGTGGTTTCCAAGTCAGCTAAACACCTTTTTATTCAATCTTTTCAGATGGAGCACTGTAACATTTTAAACATGCATGGCAGTATTGTGCAAGACTTTAAGATCAAAGTAAATAGCAAGCTACTGGACTGCAAGGGTTAGTTAATATTTAATTTCTATGTTTGTTTCCACTCTAATGTTCTGTTCTAAAGCATGAATATTTTTCTGACAAGACTTCTCCATCTGTACATTCTTCCTGTTCAGTGTTACTAACTATTGTGGCAGCAAAGGGACGTTGTAGAGTTTATCTACTGACTTTTTGACTCATTGAAACAGAATAATGAAGTTCTCTAGCTACCCAATCCTGTCTATATTTCAGGCTTTAAGCTTATTAAACTACATTAAAAACAACAAAAACAGCAACAATAACAAAACCCTAGCTTTTTATTTTTAGAATTTTACATCCAAGATTCTGTATGGGCATGTATATAGGTGCATTCATAAAAAAAAGGTTTTAAAAAATTAAAATTACCATTTCTTTTAGAAAGGTTCACACATGATATTATATCAAACTAAGTAGCAATATAATAGCTGTATGAGACACAGATCTCTCAAGGAGTTTCTGGCTAGCATTTTTGTGCTTGGCTTGTTGACATTAGCTAGCCAAATGCTAACTGTTGCTGTACAGCTCTTTCTCTCAGCTACTGTTAAGAAAAACTCAGCATTATTCTACTTTTTGTAAAGCAGTGAGGTGTGCCATTGGTATACATTATAGGACTATGAATGCAACAAATATTGCAATGAGAATGGAAGATGCTGAACTCATCTCAGGATTGCGGAGAAATATTTTGATATCTCTGGCCAAGGATTCTGATTTTATTAAAGAAATGTTTTTCAATAGGCAAATTCTTTTAAAAGAATGTTAATTTGCTATTTGGGAATCAGAGCTTATTTTCTCCTTGCTCCTTTCTTTGGGAGTGAGTTCTTCAAGTTGTGTGTCTATGGAAATGCTCAAAGTTTTTGAAGAACGCTGAGTCAGAAGATCAAGCCTGAGATCTGCAACAACATTTTTGAGTGTAGACACATCTCCTTAGAAGTCTTCTCTGGGAATCTGAATTTTGAGATACTGTACTGATTGGAGTGTTAATACAATGAGCTTTCAGTTAATGTTCCACCTGTATATATGTGTAAATAAACCCTGTTTTATGGAAACTCTCTTTTCAAGAAAACCAAACCTATGTAATATGCTGAATTTCTCACCACTCAGAGAATTAATGTGGAAATTTGAACAGCGAGAATAGAATAAACATCTTTACCTGTGTGGGAGCCTGAGGTTAGCTGTGGTTCTTTGATTCATGTAAAATAATGTTTGGGACGCACATTTTCCTTTCTACGTGACTCAGTGAGAAACAGAGTTGCATTCATGGTAAACACAATTGCCATGTCAGGATGCTTTCTACATAATGCTCTTCACTTCCAAGTTTAAACCATGGATAATGCAGAAGATCCTACCTTCTAACATTATGGCAGGGATAGGGAGCCTGTGGTCTTCTAAAAATGTTACTTCTAGAAAATCTCACAATTGTCTATGCAATATTGGGAGTTCAACAGTATCTGAAGGGTAAAGAAGGAACTCTTTGGATAAGTTATGATGACACGGTGGATATTTAATCCTTTCTGATGTGCATGCTTTTTTTTATTATTATTAAATCACCTCATCCCCAAGTACTATTCACTATGAAATGAATACAAATATAAAATGATACTGCATAAATGATTAGTACTGTACAAGATGCTCAGGATCAGAACTCTGCATCAGGATAATCATTTATTTATTTATTTATTTGTTTGTTTATTTAATTTCTATAGCCACCCATCTCAATCCAAGTGACTCTGGATGGTGAACAATTTCAATAATTAAAACCATTAAAACAGTCACAAATTATACATATAGGCAGCTTACAGTTATCATAAAAATTACATAAAAATCAACAGTGCAACCAGGTAACGGGGCCCTTAACACTTTCAGGACCCCAGGTTCAGGCACATAGCCAGGTTTTTAAAGCCTTACGAAAGGCTGGAAGGGTTGGGGCTGTTCTGAGCTCCAACAGAAGAATGTTCCAAAGGGCAGGGGCTGCTGTTGAGAAGGCCCACCTTCTGGTCCCCGCCAGCCATCATTCCTTGGCTGACAGGATCTGCAGCACCCCCAATCTACTAGACCAAATTGAATGGGCAGAAACTATTGGGATATACTTATACTAAACATATACTTTCACCGTAGCTTTCTCATGGATCTTTCCTCTAAAGAGTCATGACCTCTGTGGCCATAATATCTTCCTTGTCTGTGTAGGGCTAACTCTGCCATCTGAGCTACCTTTTTGTATAATCATAGATATATTTGGAGTTGAGAAACTTTTTTTTTTAAAAATGTAGTGGTTCTTTACAGAAAGTAATCAAGCTGTGCAGTTTGTTACTACCAGACATACTGATGACCACCAATTTGAATGGCTTAAAAAAATTACATATACACATTCATAATAATTATATCAGAGATACCATAAAGATATCATATCCAGTTGCTATAGCTCATCTGTATATCAGGCAGTACATTTCTCAGTATTAGTTGCTAGGGAATGTAAGCAGAAAGATGGTCTCTTATTCATATCTTCTTTGTGAACTTTTCATAAACATCTGGTTGATCTCTGTGAGAACAGGAAGCTGCAATAGAAAGGTCCTTGTTCTATTCCAACTGGCTTATCTTAAGCTGGATATACTCATGTAATTTATCCTGCTTCCATTTTCTTCCACCCTTATCTATTTACTGACAAACAACTTCCTTATTACTGAAATCACTAAAGAGAAGTATAAAAGAGTAATTTAGTGTGAACATGGCTGCACTGATGTGATGCTGGATGAGAATTTATGGCTGTTTTCTGTACATTAATAAACCTTTTCCCCTATATTTATTTCTGAAAAAACAACAATGATCTTTGATTCAAAAGGCACTGATCCTAGATAGTTTTAGGGACAAGAAGATGTAAAGCTTACCTATCAGGCTATGAAATTCATATGTTATTGCTATATAATAATATTAATCATATCAGTTAATACATAAATTAACGATAAACCTAAAGTGCGGTTTTTAATTAAGCTGTAATTCATGCTTCCTTTGTGAAAGGTTATTCAGTGCCAGGGTCCTGCCATGATGGCTTTCATTAAGTATCTTTATAGATCCCATTTTTAAAATGGTTAAATCAATAGACTCAGACCACAGGTGTATTTTATATATTATGCAAGGCTAACCTTCACAACTCACTGATACACATACCTTTTTAAGGTATGTATTGGTCATATCCAGTATTTGCATTTTTAGATGTATCCTTAAAAAACAAAAGCATGCCTAAAAAGATAATGGCACAGTTCAGATATAACCATTTTGTCTCCTAAAAATAGTTCAAATTGGACTAAGATTGAACATTTGCCAATGTTTTCTCCCTTTTACATTCAGTTTTATATAAAATGTATGGGTTGGTTAAACTATACTTTCTTGTTGTACATAAATTCAGAAACTGTAGAATAAATTGTAACTCCAAACTTAGCTTGCAAATCAGGGCCAAACTGTTATTCATTTTAAACATACCTCTTTAAAATCAGACTTAGGTGGAATCACAATATATTGAATTTTTACTGGTTGAAAGATTCAGTTTCTATCCCTAAATGCCAGATATGAAGCAGCGGTATCCAGATGCATGCCTCTACAAGAGGCGAGCATGGACGCAACACTACATGCACCATCTTGCCTGTTTTGATTTGTGCAGTGGGCACAGATGATTTGAAGCATAATTCAAAGCCTATAGACAAAGATTTGGATCACACTATGACACTATTGTCATTTGCTTAACCATGCCATATTGAATAACTGATAGTTCGTATAGCACTAAATTAGAAGCGTTTAACCAACCATGTTGGCCGTGATCATAACTGAACAATCCACATTTATGGTTCTGCATAATGTGAACCTGGATTGATGATTCATACAAAATATTTCTGAAAATGATCTGCATTACCCCACCATTTTCTCTACATTTTGCCCTTTGTTACCCCTTTTCAGTTGTCCATCACAAAGCTCTAGTGTTAGGAAAATATCTCAGTTTTATACCTTATGGTATTCTTATACTGAAACTAGATTCTGTTAAACATGCTCATCTTTTGTTGTTGCTAACATTAACCATATACCCTCAGAGCAGTGGCGCTGACGGCAACCATGTTTACTAAGAGCCTGAGGTCAAAAGGAAGTTTGAGACTTCAAATCAGTGCATCAATTGACAATATAATAATATAATAATGCTGCATCTGCACGGCCATCTTTTCTTCACTAGATCACAGGGAGCTCTTGGTCCTAGCATGTTCTTATGTTGGGTTCAAAGTTGTGTGCTAATTTCTGTAAATTATATATATAAAAATATAAAATGAAATGCTTGAATAGTGATTTTTTTTTCACCCTACAAATATGTTCACACTGAAAGTTTTCCTTGATAGGAAAATAACATGCAGTACATGAAAATGAATTAAAATGAACGTAAAAATGCTAGAGAACATGACACTAGTCAAAATCATGCTGTTTTCATAAATGTATAGAAGTGGGGATTGTTTCAAAGGTATACTGGAATCCTGAGTTGTAAATATGGATTCAAGCTATGTAAATAGCTTGCAGCTACACAAGCTGCACTCTTCCTCAGCAGTACTGGAAAATTCAGTGTCTCCCATGCTGGAAAAGCACTCACCCCACCCTTGGAGCAATGTCCCTCTGTATTCCCAGCAGTGGACCATTGGAAAGAAACTCTGATGACTAAAGGTCAAAGATCCTTGCAGGTTTCCTTTATTCACCTCTCATTTTCGTTGCTCTGGACCTTCTCTATCAGGGTCTGAGAACAGGTATAGGCAAAACATTGATTTCAAGCACTATTTCAACCTGTTCTTACAGTGGCCAAGATGCATTTCATGGGGTGACCTTGAATCTATGCAAACCACCCTCTTTTTGAGAAAGGAAAATTATTTCAAATCCAGCGTGGATTTGAATTAGTGGCCATCCAAGCTGTTTCTGACTGTTCTGCAGACTGGAACACAAAGCTGTTTTTCCTCCATTTGGGGGGATGTGAGGAAGCATTGCCCACAGGGAGAATCAGAATCCCCTTGTGTATGTATGACAGGGAGTGTTCCCCCTCTAGCTTCCTTAGTCATGCCCTTGGCTATTATCCAATTTGTTGCATTGACTATGCCATAGACAGAGACTGTGTTTGCATGACACATTGAACACAAACAATTAAACTATGTTTTAGTTATGCTTTTGATTAATGCATAGTTCAGCATGTCATGCAATTCCAGAAAATGGGATAATTGAGGAAACCATGATTCATTTAATCATGGATAAACATGTCACACAAACATAGCCAGAGTAATGTAATGGACATGGCCCTGTCACACAGCTGTCCGTTGCCTGTGCTCTCCTGGAGTACTTTAGTGGCATTTCCAGGGATGCTATGGAGACCACTGACATTTGTAATGTTATGATTGTATTTTCTGAGTGAGATGCTATTCTGTTCTGGACTGGGCTCTCATCAAAGACAAGAGTTATTTCACTAGTACTGTATCTCTAGACCCAACACAATGTTTATGAAAGATAGGAAATTTAATGGCAACATTTCAGCGCACATTTATATTCATGTCATTAATCAGTATTGCTAACATGCACTGAATAAGGGGTGGTTGTGACTGGTGCGTCGCCCTCGAGCAGATATAAAGCAAACTATGTAAAAAAGCATAGTGTCCAAATCTACAAATTCATTGAATGGCTGTGAGGAACCACATTATTAAAATGCATTTTGCTCAACTCAGCTTTTATTTTGATAAACTGCTTTCAGCAGTTGACATTTTGGAAATAAAACCCATTTCTCTTTCAGTTTATCTCCCTACTTTGCAGGTGTAGTCCCATTACAACCCCCCCCCCCCCCAAAACTAAACGATAAACGTGGAGCAACTGAAGAGGTTTCATACAATTTCTAAAGACGCTATAAGGGTTTTTCACGTGTTGAGAAAAGCGATATGAAAGCAATGATGGATGGATGGTTAGCCGAATATAACCTCGGACACGCAGCGCCGTAAGAAATGCCGGAAACACCTTTTCTACACCCCTCCCATCCGACGGTGACTTCAGCGGCCAAGGACGATGCGTGATTTCGGGGCGTGGCCGCGTGCTCACCTTGGTTTACGGAACAATGAGACGGGCGTCGCTGTGGGCGGGGCTAAACGATTTCCATCTCTCGGAGTGGTGAAAAAAAAAAAGGGGGGGCTACTAGGAAGCAATGCGGCTTAGCCCGGAATCGGATTATAGTCCCATAGACGGCCGCTTCCTTGTTTTCCACCTGGGATACGTGAAAGGGCTGGAGAGGGCGGCTGCGGGGGCCCTTTGTTTGTAAACAGGTGCGGTGCAAGTTGGAAGCCCTCGCGAGCTGCCCTGAGACTGACTGCGACGGCCACGGAGGTGGCTCGTTACCGCGTAGCGCCTGGTGGTTGCAGACCGCGCGGCGGCTGTTTCGTTTCATAGATGATCCTTCTCTTTTCCTGCCACCCCCGCCTCCTCCTTTCCCTCGGAGGCTGGTTCTGCTGCTCATGACGTGCCTCTCTCGCTGAGCTCGCAGCCCTCCCGCCCTCCAGCTCGCTCACTGCTGCTGAGGCTGCCTTGCACTATTATTATTGCGATTATTGTTATTAATTACTTTCCCCTTCCCCGCCACCGCTTTCCGAGGCGGCCTGATTTCTTTTTCTTACAGCTAGAGAACAGGGGGGGGGGGGGGGAGAAGAACGAGGGAAGAAAGGCGCTGCATTGTTCTACCCCGCCTCCATTTATTTTCTATTTGCAATTTTTTTTATTGCAAGGAGGCTCGAAGAAGCCCTTGATTCTCCTCGCCAGATGAACCTCTCCTCGGCCAGCGATACATCTTGACTCCGGATTACTCGGGGGGAAAAAAGGTTAGCCATGGCGTCGATTCCTCCCCTCCCGTCCCTCCCCTCCCCCGAAGTACCCCCATGACACCTCCCGTCTTTTGCTTTTCCTTTCTTCCCACTTCGCCTGCTTTCCCACCGCGTCCGACGGGACTGATCGGTAGACGCCCCAGCCGTGCGGCGCCGCGGTCTCGCTGGAGCTCGCAGGGCTGCGAGATCACGTGGAGGTCTCGGTGGAATTCGGCGTTTGCGGGCTGCGCGGGGGGCGGGAGAGGCGAGGGATCTGCTCGCGCGCGCCGCGCCTTCCCCCCAGTTTCATAAATTCGACTTCTCTGGTCTGTCCAACTTCCCAGGTAACATTGTTCTCCTCCGCTCTATCGCTGTTATTGTTAGCGTTCTTATTTTATGCTCGCTTTCCTCTTGATCTTCATCTCACGCCGCCTTTGGCTCGTGCGGAGCCCCCATATTCCTCCCTTCCAGAGAGGGGTGTGTTTCTTTCTTTCCTCGGTGCGGCGAATCAGCGTTGTTTCTCCCCTCGCGTCTCTGGCCTTCATTGGCTGCCGGTTGCTGGAAATGGGGGTGGGGAAGGGAATCGGAGCCAGGCATTCAGGTGTACTTGTGCCCTGTTGATCTTTAATACCTTTTGTTTTTAAAGTCAGCTTGAACTTCTCCCCCCATCCTTTGAGAATTGAAACCCTAAGCCTTTCTCCCCCCCCCCCACTCCTGTCCAATTTACATTTCCCTTGCCTCTAGACCTCGAGGTTTAGGAAGGGGTTGGAGTAGCCGAGGGGCGAATTGGGTTGGAGAGAGCGAGCGCCAGCTGTTTGGTTGCTTCCGCGAGTTTCTCCCAGTCTCCCAGAAAGTCGATCCCAGGGCAAATCGCGCATTGTTCCTGCAGCCGTCTCTCTCCGAGTGCCCCACTTTCTTTTCCAAATATTCGAAAGGTGCGGAGCTGTGCCCAAGCGGCGTTCAATTTTCATTATAAAAAACACTCCTTTCCCGTGTATGATGCGGGGCCGTCTTGACTACTCAGTAGCTGAAACCGGAGCGAAGAGAATGGGTGTTGATACTGAAAAAATCTCGGTTTAAAGAGTTCTGCGGTTTCGAGGGGTACTTTTCTAGATGTAAGCTATCCAGATTGCTTTTCGTCCAGCCGAAGAAAAGAGAGGGTATGGGCCACCTCGTTGTGTGGGATAGCTATGTGTGCATGTTCTTGTCTTTGCATACTCAGGCAGGTATGAGCGGGTGGCCTCCCTCACCGCAGGGTCTGGTGGCATTGGAAGCGAATTCCTCGTTTTCCGTAGCCGAGAGAGACTGGGAAGCGGAGGTTGGCTGCCACGCCCAAATTCCAGGCTCTTTGGTGGTCGCGATGGGCAGCCGCGATCTGTCCCAGGGCTTCCATCTCCATTCTCGATTAATCATTCGCTTTTGGAAAGACACCCGGTTTTTCTAAGGTTGAATGGTTTTGGTTGGACGTTTGAATACTTTTGATGGATAGCTGTAGTTAATTTCTGAGAAATTCTGTGGACCCTCTAAATAGCATAATGGTCATCCTCATAATAGAGCTTTGATATAACTGACAGCCCTGGAAGGTTCTTTTGGTTGTAGAGTCCTTAAAGGAAAAGCTACTTACTTGTATACAGCAGGAAGCCTGAGATTAATTAAATAAGATTAGATTAACTAACATTAAGATAATTTAAGATTGCTTATTTACATGTAATTCCCTATTGAATTCAGTGGCACTTTCTTTCCAATAAGATTGCAACCTTAAATTGTAATCCTAGGGATACTTGTGAGAAAAATTCTATTGTACTTAATATTTCCAGTTATACATAGGCATAGGATTATTTTTTCATGATTTGCTCCAGTGATGCAGGAGCCAGGGTCTATTCATGATCATGAAGGTTCTGATTTTTGTAGATTTATGGAAGGAAAAGAGGACAGGAAAAGTGCCAGCTCCTGTTATTCACTGTCCACTGAAACAGAAAACTGCTGACTCTTCTGCTTCAGACCCATAAAGCAGAGATACGTTTGGAAATCTTGCTTTGATATGTGAGTTGATGAATGCAATACCACCAAGATGAGTGGTAGTAGATTAGTCACTATGTAACAGGAGAACAGATTTGGAGGGTTGTGCTGTAGGAAGTTGCTTAGAAGAAAGAAAATGGTAAGTTGATTAGCAAATGGCAATTCATGCCTTCCTCCCTTCCTGTTGCCTTTTGCCACTTGAAGCACCAGAGGCTCCATCTTGTATCTATGAGCTTATTGAACTCTAGGCGATCTGCATGTATTTTCTTGAAGAGACCCAAACCTCTGAGCCCTCAGACAGAAATTAGATGACTTTTCTGCAGCACGTGCCTGTGAATGTATTCTCAACTGTTTCTTCTGTAAATGTTTTTATTGGCTATGGATGATGTGCAAGATGTTTCTTAAAAAGACCTCTTATCGATGCAGTTTGTGCTATTGAGAAAAGACTGAATATGAATTAAACCTACTACAGATCAGCAAAGAAATTAAATCACTGACATTTGCTATCATGAAAAGCGACCATGTGGAAAATGACTATGAATTTTGGATTTTGTGTTTTAGAAAGCCTGGAGGTTATGTAAATAGAGTGAAGGAAAATGGGTATGTGTGCATGTATGTGTACATGTGTGTGCAGGAAAATCAGCTGTGGGTATTATTGCTGAACTGAAGTACTTCTTTCCTTGATTCAGTGTAATTCAAGGCCTGCTGATTTTCAGAAGTCTCACTTGCATAAATTGTTAAAGAATATTGAGTGGGTCCTTGCATTTTTTTTTCTTGTTGGTTTCTTCAATATCATTGTATGTCAAAATGTGGATTCTGGTGATAGTTCTGTGGATTATGTTTGATGAACATAAGCAGTATGCTCTGAACTTCCTCCTTTAACATTTATGTTTATAATGCATTTTTTAAAATATAGTTTGAAGCAGAGGTTTCAAACATTTTCCTTGCTGTATAATTTCTAAGTGTTTAACCAGACTTATAGTAGGATATCATAGAAGATAAAAGGCGAACGTGTTTTTTTTAATTACTTGGAGCCCATTTCTTTAATTAACTAGTTATCTTCCTTTTTTGCATTAAGCTCCATACTCTGTGTAGTTTTTCCAACTTATTTGTTTGCTGTAGGGGGTATGTTTAATCATGGTCAAGGTTGGATCTTCAGTCCAGACG
Organism: Liasis olivaceus; assembly: GCA_030867105.1. Classification (NCBI taxonomy): domain Eukaryota; kingdom Metazoa; phylum Chordata; class Lepidosauria; order Squamata; family Pythonidae; genus Liasis; species Liasis olivaceus. Next base: position 176,266,822 of record CM061350.1, on the reverse strand, counting down.
TCTTTGTGTATTTTAATGTAATGATATGGTTTCAGTTTTGATTCTGTAGTAGGAAGATAGAGATTTAAGTATTTGAGGTTATATAGCACTGACAACTTAAGAGGAAGTTTCCAAACCTGATTTGGAAAATGATCCCTGTGGCACTTTCCTGCAGGCAAGACAATATCATGAAACAATAGGTTTGGGCAATTTGGTTACATGTAAAAATAATATTTCAGGGAAACTCTTTCTATTGCATAGTTTTGATGTGTAGTGCAACCTTACACATAGTTACTAAAAAAAATGAGCGGTGATGTCCAGTACAAGTGTGCATAGAATTCCAGCCTAAATTAGTAAAGATGAGATCTCTCTCTGTATTCCAGTTAGCCAGAAACATTGGGTTTCACCATCATTTATTTGTGAACTGCTACAATTTGCAATTTTATTATTGATCTGTTGTGGGCATTTGGGTGTGGTTTGATTGCCTTTGATCTACTTGCTGGCTTTGTCTTTGACTCTCATTTTCCTTTCATGTCTATGAACTCATTTTAAGACTTATGAAAAACTTTTGTAGAAAAACAAAGGGGAAATTGAATTGACAATTTGGTTAAAAGTTATGCATTCACTTTTAAATGATGCCCAATGTATCTTTGATGTTACTGTATATACTGATCACGTGGCATTTCCTTTTTTTTTTGGTGACTTGCTTTTCTGAAAGCCAATAGTTATTGTCCCATCTTTTCTCTGGTTCAGATGGTGTAGTATTGCTCTGCAAGAAAGGATTTATTGTAACAGTGTTTGTAGCAGTGACTTTTTTGGTCTTCAGAAGAGTTAACGCTTAACAGCTTGAGTGAAGAAAAAAAATCTGGTTATAGTTTACATGTTCAGAAATAGACATCTTGCAGTTTCTTTCTACTTGCCGTTGGTAGTCTGGAGCCAGAGTGTGTGTGTGTTCATGCATCTCTCCTAGGTACATTGGTTCTAGGATGAGCTACGCGTCACTGACTGCTCCATTCTTAGCATAGTACTATTTGATAAAGACAGCCCTTGGCGGTAGTTTTTCATAACACAGACCTGCCTTAGAAGAACCTTCCCCAGTCAGTAGGCACTGAGATGTCAGACTACAGCTTCTGCTGTCCTTAATGAACAGGTTTGTCGGCTGCATTGGGTAGAAATAATAGGAGCTGCAGTACAAAACATCTGGATTATTCTACCTGTCACTCCTAATTCTTCTACAGCAGTGTGTTTGGGCAGCATACAAATATCTCTATTTTTAAAAGTCAATCTATAAACAACCCAGATTCTCAGGCATCTTCCCAATGCATACTTTTCTCTTTCCATTACAGAAAAGGCGTTTGTAGAGTTTCTGCATGTATGAAATTAACTCTGTCCCTGGTTGCCTTCACTGCTTTTGTTGTGAATGAAGAATAGGAGCTGCTGCAGTAAGCATTACTTGTGCTTTCTCTTCCCCAGAGATTTATCTTTCTGTGTAGTGTGTGTGCTTCCCTTGTGCCTTCTTTGTCAGTGGGACCATTGATGGCAGCAAAATATTTCTCAGCTCTGTCTGCAATTGCTGGGTTACATTTATTGCTTTAACAGCAAGTTTGGATAGTAATGGAGGCATTAAATCAGACATATTCTATAAATAGGGGTGAAACATTCACAATAATTACTGCTGCAGCGGGTACACATACATCTTGAGGAAGGGGTGGATTGATGCCGGGTGCTCTGTAGGCTGCCTCTGTATTGGTTTGTACAAATTGCTGGCTAATAAAGCCCTTGATTCTAAGAGGTGAAAAGTAGAGTATCTTCCTTTTATCACCCTCTCTGCAGAACAGCAGCAATGTCTGTATATCTCTTTTTACTGACCTCAGTGTTTCCCAAGACTTTACCTAATGAAAAAGGTGAATTTTGCATCATCAGTTTCAGTGGGACTAGATTGCCATGATTAAAACTGAGATGGCTAGCCATGGGCATTTGATCCATTGGCAAGAGAATGCCTTCCTTTTATTCTTTTTTTTCCCCCCCACATTTTTTTTTAAACTATAAATGTCATTTGCAGACTTAATTCTGATTTCTGCCTTTGGAAAACATCTCTTGATGTGACACAGCTAAAGGGCTGGAAGTTATGGTGCTACAGGCGTTGGCTTTGAGATCTCTTTCTTTGAATTTGGCAAGCTGTATGATTTAGCTTTGCCTTCACTTTTTACTTTTTGTGAAATGAAAATGTTAATATTTTTCTGCCTCTGGGGGAATGCTAGGACCTTTATATTTGTGCATATATTTCAATATATCTAATAGATACTTTGTGCTATAACTTTAAAGAAGAACTTTAAAAAGATGGACTGTACATCTTTTAGATGTCGTTATATTCCCTACCTCTTTGGAGATGCAAATTCATTTTCAATTCAGCAGTATTGCTCCAAATCCAGAGCCCTGTGTGTGCTCTGATATACAATGAGGACCTCTCCATTCAGTTCAGTGAAGGAAACCATGTTTGTACATCTGCCATTGCCCCTTTCTTCCTTTGCTTATGCAAATGAAGAATTGCTGTTGGAGCCCCATGTTCTGGGGTGATTGTTTGAAATGCTGACATCAAAATAGAGTAGACACAAAGCAGACAGAACTTCCCCCCTGAACTGTCCTGTTGAAAATCTGTGCCATGCATATAAAGTTTGCTACTGTGCAAAAATATGAGTGTGCGAATATGCATCTGCTAGGTTTAGCTGAACAGCCATTGTTCTGATTGGAGCAGCCATATATCTGTCTGTTAGGGGGGTTCCATTGTATAGCAGAAGAAAGAGAATCCGCTACTCAAAACAATGTTGCCCCTAATGTTAATCTTCATAACTGCTTGCTTGCAGAAACAGGTGGTAGAGGCAGGGATATGTGTGCATGTAGACAGTGAGTTGGGGGAAAGATGGTTAGCTCTGCTCTCTTCTTAAAGCAATAGAGACAGATGATGAGTTTCATCTTATGAAACAGTACTTCAGTAGTACTGCTAAGCATTTCTTTGAGTTTCTGCATAGTAAGTCCTTTTTCGGATAGCAAAAAAGTCTGGATCCCCTCTTTACCACCATGTGGTTTCCAAGAGGTTCTCTATATAACTACATGTAAAACATTTTGTAGTACCTTATGCATGTATGCAGTCATAAATGCATAAAAGTGAATGCTTACAAACCTTAAGCACTTTAGTACTGCACTTAGGATTGTAAAGGAACAGCTATATTGGTACGTTCACATGCTGGCTGGGGAATTCTGGGAGTTGAAGTCCTCTCATCTTAAAGTTGTCAAGGTTGAGAAATACTGATGTACACTATAATTCTTGAGTGTGATACAGCATTCCATAAAGAATATTTAGCACTGTAACTTCAGTTTAGATCGTTGGGAAGGCCCTAGTGTTGTTTCTGTTCAGAATTTCATTTTGACAAATAAGGCCTAAGTCAATAAGTTCTTCAGTCTGCTGGCCAGTACCAAATGAGCTCTTCATGTGTAATCTCGTCTCTCTATTGATTACTGCAGGAATTTCCAGCTTTTTTGGGACTTTGAGAGGATATTATAGACATATTCATAAAATGGTTGCCACAGTGGAAATGGTCACTCGCACAGTACTCATTGTTCAAAAGACAAACTGATGAGGTAGGTGAACACACTTCCAAACAGCACTTGGGATTCAGGCTTCTTTTATATTTATTTTTTAAGAACACCTCTAAGATATTGGTGGTGGAGTAGGGAAGAAGACTGGAAACATCATTGCACATAAAGATTATGCATGAGTCTAATGCTTTGCTTTGCAACATTCCAGTTTCCCATTTATTTAATTTTTAATTAAATATAAACCAGAGAAAAACAGCTGGGATATAAAACCTGCTAGGCAAGAAAAAAGGATTCCATAGGCCCTCTGGTACTGAGGGCTTATTGTAAGTTTGTTTCAGTCACCTATAAAGTGGGAAATACAGGACATGCATGCCTGCTGTGGATCAGATGGGAATGTGGATGCAATGCACAGGGTGGAAGAATCTCTTAATGTGGAAAGGAAATGTTTTTTCTTCATCTTCTTCCCTCTCTCCCCCCCCCCACTTTATCTTTTTAAAAATTTGAATAGAGGAGAGAGAAAGGCTTTTTTTTTTGAAGCTTCAGTAGGGGCTCATAATGAATTCATGACACCCCCCGCCCCCCCCCCCCCCCCCCCGGTCCTGCCTTATGATCTGCCTGCTTCTGATGTGACACCTTTCAGTGGATATTTTTAGCTCTGGTTTTTTCCCCTCTTCTCTCCTGCAGGATTTTGAAAGGAACTGCATCTTAGCAGCATAAAAGAGAGTCATTTCATGAAAAGCTTGGGTATTGGAGGGGACCTGGGAAGGCCCCCTCATACATACATTTCAGCGTGATCTCTTAGACTAACATTATTTCTTGCAATTAATGCCTGTGAAAAACACTACTGGTTCATACAGATGCAGCCAGGTGGGAACCCAGTCAAATCTGCTGTTTGTAGAAAAGCATCTGAATTTGGAGGGATGTGAATTTTGAAGGCAGAGGAGGGGAAATACAAGACTAGGTCCCTCCTTCTCCCTCTCCAGTATTCAGAGGCTGTCGTAAAAAAGAAGAGTGATAGATGCTGTTGCTGAAAGGGCAGCATTGGTTATTTCTGATTCTGTGCTGGGGGTGGCAATGGATTTGAATGAACAATGGAAGCAATTAAAGTGCTCTGATTAGATGTATTATTGATTTGTCATAATTTCTAATGGTAAGAGGTTCTATCAATACTGAAAAACCTGAGAAGAAGTCTGGGTATTCTGGACTTCTTTTATTTTTTCTCCCCATCCCTGGGTTTGGTAAATTTTGCAGTCAGGAGGAGCTTGGATAGACATTGTTGAAGATGCTTTAATTTAGATTCTTGCTTTGAAGAAGGGGTTGAATTTAATAGCCTAAGTACCTCCTTCCAACTCCATTATTCTATGAAGTGTACTTAAGCCTTAAAATATCTTTTTAAAATGGGAGGTCTTGTTCTTTTCTGCTGGAGAGAGATCAGAATGGGTGTTCCATGTATTGCTTGAATGTTTGTGTCTAAGGGCTGTCCAGATTTGCTGTTCTACTTTCCATGCTCCGAAAAGACCTTGCGTCTGGGCATTTCTGGAAGTAGTAATGCTGTGATATAAAGTAGGGCTGATATAGTGCAAGCCCCATTGAAAACAGTTGAAAAAGGCAATAGTGATAGCTGGATTTAGTTTGGGGCAGTTAAGACAGGAACCACTACAGGGGATTGTCCTCCTTGATTGCATTGGGTGGTACAAATGCAGTGTTGTCCAAACTTGGCCACTTGGCATGGCTGGCTGGGGAATTGTGGGAGTTGACGTCCACTCATCTTAAAGTGACCAAGTTTGGACAACACTGTACAAATGGAATCGTTATTTGCACTAGGAATACTAATAAAAAGTGTCCAACCTGGAGCCTTAGGAATATGCTAAACTGTACAGCTACTTTAAAAACTGTTCCTAATCTTCCGCTATATATGCTTTGTGGAACTTACCCACATGTTAAGAGCATCTTTAGATATCATAATTCTTCCATTATCTGGAAGGTTGTAGAACAGACTTGTTTTTAAATATTGTAGTGGATATTATACATGTGCCTTTGAGAATGTAGTAGGTTAATGCTACTAATGCTAAAATGATAACAATTCTGATTTTATTAAATGTGAAGATATATTGTTATTGCTTGTGCCCTGTAAACTAAAAGATCAGAATCTGAACTTCTCCAGTTGGTTTCATATTTACTAGGTTTGGTCAAGACACTTGGTGTTGTTTGAAATGTGTTAAAGTTTTATTTTGTTAGGTTTTCCATTATGTTGGAGAACTTTCATTGAGTGAGGAGCCAGTGCTGGAGACCAAGCATATGCTTTAATTTTGTTGTCAGAACAGAATTTCAGACTTAACAGAACAGTGCTACAGTCCCTGTCAAAATTGTTGTTTCTCTTATGCTAGCCAGGAATTGGAAGCTAAGAACAAATCATAATTTTTATCCTGACTTGCTAAGATGGGAATAAACTAGATTTTCCAATTTCCACATTTCTTGGCCAGGCTGAGTGCATTTAACTGTTCCCATGGTGTGAGTGAGCAATGGGTGCTATTTGTTTATAGAAAGTCAGAATTATGGTTCACCATAATATCACCATAGATTATGGTGAACTAGGATCCCATTATGATGAAAATCTCAGAGAACAGTAAACTTTATATTCTAGTAGCACAGAACTGGGCAGTGTTTAGAGCTGATTAAAAATGTACAGTTGCAGAAGAGTTCAATTTTGTTCTTTTTTTGATGAGTCAGATGAATTGTGGCACGGCGGTATTTTTGCCATATGATTCAAGAAGCTACACCTTTGCCCTTTTAGATCTGTCTGGAACAGCCTTTGAGCAAACAGGTTTTAATAAAAAAAATTGCCTGGCTCCTATGACAAATAAACAGAATAAGGAGCCTATGTGAAAACATTTTGGGACTAGGCTGCCTAAATGTTTAGGATTTGCTAAGAAATACTAAACGAAGAATCTGAATTGTTGCCTTGTCTATTCTGGATTAATCTCTTCTAGTGCCTTGATTACAGATAGCTTGTTTGACTCTATAATAGAGGGAGAATATCAAAGCATGTTTTCACTGCTAGATTTATCCAGAAATCTGATAGAGTGGCACATGTTTGAATTTGATACAGTTCTCCCATTCATTTCCTTTTCATGCTTTAGTGGGTAACATTGATAGGTCTGTCATCAAACCTGCAGATGCCTGCTTGCAGATCAAAATAAAATGTTATGCTGAGCAACATTTTCACTGTCCTGATTTATATTTTGTAAATCAGTATTTTTCCAGAAAAAGATGGAACTGCTGATCCAGTCAAAGATGAGTTTGCAGTTTCCATTTGTAACTCTGCTTTTTATTGTCCAAAAGGAGATCAGTCTGCAGATTCTGACTTCAGCCATTTTTGGAGTAGCTTCCCAGGGGCTCAACTCTGATTCCTCTTTGATTGCAATCCTAGGACAAACAGCAAAACCAGGGAGACAAAGCCCATTGACTGCTGTAATACATAGCTGGATGGCTGTGTTCAGCTTGGTGGGTCCCCCCCCCCCCCCCCTTTATGCCTTCAAGTCAGTGCTAACTCCTGGCAGCTGCCTGGACTGCCCTGCAGTTTTCTTGGCAAGATTTCAGAATTGGTTTGTCATTGCCTGCTTCCTAGGGCTGAGAGAGAGTGACTGGCCCAAGGTCACCCAGCTGGCTTGGTGCCTCAGGTAGGACTAGAATTCAGTCTCCCAATTTCTAGCCTGGTGCTTAACCACTGCACCAAACTGGCTCTCCAGTTTGGTGCTTTACAATTAGATTATCTTTGTGGAAAAAGAAAGTGGACAGGATTTCAGCAATTTTCCTTTGGTGCTTCTTCTAATAGTGGGAAGAACAAACACTTAGAGGGTGACTTGACTTTGATCTCTAACTCTTGCTGGTGTTATATCTTCTTCTGATTTCCTTGCTTATTTCCTGCTCTTCTACATCTAATTTCATGAGAATAAAGATTGCTGGGGAATTGAAGGAGCTGAAACAGGATGCTCTAAAAATATCTGGGATGCTTTAATTCACTGGTAAGTTTGACTGTTTGTCTGATTTGAGTCTGATTACTCAGTAGCTGCATTCATATCTTGTGCCAAGCCATAATGTCTTTTGCTTGGTTTTGGCTTATCATGTTGTATGAATTCAGCCACTGGGACTTTTTCAACAAACTGTGGGTAACACAATCCATGGCTTAGTGAGATATGTGAATCTAGCCAATTATTCATGTTATTAGTCATTCCGTGGCAGAGACAACACATCTTGGCAGTTATCAAAAGGAGCTGTCTGCTAAGCATAATAGCCCTGGAAGATAATCAGGTGCGGTGTTAATTGCAGGTATACAGTGATGAAAGAGACACTTGTTCACCCACTCTAATGAGATAGGAAGACTGATAGGCAGAGCCATCTTCTTCACATACTTCTGAGAACTATGGCATATCTTTGAGATACAGCAAGAGGAAGAAATGCAGTTGCCCGGGTAGTTACGGGTGTCTGTTGTTTGGCACATGTGATACCTCTGCTCCATAAGCTGCATTGGTTGCAGCATGTTTCTGGGTTCATTTCAAGGTGCTGATAGTTACCTTTAAAGCCCTTCATGGCTTGGGATCAGGTTACTTGCAGGACCGTCTCTCCCCAGTTGTATCTACCCATCCTGTTAGATCCAGCAAGAGGGGCAAGCTCCAGGTCCTGTCTGTTAGGGAGTGTCACCTGGTGGGGCACAGGAACAGGGCCTCTTCTGCACTGGTGCCTGCCCTCTGGGATATCATTCCTGCAAAGATAAGACTTGCCCAGATGCAGCTTGTCTTTCCTAAGGCCTTGAAAGCCTGATTTTGTTGTTGAATCTGGGGGCCCAGATGCGTGGCTGAGCCTGTATTTTCATTGTGTTAATTGCTGTTGTTGGTTGTTTTTTCTTGGCTGCTATGTACATGTTACTCATAATTTTGTTATGTGATTTTTATCTTGTTTTTAAATATTGTTAGCTGTCCAGAATCATGAACTTGAGATGGGCAGTCATACAAATTAAATAAATAAATAGATAAATAATACCACAAAAGGAAAACCCAGGTTCTGCTTAGAGCTACTGTACTTCAGACATGCAAAGAGAGAAAAATATCTGTATCCCAAATGAATGACCTGTGTATTTATGGGAAAATACCTTTTTGTGTGTTTATGCAGTTTATCCTACACATGGAATAACAGAGAGTGCTAAGCCATTATCTAGTGGTTTGATTTTAGTTTAACTTGTTGTGTGAATCCAGCAAATTGTGATGTAGTCAATAAAGGCTGGCTACTGTATTGTGGGAACACAGTTTATATCTGTGAAAGAAAAAAAAAGTGCTGTATGGGAAAAAAAAATCAGAAGCACGTATTAGAAAATGTACGGTTGCATCCAGGTCTGGAGTTGAGATACACATAAAATATCCCCATTGACAACAATGGCTGTTTCCTTCTTCTGAGTTGCTTGGTTGGGGTGAAGGAGTGTAGTGTACAGTCAATGTGTGGTGTTGTAATAGGCCCAGTTTCAATTGCATTTCAGGAAGAATCAACGTTATCCTCTAACCCAGTGTTTCTCAACCTTGGCAACTTTAAGTTATGTAGACCTCAACTCCCAGAATTCCCCAACCAGCTAGGGAATTCTGGGAGTTGAAATCCACCCATCTTAAAGTTGCCAAGGTTGAGAAACAATGCTCTAAACTACATTTTATTGCCTGGTTGCTAAAGTCTTTCTATGCTAATAGGCAGAGAACCTGCTTGTGATTGGGAAGTTCCTCAGTAACCTCCCACAAGATAACATTCATGGATCCTGAGGAAACACGAAAGGAGGAATTGGTCCATTTTCCTGTCTCTCCCCCCCTCCCCCCAAAATGATGCTGTCCTGAACATAGAGAACTGATTCTCTATTTCAAGGGCAGCTGCAGGGTTTATTCTGTGGAAAATTCCACTGAAAAACAATGACACTGTCATATACTTTCTTCTCTGGTGGATGGGGCTGGGGGTAACATTTCAGGGTATTTTCTAACAGCCTAACCACCTGCACTTGAAAGAAGGTCTCCCTTTGCTTTCGGTGCTTTGTCCTATTACTTCAGGCACAGAGATTCAAGGGGCTGAAAGGCAAGAAAAACCAGCTCTCACAGCAATTTAGTACAATTTTAAATGAGTTATTTCTCATGGCTTATACCTAGGCATCTCTTACTCCCTTTGGCTTTACCATGTCTATTTTAAGCTTCCGTTCTTAAAGGAGCTGGATGATCTTTTTCTGTAATGGAGTGAATGGATATCACAAACGATCAGGTGACTTTTTTCTTTCATCTCCAAACTTCAGGTGTGGCTCTTTCATCTTGCAATAAGCAAATGGGTACTCTTCAGCATAGTTGTTTTCCAGTAGGGTATTTGGCACATAAAAGAATGGCAGAGTCATGTTCAGATCCTGTGACTTCTTGGAGCTGTCTGTGCCGTTTTCTTGGTGCTAGTGTGGAACTGGTTTGCCCCGACTTTCTTCTTGGATGTTCTACTTCTTCTGGTCTACAGCCCTGGGATTTCCTGGTGTCTTCATCGAAATGCTTACGAGACCTGGCCTTGCTTAGCTTCTGTACCCGGACACCTACCACCTGCTGGGTTTCTTTGTCCTCAAGAGTTTATAATTTTTGAATAAATAATAGAGCAAGCTCAACTTTTGTGCTTTCAACATTTGACTTTATTATTTACTTGAAAAATGTATAGGCCTTCTACTCCCTTGGCCATTTTGGGTGGCGTATAAGATAGAGATCTACATTAAGACATAAATGAAAGTATGTATCTTTAACACAAAAGCTAAATTTGTGGCATTACAACAACTGGGTAAATGATGTTTAAGTTCCCTTCTAAACTGTAATAAGGTAGGAACTCACTGCAGGTCCAATAGCAATTAATTCTATTTAAATATGGGATTTAGATTTTGAGCTAATTCTAGCATGTGAATGAGGGTTCCATTTATCTTCCATACATTCAAAATCAGGACCATGCTAGGAAAAACAACAACAACAAAGCTCTTCCAGATAATTCCTCTAATTATTTCTGGTTTGTAGTAGAGCTTTCTTGAGGGCCAGAGTTATCTTTCATAAATTCATGGTCACAGGGTGCTAAAATCCCCCTGAAAATGAATGACTTATCTTCTTTTTTATACTAAGGACTCATTTTGTAATGATATTCAGCTTAGTTGTGGGTGTAGAGAGAAAAACTGCTGGACTGATAGCTCCCTTTTGATTGTCATTAGTGGGAGTAACCTTTTATCATGTTTTTCCCACTTCAAGAGTTACTTAATTCTGCTGCTTCAAAACAATGAAACTTGGAAAAGCAGATACAGTTGCAAAGGAAGGGGACTTATTTTTTCAATGATAATTAGTTGTAGTAAGGACAACCCCAAAATGTAACTAAAACAATCAAACTGTATTAATCTGAGGTAACAATCAATATAAGTCAGATCAGGTGTGACACAAGAGGATCAAGGGATGTTCAGAGTTTCATCTTAAGAAACGATATCACATTAACAGTGCCTAGGCCAGGCAAACCACTCTGTGGAGAGTATGCTGTCTTGAACATTGATGATAAACCACAAAGACTGTTGACTGACATTCTTGCTCTGAGGAAAAATGATTTGGAGCTTTCTCCTGCTAAATTCAATCGATGAAGGAACATGAGGTGAGGAAGAATATATCCTGATTGTAATTATATCCTAGAATATTTACAGCTTTACAGCTACGGTAAGGAAGTGCCTTTTAAATTTTCTCTCAAATGAATAGGTAAGATGTGCTGATGGTATGATATTAGAAATTATGTGCTTTATCCTGCAAAATATATGTATTTCCTGTGATTAGTTGCTATATTAGTTAACACCGTGACAATTGTTCCTTCTGCCTGTCTGAACTAGAACTTTGTTGGCCTTGTAACAAAGAGAAAGTTACTCCCAAACAATTGGACAAATTATTAGGTTAGAAAGAAATTTGCAATGAGATCTGGTATTCATTAGTCAGAAAAGTTTTGCCCAACTAGGATAACATAGATACACGATACCTTTTGAGTTGAGTTTATTGGGGCAAAATTGGTAAGTGGTTAAACATAAAACAATAATTAGAGCTTATCTGAACATGTAAACAAGAATACCTCTTTGTGAAAAAATTACTACTATGACATATTTTCAAGTTTCAGTTCATGGATAGAGGCTCTTTGTTTAAGCTTTGATAAAAGGTGGTGTAAGCAGATAATTCATGATCTTCATTAGAAGAAGGATGTGTTCTAGCTTTGCTGTGGACTGTTTTCAGAAGAAAAAAGGCTGCTGCAACTGCAAAGCTTCTATGGATTTAGAAACTGAAACAAGTCAGCTAACAAGTAAACTTTTAGATGAATTTTAACTGTTTTTCTTTGGGGATACCATATAGACTGCATAAAATCAGACAACCGCTAAATGGTAGCAGAGAATTTTCTAGATCTCTTTGCTGCTACCTAGATTTCCTCCAAATTTTGCAGGATACAGACACTCTACTTGTATTGCAAGACTTTTTCTGTGTTTAAAACTGCCAGACACAATTACAAGCAGAGCAAGGATTATGGATTTACAGCCATCTTTTTCAGCTTGAACCCTGGCAGATGTATCGGACTCCAACCCCCATAATCTCCTGGCAGAATAACATCAGTTTGAGGAAAGGCTGATCTATAGCTGGAACTCTTGTTCACTGTGATTTATCAGTATCTTTTTGGCAGTATCTTCAAAATGGCATAACAACAAAATACAAAAATAGCCAAGAACTCAAGAAAGTGATAGCAGCAGCAGCAGAGCGAAGCAAAGCAAAGCAAAATACCAGAAAGGACTCTCATAAAAATGTGAAGATGTTTCCTCTGATATATGACCTGTTTAGCTGTCATTGCTGTTCCTGAATTTCCCTGTGAATATTATACTAGGGGAATGCTGTGGTTGATGGATTGTACTTAGGTATTCTGTGGCTTGTTGCACTGTTGTAGAAATATTTTAATAGTGTATTTACTTGTCTTTGTAATGTAGGTTGCTATGTTTTTAGAATACAGTTGGCAGGCTTTGCTTGTAGAGACTCAGGAGAACTGGAAGATCAGGAATTGCTGGGCTTCCAATCAGATAATGACTTGCATTGTACCTGCTCCCTTGCTATTGTCAGAGGCAACCTTTACTCCTTTCATTTCCCCCTTCCACTGCTGTTTTAAGTCTAGCATTCTTAGTTGTTGATGCTCTGAAATTCTGTGCAAGGAAGAATTTGGTACTGGGCACAAGATCGGCTTTGTATTTTTCTCCTTAAAATACATTTTTAAAGCCATCCTCTAGACCAGTGGGTCTTAAACTGGGAGGTAAATTGGGCATATCCTGGAGGTGATGGAGCAATTTGTAATTGCTTGTTTGTGAATCGAGGATCCAGTTTGGGACTGCCGTTGCTGAGACGCTTGGGTAAAACAACAGAGTTTTGTTTTGTTTTTTTGGAGTAATAAAATTATTTGAGACCAGGAAAAGGGTAATTGGGTCAAAAAGTTTAAGAAGCACTGCTCCACACATTTTGGATTAAAATGCCCTAAATCCCTGACCATTTGGTATACTGGCAGGGAGTTAAAGGAGTTTTAATCCATAACACTGGGAAGGCATCAGATTACTTGCTCTGTATGTTTATACTTTTTATATTGTGTACACATATTCTTTGCTATAGTGTGTATTGAAATATTTACTAAGATCTGAGATGATAAGTACATCCAGTGGAACATTTTTTGCCACTCCCCATGGCTAGCAAAAGTAAAACAAGGAAGATAAGTAATTATGCTTTGTAAAAGGGAGACTTCTGAAGTATTAGGTTGGCAGATTGTGTGTTTTGGTAATGCAGAATTTTGATTTTTTAAAAAAATATGTGATATTTTTAGCTGTGTGTGTATCACAGAAACCACTACATAAATGCTGTAAAACAGAACTATTAAGGTTACCTTTGCATTCATTTTTCTGAAAGTGCACACACAAGGTCTTGATTGCACACCTAGAATATACCATCTACAGTAACTATTGATGTTTGGTTCTTTTCTAAGAATACACATTCAGTACATTGGATGTCTAGTGGCATGTGCTGAAGACATGTAAAATGAATGCTGATGGATGAATGGAAAATTGACAGTTCTGATCTTGTAGCATAGTAGCTCAAAGAGAATCATCAGGTGTGTTACTGAGATAGTCAATGAAAAGGATGCAAATTATTCTTTGTGGGCCTTGTCTAAATATTTTTATTTCTACAAAATCCATGCTAATGTGAAAAACCAGGCCATTGGGCGTTCACCACCTGTATTGTTCCAGTTGATTCGATACTAAACATATATAACCTACAAGAAATCAGCGATGCCTCTGCAAATATTTTGTTAGGCCAAAGTAAAAAAAAGTTCTTTGTGGCTTCTGCATTGGAATCTGCAATGACCCCAGAGGTTAAATGCTGCTTTCCAAAATCTCCTTGAGGGATACTTGGCAGAAGTAATGAAGTCATGTACATAATAAGAAGGTAATGGTACCCCAACATTTGAACCTAAAATTGGAACAATGTGTAGGCCAGAAAAGTTGTCATTTGTTGAAAGGTAATTGTTTATGCAGGACTCACAAATGCTTATGCCACTTCCTACAGCAATTCTGATGGTGAATGTCTTTAGTAAGTGCAAAAGTACTTACTTGTATACCACTTATAATTCTGGTAACAATTTACTAAGTTGTAGTAAATAGAGGATAGGTTAGCATTCAGGCACTGTACCATTATGAGTATCCTTGTTACATAATATTTCCTGCACAAGATACTTTAGATTCTGGTCATATATGAGCATGATAATAAATGGATGGATAGATGAAAATAATGACTGTTTAAACAATCTTGTGCATGTAGGTGACAAAGTGGGTTGAGTTATCAGGGTATGAAGGATCCGTTATACACATTTTACATTTTTGTATCAGTATACATGATTTATGTATCAGGTACAGAACATCTTATGGTGACTCAAGTTACAGAAAAAAATATAGATCCTGTACATCAGGGATGGACATCCTTTTGATACAGCATCCTGGTGCTGTAATTAAGAGCTGCAGTGAATGGGACAATGATGCAAAGTGGTTGGTCATCCCATACATATAGTTGAGGCTGGATAGTGATTTCTCTTTGAGGGAAATGAGGCATTTTTGAGAAGACAAAGCTCAGTTAATCCTATTTTAGTGTTCCATTATCATTTCCCACTCAAGAGGTTTCAAGCAATGTCATCAGCAAAACTCCAAGGTGTATTAATGGGGAAGCTTGAGTGTGTTTCTGGATGCCTAAAAAAGCCTGTGGAAACCACATTTTGGGAGTCATAGTTAACGCAGTTCATAAAAAAGATTCAGAAACCACATGAACCCACATACTACATGTGATTTATCTTTGCTCTAAACAAATGGGAGGTGTCTTAACTATAACAACTTCTAGAAAACCCCCCCGATTCTATTGTTTTCAAGAACATTGCTAAACATCCTGTATTCTTTCTCTCATTTTCTTTCCTTTAGTGTCCAGCAAGCCTCTGAACAGAGATAACACAACCCAGGACATTAACTGGAGACTGGGTGAGTATTTAATTATCGTTTATCTGACTCCTCACTTTCATTTTTTGGAACAGAAGATCACTAACAACAAAAGATCAAATTGTTACCTTAGCATGTTTTAAAATTTTAACTACTATTTGATAATCTGTTTTCTGGTAAGCTTTTTCTCAAGAATTACAAGATAATTTTAGAAATCACCAAGGAACAGTTTATGTTGTCTTCACAGTGAACAGCATGAAGTTTGACAGACACTGAAACAGAGTTTTTACTAACAGATTTCTGTTTAGTTTCATCAGAATGAAGATAGTTGGGTCAAGGAAGCCACTGCAACTATAGTTTGAGGCAGAAGTTGTTAACTGAAGAATCTGCTCTTTAGCCCTAGAAGTAGCACTATAAAAGTAAAACTGTGTTTGCTTTGAGGATGAGGTTGGTGTGAAGATAGTATGCTTCAGGATTACAGTAGTTAGATGTTCACATCTTCCAGTTTTTGTTAGTGATGTGTGAATTATCCAAGATTTGATTTGAGATGTTGAATTAATTCAGTTCATATTATTGACTTGATTTGACAAGTCAGTTTGAATGGAAGCATTGATTCAAGCTGTTGAATCATTTTGAATAGTTAATATATTTTGGGTACAGGCATTTGATCAAGATATTGGCCTCTTAGTTAAAAGTATTTTGATCTTAGGTAGTAATCTTTCATAATTACATATGTATTACTGAACATATTTATTAAGTTTGCTATAGGGAACATTTATGATGTTGCACCATGTATGACTATTATTCGACCTGTGTGAGGCAGTCACAGTTTTCAGAGATGATGCTGTCTACTCCATTGAGGCATTTAGGCAAAGGAATTTGCCTCATCAAGGTGCTTTGCGTTGCTCCAGGAGCCTCCTCCAGTATTTCCAGTAGAGAGAGAAGGTTTCTGCAATGCACTGCACATGCACAGAAGCCTCTTCTGGTGTTTCTGGTAGCTCACAAGAAATGCCAGAAGAGGCTACTGGAGCAGCATAAAAACAAAGTGGCAGCTTCACTTTACTCTGTAGAAACAGGAGGATCCTTGGCTTTGCAGAGAAGTTCCCAGGAGGTGCTTCCCTTGAAGTGTTGTCAAAGCAAAACGCCCCTTCAATACTTTGTTCAGCTATAATTTATTATATAAAATCTTTATTATTTTATATTGAACTTCCCAAGTGATCTACAGATAGTTTAGGTCTACTAAACCTCTGGCACTCTGATCCTGTATAAGGGCTGTTTGCTTGATGAGGCTATCATCCATCAGGATTTCATTTCGTTTAAAACCAAACTGGTAAAATTATCTCATGTTTGATGGGCTTATGCCACTCCCTGAAGCAGGAGAGAGGTCCTACTTTCTGAAGGTGAAGCAGTGGCTACAGTCTTGTCAAGGAAAATAATTCATGGGTTGAGGAAGGAATCTGTTTCTTGGGAGAATTGTAAATAGGTCGCTAGCATGGATGAAGATAAAATTCAAATGTGTGCCTGAGGGGCTATCAATTTTTCTCCCTGAACAGTTTGGCTTGTACATTTATATGAGCAATTTCTGCTTGGCAATTTCAGTGGATTTACCTTGTATTATGCAAGGCTTGGTGATTCTTTCTTTCCACCCCCACTTGTTATGATAATGATGTTATCATGCCCGCTGGGGGGAAAAAGATGGACAGAACTGAAATGAGGTAGTAACATTAATCTTCCTCATTTTTGTACATTGACCCACATTTGTCTCTGGTGCTGAAGATGATTGAAGCTAGGTCCATAGCATTTCGTACTATCACTTCTCCCCCTGGAGTGCCATTCTCTAATTTCTGCCTACAGTTTCTTAAAATCTAAATGTACTGTTTATGTTCAGCAACCGAACAGAGATAAGGAAAATGGGAGGTAAATTTAAGGCCACCTTCCACTTCCCTTTGTTAAATAAATAGGCTAATCAGCGTGTTTTACACTGAGATGGGCAATATATCTACGTTGGGGGCCTAAGCTTTGTCTCCTGACCTTTCTGGAAGGTTGTAGGAAGTTGTGGAGAAAGGTCTTTTCCCCTGCCTCAAGGGCAGGAATGGAAATTGGAAACCTTGGGGTCCTGGGGGATTGGTTGGGGTCCTGGGGAAGGGATTGTAAAAATGGGACTGGGAAATGTTGGCTTGTCAGAGGCCTACCATTCCTACCTTTAACCCTCCCAATACAGGAAAAAATAAAAGTAACATCCTGCTCTATTTGCACAGGTGTAGCAGGTCTTAGATGATCTGTTTGGCAACCTTGACAAGCCATAGTGAGTGAGTGACATCTCTCTAAAGTTTTTAAATGATTATTCTCTCCCTTATTATCATCTGTTAATGTTCAGCTAGCAGCTAAAGTTCTTTCTGATCTTTGTCTGTGATGCTTTTTTTAAAAAAAATCAATTGATATTAATGTTTTATTTTGCAATGGCTGTGTTTACAGACTGGGTTAAATTCTCAGTTTCCACTCTCTGGGGGTAATTGTGTGCCAACAGACAGGTTCCTTGGATCTTGCAAAGCTGCCTACAGTATTTCTAAAAATCATTTTTTAAAAATGAATAAGAAACGAGCAGTACTGCAAAACAAATCCCAGGCTTAAACATAACGTGTATTTCCAAAATTGTCCCTTGGTTCAACATAGTTGTTCAGAGTTGGGCGGTGTACAAATTGAATAAATAGTTTCCAGAGGATTCTTAAAAAAATAAAACTGGGTCACAGCAAGCAATGGGCGCAATAGCATCCTCCTGCTTGTGTTTCTTACCAAGTGGTATTGAGACTTCTTTGACTTTGTTATTGGAGATTATGACTAGAAAAAGACATTATTACCAGAAGCTATCAGTAGCCTTAGTCTGCTGATGTAATTCTAGAACAGTGGACGTTGGTGCATAGCTGAGAAGGAGATGTTGTTAACTAATTTCCTTTTTCTTTTTGGAAGAGAGTCACCCTCTGGGGGAGGTGAGTAGCATATACAGGTGAAACTCGAAAAATTAGAATATCGTGCAAATGTTCATTTATGTCAGTATGGCAACTCAAAAGGTGAAACCAATATATGAGATAGACGCATTACATGCAAAGCGAGATATGTCAAGCCTTACTTTGGTATAATTGTGATGATTATGGCGTACAGCTTATGAAAACCCCAAATTCACAATCTCAGAAAATTAGAATATTACATGACATCAATAACACAAGGATTGGAAATAGAACAATATCAGACCTCTGCATGCATATGTACTCAGTACTTGGTTTGGGCCCCTTTTGCAGCAATGACTGCCGCAATGCGGCGTGGCATGGATGCTATCAGCCTGTGGCACTGCTGAGGTGTTATGGAAGACCAGGATGCTTCAATAGCGGCCTTCAGCTCCGCTGCATTGTTCGGTCTCATGTCCCTCATCTTTCTCTTGGCAATGCCCCATAGATTCTCTATGGGGTTCAGGTCAGGCGAGTTTGCTGGCCAATCAAGCAGAGTAATCCCATGGTCACTGAACCAGGTTTTGGTACTTTTGGCAGTGTGGGCAGGTGCCAAGTCCTGCTGGAAAATGAAGTCAGCATCCCCATAAAGCTCGTCTGCGGAAGGAAGCATGAAGTGCTCCAAAATCTCCTGGTAGACGGCTGCGTTGACCCTGGACTTAATGAAGCACAGTGGACCAACACCAGCAGATGACATGGCTCCCCAAATCAACACAGACTGTGGAAACTTCACACTGGACTTCAAGCATCGTGCATTGTGTGCCTCTCCATTCTTCCTCCAGACTCTGGGTCCTTGGTTCCCAAATGAGATGCACAAGTTGCTCTCATCAGAAAAGAGGACTTTGGACCACTGGGCAACAGACCAGTTCTTCTTTTCTGTAGCCCATGTAAGACGCTTCTGACGTTGTTTGTTGTTCAGAAGCGGCTTGACAAGAGGAATACGACATTTGAAGCCCATGTCCAGGATCCGTCTGTGTGTGGTGGCTCTTGATGCACTAACTCCAGCCTCAGTCCACTCCTTGTGAAAGTCCCCAACACTTTTGAATGGCCTTTTCCTGACAATCCTCTCCAGGCCTCGGTCATCCCTGCTGCTTGTGCACCTTTTTCTACCACACGTTTCCCTTCCACATAACCTTCTATTGATGTGCTTTGATACAGCACTTTGGGAACATCCAACTTCTTTTGCAATTACCTTTTGGGGCTTTCCCTCCTTATGGAGGGTGTCAATGATGGTTTTCTGCACAACTGTCAGGTCAGCAGTCTTTCCCATGCTTGTGATTCCTACTGAACCAGCCTGAGAGACCATTGAAAGGCTCAGGAACCCTTTGCAGGTGTTATGGATTCATTAGCTGATTAGAGGGGGACACTTTGAGCCTAGAATATTGAACCTTTTCACACTATTCTAATTTTCTGAGATTGTGAATTTGGGGCTTTCATAAGCTGTACGCCATAATCATCACAATTATACCAAAGTAAGGCTTGACATATCTCGCTTTGCATGTAATGCGTCTATTTCATATATTGGTTTCACCTTTTGAGTTGCCATTCTGACATAAGTGAACATTTGCACGATATTCTAATTTTTCTAGTTTCACCTGTAAGTTTAATAATTAAAATAAAATAATCTGCAATGGAATGGCAGTTGCTGCTTACCTGTGTAGGGATGGTGGTTTTTTGGGGGAGGGAGGGAGGAATAATTTAGTTGTGTATGAATAAATGTTTAATTGATCTATCTGCCCCACTAAGCAAATCCATACACAGTTTTGCCGAGAATCCATGTTGACAGGTTACATCCAGCTATTTTACAGAATCACAATCCATTTTTTATATATAATGGATTTTTACTCCTATCTATGTGCTCTTCTTCCCTTTATATACTAGCTTTGATTTGTTATCATGTTTATATTATGTCTGAGTTTCACATTATGTCCACAGTAGTTTTTTGTTGATGGACAAAGCATTAAGACCTAATTTCTTTCTCTTCAAGTCCTGTGTAGCACCTTGGATAGCTCCGTGGGAATTTAGGCTGAAGTTCTCTCGAAGCCACCTTTAGTGTTGCTTTACAAATAAACAGCATGATGGAGACTTAAGTACAGTGTCAGCTCAGTGTAGCTCTTAGGCTAGTTCTTTTTCTGTTCTCTTTTCAGGAGGAGTTTCTTCCAGCTAAAGGGAAAGAGATATTGATTCCAATAATATTGGGGGAGAGATCATAATTGAGACAGAAATTGGATCCATGCGAAGTTTTGTTTGGTTTTGGCTTTGTATTTTGTGCAGAACCAGTCATTACCATTTATTTTATAGATTTTATTTATGCAAATAATGACTTATCATAGTGTGCTAGTCTAGCCAGAGGTTAATGGTGAGACCTACTCTGTTAGATAGGAGATAGAAAGACATGGTCTTGATGGTTTGTTAATGAAGGTGCCATTTTGATGTAGAACAATGTCAAAGAAAATGGCTAATCCAGGAAACTGCCTCTCCAATTCTAAGGTTACTATTTTATCTCCCAACCTCAGATTGGGTAGTATAATTTTGGAGCTATGACAACCTACCTATTTTGAGTTTGCACTTTTCACAGGTTTAACATTGCTGCCAGCTGGTTAGTCTCTACCAATAAAATATTCCAGGATTATTGAATACGTGGATGATGTTGCAATTGGTAACACAATCTAATTGGATTCATGGTCTAAATAAATGTAAGATTTTTTTCTAAATCTTTGAAAATGGACATTGAAAATGTAGTCTTCATTGTTCTGTTTTTAATAAGCAGTTGAATACAAAATGGTTCAATATCCTTCTCTTAATTTTCTCTTTTTTCTTTATGTTTTCACCAGATATTATATACTATCCCAACCAAGTGCCACCCCTGTGTATTGGTCAGAGTGGCTGGGAATTCTGGGAATTTTAGTCCAGGATAACAGGAAGGCACATGTTGGGGAAAAACGATTCAGTTCTGTCTTTCGTTTTTGATTAAAATTTCTTGCTGTATTTTTTTTCTCTTTGACTATAGCAGATTCTACTACCTGTATTTGCAAGTTTTGAATAATTCTGTCTTAAACTAATTTACCCATCCTGCATTTCTTTGCATTTTTTTACAAAATAAATCTCATGGCAACCATTTTTCATCTTTATTTCATGTATTAAACTACTATCCAGTGCTTATCAATGAATCTTTAATATTTCTAAAATTACTATTGACTGATGGTATCTGCAGATCAATGCACTTCTCAGTCAGTGCTTTCTCCTGTTCCTTGATCTCAACTGAAATAATAATTTTAATGGGTTGCATTGGAAAAAAAAAATCCATTCTTGCAGTCAAGGGTATGAAGAAAGTCTATACAGAATAGTTTTCTCCCATCCCTTTTTTCTGTTCTTCAATCAGATACCAAAACAATTTTGTTTTCACAGCTTCTTCTTTATCTGCTGTTGCAGTATTCACATATAAATTAAACTCCTCTTTCCTGAGCTCTTGGTTTCAAAGTTTTAATGTTGCAGTTTTCTTTTGCAGCATTACTGAAATGTTGAGCTTTTATTCATTATCTGTGGACTTAATCTGTTGCCGCTATATTGCCAATGTGATGATTGGCTGTCATTTATTTGAATGGGTTCAGTTACTGTGAAAGTTAAGCTGCTAAATGTTATTAACACAAGAATACTTTATACAGATGCTTTTAATTGTATTTACTTATTTTGTTTCCTGATGATAAACATTGACTAACTGATATTTGAAAATTGTTTTATTAATTAGGATTTTTTTACCTTAAAGTAAGGGTGAGCTAAGTGTCACACTTAATATTTTTATTCATCTGAGCAACACTGGGGTTTGGGGAAAAATAGTCTTGTCTTTTGACTGTGCGCATGCGATGGTCCTGTCTTAAAGTTTACACTGTAGTTTTCATCTGCTTCCTACATCAAAATTGGATTAAATTGTGCCATCACTTTTCTGCAATCATAGTTTGTGGGAGGGGGCAGGCAGGGGTCCAATGGGCCAGAAAAAGAAAACCTAGGGATCCCAGGTGGTTCCAGGCCACAACCTGCCTATCCCTGCTTCAGTATCAAAATATTCTGAGTTCTAAGTTACAAATTATGTACAGTTTCTTAAGAGCTTCTTTAGTCTACAAACTTTTTCTTCCTAAGCTAAAGGAACCAATGTTTCTATTTACTAGCTTTAAACAAAATAAGGTTATTAGAAGCAATGGAATTGTTCATGTATTTATAGCAGCTGGTTGGCTGTTTCATGCTGGACACAGCATTTAACAGTTTCCACATTTCATTCTCAAAGTAAGTAGGTCTGGCTGAGAAATGTTAACTATTCCACCAAAAACAAAAGGGGAGCTGACTATCAGCATCAGTACAAATCAATTCCCAGAAGAACCAAGCATCACACATAGCATCAACTATTTTTTTGGTTGACTGCTTGTTAAACAGTATAGCCTGTCTTTCTTTCCCAATGATGTCTTCAGAATTATACAACAAATGCAGTCCTTTCTTAGTTTTTCGATGTCGATAATTGACACATTCACTTGGAACACTTTTGGGTGCCATCCAATTCTATTGACATGGCATCTAGTTTAATAGAGTATGCTCATTAGACATAGTGGTAGACGTGCTCATTCATCCTATGATATCTGGTTTTTATAAACGTTCAGAATTTTGAAACTGAAGACATTTAAACCAACTCTCTGGTAATGGAATTAAATCCTGGGCTCTTTTGAAGCTGTTGATGTTTCTAATACACATTTTGGAGGGATTTTTCATTTGTGAAACCTGTGGAGAGCTTAATAGAAAACTTTCAGCCTTTGGCTATGCACACTGGAAATGAAGTGAGTTGTAGACATAACATATTTTGAAGGTGCCAATTTGGGGAACATTATCTCCACCAAATAAAGTGATATGTGGATAGAAGAGAGAGGACATTTTCACTGATGGTGCCCCAGATAGAGTTACTTAGTGGCATCTCTAATAATCCATTTGGTACCAGGTGAAGACCCCCTCCTTATTCTCCCAAACATTTTAAGAGCTATCTGTAGTGTTTTAGTTGTGTTTATTTTGTTGTTTCTTTGCCCTTAGTCATAGAAGCATAGTTGAAAGGGGCCATTTAGGCCTTTAAGGATCAATGCAGGAATCCAAATTAAAGCATCCCTGACAGATGGCTGTCTAGTCTCTGACTAAACACATCCAGTAAAAGAGAGCGTACCACCTTGTTTGATAATTGGTTCCATTGTCAAACTGCTCTTACATTTAGGAAGAGTTTTCTAACATGCAGTCAGAATTTGCCTTTCTGTTATTAAAATCCATCATTTAGTGTTCTGTGCCATGGATGACAGCTCTTTACGTTTTTCTGCGTGACGTTCCTTCAGGTATTTGAAGACTATGATCACGCTCCCCTCTTTTCTAGGTTAAACATCCCTAGTTCCTTCAATCTCTCTTCACAGGATTTAATTTCTAGTTCTCTAATCATACTCATTGTCCCTCTGAACCTCTCCCAGTTTTTCTGAATTATTCTTGAAGTGTGGTGCCCAATGTAGGCTCTGACCAGTGAAAAATAAAGTAGGATGATTATGTCCAATGATTTGCAAACGGTATCTTTCATTTTGCAGACAGATGCGTATTGCCTTTCTTGCAGTTGCATCATGCTGCTGACCAATATTCAGATTGCAGTCAACTACTCTATATGTATTGCATTTATCATTTTGTTGCTGCTGCTTTTTCATTATTGTATACTGTATTCTTTTGTATTATCTATTTTTAATTGAGTTATATATTGCTTGAAGTATATTACAGATTGTAGCTATTGGGTGATTCAAAGTCACAATAAATATATAAATGAAAACCTTTCCTTAGCACTTCTCCCTCACCAATTCTCATATACTCATCCTGTACCCTTTGTGGTGTTTGCTTCCTTCCCGGTGATTTTTGGCTCACCATGGGTGGGGTGTGGTGGGAAGAGTGTGCTGGGACTGGGGCTTAACAATAATAAACACCTGGTGGCAAATACATATTATGCATGTCTGAATACTTCTGTTGTTCACTTTCAGGATTTTTCCTCTTTCAAAGTAAAACATAACAGCATTGCTTGGGAATGGAGTACATTCTGTTTCTCTAAAGTTCAATTTTAATTTCAATTGATTCCCACCTACTTTAATTGCTTAATGATATGCTATACCCTGGAGATATTTTCTTTTCTTTTTTTCTCTCATGTATGTGAGATATTTTCTATGGATTCTTGAATACACCACGATAAATTGTGCTGTTGAATGAGTTTCTACTCCTAGAGACAAATTGGGCGAGCTAGTGGAGATGTGACACTAATTCCTGCTTCTCTGCTTCTTTTATAAGTTTTGTTCTTTGCTCTTTTTTTATATGACTTGCATTAAGACTAGAATACTAGGAGAAGGAGGTTTGCCTACCTTATCGATATAAACTCTTTCCTGCTCTTCTATGGAAAGCAGGTTTTCAAAATGGGCAGATAGCAACTGAAGGAAAGCAGGGGTTAGTTTAGGAAAATATTTAAATCTCCCTATCTGAAGCAGCGGGATCACAGTTCATTTTTCCCTTTCCCCTGTAACTGGGTCAGACTGTTCACTGTTTATCTACTAACAGGAAAAGATAGGATCTTTGTGGGATCTAGGCAGTGGAAAGTTGAGATTGACACCAGCAAGAGCATCCATTAAAATAGATTAGCATGCAGTCAAGCTGCAAGTTCAGCTCAATGTTGATGCTGTATTTATACATTTAAAAGTTGTGTCATTTATACCCAGGAAGACTAGCACTCATTTGAAACAAAACCTGTTGTCCAGATGTGTAGGCTTCAGTTCTCAGAATTCTGCATTACGGCTCTGGGAGTTGCAGTATGCATATATGGAGGGATGCCAGATTGGGGGCTGCAGTAGATATTAACATATTAATTGTTTAATTATATTGACATGATAAATATGGGTTGGGTAACTCCTGGGTTTTTATGTCCAGCTTTGCATAATCTATCTGCCAATACTTGGTTTTCCACTAATAATTTACTAAACTTCTGCTGCTTTGATTGGGGAAAACGGGTCATTATACATAATAGAATTTTGCTGGGAAATGCTAGAGTGTCACTGAAACTGTAGTCCTATTGTTCTCTGGATATTTTAATTTTTATTTTACACTTTGGTTAAATCAACCTTAGTGATCCATCCATGCTGTTAGTCTTAGTAGAAAGATTACTATAATATTACCTATTATGAAGAAAATTGTCTGAACAATAATTTGCAGTTTGCATTATGCTAATTTTCAGTCCTTGTGCATTGCACCTCTCCTTGGTTTGGATGCATGATTAGTCATATAGCTTAACTGTGCTTCCTGCAGTTGTAGAATATGGTGGAGAATAATCAGTTTGTAACTGATCTAAGATGCAAGGGCATGATTGGCACAGAGTAGGCTAAGACACTATTACATTGAAACCAGTTATGATTACACACAACTTTGGAGATAAAGGGCTGCAAGCCTGTCCCTTTAATTTAAATTAATTTTTCTTTTCTATAATGCCGTAATATTTTCCTTGCCTTGTAGACTTGCTACCCAGTTCTGAAAGGTAGCTGGCAGTGTTAGTTTATAGTCTACAGTTAAAAGGATTTTTTTAACATTAGTGTTATTGATATTTAGTTATTATCTTTCTTCTATGGTATATCCTTGAATGAAGCTTGATTACATGGACTCAACCTTCAGTTATCTTGGCAACTGATCAGAAATGATTTGTCATTTCTAGCATGGTTTTTTGGGGGGATTCTCCAGGCTAGCATGGTATTCTTTGGTGAGAACTAGCCAAGCCTAATCCTGTTTAGCTTCCAAGCTCAAAGAAAATCAGCCAGATACTAACACCTGATGGGGCTCTAGCTGGCTAACATCAGTAAATAATCAAATTGTGCAGGTAGTATATTCCTCTCTTTTGATCTGTGTGCTAAGATATATGTACTATTAAAGAAGGGGACTCAACCAGACTTTTGGTCTTTATCCATCTCCTGCATGTGCCCCAAATTTGCTGTACTAGATATAATAACCCACTACACAGTATAGCATCAAAATCTCAGGTAATTTATTGAAAGCAGGTGTACTTTTATAATTAAAACATTATAGGATCAATTAGATTCAACAAGTTGTTGATCCCTTTGTATGTGCGTGCTTTGATAGTACGTGATTCTTATACCCACCTGGGCAAATATAAGACACTGGTGGAAACAACAGTCAGTTTTTTAAATGGCGAGATGAATTGGGTATATATCTTACAAGTATTCTTTCCAGCATCATTTGTGAATGCAATTCTGAGAATAATGCAGATTTCTTATTCTAGGGGACAGGTTCAATTTGAGGGTTGTACTGGTCAGGAACATATTTTCTGGTCAGGAAGTAACTGAAGGTATAGTTTACCTGCTGGCCACATAAACTATGCTTTGCCATGTTTCCTGCTATTTTTTGAGCTGGAATGTAATCCAATTCAAGAACTTCTTTTAAAAAAATCAACCTAGCATTGAAAGACAGAATATAAGACTTAACTTTGCCACTGTTCACGGTTAAAGTACTGTGCTTCATTTCTTTAGCTTTGTGCACAATCCAGATCATTGAATTCTAGTAGGGCAGACACTAATTTAGTGCAAAGATATTGAATAGAATACCTGAGGAAACATGGCTTATAATAAAAAGGCTTCAATTATGGGGCAGTAGCTGGCTCATAGAATTGTAAGCATTTTCCTGGTTCATAAGTAACAAGCCAAGAATTGTAGAAACTGAAAACTAATTTTGGTGAAGCAGTTTTCTCAGAACTATGGGAGGTTAGAATTCAAAGGCCTGTACTCCTATGTGATATATCCACATAGCTCTACTACAGGGTTTGACACATTTCAGTTGAAAGCTGCATTCTCTGAGAGCTGTGGATCAACTGGTGGGTAGTATTGAAGCAGACTGGGCAAGACCAGAGCAGAAAGTCTCGGTGTTGTGAGGGAATCCTTTCTCTATTTCAGTTCTGTGCTTTCTCTCTTTCTAGACTCAGTCTCTTTTCCTTTGTTCCCTACCCCCACAAGAGGAAATACTGTTCAGTATTTGTTATTTCAGTATGAACAGTATCAATACTGTTCAGTCATTCGAATTCTTTGCCTAAAATTGAGCTGCAGGTTGGCCAACCTGCACTAAATTATGCTTTAGTATTATGTGTGAAAACAGCCTCTCTTACTAGAATAGCTTGCTTGTATTCCAGGAGAAAAGAGAAAGGAACCTAATTTTTTTCTGCTGGGAACTGTAACAAAGCCAAAATCACACATGCAAATTGGTCACTGCAGAGCTTAGACACAGAAACTAGATTGCAATGTAAATTGATATGGTTTTTAAAAATCTTGGGAGTTGCAACCACTGCATATCTCTGGAATCCACAATGGAAAACAACAACAACAACAAAGAATTTGCTTTGTTCAGCTTATAGGAATAATAATTTCTATCTTCCAAACACATATCTCATCTCATTCCCGTACTTGAGAGGAATGCAGTCTAATTTTTATGCTGTCAGTGGTGCTGCTAGGTAATTTTTAGCCTTGGACTCTCCTTTAGACATGTATCAATACATGACTATCTTGGGATAAATTGCTGATGCTGGCCTGACTTGTTGGTATCCCCATTACCTGATGCTCTCTGAGTTGTGGGGGCCTGGATTTCAGGTACAAAGATCAGCCCTAACAGTGCCACTATATATTGTAACAATCAGTGCTAGATACCACAAAGGCTGTTGTGCTAAAAAGACCCCACTGTACTTGTAGAACAATCCTTACATATGAATCTTGATCTATAGAGGTTGTGGCTAACTAGCAATATGGCCAACTAGCTTGTATATACACACTCTTGTTCAATAAATATAATGCTGAGATGTGAAATGAGTTTCTTCTCCTCCTCTTTCTAGCAGAGTGCATCTGATACTCACCAGGTTTAGTTCTTGCTAGGCTTGGACTTGCCACATTCTTCTGATTAGTGCTCCTTAGCCATATCATCTCATTTTGTACTGGATTTCCATCCCATGCCAAGTGCAGCAATATTTTTGCTTCAGAGATGGCAGTTATCAATGGGCATCAGACTGCCTAAATGGCACATAATCTGACATCCTTGATGAAAACCTCATATAGATGAAGATGGAGGGATGAAAGAAAGATGCAAAGCAAGAAGGCGAGAAAATCTATACAAGGAAGAGAGGGTTGCTGGCACTGCAGTTAATGCAGGGGCAGTGGAAGCGTAATTTTTTTTTTTTTCTATTCAACATACCAGCATTCATGGAACAAATGAGAAAAGAGATCTGACAGTCACCTCGCATAGAAAAGAGATGGTGGATGGGTACAGAAAAATATTACGTTTGCAAAACAATTTTCTTAAAGCATTAGATAGTCGGTCTGTTTAAAAGACATAGGAATCTGTACTTAAAAATAAGAAACAGGGCTAGGAAAAATATCCCAGGAATTTCAATAAATACAGCATCAGCCCCAGATCTCTCAATGTACCTTAAGAAGGAAATAAGACGCCTTATATTGGATCAGACCATTGGTCTCTTCAGCCAGGACAGCCAGCTAGCAACAGCTCTTTAGTTTTCAGGTAGGATATATTTCTAATCCTACCTGGAGATGCTGGTTATTGATCCTTGTATCTTGTCCCTGAAAAACATGTGCTCTGTCTCTGAGCAATAGCAACTCCTTCTGTTGGATGCCTGACTCAGAACTACAAGCAGTTTTAACTACTCTACTGCATATTATTTATTTGTGCAGAATAACCAAGATACCTGTTCAGCCATCAGAGCTATTGGATGGTCTACTGTATCCATCATTCTTATTACGTAGCTGCTACAAGGCTAAACCCGTGAAGAGTGACAATATTGTTGACAATATCAACATTTTCCCATAATAACGTATTATTGGCTTGATGAAGTTTCGTAGCTCAAGCTCAGCAAATCTGATCTCAGCCAGAAACAAAATAGACACTTGTCTGAATCCTTCAGCTTTTTCCAAATGACATGCTTTGTTCTGAATCAGTAGTTATTACTAAAGCAGAGATGAAATGTAGTATCAAAAAAAAGGTCCTTTCATACATTATGAAAACTAATCCTATTCCCGTCACTCAAACTTAGCTGATGGGCTCAGCAGCAGTTTCATATGGAGTGATAAATTTAAGATGGAGAGCTTTACACTTTTCATTTTCCAACATTTGACCTGTACAAATACCTGTCCACATGTGTGAGTCAACCATAAGGTGAAACCCAGAGCTGTTCTAGAAGGCTCTTCTAATTTTGAAAATAAAGAGACAAGTCTCATAACTGATTATGTCAGGGAAATAAATGTAATTTTAGAGTTTAAGACTGCGTGTAGGTTGGGAAAAATTGTAACAGAACTGAAGTAGTTCAGAGGTTCATAACGACAAGAAGTGTTTTGGCAGAAACAGATGGGAAGATTGAAATATGGCTCTATTGGAAAAGTTAGTCAAAAGTATTAAGATATTGATAGGCCTGTTACATTTTTTTGTTCTGTACACATTTTATGTCAGTGTCCATTGTCTGTTAATAGATTAATGTTCTGGGAGATTATTTTGAGCAGGGTTTTTTGGTTTTTTTAAATTCTAGTCTGTGTTTTTCCCTTTTGCTGTTTCTGTACATTTTTAAATACAAAAGGAAACCCCCAAAAGACTTGGACAAGTTATCCTCTGAAATATGCAATAGAAACAGGGCAAGAATAATAAAGGGAGGGGGAAGCTTGATTATACATTGCCCATCTTGGGCATGCTCTTTTTTCCTCAGATTTTGCATATATGCTTATTTCTACATAACTAAAATAAATTACTACCATAGGAAAAAAAGGACTGAATAATAGCAAGTATAGGGTTGCAATCCAGAGTCAGAAGGTCCTCATTAGAGAATCAGGCCTGGGTGCCATTTACTCCTCAGTGAGTAGATAGCTAGGATTCTCTGAGCTATAACATATTCTGTTTGAATTTTGCTTAGCCTGATCTGTAAACCACACATTATGGATTACAAATATGATTTGTTCAGTCAATTGTGGTTAAAAACATCCTGGTTTAGCATTATGTGTGAATGCAGCCACAGAGTATAATTTTGACATGGGAGATGAGTATTCCTTTCTAGATGGAAGGCCTGCTGGATGGGACTGTGCATGGATAGTCTCTTTTCATATTTCTAAAATGATAAGAAGGGCCGGTATTTGTAATCTTGAAATTGTGAACGCTTGAGTCTGTTCCCTTCAAGACTTTTTGAAAATTCAGCTTTAACTCTAGAGGGGCACAAATGCTCACCACTTCAGCAGTTTTAAATAAAGTAGCCAAGCAAAGCCCTAAAAACTACAAAAATAATTAAGAGATTTGGGGCAATTTAAAGGTCGATATATCTATTATGACACAAGGCTTTGTAGACTAGAGCCCATTTCCACCAGAGCTTGAAAATAGAATTAGGTTGATTAAATTGATCTTTGGTCAAGCAGATTTTTAAAAGTTTGCTTCATTTTGCATCTGTCAACTTCTGTACTGTCTGCTTTATCACGCTTTGTGATTGTTATTTTGGTAGGGCAGTGATAATGTTATGTACTGTAATAGAAAAGAATAATACCATGCAGCACTTTCCTCTGCATTTTTAAGACATCAGTTCTCACTCCATTGCAAAAGAATTTACTTTGGGTATTTCTTTCAAAGGAGAAGAGAATTTTGATGAAGTTCTCATTGATGGAATGTGGTGGTCTTTTATTTTTTAGGTTACCAGGGGGTCAAGGGGGTCTGTGTGCATGTGTGAAAGTTGTCTTTCCTTGTACAATCATCTTTCTATCAGTCTTCAGAGTCTCTCCCTGCCCATACCTCAGTTCAGTCTAAAGGGAGAGGTCATAAGGGAACTCTTGCCATGGGGAGGTTTTAGACTGAGAGGCAAGGGCTACAGGGAAGCTTTAGAGCAGTGTTGTCCAAACTTGGCCACTTTAAGATGAGTGGACTTCAACTCCCAGAATGCTGGCTGGGGAATTCTGGGAGTTGAAGTCCACTCATCTTAAAGTGGCCAAGTTTGGACAACACTGCTTTAGAGTGACAGGAAAATACACAATAGAAATAACAAGGCCAGCAGTAGCAACCTCCAGCAAGAAAGTAGATTCAGAAATATAGTCACAAATTCTGTCTCAGGGACCATCTGATAGAAATCAAAAGCTGCTTTAAGAAAACAGAGAAATAGCAAGGCAAATAGCAACACCACCTTAAGAGAACGATGCCTACAATATCCAAGGCTGCAGAAAGGTGTTGTAGATCTGCCTTCAAGCAGCAATGGCAGACATCTCAGCCTGTATGAGCCCTTTTGATGGGGAAGGCTGCAAAATGCTTTGGACGTGTAAAGCTTGGCCACATCTTTATACAACTAGTATTATCTGTTGATGGCAATAACTGGGTTCATTTTGTTACCTAACTACATGCTGGCAAAGTCAGAGCAGAAGGGGTTTAACTCTTAAATAAAAAAAGAGAGTGGGGAGAGAAAAGCCAATAGCAGTTCCTAATACATCAAAAGCCTTGGTTGCCTTGGAAACCCAGACAACTGTGCTTTATTAGCAGCAGCAAAGTGGTCTTGTGCAGAATAAGCTGCACTGAATCTGTAATAGGATTATGGCAACCCGTTTCTCTCTCTGTTCCCCCTCCTTGCCCTTTTTGTCAGAGATTTATTATTAATACATAATCTTCTGCTGAGCAGAAAAAGAACTTTTCCACATCTCGAATGGTAGGGTGGGAGGAAAATTATATTGGGTTTCCCCCCAGACCAAGCTTAAGACTTATTAATGAATTGGTAGTCTTGCCCCACTGGACATCTGCCAGAGATTTATAGAGATATTGGGAGGGACCTGTGGCCCTCCAGATTTGCTGAATTGCATCTACTCTCAGCAGCTCCACGCTGACATGACCAAAGTAGCAGAAACTGGTAGTTGTAATTCTGCAATATTTAGAAGGCCATGTTTTCCCCATCCCTGTTCTAATGAAGTTCCTTGGCGAGGTGGTCATTTTTCCAACCTGAGACTTCATCGTATCACTGAAGCTGCTTCTGCTTCATCTTAAGAATCTGTGATGACATCTCTGTGTGAAATCCCACCACCTGTAAATGTGCACTGTACAACCTGCCATAAGAGATTTCTTTGATGGAAGTCTTTTTAGAAAATCTCCAGTGTAAGCCTTTTCCAATTGCCTATTTCCAAAATAAGCCATAATTTCATGAAAACAATATCTTTACTAATTGACAGTGCTGGCAATAGTAATTGCTTTTGTAATCCAAGAAAATGAAATGAAGCCACACAACAAAAACAATTTCATGCTAGAGTATAAAGGGAGAAAAGCAGATACTCCCTCCAACTCTAATTTTAAATAAGTTCATTGGGAGTTTTGTTTTAAAAAATGGGGGGATTGCTGCCTTATTACAGTAGAGGTTGAATTACATGCTGAATTAGAAATGGTGATTGTAAACCTCTGGAGATTTAAAAAAACAACAACCTAACTTTGTATATTTCAAGGAAGGTAGTTTTCTTCTCTAATTCATTTCTGTCTCTGGTGTCCCATTTCTTAATCAGGTTTTTATACTCTGAAAATAGAATATCAGGAAGAGGTAACTTTTTTCCATGAGGTACATTTGGAATTTTGAGAGTTTGTGGTGGGCAGGGATAATTAGCCATTCACAAAATGGCTGTACAACATGGCTAGTTACAAAACCTTTATTTTGTGAACTAGCCCAACCAAAATGAGTTCAAAATGTATTCTGCAGGTAAAGATGATGTGAGAGGGTGGTGCTTTGCTTTGCAGCATGTCAGTTTCCTATTTATTTTCTAAAATAAAAAGCCATGGAGGAGGCTTGGTGGGTATCACAGGCAAAATTGGGATAGAATGGTGCCATGGACACTGTGCTGCTTACCTTGGACATAGCATATGCCTTCCAATTTATCATTTTATGTTAATGCAGGTCTTTTGACATTCGCACCTCACTTCTTTAACATGCTGACAAATGGAAAGAGTTTTATCTTTTGATAAAATATCTTAAAAAGCATTTGTAGAGTTGCTGTAAGCCAGTGGGAATCCAAAATTGTGCGTAAAATGGAAGAGGTTACCTCTACCTGAAAACAAAGCACAACTTTAGAACAGAGAAGTTATCCCACAACTCAAAAAAAGCCTTAATTAAGGGATTATATTTCAAGCAACAACAGTAATGTATGAGAGGTATTTTTAGCATCAAAATAACTTTACATGCATATCTTTAAGTAAAACTAAAGTTCATCAAAATTCTTCAGTAACTATTGTTGGCAGGGCAACTGAAGCAAAAATACATTGACTTGGTTTGAATGTATAGCTGAGGCAACATTTTAACCAGATAAAACTTTCTAGTTCACATTCTTAAAAGTCCTCCCTTTGCTGATTGTTATCTGCTTCTTTGGTGGTATATGTTACTATCAAACTCTTAGAAACATAAGTTGAGTTAGGTAGAACAGCTGTTAGTCATCATTTCTTTCAGTGTTCATTCTGTAGCAGCCTCACCTCCTGGTAATAGATAATTCCAATTGTTAATGAAAAAGAGAGGCAAAAGGAACATAAATGGTAAAGGTTTATTACTGCATACTGTATTGTAAGAGAAGAATATTTGGGGACCGGCATCCTTGATGCAGAATTTCATACCTCCAGGATACTTGTATGTTGTTCAGGAAATTACTGAAGGCCTGGTTATTCTCCCAGGCCTTGGGGACAGGGTGATTATGGAGCCTCCTTTTTGTCTTCTGCTTATTTTCTTTTGATCTTCTTTTGATTACTTTGCTCTTCTGGTTTGTTGTCTTTTATATGTTTTTATATGTATTTTGGTTCCTAGGTGTAAATTAATAAATACCCACAGGTTGCCAGTAGTAGTTTTCCTGCACTTAGTATTTAACATTTTTTCTAACCAGCCATTTAAAACAAAAACAAAAAAACCTCTTGCAACATTTGGATTAAATTTTACTCAGTATAATCTCCAGCCATAACATTTACACTACCCAAAGGGACTTTGAAATAATCTTTCTGGAGTTTCAGCTGTAAAGCATCAAGGTGACTTTGTTGAGATAGCACATCTTAAAAATTCTAGCTCCAGCCTGAGAAAGAACTTGGGCTAAGATCTCTCATTTAGGCTCATACCTGTGCAATCAATTTATACTCAGATCTTAGGCAGTCTGTGTGCAAACTTTCCCCAATCTGTCACTCTTCCAGCTGTGTGGACTTCAACTGTCTCAATTCTCAATAGTGGGCATGTTGGCTGGGGAAATCTGGGAGTTGGAGTTTGTGTGTTCAGAAGGTGCCTAAGGGGAGGAATAGATTGATTATCTGCCATCAAGTTCTTGTCATCTCTTAGATTTTCTCCATGAAAGTGGAGGGGAGTTGTTTTAAATATGTTTGCATTACAAAACACATAAGCTGCTTCTTCAATATACAGAAGACAGAATTTGTAAACAAGGAACTAGACCTGTTCCTGACCCTCAGTATTTTAGCTATGTCTGTTCTTTTCTTTTCTTTTCTTTTCTTTTCTTTTCTTTTCTTTTCTTTTCTTTTCTTTTCTTTTCTTTTCTTTTCTAGTTCTAGTTCTAGTTCTAGTTCTAGTTCTAATGCTATTAAACATGCAAAAACCCTTGTATTTTTCATTTTATGATGATGTCTGTGGCAAGGGGCATAAGTATAAGTGACAAAATGTGTATCATGCAAGTATGAAAGGCTATGGTGAAAACATGCAACACGTGTTTTATCACAGTATGTACCAGTTGCCTGGGGCTGGAAGTTCATACATCATTTGGACTGTTATAACCATTTTATTGAATAAACTTAATTTGGCTGTAATCATGCAGCACATTAAACCATAAATCATGTTTTATGAAGCAGAATTCCTGGATTCCCACATCACACCAAGTGAAAATTAAATGGCTTAAAAATTTAACTCTGGCTTAGTGTGATATCTGAATCCAATCTGTATGTTTTTTCTTCTGTATGATTTTTTGTGCTTCACTGTACCACCCTTGCTTGATGTGGTTCAGGATTGATATCTTATTTCCTTTAATTATAGACATATAGAATAAGAAGATGGTAGCAGAACACTCACTTCAACCTTGGATAGATAGCACAGTGTGCCCTTTCAAATCTAGTCTCCTCCGCATGTGTTGGTAATGCAATGCCTGGAATTTTCAGCTAGTATGGAATTTCTGGAAGTTTCCATTCCAATACACCACAGGTACTTTTTCTGCTGTTGTTTCCTCCATCCTCTCTGCAGAGGAAAGGAGGCATCAAATATCTCCCACTGAATCTTTGAGTCAAAATTCCTTTAAGAAAGAGATGGGGAGAAGGCCTGCTATAATGTTTTATTTCTGGTGTAACTCCCTCTACAGAATACAGCCAGTCCTAATAATACTAAGCCTGTTTGTGGTAAAGGATATTTTAGAAATAATCTAGGA
Organism: Liasis olivaceus; assembly: GCA_030867105.1. Lineage (NCBI taxonomy): Eukaryota > Metazoa > Chordata > Lepidosauria > Squamata > Pythonidae > Liasis > Liasis olivaceus. The sequence goes on along the minus strand of CM061350.1, from coordinate 176,231,213 downwards.
TGGATATGCAGAATGTATTTTAAAAGCATTTATTTGTAATGGTAAACATACATGTGAATTAGATTATCACGACGACTGTGATCAGGATTTTCTGCAACTGTGATATTAAGGGAATTCCTCCCTCCTCCAGTTGCTGCTAACCATATTTGTAATTGCCTGGTTTTCATGCTGCTTTTGTCCACAGGAGAACACACTCAAGGAAGGTTGGGAGGAGAAGAACAAAAACCATTTTGTGTGAATTCATTCTCCATTCTGCATAGGCCAGTGTAATCCAGCTGTGAATGTTAGAAAGGATGAGAGGGAGGGCTCTTTTGGCGCAGGCTGGAATTGCATTCTGTGACAGATAGTTATTTTTCTACAGCTGTGTTTCTCAATTATAAAGCAAGATAACATTTTCTCTCCATGATAAGGGTACTGAGTTCAATTAAAATTCAAGGAGAATTGTGAAGCATTCCAGTTCTTTAGCATTGGGCTACATAAATATAGCCAGCCAAGCCATGCTGCATTTTTCAATATCTAAATTCCAGGCATCCATTTCTTTGTATACAACTTCAAGCTGCTACATGCAAACTAGAAAAACAATGCTACAGCAGTTTTTCTCAATCAGTTTGAAAAGAAGGAGGGCAGTTTCTTTCCTCTAATGTGTTCTTTAGGGACATCATTTAAAAGAACAAATTGCTGGAGATCTATTAAATATTAATAGTGGTAGAGAAGTTGGGGGAAAAAAATAGAAGAGTGTTTGTCAAATTTATGTAACATATTGTGTACTAATCTTTTCTTCCAAACAAAATAGGGCAGGGTATAACTATAGTTTCCCCATTATAACCAGCTCCATCCTGCGAAATGGGTTTGGTTTAGGTTAAGATGTTTTATTGAATTTCATGTCTATGTGGGGAGATTTATGTCATGTAGGGTCTATGTCCAGTATTCTGTCTTTGATACCAGCCTTCCCCAAACTGGGTACCCTCTAGAGGTGAGGACTTCAACTTCTGGAATTATCAATATCCCGGGACAGGCAGGGAAAAGCTACTGTACAGCATTTCAGATATTTCTATACTACAAACTCTAGGACTCCCAGCTAGCATGGGAATATTATACCATTATAGCTGGTGGGTACCTGGTTTGGAAAGTTTGCTTTGTCTGCTAGCTTTCAGATAATGTCAGCATATATTCTTAGATAAAGGCACCTGATTAATCCAGATGATATTTACTGAAGAAGCTACAACGGCTTAGTTCATACATAACACTTTGTTAAAATCAAACAAACTACTTTGTGATTTAGTCCAGTGGATAAACCTATTTTTACATATCAATGTTTTTCATCCTTTACAGCTTTAAGAACTAGATTTCACTCCCACCAACAACATGGTTCTCATTTTATGAAATGCTTATAATTACGTTAGAATTGTTTAACTTCAGTTGCCAAATGCCAACTCAAACAGAAAGTTTCACAGTGCTTTCTGAAAGTAAAGCTAAGGCTTGGCTAGACCTTCATAGAAAACAGCTCTAAATCAAGAAGTTTGCTTGATTTTAACTTAGTGTTATGTGTGAAGCAAGCTATTGTGGCTTCTTCAATAAACCACAGTCAGAAGAAAGAATGGCTAAGAGCAATGAATGAATTCAGGTTATGAATTGTAACATTGCAATAAATAATACTACATTGCAACAAATATACAGTAATTCTGTATGTTGCAGAGCCAGGCAATTTTAGTGGGTGGGCGAGCTCAGTGGAATGGTCATGGCCAAAATTATTGGTCTATTTTTGGAGAGTTTGTGGGGTTAAGGGCAAAATAGGCATCCAATCACCCCATTTTAGAGGCTGGGTTTTTAAAACCCCTCTTAAACCTTCCCTTCTCCCAACCCCTTAAAACTGACCAAAACAGTTGGCCTCACTCTGTCCAGGATGCTATGAACACCAAAATGGTATTGGGTAAGCTGATGAAGGCACCTGCTCTAGGTTATAGCCCTGTGCTAAGGACTATTAATCTTGTTAAAGAATTTTCTCCACTGTTGCTAAATTACAATTCCCAGTGTTCTTTTAGATAGGTCATACGATAAGCCAGCATTGATATAGAAGACGTGCTGAATAGTTTTTAAAAGTTTAATCAAGAAATAAATAAAAATACCTTGCCTTGAATTTTTTTTTGCTTCCGATATAAGATAAAAGTGACTGCTATTGTAAAGGTTAATGAACAGGAGATCTGCTGTGCACAATCATATAGCAATCTCTGGGTTTTTGCTGCAAATCGATCTAATAAAACAAAGTGAAGCTTTGTGTGAACAGCCTCAAGGGGTATGGATTGCATTGTTCGTTAAAGGAAATCAATCCACCAACATTGGTTTCCAATTTTGAAAAGCCCTGTTTGGTCCAGTTCTTACAAAACTAATGAATGGAGTATAATGAATCAGTAGCTTATCGACAGTGGGAGGATGCTGAAAACCTGAAAGTAAGACTAGGCTTAAAAGCAAAAGAGAAACAAAGCACAGTACTATCACCGCTACCACTCAGTTCATTATTAACAGCAGTGCTTTATTAAAAAAAGGAATGTATATATCTGAGAAGATTCAAGAACAATAAAAGAAGTACTTCACATAATGCAGTTAAACTGTGAATTTGGCTGCCTTCAGATTTGAGAATGCCCACCAGTTAAATGCTTTTGAATGCGAACTGAGCAAATTCCTCTAGGATTGAACACTCAGTGCCTGCAAGGCTTGGTAGCTGTCTACAATTGCAAGCATATACCTTAAATCATATCAGCTGGGAAGCAGTAGCAGAAGAAAATGGTCATCCTCCTAATCATGGTTAAGAGTTTCCCAAATTCACCCATTTGGCCATAATGGGGCACAGAATGCTAAAAAATGCTGGCCTAATCCAGCAGGGTCCTCCTCATGTTCTTCATGTCAGTGGTTCACACATCATACTAAGCATAATGGTTTAGCAACATTGTCAACTGAAGCCAAATTACTGTATGGTTTAGTACAAAAGATGACTCTTAGTGCTAACTGTTGAGTCTGGAGAACGTGGGAAGCCTAGTTTTAAAACCTTAGTCATCTGGGAAGTTCATTGAAACCTGCCACCATTTTTCATCGTAACATTTTTTGCAGGATTGTTGTGAGCTCTAAATTCATAGAAGTATCAGAGATTATAAGTGTTGGTATTTATATACTTTAAAGTTAATATTTTGGTGTTTTATAAGGAACTAGACAACCCTATGACCCGTTGGGTTATCATTCAAAAGAAAGATAGTGCAGTCTGATGTGACCAGAATGTACGTTACATTTTAGTCTGAACATATTTTTTTTGTCCCAATGCTGGATGGTCCCGTGATCATCTAAAAAAAGTATCATAAATAGAAAAATAATTGTAGTGGCAAATGAACTTCGATAAGTTCAATGGGCCACGGTGGCGTAGCAGCTTAATGATGCTGGAGTTTGCCAGCCAGAAATGGTTGACACTCCAACGGTTTGGGCCCAGCTCTGTGTGATGGAGTGAGCACCTGTCATTCATCCCTAGCTCCTGCCCACCTAGCAGTTCAAAAGCATACCATCAGCTAGTAGATAAATAAGTACTCCCATTTCGGTGGGAGGAAATGCTGGTGGTGCTCTGCATGGGGAGCAGGAACCAGTGCTGGACCTGCCTAGATGCTATTGAAGGAGGATTGGCGGAGGAAGATCGCCGGAGGAAGAAAGCCCAGATGAGCCGACTTCCCTGCGACTGCTGCTGGCCAGTAAAGAAACTAGCAATTGTTTAAATAAATAAATAATGTACGCCTCCTGGAGTAACTTGTGTGAGGTGGGTGACTATATGAATGTGATGTATAAATAAATAAGTCAATATTTACTTACCTAAACAGATAAACAGAATGACCATGGGTAGGCAAAAAAAGCAGAGGGAGTGGGAGCAACATCCAACTTCCTGCCGGCTTCCCCATTGACTTTGCTTGTGGGAAACTGGCAGGGAGCATCAGAAATCACAATCATGTGACTGAAGGGACACTGCAGTGGCCGCAATTTTGCAAATTAAAATTGGTGTGAACATTGTGGAAATTTAAATTCCACAGGAGTAATGGGTCCCGGATGTTTTACACATTCTTTAAGTTAGCAGATTTTAGGTTCTTTGATTCAAATGTTGTGGTATAATGTATCATTTGGACTAACTTGAGGGTACAAAGAAACAGATAAACACAGTGAGAGTTTTAGTAGTATATAGAAGATAGAGGTCTGACTATACTCTTTTCCATTTTCTTCAGTATCAGTGTTCGTTCTTTTTTTTTCCCTTGAAAATATCCATCTGCAGTATTCTCTTAAGATATTTTCTGATACATTTATTACAGGGTAGATACATATCTTGTAGCAGATGCTGAAAGTAAGAAAGTGAACCTGGGATTTTATGGCTTATTCTACAGCTCCTATAATGCCGTGAAAGGAGGAGGCATCTGTTGTAAACGTGGCTGGAGGCAACATGTATCTTGCTTCTCCACTTGTAAAACTCTGAAATATGAGCTGATTCCCATTGTTTAGAATAACAGGTGGTTTGGAGAGATTTTCTGATGGTTTCAGGGAAGGTTGTCTGTACAGAGGTTTGCTTTCTAGAAATTTGAAAATAGAATGAAAGCAATGATACAAATATTTAGTTTCCCTATCACCTGCTGTGGCCAGTGGTAAGTCTTTGAATCACTGAAAGAAATATGCAGTTATTATTTTGGCTAAGAAAAGTTGTTAATGAATTGGCCCACTTACATGCCTTTTTTCTTGATGATGGACCTTATTTGTACATCCTTTCCATAGATCAACTGGCTGCTGAAGTCCTAGATTGTATTTGATCAGAGACATTTCCAACATCCAAAGCGAAAAAACCTGGAACAAGAAATTTTAAGTGGTCTACATTTATACCTTCCCACTGCTTGCTAGTGTTGGTGTATGTGGGGTAGGGGTGGGGAGGGGACTTTTGAAAAAACTCATAAAGTACAGCATATTTCAACTCTGATGGCTGGGAATTGAAAGAAAACACATCTGGAGGACATCAGGGTGGGAACGTCAGCTACAGATGAAACATATGCTGAACAGCAGATTCAGGAAAAGAATCAAGAAAATAGGAGGTAGAACATTTAACAGATAATAAGAAAAATAGTTGTGTATTTATAATGCTTATTTTTTTCATCCAAGAAATAATTTGTCTCATTATATACAGCAGAAAGCTTGTCTCCTGCATATTCTGTTTTATCTTACAACAGCTTGTCTTGTACCAGTTCCTGAAACAATATATGAATAAGCTGCTCACGAGCAATTTCATTAAAAAAAAAAACACAGAAACTTAAACATATTTGAATATTGTATTAATTTTACAGTAGAGATGATTGCATTTATTTGAGAATAGTTGTAACTCAAACACATTCAGCACATTTACTAGCTGAAAGAGAAACAGCTATTGGGAGGGGAGGGAGGGAGAGAAGGAAGGAAACTATTCTGCATTTCTGGATAGTGTGCATATATTATTTAAATCATATTCGTATAAAGGTTAGGATATAACAAAAGTAACTTTTCAGTTTCAAAAAAAAAAGTTTTAGCAACAAAAATAATGAGCAGTGCAACAAGCATACTAATAGTTTCTGTGTCATAGTTCCATAGTTCCTTTTGTTGTTGTTGTTGTTCAGTCGTTAAGTCGTGTCCGACTCTTCGTGACCCCATGAGCCATATTGCGCCAGGCCTTCCTGTCCTTCACTGCCTCCCTGAGTTTGCTCAGTCTCATGCTCATTGCTTCAGTGATGTATGTATGTATGGCCTTAGACATTATTAAAAGCTTTGCAGAATAAACAGGCTTTGTATTTTTCTAAAAACCAAGAAGGAAACATGTATTTTATGGGAGATCACTTCATGATCTTTGGGTTACAGGCAGATACAGACCCTGTGTAGCTGTGGATATCACTATAGAATTCTTTCTATAGCATTGGGGATAAATTGTTTAAACAAACATCTTAAATTAGAAAGTGGCAGGCTGTTCGGTTACCTCCATGACTGTGTCTATGTCCTGCTTTATTGTACTGATCCCTGGGAAAGGAAGACAAATCCAAAATTCATAATTGGACAATACCTTTATTGGGATCAACCAAAATGGTTCAAAAAAGTATATAATCTTTCAAGTTCTATAAAATCCTTTCTCAGGTAGGGTAATACTAAAACAGTTTATCATCTCATCTTAGTGTATTTGGCTTAGCCACTAACGTTACCTCCCAATCTCAGTTACTGTTTTTCAGGCATACATGATCAAGATAATTATTCCCAGCTTCTTAATTAACAGAACACAAGACTTGATTGCTGCATGTTGATGACATCTAATTCCAAGGCTAGATAGTTTCTCCCAGTGGCTTCATTTTTTATTAATTACATGGTGATAACTACATGAAATCCTAGCAAGTGAAAATTCTGTTTCCCTTGAGTCATGCTTGATTCTTGGTGGCTGTATGCACACTAACCTCCCTGAACCCTTTTCAAAGAATCACAGTGGTTTTCTTACTGTCTCCTTTTGTTTTTTTAGTGTTCTTTCTTACAATGTTTTGAGTTCCAGATAAAGTTCACTTCCTGGGCCACTAGGAGTGTATAGACTGGAGCCAGGATAGTGTTGTGCAGAGCGCAGCAAAGCTCTCAAAAACTCTGCTCTCAGGAAAACCACACATCAGCATGAGAGCTTGCAAAATGCAATGTCCATATTTTGCTCTCCAACGAAATTCCAGTCAGAAAATATATACTAACTGGTTTTTATTGATAAAAATGCAAAACTCCATAAAATACAAGTTGCATACAAAATATAGGAAATAACAAAAACTTCTTCTCATCTTAGCATCCAAGACTTATCCACAACAAAGTCTCTAGCTAAAAACTCTCAGAGAAGAGGTACACTACTTGGTTATTAGTTACAACTACATAACCCATAAAACCTACATGATGAATAAAGCTATACACAACTGACAGGCTAGGCATCTAGCCCTCCCATTATATTGCCAGCATGTACCCCCCCCCCACTGAATAACTAGCATACACATGCCAATAGGTGGCAGTAAATAGCACAACACAGTCCCAAGATGCTTTGTTTACATTAAGCTACATACAGTAGATGTAACAATTTGTTGTACAGATAACGAGATGAAATTTCTTCCCATGAGAAAATCCTGACAGATAGAAGGTAGATCAAGTAGTGGTTCTTCCAGATCAAGTGGTTGTTCCACATAATATTTTGTTAACTTTCTTAGAAATGGGAGACTTGGGAACTGGCCTATTCAACAAGTATATGCCTAAAATGCACCTCCCATGCTTCTTCCTCAAATATTTAATTTCTAGAGACTGGGATATGAAGCACTGAAATAATACCTACATGACAGTTGTTAAAAGGGAAGGTGTTCAACTAAAAACAAGAACATAGTTTTTAACATCACACCCAGCAACTGTTTTGTGGCTAATGCTATTTCTGCATTTCCTAAATTTCTTTAACCTTTCCTTTCATTATTCCTTCCTCCACCTCTATTTATAATACATAGATACTCCTTTCTCAGGATAATACTCACACATTTTATCAGGAGCAGAGAGTTCATGCAGTAATAAATCTGATAGAATTTAAGATTCAAGAACTCTTTTTGGGTTTTGCTGTATAACATATCTATCCCTTGGAAATTCTTATTAGAGGCAAGAGATAGGAATGCTCATGGTAATAGGAAATGAATGGTAGGTTCAACCATCTCACCTAGAAGGGTTTGAAAATTGTAATCGAAAGAATCCTAGGGATTTCTATTGAAAAAATATTGAATCTCCATAAAAATGCAATCTTTTGTGCCTCTTGGGGAAGCCATTGCCTACACATCTTTACCTGGGAGTAAATTGCATCTAATGCAGTGAGTCTCATGAGTGGTATATGTACTTCTTTGAAATTCCTTTTAGTGTAGCTGTGACAGTTTGTGTTGAGATTGCATATTATCTCAGTCAGAATAGTGTTAAGAGAGTTCAGTATTATTATCCTCTCATTATAGATGGTTAGCTAAAACTGAGTTACTCCCCAAAGCCAGCTTCACAAAACAGATGCATTTGATGTTTGAGTGTTTGGATCTTTGGATTCAAAAATTAGTCGTCATGTCATGCCAGTACTAAGGAAAGGAGCCAGGTATGGTTGTGCCATGTGTTTCAGAGGAAGTATGAGCTGATTATGTTGCCATAGTCAAAGTATGGCTGCATTCTCACAACATGCTAATTCACCAACCATAGTTAACAAAATACACTGTCGTTATACTAGCTGCCAAGTCAAAATAAACCATATCATGTTTCAACACTGTGTTCTAGGGGCTACTTTTAGTTTTCCATAGTTCCTGCAGAGACATAAGTAACATGCTCTTGGTTTAATATGATGGTTCATAGGACACACTAAGACCTGTGTGTTGTGTGGCTTTGGCTTGGCCATTATGGTTTGTAAGCTATGCTTTATGGGTTAAATATATTGTGTGAGTGCAGCCAGAGACATGCTCTGCTCATGTGAACTAAGCGAACCTAGAAACTGACTGGGTCTGGCATCAAGCAGAGAAGCTGGGTAGTATTCTAGTAAGCAAACTCATCTCACATCAGGGGAATGAAAGCTGGGGAGTGTACAAGAGATGAGGTAAATATCCTAGGGGAAGGTTGGTTGCTAAGCAACTAGGAAAGGTACAGATTGCTTGTTGTTGAGGCAGGAACCTCCACTGCTGTTTGCATACCAGGGCGTTGTGTCTGCCTGGTTAGTAAATGACCTTAATTTCCTAGAGATAAGCAAGGGGAGAGGTTTTTTGTTAAGATTTAAGGTGTGAAAATTATGATCACCTGATCTGAGCAGGTTGGAAGTATGGAGTGCTGCTTTCACTTGGGCATAAATATGGAGTTCTTCCCAAACACTCACCTTTCATATAAGCTGCAAGAGTTCTCATATGTATGTTGAAGCTTGGTTTGAAAGGGCAAATCTACTTGCTGAGGTCTTTCTCTACTGCTGCATTTGTACATCATGACTTGTTTCCTTTTTGGCTGTGATACATGAACTCAATCAGAGCAATTTGCAAATCATGGTATAACATGTGGATCAGGTCACTTGCTTATTCAGGTAAGAATGGTTCATAAAACTATGATTTAATGGGATGCAAAACCAGTTTGTCTTCCCAATTCCAAAATGGTTTATGCTTTAAAAAATGCTAAGGGATCCTTACAGAGGACATATAATACAGAAAACTAGATGTGTTTACACTGGTGTTATGATCATTACTTACTGAGTACTCTGAACTATTCTTATAAAACTTAATTAACTTTCTCTTGAAATTAAAACTAGGAGAGGCTGTCAGAGAATTTCAGAAGTAGGTATCATGCTAAAATGTGAACAGTCCTGCCAGCATGGCCTTGGGACACTTGTTATGAAAGATCTGAGCAAAGATGCTTTCAAAGTTGTGTTGTGACACTCTTAAGAAGGCTGCACACCAATCCTTAAAGAAACATTAGTGTTCCCAAGTATAACTGGCAAAGGCTAGTGGACAGACTTGAGAAAGATTTTACCCTGTGCCTGAGTATAGGCAGGCAATCCTAATACTAGGGGGTTCTTTTTTAATGATAAATGCTAAATGATTCCAAAGCATAGCAACGTAAGAGTTAAGAGGATTTGGAGTTTAAATCTACATTTGCTTAATTGAAGACTATTTTACTGAAAATAATTTTAAAGATACATTCAGCAGTTAAGATTAAAGCTTGCCTCCACAGTGTTAACAAAAATGCATTTTTAAGATACTACACCACACACACACACACACACAGAGGTAGGCAACTTTTTGGGGACAGTACTCTGCCTTTCCAGCAACAGAAAGACAGAAGATAGAATCTCACTGGTAAAAGTGAAATGAGGCAGTTTTAAGAACAAAACAAAATTAAACACACACACACACACACACTGGAATGTGTACTCTTTGAACTTTACAGTGATGTATTGACAGCTGAGTGGGAGAGCCTCTAGAATTTAATGAGGATTTCATTACCTGTCTAAGGTCTTTTTAGTTGATCTAGGGAGGAACACAGGTGGTCTTATTACCATGGTCAGTGGATGAGGGAGGTGTTGCATGGGAAGGATTAAAAAGTTAGTTGAGAACAAGAAGCAGGTGGCTAAACATGCAAAATAACTTAGTCTAAAATGAAGTTTATTAATTTGTGACTCAGTGTGTGATATAATAATAATTTATTAAACTTTATTAAACACTAGCCCCAGTCAGTTTCTAGTTTCACTCAGTTCACATGAGCAGAACACTTAGGAAACAGCATGTTTCTGGTTGGACTTACACAATACATTTAACCCATAAAGCATGGCTTACAAGCCATAATGGCCAAGCCAGAGCCAAACAACACATGTGTCTTAGTGTGTCCTGTAAACTAACATATTAAAGCAAGCACTTAAACTTATATAGATGCAGTCAAGTCAGTTCAGCTCATGATTAAGTGGTAGGTTAGCATCCTGTGTGAACACAATCCATATTTTATATTCATTCCCTCTTAAGATTCTTTTTTCAACAGGTAGGTTTTTTTGGTTGCCTTAACCAGTTTGCCCTCTGATATGTTTGGGACTTATTCTAAAACCATATAAGTCTAAAACTTAAAACAAGAACAATAACAAAAACTCCATTTTTAGGGACTGGCTTACAAATCATACTGAGTCATAATGTGGTTTGTTTGCTTTGGGTTTATATTTGTGAACCCAGCCATAGTTGTTTCTAAAACATTGCTTTTGGCTCAATGTGCTGCCTGAATCAGCCAATTGTGGCTTATTTATCAAACTAAAGTTTGCAAACCATATGTTTGAACCCAGTTGCTGAATGAAATGACTTAGTTTGCAGAACCAACACCTGGTGAGGAATAGTTAGGAGTTGTCTCCCATATATGACTTCCTGGGTGTTTGGTACAATGTCAGAAGAAATCTGAGGGGTACGTGTATATCATTATAGTATGTGAATATTGTATCTTCCTCTTTGACTTCTTGTTTGAGAATTTGTAGCTCTCATTGAGTGCTCAGAACACATTATGAATTCTGCTTGCTTGCTGTCTCCTCTCCCAGCAGCTCCTCAGGATGTCATTTTTTTTAAGCATGATACCTGTTATCTCCCTGATTTTAAGCATGCATACATAGCAACTCTGTTTGATTTCCCCCCAAAACCCATAACCTCATGGTATGCAAGATAGTAAATATTGGTCTAACATTGGTCTATACTGTCTCCCTAACATGTGTTCTAACATGAATGTCGATCTCTCCAGTCCTATCCAATACATTAACCACTATCCCAGACATTGTCCTGGAGAAACCTCAACATACATATGGAGACTGTTGGAAAAGGAATGATTGAGAACCTTAGGGCTGTCTTTGTGGTTATGACAACCCCAGAGGGACTAGAAGAGCACAACTGTGAAGTTCATAACTTCACCTCATACTACTTCACTCTAGTAGTAATGTTTAAGGCAGCATTCCTTAGACTTTATGCAATCAAGGACTACAAAATGAACATTTCAAAAATATGGGGACTACCCAATTAAATGCCTCTTCCTATATTTTAATTTTGGAAATTCAAATTTTAGGTGAATAAAATAATGTTTATAATTGCATCAGTACACACCTTCTCAGTCCCTCAGTTTTAAGGTCTTTGTTAAAATAAATTTTGACACACAATTTAATCCAAAGTTAAGTATTGATTTACCATTTGAATTATTTTATATATTGTATACCATAAAAACTGTTATTAGCACAAACTTGCTGGTCAGGAATGTTGTTCAGTAGAAATTTCATAAGGGAAATAACAAGTACAGCCAAATAACCAAGAGTGAGCAGAGCCCAGCAAAAGTATATATAATTAAAAAAAAAAACTAAATAAAACCATAATTCAAGTGTGGGATATTTTTTTACTGAATATTATAAACTGTTCAGTATTTGTTATATTTATACCTGCTAAAATTGACAAGACTTTTGGTGGATACAGTAATTAAGAACTAACAGCCACAGTTGTAAACATTAAACCATCTGTGATAAACTTACAATTTAAGCTATGAACCCTAAAACATAAATAAATCAAACATTACCTGTGTCCTATCATTCATGGTAAGCTCTCCACAATTACTTAGTCTTCAAAAGTTTCTGGAAGGATAAAACTAGTGAGGGCCATTCTGACCTCAAGTGGGATGTTATTCCATAGGATAGGCACTGCTACCAAAAAGCACTTTTGGGCCTCCATAGCACAGACTACACAGAAATTGGAGATCACCAGCAGCTTCTCTTGGGATGTAGTATTGTCAGTTTTCTGAATTTTAGTTGCCTTTTGTATTATTATTTGCCCACTTCATTGAGACAGTTTTCCGCCATTGGTCCATTTTCACAGATCGGCTTTCTGACAGGGAAGACGAGAGTGGGGCTGAGGCAGTGATTGGGCTCTGGCCTGGCCAGGGTGAATGCAGGGAGGCTGTGGTGGACCAACCTGTGGACCACTGGTGGTCCATGGAACGCATTTTAAGATTTACCAGTGTAAGTTATATTTCTATACATAATGGTTCCTTTGCCTTTATCTTGTGAAGGGTAATAGCTGTTACTGTTAAATTACAGTAAAACTATGTATTTTCGCTGACAGATTATAAAGACGACAATACATTGTGGAGAATGCAGTATTTTTAGATTTTCCAGCTAGTGGCCCACAGATGTTGTTAGACCAGCTCTACTGTTTCCACACTCTAGTTAATTCCAACCCTTCTCTTTCTCTTTCATCTGGCCCTGAGAAACATTGTGCTGGAAAGAAAAACAGAAACGTGGTTTTCAGCTGGTGGTTCTGAGACAGGTAGGTCTCAGAAATATTCTAGTTGGGCATAGGTTATTTGATTGGAACTTTATATTTTTCAAACTTCTGTAAATGATACATACAGTATTAGAATGCCTGTAAACATATAAATCACCCTGGAGAAAGTGGGATTTTGTTTTTGTTTTTTTATAGTGGGACCCAAGTTCATTCATAGAAAGATTGATAGGGCTATATGGAAGGCTGACGTGAATTCTCACAAAGAGATTTAAAAAATCTAGAATTTGGATGGAGGAGAATAATTGTCTGATACAGCAGCACTTTCTCACTAGATTGCCTAGAGTTGTCTTCATATTGCATTGCCATTCTCATCTTCCCAGCCAACATTTCCACTTTTATGGACAAAATCAGATTTAAGAGGACTGTTCTAGAGGATTTCTTCCATGGAAGGGATAAAACCATATTGCAGTTGATTTTCTTCTCTTTTACATATTTCTTTCCATATTCTAATGTTAATTAAGTATTCCAAGTACAGCAATGTTTGAACAAGTGTCTTCATCCTGATAAATACAGGTTAGGACTTTTAAAGGGTTTTCTTTGTTTGTGTATATTTTGTATAGGTATATGGTGTGGTTGCTTGTATGTGCTCCTGTAGAGAAATTCCACATTTTTTCCTACCAGTTCTCATTCAATTCATGAATATAACCTGCTTTAGAAGTGCTTTCAAAGGACAGGAGAATTGGGGAGAAATTCTTATGAATGAGGTGGAGTTTTTGCAATTATATATGAGATGGCCAAAGGGGCCTTGGTCACTTCCCAGCTGGCATTGTATAATAATCTCTCAATTATTCCCAGGAAACATTGTGAGGGAGTTCCTTCCATTGAGGTTTTTCAGTAGCAGGTCTACTATCAAGACTAAGGGGAAGTCCTGTTCTGATAATATTGGTGGCAATTTTTTCCTTCGGTTGGGGAAATTCTGAAAAATCATCCAATCAATTCCTCTGTCCACAACTTTGGTGGAGAATTTGGAAAGGCCTTTGCATTTAGCTATAGTATGCCAGTGCAGTGCCTTACAAATTAAATAAGGGAAGTTCTTTGTCAGTCTGTAATGTTGGAGATGAATGGCTTCACACTGCAGGATTGTATGTCTGCTAACTGCTTTGTTCTCACATGATGTGTAGCAGATGTCCAGGCGCCAGCAACTGCTGACATGCTACAAATAATTAATTACCTAAAAACACATGTAACACATGTCAATTAATTGTTAGCCCATTAGCCTCAAACAGCTACACTAAGTGCATTCATGCAAGCAGAGAAGCCCGTAGTCTTTGCATGTCTTTGCCCTTTGCATTTTTATATTGCCAAGAAATGGGCTTGCCAAGCTAGAAGACCACTGGCTGTAGCTTTGCTCCTGCAGTGATGTCAACAGCTGCAACAAAGCCTGGGGAAATCCCGGTCTCTGAAGATGTACAAATAAATCTGTAGAGGAGAAAATACAGGATAAACCTAGACATGACCCAGTGCAATCTGAGCTTGAGACGCAGGAAAGTGGAATAGAATTCTTAGGGGACCTGGCTAGCTGAAGAGAAGTAACCCACAGGGCAGCTTTTCATCAGCATTTAGAAATCTTCAAATAATAAAGTTGCTTTGGTGATGTCTTCAGCTGAATATAGAATTGCAAAGATGCTAGAAATAGCAGTGTTTTCTGCCAGTATTATATGCACGTATGTGAGCGTGTATGTGTGTTTGGTTTTGTCTAAGCATAATATGTGAATCCAACCATTCTTATAAGAAACCATGATTTAGTATGATATTTGAACTTAGAGTTATGTCATTCATTCATGACAGGACAAAAACAAACAATATTATGGCTTACTGCAGTGTGTGAACTTAGCCATTGTGGTTAATTAATCATGGTTTATGAATTAGCATTGTATGAACCACTCAGTTAGGGCTTCTTATTCATGAAAAGATGACTCAATTTTCTGCAGGAGCTGTATAATTAAAATAGTATCAGAGAGATTCAGATTGATGTCTTAACCATAATGCTAAGAGGGTGACTTTCTTTCAGCCCACCCTACTTTCCACTGTTGTTGTTATCAGGATTAAATGTGGAATAATCCCACATATGCCTGCTTGAGCTCCTGTGAGATGGTTGTATTGTGCTAGATGGTTGTTACCCTCCTGCAATCTTGCTTTTTATTTTTTATTATGTTTATTGTTTTAAGTGTTTTAATGACCATGACACTGTTTTAATTGATGTTAGTTGTATGCCACCCAGGATCATGTTTAGTGAGATGGGCAGCCATACAAATTTGTTAAATAAATAGATAGGTGAAATATAAATGCAAATTCAATAAATAAAGAATGGTTTAGCACCGTGTGTAATCCAGGCCCTATGTCCACATGGTCTGTCATAATATGTATTATAAATCTATGAAAGAGAGAGAAAATTTCTGGGATATACTTGTTAAAATACTTGGAGCCAATGCATATATTTGATTTCAGATGATCCAAAGAGACTTCCAGATACATCTCCAGCTTTTTCAGATAATGTTTTCACATCTATTCTCCACTTCCCAAGGGTCATATAAAATGGTACAGAGGACCGGCACAAGTTGAAGAGGAGAGTTATTGACCCCAGGCCAGAGAAATGAAGATGCTGATTGCAGCTCCCTGTGATGCTTGTTTGCTGAGGGGTGTCATCCAGTTCCATCACCTGAACCGGGGGAGCGTACAGTTGAGAAATAAAGAATGAAATGGCTGCAGTCATCCTCATCTTTAATATCATAGAATATGCATATAAAATGTAACATACACTGGAGTGTAGAAGCATTCTTTTGAGACAAGAAGGCTGTTAGTTTTTGCACCTCCTCTTTCTTGCTTCTCTTCTAAGTGCTAAGCCGTAAGCAAAAAGGGAAAAGGAGGAAAAGTGCCTTAAAAACAATAGAATAAGGTGTTAACATCAGTGAACTCTGGCATTTGTCTTAATTGTTAATGCAGGGTGATACCAGAGATGCCTTCCTAGAGGTGATATTTCCAAACCCAGCAGATCTATAAATATGTTCCATAAAGTACTATCGTGCATTGTTGGAGCCATATGTAACTATAGGTGTGTGTTGAGCATTGTCAGCAAATTCTGTTTATAATCTGTTAAATATTTGCTTCAGTTTTTTGGTGTGGCTCAGTGGGGAGGTAGTTTGCTAATTTATCTCATACTTAACTTGGATATGTACATCATCATCATCATTATTTTGATAGTGAATACTTATAACCTGAATTACAGTTTTACATAATTTTGCTTCTAATTGGTTTGACTTCCTTAAAAGTTTCAGTCCAATAAAAGGCATTGCTCTATTGGAAATACTGTTTGAGTTAAAAGAGAGAGAGAAGGGAGAGGCTTTGCTGAAACAGTGCACAGAAGTGCTTTAAATGCCTGAAGTCTTCCAGAAGAAAATATCAAGTTCCTGGTTTTCAGTGAGTTCTTGGTAATTAAAGGTTGCTAGAAGCATTCTTACTACAGAGCTTCAGATAACTGTCATTTACAAACCTGTTTTATCTGACAGAGACTTAGGTATATGTCACTATTAATGCTGCAGGTAGCCTATAGTATGGATTTAATCAGTGACCATTTGGGTACTCTTTGCAAAGCATTCTGGGAATTGTAGTCTTGTGAGAAAGAGATGAGATTCCCAAAGGAAGTCAGTGGAAATGTGCAGGGCTCAAAGCTGAAGGCTTTATAAATTTATCTGCTGTCTTTCTTTGTGATATTCTCATGTCTTCTGATTTTTTCCTGTTGTATCCTCTTTAAACTGTAAAATGTTCAGGGCAAGGGACCTATCTATTTATGTTTCTTTCATTGTTCTGTAACATGCGTGAACGTTGTTAGTACCCAATACTTTTACTGCAGTGTTTCTCAACCTTGGCCACTTTAAGATGTGTGGGCTTCAGCTCCCAGAATTCCCCAGTCAGCATGCTGGCTAGGGAATTCTGGGAGTTGAAGTCCACACATCTTAAAGTGGCCAAGGTTGAGAAACACTGGTTTACTGAAATCTTAAGAGTCAGTATAATTAGCTCAGCTGTACAATCCTCCCATTTGTCTAAGTGAATTTCAGCTGCTTTTGGCATGCAACCAAATGGCATATACTGCTATCTCTCTTTTCAGATTTCATCCTCCACTCCTTGTCATTATTGAAACTTTACCTTGTTCTAGATATGGCATAAGCCTAAGTATATACAGTGCATTCGGAAAGTATTCAGACCCCCTTCACTTTTTTCAATTTTGTTATGTTGCAGCCTGATACTACAATCGTTCAAATTCATTTTTTTTCCTCATTAATCTACACTCAGTACCCCATAATGACAAAGTGAAAACAGAATTTTAGAAATGTCTGTAAATTTATTAAAAAAGAAAAACTGAAATATCACATTGGCATAAGTATTCAGACCCTTTACAACAACACTTGAAATTTAGCTCAGGTGCCTCCCATTTCTCTTGATCGTTCCTGAACTCTTTCTACACCTTGATTGGAGTCCACCTGTGGTAACTTAAATTGATTGGACATGATTTGGAAAGGCACGCACCTCTCTATAAAAGGCCTCACAGCTGACAATGCATACTGTATCAGGGCAAAAGCCATGAGGTCAAAGGAACTGCCTGCAGAGCTCAGAGATAGAATTATTGCAAGGCACAGATCTGGGGAAGGCTACAAAAAGATTTCTGCTGCACTGAAGGTTCCCAAGAGCACAGTGGCCTCCATAATTCTCAAATGGAAGAAGTTTGGCACAACCAGGACTCTTCCAAGAGCTGGTTGCCAGGCCAAACTGAGCAGTTGGGGGAGAAGAGCCATAATAAGGTGACCAAGAACCCGATGGTCGCTCTGAGCTCCAGAGATCCTGTGTGGAGATGGGACAAAGGTCCAGAAGGACAACCATCACTGCAGCCCTCCACCAAGCTGGGCTTTATGGCAGAGTGGCTAGGTGGAAGCCTCTCCTCAGTGCAAAATACACAAAAGCCTGCTTGGGGTTTGTAAAAAAGCACCTGAAGGACTCTCAGACTGTGAGGAACAAGATTTTCTGGTCTCATGAAACCAAGATTGATCTGTTTGGCCTCAATTCTAAACATTATGTCTGGAGGAAACCAGGCACTGCTCATCACCTGCCCAATACCATCCCAACAGTGAAGCGTGGTGGTGGCAGCATCATGCTGTGGGGGTGTTTTTCAGCAGCAGGGACTGGGAGGCTGGTCAGGGTTGAGGGAAAGCTGAATGGAGCAAAGGACAGAGATATCCTCGATGAAGACCTGTTCCACAGCGCTCAGGACCTCAGACTGGGCCAAAGGTTCACCTTCCAACATGACAACGATCCTAAGCACACAGTCAAGACAACACAGAAATGGCTTAGGGACAACTCTGTGAATGTTCTAGAGTGGCCCAGCCAGAGCCCTGACTTGAACCCTATTGAACATCTCTGGAGGGACTTGGAAATGGCTGTCCACTGACGGTCCCCATCCAACCTGATTGAGCTTGAGAGGATTTGCAAAGAAGAATGGCAGAAAATCCCCCAATCCAGGTGTGCAAAACTTGTTGCATCATACCGAAAAAGACTTGAGGCTGTAATTGCTGCCAAAGGTGCTTCAACGAAGTACTGAGTAAAGGGTCTGAATACTTATGCCAATGTGATATTTCAGTTTTTTCTTTTTAATAAATTTACAGATATTTCTAAAATTCTGTTTTCACTTTGTCATTATGGGGTACTGAGTGTAGATTAATGAGAAAAAAATGAATTTGAATGATTGAAGTATCAGGCTGCAGCATAACAAAATTGAAAAAAAGGAGGGGGTCTGAATACTTTCCGAATGCACTGTACATAAGTACATGTGCGTGCATATGCTGTTTGTCACTCATTGACTCAGTCACTGGAGACGTTCAGGGATACTAAGCTTGAAGCCTAAAGTGTGACAGATTTTGTCTTTGGCGTAGACCATAACTTATTGCCCATTGTACCTTTTTACTGTGCAGTTAAGGCAGCAAAGCCATCACGGATGTGTTCACACAACACTCTGAACCACAAATTAGCCAACCATGTTTTAGCTTAACATATGTGAATCCAGCCTGTGTGGTTAGATTATTGTTCAGTCAGTGTATCACAAAGACTCAGAAGACTGGGTTATTTGAATAAAACATGGCTAAGCTGGCATGGGCAAGCATGTTACACAAAAACAGCCTTTCAGGGCTTTTTACCAATCACCATGATTCCCAAACAAACATAGGAATGAGGAAGGATCCTCTTTTTTAGACCTCCTTCATGCAGCTATTTCCTGCCTCTCTGGAATTTCAACCTCTTTAGCTTTGCAGGTATTGCATTGCCAATAAATTCAACAGCAGTCAAATTGAACACCAACTGTGTGCATGGCTTTGGACTTGATGACCATTTGGTCTCTTCTCACTGTAGGAATGGCATCTGGCGAACCACCTGCAAGACCTCAATATCCTATTAAATTGATTCTGAATCACCACTTTGGGAATTGCTATCTAACTTGCTCCTGTGGGAGAGCTGTTTTACTGCAGCCAATGGAGGATATACAGGATCCCAAATGATTGCAATAATTGAAGCATAGGCATTTTTGAATTGTGGTGCTTCCCACAGCAAATATAATTCAGCCATGCAGCCTCATTTTAATGCTCTCTGTACCAATTCAAAGCACTGCAATATTGAGAAGGAGGAGAGGAGAAGAGCTGCAGTAGCTATAACAGTAATGAGTTCTGAATTTTTTTGGAGTTTATTTGCCTTTGGATATTCTTGCAAAGCACCTCTGTCTATTGACCCATATCAGTCAATCATACACATGCAGACAGAGTAATCCAAAGGAAGAAGGCAGACAAGAGTTTTGTGGGGATTTTGTCCTAAGATAGGATAGAGATCAGTGAAAAGAGTATACTGTATGTTGTAAATGGGACTGAATGAAACAGATACAATCTAAAGCCTGCCCTGTTGTTCTTTACATCTGCTGTTTGCTTAGCCAGGAATATGCCTATTTCATCCAAGGCAAGAGATAGTTATACCCAATATTACATTGCCTGGACTGTAGAGGTCAGCTAATGCTACTTTGTCTTACCATCCTAAATATAATCTGAAGGAAACACCTACTACACCCTCACTGAAATCTTCATCTTCAGATCAAGACTAAATTATGGATCTCAAGGCCATATTGCATGTCCTAACATTGCACATTTGAGCTTCTTCCCCAATTTGCTACTTTTTGAATCACCTAGCTTGATGATTAATTCTGGCAAACCCAAAACCTTGCCTGCTTTTTGTGCCAATTTAGTTAGTTAGTTTGTTTCTGAGATTTATAGGCTGTTCCAATCTGTGACAACTCTGGACGTGGTGGATAATAGGTCCTTATAATAATAGAAGATTTTGGATTTAATGAATCAGCATAGCTATTCTTTCTTTAATAAGAAATGCAATTTTGTGAATGCTGAACTAAATATGACCTCAAATATGAATGTATTTAATATACGCATTAAAAAACGAAATAGCATGGATAATGCTTACAGTATGTTGAACTCTTTTCTTCTTGATGAAGATGAGCTCTCTGAAGCTACTCTTGCATTGGAGCATGAGAGCAGCTGCCAAACAGCTGATTCAGAGGAAGTTTTTTTTTTTTTTGTGCTGAGATTGCAATTATTATACAGTATCTCCCTGTCTGTTGCAATCCTAATAATTGTAATTTCTCCTCCTGGAGCTGTTTCTTCATTTGCAAAAATATATGCATTATGCATTAGTTTGTTCCTGAGCTAAATGCTAAATAGATTTCAGGTTATATTCTTGGAATAAAAGAGCACTAATAGTTTTCTTCTGCAAATGTAATAGGCAGCCTACTTTTTTTTTTTTAGGGGGGCCTCAATAGGGACAATTTCATTAGGCCCCATCAAAATATTGCTCACTGTCAGAAATCATCAGATTGCACTGTAAACTAATAGATTGCAGTGAAATTAAATCCCATTCCCACCTATGGGGCCATCAACATCAATGGATAGTAAACAATGAAGAATGATGTTACATTAATACAGAATAAAATGAGGAAAAAGTATGTGTGGAGTGTTCACATGAATATTCTAATCCCAGGCCTCTCAGACACTGAATTCAGAAAACAAGCTAAGCCGCATGGTTTGCTTCTTTGAGAGTTGGAATGATCTGTATTTCAAATATTTAAACTCAGCCAATTGTAGCTTATTCAGTAAAGCATAGATAGAAAATCTTAGCTTATTTTATTGTTTGAAACCCTGGAACCGTCCCTGAAGCCATTACTAAGTCAAATCCATTTCTGTCCCATTTCAGCGAGTGTTACACTATAGTATTTTACTCATCATTATAGCTGCTTTAGTAATCGTTCCTCTAACAAAGCTTGAAGCAGTATTACCTAAACTGATCCCCCCAAATATTTAGGGATTATGGGAATCAAAGTCCAACATTTATTTGTATTATTACACTTGTATCCACTTTTCTGTTTGCATAAACACTCGAGATGGCTTAGAACAATCATAGATTGAGAAAGGTTGGTAGTGAGGAATTATTACTAGTTTGATGAGTCTGAAATTTAATATAATTTGTAAGAGAAAACTGGTATATATATACACACACACACATACAAAACTTTTTAAACAAACCTTTTTTTCTTCAGGAAATTTTTTTTCTTTCTTTCTTGAATTTAAATGGCCACCCATCTCACTTGCATGTGACTCTGGGCGTTGTTCACAATTAAAACACAACTGAAAATCACAGCATTCAACCATGAAAACCAATTAAAAACAGTTAAAAAGTACAGTTAAAAACCTGAAATAACAAAAAGACCGGGGAGAGTGCAGTCTGAACTTATACACAGTGCAACTATTTAATGGGCTCCATTTATACCAGTATTAGGGTATAAAGTGTGTTTTTCCCTCTCAATTATATTTTTCCCAACTGTAAAGAGAATATAAGCTGTAAAGAATAGTGGAAACAGGATTGACTTGATTAAATGTTCTTGAAATACTAGGCAGTTAACACTGTTGCTTCCATCGCAGGAAGTTAGCAAAGCTTTCATTCCCAGTTTCTCTACTCTTGGGCTGCGTACAAATTTGAGCAATGTAAAAAAGCCAGTTCAGACTTTGGAAAAGCTCAGCAGAAGGAAAAGTTCTGCTTTCAGCCTGTAAGAGATGGAACAGAACACACTGGTAGCATTTGCTCAGTTAAAAGATGTGAGGAGGTTTGGGCCAGCAGTTCCATTGAAGCTACTTCATCTGTACTAGGTAGAAGGCTGCAGTTTGGCACTTCCTAGAGCAGTGTTTCTCAACCTTGGGAACTTTAAGATGTGTGGACTTCAACTCCCAGAATTCCCCAGCCAGCCATGCTGGCTGGGGAATTCTGGGAGTTGAAGTCCACACATCTTAAAGTTCTCAAGGTTGAGGAACACAGTCCTAGAGGGTATGGATGAGAAGCAGAGGTAGAGAGAGGAAAAGGGCTGAGCTAAGCATAGAGTATATTCCTATAATTTCATGCTGGCCTCATTGAAGTAGTAGGTGAGCATTGCAACTGCAAATAGAAGTATGATAAATTTTGTTCACGTACATCAGAACAACTCTAGGCAGGTTAGGAGACAGCTTTGCAAAGCCAGAGCAGTTAATTTTCAATAGTTAGGAGAACACTGGATGGTAGAGGCTTTACAGAAATAAGCTAACCAAACTCAAAGGCAATGAGCTTCATTTCAGCCTCCTCTTAGTATTCTTTCAAAGATTCTGCCATCCTTTTGCATTGCTGTGTCTCTTCAGTAGTCACTGAAAAACCTATATTCAGGAAGCCAAGACACTAATCTCCTATCTTTTTTAGGGTGATTTTGCTCTTTCTTAAAAAAAAAAAAAAATTCTGGTAGGTTTGGATAGCAGACTTTATAGCTCCATCCTCTCTTCTATTTTCTCAGTGTAACACAGGTCTGGGAGTATGAGATAGGCACAGCGGACCTTAGAGTTTTAAGTGGTTTGATGAATTATATCTTTCGTATCAACGCGGACCTCAAATCTATGTTTCTCTTTGTGTAAAATCTCTTGCTGATCTATGAAAATATGGGATCCTGTGCCTGGATCAGATAACAATTGTTGGAGCAGAAATGCTTATGGTCCAGATTTACCCTGACTGTAATAATTAATTTTTCTTCCTATTTCACATTTAATTTCTATATACTGCTCAGTTTAAAAAAAAAAAGAGGGTCATAGGAAAATAGCAGTTAGGTGGAAGGGAGAGAGAAAAATAGATTTGCCCAGGAATAAGCCAGGCCTCTCACACTTAATATCCTTTCTAGTGGACTATCACAGCTGTGAGAACCTTGACTTCAGTTGGGTTTTATGATGCTGTATCTGCCTTTTTGTGTTTCCTGTATTTCCAGTATATTTTGATGTGGTATCAGAAAGAAGGATTGAGAACTGGGTATACCATTGCCTTGATTAGGAGAACTGGGCTGTCTGCCAAACCTGTTGCACACCTGGGAAATGTTCTGAGCCACCTGTGCTGCTAGAAATATTAAGCCTGGAAGGAAGGATCAAAGGGAGAGGGGAGGAAGAGGCTGTTGCTAGGGCCCCCATGTCTGCAACAATTCCCAGACTCCTCTCTTCACCCCTCTAGATATCAGTTTTTAGTTGAATAACAGATTCTGGAACAAAGCAAATAATAATATGCATATGCTTCTTGGGCCATTCTAGTGGGCATAGTTCTACTGCTTCCTTTTGGAAAAGACAGACATTTTCAACATTTGTTGTCAGCATAGGTCCATATGCACAGATTTGTTTTCTCCCTAGTCAGTTTGCATAGTGCAGCATGTTTTCTCAAGTGTTTTTAGTCATTTTGGTTCAGAGGTTGCCCTCAACTGGAGGGAGTTCTTTTTGCTTCAGGTAGCCTAGATAAACTAGGATGGTGACTTACTCAGGCTGGCTCTGGGCCAGATTTTAAAGAACACCACTGACAAAATATCAGTAGTGTTGATAATAACAGCAACAACAATAATGTAACCACTCGGGCAGAATTCTTCAGTTACATAGTTCCATTCACAGCATGAAGACATACGGTAGTGGCATAATTAACACTGAACATTTTTTTTCTATTTAATTACTTTAAAAAACATTTAAAACATGCTTGATTTAAACCCACTTAGGACAGAAGCATTGTAACCCCCCCCCTTTTTTGAGAATCTAATGTATCCTATTGAAGAAAGGTCAGGCGTAGCTTTTTACAATGCTTATGTGAAATGTTTGTGTTGCCATACCACACATACCTTCCTAGCCATCTCCTATGACTTGTCAGCTTGGCAACCACATTTTATCAGATCTAGAAAGGCAGTATAAAGAAGATTTATCCACTCCATTGTAAACCATCAAACATAGCTAGTTGGCTGCCTTTGACTGGCCTGGCCACAAATTACGTAGTCTTGCCTGGCATAAATGAGTAATGAGTAGAATTGGACAAAAATGCTAACAAGGAGCTATATTCACTCCCTTGTGTGCTATTACTTCTGTAGTGAAGGTATATGAGACTGAACTACTAATTCTGCATTTCACGGCTTTCCCACATCCGCCCTTGATGTACATGCATTGAATGCAGAAGCCTATGTACACAGATCTCTATGTGAGCTAGAACTTTGCTTTAGGAGGCTTTAGAGGTCAACGTGCAGAACTGTCTCTGTTGAGGGCAGGATCCAGAAGGCCAGCAGTGCTGCCCTTTCAATGTACATACCAAGGGAATTACAGAACTGCCCCATTTAAAAGATTGCCAGAAACAGGAGGCAAGGGACAGTAATGTGGCATAACAAACCTGAAGTAGATCTTGAAAAATCAAGCAATTGTATTGGATTATATATATATTACATTACTCTGTTGGTCTGAAGAGACACTGTGTGGGATTGAGTCCCCTTCCACTACTGCACTGCCACTAAAAGAGAAAATAAAAAACTTTACAAAAGACTGTGCAGTCTGACAGTGCACATGCTAGAATTCGCATCTCAAAAACAGCATAGTTGCCCCAAATGGTTGATTGGACTTGTGGGTTTCTGATTGTGGGTTTTCTACTGATTGTGGAAAAGGAAGGGCTGGAGAGTAGAATGAAATGCTCATTCTATCAGGCATCCTTAACTTGACACCATCCATATGTGTTGAGACTACAAATCAGGGAAAATAATTTGGGGAGTTGTAGTCCTAGGACAGGGTTCCTCAACCTTGGCAACTTTAAGACGGGTGGAATTCTGGGAGTTGAAGTCCACCCGTCTTAAAGTTGCCAAGGTTGAGGAACCCTGTCCTAGGATATCTCAAGTGGAGAAGATAGAACTAGAATATTTGATAGTTTGAGATTATACCTGCCTACTCTTTTCAGAATTGGCCAAGAAAATATGTATGCAATATACTTTAATACAAAAAGATTCCTTCTAATTTTGATTCATGGAAATAAAAACTTTCTATGCCCTGCAGTATAAACCAGAAGTTTAAAAAACACTGAATTAAACATTGAATTAACAGTATATCTAAGTCAGACAAAAGAATAGAAGAGCAAGTTCAGGAGGTTGAGATTTTTAGGCACTTCCTGTTGAAGTAAACTTTAAACTATCTATTCAGGTGTGGCAGTGATGTACTAGGCAGCCTGTGGTTGGTTGATTGAAGCATGCTCTTACTGAGCTCTGGGGATGCTTCAAACAGAATTTTATTTTTATTTTAGCCAAGACTCCTCTATAGAATTTTGATATTGAGGTATGTTATAGGCCAAGAAGAAGCTGCTGTCTTTGTTACAAAGTTTCCTAGTCATTGAAAAGCCTGGCTGGTTATCACAGGGAATCTAAATGATGGACTCTAGCAGAGCCTATGAGGTTTCAAGGGCACAATAAACTTATTGTGCAACCATTTTGACATAGCTGGAGAACAAGAGGAAAGATGTAAATGACCTTCTTTTTCTCAAGGTTAGTTCTTTAGATGCTTAATTCTGAACCCAATTTTTCCACCTGGAGCTTTTGATAGGTAGCAGTTCTAATTTAAGAAAACCATTCAGCAGCAAAATTGGGGTGGTTTCATTGTCACAAGCATTTCAGGACATGTTGAGGTTTAGCAGAGACGATCCAGATACCCTTGCTCAGAGATTTCAGAATCCTCTTGGAGAGAAGCCAATCCAATTCAGTGTGAAATAATGCATGGAATAGTTGCAAGGGTTGCTACAGCTGACCAGTGTCAGTGTTATTACTTAGCATATGTATTTAAGTGTAATAAGAACTGACTGACTGCAAATACCATGTTGGACCATACCTACCTTACTTTCATGGCATCGAAGGAAATACTTAATTTGCATGGCAGCACGTGGTTTTGCCTGCCTTCTGTGGATGGCACAATAGAGATTGTCTACTAGGAGACCTTGCAAAGGCAATAGTTTCTCTTTGTATGAAGCAAACCTGGGGGCCTTTTGGAAGGCATGTGATGTGTGTGGCTTAGAATGATAAGTAGTGCTATATTCTAATTTCTTTTATGGAACAATTTTTATTTGAATTTGCAAATTCTTTGCCATCTGTATCATGTTTTCCCTCCCAGCAGCTCTGCTATCTCCCTTTCACAGATGGGAAGCTTAGGCAGAGTCATTTGCTAAAAGCCAAAGAATACATGATGCTAGAGAACCAAATGGTGGGATTCTGCCTCAGAGCCATAGCACTCCAGTTGCTTTCCCCAAGATCCTTCAGATATGTTGAGACTATAACTGTCAGAATTCCCAGTATGCTGGCTGGAAAGTCTGGAAGTTGGAGTGAAGAAGTTAAGCTGGGGTAGGTTGGTTTAAAAATGGTGTTCAGCATGGAGCCTACTGCAAATCTGTCATTCAGTTGCTGGGTGATGCTCTGGATAATGAAGCCAATACTAATAGCCCAAGGAACTATCAGATGAATACAATTCCACATTTCCACACTGGGTAATCAAGTAAGAAATAGGTGAAGCAACTTGGTCAAGAGGCAGGTGAGGATTTAGAAGACCAGTAGGAATAAAGTATGCAATAAGCATGAGCTGGAGTTATTAAATCATTAGGCACACCATCTGAATGATTGAGACTTTCAATGGTCTTTGAAGCTTGAGTGGATTTTTTTTAAGGAGGTTTGATTAATGATTCATTGGTATATGTGACTACAGACATTAAGGGTGGAAAACACAAAGGTTGGATTTCTGCATTGGACTAAACTGCAACATAGTTTGTGATATTGTGTGTTGTGTGAACTCAGCCATTATTGTTTATAAATTACTATTTATGACTTAGAATAGCCTCTAACCTGGATGCTCTGCAGATGTTTAGACCTAGAGTCTATGTTTGGGAATTTTGGAAGTCTTAGTCCAGCTATATCTGGAGGGCAACAGGTTTGACATGGCTGCTCAGGAGCTTGTTGGGATGAAGGAAAACCAGGAATGATAAATGTCTTATGGACAGCTACTACTGAGTGTAATGTTTTCATTTCTTGTGATTTAGCCAATCAGCTAAACTGAAAGATGACCCATTAAATCCTTGCATCTTGAACCCAAAGCTAAGCATAAAAACTTTTTAAATGATCCTTCCAAGTTTGACAGAGGTTAATATACTGAAAAAAACAGATAACCTTTTGCTGCTTTAGGCATGGAGAGTATTCATTCCCCCTGAGCCTTCTGATTCCAGACAGCTGTCAAAGGGTCAGTCAGCCTGATCTGAGAAAAAAATTGCATCTGTCAGAATACTCTAGATTCCTTTCCAGGCAGCTTGTTTGTGATGGGGCTAGGAGAATGCCAAGTCATTGGGAGTGCCTGACTCACCTTTGCTGCCTTTGTCCCCCTGGGATGCTGGCTTTATGAGTAGAGCTATTAGAAACCAGCCCAGTCTTCCTACCCCTACCACCCTACTGTGCATCGGTGACCTTGATGTCTCTGTTCTCCATCTGTCCAGTTTTTCCACATTCTCAGAGCACATAATTTCTTCATGCTTCTTATATACAGATATTATGATCTTGATTGCCCCATTAGTTATCCAGTGCTAATCCCACTGCCTTGTTTAACAGCTGGTGATTATCTTCAGTATTGTCTTGAATTTTTGTTTTGTTTGTTTCCAATTATTTGTGTCTACCGTCCAGCTTGATTGGCCTTCTATGTCCTTCTTAGATAAGCATTTGTCAGCCTGAAATTACAGAGAGAAACACTGATTCCTTTCCACCCTAAAGGCATGTAAAATATATGGTTTATCTGCTTGGCTCATACGAAATATTCTTGAGAGCAAAATCTCTCCTTGTTGTGTTTTTATATATAGTCTTGCAAAATGGCAAGCTTCAAAGTAATGCAGAACGCTGTGGGTTGGGGGATAGTTCATTGTTGGTCCAGGCTCTATTTGCATATGATAATTACATTAATGCAAATTTTAAGATGTCCATGGTTGTTTTTCAGTTTTTTTTTTTTAAGGAAATACTTTAAGTTGCCTGCATTAATAAGTGTGATGTGATTCATGCCTTCTCTCCTGCACATCCTTGTAACTTATTAACAAGAGAATTCCCCTAAGCAGCTTATGCATTTCCTTTCTCTTTCTGTTTTTTCTCTTTAGAAAGATAGAGAACTGGCTCTGCCTTGCATCAGGGAGAGTAGCCTGATTCAGGTATCACTGTGGGATGTAGACCAGCAAGTGATACAAGCAGGAGTTTGTGTCTGAAGGGTAGAGAAACCTTTTTTTTAAAAAAGTATTTCCAATGGTGGATGGAAAGCTGACATTTTGTAAAAGAATCCAGAGTTCACATATCACAAACCCTGAACACTAGGCCTGTTGTTTTGCATACATTATTGCACAATCACTGCAGCTTTAGCTCTGTTGCCTTGCTGAATCAGGGATAGGTGCCCTCCTGATCATTTAGACTACAACTCCCACAATCTTTTGCCATTGACTATATACTAGTTGTGCTGTTCTAACTTAAACAAGCAAAGTATGGATCTTTATTTTAATCCTGATTTTGCCATTTGCTCGTTGATTTCCCCAGGCTTTCTCCTTTTTTCAAGATTACACTGCATTTAGAATGCAGATTTTGCATAAGATTTTGAATTGACATCACCCTTGTGATCGAAGGCAATATGGTGAATAATCTGTGTGGTTCTTTGTGTATGGTGATTCTTTTAAAGAAAATTCACAAGCACTAAACTTTTTTCTTGAAGAAAAACTATCAGTATAATTTAAAATCAGAATCATCAAAGCCTCACCAGTTAGTATGGTTAGGACTGGGCAAGAAATAAATATACTACTTTGTTTTTTTTAATAATTACATTTTAATCTGTATATCAGATAAAACAATGATAGAACCTTTCAGCTTCTCTGTGAAGTAAAACAATTTCATTGCAAGTAGGCAGAATCAAAACAAACCAAAAATGTAAAACTTTACATATAATGGGAAGGATGAGCTTGCTTATGTTTGTATAATTCCTAAAATTTGGGTATAATTTTGAAGACAGCCATTCTTCTTCCACCAAAGTCAGGAAAAAAGAAAAGAGTATTTCTGTACCTTAAATGAGCTTTTCTTAAACTTCTGCAGCTTGCAAAACATTGCAGTCTCCAAATTGCTTTTGGTGTTCTGACACACAACCATCTTCTTTCCCTTCCCCTCCATCATAAATCCCTCTTCAAGCAACTGTCACTTTAAATGGCGATAACTTTGCATCCTCTCCAAGAATGGTTACTTCTCTTTTGAAAGGCAAACTAGATGTGTTAAAACATGAAACAAACAAATAAAACACCCAGCTTCATGCAAGGCTCTGAAACAGTTGGGCTTCTTTGGTTTCAATGTACTTCTGCATCAAACTGTTAAATCTGCTCAGTATTTGTGAGGAAGGCAGACTCTGGAACTCTACATTCATTGAGTTATGGCTTTCCTGGGATCTGCAACCCACATTTTGAAAAATGCTGGCTTATTTTGATATGGCCGTGATCATGCAAGCACCGTTTGCAACCTCCACTGCTGGCCTCCAACAAGCAAAGTGAATGGGGAAGCTGGCAGGAAGTCACAAGTCATGGTCATGTGATGTGCTTAACCACCACAACTGGAACTGCCAGAACTGCTGTAAAAAGTTGGCCTGGTCATGTGATTTTTCGCTTTATGACC
Organism: Liasis olivaceus; assembly: GCA_030867105.1. NCBI lineage: Eukaryota > Metazoa > Chordata > Lepidosauria > Squamata > Pythonidae > Liasis > Liasis olivaceus. The sequence continues at coordinate 176,201,261 of CM061350.1, read as the reverse complement.
ATGTTGCTTAGCAATGGAGTTCCCAGTCCCAATTACAGTAGTCAACTGAGGACTATCTGTACTACCAGAGTTTGCAGAATCTTTGCATTTTCAGCTGTTAGAGCAGATGTTGATGTTTCTTTTTCCAGTTTTAAAACCATGCTAATCTTTTTCCAACCTCTCTTAATTTATATTCAGCATATAGGCTGAAAAAATAAGGGGAGAGTTTATGGCCTTATCTCACTCCTTTCCTGACATGGAGCCAGTCTGTTTTGCCATGTTCTGGCTGGACTTTGGCTTCCTGTCCTGCCTGAATATTGGTGGGCAGACCTTCCTTCTTCCTTTCTGAACACTACCCCTGCAATTTTATAGAAAGTGTGAATAAAAGAAAGCTGTACTCTTTTAGAGAGACTGACTATTGCTTTGCCCAGTCGAACAAAATATTCTACCTCTCATGTTATGGGATAAGATAGCATATCAGAAAATTACTTGGGGACCAAACACATTTTCTTCCTTTTAAAAGGAGGGCTTTTGAGGAAACAAAAGTTTAATTATTTCTATTCAGTTTTTCCATTCAGCTTCCTAGATGCTTTAAGTACATTGGGCTATAGACATTGGTCACACATAGTTATCTGTTTTTTTTGATATGGACCGACACCAATTCCCCTATTTGCATTAGTTGCTTGACATATCTTTTGGTGGTTGAAATATACAACAGGGCTTTGACTGCCTCCAAAATGATTTGGAGGAACTGCTTTGGAGCTTGTAAAGTACAGTCCTTCTCTGATATTCATTAAATTAGTCAGACTTCTGAATTCAGACTTCTACGTGAGCCTGAAAAAAAGATGCTGCTGCCTAAGAAGCCCACTCATTAAAGTTAATATGACTTTCAAAGCAGCAACATTCTTTTTTTCATCCTCATGTGGAAATTTTAAAAAAGTCAAAGTGTGTACAGCCATAATAGAATGTCCACTGTTAGCATTATGTGCAAAAGCATAAATGAACAGTATCTCTGCACAGCATAACACCAGCCAAAAAGGCGATAATGAAGATGAGAGCTTAGCTGGCAACCCATTGAATGGTTCTTTTTGTGGCCAGAGCACACAGCCATTTCTGATTACAAAGCAAGCTTCATAAAGAGGTTGTTTTTGTCCGTCCTGTTGGGTTAGGATTGCAAAACTTAGTGAGTGGAGGTCATATAAGAAAATCAGTGCAAAATCTGGAACTGGTTGGAAATTGTACAGGCAGTCCAGATGCAAAATTCCATGGAGGAGCAAGAAAATCTGGAGGGAATTAATTTCTGTTTTCAGACTTAACATAGGAGGGATAGATGATATGGTTCATGCTTGTATATCAGTTACAGATTTTTATAATATGCGCAGAAGGGAGGACTGTAGAATTGAATATATTGTGCAAATTCCTATGGATTCTCAAGATGGCATTCTTCTTTCCTTTTACAACTCTGAACAGAGATCTTCCTAGCCAGGATTGTTTTAAATATTCTCTCCTCACCCTGTTAAAAGTCTAAGAATAGATGTCAGTTACATGCTGTCTATGTTGATCTCACTGGTCATTTTATTGTGTCCATGTACACATATTATAAACCATAAGGGTAGAAGAGTGAAAAATCTAAAGTAATTCCTCTGTAAGCATTTTCAGATTTCCCTCTACCTACTGGCAGTATTTATACATTGTTATAAACCATAAAGTGGTTTGTTAGGTTTTGGCTTAGTGATATTGAATGAATCTAACCATAGCTATAAACTGTGGTTGGTAGTGGTGTATGAAATCTGTCGTTGTAGCTTACTGCACAAGAGTGTGAACCAAACCACTTTTTTTCTGTCCTCTGGCTTAAACTTTTAGGTTATATGAACAAGTAATAGTTCATCTTCTGGCAAAACATTCTGGATGGGAAACCAGTGGGAACATTGATGTCTAGTTTCTGAGAATAGTAAATAGCTTGAGATAGTGGTTTCACTGCATTTTTGCCTAATGAAGTATCTTAGTGACTCTGGATCTGTATCTCAATTGTCTGCAGTCACCAAATATTCTAGGACATGGTTTCTTTTAAAAGTCATAATGGCTGCATTCACACACAATGTTCTATCACATAAACCACACTTCATAAACTACAGTGGCTAGGAGCACACAACCCACTAAGCTGAAGCTAAACAAAGCAGTCTGTAGCATACTTACCTACATACTTACTGTAGTTGGAAACGGCTTCCACTGGGGCTTTTACACTATTTTTAAAATGCTGGTTTAACCATTAAAGCCCTAAGTAGCAATCTAGGTACTTTAGTTGGAACCTGTCTGGATAATAAGATCAACCAAGAGGTGCTTTTAAAGATACTGCCACTTTCCAGACCTTTCCATTGGGCACATGAGAGAGAGAGTTTAGCTTGCTCCCAAGTTGTGGAATGTGCTCTCTCAAGAGTTGCACTCTCTCCCTACTTTCTAGCAGTAAAAGCTCTTCAGTGGTGGAGTCTCAGAGGTGTTTGAACAGATTCCAGATGGCCATCTTCTGGTGATACTTTTAATAGTGGTTTCCTGCACTGGGCCCCTAGGGAGTTGGACTTAATGATCTCTTCCCTTCTAATTATTATATTCTGTGATAATCTGCTTTTAGGAAAGGAGTCAAGATTTTCTTCTTTTAGTCCATCTTTTTTGTTTGAGCTTGTTATTGTTCTTTCTGAAAGTTTAATTCTTTATGCTTTATCTTTTATGGCATAAGATTCCTTGATTGTTGTAGGAGATGAAATCCTACATCACTAGGAAAGATAATGTATACCATGTTAATTGATAGCTCAGTCCTTCATGTTCATAAGATGGAATTAAAGCATAATAACCCATGACTGCATCACTAGCCAAGAAAGATCAGATGTTCAGATTGCCTTCAGAATATGTGTGATAATATTTAGAACGTATGTCTTAAGTGACTAGCATGTATTCATGGACATTTGCAAATTGACAGGTGTGCTTGTAGAACCTCTGTTTATTTGTTACCTTAAAAAAACCTCCTTCTTAGAAAAACTTGACCAGATACTAGTTATAGGCTGTACAATTCTGCAGGTAAAGAGCCAGAAATTAGGACCACTGACAATATTCATCTAATTAAGTCTTGCTAAACATGTGTCCTCCAGGAGTATTGGGATCACAACTCTCAGAATTCCCTGAGGAACTAGCATGGCTGCTGTGAATTTTGGGAGTCGGTCAGATTGGTGAAGATTGATGTAGCAGATCCTTAATACCTCCATAATTCTGTTTCCCAGTTTTTTTTTTCTTTACTTGCCTGTGAATACCTGTGCTTAAGAAAAGCTGGGGCATAATGAGTTTCCTGTAATATATTTAAGGTAAAAGCTTTTAGTACTAACTTGCATCATCATGTTTTCTTTTCCCTTTGTCACACAGTGAGTGTGCCAACTCCTTCACAAAATAGTTGTAGCTGATCTCATTCAGCTGATTGTGCAAAAATAAAAGTACAGGCCATAGATGCTCTCTGAATCTCCCTTTTTTCCCCTTGCTCCCAGAGCTCCTGAGATCACCCTACTGAATTTTCAGAAAGAAAATGCCAAATTTCAGATGTGCAGTTTCTTGTTAAATTTTGGAACAAAACAAAAGGAAAGTCATGACTTATTGATGTGTAGAACCTTGGAGGAAAATACATGCACACACACATTTCTTCACCTCCAAATAGGCCAAAAACCTATCTCCCATCTCCAACGACATCCATTATATCATTGTCCACCCATCTAGTTGCCAAAGTGTGCTTGACCCAAATACATAGAGGTTTAGAGACCAAAATCAAGCCCTCACTTGTGGCCAGAAACAAGCTTGGAGCTAGTGAAGAACAAACTAGTTGTTCCCATTTATTAAACTTTGAGAGTTTAGTAAGATAGTTAAATAATTCAGTAAGCCAATGATCAGAAATGGGAGACATCATATACATTATAAGACATTATATATATCATAATCTCTACCTGACTTTTTCTGGATACAGTATAATAGTTCTGATAGGTCTAGTTCACCTTTCGGCTGTGTGTTTCATCTGGTTTTAGACATTTGTGAACTGGATTCTAGAATAATGAATTGTGAATAGGGACTATACCTAACAGTAAAGCAATCCCTACTCTGAAATACTGAGTTGCTTGGAACTGCAATATACAGGGTACTAATGATGGGTAAGATATGGTTTGGCAGATGATTTTGGATCCTCTATTAAGTTTCCATAGAGGAACTCATAGCCCCGTCTGAGAGTTTAGCTGAGGAGTTAATTTAATCACTTCAATAACAGTGATGACCATTCTTAAGATATATCATCTCATTTCCCACCCAGTAGCTTTTCCATGCATGTTAACTGCCTTTCTTTCTTCTCTACCTTACTCCCACTTTCTTATCGCTAACACTTGCCATGGCACGCGCTATGGATGTCTGAAAACTTGTTTGTTAATTAGACAGAGGTAATAAATAGGAGTGTGACAAACAAAACCAAACATTAACAGAGGCACGGGGCCCCTTTAGAGGCCTGGAAAGCAAACACGCCGGTACTTTCCCTTATTGTATTTGCAGCATTATGCTGCATATAGGAAAAGGAAAACACAGGGCTGTTTTGTTCCTTGGAGCCTTCTTTGAAACGAGCCAGATGTTTACAGCTAAGGAGGACTAAAATGTGTGATTTGAGGGGGAGGGGGATAGGGTAGGCTGAATGAATACTGCTGGGTGCCTAACAAGCATTCCTGCTATTAGTCTAAAGCCATCTGCTAGATTTGTGCAAAAAAGGGAAATCCTTCAGGATAGGAGGGGGCAGTGGGAGGGGGGAGAGACAGAGAGGGAGAGAGTGACTGAGTCATGGAGTGGCAGACAACTCTATCATTGAGGTTCTGGCCAGCCAGCATGGGAGAGGATCCTAGACTCCCCACTCCACCCCCTCCAGCTGTGGACTACAAGGTTTGCAGCGACTGCAGTATGCATCAATCAATGCGTGGGGGGTGTTAAAGTTAGTGGAGAGGTCGCTCTGCAGAAAGAAACACCGTTGTACAAACAGCACCAGCCCAGTTGAGAGGAGTGACACAGCAGGGATGGAGAACACTCACAAAGGTAGGGCTGGCTTAGCCAAGGAGGGAAATGAGAAATGCTGGTCGGTTTGTTTCATTTGCCTTGCAACCCAAGCTTTCTCCAGAGGTTTTAGCCTTGTTGTTTAATAGCAGAATGTCAGCCTTGTCTAGAAAGCTATACATCTAGGCTGTTAGTTTCCAAAACTGCTACCTGTACCTATATAGCCTTGAGCCAGTAGAATGTAGTTGTAACTTTTTACTGCACCAAAGACAGAAAGGGGGAGAAGGATGTACTTTTCTGCTTAGTGAATTAATGTTTTTAAAAGAGGATGCTGCAGTCTGCATGCATGGCTCCTTATGACCAGCAGTAGAATTAAATTGCTACGTTATGTTCCAGAGATGACAATTCAAAAGGTGTATCGACTGCAGTTTTCTAGCTGTTTTCATCACTTCTCCACTGCTCAAGTTACTTAATGGTCGAGGTGGAAGAACACCATTCCTTTAAGGTATTGTATATAGCAGGTAACAGGAGGAGGAGTTAGAACATAGGATTTGGGGATTCATTAAAGACCCCTTGCATTTTTTACTCCTCTGTACTAATGTTCTGTTGAAAAGCTAGGTAATTCAGGAAGGGCTTGTTTTACTCAGTGCTCTGGATTAACTATAATCCTATTCTAAAGCAGTCTTCTGAAACTGAACACCATCCAGAGAAGTTGTAATTACATCTCCCAGAATTCCTAGCTAGCATGCTGTCTGGGAATTCTGGGTGATGTAGTCCAATCCTCTTTGGAATATGTTGGGTTATGAAAAGTTGTTCCGGAGCAGTGTCATAATGCAGAGTAGTCATTGCTATATTTTCAGAAATTTAAGGTGCATTAGAATGGAGAAGGCCCACCTATTCTTCTTAGATGGCATTCCTGTGAAGTCTCTGTAGAGACTTCATGGCTTCATTTCTAGGCTGTGTCAGTAATTAGAATCCTCACCTTGAAAAGCGCACCTAATCTTTTAATAGCCACAGTGCAGGAAGCAGAGGTGAGTAAGAGATTTTGGGGAGGATCTCATCTGTGTAACATCGTTGCAGGAATGATTAATACCAGCGAAGCCAGTCTTAACCAGGCAGTCTTTCAAGACAGACAAAAGCTTCAGCCAGGAATTATGTGGCCTTTATACTGTATCTAGGAAGATCAGGTGCAATATTAAAAAGTAATATTAACTATTGATGTTGATGTCTTTTGATGAAGGGCAGAGAAGCCTTTTGGTTGGAACAAGATAGCGGGATACAAGTTGTTTTGGAGAGGGTATAACAGCAAGTGCAGTTTTTTTTTAAGCCTCCATCTCGATCTATGCCTGCCAAATTTTAACTTTTAAAAGGGCAGGAGCCTGGCTCCTCTGCAGCTTGGGCACTCTGACAAAGGTTTTTGGCATTTCCTTGTGTTGTTTAGCCTAGGGCTTTCTCTGTAGTTGCCAGTTGCCCCCCCCCCCCCCCCGAAATGGAGCCTGTTCCATTTGACAAATACCTCAGCTATGAGGAAGGATGAGAAGTGCTTTTTCCTAATCAGTTTCTCCACCAGTCTTTTGGCCCACTTGGTTTTCCCGTCTACTAAAGCCAACGGGTATCCTATCTTGCCCTACCTTAAATGGGCAAATAGATTGGGTAGAGAGGGACAAAGTGAGAAGTTGCATTTGTATGTTTGTCTCACATATCACACTGTGATATTGCTTGCTGATTGATGGTTTACTTTTGTATTTGATTTGTACAAAATGCTAAGTCATAAACCATAGTTTAAAAACCAGAAAGGCTGGGTTTACACAACATGCCAAATCAAAACCAAATAAAACATATTCTGGCTTAGTACAGTATGCTCTTTGAACCAGCCATTGCCTCATGTGATTAGTTTTATCCATAACTTGTTAAAAAATCATATTAGCCTGTTTTACATATAATGCTAAGACATATACCATCACACATCACAGTGACTGTACTTACACATGACATTAAGCCAAAATTACTTCAGCTTAATGTAATGTGTGAACCAGCCATCTTGCTGTACAGTAGATTCTTCTAAGGCAGTTTTGCAACCCAGTTGCCTTCCAAATGATTTAGAAATACAGCTCCCCAAAGGATGTTACAGTTCCAACACCTCCAGAGGACCTTAGTTGAAAAAAATCTGTTGTAAAATAAGTTCACATGAGTTCTAAGTATCTGAGACAGTACTGTCCCAGGGGAGGAGAAAAGTACAAACATGTTTCTAAGGGGACTTCAGTGGTAAGCTCTGTTTTGTTCAGCAGTACAGCCTACTGTACTTGCTCCCCAAGTTCAAACACATCTGGAAGACCCCATGTAGAAAAGATGGAGAAGGGGCTATCATCTTTGACCTAGAGTGCCTTTTGTTGGTAGTTTGACAGGTAGGCTAAAAACAAGCTAAAACTTAGACCTAGTTTCACTGAATATATGATGCCTGAACAAATAAACCTTATCATAGGTTTAATGTGCTGACTTTGTTCCCACAACATGGTGAATCACAAACTACCCAAATCCATTTTAGTGTAGTATAATGTGTTTTGCAAAACTAGCCACAAAACGTTTGTGGTTTTCATCAGCCTTTATGTGGACTATGGATGAAAGGCATAAAGGTATTCCTAATAAAACACAGTTGGTGTCCCAACCCAAATCAACTGAAGTATGTTGAGTCTTCTCTAAATTTGGTTCAAGGATCATTGTTCTGTACATGGACATCAGACTTACAAAATTAAAAACTTCTCTTCGTTTCCTGTTAAAAATGCAGTGTTCCTGAATATTCAGTCATGTTCTCATGGCAGACAGTATAGTTAACAGTAACTCTGTTATTCAGAGTTTAGATTTGCTGAGTTGTTGGTGCCTTTAATTAATGTACGGATGGATAGCTCCATTATATCAACAATGAAAAACGGGTACTGTATAATGCTTAATTCTGCATAATGGCTCAGGAGTCAGTTCATGCCCTATTTTTGTTTCTTTTAAAATGTTTTCTGAATCTGCAGAATTAGCACTTTTGCTAAGCTGGAAGAGCACTCTGCTATGTGACTATTTAGGTCTCTTTCCTGTGTTTGAAGGTGTTTGCTTATTTAGTGGGACCAAAACAGAGATTACTTGTCTGTCTAAAAAGATTATTTATATTAAATGATCATAGAATAATAGAATTGAAAGGGGCCATTTAGGCCATCTAAGTCCATCCTCCAGCCTGACCCTGATGAATAGTCTAGTTAGGACTGGATAACAAAATAGAGAAGGAGAGAGATACTTAACTGGATCTCCTGCATTAAGAAGAGTAAGATAATGAATATAAAGTGGTAGAAGGTACTGATTCAGATTGTGCCTAAAATACAGGAGAGCTTAATGCCTTGCCCTTCACTGTTGTCTCAGACTTCCCAATCTGTTACTTATTTGCCTTGCAAGATAAAACATGCTAACCACACATCCTTCACTGTTTTATTAGCTCAGTGTGTGTGTGTGTGTGTTTGTGTGTGTGTGTTATTCTGCAGTGAAGGTGACTAATCCATCTTTCAGTGTGCAACTGCAGGTTGTTATGACAAAGCACTAGATGTGGGGCAAGGGCCAAAATATTACCATACTCCTACTTTCTGAATTTGATCCAGTTTTATTCACAACAGTGGCAGAGTTCAAGTTGTGAGTGCTTAAACAATCCAGAATGCTAAAGTCAGTGTCCAAAACTATTGTTGCCTCAGATTGTAGTTTGCTCTCATTTGTTACTTTAGCATGTAGCCTGGGCAGGAAGGAGCCATAGTATATAAAATGGAAGCCTGCCATTCACTTGAACCATGGGGTAGTTAGATAATTTTCCACCAAGTGTCAATAATTCCTCATTCAACTTTTATAGATGCTGCAGCAAGTTTTGGAAGTACAAGCAATCAGGAACTAGTGTGAACTATGTGCTGTTAAAAATCTATGGCTCAGATATCAGCTTCCCATCTTTTGAAACTTGTCACTCCTGTGTTCTCTATTACATTAAACTGGAGCGGATGAAAGTTCAAAGCATCTTTATCTGAAGCGTAAAGGTAGCTGAGTCCTTATGGAGTCCAGAGTCCAAACTACAACTTTGATGCATAAGAAAGATAAATAAGCAGATTTAGGAAGTTCAAAAATAAAGCATACAGAAAAAATGAAAAGCTTTCCCAGCTCAAAATAAAACAACTCTATTCAGACAGTTCTACTGGAATATTTCAAATGGATTTTTGTTCCATTAGAGCAAAACTCAAAATGCTTTGTGAATTTGGATTTGTTTACTTATTTTTGCTCCACCTCCCTCCTGTTTGTCAAGCCCTAAAGGGACAGAGCCCATCAATCACTGAAGCCAAAGCATTATGGGAGTCATGTTTTCTAAGTCCATACCAACAATTATGTTTTTAAAGAATGAGTGAAAGGTATCTGAAGCAGAAGGTCTGAAGTAGAACTTGTCACTGACTATTGTTTCCAACATTTGTTATTCTGGATTTAAAAAAAAAGAGTGTGACTGAAGCTTGATAACTAAATATGCCTTGATCTAACCAAAGGTCTTCTGCAACCACCCAAATCCCAGATTGCATGATGCCTTTTGGTGCCTCAAAGTCAAATGTCTCCCTTCCCTCCCTCCCTTCCTGGTTACTCCCACCCTGCCCTCAAGTTGACCACTGCTCCTAAGAAATACACAGACTTCCACATATATAGAATGGAGGATAAATTTATATATACAATACCATATCTAACAATCGTAGTGCAGTACCTGCTCTTCTGCAGAGGTGAAAGAAAAGTTGAAGCTTGCAATTCTTCTCTTCCATGCAACTGCATGCACAAGCCAAGGGGGAAAAACATGAATGACTTGATGCCCTAAATTCTCTGCTCTGCCAAAAAGGGAGAAGAATCAAAGTAGTATTATCCCATAGATAACAGAAAGCTTTCTGGGCTCCCCCCGCCTTCTCTCCCTCAGGCATAATCCCTTGCTCACATCATCTCCCCAAGTGATTTTTGGGTGCACATGTGTATGCATCTCTCTCTCTAGCTGGTTGTCCTTGTCCCCTTGCAGAAATTGCAGCCTCACTGCTCTTCTCAACCACCCAGCCCCACCCGCTCTGCTGCTGTGTGGCTTCTGCCATGAAACTGCAACTCAATGGAGCCACTGTACTGCCTGTTTTGTGCTTAGCCTGCAACTGGCAGGGAGTACCCAACAACCTTGCCTTCGCAGGTTGGGGTTTTAAAGCAGAATAAGCCTCTGCAATCAAGACTGGCAAAGTAAATAGGCAGAGTTTGTTGTGTTGGTATATGACCATAATAAAGATTTGATTTGATTTAGATAGAGTTGGCAGATGTGAGCCATTACCTCCCTCCTTTCGTCCTCTTTTCTGCTAGGACTTATGGCCTAATTTATTTTTTAAAAATATATGGAATACTAGCCCACCTTCAGAAGTTAAATAGTTTACTCAGACAGGCAAACTATTACATATGCTTCAGGGCTTTTTGGATACCTGTAGGATGAGTAGTTGGGGCAATTTGCCATGAAATAATATCCTTTGGCGTAAAAGCTGGCAATGAGTTGGCAGCCCATGGTAGCATTCCATGTTCTTGCATTGGTCAAGGAACCAGTGGATCATACTTAGTTCAGCATGCTGTCTTCCTGCATTCTACTGAATTGGAGAAGGAAGCAGTCAATGGGTTAAACTGAAAGTTCACATAAAACCTGTTCTGAATTAGATGTCAATCCTCCCAAGGTTCAAGAAGATTTCATTTTTTAATAAATGTGAAACAATGGAGCAATGTATGTACTTCCCTTAATAACTGAAGGAGATATTTGGAAAGCAAGTGAAAAGGGTAGGAACTTGAATGAAAAACTCCCTTCTTGAATTGGATGTATTCCATTTGTGTCTGTGTGGGAATATCAGTATTGCTGCAATCATGCTAGTCATGTTGTGTTATGAGAACAGAGTGATCTGTGGCTATCGGACAAGCCAGAGTTTAGCTATATTAACTCCCCCTTCCTGCTGCCACTGAGGTCCAGTGCAAATAATTTATATAACTGCAGTGTACATGCAAAATGAAGAGTAATCTGCGTTGAAAGCAGAGGAACTTGTTTTTGAAAAAAACCGGCTCAGGATTAAATAGGTATTTTCTGGATTTGTCATTGTTCCAGATGTATCCACAAAACAATGATGTAGCAATTTACTATTGCCTTAAATCAGTAAGTGAATTACAGAGTAGTGAAATAATCTAATTTAAGACTAAATTAAATCCCTCTTTTGGATTTTCTGAATTTTGGTATATCTTTGCTACTAACCCTTATCAGATCTCTTGTGGGTGCTGCTGATAAATAAAAGGAGTCTGAGTGAAGAAATAGAAAGCCAAGCAGAGGGAAAAGAGAAATGTGACATAAGGACCAAGCTTCTCAAGAATTTCGTCTTCTACTTAGAAACTTCTACTTAGAAATCAGAGTAGATTCCAGGATCTCACTGTTGATGATGTTTCTGGACTCCCTGGATAATGAGCAGCTGACACAAGCTTTGGGTTACTGTGAATGAGTTACAGTCCCAAAGATCAGAACAGTTACATTGGGAAATTTTGAAATCATGGACGATGGGTGTAGTACCAGAGGTTTAGGGTTAGGATAAAAGTTGTTATATTTTAAAAAGGAGAAGAAAGAAGACCTAGGTAATTACAGGCTGTTCAGCTTGATGTCTGTCAGTATGGCTCTTTGACTGTTGCCTTAAACCAAAAGTAATTCTTTCCAAGCAAGTTTCTGACAGAGGATTCTTTAGCAAGATTTATTGAGATGGAAGGATGGGGTTACAAGAATTTCAATAACTGAACTATTGCCTATTTAGAAGCAACTTATTGTTTAATACAGTAGAGAAGAATCTTTTTTTTTTTTAGTTTCTTTCTAACAACCTTCATATAATTCTGCAGGGAGCACAGATCTTTTCACTAATAATTTAGAAGATTGTACAGACTGTTTACCTAACCATCCCTGAATCTTTATCAGTTTGTGAACCGCCCATTTCAACATCAACACTGGACAAACTCTAAAACAGATTGTTAAACAGTTGGTTTGTGAGCATTTAGAAAAGAATGAATTGCTTGACAGAGTCAGCTTGGGTTTATTAAGAATATATCATGAAAAATCAACCTGGTCTCCTTCTTTGATAGAGTGACCAGTTTAGTTGACTGGGGAATGCAGTGTGGTTTGACTTTAACTGTGTCCCACAAGATTCTAGAAGAGAAGGTAACAAAATATTGGCTGCACTATGCTGTCTTTAGATGAGTACAGAGCTGGTTGAACAATTATATCCAACAAGTGTATATCAGTGGCTCTACTGGAGGGAAGTGTTGAGTGGTGTAACAGGGCTCTCTTCTAATAAATAACATGGATTAGGGACTAGAAGATAGGATCATCAAGTTTGCAAAGAACACAAAAAGCAAAGAACACAAATATTAATACAGATAACACAAAGATAAACAAACACCTTAGAGGACAGTATCAAGTTTCAGGAAGAACTATACAGGCTGGAACAATGGGCAAAAACTAGCAGTATGAATTCAGTGGAGATAATGCAGAGCCATATATTTAAGTAGGAAAAATCAAAGGTACGAGTATAGGAAGGACAGGTGAATCATACTGGACAGTAACATATGGGAAAGGGATTTGGATTACTTATTGGATCATAAGCTAAACACAAGCCAGCAGTGTGGTCTAGCTCCCCAAAAGCAAATGCAGTCCTAGGCTGTATCAACAGAAGTATAATGTCAGGATCAAGAGAAGTAATTGTTTCTCTCGATTTTTCACTCGGCAGACCACGTCTAAAATATTGCACTGCATTTTAGGAAGGGCATTGACTGGAACATGTGCAGAGGAGAGGGACCTGAAGGTAAAACTTACAAGGTACAGTTGGAAGCGTTGGATATGTTAGCAATGGAGAAGACTCTGGGGAGACATGAAAGCCGTCTACAAATACGTCATGAAAGAGGCTGTCATGTAACGGACAGAATAGAATTTTCAGTATTGTTCCAGAAGAGAGGACCAGAAACAGTTTGTTTAAATTATAAGGAGGTAGATTTGGGTTGATCACTGGAAAAATTTCCTAACAATAAGAGCTATTCAGCAATCTAACAGCCTGCCTCAGGAAGTGGTGGATTTTCTTTCATATGAGGTATTTCAAGACAGGCTGGATGGCCATCTACCTTGGATACTAAGTAGCGGATTCCTATGCTAGGCTACATGTTACCCCAGGTACTTTCCAACCCTTATATTCCATGATTCTGTGAAATAACAGCAGTATTTGGTGCTTGTTTCATTTGTTTCATAATCATGTACTGAGTCAATGTGAAAAAATAATTGCCTCTTAATTCAATATATTCAATTAAAGGGATAACTAGGGCTACCTCTTGAGGACTCCATTAGACAATCAGGGCTGATTTAGATCAGCTCTGCCTTATATGTATCTCACAAATTTGGTTCCCCTATTCAGGGGGTGTTCTCACCATAGAGATTCTAGAGGCATATTATGCCCTGCTCAAAAGAAATTTCTGAAGAACCCCATAAAAAGTAAGTGTGGCTTATCTAACAAAGCTTTCAAAACTATTTCTAAAGCTTTGGGACTCCACCAATCCACAGTAAGGGACATAATCCTGGAATGGTGAATCTTCTGAGAGTGGGCATCCTGTCAAAATCATCCCAAGAATACAGCAAAAAAAAACAAAAAAAAAAACCTCTGTGAATTTACTGAGAATCTCAGAACAACATCCAGAGATCTGCAGGCCTCTCTTACTTTGACTAAGACCTGATAGTCACCATCAATAAAACTCTAAGTGAAAGTGGGGGTTCATAGGAGAGCAGCAAGGCTGAAGGTTGCCAAAAATTTATGGAGGAATGTTCTATGGACAGATGAGTCAACAGTGGAACATTTCAAGCTGTACATGGGCATAATTATATCTGTCAGAAACCAAATATTGCATTCCACAATAAACCTTATATCAACTCCTAAGGGTAGAGATGGTAGTGCCAAGACTGGGGATGCTTTGCTGCCTCAGAATCAGATGACTTGACAGCATTGAAGACAGCAGAAATTCTGCTTTGTATCAGAGAACTCTGCAAGATCGTAGCAGTAAGACCCAAGTAAAACTTTAATAACATCAGTGAAAAAGTTATGCAAAAATTCAGGAAATCCAAAAGAAGACAAATATTTATTCACAGAACTGTGCTTTGCACCATACCAGGTACAAAAAAGCATTTTACTGGCATTAAAAATGCAAGCTGTGACAACTGATTGAAACTCTGGCCTTGCCAAATCTCTCTTTCTTTGCCCCAGTTTCTCTGGTCTGCAATATAAAACATAATAATAGCAGAGTATTGTTGTAAGGATTACTGAGATTGTGTGTGTAAAATGTGATATAAAATGCTAGAAGCTCTTACCTGTGATCTAGGTCAACTGAGTGGCATACAAAATAAGCATAAAGAAAATAAAGTTTTTCAACAAGTTCATCTCTGGAAACAAGTCTAGCTTTCAGAGCAACCAAAGATTAAATCAAGATTTAGACACAATCAGCTTTTGCCTAACATTATATTGATAGCTTTTTAAAACTTAGTTCTAAAGAATTAGAGATACAAGATAGGTGTTGATTGTCTCTTTTTAATGGACTACCTTCCTTGTTCTAAAAAGACAGAAACTTTCTTGAGACAGAACGAAAGGACAATCAGTTTCCAGCAGCAACACTTTTAAAGAGTTAGTTGCATCTACTTAGTGTAGAGCACAGATCCTTATGCAGCCTCTACATTGCAGAATCTCAGGAATATAGTTAGATGTACCATTCTGTGAAATGTAACATGTTTTCTTGGTGTTCCGAGATTAAAGGACATCCAAAGCAAGAAACTTAATTTTATTGCAAATGGAACTCCAGGATCCTCTACTTTTCAGATACCATTTCATGTATTATACTTACTAGTCTTCCTTAATGGCATTGCATAGTGCTGCCCTAAACTGGATATTAGTTTATTTTTAAAGCATAACTGTTGAAACCAAAGTAGGTTAAGCTTGTATTTAACTATATTCTGGAAATGAGCACTGTAGTGGTAGCATGATGGAACCTCGTACCTGAAGATCTTTGGAAATATAACAACTCCAGCTAGGATTACCACTGATTAAGACTGATGGGTGCTGTAGTCCAAATCATTTGGAGGGTTCCAGGTTGGGCAGAACTGGAGTAAACCAATATCTATTTCAAGTGAATTTGAAGTTTTGTTTTGTTTTTTTGAGATTTAGGATCTTTAACCCATGTGTGCATCAGAATACTTGCATAGTGCTGAGATTCTAAACACCAGAATATTGATTTCATAATTAGTCCTCATGTAATATTTTTTAAAAACAGGAAATACACAGTTGGCTTAACATTTTATAAAATAATAGTACAGGTAGTCCTTGCTTAGTGACCACAATTGGGACTAGCAACTCCATTGCTAAGTGCCGTGGTCACTAAGCAGAATATCACATGACTGCGACAGGCTTACAGCATCACTTCTGCTTCTGTCATTAAGTGAATTGCAGTCATTAAGTGAGACATCATGTGACTGTGACTTGCAATTTTGTTCTCCATTAATTCTGCTTGTCAGAAGCTGGTTCAGAAGCCTGTAAATGACAATCACTTGATTGTGGCACACTACGATGGTCATAAATGCAAGGACTAGTTGCAAAGCTGGGGGTTTTTTTACACCACTGTAACTCTGAACAATTGCTAAATGAGGCAGTTGGTAAGCAAGGACTGCCTGTTTAGAACTTTCAAGTGTCCATTGTGCTTTACATAGTTTTTCTTATAGCAATCTGGTAAGGCAGTAGGTAGTCTCAATGCCTGTGGGCTACATGTGGGCTCCTCAGCATCCCATCTGATACTTCCCTGTAGGTTGTGCCACTGAGTTTGGAGCAAGCTGGCACTTTTCAGCCATGTGTTCTCCCCACCTTCCCAAAAATAAAAGCATGAGAGCAGGAAGCCTTTGGAGACATACTGCTCAGCTCCCCAAAAGTTGAAAATTGTGCAGTCTAAATCTGGTGGCAAAATTGCCAAATTTTGGTGAAAAACCTCAAGATGTTTGAAGAGGTTCTAAGAATAGAAACAGAAGTGGTTTCATCCCAGTGATCTTCTGTTCCCTTTTCCACACTTAATCCCTTTGGGCCAAAAAGATATCAAAAGAATGAGCCTCACCCATTTCAGTGATAAAATCTTGCAACTTTCCAGTAGGTAGAAAGTGAATTATTGCTCCTGACCAACAAAAGGTTGCCCACTCTTGCTGTAAGGAATATTTGTTTAATCTAAATAGCAGATGTAGGATAAGAACTCAGAGATAGTGAGTTCACCTGTGAGCTCATGATGGAAGTGAATGTATCATTGGAAATAACAGAGGTGGAAGAGTTCATCGTAACAGTGTCACTTTTACTTCAGGATACCTTCCGGATATAGTGATGGTCTGATTTTTGAAACTAAAAAGATGCTGAAGAGATTAGAGTTCCAGCAGAAGCAAAAATAAAAGTTGTATACAGTATTTGGGGCAGGCAAATCTGTAAACATAGAGTTGCATGCATTCCAGCATGACCATGTGTATCGGTGAAAACATAATGGGTTTTATTGCAATGAGAAGGGATTATGCTAATACCTAATTCACATTTCCCATGGAATTTGATTTCTGCATAATCAAGGGACACTAATGTTTCATTCTGTCCTCCAGTATCCTTTCTAGCTAAGCTTAAAGACTTCTGGCATATGATAATACAATTAAGAAGATATTGTGAAGTTGGGCCGTTTGGTTTTAGTGAAAATTGAGGAATGGATGTGCTCTTTTTAAACAATCCAGGTAACTGCTCAGTTGCCTAGGGCAAGAGACAGCAAAATACTAGTGAAGTACTTTAAATGTTATGTATGATTGTTGTTAGGCATGACATGTAACTAATGAACAAGAATAATGATGCAACAGTGTATAATCGTGAAGTTTGTTGACCGCAAAGCATGAAGGAAAAAATTGTGATATCAAGTGAATATAAGAAAAATGAAAGGAAAGCTTTATAGTACAGTGGTACCTCGGTTCATGAACAATTCGGTTCACGAACAGCTCCGGTCGCAAAAATTTGCCTCCGTTCGCGAACTCCGCATCAGGTTACGAACAGGATCCGCGGCCATTTTCCCTCCTGTGACACATGGTCGCGGCTTCCTGTAGGGAGGGGGACTCTCCCTCCAAGCAGTAACCGCCTCCCCACCCGCCTTCCTGTCCTCCACACCATAAGTCGTGTCGAGCAAGGTTAGCTTTCTCTCTCTTCGTACTGTACTTTGTGTCATATTTTTGCAGTTTTTTAAAAAAAAACATATGGTTTGGAACGGATTAACCATAATTACATTGAACCTTATAGGGAAATTTGATTCGGGATGCGATCAAAAATCGGTTGGCGACCAAATTCGTAGGGGTCAGAACGGATTAACCGTATTTACATTGAACCTTATGGGAAAATTTGATTCGGTTCACGACCAATTCGGTTCGCGACCAGAGTCGCGGAACAAATTAAGTTCGTGAACCGAGGTACCACTGTAATCTGTATTTTTTTAGCAAACTAAATTGAGAGGCTTTTAAAGCTGATTCATTAGAGATCAAGCAATATAACGATAATGTAACAATTTCCCATCTGTTTTAACATCATCACCTACTTGGGAAGAGCTGTGTATCAGTGGTATATCTGGCATGCGTTTTGCAGGCAGAACATTTCAGGTTCAGAATGAAAAAAAATCTTACTTTAAACACCAGAGAGCCACTGACTGGGTAGGAATGATCTGACTGGATTCACACTTAACCATAGCTTGCTTAACCATGGCTTGCTAAATAATGCATAGAACCACAATGGGTTGGACTTGCCAAATTGCAATGGCTGAGATTCAAAGAGGACACTTAACCAAACCCAAACAAACTATACCATGGTTTAGGGTAATATGTGGATCTAGCTAATGTATGGCAACTTTCTGTTCCTGCCTATATTTTGGAAATAAAATAGTTCCCTTTTACTCTGTTGCTTTCTAGAAAAATTGAAGGGAAGAGATTTTCTTGGCATGCTTACACACATGTTTGAAGAAAACAACAGAACAGATCAGATTCCCCCCTGAGATTTAGATGGCTCTGACCCTCATGGCCTTCTGGAAGGCTGTTAAAACTTGGCTTTTTCCCCAAGTGTTAGGGCCAGGATACTAGAGGAGCCCAATATACATGTGTGTTTTATGGAATTGATATGTAGTGCCTCTGTTATTTATTTTTTCCTCGTATTGCAGTTCTTTAATTGGTTTGGGTTTTACATAGTTTTTGTACATATTGTTCACCATCTAGAGTTATATATTTAAGAAGGGCAGCTATACAGATCAAATTTATTTATTTATATTTCAAATTTGTCACTGCCCATCTCACTACAGATTTATATATCTATATATCTATATATATATATATAGATATATAGATAGATATATATATATAAATAAGATCTTGCCTTCTGTACTTCTAGAGGCACACCTTCTTTGTTACTATCAAAAAGGCATAGAATTCACCATAAAACCTTGATACTTCCTCTGGCATTGCCCCCACCCTTTGGAATATTCTCCCCCCAGAGGTGCGGCAGGCCCCTACCCTCCTGGCTTTCCAGAAAGGATTAAAGACCTGGCTCTGCCAGCTTGCGTGGGGTGATAACAATCTTACCCAATCCTGGGGGTGGCTGGTGCCTTGATGATGCTCCCCGAGTTACTGCGAATTTTAACATCTATCCTTGGATTATATTTATTTGGTATTTATTTAGGATTATTTGATACTGTAATTTTAATTGATTTTAACTGCCTTGTAAAGTGCCCGGAGTTGTTTTTAATGAGATTGGTCATGACAAATTTGATAGATAGATAGATAGATAGATAGATAGATAGATAGATAGATAGATAGAATATTGAAGGAGAGATATAATGACCACTATAGCAGAAGTGATGCTTTCTGTGATTATTGATAGGCTGCAATAAACTCAAGATGCAAAGGAAAACTCCTCCTTTAGAACATAAAAGTTTCAACCAAGAAATAAGGCATATGGGGCAGGGATAAGAATACTCATTACTCAGTGAATCTCATTCCCCGCAAGTCTGTTCAAGGTGGAGGGAGGGAGAGGATGGAAGGAGAGAAGGAGACAGAGACTGAATTCAGCTCTAAATTAAAGTCAAAGTAATAAAGTAGTCATAAAGAGAAATTTGGGGGCAATTTATATGTTTGGATTGCAATCAGTGTTATATAAACTTAAACTTATGTCTTTAAGACTTATGGTTCAGAAAAGAAATGCCCATTCAGACTTTATCCCCAGCTGACTCTGAAAGCCCTGTATACAGTAATCGAATACTGTGCCAGGAAGAGTTTAGTTACTTCATCTAGTTTAGTGATTGGCAAGCAAATAGATTATTGGTAGCAGTGCAGAAATTTTTACAGAAAGCTAAACTTTCTCCAGCAGCATATATTTTGGGTTTATTTTCTAACATGAAAGCTCAAAGAGGCCTGAATCTTTGATCAGAATTAGCCAGATATTAATTAATTTTGAACTCAGTCTTTCATCAGCTGTTCATCCACAGGGAATGAATGCATCCTATTTTAACTGTGCAATTAAATACCAATCTAATCAGAAGTGAATCTAGGTTGAATTTAGAGAGGCTTCCTTGCTGTCACTGAAGAGGTAGAGCAGATATGTCACTCAATGTTTAAAAGGGTTGCAGGAAGCAGATTCTTCAAGAGAGAGATACAGGGCTATGGAAAGCATTTAATGAAACACTTCAGAAAGCAATGTGCTTCTTCCTTGAAGCATTAAAGCAGCCACATCCTCCAGAAGGCTGTACATGAATAGATAACAATTCCACTAGATTGCCAGCAAAATGTCTAAGATGATATGGGAAGGTGTTTGAAATAGCCACATTGAGCATTCCAGAGGACATGACTGTCTAAGAGCTTTGAGGAAGGATGCTTTGCTTATGAAAAGGCATTTTACAAAATGCTCCTTTGAAAATTTTGCACAGGACTTGGAGGAGTGTGCAGGATTTATGGTAGGGCCTGATATTTGGATATGACTTCTGCAATGGAAAGAGAAATGGTGAGAAGTCCCTAGTGATGCCAACTGTTTTCCTAGTGCTGTGGGACAAAGCCAAGCACCTTCTGACTTCAGAGGGAAAGTGACCTCCCTGGTACCGTTAGAACCATCTCTTCTGCAGAGAAGTTTACAACCTGGAAAGAGACACCTTTGAAAGAAGTGGTTTTTAGATTAATTGTATTTTGCTTTTGTGAATTTGATTTGAATGAGGTCATGAGGACTAAGCAGACTCAACTGTCACATTAAGGAAGTGAAATAATTTCTTATGGCAGTGCTTTAGGGTTAAACTAATGTGATTTGATCTTACATGCAGTATGAAGTTCACCCTAAAAGGAAACAGAGTGATAGAGGGGTGTCTCTGTGTGTGTCTTTGTATGTACTGTGTGTGTGTATAATTGCTAACTTTGATCACACTGATGTACCATTTGACTAAAGTGGGTCCCTTGATTTTTATTTTTCTGAAAAACCATCTATTGTCTTCCTCAAGCAAGAACAAAACTGTAGAGGAATTTCATGATTTCACCCATATTTAATAAAGGCTAATATAATATTAAGTATATACAGGTAGTCCTTGTTTAGTGACCACAATTGGGACTGGCAACTTGGTTTCAAGCAAAGCAGTTGTTAAGTGAAATGGCGACTGCTTATGATCTTGCTTCAGTTTTCCTTTGCTTTACAGACTTGCAAAGGTCATAAATGTGAGGATTGGTCGCAAAGTTACTTTTTCATCATCCCTGTAACTGCGAACGGTTGCTGTATGAGGCAATCACTAAACAAGGACTACCTGTAATAACATTGTCTGCATATTTCTAAATAGATATAGGATGCAGCCTATATATTTAAATACAAAGTTATGTCACAAGTGATAGATTGCTCATTTCCCATTGTGCTCTGTGTGTATGTGTAGTCCAGAGAAGTAGTCATGGCAGTTTGTTGAAGTAAAAATAGGAATTTGTGACACTTAACAGACCATGCTACAATAGATTTCTTGTGAAAAGTTAATATATTTTTGGCGACGTGAGTATGCATAGAAAGACTCCTTCTATCCATGTTCCTTTTCTGTTTGTAAAGTTCTGTCAGGCTTCATCCCCATTTGGGCCAACAGTGCCCTTATTTTAATATAAATAATGAAGCAAAGAATCAACCTTTGCTTAGCTGGAATAGTATACAGCCTGATCTCTGTGTGTGCTGAAAGCTGTGAGGAGAGTTGTTAGTGTTTTATAACTCCCTGTCTTGTCAGGGCCAGCTGCCAATGATAATAGTCTCTGTAGTGTATTATGGACTACACTTGGAGCAATGGAAATTGATAAAAACCAGGCACACATTATTAATGAAAGAAGTTGATCATGGCAATGGCTGGAGAGAGTAAGAGACAGATAGAGCCTAACCACCACAAGGTAGGCCCAGCTTGGCACTTGGAGATATGGGAAGGATGGAGCTGAAAGAAGCTTGCACAGTGAGGCAGACAGATGGGGTGAGGGGGAGAGAAATTGGCTGTTCCTTTTCATTAATATGAGGGAGAACCACAGCATGGAGGCACCCAGAGCCATGAGCTTAAGAAAATTAACCTTCCTTTAATTTTACTTTCTACTTGATGCTAGTGCTCCTTGAAATAAGCATGAAAGAGCACTGATTGAGATTTGGAAAGAGCAACACCTTTATGCTCATTCTAAATCATCCTTAAGATGGTTTCTTCATAAATTAAGGGCTTGGAAGCTACATGAGATCACCCCATGCTCTTTTTCTTTCTCACTTTTTTGCTGTCTCCTCCAAGATTTTAGTTGTAACTGGTCACCAAGTACTGGGTGCTACATTTTGTCATAATATCTTGCATACTTGAGCGTCACAAGGAAACACACTGAACAGGATTGGAACCAGTACAAATTAAATAAATAATAGGGAATATTTTAATGGCACATTATCTTGACTGCTACACATTGCCTGTGTTATGAATGTGCTGTATAGATTCTGGGGCTTGACATATGGGCAGTTTCTCTTTTTGGCCAGAAGCTAGATAGGTCACCCATGGCCTCTTTGATATTTCTAATTTGGAAGCAGATGAGTTTGAGCCAGTGTAGCCAATCATCAGATAGACATGCCCAAGAGTTGTGTTTTTTAGGACTCTCTGTAGACCATCAGCTCTTAAATGTGTTTCTTAATATAGTGTGACACCATCCCAACTACCATGCCAATTGTATTTTTTTTTATTATAAATAAAATAACAGAAATTGCTCTGTTTGTAGAAGCCCATTGTTTAGAACATTTTCCAATGAATGTCAAAGTTCATCTGCTACGAACAAGTAAGTAGTCATGGAAAAGGATTGGAATAGCAGAAATAGACTTGTATCTCTGTTATTCCAAGCAGAGTATAGTTAAATATATTTAGGATATTTGACTGTGTAGGGATTTACTATAGGAACTGGTTGCTTTAAGACCTTGAAGCTTTTGTTTTCTAACAAGCATAAGTGCTAGAAATATTATCTTAAATGAAATAAAAGTCTAAAGGTGCATTCTGAACACTAATTCTAATGATATTTGGGACTGCTAGATTCTAAGTGAAATGTCACAACTGTATTCCATTGCTTTGCTTTGTACCTTCCCTGGAGGGCAGTTACTTTGGGAGAAGGAAGGGAGGAAGCTGAATGTGGGAAAGGAATAGGGAGGAGAACAGCATTATCTGGATTTACTGCTCAGAAACAGTTCCAGTTGCTTACCATTTCTGAGTACTCTGACAAATCTTTTCTTTGGAACTAATAATTCTGTTATTTGTAGGTTGTTGTATGTGAGAAAGATGGACATTCCTTCTGGGGGAGGACCTTTCTCTTAAGAAACGGATTTTTATTTGTCATGGAAAATACGTAGGTTTTTTTTTTCAGCCCTATAAATCAAAAGGTGTTGGCCAGAGTGTATATATGTGTATAACAGAGAGAGATGCTAAATTCTGTGCTTGCTAATCATAACAAAAACCCTTACTCTCCATCTGAACTAGAATTTGGAATATAAACAGTGAGTAGGCTGTGTTTAAATTTGGAAAGAGATTACTGCTCTTCACAAAAGAATCTATTAGAAAAGATACAAGAGTGTTTTTTAGCCCTTTGCTACTATGGATACACTTTCTTTCATCCTTCTGGATGAGTTACT
This sequence comes from Liasis olivaceus, assembly GCA_030867105.1. Lineage (NCBI taxonomy): Eukaryota > Metazoa > Chordata > Lepidosauria > Squamata > Pythonidae > Liasis > Liasis olivaceus. Next base: position 176,177,943 of record CM061350.1, on the reverse strand, counting down.
GGACAGCTATATCTGTTGAAGTGTATTAGGAAGTTTTAGTCATTCTGGCTTTGATTGCTCACAATTTAATACTTCTTGTGTGTGCATGTATTGTTGTTGTTGTTGTGGATTCAGAAACTGATTAGGATCAGCCATTCTTAAACATTGCACAATGGGGACCAAATAACAGAATGTTGTTTGGTATGGAAAATGTCTATTTATCTTACTCCCTTAACTGAAGATACTTCTTCCATTTTTCAGGCTTTATTCATTTCAGTGTTATTCAGATGTTCTCTGTTTCAGTGTTGTTACTTGGAGGTTACGCAAATCAAAAAGCTAGGGAAGAATTCTTAAGCAGGGACAACATAGCACAGGAAACGTGTTCTTACCCAGGTTCAGTCAAGTCCAGTGCCATCTAGTGACTAAAGCATAACAAGATATTGCAAAAGGAGACACATTCCCACATAAGTGAAAATAAGATTGCAAACTTAAGTGCTGAATTACAAAAATATATAGCTTAAGTGATAGTTTATCGATCAATTGATTGATTGATTGATTATGTGCCATCAAGTTGGTGTCATCTCTTAGCAACCAAATAGATATTCTCCAGGAGGATCTGTCCCCAATCTAGTCCTTCAGGACTTTCAAAGGTGCACCCATTGCCTCTGTAACAGAGTCCATCCACCTATTTCTGAGGGCTGCAACTACCACGATTCTCAGCTATAGCTGTTTTGTGTCAGAGCTGTATTCCTAAGATACCTGGAAGGTATCAGGTTGGAGAAATTTGTTCTAAAGAGACTTTGGGAGCTTGTACAGCAGAAGAGGCATGAACAGTGTTTGCAATAGTAGTAGTAACTGCTGTAAAAATTAAGTATCTGAAACAGTGCTATCTGTGCAGCTTTACTTGCCTGCTGATCGTGAAGGCATGGTGGTATTTAAATTAAATGATTAAAAGAAATTATCCAGGTATCCAAAATTCCCAAATACGTTCAAAATGCATTTAATACGAAGCTTATAATTCTTTTTAAAAATCCTTGGGAAAAAAATCCTATACATTTTCTGGCTTTTTTCCTTTAAATATGATGGAGAAGTCCAAAGTTCTGGATACTGAGAAGCAAATGATAAATCCACAAAACTAGACTGGAGTTGACTGACCAAACTCACTGGATTCAAGGGAAACTATGTCAAGCTAGCCTTCAAACAGAAGTCTACATATTGGAAGGAGATCTTCATTATAGCAAGAAATACATCTTGATCTGGATGTCTTAATCAAGGGTTTGGAGATGTTTGAATGGAATACAATATTATGTGGGATCCCAGTTTAAATCCATCCAAATAATAACAGGGTTGTGAACGAATGAGAATGTAACCATCTGTTGCTTGAATTTTTTTAAAAAAGCCAGGGCATAGAGTTTTCTCTCTGTATTATACTTTGCTTTTGACTTGGTCACTCTTCCTTTCGTGGATCATTAGATAACCTTAATGCTGTGTGCCTGTCAGAATTGAATATCACTTTGTTATTAAGTCATCATTGCACTACCTTTCTCAGTAACCTCCAAAGTCTAAATCAGTATTTTTCAAATTTGGCAACTTTAAGATGTGTGGACTTCAGCTCCCAGAATTCTGGCTGGCTGGGGAATTCTGGGAGTTGAAATTCACACAACTTAAAGCTGCCAAGTTTGAAAAACACTGGTCTAAATTTAATGGTAGCAAATTTGTATCCTCAAATATTTCCTGCACTGATTCTATGTAAACCTGGAGGAGGCAGAATCAGTTATTTATGGGTCTTAATATCCCATTTCTCTGTCATGCAGAAAGGTGGCTTATAAACACCATACAGCTATAAACAGAAATAAAGGCAATGTAACATAAAGCTATGTAAATATAATAGAAAAATGCAACAGCGGTTAAAATTCTGAAATAAAATGGTAAATGGTTTTATCTTCCAATCTAAAGGACCAGCAAAGAAAAAGCTAGGTAGTTCTCTAGAACTGTATTCTCAAGTCCACCAATTGAACTAAGATATATGGTGGCCTGGGAGGAAAAGTAGATTGGGTGGTGTAAACTACCAGTTAAAAAAAATAATCTTTTGGGGTGTAATAGCATGCTTGATAAGATAAAGTTTTACTTAGTCCTTAAGAAAAAGATAAAAAGACACAGCTACTTCTTAATATGGTGACTGTATGAGATTGTTTTTTCCTCAGTTCATAGATTTCCTTTTGCTTATCGTAAACATTTGCAATTTTGATTTTCAGTGTTTTTTCTCTGTTGGCAAAAACTATGATACATGTGCTGATGTTAGCATGCACGAACACTTCGCCGTTCTGTTTCTTTCCAATTGGGTGTATTCCCAGTTTGCTTGGGAACTAAGCTAACTAGGGCTACAATTGTACATATGCTTACTTGGGGTTAAGTTCTCTTTTAGCTCAATGGGACTTCCTTCTAAATAAGCATATATACAATTGCATTGAAAGTATTTGTCTTCTGAAGCTGTGATTTTAGGAATAAGCTTCACAAACATTCTTTTTCATAAGAATGCATAGAATTGCTTGATAAATTCTATAGATAGGGCAGGTAGTAAAAGCAGTAAAAAGATTGGGCAATAAAATATCTTAAGTTTTGCACATATTTGACTTTGCTCCACTTTTTTTTTTTTCTGGGTGAGGGAGTTTGGAGAAAATGTGCATTCGTCTGGTTTCAGCATTTTGCATTACTTCCAGAAACTCTACTGCCCTTCCAGTGATGGAGGGACTCAGAATTGGTCCTCTCATACAAGCTTTAATGAGTTGGTATATTTTACAGATACAGCTGCAAAAGATTAGGCAGCAGATGGCTGTTCCCTTTCCCTGAAGACCATTCCCTTGATCTTGGCAGACTAGTTTTGATCTTTCCCTTTCCCTGTCCCAGTATTTTTCTGTTGTAGCCCTTGCACAATGTGGGTGGGACTTTATATCTCCAATTGCTTTGCCTTCTATGATATGGAGTAATTTTAGACTCTTGGAGACAAGTCTCTCCATTGCATCCATCAATCATTTTTACAACATCCCTTATTCTCAAAATCAGCTAAGTACTGTATCTCCCTTTTTTCCAGACTGAAAGCAAGAAATCCTAGGTGTGAACATAAAATATTAAGAAAATGAGTACACGCTTATTTGTTATTTATTCAAATTCCCATTTTGTGAGTATTTTTTAAAAATGTAAATTAAACCACACTTAAGTTAGGCGCTTATAGAAAAGTAGAACAAGGTACGGGTTACTGTATTTATAACTATATTGGACCAGTTGTTGTATACCTAAGTTTGGTGTATATGTATATAAGTGGTGGCCTCTGCCCACAGAATGATTACAAGCATTTACATGCATTTTTTTACATTAAAGCCATGTCCTACTGCAACACAGTTTGGTTTTTATTTGGCAAATGGTTCTTAAATATATTTTGAAAACCAGGTTCTCACATGTAGCTGAATCCTAATCTGGTTTGTTAGATTTTGGGTTAACATGATATATGAACCATGCCATTGTGGTTTATAAACCACACATTATGGCTTCATGTTTTGTATAAATTACTCCACTATTCCTTGTTCTACAAAAGATGGTTCAAAGAAATGGGTTGCTTATCAGATTAGAAAAACACAGACAAGATCAGCAATAAGGGGTCCAAATTGTTACATTCAAGATCGGAAATAATAGAAGAACTGGAATTTTTTTAAAAAAGGATTATATTCTAAGATTAACATTGATGAAACTGCTATGAACAAATATATTGAAAAGTTTGTTATGAAAGAATTTAGTGATCAGCATAGGTAAATATTAAGTATACCTATAATTGTCCAAGAAACAAACAAAAGCAATAAAAGAAATCAAATTAGGAAAACACCAGGTCCCAATGGGTTGATAGCTCAATATTACAGAGAACATGAAGAGGAACTGCTAGAACCATTGATGAATATGATGAATTAAATTTAAGAAAACAATGGCAATACCACCAATATGGGAAGAGGCATACCTAACTCTGCTTTACAAAGAAGGAAATAATCCAGAGAAACCACAGTCATATAGACCAATTTCCCTGCTGAATGCAGATTACAATTTTTTTTACAATAATAGTAGCTGATCGATTGAAGAAATGTGTCTCAGATATAATACATATTGATCAAACAGGCTGTATTCCATCAGGATCTAAATACAACAGAACTCTAACATCTCTTGAAACAATTTCATCAATTAGAAAGCTATGGAATGTACTGTCTAATAAAAAAAGATTTGATCCTTTTTCCCATGCCAAATTGACTATGGAAACCCAGATTTAAAAATTGGGGAAAAGATGATGATATGGAAAAATTGGAAGGAAACGGGGATATTGACATTGATAGATGATGAAGATAAATTTTTAACATATGATGTATTAAGAGATAAATATCAGAGGCTTCCCAATGGCAATATTTACAGCTACAACATTTGTTAACAACATTGTTTGGACCAGCAGCGTTCTCAGCTTCCGAGACACCTGAGATACTAGAACAACTTGTTAAATCCTTTAGAACTAAAAAACCTACTATTAGCTTTTATAGATATTTGTTATCAATAAATCAATTTGATATGCAGATGTTAAGGGATGAGTGGAATAAAGAATTAGAAGTTTCTATATTGCCTAGACTAACTTCTATAACAAGAGTGTCAATTAAAAAAAAAAGTAGAATTTACTGGACTCCATTACGTTTGTATAGAAAAGGATTGTCAAAAACAGCATTGTGTTGGAGATGTAATAAGGACAATACCTCCTTAAAGCATATGTTTTTACAATGTCCTATAGTTACTATGTTTTGGAGAAAGTAGTGGACTATATATACATGATTGTGCAACAAAAGCTAAACTTTTCAGAGGATAATATTTTTTTGAACTATATACCTAGTACATGGAATTTGACATCTAGACAATGTAAATAGATTTTCTGTGCCCTTACTATGGCCAAAAGACTGGTATTGCAACATTAGAAAGATAAATGTATGGCCCCCTTTACTCAGTGGACTGAAGACCTGATTGCACTTGCCACTTACAAGTGGATTGCCTATAGACGTAGACTTTGTAGGACAAGGATAATGAAATATGGGACTCATTTTTACAAAATACAGTAGGTTAAAAAAAGACAGTTATATAAATGTATTGGAAATATATATGCATTTGAATAATATTTGCATTAGATAAATATATATAGATGTGTAACTACTGTATAATGGTATACTACACTAAGGTTTTTTTTGTTCTTGTATTTTTGTCACTTTTTTGTAACACCACCTTTTAATGTTTTCTTTCTTCTCGTGTATTATTATTATTATTATTATTATTATTATTATTATTATTATTTTGTCCCTTTTTGTTAATTAAAAAGCAATAAAAATTTATAAAAAAAACAGGCTATATTCCAAAGAGAAATATCAAGGACAGCAGTAGGTTCATAATCAGTGTAATAGAAAATATAAACAAAAAGAGGAAGAAAGACGCACTAATCATTTTGGATGTGGAAAAAGCCTTCAACAATTTGCAGTGGCAATTCTTGCTGGCTGTACTGACTAAAATAAATCCCAGAGAAGAGTTCCAAGCTTGGGTCAAAAGCATATATCAATCGTTAAAAAAACAAATGGAGCCCTTTCTGCAGATTTTCAACTCAGTAAAGGTACAAAGCAAGGTTGTCCACTCTCTCCCTTACTATTCATCATTGCTCTAGAAATATGGGCAGAAAAGGTTGGAGGTAATAAATACCAGGTCTCCAAATCCATGGAGAGGAATATAAGTTCAAATGTTATGCCAATGATATAGTATTAACCATCACAGAGCCACAAAACACAATAAAACAGTTAAAGAAAACAATTCATAGTTTTGGAGAATTCTCTGGATATAAAATCAACATCCAGAAACCAAAAATAATTACAAGATATTTAATGTAAGGAGAAGTTAATCTTTTGCAGGAAGAATCTGGCTGTGGATCCTCTCTGAGCTTGGTTCTTGTTTCATTACCTGACTAGGTAACATCATCAGTGACCAGAATCTGGCTGTCAGATAGCCCATTCAGTGAAATATCTTGGTCTGCGTTTGACAGGTAACAATCAATGAAATATATCAAAATAACTATGTTAAATTATGGCAAGAAATCAAAAGAGATCTTGAAAGATGGAGGAATTTCAAGCCATCTTGGTTAGGATCAATTAAAATGAATGTATTACCCAAGATAAATTATTTGTTCCAGATGGGGCCAATTACAATCTCAGAGAGAATTTACAAGAATGGCAAGAAATTGTCAGCAAATTTATATGGAGTGGGAAAAGACTCAGAGTTAAATAAAAATTTTACATGATTCAAAAGATGGAGGTGATCTTGCCCTTCCAAATTTTAAATTGTATCATAAAGCAAGTTGTTTGTCATGGATGACAGAGTGGATAACATTCCTGAATAGTAGAATGTCAATACTGGAAGGAGCCGACCTAGCTATTGAACTTCACAGATATTTATGATACAGAAACACAAAGGAAGATAAAAATTGAAAAGGACATAGTCCTTTTACATTTTTATCCTCCTTTGTGTTTCTGTGCGATAAATATCTGTGAAAGTCCATTAGCTAGGCCGGCATCTTTCAGTATTGACATTCTACTATTCAGGAATGTTATCCACTCTTTCATCCATTTATTTAAATTTATTTAGAAGGTAATATTATTAGGCAAAGGAGAGCCAGTTTGGTCTAGTGGTTAAGGCTCCAGGCTAGAAAGCAGGAGACTGTGAGTTCTAGTCCTGTCTTAGGCATGAAAGCCAGCTGGGTGACTTTGGGCCAGTCATTCTCTCTTAGTCCCTGATGTCAGGCTTGGGCGACAAGCCGGTCAGTCAGTTCCTGTTGCAACCATGGATCAACATTCAGTTGATCCAGGAAAAAAAAAAACAGTGGACCTTGCACCTGTGGGAAAAATGCGGGAAAATGAAAAAAAAATTATTAGGTGAAGCTCACTGATTCTCTCAGCCAACCTGCTGCTGATGTGAGGTGAAAGTAGAAAGCTATTTATGCCATTTTGAGCTCCTGTAGAATGTTTTTAAAAAGATGACCGAATGAATGAATACCATCCATACATGCACACAAGATCACTGAGGAGAGGTTTTTATCCTATCTTCCTCTATACCATGTAGAACATATGTTCACATTTCATAAGTTTTATTTTATTATTTTATTTCACACAGACTTCTATGTTGCTCCAATTCTGAGGAATTTACAATTCTGCTTTCCAGTAATTAACATTTTGTATAACTAACCAAATAAATAAAATATTTTGAGCAGGGTTCTAGATCACTGTTTCTCCACTGTCATTAATAACTAATGGGCTAATCAGCTGATCAGAAAACAAAAACAAAAAAATACTGGTGTTCCTAGTTGATTTGTAGGCCATATAAAGTGTGTTCATGACAGATGGTCCAATGTCAAAGTGGTATAATGGTTGTTAAATTAAGAGCAGGTCCTAATTTACCCTCACCCCCAGGAGCTCACTGGATAACTTTGGATTCTCTCAGCCCAACCATCCTTCAGGTTCATGGTGGAAAAAAGTAGTAGGAAGGAGTACTATGGACATTGTCTTGAGCTCCTGAATGAAAAGTGGGATGTAAATACAATTAATCAATATCAAGACAATGCTCAGAAAGTCATTGCCAGATGGTTAGCAGCCCTGTAGCTGGTACTGGAAGAGGAATCGAGGAGTGATCGGTTGTGGCAGAACAAGAGACAAAAACAGGGAAAAATAAGAGGAAAACAAAATGCCTCCTCATCATGCAAACAATGTTTTAGAAATTCCTTATCCAACCTCGTGTTTAAAATTCTGTCCAGGAGCCATGAGAGTTACCAACATACCTGAAAAAAAATGAGGTTCCCTGGATTTATATAAAGACCAGGCCTAATTAAAATAATATCTTCAGTTTTTGCAGCCTTGAGAGCTATCTCCTGCAATAGTGGAAAAAAGGGTAAATAAACATTTGTACCTAAATAATATATAGAATGTTTAAAACGAGCCTTGAATTTCCTGCTGCTGTTGTCCATTTCTAAACTTGCTAGTGTCCCTCCTCATATTCTTCTTCAACCATATTGGCATACTAGGTATTCCTTGAATGCTAGATAGGATTTTGACAATGTTTTTTGTTTCTCATCTACATGCTAACTTTCAGAAACATGGCCTACATATGCATCTGTGTGAACACTTCAGTTTTTCATTCTTCAACTTCCCAGTTGCTCTGCTGCTTCTTAGTTTCAATATAAAAGGGTAGTCTGAGACGAAACAATGAGTCTGTGGCTAAATAGGGATTTGGATTCCAATTCTTTTTGGTCCAGGTCCAGTGTTCTAGTCACTCAAATGAATCAGACTTGCTCAAACAAAGACACTGTTATTTTTGGATGGTCCCTCCCCCCCCCCCCCCGCCCCGGTATTTGCTGTTAGTCTGAGACCTTCTGGCTGCTATGCTGGAGTTAGTGTGTAAAACATAAAGAGATGGGATCTGTGTATGAGTTTGGTTATTTAGAATGAACCATTGAGACTTAGAGCTCCAGCTGATTATGTTTGCTTGGCAGGTCAGCCTTGGTCACTTCAGTGGCAATACTGGTAGGAGATATGCAATTGTCACTCTTTTTTGGTTAAAAGTTGAAAAGGAGAGCGTTTATTTATTTATTTTATTTTATTTTATTTTATTTATTTATTTTTGCAAGAGGGATTTTGTAATATGTTATTTTGATGCAGTGGGGGAGAAGAAACACACAAAGAAAACAGTATGTTGGAATTGGATGCTCATAATCCTTTTCTCCCTCCACTTTGATGTCTACCACTGGAAGGCTGTAGTCTAAAATTCAGAAAGCAACAGAGCTCCAGAGAGTAAAGCTAGAAAGGCTTTCTTAAAGTGCTGGATTGAAGCAGGGACATAGAATCGTAGAGTTGGAACAGGCTTAAATAAAAAATCTAAATTAAAGCATCCCCAACTGATGATTTTAAACTTCTTCCTGAAGAGGGATGGGGAGACCATAAGCCCTCAAGTCAGTTAGTTCCAGTGTCAAATTGCTGTTACTTCAGCTTATTTTATAAACTATATGTACATACATACATACATAGTACATGTTATTGTTATATATGTATATAGTGTGTGAGCTTGTCTGGACTTTGATATCTGTCTCTGAGGTGCTAGACTGACAAATAACAGAGAGGGGGCTTTTTCCATAGTAGCTTAACTTACTGGATTTTTTTCCCCAAGGAGTATGTGTGGCTCCATTATTCTTGACTTTTTAAGAGAGTGTTTATTCTATTCCACGTGTTATTAATGATTGTGCTGTGCATTCAGTTCTGTTGCTATTTCTTTGAGATTTAGTATGGAATTAATATAGTTTTATAAAATGTAGTATTATTTTTATTACAAAATTTTGTAGTGGGACATTGGGTCCTGAAAGGATGTTTACATCTAATAAATGAATGAATAATAAATGCATTCCTTATAGTCTTACATAAAGTTGTGAAGAAGGCTGATTAGCTGTGTCTCTCTAGACAGATGTCTTTTGCAGCCGTGCTATTTGTAATCCTTCACTGCAAGGGGGGAGGGCAGCTTGAGGCCCCGGAGCCACATGTAGTCCCTGAACCTCTTTTATAGAGCTCCAGACCTCTCTTTAACCATCATGGCTGAAAGTTGGCAGCATGGCACGATAGCGTAAGCCTTAAAATAGTCCAAACCAAAAAAGCCAAAACAAAATGAAGAAAATACCTCAGCACCCAAGGAAAATATCCAGAAAATCCTTACCATGCCTACATGTATAATATGGCCTTGCACTTTTACATCATCACTCCATGCTGTATGGCATCATCCTCCCAGATGATTCAGATGTTTCCCTGGGAGACGACCCTGACTGAACCTAGACCATGTTTGTAGTACACAAACTATTAGCTCTTTTTACAAATGTTCATATGGAAAAGCTCAGTTCAGTGTTGAGAGGAAGAAAGGGCAATACTCCTTGATGATTGTGCTGTTCAGTCTCACTGATTATTTTTGGATGTTTGTTCTTTGATTGGGCCATCCCTTCTTTTTTCAGGGCACCACCTGTCCGTACTTGTCTAGCCAGTTACTCCTGTTCCAGAAAATCTCATACCTAGCCTAGTGAACCTATTTGCATTTCTAGACATTATCTGCTTTCATCACTGTTGAGCTAAAGAAACATTTTGCAGTCCTGAATGGGACATGTGCTCAACAATTGCTGTCAGTCTTAGACTTAAAGCTTGTCTCCTCAGTTCAAAGCTTTATTACAATTTAAATATTAAAGGGCTTTGGAATAGCCCTTGAAGGGCTTTCTTTGCAATTATGACTTTAGAGTTTATTGTTCTGTAAATCTGTGTGAAACACTGGTTGATGCTGAGTATGCTCAGTCAGTTTAGCAAAAAGGTACAAAGTGAAGGTGGTCCTCAAACAGAGAATGTGCAGTACCTTGAAGGCTGAGGCTTCAGTGGCAATGGTAACATGCTCCTGTTATCTGGATGCCTGCTTGACAAAATGACAAACAAAATTCATTGTAAAGAATAAGATGCACATGAGGGGGACCCCATATATAATTTTTGGTGCCTAAATTGGCTGAAAACCCCTAAGAAAGAACTTAAAATTTCATGTACAAAGTCAGGTCAGTGTTGTGTCAATGAAAAAAAGCCAATCCATTTTGGAGAATTAATAGAGTGGATAGATAATGAAATAGTAACACAATGTTTATATGCCTTTGACCCACAAATACACAGAATATTGGTTCTCATTTCTCCACTTCTCTAAAATGTATCATAAAAATGAAATCAATGAAAAAAAGAAGTTACAATTGTGCGGGGATAGGAAATATGGGAGCAGGGGGACTTTTTTCTTACTAACCTTTTTTCTTATTAAGAAATACATTTGATGAATTTCCAGTATATTCATAGAAAGAACATTCTGATATCTGAAAGATGCATGCAAGAAATGCAGACCAATACAGTATATTGTGAGGCTACTGAATCAATAAAGAGAAAACTCAGATGATGATATGAAACTTGACAGAGGATGAAAAGCAAGTTGTGTATCGATTAACGGGTTTTAATTTTACTGCTAAAAAGGTCAAATACTTAAGCTTTGTTCTTACAAAAATCAACAAAGCTTTATTCAGTATAACAACAGATATTTCTAGATGGTAGAAATTAAATCTGTCTTAGTTAAGAAGAATTACAGTGATAAAAATGAATATTTTTACCAAGACTAAAATTTCTATTACAAATGATTCCAGTCTTTATTGCAAATAAAGTATTAAATGACTGATATAGACAAGTAATATATTATATACACTTAATAAAAGGCCAATGATCAAATTCAGGAACTTGTAGAATTCAAAAGTACAAGGAGGCCTAGCAGCTCCGAATCTTAGACTGTACTGTCATGCCAGCTGTTTAATATGGATTTCAGAATGGATCATATTTCCCTATGGTTCTATTATGACTGTGGAATGGGCAGGCCTTTCAGAATGATCCACACATATATCTGGGTTGACACAAACAGAAGTAAACAATTTTCAAGAGGCTACATAACATTAAGTAACTTATTGTTTGGGACAAATACAGGAAAAGAATAAGCCCATTTTTCTCCTGTCTTGCCTTGTTATTGAATGTCTATTTGTATGATTGAACTTTGGTCAGTGGAGAGACAACAATTTGTTCAGATTGCAAGATTTTATCATTAGGATAAAACTGAGACCTTTTGCTACCCAGTGCCCTTCCACATTTAATTGGTTTCAATACCTTCAAATAAGCAGTAGAGCAACAAAGGAATTATGGAAACAAGGGGGAATATTGAGAACCCTGACAGAATTTGAAAATCTTGTAATTTACAATATGGATCACTGGTTAGGAACAAATTTTAATCTATTAGTGAAATATGACTCAGATCTGCACAAGTCAAAGACAATATGATTAAATGGATACAAAACTTGAATATAGTTATAGAGATGAAAGTGGAAATTCCAATAGAAAAAGAACATTAAATTTACTTTGAATATTATACTTAGAATTGGTATAAGCTGTTTTACTATTGGTATATTACTTCAGTTATGATTACCAAAATGAGCAACCCCTTTTTCATGAAATGCTGGAAATAACATGAACAAATCAGATCTTTCTTCCATGTGTGATAGCAATGTTGCAAAGCCCAACAATTAATGAGAAATAATTCTTTGTGTTTTGAAGGTCATAATTCCATTCCAGCTTGAGATATGCATTACATTTTACTAAACCATATATTTCCTCAAAATTTACTGCTTTGTATGTCTTGACAGCTGCAAGGATTCTGTTTCTTTCTATTGGAAAAGATCTTTGATTCCTTCTGTGGAAGAATGGCTAATTAAATTGTGGGAATATGGTCTGAACTATAGAATATCTGTATATTTAAAAATCTCATGTACATTTCAAGCTTATTTGGAAACCAGTTTTAGGCGTTAACTAGACAACCCTGTGACCCGTTGGGCCATCCTTTGAGAGAAAGGTAGTGCAATCTGATGTGACCAGAATGAAGATTAAGTTTTAGGCTGACCATATTTTTTTTACCCCAGTGCTGGACAGCCCCATGTTCATCTAAAAAGAGTATATATCATAAACAGAAAAATAATTGTAGTGGCAACAAACTTCAATAAGTCAATATTGACTTACCTAAACAGATAAACAGAATGACCATGGGTGGGCCAAAAAGCAGTGGGAGTGGGAGCGACATCGAACTTCCTGCCGGCTTCCCTGTTGACTTTGTTTGTGGGAAGCTGGCAGGAAGCATCAAAAATCATGATCATGTGACTGCAGGGATGCTGCAATGGCCACAACTTTGCAAATAAAACTGGTGTGAACATTGTGGAAATTTAAATTCCACACGAGTAATGGGTCACAGATTTTTTACAGATTCTTTAAGTTAGCGGATTTTAGTTACCTTCATTCAAAAATTGTTGCGATATAATGCATCGTTTGGGTTAACTTGAGGGTACAAACAGACAAACAAACACAATGAGAGTTTTAACAGTATATAGATTCTACAGAAGAAATTGTGCCACATCCAAAATTTGGGTTTTAGAGTTTAAATTGGCTACAGAATCGGCATATTATCTACAGTAATTAATTAAATAAATAAATAAATAAAATTCAATATTGATGTCAAAGCAACTCTTTTGTTTGTAATCCATAATTTGTCTTCTGTTATTGTATTAACCAATATTTCTAAAGCTTAACAAGAGACGTGTTTTGACAAGAAATGGGGTATGAAATGTTTCATATTACTTTAAGTTTTTAATGGCATATTAGAAAATATTGCCAACAAGATATTTTAGATTTGTTTGCTTATCTGAGATTTGTTGGCTATCTGCCCCTATTTTATTACTTACTTTTATTATCTCTATTATCTATTCTTCAGTATCCTTTTAAACCATACTTGGTTTAGTATTATACTTTTTCTTTTCTTCTTGAAAATTCTAATACCTGGCTTGTAAAAGTAATTAAATAAAATGAAAAAAAAAAATGGGGAAGGAAAAATAAAGATACATGCAGACCAGGAAGCACTTGTGCCCACTGCACATTTAAATATGCTATGTCTCATTTTGTCATGGCCCCAGAGCCAGGCTCCAAGACGCAGGTGAATCAGGTCCCACTGGGCACTGCCTCTACTGATTCAACAGCTACTGAATCAAACACTGACACCCTCTCAGGTCCCTCCTCAGCCAGCACTGATCCTTCTTTAGCCAACATGGGTGCCAAGAAGCAGGCAAACCCCCTTGGCCTGAGAATCATGTGATACAATATGCTACTGAATATTTAAGCTAATTGCCCAGAACTTGTGATGGAATGAGGCAGCGCTCCTAGATCAATTTTAGGAGGGCCTTTCTGATGCTGTGCTTGATCAGCTTGCTAGAGTTGAGCGCCCTGCTGCACTGCAAGGTTTAATTCAACTTTGTATGTGTATAGATGCACATTTGGAAGCATGTAAGGCCAAAGGGAGTGTTCAAGCATGAGTAGGAGGCCTAATCCGCTCCTTCCATCAAACACTGGCTCCTTTGTCAGTGGGCTTCCAGTGGCCAATGCAGAGGAACCCAGGCAACTGGGCAGCAGTCGAGGTTGATTAACAGAAATGGAAAAAACCATTGGTGCCAGCAAAACATCTATCTGTACTTTGGTCAGCCAAATCACTATGGTGAGCAGTGCCCACAGAAACAAGGTAAGGGACAGCAGCTAGGAAGCACTATGGTTTTACCCCCGGTTCCTTCCTGCACCTGAATTCTCTTCCTCACTCCCTGCCTTTGAGGTAGTGTTTTCTGAACTACAGGCTGTCCACGATACCACCTGAGACCTGCTAAAAGTAGCCAAAGAGTGCTACAAATATTTTGCTGACTGCCACCATCAAGCAGGGCCACCTTTAAAAGTTGGTGATCATGTCTCTCTCTACCAAGCACCTGTCGATACATGGCCGTACTAGGAAACTAGCTGCACTGTTCATTGGACCCTTTCCCATCATAGCACAGATCAACTCTGTTGCCTAGAAGCTTGAGCTTCCATCTTCTTATTGGATTCATCCTGGTTTTCATCACCTGCCCTGGTCCTAGATATCTTACCACACCCTGCTCATGACATTCCTGAACCACCTCCACCAGTGATAGTGGAAGACCGTGAGGAATATGAGGTAAGCCAAATTCCTAACAGTACAGGAATGGCTGCAGTACCTCATAGACTGGAAAGGGTATGGCCTGGAAGAATGTTCCTGGGAAAATGCCACTACTGTTCATGCTGCTCATTTGGTCACTCAGTTTCATTGGCGTTGCCCAGAAAAGCCCAGCTTGGCAACTACAGGGCACTCAAAAGGGAGGTGGGTGGATCAGGTCCTGCTGGATACTGCGTCCACTGATTCAACAGCCACTGAATCAAATACTGACACCCTCTCAGATCCCCCCTCAGCCAGCACTGATCCTTTAGCCAACACAGGTGCCAAGAAGAGGGAAATCCCCTTAGCCTGAGAATCCTGCACCCCATTGAAGTAAGCACCTCATAAGCAAGTGGCAAGATGCTAACTCTGCAAGCAAGCCTGGTGCCTCATTATTGGCAACAGCTGAGCAAGGAAAGCCTCAGCTGTGCGTGCTTTGTGGGGAGAGGATTTAAACCACACAGGGACTGCCTTCTGTTGCTGGAAGCAACTTTGGCATCTGGCTTTGTGTATTCTTATTTTTTTTGACCTCAGTGCATTCCTAACCAAGTCTTTGGTTGTTCCCTCAGTACTTTTCAAGACATTATGGACTGTCTGACTTGGATTACATCTTCTCCTCAGCCTCTAGTAAGCTGCTGTGCACACGCATGCTGTTCTTCCTGCTTCCCAATTCCTCTTCTGTTACCTCCCCCTGCCTGTCTGCTGCCATCTCTCCTGACAAGTTTCCTGATGCCTTCAGAAGCCTTGCTGCAAGTACTCTGCTCCAATTACTTTGCTCCAACTCGCCTCATGCCTCCCACTGTTTCCTCCTTCTCACTGCATTTTGAGCAAGCTCCGTCCACAGTGTGTGTTCTTCCTGCCCAGCATCTCTGCAAGCCTTGTCCCCAAGCACAGGGATCTTGCCTGCCAGTTGCATGGACATTTTCTCCCTTTGCTGAAGCCAGGACATGAAACATTTCTGCATTTATTTATTTAACTATATTTGGAACCCAGCCCAGTTACATAGACGGGACAGTTTACAACTCTGTAAAATCAATAGAATGTAAACAACACAGTATCCTTGTAACAGTACATTAAGTTTAAAATGGTCACCCACAGTTATCCCAAATAAAAGGCATGCTTGAACAATATGGTGTTTAGAGCTTTGCAAAATGCAAGGAGGGTTGAGGTCAAAAATATCTCCTAGGAAGTATATTCCAAAGTATTGAGGCTAATACTGAGAAGGCCTGCTCCAGGCCGTACTCCATGTACTTCATTTTATGTTGTACACAGTAGACACCAGCTAAACTTTAACAGTTTAGAGAGCAGGTAATAAAAATTTATAAACTTGTGTTTTGCAAATAGTTGGAACAATATAGACTTTTGTTCCACCAAAAATATTGTGGTATATCTTCTTGCATTAGAAATTGGTTCCCACATTTCAAAATTTACACAGTGTGTACCTTTAGTTGGAGAAAATTGGATATTATTGTTATTACTATTCCCTTTAGCTGTCAATTTCCACAATTAGCTTTATTTACTTATTATTTCATTCCATTCATATGGCTGCCCATCTCATCACAGTGACTGGGTGATTAACAACTTTAAGAATATTTAACTTTAAACTAGCATAAATAACTGACATGTAAGTGGGAGTCTGCATCTGTTATGGTGGATTTCAAATAGCTTAAGTAGACTTACAAGTTTTTAACTAGTTCTCCAACTGGAAAACAGGTTAAAGTGCAGCCTTGAATCTGATCTCCAGAGAACAATATGTTTGCTTTGAATGCGGATTCATTTATCTGTGATAAGAGGAGTGATTTAACAAGCTATTTGGAGAGACACCAAGTAGCTGCTGCTTTATCTCTCTTTCTTTCTCTGGCTCATAATATTTAGATGAGCCCATTATCATTCATTACTCAGTCTCTGTCCTTGTGTCATTTGTTGGCACTTGCTGGAATGAGCCAGTATACACCATGGAGGGACGTCGCTTTATGCTTAGTTTTATTTACTATATTTATTATATTTTAATTCTACTTTCCAGATAAATAGCATCACCAAAGTGGGTCCCATTTGTTAAAAAAAGGGGGACACTGCTAGTGGTTATCTGTAGTGTAGTGGCTTATTGTTATCATTACTTGACTGAGCATGCCTGTGATCTTGCATTGTTGCTTGATTACCTTGGGCTGCCTGATTCAGCAAAGCGGCAGCTCCAAAACTTGCTCCTGGCTGTAGTGTCTTGTTTTGATCAGTAGAAAAACCCTGATCTGATTATGTGCCCTTAGTTTCATTAAAGAGAAAAAAAGAGCCAAAGGATGGAGAGGCAGGGAAAACAGAGGAGAAGAAGATTAGTTCTTCAAGGCCAGAATGAAGTAGTGAACTATGGAGCCCTTGGTGCTCTCTGAGCTTGGTTGTTTGCTTGCAGACATTTTATTACCTAACTAGGTAACATCATCAATGTGAGTGAGTGTGGGGTTTGCTCCCTATTTATGTATAGTAGCTTGCCCTCCCAGTTTTAGTGAAGGTGTGGTTTTCTCTTTGGTGGTCCCCACACTCACCAGCACTGATGATGTTACCTAGTTGGGTAATGAAACATCTGCAAGGAAACAACCAAGCTCAGAAGTACCAAGGACTCTAGAGTCCAATCCTGAGCTAAATATATTTTCTTCCATTGGATAGTGAACTATGTAGTGCAGTGAGGTCCTAGTCAGGGAATGAAAAGAGAAACCAAATTCCTTTATGGCATTGTTTTTCAAACTTGGCAACTTTAAGATGTTATGGATTTCAACTCCCAGAAGTCCACACATCTTAAAGCTGCCAAGTTTGAAAAAAACTGCCTCATCCCATTTTAGCACTGAAGATGTTACCTAGCCAGGTAATGAAACATTTGCAAGAAAAGAACCAAGTTCAGAGAACCCCAAGGACTCCACACTGCTTTATGGCAAGAAAGAGTCATTGCAGGAAGATTATAAGCAGTTGAAAATGATTTGATGGCACATAATGATATTTTATTATGCTAAATAAATCAAGTTATTGCTATTTAACTGAAAGTCTTAATAGCATTTGATAAAGAAAAACATGCTTTTCCAGAAATCTGAAAACTTTGTGGCTTTGGAGATTCCCAAGTGTAATTAAATTTGCTAGCTAAAGCCTGAAATCTTGTATCTTTAAGAACTAGCATGGGAGGAAGAACCCTGTAGCAGACCTTTTTGATTTTTTAAGAAGCCTGATGGAGGCCTGTTTGAAAAAGAGGTTCTCACATTAAAGGACTATTATCAAACTGAATACAGAGACTTCCAAATATGATATATTCTTTATGCCATAGGACCTTAGGTGGAGCAATTTTTATTTTTTATTTTTATCTCTGCTATTGCTGTGGATAAGGAGACAATCTCCCTGTCTTGAGAATCCTTTATGTAATATTTTGTGTGTAAGAGAAACGTAATTCATTAGACTCAAGCTTGGAGATGCTTCCAGGACCTATAAATGAAAGAGCAGAAGCCCATGAGATTGTGATAGCAGAAACAAAACTGTCAAGGCAGACTGGTTGCAGGCCTTTTGAACAAAGCTTTATTGCAAAAGCTATGCATGGAAACTGTTTTAACATTAGAAGGAGCTACACAGATGAACTGCACAAAGTCCAGGGACAAAGAACCTTAGTAGAGCTGCAGGAATTTGCTAAAAGGCCCACCCATCTAGACTAGCTTGTGGAGGTCTATCCTTCTCATGAAAACAATCCTTCTTCATTCTTATAAGCCCAAACCAGGAACTGTTTACCAGAGAACAAACAATAAAAACTTCACAGCAATCTGAGGTTGGGTTGGGTTGGGTTGGGAACTCTTTGGGAGTGTATAACATTTAAACAAGTTGTTTCCCTTTATTACATTCTTCCCATCTTAATTTCCTAGCCCAACTTAACTAGCACCTCTTCCTTCTCTTGCTGTTAATAACCCTCTTTGAGAGCAATTTCCTTCTCTGTTGTGGGATTTATTAATTCACCAGTAGCACCTCCCAAATCCCTGAATAGGAATGATAGGTGAAGGTGCACATCACCAGATTCTAAATTCCCAGCCTCTAGACTTGACTCCAGGCCTAATGGGATCTTACTTCTTTCAGGCAAATGCTCTGATAGCTTGGTAGCATCACTCTGAAGTCAGATAGTGCGCTGATGTCACCTGACTAATCACCCATCATTGAGTCCCATTTTAAAAGAAAAGGTCCATATTTGTTTTTAGATACTAGCTTGAATCCAGGTTGGTTGATGGCATCTGAAATGTTGGCATAGACTGGATTCTGCATTTCCAGTCCTACTTCATCCTTAGGTTTGGATACACTAAATCGAGATGAGTTCTGATCCATCTTCCCTTCAAAAATTGGGCAGGACTGATGCTGGTGGTGGTTTGTGGAATGGTTTTGTGTTTCAACAGGAAGAGAGCCAATTTAATCTCCTAAGTGCCTGAATTCATTTTCCTTAAATGTTCTTTGAAGGTCTTCTGTGCTCTCTCAAATCATTTAATGCCAGGTGGTAAAGGGCTGTTTGAGTTATGTTTGATTCTATTTTTGCTCAAAACATTCATGACCGGTGAAGTCTTGTGCATTAACTATGGTCAATAGTACTAGCAATTGTGAAGTAAAAAAATCTGTTGAAGTGTATTGTAGATTGCCTCTGAAGTTGAGGTGTGCATTTTATGCCACTTTGAATGAGCATCTATGAGGACCATTTTTTTCTTATATAAGGGCCTGCATTAAGCTATATGCAAACCAACATTGTTCCCTCTGAGATTAGATTAGCCCCAACCTTGCCAGCCTTTCAGAAGGCCATTAAGATGTGTTCTGGGCATGGGAGGTGGGGGGGAGGTCAGAGTGTTAGTGAGAGTCTGTGATGTGCTACATTGTTTAGATTGGTTGAGTCTCAGCTGCTGCATGTTGTTGTGTTTTACACTATGTTTGTATTGTTTTTACCTGATGTAAGGTGTCCACGGTCACTATGTGAGATGGGCTGCTATATAAATTGAGGAAACCAATAAAGTAAATAAATCTTATAGCTTAAATACTGTACTTTAGACTTCTCCCAAAACACTTTTTGTATTTCAAATGTAATTTTGCTTCTGGACTTCCAGTGAGAAATGGCAGAGTGCTAGTCTCTCCTTTCAAGCTGAGAGACATCATCACAGCAAATTTAAGGCTCAGGCAGGCTTCCTGGAGCCCAAAGAATTCTCCAGAGTTAAGGAGAATCCAAGAAACTGTCCCACACGACCTCCGGACAGCTGTTCACAGTGATAATATCCCGAAACGAATATTTTTGGGATTGACTGGAGAGTGATCAGCTGGGAGGCAGGTTTACCCTCAAATTCCAAGCTGTGACGAAGCTATGAAAAACAGACACTTGCGCTGACCCTCTCATTTCTAAGATCACTTTTTTTTTTATTCTTGCTTTTTTTACTTCTATATGGTTAAAGAAAGGCTTTCTTTGGCTACAGTGTACTTTCTCCTTTTGGTGATTACTGGTGCTTTGTGGAAAGATTTCATTTTCTTTTTTTGATTTGGACAGATTTGTTTATTCAGCAAAAAAGGCAAAGGCTTGGATTTTTTATTAATTTTTAAGAAAAAAGATTTTTTAAATTATTTTTTGGGTGAATCTGTGCTTGGGTTTGTGTTATTGGACTATGGATATGGGAGCTGTGTGAACTCTGTTTTGTTTTCCTACATGTTCTGTGCTGATTGGAGAGGAATGTTCAACAAGATAATTGGAGTTTCCTCCTTTCCCTATTTATTTTGGAGAGAATGTAGTTTGTATTTTCGACAGTAGAGAGTGCTATTGACTGTGGCTACTACGAGATCACGCTGCAGGGATAAGTGTTTCAAGATAATTTTTCAAAATTTTGCAGAAAAAATTATTCAGTCCCTGGAGTTTAAATTTGATAATTTGAACAAGAAACTGGATGCTAAATTAATTGAGACTGTTGTTGAATGTGAGACAGGTCGATGACAAGTTGGATATTTTGGAGAACAGTATGGATAATAAAGACATGGAAGAAGAAAGAGAGTTGAATACCTTTACTAGACTTTAAAGATAAAGAATCTTATTTTGGACTTACAGTTACTTCGGAACAGCCTAATGGTGATATTATTTTGAATTCACAAAAAGAAGATTTTAAATCATTGAGAAATAAAGAGAGCTTATTGAAGTTGTTCCTGAAAGAAGAAGACAAGCGGAAAATGATAAAGATTCAACTTGTGGGGCACTGTTTGCTAGGACTGAAGATTGAACTCCGTAAAAGTAAACAGAAACTGTATAAAGTAAATCTGTTTGATTATGGTTAAAACATAGGATGTGGTTTCTGATAGATTAATGGTGTTTTTTTGGGACCAGGACTGTATGACGATGTTACTAGAATTATTGTTACCTAATATTAGAAAAAATGAGTATAGATTGTGATTCTTGATAGTTATTAGAGGGGTTTCTTGTTGACTGAATGAGGATGTCATTAGGACTGTATAAGAGAGTGTTAGCATATGTGAGAAATATGAGCAATATGAAAGTGTTTTCTATTATCTCTGGGAAGGAATGATGGTATATGATAACAGTATTGGGATTTTTATATCTTTTTTCTTTTCTTTTTTCTTTTCTTCCTTTGGACTTTTAACTTTATTTTTTTTTCTGAACTTTTCTTTCTATTTTTCTGTTGTCTTATATTTTACTTTTTACTGAAAATTAATAAAGTTTTATTTAAAAAATTGTAATTTTGCTTTTTTCAGTCTTTGAAGCAGTTTCTTTAGTGTAGAGAGGTGTTCCTGCTCATTTTTACTTGTGATGTCAGTAATTTCTTTTGGATAGTAACATCCCCCACTCCACAAACGAATCTGTCCTGCAACATATCCTCTAGAACAGGGACCATAGAAGCTGTTTTGTTTTTTGTTTTTAAACATTTCCTGGAACCTTTGCTGCCTGCCTCCTATACACACAGAGTGATGGGTCATCATAAGCACAAACGCCCCTTGGGTGTGGGGGTTCCAAATATCAGCTGGCAAGCCCTGCCTTTTCTGCTATACCTTAAAAAATTGCTTTGGAAGCATCAGCTGCATTCAAGTGAACCTTCCCCCATCCCTTAATCTCTCACAGAACCCCATCAAGCTCTTGAGGAACCCTAGGCTTCCACTAACAAAGTTTGAAAAACCCTGCTCTAGAAGGGTGCTATGTATCCTTTTTTCCAGTCAGCAATGTATTCTGATAAAGATTCACCATTCTTTCTTCTCTGGTTGTAGAATTTGAAACATTCCGTTTTTATGTTTTGGTTTGGATGTAAAATGTTCACAGGGGAGCTTTTCCAACTCTGCCGAACTCTTGTCCTCTGGCTTTTATGGCTATACCAAACCTTTTGAAGCTGTACATTTTTTGTCACAATAAAAAAATACAGCTTTTTTCCTCATTCCCATCAAGACATCTCATTAGAAAATAGTGGGCCAGTTGGTACATATATTATAGTCAGTCCCCTGAGTCTGGATCAAATTAATCATCTTTCCCAAAACAGACCATAGTAACTTATCTTATAATTTATTTATAGTCTAAGGCCAAGTCACACAATTTATAAATTAAGCACACCATTAATACATGTATAACTATATATAGTACACACATATATAAAAAGAAGAAACCCTATAAAGTTAACGTTTCATTGAAGGGACCAAACA
The DNA here is from genome assembly GCA_030867105.1 of Liasis olivaceus. NCBI lineage: Eukaryota > Metazoa > Chordata > Lepidosauria > Squamata > Pythonidae > Liasis > Liasis olivaceus. The sequence continues at coordinate 176,155,566 of CM061350.1, read as the reverse complement.
GTTTCTATCAGGTAAGGCTATAAATAAAATTTTTGCTACTGCCCTCAAAACAGCTTGGGTTTTCATCATTTAATAAGAATACCTCAATCTCACCATGAGTGGAGTTTATCAGACTAAAGAAGGGTGTATTAGCTCTGATCACCAGTAAGACTTCCTCATTGCCACTGTTAAGATCTCTGCTTTTGAGGAAAACAAAATTTACTCATTATAGTAAGCCCAAAACAGAAATGGTTTATCTGGAAAAAGAACACACACACACACACACACACACACACACACACAGCTCAGTCTTTGGAGGGGTGAGTATAGAGTCTTCCAACCCACAGTAGAGAAGTTCAGTTTGACTACACAGTCTCTAGAAGGGAAATAGGCAGAAAGAGACACTCAAGAAGCTTTTGCCTGAGCTCAAGAGAGTCTGCATCATCAGAGATGAGGGGATCTAACTGTTTCCTTTGAGAAAGAACATACACATAAGATAGTATGACCTGCAAAGATGACTGAATGTCATTAACTTTAAGAAAATCGATCTCTTTGCAGTTGTCTATCATATTTAATCTTTTGCCTTTGGTTGATGGATGAGGGGAGAGTCTGCTGCCAATCAGCTCACCTACTCCAAGTGTTACAAGGGAGAAGGGGCCAAGAGATGCAAGGCATTTGTCAGTTCCACTCTGGGTGGTGTACTGTACACTTCAACAAAAAGGAAACCAAAACATAATAATAAATATATAAATCAATGTTTACAGGTATAATCCTTTTAAAATTAGACTTAAAAATCAATTCTAACACCTTACATCATTGGAGGTGCACTAGAGATGCAAGATTTCAACTCAAAAGGAAATACCGTATTTTTCCATCAATAAGACGCCCCCATGTACAAGACGACCCCCACTTTTCCAACCCAAAATTAAGAAATCAATATTTTAAAGATAGTGCAGAACACATTTTTATTTAGTAGTTAGTTAACATTTACCTGATACACTCGGTGGGAGGAGGTCCAAACCGTCTCTCTGCAGCTCTATTTCCATGCTCTTTTGCATAACTGATTACATTCAAGCACGAGTGAAACTGCCGATAGCTTGTCTCTGCAAAAGCCTTCCTCTAATTGGTTTGTTCAGCATCAGCTGACGTCAGTTACATAAGGCTCGTGATTGGAGGAAGTCTGTTTGGGAGACAAGCTATTTCACTCGTGATTGGAGGCTAGCAATAGGAGGAAGCCTCTTTGCAGAAACAAAATATGGGCAGTTTTGCAACCGCACGGTTCTCTCCTCGGCTGACTTCCTTGAATAAGACGCCCTTCAATTTTTAGGGTAAGGATTTTAGAAAAAAGTATCGTCTTATAGTCGGAAGAATATGGTAAAACTACATACAACATTTATTTTTATGTAAGCTAAACATATTGCATATAATACTCTAGGCTAAAATGTAGTTGGCTAGTTTGTGGTTGTTGTATGAACACAGCTTGTATACTTCAGTTGCTGCAGCACACACCTTGGTTTTTCACAGAAATGCACAAGGTCTAATACACATGAAAAAAAGCTTTCTTAAAATCATCTGATCCAATCAGGATTTCCAGTAGGGCTGGAAGTAGAGCTGTGAAGAATTTTTTTTTCTTTGTTTGCCCCTGAATTGTTGTTTGTTTGTTTTATAAAATTGGCATGCAACTGGGAATAATTGGAAAGATGGGGGGGCAGGAGGGGGGCTCTGGTATGTGTTTTAAAGTCTGCTTAATCCTCCCAGATTAAATTTAGCATTTACTCCATAATACCAATCTGACTTTCTAAGATAGTTGTTACATATACAGCATGCATCAACTCACCAATTGCTATTTCTAGTCAATTCAGATGCCACAATTCCACTTTGGTAAACTATCTGAATGCAGAAAAATGTGCAGATTTTTGGATCAAACCACATCTTCCCCAGTTCTTACTGGTTTGAGGCTAGAACTTCATTCACCTCAATCAGAATAACTAAGAGTAGGGGTTAATAGAAGTTGACCAGCCCTTTTATTGTCCCAAGTCTTCTCCTTCCACTGTTTCTATGAAGAAGAACTTGATTGCTAACTATTTTGGGATTTATAAACACATCAAGATGCTAAGGGAACGGGTCTATTTACTTATTTGTAAATTAGAAATGGAAAATATCAGGAAAAAAAATCCTGGAAAAGCTAGAAAAACTTGGAAAAAAAACACACCAAAAGAATAACAAGAAACTCCTATTATATTTTTTAAGAATAATGAATGCCAAAGTGGTCCTATATTTCTATCCTATATTCTCCCCAAATATTTTTGCTAACTTGTAATAGAAAGGCTTTTTTTTTTCAACCTTATCAAAACACTAGTACAGAGAGGACAAACCTATAAAAGAATAATGAAACTTCTCAGATGAGGAATATTTCTGTTTTGAGAATCAGAATTCTCAGAAGAAGATGAAACTTCTGACAATAGCACTAGTTTAGGAAATAAAACCAAATAGGTAATGACTAAAAGCAAAACTTTTATATCGTGAGTTTTCTTTTTTCTCTTTCTCAGCACTTGTTCCCCAAAACTGTGAACATGTGGAGGAGACTAGGCCAAAATGCATCACTCTGTTTTATTATGATGTTAATGGTTTCTTCTGTCTTAAGCTCTATTTTTTGCCAGCTTGGGAAACTGAGATTTAGAAATACCAGCTATTTTAAAGTTCCTCCATACATTTCTTCCAGATTTGTAACATTTTTTTAAAAACATTATTAAATTTGTGACTAAAATATTAGTAAATATTTTTTACTAAATAATTTTTACTAAATACTAAATAAAATATTAGTAAATATTTTAGTTTTATGAGACAACCAAGATACACATTTTATGTTCTTAATGTAACAAAATGAATTTAAATCTCTAAAGTTATTGAACATGTTTTTTTCCCAATTTTTTCTCTTTTTTTCCTGTCGCATCAAAATTTCCAGAAATTTTACATTTCTAAATTTCAGATACCTGTTCATATGTAAAAAATAATTCAGTTTCCATTGTTTTAATCCCAATTATGTATTAGGGAACAATACTCTTCTCAGAGTCTGTTGATTGGAGAAGCCTATACACCCTGTAACTAAATAGTCGTTATCAGTTTTATATGTACTTTGTTTCTTATAAATGCTGATGTCCTGTATTCTCAAAGTAATCATAGTGGATTGAACCACCATCAGCCCATAATTTTTACTCTTTTATGATGTTCATTCTCCAATCTAGTAAGCAGCTCTAGCAAAATGAGGCCACTGTTCAAAGCAATACTAAGACTTGAAGGCAGGCTGTTTCTTCTTTAGCAAGATCAAAAATTTAGGACAAGATGTAGACAGCTGAGAGAGTTCTACGTCCTAGGAGGTTCTTAAGGAGAAAAATTGAGTTTGATTTTATAATCTGAGCCATGTTGATGTGTACAGCCATCAAATGTCATGCTTCATGGCACAGACTGGTGGTGTAGGCTGGGTTTGTCAACATCATTGTGTTCCATTAACAATCAGCACATTATGTGAATCAGGAAAGTGGGAAGATCTGGGCAAAGACTGTGAGTCTTTGCCTTTTTGGTGAATTCTATATTTCCTCACTAAACTCCAAGTAATTAAGTATATGGCATGAGTGATAACAAAGGAGGTACTGGGAACAAATTGAAGTGAACAGTTTGCATTACTTCTGCATGTTGTCTTTGAATGCTTCAGGCAGAGTCAAAGTTCTGATCTGCTCTAATAATAGTATTCATGGTCTCCTTCATGGTCCTAATTTAAGTTCTTCCAACTGGAGGTTTTTGGAATTAAAAGCTGGTGCTATGCCACCAAATGTTGGTGAGCCAGTTTGGTTTGGTCAAAGAGAGCCAGTTTGGTCTAGTGGTTAAGGCACCAGGCTAGAAAGCAGGAGATGGTGAGTTCTAGTTCTGCCTTAGTCATGAGAGCCAGCTGGGTGACTCTGAGCCAGTCACTCTCAGCCCAACTCACCTCACAGGGTTGTTGTTGTGGGGAAAATAGGAGGAGGAAGGAGTATTAGGTATGTTTGCCGCCTTGAGTTATTTATGAGAATAAGAAAGGCGGGATTAAAAAAACTTTTAAAAAAGGCTTTTTTTAAAAAAAAATATTAAAGCATATTGTTAAACTTTAGATACAGTATTTGAATTTTGGCAAGAAGAGGGCTGCAGTTACATATACCAAAAATAGACACTAAAAAGAGAAAATTAGATAGGCACTCTGTTCTGTCTGTTACTCTTGAAAAGGGGAGAGTTGGATTTAGACCTTTAAAAAGCTAAAACTCTACCTGTGTAGAAAGCCAAAGTAGAAATATGTTCAGGCAGAATAATGCCAGGAAATGTATAAAGAGGTGTGACCTACTGTTGAAGTCTGCAGCAGCATTATTTCACATTGTAGAAGTCCCAATTCCTCGGAGTTTAGTTTGTGGTATTTGAAATACTGGTGGAAATTTCAACAGTGGTCTCTGCAGGAAGGGTTGGGCAGGGGGCAAATGGTGAAAGTTGTACTGCTGTGAGGCAAGCACTACCTGTTTTATACATGCATCATGACATTGCATGCATGTAGAAAAGAGAAGGAATTTGTGTCCTGGTGTTGTGATGATACTTGCATCATTTCAATAAAAATGGTGGCATCCTGTGGTTGCCTCTGCAAGGATCTAGCATCCTTATGAGTGTTATAAGCTACCTGGAAAAATCTTGTTTCGAAAGATTACATACAAGCTTTTCAAATAAATAAAGTATCTTTCCTTTGAGAAGTTGACAGCCAAGCTGTGGATTTCCCTTTGTATAGAGAAAAACCTATATGGAGTTGCATGCAGTGCAGAAACTGTAAGCCCACAATGCTTTATATATATTTTTCCCTTTTGTTTCAGCCACCTTTCTTCTATGCAGTGTCTTTGTAGAATGTGCAGGTTTTATAGTTCTGAAAGCCACCCCAAAAGTGTTTTAGGCTTGAGATAAATAAATAGTTATCAGCTCACAATCCCACAGAATTGCACTTTAAATCTATCACTATCAGTGAGTCAGAAGATACAATACCTGTAGCTTCTTCAACTTGTTTTTTTTTCTTTTTTTTCTTTTTTCATTTCTCCTCCTCCAGTTCAATCATATGGAGTCCTACATGTTATACTCTGATGCTAGTGCCCATAATATCTACTCTTCCTACCTCTTTCTGTATTATAGCTATTGGAGAACAGCAGAAAGGGAGCAAATGGTGGGCCATGATCGAGGAGAGAAGAAAGATGCTCTTCCCTAGTTCAACAAGCAATTTTCAAGTAGAGAAGGAATCTTTGCATTTCAACTTGGCATGCCTTAGGCAGAAAGTCTTCCTTGGGCACACAGCAGAAATGTTTGCACTGCTGTTTTGAAGCATGAAATACTGCATGGAATCATCAGAAAGCTCATTTTAGCTGAAAGTAACACATGCTGTGTATAAAACCTGCTGTGGTAAAGGAACATTTCATGGTGGTTTCACCCTATGAAATCTCACAGCAAAAATAGTCCCTGACCAAAGTGTTTGGGTTAAAGAGAACACATTTTCTTGTGGTCAACCAACTAAATGGTAAATCAAGAATGCTCCTCCAGAGCTCTTTCTCTGCTCTTCCTGTGGACTTTTCCTCAGGGTTCAGCAACCTGCTTTGGAGGACCAGAGGGAATGGCAGCAGTTTAATCCTTTTTAGGGGAAGGATATGGAATCACTTGCCAAGAAGCAAGGAATACAGCTGAACTTGGTTTGTTTGTTTAAAGTTATACACATTGGGTATATAGACAAATGTTATGCTGGGTCCCACCCTATAAGCTGTTGAAAAACATGGAGTTCACCCTGTCAGAACACCAACACTCTGCAGATGTGACTTCTGAGCCAAAATCAACTAGACCTCATCTTGCTGCTTGAATTTCTCATTTCAAGAATTGGTGAAAGCTATTTGTATACCATAAATATCTGAAAGATTACCCATCACACTAGCTGAACGAGAACATCACTTATTCCAGAGCCTTTCTCAATCAGGTACCTTGTAGAGGCATTGCATTCTATCCAGACTGAGAAGTTGAAAAACATCTTGAAAGAAGGCATGAACAAATCACTAATGTAATGCTGCTGTGAAAACTTCATATTCATGGCCTTGAAGTCATCAGGACTCAAGCTTTACTTTAATTGTTGATCATACATCAGTCCATTTGGAGGGCACTTTTCTTTTAACAATACCTCTGGTTACAAGATTTTAATCAGCTTTTGCTGTGTTTTAACATGCACATTTACCACACTACAAGCATCAAGAAATTCATCATGGGAGCAGAAAGGGAAGTTGCCAAACTGGCATTGCTATTCAATATATGTCTTATGCAAATAATTATATATTTATGGTGGTGGTGGTGGTGTTGTTATTGCTGATTTTTTTTATCCTGACTCATCAGCATCAGTTGCTCTGCTTTTTGTAGGAGTTGTCAGTTGGGAAAGTTCAAATATGTCACTTCAGAGTGGCATTTGAAATAGGGGGGAAAAAAACAGCACAAGCATATCATTCCCTCAGTTTCAACCTACTCATTGCAACATTTCAGGCTCAGAAATATATTGTTCATTTTGTCAGTTTTATTCTCAATCCCTACTGAAAATTTAGTAGTGAAAATAATTTTGTAACGCTTGAAACTAGAGAGCAGGACATTCTGTCCCATAGTCAACTTCCATTATATTTGCCTTACTGGGCAATTTCTCTCTTTACCCTCTATTCCATAAAAGCTGTTCCCCTCACTCTTGCCCCTGAACTCGGCATCCTTTCCTTTAGAGAACTCTTGCTTGATTACAAATAATAGGTGTACAAAATAATTTAAACAGAAACTACTGTATCATTTCCATTTGCCAACAGAGATTGCTGGCCTTATTTCCATACTTTGGGTAAAAGATCTTCCTTACCTCTTTCCCCCATCAGTGCTATGGTAGTAACAAGGAGAGCAGCAACTCCTTTGGGAACTGTAACTTTTCCAGGGCTTCCTTCCTTTCAGTAGTCTTTGGAAAACTGCATTTTGTATACTGCTGGTTTGTGGGGTTCTGCTGTAATAACAGTCCAGATGTGATACATGGAGGGAGGGGAAGAACTCGCTTGCTTGCTTCCTGTGTTGCAGTGAAGTAGCCAATTAAATGGTCTGAAAGGGAAGTAAAAGATGGTTTACAGTCATGTGAAAAAGTAAGTACACCCATCAAAATGTTTGACTTTTTCAACATATTTCAACATACAGATATTTGATCTTCATTTCAACAATACTGATAGATAACAGGGATATAATATAACAAATATGCACCATTTATATTTTGTAGTCCATTGTGAAATTTAAATAAACATAAATACAGATTTTGCATGTGGAAAAAGTAAATGCAGGTAGTCTTCGCTTAACTGCCACAACTGGGGCTGGAATTTAGGTTGCCAAGCGATGCGGTCATTAAGTGAATTATGTTACTGCTTCGCTTAGTGACTGCAATCCCAGAATTCCTGGCTGCTATCATTAAGTGAGAATCATGGGTTGTTAAGCGGACAGAGCCCCAGGTAAGGAATGCAGGGATGCCTCGGGTGAGGGAGACCCTGGGTGGCCTGGCTCAGACCACACGCAAGTTGGGGGAGTGCTGCAGTGCAGCTCAAAGCCACAACTGCCCCTGGAAGCCTCAGTCACCCCAGCAGCACTTACAACTGCAGGGGTGCTGCAACTCTCCCCACCTGCCTATCTCCCACCATCTATGCCCTTTTGGCCACCCTGCACAGCAGCACTCGGCGGCAGTGCCAGGGCTGGGGCTGAAGTAGAGGCCAGAGGCCTTCAGCAGTCTCAGCCAGCTGCTACCACCTCCAGGCCTTGACTTCAGATCCAGAGCCATTGCTGCCACTGAGAAGTGCCACACACCACTGGCCTTTGCCGCCTTGCGCCATTCCCCAAGCCACACCTCTCCTTCCTTCCTTAAAGCTGGCATCCCATTGTCCCATTCCTTCCTGAAGCCTTGCATCCCAAACCTTCTGCAAGCCACACCTCTCCTTCCTTTGTTGTTAGACTATGTGGTATCACCATGCCTAGGTTGAAAGAGTTCTCTGAAGCCTTCAGAAAGCAGGTTATGAGTCTGGGAAGGGATTTAAAAAGACCACAAACAATTGGTCATCAATCATTCCATTGTCCAGATCATCATCTACAAGTGGAGAAAATTTCAAATAGCTGCCAACTTGCCCAGGCCAGTCTGTCCCAGTAAGTTCAGCCCAAGAGCAGAATGCAAGTTACTGAAAGAAGTCTCTAAGATCCCCAGAATTTTATCACATGACCTACAGGTAGCTCTTGCTTAGTGATGTCAAAGTGCATGAGTCTACCATTAGAAAGAAGCTGCACAAATTAGATCTACATGCAAGGTGTGCCAGGAGGAGGCCTTTGCTGTCCAGAAAGAACATCAGGGCAAGACTAAAGTTTGCTCATTAACACTTAGGCAAAGGCCAGGACTTCTGGAACAATGTGCTCTGGACAAAAGAGGCAAAGAAAGATTTGGCCACAACACCAGAGGACATGTTTGGTGAAAACGAGAGACAGCATTTCACTAGAAGAACTCTAAAGCATGGTGTTCGAAATGTGATGGTTTGGGGCTGTTTTGCTACATCATGGACAGCTCACCATCATAGAATCCACTATGAATTCTTCATTGTACCAGAGGGTGCCTGAGGATAATGTGAAACCATTTGTTAGAAGCTTGAAGCTCAACCAAAAGTGGACCTTGACAATGATCCAAGAAAGAAAGCAAGGATTTTTTCCCAATCTTCCATGCAGAATTTTTTCAGCTGTGCAATATTTGAGGGGTTTCTTGCATATACAGCCTGTTTCAGATCACAACATCTTGATGGGAATGCCCAAATATACAGCCATTGCAGTGTCCCTGCAGTCACATAGTCAAAATTTGGGCACTTGGCAGCCTGCCTGCCCACACTTACAACCACAGGGGCACTGCAACTCCCCCCCACCTGCCTATTTCCTGCAGCCCTAATGCCCCATGCAATCCTTGGCCCATTTTCAAAAACCGTCTCTTGGTAATCAGTTCAGAACTCTGATAACGACGACAATCTGGGATGAGCTGTTGATATTGAGAGATGGGTGTTTTGTAGGGACCAAAATCCTGTAGGACTTGGGATTTCTTTTCTTTTCCTTTCTTTTCCTTTCTTTTCCTTCCCCTCCCCTCCCCTCCCCGCCTGTCTGCCTGCCTGCTGGTTGATGTCTGAGACTGGTAGACAGTTATACGAACTGCCTACTTGAGATTGTTTCTGCCAAAAAGGGTAATACCAGGTATTAGAGCCAAGGGTGTACTTGCTTTTTCCATGGAAGGAAATGGCGCATCTGTTAATTTTTTGTTGAATAAATTATTGTAAAGTCAATTCGTCATACATTTTTTGTTTGATTACATCACCTTTATCTTTGTATTCTGTTTGAACAAGGATAAAACATTGATATGTCCACATATGTTAAAAAAGAAAAAAAATTATGGGGTATACTTACTTTTTCCAATGACTGTATAGTCTTGCATGTTTGGGAGGGATAAGGAAAAGAGTTAAGATGATCTCAGGCTTGGATTAAAATTCATTGCAGAGAATTTGAAATTTTCTCAGCATGTTTTTAAAATTACCTTTTACAAATCATGGAAGTTCTGCTCTGAGTCTGACGTTTGGTTTCATTTTTACCCTTCTCTTCCAAGGAGTGTTTGCACATGTGATTTCAAAGCATGATTCAGATAATACCATGGTGTATGTAGGATATTGATAAGAACATTGGCGCTCTGTGTGGACTGGAATTTGCATTAGAACTCAAGAATGTGGCTGTACATTGCAGGGAAATGGACAAGGTATCTTTCAGAGAAGTTTGTCAGCCTTTGACTTTTAACCCAAGGAACCCCGGCTGAAGCTTCTTCAATACATGAACTCATCATTTGTCAGGAGAGGACCATGGTTGAACTGGAGACCTTCTGCATTTGGGGTGTGGAATTGTAGTTAGTGGCAAGTTCTCAACTGGCCAACAGTCTCTCCTTCCCAATGAGCCTTTCCCCAGGTGAGCTCCTGATGGAGGTTGCAATCACAATCTTTCTTCAGCAGCAACTCATGGTATGTCTGTACTGGGTCTGAGAAAGGAAAGCTTCTTTCTTAACATCATCACAGAAGATGATTGCCTGTTGAAGGAAGAGTTTGCTTTATCACTCCATCAGGGAAGCTTCTTTTTTCAGGACCCTGTCCAAAATCAGAGAAAAGAAGATATTGTAGCCACGTAATGGGTACTACTCAACTTTTCTCCACTGAATGTTGTAACAAACTATTGTACAGCTGTTCAATGGATGGTTGTGTTAATGTGAATGTTCCACTAGGTTGGAACATCCTTTGTGCTCTATTTTCACGAAGTTTCAGAAATGTGCATCGAGTGACTTCAGTATTTAAAAAGTTTCTCTAAGCAGATTGAACTTTGCTTTTTAAATCATTTCAGCCAAAGAAGAATCTAAGCTACAAGCTGACTGACAGGTAGAAAAGATGACATAAACAGTAGCTGTCTTTCATCTTCAACTGAACTGAATTAGAGGAGAAAGATCAGAAGTTTTATCATGAGCTTAGAAGAAAGACTGCAGTAATGCTAGCATTGGAGTGTCTGCCAGACAAAGAAGACATGTGTAGGGAAAAAACCTCTCATCGTGATGTTGTTGTTGTAAGCCTAGGCAGGCTGTGAGATCTGCTGTGTTGTTTGCACCGTCCTCAGGATGGAGCTTTTCAGCCAGCACCAATCAGCAATACCTAGTTATTTGGAGGGATGTGACTGGTTTGGTGCAAGCTGTAATGCTTCATTTGTACCCTTATGTGCTGATATATTAGGCATCTTGTTAAGCCCAAACAAAAATGCAGAGGAGGGGCAGCTTAGCAGTCAGGGCTCAGCAATCAGAGTGTTTATTTTTGAATTCTAATATCCATGTGGAGTGTATTTTGTTTTGTGGATGGAAAGATTAGTGTTGCATGCAACAAAGCTGTAGGCGTGGTGCTGGTTTGATATATGGCCTCCATACAAGACTGGTTCATAAAGCACAGAGAGAAAGATCTGGCTTTGTAGAACACAACTATATTTTTGTGCACATTTTTCCTCTCTGCCTGAACCTCTCTAGTGCTGATTGGAGATTATGAGAGTTGTAGTCAAGCATTTGGGAAGGTTGCTTTTTCACATTAAGAGGCAAAACCATTGGAATTCATAAACATTTTTAGTAGCAGGATTTCAGCATGTCAGATTTAAGTGTAATAGAATGCTAAGCTTCTAAAAACATGAGATTTGTACAGATATATATGGGATGGGATGCATGGGGATAGAAAAATAAATATATAGGTCCTGCAGGATTTTGGTCCCTACAAAACACCCGTCTCTAAATATTAACAGTTCATCCCAGGTTGCTGCTGTTCTCATCAGAATTCTGAACTGATTATCAACAGAGGGTTTGAAAGTGGGCAAGGACTGCATGGGTCATTAGGGCTGCAGGTAGCTCACCACCTTTAATGTAAAACAAGATCACATCCCAGCTTTCTGTCCATCACAACTTTGAATATGACTACTGAGCTAGGGTCAAGGGGAGGGGTTGTATAGAACACTGTTTTGTAGTTATTCTTAGAACAGCCTTTCGAACTAGGTTATGCAGAGTGTGACTTTCCCAAAATTCCCTCATGTAAAGTTCCTGTTTTTCAAAAATAAGAACATCCTAGAGCTGAGTTGTTCCTGATCAAGGTGTAGTATTTTATAAAAAAGATACACAGAATTCTGTAGGGCCGTGATTTTCTCTTAGTGTAAAAGAATGCTCTCTAGGTAGTCTTGACTTTGAATTTCAATGAAAGCAGGGATTTAGCAATGATAAATGTGAGTATCAGTCCACAGCCTCATGTTTACTGCAACAATTCCCATCCCTGTGCAGCATCTCAGTGGAGTGGGGTGCTTGAGATTGACTGCAGCACCCAGGTGGTGGATTGATTAACCATGTAGGTTTTATTCAGAAGCCTCTCTGTATAATTTTCTTGTGCAAGGTGGCACCAGCAGGCACAGGTGTATGCCCCTGGAGGTTGAGAAAGAACTTCTTTCAATAGGTATGATTACACATTTAATCCCATCCTCATTTATCTCATCTTCCCTTTGCAAATGCAGAATAATCAGTAACAATGATGACAGAGACGGGCCCAGATTCGGAGGTGAAGAATGCTCAAGAAGAGAGTCCCCAGCAGCAGCTGGAGGCAGCAGCAACTGGGCCAAACACAGTGAATGGAAGCTCCACCAACACAGTGCACAATCAGGAAGCTGACGATAATGAGAAACCAGGAGCTCACAGTGATGCTAAGCATGGGGAGCGGGTGAGTTTACTCTGTTGCCAAAAGTGCTTTCACAAAGGCTTAGAAGATGTTGTCAAGGCTGGGAGTCAACCATTTTATAAATGATCTCATTAAAAACAAAACTATGCTTTTGAGCATGTGCAGAATGAGCTCTCATTTACTTGCTGGAGTTTAGCAGTAACTGCAGCTTTCACTTGCCGTAACAAAACTTATTCAGTGCACCCAATCACCGCACACAGAAATGGGCCTGCATTGACTTTCTTTGCTCTCCTACAACTGTTTGTTTGTTAGAAATTACAACTGGACACTGAAAACTGACCAAGACCCCAACGGGCCTGGGGGTCTCAAGGAATGGTGATCTCCTGAGGTGGTTTCATCATTCATAATATCTAATGCTCTCACTTAGCCTTTTTAATAATAATATTGATGTTTTTAGTGACATTCTGTTTTATTTTTTGTTATTTTATGGTTTTATTATATGCCACCCAGAGTCATGGTCTGTGAGATGGGCGACCATATAAATATGATTTATAAATTAACAAACAAATAAATAGTGTATGCCTAGCAGGATAGTTCCATTTATGGTGTCACAGGTAGATATTATGGCAATGTTTCTGTTGAGTGCCATTGGATCATCATAAAGGAATCCTGGTTTTCTCATATATTAATGACCAAACTGCATTTCCACCTCTTTGGGGGAAGATTTTCATGACAGCAAGAACAGACTATATGTAGCCTTAAATTGTGGCATTTCTTGCTTTACAAATTATTGTTTGTAATTTGTAATCCTGCTTTTTCAATAAAACATCCAAAGCATAAAACAGCATAAAAAACTAAAATGCAGTTAAAATATAACAGCAAAACTAAGGAGACAATAACATGCCAGGGAGTTTTAAAATGATGTGAAAGTAAATAATCATTTTGTCAAATTGCTAGGATTTAAGCTTGCATAAACATAGTCTATATTGTCCACCTGGGAACTATGTGTCTGCAGGTGTCTGTTCCACCTTAGAGTTTGGTAGGAAAGAGATATCATTCCTTTTTGAATTACCTAGGCAAATGCTACCTCTGCACTTTCTCCCATGCAGGCTTGATGCAGTGCCAGTTTTCTGCCTTTGTTATCTCTTACAGTGTGTTTTGTGTATCATGCAAGCAATGTACCTCTTGGTAAGCTGAGAACTGCTTCTGCATCCTAAGCACTTAATTGTTAAGCAAACAATTAGCACCAAGTTTTACATATGTATGTGGATGCTAATGAGAAGCTAGGAATGCTAATCAGAATTAGGAGTGGGTAGTGCCCAGGATAGCATTGTCAGGGCAGAAAGGAGCTAGAAATTGTCAGAACTTATCCTTGGAGTGTTTTTGGTGTCAAGAGTTCAGCCTGTGATCATGTTAATTCTTTTAGCATGTGCAGAGTGAGTACTCATTGCATCTCCCACTCCCCATGCAAAAAAGGCAGGGTCAAAAAAGGTGTGTCATTTGAATAGGGCAAAAGATAAACAATCTTTGCTTTGCATAGATGCTGTGTCACAGGTCAGCTATGTATGATATGCACAGGGATGCTATGGACTGATTCTGGCCTTTCTGAAAACAGCTTGCTTAATTTCTGTGGCGGAGAAAATGTCAGAGTGATTGGCCAGAGAGGTTGGAACTATGGATTGGGCTAAGGATACTTTTGGCTAAGTCGCCTTAAACTTACTTCTAAATGTGATTCCATGGAAATACATTCCATTGAAATCTGCAAAACATTTCCAAATCAAAAGTTAGAATTGAGAGAGATAAGCCATGAAGTTCTTAAATGCCCCAGCAATGTCATTGTTTTGTTCAGTCTTCTTTAAACAACAGATATCTTATTTCAAGATGTCACGTCTACAGTATATCTACTTAGATCCATCTATCTTAGATCTTCAAGATCTGTCTTTTTATCCTCTTTGCTGTCTTTAAGATTTGTTTACTATTCCATTTATCAAAATGGCAACCAGACATTAGTTAGCAAATAGATATACAATCTAGTTCAGTGTTTCTCAGCCTTGGCAATTTTATGATGTGTGGACTGTAACTCCCAGAATTCCCAGCCAGCATGGCTGGCTGGGGAATTCTGGGAGTTGCAGTCTACACATCGTAAAGTTGCCAAGGTTGAGAGACACTGTTCTAGTTGGTGTTTGTTTCAAGTTGGCTACATAGCAAACACTATTTTTTGCTGATACACATTAGTGTCTTGTCTAATTTTCCTTTGTTAGTGTTGTATTTATTAAAATAAATTCAGGGAGCCACTTTTCTTAAATGGCTTGAATTTTCTCTTAAAGTAGTGTAATGGTGAACAATAATTGGTTCCTCTAGACTAGATTAGCTTCTGAGTATATTGTAAGCCTAGGAAAGTTTATTTTCATTACTAGAAGTGAACTGAGTTCCCAGTCTTTTCATACAAAAATCTGTTTCCAAAATTCTCATTTTTGAATTTAATTGATATTATTTATTAAATTTATTATGGCCACCCACTTCAGTAGACTCTGGGAGGCTTATAAAACCCAAACACACAGTTAAAAACATAAAACATGACAGCCCAGACTAAAAACAATGATAACAGTAAAAACATGACAGGGCCCACAAACACAGGCCTGGGAACAGAACCACATCTAGAACCTCAAGAGAGTGGGCACCATACATATCTGTGTGCAGAGGGTGCTATTTCAGAGAGCAGGAGCAGCGACAGAGGCATGCTTTCTCAGTCCTACAATATGACAACATTTACTTCAGGGGACCTGGAGTGTACCCACTCAGCCCAAATGTATTAGGTGGGCAGAAACATTTGGAGATAGGTAGTCATGAAGGTAACCAGGCCCTATGCCATGAAAAGCATATGCCATTACTATTGTTAACAAGTTGGGAGTTAGAAAACCTTATTGATCTGCTGCAAGTGATGTAACCAGCGTATTCTAGTCTGTCTTTTGTCTGTACTTGCTTGCTGGCTTGATTTGTATGCCATCTATTCCTAAAGGCCCTGGGTAGCTAACCATCAAAGTCATTGTCAAAACTTGCATAAAATAAAAAGTAGCCCTACAAAGTAATGAAACCCTGAAGATAAACAAAAATTAACTGCATTAAAAATCATAGGCCAGACCCTTGTTGATCCTCTAAACATTATTAACTGGGCCTGGTGAGAGTTGGAATCCAACAGCTTCTGGAGAGCCATAGATACCACATCCCTGCTGTGGATGAGGGACAAATAATTGCTCTGGCAATAACAAAGCAAGTTTTCAATATCCTCTGCACTGTTTTTATAAAGCAGGAGGCACATAATTTGGAAACATGGTGAGTTTTGTTTAGGATGTTATCATTACGGGTCATTTATTCCAAAATGTGAGAAAATGTACATCTAGCCATGTAGCAGAGAAGGCAGTATTGGGCCACAGTTATATTTTCAGTGGCCAAAATAAGAATCAGTCTACTAAACTGGATTATTGTCCAAGTGTCAAATGGAAGGCAATAGAGATTTACAAAGTGGAGCCAAGCAAATGATAGAAAGAATAAGATAAGAAATAGATAGAACAAGATCCGAGAATCTTGAGCTTCTGTATGATACGGTACAAAGAAAGGATGATCAGGATATCAATCATAGAGTATCTTCACATAATGTTCAGAGTATATTCTTAAACTTGGATGAGGCATCTCTCTGACCAAGCTGCACGGACTGTGGGGAAAGGCTAACCAAGCAGTCCACTACCCTGGGCCCAGAAACAGAAGGGTTCCTGCAAGATAAAAGTGGAACCAGATAAGCAGCATGTTGTTACTTTCAGATGTCCCATCCATTGGGAAATAAGAACTTACTCCAGATAACTCTATAACAAGCCAGAAGCTGAATGTAATGCATGGCTACATTTCACTTTCTCCTTTTCACCAAGTCAGCTTCACTACTGAGTTAAAGATAGCAGACAAGAGTGGTACACATTTTTAACATCCTGTCAAAAGCTTCCCTTTTTTTACAAAACGTTAGTTATTGCAGAATGCTGTCCTGCGTTATAGAAAATGTTCAGATACCTTATTTCCTATAATGAGAGACACCTACTATGAAAACAAATAATAAACAATTCTCCTAGTTTATGCCATTTCTCTCTCCATTGTTGTGACTGCAAGATATTATGCCATTTCTTATGTGAAATGTTTCCATCAGGAAATAAAAATGTTGACTGTCAGGTAAACTTAAGAGATTCAAAAATATACTGTTGTATCTGGAGAGGCTCTTCTGTCCAGTGATTCAGAACAGCTATTTTATAAGAAGTACCAACTGAACCTTAAGACGAATGGTGTTTGTATTATTGTGCAGGGCAGAGGACATAGCAAGAAGGAAGTAGCAACAATGTGTAAGCTTCTCTCTCCAGGTAATTCTGTCAAAAAGGAGATCTTGCAGGCCCAAAACCAATCCTCATTCACTCCCTGGTTCCCCCTCAGGGTTTTCTGTATCAGACTTACCTCTATTGTGTAAGGCACTGCAATTCCAGGAGGGCCAGCACTGATCTGGTTGCTGAGTATAGACAGAAGTTGAGAATACCATCAATGGGAAGGGCTTCACCTTTCTAGCTACAAAGTGTAGATGTTTCCCCAAATGTAAATGCCCTCCAAGGGCCAATATCCATGAGAGATTTCCAAGAAAGAGCTGAAAGCATGATCCTCACAAGCTTTATTAAAGGTAAATATTTGCAGGAGTAAACATGCAATGCTCCCTGGGATGGACACCAGGTATGTATGCAATGTTCCACCATGGCATGTCTGTGCCAGGGGGCGGGTTTGTAAAGTTTTTACACCCAACAAACTGAACATTCATTAATCAAAACAGACTGTTAAGAGTGTGAGAAACTAACTTATCAGCTTGTGAAATGCCTTCCCTGTGAACTCCTTAGTGTCTCTGCACCTGGCATTACCCCCACATACATTCCCAGACCATGGTATGCATCTACTATTTTTTATACTAAAAGCTCATGTAGTGGTTAAATATGGTATTAGCTTGGTAGGGTATACTGTAGACTGAAAGAGAAACTTTCCCATAAGAGATATCACAGCACCAGGCCATTGGCATTTTGCAGTGTTCTGATGCTGAATCTTAAAATAATAAATTTGTTTTTAGGAGAGTATTGCATCTTCTCTTGAGAGACCATTGATTTTTCTTTCATTTTCACCCATGGTATCATTCGGTATAAAATTCTGTTGATCAGTAGCATGGAACTAAAACCAGTCAGATGTAAAATTGCTGTAATGTATACTGAGTACATTAGGAAGGGCAGGAGTCAACTGTGCTACAGAGAGCTGAGCGACATGGCCTAAACACATAAAGTAAGTCTAGTACAATTTCATAAATTGTTTCATGTATATGTGCGTACATCCCTGCAGAACATGGAAGTCTTCTTCATAAAGCATTGTGATCTGAATGAATAAGGATAGACCAGAGCTAAAATAAGAATGAATGACATGTACATACATCAAAAGCCCTGGCCACAAGAACCAATAATATGGCACAGAAACTCAACACAGCAGTGACCTCAAATAAACCCCATCCTTCATGTCAGGTCCTCCAGTATTTGCTTTTTCCTACCAAGTGACAGAAATTTAGCCACTAACAAAATCACAGTTGGAATTTTATCTTCTAACAAATAGTTGACATAAAATGGAGTCATTTTCCTTGGCAATTCAGTCAGTGTAAGTAGTATCAGTTGCTGGTAGATTCCAGTGTAAAATTTGGAGAACAGAAAAAGTGCATTATAGAGTTGACATCCTGTTCATTATATGAATGAACCATAAAGATGGGAATCCTAGTATATCTTCCATGTAGAACTTAAGAGGAGAGTATGGTCTGTCTTTCAAGTAATGACAGTTTGATAGTTACATGAAGCCAGCAATAAAAGCTGTTGAGAAACTTTTTCAAATAAAATGCCAACTTAGTTTAGTGAAGAGAATGAATGAGCGAAACCAGAAATGTTCTAAAGGAAGAGTACAAAACAATGCATAGTTCTTACATTTTGCTGTAGTAGCTGATTCTTGCACTGGGCAGGGAAAAACACTAGACAATCACCTTGTTGCCTTCCAACACTTATATTCTTTGATTCTACCTTTCTTTTTTAGGCTGTGGACATGGATGAAAAAGACTACAGTGAAGCAGATGGGTTATCTGAGAAAACTACCCCCAGCAAGACCCAAAAATCTCCTCAGAAAATCACCAAAAAACTCAAGAGTGCGATCTGCAGGGTGACTCTTCTGGATGCCTCAGACTATGAGTGTGAAGTGGAGGTGAGCATAGGGGCTGGATCACTTGACTTTTTATTTCCACCGATATGTTTATTTGGTTTGCATGCTAAATAGTGTATAAGAACTGAGTAGCTCTGTGGAAAGCATGCCTGCTAAAATCAAGAGGTTTTTTTTTTAAGAAAAAGTATTAGATGAGTGTGTTAAAATAGTTAATGCTTTCAACTTTACTAAAGACTCATCTGCATGTGTGTGCTTAACTCTCTGTACGGATGTACGGATGGAAAGCAGGTGTGAGTGACTCATACATTTTTAAGTGTAGGCAGTCTGCTATTTGTATAGTTTGAGAAAATGAAGTGTAGGCAATATGTGTGTGTGCTTGTATAACTGTTATTTTGCTAGAGATCCCTAAAGAAGAGGAACATTATTTGCAGCATTCAGTCAAGAAGATCTTTAAGTATTTATAAAAACTAACAAAGCTTGATTGGTATGACTAACCCTCCCTTCAATATCCATGGATAAATCCACTTTTCTACAGAATGAAAGATAGCTAGGTAGTGGTTCATACTTCCATGGAGATTAGAACCATTGTTTCCTATATGATGAATGGACAACATCTATTCTTTCTTAGGTGGTGAAGAAAAAATGGGCAAGTATTTGAAAATTCTTGAGATACTTACCTTCCACTGCAGGAAAGAGTATAAGAAGTCATACATTGGAAAGTCTTCTTGCTGTTTGTAAAACTGAATAGGTCACAATTCGCAATGCATTTGTGAGGGAAAGGATTTGAAGGAGAACATACTTTTCCTGCTCATGCAGAGGATCTACAACAGTGGAAAGCAGTTTTATTCCTACTTTTAGGAGTTCCTTCTGATTGTCTCCTTAAGAGGAATTCTGCACTTTGCTGAAGGAATGGTTATATGTAGCCATTAATGACATCACAAGTTATTCAAAGTCACAGGGAAGTTTTTCTGTTTGCTTAGGGATGTTACTCCTATCTTAGGTTGTGGCTACTGTACTCAAAGTGTAAAGTGATCTATTTATTAATTTACTTAAGATTTAGCTCTGAAATGAATAGATCTTTATGTGACATACACGGACCCAAACATTTTTTACAAGAACATTTTTGTTTTGTTTTTCTCTTCTGTGTTTTGTTTTTATACCTCATCACTATTGGCAAAGCTATACAAGAAAAAAACTGGAAAATCCAGACAGTTCAGGAGAGATGTGATGGTATGTTTAGAGCCAGAGAGAGGTTCAGATTCTAATCTACTGGACGTTCTTCTGTTACCAGTTAAGACAACAACCTCCTCACTTGTTCACATAGGAGCCAGGAGTAAGAGGCTAAGAAAGTCTTGCCTTAGGAACCTGAGAAATAAATTGAATCCTAAAAGGGGAAAACAGTCCACTTGCTGAGATTTCTGGAACCTCACATTATTCCTTTTCAATAAATCTTGATAAAGAAACTGGAAAAATCTTGCTTTCGGTAGATACGGGATAAGATCGTCTGATTCACTTTTAATTCTGGAAGAGCAGTATAAAATAAACATGTACCAGAATTGCACAATTCACACATGAAGGTAGCGAGCAGCTGGAGGCTTTTCTTGTTGCACTTTTGCAAAGCTCCTAGGATGGATGATTAGGAAGGAAGAGGGGAACTTTCAGGCTCCATATTTAGCAATGAGTTCTTACACAACCTTTGTCAATGAAGGTAACTTTCACTGTGTGCAGTTCAACTTCCAGCATTCCCCAGTTAGTGTGAGCAGTGTCTTAAGTATTCTTGAGTTAAAGTTCATACATCTGGAATGTATTCAGATTAGGGAAGGCTGAACTAATATATGAGATGATAAAATATGATATAGATTGTGCTGGAAGCTGCTTATAACAGAGTTAGAAGTCTTTGAATCAGTACATCTCCAATTGGAATGGGAGGATTCTATGGTATAGTTTTATATGTTTGCTTAGTAAATGATCTATGAACAGGAAAGCAGAAAAATAACTTCATTATTATCTATTAATTAATAATAATTCTATATACCTCCTAACAACTCTGAACTTCTATTTAATACTGCTGCTGAGACACCAAACCATGACACTGCAAGAGTCCAGTTGCTTCAGACTGGAGATGGAAGTGGCATGGAAGTAGAAGCCAGATAGAAAGGTTCTGTGCATGAGAGAAGATGTGTAGATGTGCAATTACAGAAAGATGTCACTGAGTTTCTTCTTTTGCAGATTGTGGCATTAATTATGTACATACATTGGTATTGCCACTTTTTGTTGCTGAAAAATTCAGAAGTGTTTTCTAGTGTATATCAAGTCTGAATACAAAATATACTGCCAGAATTTGCCTTCAGTGAAATGTATCTTGTTTCCTGATAAATGTATTAATTAGTGACCTTGTTCAGAAATGCAGTAATTGAGACCCCCACTGAATTGGCAGGATGGCTTTCAAAGACATATGTGGAATACCATAACAAGCTAAGACATATAGTAGGAGAGAGAAGGGAAGGTAGAATTGGGACTGAAGACCAGAAAAAAGGGATGGTATGGTTAAGATAGTTTAGTTTCTGTAAGTCATATAACACCATTGGAAGGCATGAGCTCAAGCCATCCTACTCTACAGGGAACAATCTCTTATACAAGGGAATCTGTCATGTCTGATTTCATTCCTCATACTATTACCAAAGTTGCAGAATTGCATCCTCTCTCTGTTGCTAAAATAAGGATAATTAATTTTGACATATTTGCACATTCTTCCATTTAAAACACTGCTAGCTAGGCATTCATTTAGGAGCCTCCTTTGGTGCAGATAGCACCTTTTCCTTGCTTAATTCAGTGTGGGAAATGTGGAAGTGAAGCAGAAGTATCACATGTTCCCTATTGAAAAAAAAATTAAATAAATAAAATAAATGATAGAAAAAACAGACTTGCACACATGAACATGCATATATTATACACGGAACTGTGCAAAGCCTGAGTGTGCAAGTCAGCCTGTTTTTCTACACTTGTGCAAACCAATGTCTGCATGGGTGTGGAAGAAACTGCTTAATCTCATCGTGTCATCTGCCAGATAGAAGTATGTGAAACTGCTCCCTGTTGAAAGGCCCTATAAACAGAGACCTTCAACCAGTTCAGTAAGAGCAAAGACTTTTTCAGATGTTAGGTTTGTAGAAGTGAAAAACAGTTTTTATTTTTAGCTCTACTGATCTTAGTTTTAGTGCAATTCTCATGTAATGTATGGAATCATTGTCTTGCTGCAAAGGACAGTCTGTTTCTTTGCAAAGTCATAGCATATGTGATTTCCATTATAATCTGCCTAATAGAGGGTTGGGCTGCCTAAACATGGTACATTTGAGTTTTGACCAATACAGGCATTTTTCAAGTGTATTAAGATCTTGTTAACACTTCCAGACTGGGGTCAAGCTGCTCATTATATCTTTGAAATCCCCAAATGAGCTGATCCCTGCATAAGTTAGAATGACTGTCTTATCCAACATCCTGTTGCAAAGATACTGCTTCATATATCTTGTACTAAATAAGGACATATAACAGGGCCTTTTGATAAGTAAAGATAGTGGAATATCCTTGTTTAAACAGGACCTTCAGGGTTCAGTGGTATAAATACCTCATTGTGTGTCATATTCTATTGATTGTTTTTTTAATTATTGGTGTCTGTTGAATATGTATTGGAAATTGCTTTGAATCACCGAGAGAGGAAGAAACAGGGTACAAATAGCTAAATAAGGAATAAAACATTAAGGGACTGGGAGAAAGTTAAAAGGATCAGAGCCTCTCTGTGCCTTTGATCTCCACACTCCTGCAGTCAGGCTCTTTAGCTGACATCTTGAATAGTGAGATTCTGAGAGTGGCTTGACTGAAGAAGAGCTGATTGTTATAGAGATGAAAGTTCCCTTTAAGCAAAATAAGTGGGTGGGGTGATGGCCTGGAATAGATTATTAAATGACCTTCAAAGCCAGAGATGTGAACCTGAAAGGATGCATAAAATTTGTTATCATTTTCTGAAAACTGGTTGATATTTGCCCATTGATGACCTGGATTATTTTGCTATTCTAATTTACCAAGTCCTTATACATACAACATGAAAATAAGGATTCCTGCCAAGATGGTTTATTATCTCTGTTAGATGAGTGCAATTTATGCTGGTCATCCTGTTCTCTTTCCTTCCACCTTCTTCAGCATTATAGACTTCTCAAGAGAGCTAGGTCTTCATATAAGGTCTCCAAAATGTCATAATTTGAGTTAGGTCATTTATGCCTCAAGTGAGAACTCTGGATTAATTTGTTCTATGATCCATTTATTTGTTTTATTGGCTGTCCTTGGTATTAGGAGTTTTCTCCATCATCAAAGTTCAAAAGTGTCAGTACTCTTTCTGTCCTTCAGAGTCTTAACTTTCAATTCCATACAGTGTCATAGGGAGAACCATTGGCTGCACAATTCTGATCTTTGTAGATGTAGACATTCATGGCTTCTGAATATCTTTTCCAAGACATTCATTGCTACCCTACCAAGTGCTAGTCTGCAGCGTATTTCTTGAGGGCTGATTCCTTCACTTTCCTTCAGTGTCTTCACTGTCAGTTCTATGGCTGGTTTGTTGTATCTTTGCCGTTAGTTTGGAATTTAGTTCCATTTTTTCCCTGTGCTCCTTACTTTTCATTACTAGAGCTTGCTGATGATTTGCATTTTAGCGTCACAAGCATAGTGCAGGTTATAGATTTTTTTTCCTCCAATTTTAAAACCACATTCATTTTCCAATCCCGTTTCCCTCAATATATATTTGATATATAGGTTGAATAAATAAGGAGAGAGTATATAGCCTTGTCTCACTCCTTTGCTGACTTGGAGCCAGTCTGTTTTGCTATGTTCCACTGGATTATGGCTTCCTGTCTCGTGTATAGGTTTTATAGGTGGACAATGAGATGTTCTAGGATTCCCATTTTCCTAAAGACATTCCACAACTTAACATTGTCAACACAACTGAAGGTCTTCCTATAATCAATGAAGTAAATATAAACTTCTTTTGGGTATTCTTTGGCTTCCTCAGTGTATCTTGTTCCTTAGACTTTTCTAAAACCAGCCTGAAAATCTGACATCTCCCTTTCCATGTAGAGCTCTAATTTGAGTTGAATGAGTCTAAACATTATTTTGCTGCCCTGTGAAATTAAAGATACTTTGCACATTCTGTTAAGTCTCTTTTTTTTTACATATTGGTATGTACACTTTAATCTGTTGGCCATGGTATTGTTCTCCAGATATGTTGGCATAGCTTGGTTAGAATCTTTACTGATACCAATAGAAGACAATATATGAAGCTCAGGGTTGAACTGTGGATTGGGGTTCCCTGAACTTGGTTGTTTTGTTGCAGACATTTCATTACCTGTTTGGGTAACATCTTCAGTGCTAGAAGGGAATGGAGTTTGCTCTATTTATATGTAGTACCTTGCCTTATCAATGTTGGTGGGGGAGTTGTTTTTTCCTTTGGTAGTTCCTATATTAGGCTGTGGTTTACTGCTTGCTTGTTTGTCTGAGTTGGTAGTTCCTTAATTAGGGTATTGTTTATTGCTTGATTGTTTGTCTGGCATTAATCCTGGTGTTAATCCCTGCTTATCTAGGTGTTGATTGCTGGCCAGGAGGTGTTTTGGTCTTTTTGTTTCCTTTTTATTGTCTCTTTTGAATAGTGTATAAATGTTGTTTCTCTCTATGTGCCTGTTGGTGGCTGACTTGTCTGAATATCAAACTTCCAGGAATTCCCTCGCATTTTGGGATTTAGCTTGGTCTAAGAAGCTGACAGTTTCCCAGTTGAAATTATGGTTAAGTCTGTCCATGTGTTGTGAGATTAAGGAGTTTTCATCGTGTCTTCTGACTGCTAGTTGCAGTTCATGGACGTGTTCTGCTAGCTTCCTGCCTGTCTGTCCTACATAGCGGCTGTTACTTCCTTACACTGTATGCTGTAGATGACTCCTGCTTTTGCTTCTTGGGCTACTGGGTCTTTTGGTTTACTTAAGATGTTTTGGAGGGCTTTAATTGGTTTGTGTGCTATGGTAATGCATGTGGTTATAGCTGAGACAGTAGTCTGTTGGTTATTTCTGAGATGTTTCTGATGTTTGGCAGTGTTATCCTTTTCATAGCTTGTGTTGGTTGTGCTGTAGTAGGTTAACTAGTCAGGCACTTTTTGATAAAGTTGCATGGATATCCATTTTGTTGGAAGATGTTGTATAGGTGTTCTGTTTCCTTTTTCTGCTGTTCTGGGTTGCTGCAGTGTGTTTGTGCTCATCTGAAAAATGTTCTTACGTAGCTCCTCTTG
Source organism: Liasis olivaceus (assembly GCA_030867105.1). NCBI lineage: Eukaryota > Metazoa > Chordata > Lepidosauria > Squamata > Pythonidae > Liasis > Liasis olivaceus. The sequence continues at coordinate 176,130,675 of CM061350.1, read as the reverse complement.
TGGGAGATTTGAGTTGTTACTTTGGTAATGGAACACTTGGTTAGTGTGGGTTGTTTTTGAATAAATTTGTGTTTCTAATTTGCCATCATTTCCTCTGCTGACATGGATAACCAGAAAGGATAGTGTGTTGTTGTTTTTTTCCCTTGTGAATTTTATTCCTTTGAAGATGTTGTTGATAGTTTCATGAGTCTTCTCTAGTTGTCCGTTTTTTATTATGCTGAAGGTGTCTTCTATGTATTGGATCCATATTTTTGGTTGTACGCATGAAAGTGCTACAGTTTCTAGATGCTGCATTACAATCTCTCCTATGAGTCTTGAGAGTGGTGATCCCATGAGTGTTTCTCTTATTTGTTGGTATATTTATCCATCAAACTGAAAGTAGGCAGTGAGGCAGAGGTCGATGAGCTCCATGATTCTGGGTATTTTGATCTTAATGTATTTGGTTCAGTCAGGTGTGTTGTATAGTACTGCTGCCATGGATTCACAGTCTTTACTGATTTGTCTTCCTTTGCTTATTTCCGGAGATATTCCATCAATTCCTGTAGCCTTCCAACTTGGTAATTACTAGAATGCTGATCTAACTTTTTCTTCTAATACTACAGTTTTTGTATTTTATATTCCCTACATCTTCTAAATCACCTTCAATATTGACATCTGTACAGTACAGAATTTCAGTCTTCTCCTTCCACTTTGTTTGATTTCTTTGAATTAGTTACTTCCTGTCCTTTGGTGTCCTTTAGCATATCAATTCAAGGTTGAACTCTTTTGAGGTCAGAGATCTTTTGGAAGACTTTTCTTGTTCTTGCATGTCTGTTTCCATCTTTGATGTCCTTATAGATGTTGTTGTAATACTGTTTCTTGTCTCCTCTTACAGGTTTATCAAATTATTTAAGTTCCTTCTTGAGATCTTTCTTTTTTGGCTTTGGCTTCTCTTCTCTTCTTGGCATTCTCTACAGTTTGTTCTGACATCCAGTTTGTTTTCTTCTGTTTCTTCATCTTTGGCAGATTCTTTTCACATTCATCCTGAATAACATCTTTGATTTGATTCCATACTTCTTCTGGTTGCCTGTCAGTGAGGTTCAGGCCTTCAAAGCAATTCCTGTTAAGGATGTTCTCCTTAAAAATGGTGGGTATATGCTCAGGATCATATCATGGAAATTGGTTGGCTGTTCATGACCTATTCCACAGTTAGTTCCTGGCCTTGTATTTGGTGTTATAACTGAGGTCTTCCATCTCCTTGTGACAATTTAATTTAATTAATTGGTACAAGCATGCAATAGTAATGTTGAGGGAGTGGATTAAAGATACTGACATCCAATTAGATCTGGCACCTCTTCCCAAGGATATACTGATCAACTCATTCACCCTCCTTAGACCTGCTAGATCCCTAAGTCAAATTACAATCCCTAAATATAGGAGGACATTCTTCTTGGCATGATTTGATGCTCTTTCTACTGCAGTCTTACATAAGAGATAGAAAGATGGCCAATTTGTACTAAGCTTTTGTCCATGCGGTAAAGGGGCTATTGAAACCCTTAAACACATTTAATAATATTGGCCATTTATCAATAGACGAGAATATATGTAGCTCAGGGTTGAACTGTGGAGTCCTTGGTACTCTCTGAGCTTGGTTGTTTGCTTGCAGACGTTTCATAATCTGACTAGGTAACATCATCAGTGCTAGTGAGTGGGGGTTTGCTCCCTGTTTGTATGTTATATATATGTTGTGTGTGTGTGTGTGTGTATAAACACACACACACTATAATACACACACACACCATTTTATGCTGGCACATGGTCAAAGTTGATAGCCCCACATTTATGCATATTTCCTGGTCATTCCAATCAATTTCACATAATTTTTTATTTTCAAATATCCATGACTCTGTTACTCTAAATAAAGCTAAATTTAGTTACATCATATGCAAAATGTGCAGCCGACTAATTGATAGACCAGTTAATTTTACGATTTGTTCTTTTTTATACGCAACCTGTGTTTTACCATTGAGTTTTACTTTGTACTAGAATTGGGCCTCAATAAAAATACTTGACTGATACAGTCAATTTGATTTCTGTTACTCCACCTAATGATATCTGTGTATATAGGCATTGTGTTGGTTGTTTGAAGACTGTATTAGCATTAAAGAAATAATTGGATTAGCAGAAACTGATTTTCCTGCTTCATTTATGTTTCTTATACCATTCAGTTCAACTATGTTTTCCTCCTTACTATTCCAAATTTGGAATATATGGTCTCCACCCACCAGCAGCGCATCTTGTTTGCATGTTCCATTGATTTCAGCATGAACTGTACTATAAACCTCATCAATCTCCTCTTCTTCAGCATCAGTGGTTGGAAAAGAACTTGGATGACCATGATATTAAAGAATTGTCTGTGAAGTCTAAATGATATTATTTGGTCATTGACTGCATTGTACCTAAGTACCATCCTTCCTGGCCATTAAAGTAATACTGCCTTTCTTATTCTTGTCCTGAGTAGTTATAAGTATGATCTTCTGAGCAAAAGTGTCCAATTGCAATCCATTTCAATTTGCTGATGCCTAAGATGTCAATGTGTAGTTGATTCATTTCATCTTTCATTGTACTTAGGTTTCCCATGGTCATGCTTCTTATATTATATGTTCCCACTGTAATTTTATCTTTGCACCTTCAGATTTTTTTTTTCCCGCATGGCAACATCAGCAACTAGTCATGCCAAATCTAGCCATATCATAAACGTAATTAGGAGTCCAAATGAAACTTGGCTCTTCCTCAGTAGCATGTTGAGTACCATCTAGCTATGCAGTTTTCTTGGAAAAAAAAACAGGAGTGGTTTACCATTGCATTCTCCCATGCAGTATGAAATGAAGCTTTTGCTGTTGTCCTTAAAGTGATCTTCCTCCTCTTTCAGCATCTTCTTATATTTTTGATGCCCAATATTATTGCCTGCTTGCTTTAGCTGGGCAACTGGGATGATCTTTATGCCTTGGATGAACCTGCTGGAAGTGAATATTCCTGGCCGTAAACTCTTGGTGTCTCTCATCCCTCCCAGGAACAATACACACTCACACCAATGATGAGGCAATATAGCAAAATTTCATGGGAAGAGGAAAACATTATTAATTGTCTGTCACCAATGTATGACTGTCTTGTTCATAGTCATTTAGAAAATTTGGTCTCCTAAACCTGCCTTTCATTTTTAAAAAGAGAAAAAAGATCCATGTTAAATGCCTAAATTGATTCAGTGCCTTTTGTTGCACAGGTTAATAAGGAGTTTCTTCATATAATGGAAGTATTTTTATGAAACCATGTTAATTGCTTTACTACTAACATTGCTTAATGATGTAGCCATTAGTTTTCATCCTCAGAGCCTACATGCTGACAGGTCAAGACATAGGATCATACTAATAGATCAAACTTTGGATCATGTTGTCACTATCCTCAGAGTATACTGATTTGACTTCCAAAATGGGATGATTACAAAAAAGTGATTTTGGAATTACAGATCTATGTTTTTACTATTAACATGATTAGTTTTAAAAGCAGTTATTAGTAACCAAAAAGTAACATTCTTCTGATTACATGGCTGAGAATGGCTGATCACTGTCATCTATAGATGGTTTCAAAATGGGCGACTAATGATGTTGGGGATACTGGGGCAGTCTTTCCTAATATAACACCCTAAGTTTGTTGGACTATATCTCTCATTATCCCCAGCCAGGTGATCCCATGTTGGCTGGGAATAGTGAAAGTTATGTGCAGTCCTTGGGGTTCTCTGAGCTTGGTTCTTTTCTTGCAAACATTTCATTACCCGGTTAGGTAACATCTTCAGTGCTAAAATGGGTTGGGGTTTACTCTCTATTTATATACTGTGGCATGCCTTGTCAGTGCTGGTAGGGGTGGAGGTTTTGTTTTGCTCCTCTAGTAGTTCCTTGATTAGCATACTGCTTGATTGTGCCTGGTGATAACCTTTGCTTATCTGGGTGATGATTGCTGATGAGGCAATCTTCTGGTCTTTTGTCTCTTTTGAATAGTATGTAGATACTGTTTATCTCTATATGTCTGTTAATTGCTGCCTTGTCTGAATACCAAGCTTCCAAGAATTCTCTTGCATTTTTGGATTTAGCTTGGTCTAAAATGCTGACAGCTTCCCAGTTAAAACTATGGTTACATCTGTCCATGTGTTGTGAGATTAAAGGGTTTTCATCATGTCTTCTGACTGCTAGTTGGTGCTCGTGGATATGCTCTGCTAGTCTTCTGCCTGTCTGTCCTACATAGTGTTTGTTACAGTCCTTACACTGTATGTTGTAGATGATTCCTGTTTTTTCTTCTTGTGCAACTGGGTCTTTTAGTTTACTTAAGATACTTTGGAGTGATTTTGTTGGTTTGTGTGCTACAGAGATGCCATGTGGTTGTAATAGTCTGTTGGTGGTTTCTGAGACATTTCTGATGTATGGCAGTGTAATCCTTTTCATAGTTTGTGTAAGTTGTGTTGTAGTAGTTGAGTGGTCAGGCACTTTTTGATAAAGTTGCGTGGATATACATTTTGTTGGAAGATGTTGTATAGGTGGTCTTTTTCCTTTTGCTGCTGTTCTGAGTTGCTGCAATGCATTTGTGCTCACTTAAATAATGTTCTTACACAGCTCCTCTTGTGGGAGGTTGGGTTGTGGGAGGTCGGGATTGTGAAAGTTACTTTACTTTTCAAAGTAAATCACCTGTTCATAGATCAGGACATTACCAAAACAAGGAACAGATGGAAATTCTATAGCCTGCCCAAAAGGCTTAGTACTTCTAGAACTTGGTAGGAGAAAAGGCACAAGAAGTTTGAACATTGATTGTTATAATTAGTGCTTGTATTTGTTAAATACCATTTGCTGAAATTCTTTTGTAGTAGTTTCAGAATTTTACTACATTAAATCTACTTACGTGAGCTTTTCTGTCCTGAGAAATATATTGTTGCAGTATTTTGCCTTGTGAGCTGAAAGAAGCCTAACAGGAATATTAGGAGATGTAACATAATCCTTCTGGAGGATGTAAGATTGAGAAAGAAGGACTTTTTTGTTACATAAAGAGTATGTACCTTTGTAACAAGATAAAGATGCATTTGAGTTGAACTTGATTCCTGCAGGTTTCTTGTCAGTGTTTTGGAAGTGGTTTTCCATTACTGCTTTTTTTTTCTTGGTCTAGCCTACAACCTTGGGATTTTCTAGTTAATTCACATGGAATTATTATCTGGGACAAGGCAAGGTTGGCCAGGTGCTGTCAATTGAGCTTGGCTGGCCTTGGAAGCTAAATAGGGTCAGGCCTGCTTAGTTCTTGAATGGGAGACCACCAGGGTATTTATACTTTTTTTTTATCCCATTTAAAAATTTAAAAAAGGCTCAAGTTTGTATACGTGTGTGTATAATTTAAATAAACCTTGTTTTGTGAGCACAGCTGCTCCTAGATATCTTGTATGAGGTAAAAGTTTGGAATGAAATAGTGGGCCTTATAAGGCTTTCTCTGATTCTGCATAGCTCTGTAAAGTCTATTGAAGGCAAAGAAAGAATTACTGTTCTTCACTGCACGATAAATCAAAGAGGGGCTATTTTGCATTTGGTGCTATGTAGGCTTTGGAAAGAAGTTTATGTAGTCCACGTAGCTCTTAATTCTTACCCTCTTGTTTGTGTCCATACAGAAACATGCTCGGGGTCAAGTGCTCTTTGACCTGGTCTGTGAGCACCTTAACCTGTTGGAGAAGGATTACTTTGGACTCACATTCTGTGATTCAGATAGTCAGAAGGTATGTTAGGCTGGTTCAAATAAAGCTTGTATTGTGTCTATTTCAGATGTTGTGGTTGAGTAGGATTTCCTCTTCATGTGATCTCTCATACTTTTTCAGAATTGGCTGGATCCTTCTAAGGAAATAAAGAAACAGATTCGCAGTGAGTAGTTCAAAGCATGGATGTTTAAGACTGCTCTATCTGAAAACCGTCATCCAAAAAGCTAGAGTCAAGAACTTAGTACAAAGCACTTTGCATAATAAGATCACTGTATAAATTATTAACATTCATTTTAACATTCTCTAGACTGTTATGATTTTACAGACTGTTGAAAATACGCTAGGCTATTCAAATGAATGAGACTTTATTGGGCCTCTGTATAGGTATCAGGTGAATTTCCACTACCAATTTTCTGGCAGGTAGTTTTTGTAATAACTGGCAGAACTAGATTTACTCTGTTTGAGGCTCAGGGGAAGCTATCTCAGTCTCTAGCTCTCATTTTCCAGTCCTGCTGTCTCTGCATTTAGAAGCCAATTCTGTTCTTCAGAGATGCTTGAGAGCTATCTCATTTAAGAAATCACAGGCTTCTTGTCAGCCACATCCCCTTCTTCAAATTCATCAAGAATGAAGGATGTATCCATCCCAGATGGGTACTACTGTGCATCCTAGTGATTCTATTTGTAATGTGTAGAGCTGGAAAAGATCCCAAAGTTGTCCTGTCTGATCTATTGGCAGGGTTTCTTTTTTACCAACTCCATAAGATAGCCTCCACTATAATGTGAGATCCAACTGTGTCACAGAAAGAGAGCCATTTTGTTTCATAAAGATAAAGCAAACAATTTCTCTGATTCATGTGTGAATGAGAGGCTCTCAGGTTTGTATCTTAGGTTCTAAGAGCTGGAGAAATACCTCTCAGTGACTTTTCTTTCTAAAATAGCTGGCTATGGGATAGGTTTGCTGTGCAGTGTCTTGAAGAGCTGTTACTGGAGGTCTTTCCCCAACAGCAGGCTCTCTTGGGGATTTGAGCTTGTTTCCATGGCAACACCAAAGTCACTGTCTCTGCTCAGCAAATACTCTTTTGCTTACTGCAAACCTTAAAAGGCAAGCATACCTGCTGTTTGCCTCAGCCCTTAAGATCCAGGAAAGCAGGGATCTCCACTAATCCTGAAGAGCTGTCTTCTTTAAGTCATTTATAGTTTCCTTAAGGAGAATGTGAGGCAACCCAAAGAAAGGAAACAAAAATCATGTTAGAGAGAGGCAAAGATGCATCACCTGGATGTACTCCCTAGTATTTTCCCCTTTCCTTCTCTCTCTTGCTTATTTAGGTGGCCCCTGGAATTTTGCCTTCACAGTCAAATTTTACCCACCAGACCCAGCCCAACTCACAGAGGATATCACAAGGTAAGTAAAAACATATCTGTCTTGGCCAGTTCTTACAGTCTCTTTTAAAAGGAGAACGATTGAGTTCACACATTGATGAAGCCATAGTTTATTTTATCTATGTGGAATAAATCTCAATGGCTGGAACTACACAACATGCCATGCCAATAAGTGAACTCAACAATGTGTGAGAAAAATTCCCTCTCTCTCATTATTCACTCCCTCAGAACTAATCTAAGAACTATTTGAAGAGCAATAAAATAGCATAATGATTTCCCAAGCTATTGCTCCTACTGCTTATATTGGTCATTGGAAGAAAGGAACGTTCTTCCAGAAGCAAATAATTGGTCCTAATAATCACTTGCATTCTTGGGGTTGAAGGGGAGGGAAATGTTGGATCAGAGGCCTTGGTGCTGTTTCCTGTTTGACTGCCAGAAGAAGGTAACCTATTTTGCAAAAAGCCTTCATTGTAGCACTAATTCCATATATTCCTTGTTGGAGGTTTGCAGTCCATTAACCAAATATTGTGGCCTTACTGAAATGGTACACTATTTTTCTGTCTCAGAAGATTAATTAAAACTGGATGTTTATCAAGTTTCTGGTAGGCTTTGTTGGTTAGTAGGGTATCCCTCCCTTCAAACGGTTTCCCAAATTTAAGTTAAGATTCAGAATTCTGATTGCTGAGTCAAAACACGAGGTTTAGCAAATCCTCAGAAGGCTATTGTGTAAAATGGACATGCTGTATTTAGCAGTGGATTGCTAGTTGAACGGGCTTGTCTTGAAACCTGAATCATCCCTTAGCTGTTTGCTTTCCTTATGGACATTTCAAATTTCTGATCTCTTCCTTTCCTTAGGTATTACTTGTGCCTGCAACTCCGAGCAGATATCATCAGTGGACGTCTACCATGTTCTTTTGTAACACATGCACTGCTAGGCTCCTATGCTGTACAAGCTGAACTGGGGGATTATGATACTGAAGAACATGTTGGCAATTATGTTGGTGAACTGCGTTTTGCTCCAAATCAGACCAGGGAACTGGAAGAGCGTATTATGGAGCTACATAAGACTTACCGGTGAGTACATTTTTGTCTTCCATTGTTAGTATCAAGAGCAAGCAAGTTTTGGAAAGCCTGCCACCTGGCAACATTTAGAAGCAACTAGATTTGTATAACCTATATTTTCCTATATTTGTCATATAAAGTCCTTTTAAAGAAATGCCAGCCTTCTACTCATCAAACAGTGTTTGATTTTCTTTTTTAGTACTTTTTCCTTCTTATTTTTCCTCTAAAGGGGCATGACACCTGGAGAGGCAGAGATTCACTTCCTGGAGAATGCCAAGAAACTTTCGATGTATGGAGTTGACTTGCATCATGCTAAGGTATTCTTAGTGAGAAGATAGAGTTCTGAGAGCACACAAGTGGGAGAAGTCCTAGATTATTTTAAAGCAATATTTACTCCTTTTTAGAGAGTTGCTTAAACTATATAGCATCCACTTATACCTATGTGTTCCTTTATTTCAAATACTAGTAAGAATGCTTAAATATAAAATATCACTTCATCGTCTGACATGTTCATTACAAGTATGCAGAAGACATTGATTCACTTAAAATTAAGTTGTATGGTTGCTATCATTCTGCTACTGGAAAGTATGGCATTATATAAATGGCTATGTTGATACCTAAGGACAAACATTTAGGATTGGAACTTTGTTTTAAAAGTTCATGGTATTGTGCAACCATGCTGTAGAGTATTTTCAGTAAGAATCGACTAATAAGTGGAAATTTTATTTTATGAAAAATTTAAAGAGAAACCTAGAAATATAAGATACTTGAAAAGGCCCCATAATGGAAATCCATTCATTTATTTTCTACATATTTTATACTTTATCTTGTTTCTCTTCTTCGTGTCCTCTCTAGTCCTTAAGAGTTTTCTCCTTTACTTTCTGTATTACTGTATTTATTACTTTATTACTGCAATAAAGTAGATAATTTTGAAGCCATTTCCCATTAGTGATTTACAGCACTTAACACTGTTGAAGTAATATAAAGCCTGTCCTCAACAGTTATTTTGGCATAATGATTGTTGGATGACTTTTATTCTTTAATATAGTTGACCACACAAGAGGCAGAAGAGTTAAAAGTCAGAATTAATGGAGTGCAGAAAGTTCATCAAAATGTTACCTAACAAACATGCTGTCATATTAAAAGAAGCAGAGAAGCTACCAAAAGGCTCTGTCCATGTTTCACAATTGTGGATGCCTGTCTCTTTCTGCTAACAACTTTAACAGCCCTTGCACAAAATTCATTGAACACAAGGCAAAATACTTCCAGTAGTATAGGTCAGGAGCAGCAACTGTTGACAGACTTGTGGCATGAGCTTTAATTTTTCCTAGCCCAGGAAACCTGTTTCTAATATTAATAAAAGACCAGGTTCTAGAACATGTGTATCTGTTCCATGAAAGTCCTGCATGGGTGGCTGTAAATTTTGAGAATTCAAGTCCTAGCAAACTTGGAAAAGACTGCAGTGGGGGAAGCTGCTTTAGTGGAGTATTGTAGTTAATGGAACCTTGCAGCTATGTCCAGAAATGAAGAAAGTAGCCACATAAAACTGCAAGCATTTGGAATTATAGAAGGTGTAGTATGTCAAGCAGTTTAATGCCCCTATTCCAAGGGAAGGTATTTCCTACCTACAGGTAAAACTCGAAAAATTAGAATATCGTGCAAATGTTCATTTATGTCAGTATGGCAACTCAAAAGGTGAAACCAATATATGAGATAGACGCATTACATGCAAAGCGAGATATGTCAAACCTTACTTTGGTATAATTGTGATGATTATGGCGTACAGCTTATGAAAACCCCAAATTCACAATCTCAGAAAATTAGAATAGTGTGAAAAGGTTCAATATTCTAGGCTCAAAGTGTCCCACTCTAATCAGCTAATGAATCCATAACACCTGCAAAGGGTTCCTGAGCCTTTCAATGGTCTCTCAGGCTGGTTCAGTAGGAATCACAAGCATGGGAAAGACTGCTGACCTGACAGTTGCGCAGAAAACCATCGTTGACACCCTCCATAAGGAGGGAAAGCCCCAAAAGGTAATTGTAAAAGAAGTTGGATGTTCCCAAAGTGCTGTATCAAAGCACATCAATAGAAGGTTATGTGGAAGGGAAAAGCGTGGTAGAAAAAGGTGCACAAGCAGCAGGGATGACCGCAGCCTGGAGAGGATTGTCAGGAAAAGGCCATTCAAAAGTGTTAGGGACTTTCACAAGGAGTGGACTGAGGCTGGAGTTAGTGCATCAAGAGCCACCACACACAGATGGATCCTGGACATGGGCTTCAAATTCCTCTTGTCAAGCCGCTCCTGAACAACAAACAACATCAGAAGCGTCTTACCTGGGCTACAGAAAAAAAAAACTGGTCTGTTGCCCAGTGGTCCAAAGTCCTCTTTTCTGATGAGAGCAACTTTTGCATCTCATTTGGGAACCAAGGACCCAGAGTCTGGAGGAAGAATGGAGAGGCACACAATGCACGATGCTTGAAGTCCAGTGTGAAGTTTCCACAGTCTGTGTTGATTTGGGGAGCCATGTCATCTGCTGGTGTTGGTCCACTGTGCTTCATTAAGTCCAGGGTCAACGCAGCCGTCTACCAGGAGATTTTGGAGCACTTCATGCTTCCTTCCACAGACGAGCTTTATGGGGATGCTGACTTCATTTTCCAGCAGGACATGGCACCTGCCCACACTGCCAAAAGTACCAAAACCTGGTTCAATGACCATGGGATTACTGTGCTTGACTGGCCAGCAAACTCGCCTGACCTGAACCCCATAGAGAATCTATGGGGCATTGCCAAGAGAAAGATGAGGGACATGAGACTGAACAATGCAGCAGAGCTGAAGGCTGTTATTGAAGCATCCTGGTCTTCCATAACACCTCAGCAGTGCCACAGGCTGATAGCATCCATGCCACGCCGCATTGCGGCAGTCATTGCTGCAAAAGGGGCCCAAACCAAGTACTGAGTACATATGCATGCTTATACTTTGCAGAGGTCCGATATAGTTCTATTTCCAATCCTTGTGTTATTGATGTCATGTAATATTCTAATTTTCTGAGATTGTGAATTTGGGGTTTTCATAAGCTGTACGCCATAATCATCACAATTATACCAAAGTAAGGCTTGACATATCTCGCTTTGCATGTAATGCGTCTGTCTCATATATTGGTTTCACCTTTTGAGTTGCCATACTGACATAAATGAACATTTGCACGATATTCTAATTTTTCGAGTTTCACCTGTAAAGTATCCCTGATATTTTTCCTGGAGGTCTTGGTACCATCCATATTTCTCAAACTTTTGAAAGATCAGCTAGTATTTTCTTGTTCCAGTTTTTAATATATCATGGACTAACTTAGGTGGAAGTAGAGGTAGACAATGGAAGTAGAGGTAGACACACTTGGTATTTAAGAGGGAAGTATATTGACCTGTCCTTACTCCTTAGATGTATTCACCTTAGTTTCTTGCTGCTCACTAGTTTAAAAAATGCTTTGTACTGGCAGATTTCTATGTATTAATGTTTTTCTCTTGTGCCCAGGATTCAGAAGGCATTGACATCATGTTGGGTGTTTGTGCCAATGGCCTTCTCATATATAGGGACAGGCTGAGAATAAACCGTTTTGCCTGGCCCAAGATCCTCAAGATTTCATACAAAAGAAGTAACTTCTACATCAAAATTCGACCTGGTGAGGTAAGCATTTCCAAAAAGGAAGAAAGGTTAAAAACAAAGAGAGTAAAGGAAAAACAGGAAGGACTCAAGAGAAAAGGTTTTCCCCCCCCCTTAATTTATACAAAACATGGGAGGAAAAAAAGCTATAAATGTTCCTCTCAATTCTTTTTCTTCCTGTAATACCTGCTTTCCTGGTTGAGAGTGAGGAGCTCTCTCTTCCCTTCCTTGAGTTCATTATGAAGGTTATCATTATGAAGAAAAGGTCTTGTGTCAGTTGTTTTTGGCATAGTGAAACACTGCTCGCCACTCCAGTTTTTGTGATTTATTTTATGTTGGGCAGGAGTAATTAACCTCAAAAAAGGAGTCACGACTGATGATTTGTAGACTGATCAAAAACTAGATAACGCTTTCTGTACTTCAGCGGGCTCATCCACACCCTATCCTTGCCCTGGTGCTGAGATGCTTACCTTTTTTTTGGAGGATATGTCCTTCAAAGGGAGCCTCTACCTCAATAACAGCCTGCTGCTAATGCAGGCTAAAGCCTGATCCAGGTGATCTGGGGGAAAGGGGAGTTTTCCACCAGAAAACACAGTAAAACCTTCCTGTTCTTCCTCCAGTAAAACATTCTGATTCATGGGGAAGAGGAACCTGAGGGGGACCTGCAGGGCTTCAATTGGCCTGCAGTAGGACTGTTCCGTCCCATCTAGTTGCTGGGCTTGTTCTGTGCCTCTGCAGCCATTTCCATGGTGGTTGCCATAGAGATTGGATGCCCAGCAAATAATTTCGGCCTTTTGGGGTGGTGAGAATAGCCAGTGCATCTTCCATGAGATTGATATTCCCATTGGAGAAATGGTTGTCGGTAGTTTGCAAGGAATTAGGTCAGTTACATAATTGTTCATAAAGCTTGTCATGTTCAAAACTCCACTCCCTAGGACCCAAAGAGTTGTAGGGAGGAGCTGGAATCCTAAAGAGTTAGCTGAGAAGATCAGCCTGCTATACTTTGGGGACTTAAGCCCCCTTCTACAGTGCCAGGTCATTATATTTGTGATGAGCTTGGATCTCCCCCTCCCTCAGAGGAAAATAAGGACTTGAGAGGAGTTGTAAAAGTCCTATAGAGCTGTGTCTTGGTTTTGTTTGTCCACCAGTGGGAGAGCTAGGCTTTTTTACTTTCTCTCTGCATCCTGTCTACTTGCTCTTGTCAGTCTCCTTGATTCCACTGATGGCTGGGTTCTGCAGCCTTTACCCCAATCAATTGCTGCTGTTTAGGCAGCAGATTTCCCCAGCTCTCTGTTGAGGTATAGTGAAAGTGCTGCATTTAGGACAGCGGTTTCAGTAATGACATGCTTTCTTCCATCTCAGGGACAGGAAGAAAGCTCACTGACATGTGCGTGTGTGTGGAGGCACTGAGCACTGAGAGCCTTATGGTATTCCTCATGGTACAGCTTGCGGTTGGCTGATGATTCTTGACTTTGTCTTCCCCCCCCCCCTGTATTTTCAGTATGAGCAGTTTGAGAGTACCATTGGTTTCAAGCTGCCCAACCATCGCTCAGCCAAGAGATTATGGAAGGTTTGCATTGAACATCACACTTTCTTCAGGTGAGAAAAAGGAAAATTAAGAAAGAGAAACTCTACAATGAAGTGCTATAAATAAGATTGAGAAATGTGTGTGGGGCTTCAGATCCTTCCTAGGTCATCCCTGTATTAGATCCCCATGTAAGCTCCTTTGAGCTCCTGGAGAAGAGGTGGAATATAAATCTAACCAACAGAGAAAGCAGTGGTGAAGTCCACTGGATAGCACTGTGCAGCTCGCTTTCTTACAGTTCACCTGCTTCATAGCTTTACTGTGAACATGAAATGAGGTAAAATGTAACATAGTGTTTATAATGGCCAAAAAACCTTAATGGCAAACTACAGATGTAATCAAAAGGTTTAGCATAAGAAAAAACAATTTGACACATAAAATAGATGGATGGACTTTACATAAAATATTTTTAAAACTCTAACATATTTATTACTAAAACTTTGCTTTTATAACTATAGTTAAAAATTTGGCTGTCACTACTATAATTTTAGGATTTTTATCTGAGAGTAAAATTTTAACATATTTAGAAATATTAAAATATTTTTAAAATATTTTTAAAAAGGACATATTCTGTCCTGCTGACAACTCTTGCAAAGATCACAATACAGTAAAAATGATCTACACAGTCTCAAAGTATGTGAGATAAAAGTATTGCAGCCTCTTGGAAACTTAAATAAATGTATGAGTAGGATTGAACTATTAAGCTATTAAGCTATTATTAACTATTAAACTATTGAACTATTAATTAAGCTAAGTAACCTATAAAATAGAATCCCTGCTATAGGTAAGTCACCCAGTAGAATGATAACCTGAGGATTTGTAAGTGTGGTGCATGTTTCCACCATATTTTCTTTATGTTCCTGTGAATGTACAACTCAAAATGTAGCAGTTATTTGCTTTATTATATGACAGAGATAATATGTGGTTCTTATGTTTTCATATGAATAGAAGCAGGATGTGGGCTTACCAGGACATCCAGAAGGCAGAAAAATATTTCACAGTTCAGTATATTTCTGTCTTTCCTTGTAGTTAACAAAACTAATGTAAATGTGCCAATGTACAGTTTGGGATTCATTTGGAAGCTGACCAGTAGCTCCTATAAGCTACTACTTCTGAAGCAGTTGTCCCCCAACATCATTTGCTCCATCTCTGCTGGATGGAATACTTGTCAGAGGCAACTGAACTCTCTTAAAGGAGATAAGGCTTTGAGGGATGATTTTTTGAAGTTCTCCTGGCCTGTAGACTTTGCAGATAACATCATCTAAAATAGCTTTCTGTTCTGATGAACCAATGTTCTATAGATTAATTATGACAGCTTTTCCCCTTTAACAGTCAGTGAAAAGCAGATTTTGACACAGCACAAGGAAGTCTTCCATTCTGTGTAGTGTTTCTTCTATTTTTTGCAAATGGACATGAACACAAAGTCAAAGCTTCATCTTCCTAGGCAGCAGGTTGTAAGCAGGGTGCAGAGAAAGTAGATACATGACAGACAGAGCGAGAGCGCTTGAGAGAGAAAACTTTACTGTATGTTCTAGCTCAATATAGCAATACAGAGAAAAGTCACTCAGAACTTGCGCTGAGATTTGATAAAACTGCAGAGAGAGGATTTAGTCTCTAGCTGGCAAGAGCCCTTGTTCTGGCCATATAGTAATGCAAGATCTAGCAGTCAGGTGTTAAAAGTTACAAGCAAAGTCCTAACATCAACTAGAATCTTTAAGAATACAGAGCAGAAGAAATAAGTCAGAGACATGATAAAAGATCTGGAATGTGATAGATAATCATTACCCAAGCAGAGGTTAGATGAATTGTGGTAGAACAGCAGAGTTTTAGCATTGACAGATATTAATAAGAATAGCATATGTTTAACAAGATTTGAATTTGTATGTGAAGATTATTTGATATGAAGTAAAAGAGGTATCCAACAACACAAGAGACAACTCTACACATGGACATCACCAGATGGTCAATACCGAAACCAGATCGATTACATACTTTGCAGCCAAAGATGGAGAAGCTCTATACAGACGGCAAAAACAAGACCAGGAGCTGACTGTGGCTCAGATCATGAGCTTCTTACTGCAAAATTTAGGCTTAAATTGAAGAATGTAGGGAAAACCACTAGACCACTCAGGTATGACTTAGATCATATTCCATGTGAGTACACAGTGAAGGTGATGAATAGATTTAGAGGATTAGATTTGGTAGACAGAGTGCCTGAAGAACTATGGACGGAGGTCTGTAACATTGTACAAGAGGCAGCAACTAAAACCATCCCAAAGAAAAAGAAATGCAAGAAAGCAAAATGGCTGTCTGATGAGGCTTTACAAATAGCTGTGGAAAGAAGGAATGCGAAAAGCAAGGGTGAAAGGGAAAGATATAAGCAACTGAATGCAGATTTCCAGAGAATAGCAAGGAGAGATAAGAAGGCCTTCTTAAATGAACAATGCAAAGAAATTGAAGAAAACAATAGAATGGGGAAGACTAGAGATCTCTTCAAGAAAATTGGAGATATCAAAGGAACGTTTAGTGCAAAGATGGGCACGATAAAGGACAAAAAAGGCAGGGACCTAACAGAAGCAGAAGAGATTAAGAAGAGGTGGCAAGAATACACAGAAGAACTCTACAAGAAAGATCTTAATGTCCCTGATGTCCATGCTGGTGTGGTCACTGACCCTGAGCCAGACATCCTAGAGAGTGAAGTCAAGTGGGCCTTAGGAAGCATTGCTAACAACAAAGCTAGTGGAGATGACAGTATTCCAGCTGAGTTATTTAAAATACTAAAAGACGATGCTGTTAAAGTGCTGCACTCAGTATGCCAGCAAGTTTGGAAAACGCAACAGTGGCCACGGGATTGGAAAAGGTCAGTTTACGTTCCAATTCGAAAGAAGGGCAATGCCAAAGAATGCTCAAACTATCGCACAATTGCACTCATTTCACATGCTAGCAAGGTTATGCTCAAAATCCTACAAGCTAGGCTTCAGCAGTACATGAACCGAGAACTACCGGATGTACAAGCTGGGTTTCGAAGAGGCAGAGGAACTAGAGATCAAATTGCCAACATTCGCTGGATCATGGAGAAAGCACGAGAGATCCAGAAAAGCATCTACTTCTGCTTCATTGACTATGCAAAAGCCTTTGATTGTGTGGATCACAACAAACTGTGGCAAATTCTTAAAGAGATGGGGATACCAGACCACCTTACCTGTCTCCTGAGAAATCTGTATGCGGGCCAAGAAGCAACAGTTAGAACCGGTCATGGAACAACCGATTGGTTCAAAATAGGGACAGGAGTACGACAAGGCTGTATACTGTCACCCTGCTTATTTAACCTATATGCAGAGTACATCATGAGAAATGCCAGGCTGGAAGAATCACAAACTGGAATTAAGATTGCAGGGAGAAACATCAATAACCTCAGATATGCAGATGATACCACCCTAATGGCAGAAAGTGAAGAAGAACTAAAGAGCCTCTTGATGAGGGTGAAAGAGGAGAGTGCGAAAGCTGGCTTGAAAGTCAGCATTAAAAAAACTAAGATCATGGCATCTGGACCCATCAATCCCTGGCAAATAGAAGGGGTAGAAATGGAAGCAGTAACAGACTTCATTTATTTGGGCTCCAAGATCACCGCAGACGGAGACTGCAGCCATGAAATTAAAAGACGCTTGCTCCTTGGGAGGAAAGCTATGGCAAACCTAGATAGCATATTAAAAAGCAGAGACGTCACCTTGCCGACAAAGATCCGCATAGTCAAAGCTATGGTTTTTCCAGTAGTAATGTATGGCTGTGAGAGCTGGACCATAAAGAAGGCTCAACGCCGAAGAATTGATGCCTTTGAACTGTGGTGCTGGAGAAGACTCTTAAGAGTCCCCTGGACTGCTAGGAGGTCAAACCAGTCAATCTTAAAGGAAATCAACTCTGATTGCTCATTGGAAGGATTGATAATGAAGCTCAAGCTCAGATACTTTGGTCACCTAATGCGAAGAGAGGACTCTTTGGAAAAGACCCTGATGCTGGGAAAGATGGAAGGCAAAAGGAGAAGAGGACGGCAGAGGATGAGATGGCTAGATAGCATCACTGAAGCAATGAGCATGAAATTGAGCAAACTCAGGGAGGCGGTGAAAGATAGGAAGGCCTGGCGCAATATGGTTCATGGGGTCACAAAGAGTCGGACACGACTTAACGACTGAACAACAACAACAACAACAAAACAGGTAACTGATTGTGGCCTAAGAAATCTAGATTGTGTGTGTATGTCTATCTCTCTCCATCTACAGGAGAGAGAAATCTGTCTAGTTCTGCATTAGTAAAGAATAGCCTTATACTATACTCCAACAGGAGCCATCCTTCAATATAGCCAGCTTCTTGTTTTCCAGACTTAGTAGTTGGGCTCACATAACACACTTAACCTAACCCCATTCTAACAAAACCCGACTGCTATATTCAGAGAATAAGCAATTCCCAAACAACTTTCTGGATTAATGTGATACCCTAATTCACACAACATATTAAAGTAATTGTTGATAAACCATAAACTGTTCAATGCCATTTTACCCTAGTTTAGTGCGTTTGGCTGGTGGTTGCCCTCTCAGCTCACCCACCGCACCACACTCCCTATCCTCACCTCTCTCACCAGGGGCTGCAAGGGGCCAAATCATATAACCTCACAACCACTCACCACACCACCTTCTCTGGCAGCCATTTGTGGGGAGCATGGCAACCTCCCCCTCCATAGACTCCAGTCCACAAGCTCATCCAGCACCATCCACTCCAAACACAGATGGAAAGTTCTGTCTTTCGTGATTCCAAGTCCTCAAGTTGCTACACCAAAGTGTCCTCAGACAAAAGATGAAATAAATGGCATATGTTCCTTGCTCGAACAATACTGCTGCCATGTGTAGGAGGGCAAGATGGCTGCCGCTCAGGGTAACAGATTTTGTGTCCCCCACAATACATAAGCCAGCTTCCACCTCTGCCACCAGCCCAATTCTGCTCCCATTGCCACTTACCATCAATACCTAGGTGCCTAAAATCTTCTGGAACACCAAGGTTGGGCCTCTTCAGGTTGTCACTGCCACCTTTGAACAGATGGACACTCCCACTGAGAAAATATTTTCAGCCAGATGCATTGCAATGTATTTAGTAACTTTTCTATCACATAAATGTTATAATTGGGCGGCAAACTTTTAAAGATATAGGTAGTCCTTGACTTACAACCACAGTTGAGACCGGAACCTCTGTTGCTAAGTGATATGGTCATTAAGTGAGTTGCACCCAATTTTATTACCTTTTGTTCCATAGTCGTTAAGTGAATCACCATAGTTATTAAGCAAATCACGCAGTCATTAAGCTCATCCAGCTTCCCCCATTGACTTTACTTGTCGGAAGCCCCTTGGGAAGGTCACAAACAACAATCACATGACTCTGGGATGCTGCAACCTTTGTAAATACATGTCAATTGCCAAGCACCCAAATTTTGATCACGTTACTATGGGGATGCTATGACAGTCATAAGTGCAAGGATCGGTCATAAGTAACTTTTTTCAGTGCCATCCTAACTTTGAATGGTTGTAAGTCGAGGACTACCTGTATTGTGGGAGCTGCAAACAAAGTTTTGAATGACTGCACAATTGGACTAGATTTGAACTTAATAAAGTTCTCCTAGCCAAGAATTAAACTTAGTTATCTCAAGAGCAATATGGCAAAATAGTACAGTTATTCCCCTCATTCATATGTAGACTTAAGTATGGCTTTGGGCCTTGTCTCTCATATAAATACATCTTTTACTTTTCAGGTCTATTGTTCTGTTTCAGCAGGTGGTAGTACCTGGCTGGCATTAACTTGACTCAATAACTAAGCAGGGTCAGGTCAGATTAGTACTCAGATGGAAGATCTTCAGTAAATGACCTGGCGTGCATCACCGAGACCTGGCTGGCACCAGAGGGGGGAGTAGCCCTCTCGGAATTGTGTCCAGCCGGCTTTAGGGTGTGGCACCAGCCGAGACCCCAGGGCAGGGGATGGGGAGTGGCAGTAGTCATCAGGGAATCCCTATTGGCCTTCAGGGGCCCTGCTCCACAAGTTGCTGGATGTGAGACCCTTTTCCTGAGGTTGGGCACACGGGATCAGTTGGGAGTGCTGCTAGTGTACCAGCCTCCCTGCTGCATAGCAGCCTCCCTGCCTGAGCTGCTGGAGGCCATCTCGGGGTTGGCAGTGGAGTTCCTCAGACATGGTCTTGGGGGACTTTAATCTGCCATCCCTGGGGTTGGCCTCGGAGGCGGCTCGGGAGTTCATGGCTACCATGGCAGCCATGGGCCTATCCCAGGTCATCAATGGCCCGACCTGGGACAGTGGTCACACTCCAGACATGGTTTTCTTGTCGGAGCAGTGGCAGCGTGATCTGGTGGGGGATTTTATATTATCCCCCCTGTCACAGTCAGATCACTCCCTGGTGGCGGCAGGATTCTCCTATGCTGCCCCCCTCCACAGGGAGGTGGGACCTATTCGAACGGTCCACCCCCGGCGACTGATGGACCCGTACGGGTTCCAAAGGGAGCTGGGGGTTGTTCCTGAGGCTTTGCTGCACGGCCCAGCGGAGGCTCTGGCCGCAGCTTGGAACAAGGAGGCGGCTGGGGCCTTGGACAGGATCGCGCCTGTGCGTCCTCTCTTGGCCCATCACTCCTGGCGCTCCCCGTGGTTCACGGAGGAGTTGAGGGAGCTGAAAAGGGCTAAGAGACAGCTAGAGTGCTGCTGGCGGAAAACTGGGGACGAATCAGACCGAACACGGGTTAGAGCTGCTATTAAGGCCTACCTAGTGGCGGTAAGGGCGGCGAAACGTCAATATTTCTCCGCTCCTATTGTATCCTCAGAGTGTCGCCCTGCAGCCCTGTTTAGGGTCACCCAGGCCCTCCTGGGAAAAGGGGGGGGGCGGAGGACTACTTGCAGGGTCGTGCAGAGGAATTTGCTGAACACCTGATGGATAAAATTGCTCAGATCCGTTCTCAGTTGGAAGCCAAGCGTGGAGTAGGTCCAGAGGAGTTGCCCAGGGAGCGTTCTTACCCAGTTATCTGGGAACGGTTTGATCCTGTTGCCCCTGAGGAAGTGGACAGGGTCCTCGGGGCTGTCAGTGCGACCACCTGTGATTTAGATCTGTGTCCCTCCTGGTTAGTTAAATCTACCAAGGAGGTGACCTTAGGGTGGGTCCTGGCGGTGGTTAATTCATCCTTGCAGGAGGGGGTGTTCCTGAAGCCTTTCAAAGAGGCTTTGGTCTGCCCACTCCTCAAGAAACTGTCGCTAGACCCCACCCTCCTGAACAACTTTCGTCCAGTCTCCCACCTCCCCTTTTTAGGGAAGGTGGTAGAAAAGGTGGTCGCGCGGCAGCTTCAGAGGATCCTGGAGGAAACGGATTATCTGGACCCCTGTCAGTCAGGATTCAGGCCCGGTTATGGGACAGAAACAGCATTGGTCGCACTTTTAGATGATCTCTGGCGAGAGCGGGATGAGGGGAGTGCATCCATCCTTGCTCTTCTTGACCTCTCGGCGGCTTTCGATACCATCGACCATGGTATCCTTTTGGGTCGGCTGCAGGAGTTGGGGTTGGGTGGCACGCTGTTGTGCTGGTTCAGCTCCTTTCTCCAAGGCCGAACCCAGTCGGTGTTGATAGGGAGCGAGAGGTCCAGTCCCCGGCCCCTACTTTGTGGGGTGCCACAGGGGTCAGTGCTTTCACTGCTCCTATTTAATATCTACATGAAACCACTGGGTGAGATCATCTGGCACCATGGGGTGAGGTATCATCAGTATGCTGATGGTACCCAACTATACATCTCCATCCCAGGTGCCCTAAGTGACGCTGTGACTGCCCTTTCGCGGTGCCTGGAGGCTGTGGGGGCCTGGATGGGGGACAACAGGCTTCAGCTGAACCCTGGTAAGACGGAGTGGCTGTGGATACGGGGAGCCTCAAGATCTAGGACTTTGTCATCTTTGGTTCTTGACGGGGTTGCACTACCCCAGACAGACCCAGTGCGTAATCTGGGGGTTCTCCTGGACTCACGACTCCTGCTCGAAGAGCAGGTGGCAGTCGTGGCTAGGAGGGCCTTTGCACGACTTCATGTGGTGCGGCAGTTACGCCCCTTCCTGGATCAGGGGGACCTCCGCACGGTCACTCATGCCCTGGTCACCTCTGGGTTGGACTACTGTAATGCGCTCTACATGGGGCTACCTTGAAAAGTATCCGGAAGCTACAGCTGGTGCAGAATGCGGCGGCGCAGACAGTTCTTAATGCCCCTAGGAGGGCACATATAACACCGCTGTTGCGTGAGCTGCATTGGTTACCGGTTTGTTTCCAGGTCCAATTCAAGGTGTTGGTCATTACCTTTAAAGCCCTTCATGGCACGGGACCAGGTTATCTGAGGAACCGCCTCGCCCTGGTCACTTCAGCCCATCCCACTCGGTCCAGCAGAAGGGGCAGGTTGCAGACCCCACCAGTCAGGGAATTTTGATTGGTGGGGTCTAGGCAGAGAGCCTTTTCTGCTGTAGCGCCCGCCCTATGGAACATCCTGCCTTCTGAGGTCCGGTGTGCGTCCTCCCTCATGGCCTTCAGGAAAGGTATCAAATCCTGGCTCTGCCAGAAGGCCTAGATTAGTTGTAAGGATTTTGAACCTAATTTTTAAAACTTTCTCCAGGGTTTTATACAAACTCCATGTTTGTGTTGATAAAATAACAGATGTTTGGAAGCAGATGCTGTCATATTAGCACAGCCTATAAACAGTGGATATATTTATAGCAATGCAAATTTATCTTCCCCAAAGAGCTATGTCAGCAGATGTCTGCATACAAAACCAATACAATGGGTTGAAATAAGACCTGTGTGCAAGCGTGGCCTTTATTCCACATCCCTTTCCAGGAAAAAAAAAAAGGCATTTGGGAAAAATGAGTATAAACTATTTGTTTTCAGACACCCTTTACTGATCTAAGTCTACTTTGCTACTTTAGAAAGTAGCAGTATCTCTGCATTATCCATGATTTGCTTGGCTCATACAATTGTTTGGTATACTTGTTAAATGTATAACTTAGACATTATTTACATTTATTAGTTGAATCCTTTGATTTTCTACAACTGCAACTAAATTGTAGAACTCTACATTATTATTATTTTGTCAATTTGATGAATTGGCAGAAAATAAAGTTGAAAACAGAAGACTCCATCAACATGACAATAAAACAAGAGTTATGTATTTTGGCCTTAGTGTTCTCCACATGTTCGCAGTTTTAGAAAAAGAGCTGAAGAAAAAGGGAAAAAAGCAAAGACATCTTCTTGCGTAAAAGTTGGGGCCTTAAATATTCAGTCTCATTTTCTGAGCAATTTCTACTCCAGCAATTTCTTTTTCTGAAATAGTCTTTGTTACTATCCTCTTGATAGACTTCTGATTCTGAAAACAGTTTGTTCAGTTTGAAATAAGCGTTCCTGCTATTTCATAAGTTTGCCTGTACGTGCAGGTGTTATGCTTGGATACTGTAGATAAAAATTCTTTTTTATGGGACGGTGGGAATTTTCAATGTTGCATATTTTTTGGCCACAGATTCTCAGAGAAATTAAAAATCAAAATAGGGTCTGTTATCTATAATTTTGCATATGCATACAAACGAACCCACAGGAAAAGTTAACAGCTTTTTTTCCCAACATCCTGGACCATTCAAAAGCAATGTTTCTCTTCCCTGCACTTTGGAACACAAACTAGATTTCTGCCACCTCAGTCTGCTCAGAAGGGGATCAAATCTTTGCAAGGCAGAATGAAACACAGATACATTAAAATCACGGCTTCAAAGACTAATTGGAAGCTTCAAATGCTACACTGAAAAAAAAAGTCACAGTCCCTAAAAATCACCATAGGTGATAGATAGAACTTATTTAACTCACTGAGAATATTGAATTATCTTGAGAGGCTTAGTTCTAGAGTACGTATGAGACCACGTAATTCACTTAATGGCACTTGTCTGGGAAAAATAGACTTACAGTTATATGACTTAATGCTAAATAAAATATCACCATAAAATAATGCTAATATTTATTGAGTTGTTCTTTTTTTAAAAAAAAATCTGTAGTCATAGCACTTAGGAATTGATTACAGACCAGCTCCATCTTTAATCATTTGATGGAATTTGTGATTTTAATCCTGATGCCATTTCCAAATGGAATATAGCAATGCTGATCTTTGCATTGGGCTGATGGATTCCCAACCTGATGTGCATAGATATGGTATACCAATGGGCACCTCTCAATCCCCACATGGCTCTCTGCCTTTCCCTTTTTCCCCTTGATTATTTAAAATTATTATTATGTAAATGAGGTGTTGTCATGCTTCAAAGTGAAGTGCCAATCTTCTGCGCTTTCATTATTTCCTATAATATCTCTTAGGTCATCAAAACAGTAGGTAACTAGATTTGACCTACTGTTTGGTCTTGAACTGTGTCCCACTGCCCTCAGAAAAGAAGAAAGTAGTAGCCAGTTTCCATAGGGAGTAAAAGGTGCGGTGAAATTCTTCCATGAAAACTGGTTTAACAGATAGTAAAGAAACATTGGGGGAATTTTGTATGTTCCTTAAGAGCCTATCAATTTGTTTTCTGGAAAATGAGTATTTGTGATTGACCATATCCACTATTTTAGCCACAGGCAAGCCCATCCTCCTGGCAACTATTTGGTGAGAGCACCTACAACACGCTCTGAAAATTCCAAATTTTCCCTAAAGGTTAAGGATCCTTACCTGTTACAGTTTTCTTTTCTTTCTGCAGGCTGGTGTCACCTGAGCCTCCTCCAAAAGGCTTCCTAGTAATGGGCTCCAAATTCCGCTACAGTGGGCGAACACAGGCTCAAACTCGACAAGCCAGTGCTTTGATTGATCGTCCTGCCCCTTACTTTGAACGCTCCTCCAGCAAACGGTACACCATGTCTCGCAGCCTCGATGGAGGTATGCCCCAAATTGGGGAGGGGGAGGGAGATTGGTTCACTGGTGGGCATGGGAAAGCTTTTGTTCAAAGGATGAAGCCACATATTGGGAGGTGGGGGGCTGAGGTCTAGCACCACAATATTAGTTTTTGCTGGTGAGCTGTAGAACATTTTTCTGCAGAGGTGCTGTGGAAGGATTCTTCACTTGATCTACAGGAAAAACATGAGTGGATTGCAGGTGGCACTACCTAGTAGACCTTGCCTTATTTTGGCCAAGGAAGATTGAACCTCCTTGGTACTTGGATGGAAATTCACTAAGAAATCCTAGGATTGTAGGCTAGACAGGAAAGCCAGAAAAATATCTTGGAAGAAGGCAATGGCTAAACATTTCCCTATTTATTTATTTAAATTTATATTGTTGACAGGAAAGCTACATAGAAGTGTGTATGAATTCACCTAAAAATGAGCTCAACTCAAGAGAGTTTTTACTTTTATATAGTGGGATAAGCCAATACAACGGGATAAAAAGAATCTCATTTTCTAATCAAGAGATGACACTTAGGAGCAGCTACTAGAGAGCCAGCATGGTGTAATGGATAAGGTGTTGGACTAGTATTAGAGAGACCTGAGCTCAAGTCCTCCCTGAGCTGTGGAAGCTTGCTGGGTAACCTTGAGCAACTCGTACAGTCTCAGCCCAACCTATTTTACAGGATTGTTATGGGGAAAAACTGAAGGAATGCTATGAATACCAATTTGAGCTCCTGGAGGAAAAGCAAGATATAAACAATTATTTTTATTAATTCATGTTACTACCCACCACAATCTCAAGACTCTTGGTATTTCTGCAATTGTATTCTGCAATTTTTAATTTTAACTTTTTATTGTAGATGAATTTATGTTTCATTAAACGTAAAAGATAAAACATCCACCATAAAAATTAAAATTACAAAATTGTGGAATCATAAAATGTATGATTCATGGTACAGATATCCATCCTAGACATCTTGCATCACAGTAGGCCCTCTGAAACAGCTCTGTTTTCAATAGTTTCCAGAGGGCCAAAACTATAGGAGGCAATTTAATGTGTACGATTACAAATCTAATTAATTAATTAATTAATTAATTAACTAATTAATTAATTAATTAATTAACAAATATTAACACAGACTACTGCTTTATAGAAGAATTCTATTTCAGATATTAAAAAATCTGCATTCTTACTGGTGAAGCAGAGCAAATGTGTGTATGAATGTGAATGTGTGAAAATTATTTAATTGTTTACTTATTTATTAGATTTATAGGTTGCCTGACTCCAACATGGAGTCTACATGGCAATGTTAAATTACGTATTATATAGAGGAAGACATGGTGGTAGCAATTCTGGAGTGTTGCTTTTCCTGCAGAGATGGATGCAGTGTCAGGCTACACCTTATCCATAATTAATTCTCTGACTGAGACCTGTCCTCCTTTGCCAGCACATTTTCTTGAAGGCAATTGATGTTAACAAATAGTTTCCAGGCTTCAGAAATTAGCTCCTTTAGGATTTACTCCATACCCCCAATACACTTAACTCACACACATACCCTCTCTTTGACCGTAGCTAGAAAAAGGCTGAGGATATTGATTAAAGGATGGGTTCTCTTTTGGGCAGCCAGCCTGCCAACAATGATTAGACATCACTTGCAAGAGATGATACAGAGCAGCTACTAGATATAGTTTCACATAAAACTTCTGATCAGCATAGGTTTTTCATTATGTGGTCGATGTTGAAGCTCACATCTCTTTAAATAAAGAGCACTGTAGAGAGAAGCTGTAAGGCCATTTTTTTCCCACTCTCCCGACTGATACAGTTCTATTCACAACTTTCTAGACAGGGAAAGCCGCCTTTCTATAAATAGTTGGGAAGTTTTCCTCTCTATAAATTGCATTATCTAAAGCAACTCCAGCTTCTTTTCTTTGAAGAACAACAAATTTGAAAGCAAGGGAAGAGCATAAAACTGCCCTGAGATGGAAGCTATGCCCCAAATGGTCTCCGTTCCCTCTATCCCTTTGTATAGCCATGGCAGAGTCACAAGTGTAGTATCTGATGCTGCACACAAGTGACATCATTATCCTTGGTAGGCAATACTAAAATAGGTGTTGTGGGACACTGTCTTTTCTATGCTGCCAAGGCATGAAAAGAGGCATAAGAAACCCTTGTTGCCCCTCTTTCTCCAGACTTACCAGTTTCCTCCTCTTGGGGATTGGATGTACTCCTGTATGTCTTTCTTGATTGATTGATCGATCAGATTTGTATAGCCGCTCATCTCACAAGAGAGTGACTCTGGGTGGCATACATTGTTGCATTGTTCTCTTACGCTGAGAAATCAACTAAAGGTGGATTCAGATTTCTGGAGCTTGAACATCCTCAAAAGATTTAAAGGCTTATTTGTGGATGTATTTCAACTTCAACAGCAAAAAAATAAAGAGCATTTATTGTGGACATTTTTATAATATCTGAAATAGCATTACCGATCTGGAGTAGTGAGTCTTATTCATAATAAATGGAATTGTCTTTTGCAATACACTCTTCTTATAGTGAACAATTATATTCATAGAACCCAAGGGATATATGTATTTTGTAGGTCTGAAATACAGGAAGTAGGCAATACTTCTCCCTTCTGACCATCATATGTAAAGCACTCCTGTCTGAATGATTTAAATAGCGTGCAAGCCAATTACACAAAATGCTAGGCAACAGGTAGATAAATAGAAACATTTTAGGATTATCAAGGAATTCAGTCCTAAAGAATCTAAGGAATAAAAGACGAGGTTCAAACTAAAATTTGACAGAGGTTGATTTTATGGCATTGTATGTCATGTAACTCTAAGGTATGTTCCAAAAAAGAGCTTTTGAACTCTTGAACACAGAATCTTTAGTCTTAGAAGCATTTACAGTAAGGTATTGGAAATACATCTTTCCTTCTTTTCAGCTAGAGTCAATGGGACAAAATAGGGCTCCTCTCTCTCTCCCTCTTTCTCTGTCTCTCCTGTGCAGAATTCTCCCGCCCAGCTTCAGTCAGTGAGAATCATGATGGAGCAGAGTCAGACAAGAGAGAAGATGATAGGTATGGTGGGAGGACAAGATCTGAAGATGAAGAAGTGACTACTCCTACAAAAATCAAGGAGTTAAAGGTACAACCCGTACATTGTACTTAATCTGCATTTGGAGGGAGGATTCTACACTTGAAATGCAACATCATAGCTTCCTTCTAGGAGATACCAAAAAATACTATGCAAAGCAATGGTAATATTATTAATTTCTATCCTTACAACCTTGTATGTATTAGAATACTTCTCAGTCTTATAACAGGAAAGCTCCCACTGGCAGTTATTGTGCACTTGTAATCATACTATTCAGCAAATAGTTTGTCTTGAAACCTAGAGCCTCCATTTTGAATTCCCAAAGTCTAACTTCCATTGTTAAACTGCTATTAACTTTGGAATCTTATTCCCTGGGTAGCCAGTCATCCTTAAATCTCACAAGATGCATTCCATGATATGACACAGGACACATTCATCCAGTGTGTCAGTAACAGTTTTAGGAGCATAGTTTCTCCACTGTCAGAGATAGGAATCCAGTAAAGATGAGTTTTGCTGGTTTTCCTCACAGTACCCAGAAGAATAAGCAGAGACCCTGCACTGCTACATGTAGATATTCTGGCAAACATGGAAGCTTTTTATATCAAGACACAATTTCTGTGTCAGGATTTCCCATGTGTCTTCCCAGGAGGCCTTTCTGGAAAAGGCAGTATTGCCCCTTCTGTGAAGTAGGGTTCCTCTGATGTCCTGTTGCTTCAATATCTAACATGTAGCTGGATGTTCATCCTATTCTTGTCTGGAACCACTGTCTTTGACAATGTCAGGAATAAGCAGAATCTACAGACGTATGAACACATTTGCACCCATGTATGTGCTGAATCATTGCAAATGTGTCTTCTTGAGCTGCCACAGTCCTGCCCTCCTCCTTTTGCAAAATGTTAATTAAGAAATGACTTTTTTTGTATGTGTGCTGGCAGACTTCATTCAAAATGCATATTGCAAATCAAGCTGCTTCCCCCAGACAATGGATGAGGCCTACTTGGCCTCTACTGTCTCTACATCTCTGGACTTGGCTTATAATAGGTACTGGCATGCCCCAGTTTGGTGCCCTTTAGATGTGTTGGATTTCAACTCTAAACTGCCAGAAAATTGGGGGAGCTAATTAATTAATTTTTAAAAATCCACCCTTCCATTCAAAGTGTGGAACTACTTTGTTCACCTTGCAGATGTTCCTATTACCATATTCTTATCCATTAGTAGATTAATACAATGCCAATGGTTTCCTACATCTAGAGAAATGGTGGCATCAAATATTTATCATTTTCTTGATACCTGAATTCAAATTGTGGCAAGATTGTAGCTTATTATAGGAGTTCTCTTAACTGATTTACCCCCCTCCCACCTCTTTTTGCTACCAGCCGGAACAAGAAACCACCCCAAGGCACAAGCAGGAGGTATTCTCTGGAATGTTTTAGTCTTTCATCAGTGCATCCCTAGCGTTCATTCTTTTAAGAAATACCAACAACATTGTATGTGCCCCTTTCTAGTGGGATGCAAGATGCAGCTCAGGGTGGAAATGAGGGAATCTTCCCCTTGGTATACAGACTGCGTCTTCTACCCCATTAAGTCAGTATTTTCCCTTCATCTTGTTCGTGTGAGCAAGAAGCTAGAGTACCTCAGCTACTTGCTTGCTAGGAAATCATAACTATTTTGTCATCCAACTGACTCTTCTGCTCTTTCACAGCATTCCATTATCCCCATTCCTTTCTTTTTCCGGCCCTGATATTTTCAGGAAGGAGGTATTTATTGAAGATGCAGACATAGCCTTGATGCAAATTTACATAAATGAATTGCGGGTCAGAACATTAAAAAATGTAAGCCAGAACTAAAATTGGGATTTAGACTTAGTCATTGGCTAAAGTGCCAAGATATGCAAAGCAATATCAAAAAGTTGTCTTTATTGTTTGCTTCCTCTTTTTAATGAACTTATGAGGCAATGAATATAATCGTTAGGTTATTTGAGAATAAGAGCACTGTCTTATCCCAGATTTGTTCACAATATCTTCCATATAGCTGTAAACAAGTGTATAACTTCCCACAAAGATTATGACCTGCAGATGACTCCCACCTAGCAGATCAAAGCTGTTTAGCTTGGGAATTTTTTGTTTGTTTGTTTTCACTGCAGAATTGGTACTGGTTTAAATTCCTTTGAATTACATGTGAGAATTTTTATTTTTATTTTAGCAAATTTGAGTAATAACACAATTCAAGCTACAATCAAATGAAGTACTTTTAGCTACATACTGAGTTTACTAAGCTAGATGTCTCATTGTCATTATTAGTATGGCTGTTCCACAGACTTCTGGCATATAGATATTCTCCAAGCACCTGAACTTCAGTGCCGGCTATTCCCTCCATGTTTTCTCATCATCCAGTAATTCTGCATGTTCTTTATTACAACCCTGTCTGATCCTTATTTACATCATCAGCATTATGTGAAGGGGCAATGGGCAAACTGTTTCAGAGATGTGCTTCCTTGTTTCCTAACCTCTTGTGAAGTTATTCCCAAAACTTGTGGTGTAGTATGTTACAAAACTACAAGTCTGTCATAGGGAGATAAATTATAATTGTATAATCATTCAGCTATGAATAAACCTCACTGATCCCAAGGGGACTAACTTCTAAGTAAATACATATAGGAGTATACTGTAAAAGTATATTTAAATATTCCCCATTTGAGGAGACTTTCCACTGCCTTTCTGCATTGCTGCTATGACTTTGTTTCCTTTTAATATTATGAAATAATTTGGCTGGATTTTTACACTGGTTGTTGTGTATTCATTTTTGTAGAGTGCAAGATCACTCTCCAGAGTGTCTGTTGCATCCGTGTGTGCCAGTACTTTGGCTTGCTTCCTTCCAGATGGGAATTACATCTAAAATAGTGACTTGAGCAGAGTGGCACAGAGTGCACTCCTATGCAGACAAATAATTATTTTTCCTTAACATTTAAATATTAAACTTGAAATACTGTATGATATTGCAAACTTACAGAATCTCCAATTTTAACTTCATAAAGAAGAGTGCTCCAGCTTTCATAAGTTTGGGAAACTGCTCTAGAGTGAGGGGAGTTAGGCAAAAATGGATGGGAATTATTACATGAATTGGGCATAAATATTTCCTCTCTTTGAATCAGTTTGCACTGTCCAAGAAAGTGAAGCTTCACTTTGCCACAGGAAAACCTTTTATGAAATGGGATTAGTTTTTCTTAGTGCTGGTCCTGAACCCAACTTTATACCCAGCAAACATGGATCCTTTGTCTGGAAGTCTTTATCTCTTTTTGCAGTTTACTTTGGCCCAATTTGAACATTTTGTTTTTTCATTCACAGCCGGTGTCCTGCAGAAATCTAGTTACAAACCACCATAGGAGACAGTAAACACTGGTTAAGAACACATTTGCCTAGGTTTGTCTCCTGGCTCATGAGTTGCTAGCTCTGGAATTATGGTCTCCAGACTTCAGAGACAATGTAGGGTCACTTGTCTCCAGATAAGAAAGAATAGTAGAAGTGTTTATAACTCTCAAGAGGTGGCCTGAAGAGTCAAAAGGATAAGACCTGCATTTCAATAGTTCCTATCTTTCTAAGCCAGTCTTTTCCAACCTTCTCACCTCCCAATGGAATGGATGACAACCTTAATCAACTCCATCCCTCCTTGGCTGAGGGATGATGGGAACTGTAGTCTAACTCATTTGGATGGCGGCATTGTTGTGGAAGCCAGTCCTAAAACTGTGGCTGAATGATTTAAGTTCTCTACTACTGTGGAGACTTCACTTTCTAGGCAATAAGGCCTCCAATTCTAAACATGCTGAAGCTTCCACCTCACAAAGCATCCCTCATTCTACTCATGTTCCTTCCTCTAACCCTCACCTTAGTAGTTACCTTCCCCTCTCCCTCCAAAAGTTTTTAGACAAACCGGAAGATGTTTTGCTAAAGCACCAGGCCAGCATTAATGAGTTGAAGCGGACTCTGAAGGAACCTAATAGCAAGCTCGTGCACAGAGACCGGGATAGAAGGCTGCCTTCCTCACCTGCCTCTTCCTCACCCAAACACGAGGATGAGATGCCAAAGGGGACCCCTGAGAAGACCAATGAGGTTTGTTTGTTGATATTCTAATGATACAGAGATTTGAATTATGTATATTGAGGTTATGCAGTTTTGCTACTTACATTTATGTACTTGATTCTTCTGCCATTTAGAGGAGTTAATCTGACTAGTGGCCTGATAGAATCATCCTTACTGCTGCCTTCCTCAATTTCCTGCCTTCCAGATGTATTGAAACTATAGCTGCCATCATTCCCAGACAGTATGAGGGTTATAGTCAAGACATCTGAGAAGAAAGAGATTGGAGAAGGTGGCTCTTAATGTTTCTGCTTTCCCCCTGCCTGTACTGTTAAACTATGCTGCATTACATCCCTTGATTATTTATTTTGCAAGTGTTCTACCTTCTGTTGCTTTAAAATAGCAATTTTGTCAGATTTTGATAAACATACAATAACATTTTGACAGGGAAGTTCTTTTTCCCTATCCCCCTCTGCTGTCTCTACAAAGATCCTTTTCTTATTCATTCCAGTAATTATGTTATAAATACTTCTCTGAGTACCAGCTTTAGTATGAATATTCATATTGAACTAGAGAAAGTAGAGCTGTGTATTACAATAATGGCTCAAAGATTGCTGTGGTTTGACCAGATGTATATATCAATTCTGAACTATCCTGGGCTGATCTTTTAATAAAGGAAGACAAACTGCATTTCAGTTTGGGCACTATAACTGTTTACCTCCGCACTCTTTTCTTTATAACCAGGCAGACAGAAGGTTCTAGGAATACACATATACTCAGAAATCAAATCTCATATGTCTGCATCCCTTTCTTGACATAGAGATGATATCAATCTACTGGTTATGATCTATATTAGGGATTTCACAATCCCAATAAATTAAGATTTGGTAAAATAATATAAGACTTTGCAGGCAAGGCACAAATTGTAAGACAAAATACTGAATAAAGCAGACATATAAAATTAAAATTTTGGTAATATAATAAGCCTATATCTGTTTCACACCACAAATGAAAATGCTGCATATAAGTTAGAAAATATAAATGATACTAGGCCTAGATGTTACAGAAAGCCATTTCCCATGTGAATCATGGCAGTGGGGACCATGAGGTTGAAATAATGCATAAGGTGAACTGTTTTCAAATATTATGGTTCCCACAAGGAGCCACTGTTATGTGGGAAATATATGTAGTAATTTTCATGGATAGAGTGTTGTATGCAGCTTTCTCCAAGATGATTGAGTGTCCATAAAGCAGTGAGTGAAAGACTGAATCCTGTTAAGACTATTTTTTAAAAAGAATTGTTTTGAAAGTGAAGTTTCGTTATCTTTTGCATGGAAAATCTTTAAATTATTTTCATGTATCCTCATACACAAATTTGTTCCAGGAAAAGTAATTTGCATTGTTATAATGAGTTGGTCCAATGACTTAAAGGTCCCATTCTGCCAATAAAACAGATTCTTAAAACATATCCCTATTGCCACTCAGTCCAGATCACACTTGGAATGCATCAGGGGTGTGAATGCAGGTGAACAAAAAGGGAATCATATTATTTGTTTAATAGTGGATGCATCCTCTTGCCCACACATCTTGGATAGCTGTGTGTGAAGATGTCTCCAAGAGCAAACCTCAAATTGAGTGCAAAGAATTTCTGAGGAACTTTTTAGTATAGAATATATATTTAGTTCCATTTGCATCCTAACCTTGATAAAAAAAATCCCAGTGCATATAGCAGTATGGAATATAGTCATAAACACATGGTAGTTGGCCCTCAAGATTTTGGCATGAACTCTATGATTTTGGCAGTTATACTGAAGACAGCGTTTCTCTGTTGCAAGAGTTCTGTTTATTGTAACCGAAGGCATTCAGGTACAGGCTTGCTGTATTATGGGATATTCCGATTAAATTAAGAAAGCTGGAAGAAGATTCTACTGTCCACCCTTTCCTTCAACACAGCCTGAAATAATCTTTATATCTGTTACTTAAAAGTGCAGTATATCTTTGCAGAAAATTACATTTTTATGAAACACTTAGCTATTAAATGAAAATATCTTGTAGTTTCAGTGAACAAAGTTAATATTTTATAAACTACTGACCTTGGTTTGTACTACAGAAGGATGACCTCTGTTCTTGGGTGTTTCTTGAACTTCATGAATAGATATGCCTCTGACATCAAACATTTTGTAATCCCTACTAATCCAGTAATGGGCAAGGTGTTGATGATTATTTCAGTGAAACATTGATTAAATTTGAGCTCAGAAAAGTTGGAAGCACAAAATCGTAACTGATGAAGGTAGCTACACAAGTCATTGATACATTTGCCTGACTTTTTGTCTTCAAAGAAACGTAGCAGGACCAAGTCCTTTTACTTCCCCAGGTTTCATTTCATGACTCACTTTTCCAAATGAAAGGCTGGGACTCAGCCTGGAGCAGATAGACTTGGATCAGCAGGCGAGGTGCTTTGTATGTGAATTTAGCAGACATATAATTCAACTATTATGGCTAATCCTGTGGATCCTAATTCAACTCTTAGACTGAAGAGCATTCTTACATAAAAAGTAGAGCAAAGAGTTGGCAAGAATAATATTGATATGAAACTAAGTTTAAAACTCTGGTTGGCTGGGTAGCTTTGTGTCCAAGTGTTCCATCAGAAAGAAAGAGAAAATGGAGTAGCTGAGTTCAGCAGCTCAGTCATGACTAATATTGCTGTCAGAGGGGAGGTGAAAGTTGAAAGAAGGAATCCTTTCCCAGAAAGTTAGATAAAGAATTAGCTCAGAGTAAATACTCAAGAAGTAGAGTGCATTCTCCTTACTTTATTTACTGCCTCTTTTCTCTGTCTCCCTTGTCTTTTTTCTCTGTCTCTATCTCTTTGCCTGGGGGGTCTTGGGTTTCCCCCCCTGAAATAGATGTCAGAAGAGGATTCTCCAGAGGATCTGTCATCTGAACACGGAGCTGCCTTAATCATGGAATCTTTTATACAGAAAAGCCTTGTTTCTTCTCCTGAGGTTATCACCACTCTTTCAATTTCTCTCTCTTTTCTATATCTACTTCTCTTTTTGTTTCCTTTCCTAGCAATAGATGTAGGCTACAATACTATTCACACTTACTAAGGACTGGGCTCTTTTGAAATCAGTGGGATGTATTTCTGAATATAAGTGTTTAAGCTTGTGCTGTTCGTGGCAGTTGATCAACCAGATTTAGCCACCCAAGTTCATTCAATCAGGTTCATTTGGAACTTCTCTGAAACAAGAAAATCTTACTACATCTAAGCTATTCAGAATGTTAGAAAAGTTATGAATTATTACAAAATATTATATTCAGCATGGGAAGTTTTAGCTCTCTGAATGATTTTGAGGTCAGTGTTTGGGGAAAGTCAACCAGTAATCGAAAACTGTACAAAAATGTGCTTCAGTGACAGATAATGTGGGTAATGTGTTTAGTTCTCAGTTAACGGAGGTACAAGAATCCATAGTGAGCTCTGCAAATCAAGAGTACCTCTTTTTTGCTTTTTCAAATTTCTCAGCAATTGATAACTGATAGCAGCATGTGTTCAAATATCAACTGCAGGGAAACGAAAGTATCCTTTCTGCAGGTTCTGATTGGCTACTGTGATAGAATATTGGGCTAAGATGAGCTCCCTAATTCAGCAGGGGTAGCTTTGAAAAAGTTGTGGGTGTGAGTTTCTCACATCTTGTCTGAATTCTGAAGAACATTTGCCAGATGGTGCAGACTGATGGTCTGACTTAGATTCCTCTGGAAACAATTAGAAGCTATGGTATCTGCATTTCATTTCAAAAGTTACTCAGTATCTTTCAAGGAATGGAGCAGCTCTTTGTGGATATGTATAAGCCTCTGTAACAAAGGAAATTCTTCTGCAAAGCACGGAAATAAAATGTATTATTTCAAATTTGGCCAAAATTACCAAATACAGAGTTATTTATATAACAAATGCTTAAAAACACTTGAATATTTCAAGCATGCAAACATCCTGACCTACCTTCATTCAAGGAGACATCCATTTTGGACAGTTTATTTTTCATAAGTTCAAACACACTGGTGGTATATCCACAATGGTGGTGTACTCAGACAATTAAATACAGTCTGAGACATCTGGTGGCAGAGGCAGTGAACAGCCTTACTGCAATACAGCAAGGCTCTTCTTATAGAATTGTCCTCTCAGCAAAAGAAAGCTAAACCTTACATTCCCAAACAGATGTTGTCTCACTCACTCTTATAACCCAAGTAGATTATAAAAAATAAGAGACATGATCAAAACTTTGGCACTTACAGTTAAACAGAAGTATAGGAATATAGAATAGCTAGAAGAGCGTGTCATTTCACCTGCTGTCAAATTATAGTGACTTGTGCCAATTATGGCATGGCAGATACATTGCAACACAGATTTTGAAATACGCTGTTGTGGTCTGATCCAGTAATTACTTCTAAAAGCAGCATAATGAAAGCTCATTCCCTGTCAGCTATCATAAACATTGCATCGTATCTTAGAATTGAGAGCAAGCAATTGACAACTTTTGTCACTTCTGATTGTGGTTTCTAGCATAGGTGGAGATATTCCCCAAAAGCCAGGTTACAGAGAAGTGGATTCCTTAGAACATTAGAACAAAGAACAATGAGAAACAGTTAAATTATGGGGAATTGAGCAATTAAACTACTTTAATCTGTTTTGTTCACACACATTGCTAAATCAAGACTTTTATAGACCATGGTTTCTTTCACAAACTACAGTGGCCTGGTTCTCAATCATACTAAGTCAAAACCAAAAGAAACTGGTCATTGGTATAACACGTGTCCTTCAAACAATTAGTACCTACCAAATTTCACAGCATATTGATATTGGCTTGGTTCACATGTATTATGGTGCTATGTCATAATGTGCTTTGTTTGTTTTTAGCTTAGTGTATTTTCTGAACTTGGTCATTGTGGTTTATAAACCATAGTTGTGGCTTAGCACATAAATAGGGCAAGAATAATTCAACAAACTATATTTAAAACCACTAATATAAATGCTGTATTTAATTAGAATTTACTAGGAGTAGCCAGCTATGTTCACCCAAGACAACTGTCAATTTCAATTACTACAAGATCAAGGTGTACAGCTTTAATTATATAACTCAGCATGTTTGTCTACATGACCAAAGGAGGATTAGTACTGTGCATCTTAATTAACTGTAGAGTCCCCCACCCCCAAACTTTATGGGATATGGAAGAAAATAACTGTGTTCAATAATGCAGTTATTTGGCCTGATAAAATATCTGTTCTGAGATAGGAGTTTATATTAATTCCTGTATGAAATTTCATGACCACATTTATCAAACTAATGTTTGGATAAAAATTTAGCTTTCCAACAAATTTTGCAGTCTTTACATGTTGCAGTGCAGTCCTTTGTGGTGTATTTGTAGCAAAGTCATTTCAATGAGATGGGCAGTGACAAATTTGATAAATAAAAATAAACTATAGATCTGAATATTTAGTGATATAAAACCATGTATAAAATGTGCATGTTTGGGATAGTTTTATACAGATTAATTGCAGAAATAGTATTATTTGTATGAACATGTAAAGAATAGAAATAGGAGAATCTGTGCCTAATCTGAAATGCTATAATGCAAAGCAAAATTGAATTTTAAAAATTAGGTAATATTTTATATAATCGTTTTATAGCTTGGTACATAATTTTGTTATACTTGTAGCTTCTTATGCATATTTAAAAATGTAAAAATCAAGTTATACAATTTATCAGATTCACATATGAACTCTGAAATGTTGGAAATATCCATGTAACTAGTCCAGGAAATATTGTGTTTACTCTAAATCAGCTTTGTTTGTTTTTAATTATAAGTAGTCCTCAACCTACAGCCATTCATTCAGCGACCGTTCAAAGTTACAATGGCGCTGAACGAATGATGGTTACAACCTGTCCTCAGAGTTCCGGCCATCCCAGCACTCCTGTGGTCACGTTATCGCAATCTGGGCGCTTGGCAACCAATTTGCAATTACAACTGGTTGCAGTACCCCGCGATCACATCACCATTTGCAACCTTCCCTGCCAACTTCCCTAGAAAGTCAATGGGGTAAGTCTCCCTCACTGCACCACACCAGCTACTTGTACACCCCTGTGCACCCTCCCCGACCCACGCCTCTTGCACATCTGCTCACACTCTCATGCACCCTCCCCGACCCACGCCTCTTGCACATCTGCTCACACTCTCATGCACCCTCCCCAACCCATGCTGCACCTCTCATGCAGATCCTCACACCTTCCCCGACCCATGCCATGCCTCTCGCACATTCTCCCCGACATGCTCTGCACCTCTCGCACCCTCATGCACTGTCCCCGACTCTTGCACTCTCATGCACCCCCTTGCTCTCTCTCCCACCTGGCAGTAGTCCTTAACTGCCTGCTGGGCTGGGACTTACAGCTTCCTGCCAGCTTCCCCACTGACTTTGCTTGTGGGAAGCCAGCAGGAAGTTGCCTTACCAAATGACTATGGGATTTGGTTAACAATGGCAACTGGGACTCACATGAACTCCATTTGCAATCTTCCCTACTGGCTTCCCCAGAAAGTCAATGGGGAAGCCGGCAGGGAAGATCACAAGTCACTGGGGTGAGTCCCATCACACCACACCAGCCACTTGTGCGCCCTCCCCGACCTGTGCCATGCCTCTTGCACGCCCCCTCACCTAATTACCATGGGATTCAGTGAACAATGGCAACCGGGACTGCAGAGATTGCCATTGCTAAGCGATGCGGTTGCACTTTACGACTGCATTACTTAGTGACAGAAATTCCGGTCCCAATTGCTGTCATAAGTTGAGGACTATCTGTATCATAACCAAATATAAATGGTTACTTAAGGTTATGGAATCATTCTATTCTCTGTGTAATTATTTGAGATTGTTCTAGAGAAGCAAAAGAAACTCGAATCAGGAGAAAATATTAGAAGTATATCTAGCATGAAATAATGAGCACCGAGCTTTGGGAAAGGTAAATATTTGCACACATTTAAGGTATTTTTCCAAGTTGATCTCCCCCCTTCCCCAAATATTTTAAATTAGAATGAATGATCACTTAGGATAGCCTTAGTGGAATCAGAATAATAGAAATAAATGTGATATTTTAAAATAATTCTTTTATTTAATTTTTCAAAAAGTTTAATGAAATTGAAGAAAGTTTTCTATAAGTAGTACTGTATTGGCATACAACTTAATATATCTTAGTCATTTTTTCACTGCACAAAGTCTGAGCTTCTCTGGTGTTGACATATGATTGTCTTTCCTTATAGTAATATACTGTGGTATAATCTACGTGTTAGGCTGATGGTTATATACCACGGCATGGCACATGATATCAGAGTCACGATTGGTAGATTTGCAAAATGTAGGCCTTTGCGATGCTACCTGCAAGATCCTGTCACTGCAGTTTTCATCTTACGTATTATCATCAGTAACATTTCTAAGCAGATAAAAATAATTTTAACTAGTAAAGAATGGTCTGCTGCATATCTAGTGTTACCATTATAAAACAAAGCACATAACAATAAAAATCTAATTCTTTGTTACCCTTCTACCATCGTTCAGCCAATATTTGTTCTTTGCTTATGTTTTGTTACACAGAGATGACTTAATTTTAGCTGAGTGTGTTACAGTGGTGATGGGTCTAGATAGCACAAAGCATCAGATAGCTGCACAGCATCCTTATTATTTAAGCAGCTTGGAACTGCTGCTTCATGTGGTATACTGTATTCTAGGCTTCTTATTGCTGTGTCGTACACTTTACTTTTTTTAAACAAAAAAAAGTTCGTGTAGCACTTTTTACTTCTTAATTTTGCCTTCCTAATCCTAAACGTCCAGTCTGATTTTTTTCTGAACTGAAGTGGTTTGGATATGAATTTGCTTGGTATAAATTGATGACTTTCTTCTGGTTTCCTCAGAGAAGTGGAATATCATGTGAAGCTCTCATTGAGATTTATAATTTTAATTTTGCAAAGTATGTCCTCTCATTTTATGTGCTGTTTTGGTGCAATCTTTCAAAATACTTTCATTTTAAAATTTTGCTTTTGACTCGGTAGATTAAAGGGATTCGCCTTGATCTGATAATTTCCTGTAGGTACACACAGTTGTATTGAAAATGATAAGTACAAACAAACCTCTCTGGGGAAATCCAGAAACACATCAGATGAATGTTATATTTTAAGTTAATCTGTTACTCAGTATCTAATTTAAGTGGCATTTAATTTAAATATAATTAACCTATATCTCTGATTTCATTTACTTTATTCTTAACTATGACCCAAATCTAGAACCAAGACCTCAGCTGAGATTAGGATATGCATACGAAAAGCCTTGGCATTCATATTAAAATAACAATGTAAAAAACTGTTATAGTTTAACCAGTGCTGAATGTATTGATGACTCTCTACTACATTTGAACTTTTATATTCAAATAATTAAAGTATAATTGATTTTCAGCATTTTTGGTATACCATACAACTGGAAGTACATACATAAATACATATATATTCCATCACAGAACTCTCCTATAAACATGTTTGTAATTAAATACCTCCTTTCAAAACCTCCTGCATATCTCTTAGCTAATCAAACACCTTGAAACCATATGGAGCTTTAACAGATTCTGAAGCAATTATAAAAGTACTATTGTTCATTTCCAAAACCTGTCTAATTTTCATTTCTCATTACAAACATGTATCCATAAACCTTACCAGAGTACTCTGGGATTATTTAATTCAGAATATCAGTGACAATTGATCAAAATTCAAATTGTCATTTAAAGTTCATTTCAGTAATCAAATTATACAGTTACAATTAACGTCACAGTTTCAGATATTGACAACTGGAAAAGGAGAGAACTTACCTGTTAAAATTTAGTTCTTGATTGATCTCAGCTTTAAGTTATCACCGTCCAGTTAGGTAATGGAAAGATGTATGTAGTTAAGTTGTTTCCTAAGCAATAATGCATGAATGCTGTCAGGATCTGTTATCTATTTAATTATCAACTGTTTAGGTAATGTATGTTTAATGCTAATTTTTCTTGCTCCAATTACAATGCAGGGTTCTGAGCATTGGGTATTTATAGAAAGAGAAACTTCTGGGCTGGAAGAGCTAGCATTAAAACAAATTATTAAGACCCAGAAGGAAGAACCAAGTGCAGGTGCCTCAGAAAAGCAAACAGATTTGGACTTCTCAAAAGAGACCACTGCAATAGGGGAAGCCAAGGCAGCAACAAAGCAGGAGGTACAAGGAAATGAGGAAAGCAAAATCAAGGTTCACAGAAAAGCCAAAATGATAGCCAGTCCAGAAGATTTTGAATCATTATGGGAAGATGATGAGTATGAGAAAGATTACAGAAAAAATTCTTCTGAGACAGGAAACTTAACAACTGGGGAAAGAGAAGAGAAAAGCAATAAAACAGAGCCAGCAGTATTTGTTTCTTGTGAACCTGAGAAGAAAGAAGATCAGAAAGACAAAATGAAGACTGTGGAGGTAGCCTCCAGTGAAAGTAAGCAACCTACTGGCCCGATCCAATCTAAAGAAGGACCAATATGTGCCTCTTTTCATCCAGAGTTTCCAAAAGAAGAAAGCAACATTATAATAAATGAACATAGGACTTCTTTGAAATTATCAGAGAAGGAAGTTCTTCAGGATACCTCTGATTCTGACTCAGTTAAAACTAAGGTGAAACTAAGTGAAAAGACAGTATCTTCTGCTGCTGCACGGATCATTTATTTGGGTTCTGAAGAAACAGATGAAACAAACAATGATACCAAGGAAATTCCTGACCAAAAAAAGAATTGTGCCTTTGAAAAGAGGCAAGAAAATCAAACAGAAAAACAGAAGAGCACTAGGCTTGCCTCAGTTATAGGAAAGAGAGAGGGAGAAATTGTCCTCCCATTCAGCCTCTCCACATATGGTGAAGGAATGTCAGAAGTCAGCACAACAGTTATGCAGCCAGAGCAGTCTGAGAAAGATACTGTGGATGACAAAAGCATACATTATATTAAGCAGTATTCAAATGAAAAAGAGGTTCATTCATCAATTTCAATGGAAGGTGTTTCTATAGAGTCAAATGATTATGGAATCAAAGATGAACAGGAATACAGTACATGTTCTTCCACAGATGAAGTCTGTGAAAGGGATTCTATAATCCCATTATCAGTGCCTCAGTTAAAATCTGGATCCCCCACAAAAGAGGCAACAGCTTATCTTTCTTATGAGCATGAAAAAGGAGTGGATGAAACATATAACAGCAGTCTTCAAGAAGGTGAAAAAGAATCTGAAAAGGAAGAGGCTGATACTGCCATGGGAGAAGAGAGCATGATATTAAAAACTTCAGAAAAACAAAGCAAAAGAACTAAGTTAGATGAAATGGAAACTTCTCAAATACTTCTTCAGATGGAAGCCATAGAATGTATGGACTCCACCATGGATTCCTCATCACAGCAGCTTTTCTGTTCTACAGAAATTTCAGGTGGAGAACCACATAAATCACAAGAAGCAAAGACAGGAAAATTAGCCCAAGATAAGATTCATGATTCAAGATGGCCTCTTCAGAACAAGTTATCAGAAGTTCAAGAACTAGTCCAAAATAAATACATCAGATCAGAAGATTCCACCAAAGATGAACTTCCTGACTCAGAACTATCAGCCAAAGATGAAAGTATTAAATTGAAAATTCCAGACATAAACAAACAACAAATGGAAAATGCAACCTATGCTAATTACAGTGAACTGGAGCAGATAACAAAAGAT
Organism: Liasis olivaceus; assembly: GCA_030867105.1. Classification (NCBI taxonomy): domain Eukaryota; kingdom Metazoa; phylum Chordata; class Lepidosauria; order Squamata; family Pythonidae; genus Liasis; species Liasis olivaceus. The sequence continues at coordinate 176,088,307 of CM061350.1, read as the reverse complement.
GAGTCTACTCTGTCAGAAGACTCAACTAAAAATAAACCATCAGATTCACACAGTATATCAGAAGGGAGAGAAACAGCTAAATATGGATCCTCCAAGGCTGAAGAGTTTGGTAGAAATGACCCTCATGAATTAAATGGGACGGCTAAATATAAACTCCAAGAATTGGCTGAACTCCCAAAATTAGAAGAGTTATCTAAGAATAATATTTCAGAATGGGAGGACTTGACTAAAGATAAGCTCTATGAAGTGGATGAGCTGACCAAAGATAATACCCCAAAGTCAGAGGATATCATTTTAACTTTAAATCTCAATGAAGTAGTCCAGGATACAACCTCTGGCTTGAAACAGCCATCTAGGGATAAAATGTTATCAAAGTCTGGCTCTCTTGGTTCTAAATCTTCAGAATTAGAAGATCAATTTCTTTTAAAAGAAGAACTTGACACTACACAATCTGTTAAGACTGGGTCACCAGAATTGAACAAAGAATGTTCTCAACCTCCTCATGCTACAGAAGAGGACCTGAAACAGATGCAAACTACAAATAATAAACAAAAACCCAGTCTGGAACAACTCAAGCTCATAGAACATAGTACAGGCACTACTGCTTCATCTCAAAAGCATAAGGACGTAGATTCACCCACGGAGAGCCAAAAGGATTTATTCAAGCACAGAAGTGCAACAATTAAAGAAAACTCTGTAGCTTCTAAAATTAGGATGTTTGAACAAGGTGAAATGTATAGGCTAATTTCTGATGAACCACATGTAGCCTCAACAGGATTCCATGACAGTTGTCCTGGCAGTGAGATACCACAAGAGCCATCAGATGCAGAACTACACAAAGATATATTTTTAGAAAACAACTGTGCAAAAGTAATAGTGGCTTCGCAACCTTCAGATGACAAAACAAAACACCCTGGAGAAACATCAGACATGATCTATGTAGCTGTGAATCAAGGAACAAGTGAGGGAGAACCATCTCAGCTGTCATCTTGGAAGGAAGATATTTCTGTTGGATCAGAGCAAGGAGGAGAAAGAGAAGCTGAACTGGCTTCTCCTGATTCTGGCTGTGAAATCACTTTGGCAGAAGCTGTGGTAACTCCCCACATGAACTGTCCCACTGGAAAGTTCATAAAGCATGTTGTGTGACACGTCTTTATGCATCATGTGCCATGGCTTCAAACATGGCCATTGACTGAGAACCGCTGCTTGCATCCCTTGTCCTTTCTGTATGTGCGTGTGACCTGGCTCAACTGCTGAATGTAAACCTCCTGGCCCAGGCAGCTCATCAGCTTTTGAAGTGTTACTGCGTGTGTGAGAGAGAGATGGAGGGAGAGAGAGTGAGAAAACTTCTAAAGATGCCAGCTGCTAACTTGAAACCAGGCAAAAGAGTATTATGAATGGAATTGCTCAGGGGTAGGGTGGAAAGGGATGACATGCCAAGAGCTTTATACCTTGCCCATACCTCCATGCACACCCCTAGCAGCCACATTCTCATGCTTCCAGCTTCTTCCTTCTTGCATCTTTTAATGTTGATCCCCCTTCTGGCTTGGCTTGTGAGCTCTCCTCTTTCTGCCCTTGACAAGCTAGTGGCTGGCTGACTGACCAAAGAGCTTTCCACTGCTCCAGTAAGGCACTAGTCAAACTCCTTTTTGCTCCATACAACTAATCCCTTTTCTCTAATCTAGAGCAAATTTCAAGAACCAACTTGGGAAGAAAAGGATTTGTCAGGCCTATCAGTAAAAGCCTCTCCGAGAGAAGAGAGTTTAAAGGCTGCTGCTCCAGTGGCCCCTCAGGTCTCAGTGCTGTTTTACTAACTGCTTATGTTTGTGGTGTAAAAGCTCAACCTAAGTGATGGCGAGCCATGCACCACCATCCCCTCTCCCTGCTTACTGAGCTGCTATGTATATATATATATCTGTATAATTATATATATTTATTTATGTAGATATATTTAATGTGTGTGTATATAAATATATATAAATATATTCCTATCTATGTTTCAACTATCTTTTCTCGTACCTCTGAACGTGCCAGAATCTGGACAAAAGGTAACATTTACTTCAGTAGGGCCCTATTTGTTCATTTCAATTACTTTTGGCTCAGGACCTAACAGAGAGATTTTTTCTGTGAATGAATAATTCTGTGATATTTTAATATTATGCTGAAAAACAGCCACTGGGCCAGACTGAGTAACATTTCCACTATGATGCAGTTGAGAGGTATATGTGTAGCCCTCAAAGAGGAGCTGAGAGAGAGAGATCTCTTTTGCTCTGATTTTTCTTGTCAATTACACTGATTAAAAACCTACCTGGAGAACACTAAAACGTGCTTCCTCTGATGGCTTCTCAGCCACAGAAATAAGAGCGCTCACAACACAAGCTCTCTTCATCCAAATGTTATGTTGCCTCAGGACAGATAGCCCTTGTAAAAACTGAAGTGAGGTATAAACATACAGGTCCAGAAAAAACATATTGATCTGATCTCAGTGAAATTGACAAATGTCCTTGCTTTTTCTTGCAATATGTGCAAAGAATCAAACTTAGCTTTCACCTTTTTCCATTTAAACCTTTTTTTCTCTTCTCTCTTTCTTCTTTCCTTCCTTTCCCCTCCTTTTGTACTGTTTCCTGCCCTCTCCTAACAATCAGCAAGTGTCTGAGTTACTTTTTAAATAGCTTATAATGTTTGCTCTTTTGCACACACCTCCTCTCCTTACAAAATATCCAATCATTTATCTGGATTGATATTTTCAAAGTCATTATTTTATTTCCTCCTTGCAATTCTGTAAATAAAATAAAAAAATCTTTTACCTTGTCTCCTCCCTGTGAGAGAATTTGCTGAGACAAGTTTTGGTGATCATTCTTGGGATGTATTTGATATCCTTTCTTTGATGCTTCTCTTCAATCTTTCTTTCTCTCTTTCTCTGTTTTGTTGCTTCTGATGGCTACCATCTGCCATTCAGTGCTTAGAGCCTTAGCTTCTTTCCTCCCTCCCTTTTGTCTCATTCAGAGAGCGGGATTGAGGGAGGGCACAGAGGAGAAATCTAAGCTGCCTCGGCACAGGGCTCCTGAAAGTGATACCGGGGATGAGGACCAGGACCAGGAAAGAGACTCGGTCTTCCTGAAGGACAACCATTTGGCCATCGAGCGCAAGTGCTCCAGTATTACTGTCAGCTCAACTTCCAGCCTCGAGGCTGAGGTGGACTTCACTGTCATTGGCGACTACCATAGCGCAGCCTTCGAAGATTTCTCACGGAGTCTCCCTGAGCTTGATAAGGAAAAGAGCGAGGGAGAAGCAGAGAGTCAGATTTCTGCTGAGGAATCTGACAGACCAGCTCCCAAGGAAGATGGTGATGCTACAGATGAAGATAAGGTTTCTCATGTAAGCCCAGAAGAGGTACAAAAGAAGACATAATACTGAGATGTGTCTAAATGTCTTGATTTGCAGTAATGTCTGTCTTGGCATTTGCACCGCTTGATCAGGTGTCAGTCTCATATTTGGAAGAACATACCCATTTCTGCATAGCCTTTTAAAATATTCTACCTTCATAAATGTGATTGTCTTGTCTGCATGGTTGTTTTTGACATTTAAATGCATGTTTGTCCTCTGAGGGTGTTTGTGATTCCTTTAATCGGGAAGTTACATCACACTTTAACCCACTGCATTTGCCTGGCTGTTCCATTGTATTGGGTGAGTTTGTGTGTTCTCTGTGTTGCATGAACTCAACAAATAACATGTGTATTGAATAATGTTTATGTATATAGTATAACTAAAAATAACATGAGAATCATAGCTGAATCAAATGGCAATTGGCTATTCTGATTCTCTTAAATAAAAACACAGATATTGTTATTGTTAAAATAATTATCTTTCCAAACTGGTTAAAACATAGAGGTCAAAAGAAAAGATGGAAGAAAACATGCTGGGGAAACAGTGTTACCCCTGGAAATCTAGAATTATATTAAAAAACAGGATTCAAAAATTCTTCTCTCACCAATAAACCATTCAAGTTCTTTGCTTTCTTGCCAGTTGAATTTTAATTCCATTTTTCCAGATTATAATCTTTATAGGAATCTCATATGTTATGGTTTATATGCTTTCAGTCAGTCTTTTATTATTAAATACGTGCTATGGAATAAAAATTCTTGAGCTCAAATAGGCAAGAATTATTTTATTAACTGTGACATCTGACAAAGTGAGAATTAAAAATGCATGTTTGTGGACAGGAAGAGGGCTGTTCACAAAACAGCCATTTCTGGCATCAATTAACAATATTTGGATTGTCATCCTTTTTGTCCCTTTGATAGTCCTTCAGTCTGAAATCAGAAATTGTGAAAAAAGTGGAAGCAGATACCTCTGTGCAACATAGAATCAGTACAACAGAAATTACACAGGTAACTTACAATGTTATTTTATTGCACACTCATTTATTCTGCTGTAAGTGAAGCAAATACATGTTTCATAGTCTATAGGAGAAGCTGCACGCTAAAATTGCTAGTGGAAAAAATAACTTACATATTCAGGTGGCATATTCTCCATTTGTTTTTTTGTTTTTTTAAAAACCACTTTTTAAATACATCTCTGAGGCACTAAAAGCTCAATCTATAATCAAGTTTTAAGACAAGTATATGGATAGGAGGGGACGCGGTGGCGCAGCGGCTTAATGACGCTGAAAGCGCCGGCCAGAAATGGCTGACAGCTTCAGCGGTTCGAGTCCAGCCTCGCGTTAACAAGGTGAGCTCTTGTTTCTTTACCTGCAGCTTCTGCCCACTCAGCAGATCGAAAACGTACGTGAGTAGATAAATGAGCACTCTCACTCCGGTGGGAGGAAAATGCTGGCAGCGACTCCACAGAGAGACGGGACAGTTGCCGGCGTCCGAAAAAGGGGCGTGAAGCAACGGAAATCCCGCCTCCTGTGCTGCCAGCTGGGCTGACGCTCTAGGAATTAGGCTCTGGCAAAGTCTAATTCCGAAACTAAAAAGATGCAATTGCCTTGAAAACCGCTAGGGGGTGGTCACTGCAGGGTCAGTAATGACTGTTAAGCAGATAAAAAAAAAATATGGATAGGAGACTAGATTGAAGTAAACTTACTATTTTATATGAATGTATTTTACTTAATTTGTACAGAATTAGATTGCAAGTCTTTATTGAACGTGCATTTAACAACCCTACTTTCGTTGGCCGTTTTATTGTTTCATTTTCAGGTTGATGGTACCCCTACTGATGGAAAAGAGACAGTAACCCCTTCCCACATTGTCAGCACAGAAACCATATCAACAACCTCAGTAAGTATTCCTGTGGAACTCATTGGTGCCTGGCCATTTGTCAGCACGGCAGATCATTCTCAGGTTAGTCCCTCCCCAACATCGGGTGAGTGTGGGACTCTTTGGCCACTGTCTTTGCTGTCAGCACTCCTGGAACCCCTCAGCTGCATCTCAGTTCCAATTTCAGACCACCTGCACTTGCTCCTTCTCCAGCTCTCCTGGATGCTTGTGGCCACACCGTTCTTGGCTGATTCTGCATAACAAGGAGGAGTCAAAAGTGAAAAGACTGCTCTTTTTCAATTCCTTCCTCTCCCAGGTTATCTTGACTGGAACTTTTATGACTGTAGTTTGTTTGATTGCTAATAACTGTTTTTTAGCTCCACCAAGCCCTCAGATGCATCTTTTAGCCAGGATCCTTTTCTCTAGCCTGTCTCCTCCTCCCCATGGTTGCTGTTGTACCCCAAGCAGTTCTTCTGGCCTACACCTGCTTACCACCTTCCCTCCTTGTGCAGAAGGAAGACTCTCACTGATTTTCTGAGCTCACCCAGCTGGTCTTCCTCTTGTACTTTAGGGAGGCAGGAAGTCATTGCTACTGCAGTCTTCCCTTCCATCCCAGTGTGTCAGCTGGGTTCTCCTCTGCTGTGGAAGTATTTTGCATCAGCCATCTCATTCTTACACCCACACTCCTGCTCCTCTCCTCTTGATTTCAGGAATCATCATCGCACACTGCCACAAACACCTCCTCACTTACTTTTTCTCTCCACTGTCTGCCTCCTGGATGTCTTTTGAACATTTAGAAGCTTCGCTTCCTTGGCCTTTCTACTTCTTTACTGCATGTTTCTTCTTCTCTGGCTGGCTTATTTTCAGTCTCTGTTTTTCTCTTTTTCTTCAGCAGCTGTTTCCATCAAGCCCTACTAAAAGCCTCTGTTGTTGAAAACAGAAAAGCACCTCTCCTCAAGAAAACTCTACCAGTCCCATGTCCTTATTTAAATTTTATCACTTATCAGCTTCACCTCTTTATTAACCATTATATTTGTGAGAGATGACCCTAGGTGCTTGACAACTCTGGCCATCTCTCACATAACCCCTTATTTAAATGGAAATGGTTGAGTCCAAATTATTTTGCTAAAATGTGACATAAAATGCTCAGGAAGCACTATATTGTATGGTATGTTTACTTTCCTATGGCTTGTTGCTATTGTGCTACATCAGCACTGCAAATGTTAGCGGGGGGCATTTATGGAAGTTTGTGATCACAATCTTTTTAATAATAGACTATCTAGCTTGTCAATACTTATTCTTCTCTACTATGCCAAATGTGGTCAGTGTGTTGAATGGTTGATTTTTATTCTTACTTTTTAGAGTACTTTATAACGAGGGCATATGCAGGGAGGATTTAAAAAAGGAAAGATGGTGGACACAACCCTGAGATCAAAGCCCTCTATTTCTGCATGTGATGTCATCATGTATACAGCAGGGGCAGAGCTTCAGTCATGCAGTCATTACAGCCATCTTGACTTTTTTGATCCCCCACTGGATGCCCCTGTGTATAATGATTTTATTCTTTTTTTTATAATTCTTGATAGTCATATTTTAAAACCAGAGGCTGAGATATAAATATGTTAATTAAAAAATAAGCACTGGATTATATTTGACAATGATGAATGCAAAATAAATAAATAAATAAATTTTGGGGAACTCCTTAAATCTTCTGAATAGGATAAAACTGTCGTGGGTAGAAGCCCTAAATGCCACCAATTGATAATTTTGCTGATCTGTTGGCCTTCAGGATACAGTAGATTACTTTAGAATAAGTATTTTTATTTCCATGAACAAATTAATGGATGAGACTTCTTAAGGTTTCAATTATGATGTCTCTGGATAACTGTCCTCCCTTGTCTGAGTATTCCCATGAATGTAAGCTACAGTATAAACTTTTTTTTTTTCAGGATCACGGCACCAAGCCTACAAAGGGCACTGCAGACCTTCGCTCCATCTCTCCAGTAAGTCATTGTCCTTATTTTCTGAGGAATCTTCCTATCCTGGTTTCCTAAATCAGTAATATAAGTACGATATGCAATAGAATTCTGAAACAGAAATAGCAGAATAGATAATTCTTTGCTGGACCTGAGAAGACATAAACCTATTGCTGTAGTATGGACATTCACAGTACAACCTGGAATGATTACGTATGCATGAAACAACATATTACTATTCAGGTACCATTTAGGTTGTAATTCTGGACCTTTTTCTGAGACCTTTATCCTGACCCTTTTCAGGCTGGGTTATGGCACTGAGGTGGCACTAGTCACACTTGTGGATGATCTTTGGAAGGCCCAGGATGGGGGTGGCATGTCCATCCTGGCCTTCCTGTATATCTCAGCAGCTTCTGATACCATCAGTTGTGGTATCCTTCTGGACCAGTTTAGGGGGCTAGAAGTGGGGGCACTGTTTTTGCAGTGGTTGTCCTCATTCCTCTAAGGCTGGTTTCAGTCAGTATTGGTAGCGGGGGTGAGGTCTAATCCAAGGCCCCTTCTACATGGGGTACCTGACAGCTTCTCTCTCTCTCTCTCTCTCTCTCCCCACTCCTATTTAACACCTACATGAAACTACTGAGTAAATTGGCATAGTTTAATGCAACCCTCCATTGGTTTACCAGAACAGGATATTCAAGCTGTATTTCAAAGCTCATGTAAATAAGTAATATCAACTTATTAGCTTCCTTTGATTTCCTGTAAAGAACAATTACTGCCTTAAAAGATGTAGATAATTGCTTCAAAACTTCTAACTGCCGTGGGACTTCAGAAACAGCGATTGTACCTGGATCAAATAAGAAATGCTTAAACTGAATATATTGTTAAGATGATTTTTTGATTTTGCAAAAGTTTCAAAAGCAAATTCCTCAGAACTAAGTGGATTTAAAGTAATCAGACTGTAAGAGGTCCAATTTACTCCCCCTCAAAAGATTTAGACCATGACCTCTTTGGAGCGGTACAGACATTCTCTTCAAAACTGTCATAAAGTTGGATATCAGGGTTCATACCTTAAACCCATGCCTGTGACTTATGTTTTAGAGGAACTGGAAATCTATTGACATTGATCATGTTTTGCACATGTTGTAGATTACCAGTGGTGCTGTGGGCAAAGAAGCCTTCACCAGCCTTTTCGGTGCCACTGCAGAAACCCTCTCCACCTCCACAACTACCCATGTTACTAAGGTAAGATCAGTGTAGTAGCACAGAATATCATATTATTTCCAGTGCTCAGACTGGCATCTCATTTCCCATCAGTGAGTTGGGAAAAGATGCATTCTGTGCAGAGGTAAAAGGCTTACCGAACCTATCTAATTATCACATATTCTCTTATAGTTAAATGTTACTTCTTACTCCCAAGATTGTATTTGTAAAAAGGAATAATTGTGATAAATTTCACACTAAACCATAATCTGTCTTATTAGGTATTGTAGTTTTTATGCCATAGCATGTTGCCTGAAGTAGCCAGTTGTTGATTTTCAACAAATCATGATTAAGCAAAGCATAGCTCAGCATGATGTGTCAAATCAGTTACACAGTTTTTGTACCCCAGAAAGACAAAAGCTACTGTACAAAGCAGTTTTAGACATGGGATTTACAATATCATACTGAATATTTGTTCTTTATTCCAGACTGTGAAAGGAGGCTTTTCTGAAACCAGAATAGAAAAGCGAATCATCATAACAGGAGACGAAGATGTGGACCAAGACCAAGTATGAATGGAAGCTTTTAGTTAGGAATTTGAAAGAAACTCTTGTCCTCTTTATTTACTGAGGTGTTATGGTTCAAGATAGGAAGCCAGGAAGAGGGAAAGCTGCGAATAGAGAAGTCCATTATGAAACACTATGGTGGACATAAAGAGAAACCCGAGAAAGAGGCAGCTAATTGTCCTCTGAGATGAAATCCTGCAATATGCCAATCTGTATGACTGGACACTTTAACGTGGTAGAAACTGTTTTAGTTTCATTTAGTTTGCTGTGACTGCACAAAAAAAAAAAAAAAAGGATATTTTGTATATTCAGGTCAAGTCCTAGAATTCCTGTGAATGCACTGAGTTCCTGATAGAATTATTGCATGCATCTGAGGGCAGTCTTAATACTTGAATGGTTATGAAGATTACAGTCCCCAAATCCTTCCTTATAAGTACTCATCTGAAAGCTTGTCCCACCAGTTACCCTCTCTAATGTCCATACGTTTAGCTTGAGGAACTGAAGGAGAGTTGTATTTAACTTGCTTTGATGCAAATAAACAGCTCTCTGCATATTCTGGGTTGCTACTGAAACAAGATGCAATACTTTCTTAGATCTTCTGCTTCAACATGTCAAAGTCAGAGAAAGTAAAAGGTGGGGCTGCAGATCTTGTATCCACCTTCCAGCTTTCACGTGTGCATGTGAATACTTCAAGAGAACTCTAGTTTGTTCCAGTTCTGGTCACACAGACATACAGTGGTAGAGATGAATGTATAATCATATTTGCATAATTTAGATATTATTATAGATCATGCTTCTGGTATGTGGACCTAATTCACAATACTATGAAAAAGAGAAAAAAATGTAGGGCTCTGTGATCTAGAAATCTACAGTGCAGTGTGAAGCTGTGCTTATTGATAGCTAAGTATATCAGTGTGAACAAATATATTGCTTTATTTTTGCCATTCATAGATATAAATACCGTATTTTTCCAACTATAAGATGATACTTTTTTCTAAAATCCTTACCCTAAAAATTGAAGGGCGTCTTATTCAAGGAAGTTAGCCGAGGAGAGAACCATGCGGTTGCAAAACTGCCCATACTTTGTCTCTGCAGACAGGTTTCCTCCTATTTCTAGCCTCCAATCACGAGTGAAATAGCTTGACTCTGCAAACAGGCTTCCTCCAATCACAAGCCTTATGTAACTGATGTCAGCTGATGGTGAACAAACCAATTGGAGGAAGTCTGTTTGCAGAGACAAGCTATCGGCAGTTTCACTCGTGATTGAATGTAATCAGTTATGCAAAAGAGCATGGAAATAGAGCTGCAGAGAGACGGTTTGGACCTCCTCCCACCGAGAGTATCAGGTAAATGTTACCTAATTACTAAATAAAAATGTGTTCTGCACTATCTTTAAAATATTGATTTCTTAATTTTGGGTTGGAAAAGTGGGGGTTGTCTTGTACATGGGGGTGTCTTATTGACGGAAAAATATGGTAGATTGGTGTTCCTTCACTTCTTCTTTTTTAAAATTATTTCCACTTGTTCCTACATATGCACAACATTTTGGGATGATTGAAGCTGCATTTGGATCTGTAGAATGGACTGGGGGCTACAAGGAATGTGGGCATGGCCAAAGCAGAAAGTGGGTATGCCTAGACTAAAACCCATAGGTTTTTGTTTTTTTTAAACCATGCAGTTCTTAATGCATTGTTTTCCTCTTCCATCTTAGCCAGATTTAAAAGTTTTAAGTTATTTACCAAAAATTGGCAACAGTTGAGGAAGGGGCCTGGTAAAGCACACTGAAAGCTTAATGGACCACTCACGGCTCCTAGGCCAGAGGTTGGACTCCAGTGACATAAGTGAAATACTATTGAATGTGAATTGTTTTCTTTCCATAGGCTTTGGCTTTAGCCATCAAGGAGGCAAAATTGCAGCATCCTGATATGCTGGTAACCAAAGCTGTAGTATATAGAGAAACAGACCCATCTCCAGAAGAAAAGGACAAGAAACCTCAGGTGTGTATAAATGTGGAGAAGGTGTGGAGAAATGTGGTCCTTACAAACCAAATCACAGTAAAATAGTAAGTGATACACAAAGATTGTAGCTCTCAAGACAAGCAGCCCTCTAATGAGACCATACCGACACCTCTTAAAAATGGCTAGTTGATGTGAATGATGCTACTTGTTTTGAAGAATTATCTTGACTACCGTAAGGCAAAATGGTGAGCTGTGCCATACAATAATATTCTTTAATCAGGTCTATTACATGAGCTTATGCAAAAGAATGAGAAGTGGCTAAGAACCTTGGCATTTTGAAGGCTTTACCAGAGGTTTCTGCTTGGAAAGACTGGTCCTAAGGATAAATTGCCCTACACAAACACGCATATCTGACAGATGTTGGACGTTTTCTATGCGTATCACACAGTAAAGCAATTAGGCTGAATGGTGCTCTGTACTAATGGAGGGAACATCCCAAAATAGATCCCAGAATCCTCTGCAATATGCAAAAATTTCATACTCGATATATATAACCTTGTTAAAATAGTTAAAGCTGTCATAGAATACTAAATTGCAAACGTCAAACATGCTTATTACATTGATTAAAAAGGGATAGGCATTATATTTATTGATTTATGTGCTTACTTTCCTTCTCCTTGTATAGGAATCTTGACCTTTGTGTTTCTAGAAGTTGGCATCTATTTTAACTTTGAAGTAAAGAAGGGGCCTTTATGCTGGATTCCTCACTGAGATATAGAACGTCCTGGCTGCAAGAATAATGTTGAGAGACAAAATATTAAATAAAAAGGAATAGCAAATATATTATATATTATATATACAGGAAACAAAATGCATCCTTGCACTGCTGCTATATGCTGGAGATGAATAAAAAACAGCAACATCAGCAACAAACAAAACCAACCACCTCTTCAAATAAATTGAAGAATTGACTGAACTGATCTAAAAAAATCATGATGATAATAATATTAACAATACAATAAACCACCATTGTGCATGTTACATTTAAAGAACACATAATTCATTTGTTGCACACTGAATGGAAAAGCAAAAATGCTTTGCAACAAAGCAAGAAATCAACAAGCAAAACAAGCAGAATTACAAAATGATTCCCTGGTAGGAAAGAATTAAAATCCATTCACTTGTATAATTTCTGTTTATTATTTTCTGCTTTGGGATGTGCGGTGATCATCCTTTATCTTCACGCCATGCTACTTTTGTTGCTTCATCACTGGATTCTTTTATTTTCCCCAATTGGTCCTTCCTTTTTTAAATGTTTCCTCTTCTCATCTAATGTCGTCTTCTGCCGAAGATAATTATGACTTTATTTCACTTAAAGCAAAGGAAAATGATATGTATATGATTTCTCACTGAACAAAATGCAGCCTGTAGAGATTTCATATTGATGTGCTTTTAAGTTATGGATATTATATATAACTGGGGAGGGTGGGGAATGATATTAAAACAAACAGTGCTAAGTGTGACAATGACATTTTTACATTATTATTATTTGATTGATAATGGTTAATGTATTACCAGACTCTTAGATTATGCCAATATCCCATGAAAACAAGAACAGAGGAAATGAATTCTGAGGAAGTTGTGATCTCACTTGATCACTTGAGCATGTTGACACAATTGTGATTGTCACTGGTTGACTAAGGCACATACAACAATATGGAAAGAGTCAAAAACAACAAAATGGATCAGTGTTACTGCAGCCCAATTAGAGTTCCTCAAATGTGCCAATTAAAGTGTCTCTTCATCCTCCAGGCTTAGGAGGATCACAGGGTCACCACATGGAATGAGGTCAAATCACTTCATCATTCAGGTCCTTTAAATATTTAGCTGTCTTTCAGAGCAAAATGTTTATCTGTGGCAAAGTTGTTATATCCCATGTCAGTTTTTCAAAATTAGAAATTTTGGTTCCAAACCTACTGGTCACATGGCTCCATTTTCTGATCCATGAATGTGAGAGAGCTCACCAAAGGAGCTGAAAAGGCCTCCCTCCCCTCTTACATGGTCTGATTTTGTCAGGATTAGACTTTGGAGACAATATCTATCAGGGAAAAGCATTCTGAACGAGCACCTCTGCCTTCTAAGTACAGTGATTCTATATCAGAACAGGGTTTATTCATGGATAAGCCACACGTGGGTTTCTTGAAGATGCATTTATCTATCCACAGTAACCTGTGAAGCTTGGGGAACCAAACTACTGAAAGCAGATACTGCTCAGGAGTAAAGATACTATTAAATAAAACTGCTCTGCCATTGATGAAACCTAGACATTGTCCTTTACCACTTTTCATTAAGAGTAATTAAAGCAGAAAGAAACAAGACAAATCCAAATGAATCAGTTTATAAATGTTCTACGCTTCCTTCCACATATTGTCAGTTGGATAAGAAGGACATCTGTTATCTCTAATTGGAAATATAAATAAAAATGGGAAATGGTAATAGTCATTAGAGTAATGTGGATGTATCTTATACCATAAATTGTTTGCCACTGTAGGAGATACTGGGCCATTGCCTGTTGTTATGGCTCCTTAAAATTGGATCTGTTTCTGGCATGTAGGAATGTCCTAATTAAACACTGAAAGCATAGATATAAACTTTATGCTGTAAGAGTCATTTCTAATTTTCATGCATCCAAGTGATTTTCTCCTTTAGATTTTTTTGAGGATTATTTTTGTTTCCTATTGCTCTTCTGGAACATGTAATGCCCTAAAAACCCAAACATCAAAGAAAGAACACAGAAAATCATAAAATATGTACAAAACAAAACCTTGTTCTTCTGATTTTAAAAACTGAACAAAATCCAGGGGAATCTTGTTGGTGTTACGTTTTTTCTCAATGTTGAAAAAAAATTCTCCCCAAACTTAATGATTTCATTTTTAATTTCAAAACAAATTTAGCTCACAAATTAGGTATATATAAAGTACATTCTGTTGCTTATACTATATGGTTTGGAATAAGTGAGTCTGCCACTAAAACCTGTGGAAGCGAATTGCTTCAAAACCCATTTGTAGAAGATCAGAATCTAACCCTTGTCAAGTAAAGGAAAGCTAAAATAGATTTGGATTCCTCCCACAGCATGTCTGATGGGTAGCCATTAACAAAAACTAGCTTTTTGTTTACCTAGCAAGATGTGGCTTATATATAGATATCTATATAAATATATATATAATATTTATTATTTGTGGTAAAGTTGAAGCCATGCATATTCTTAAGATCATGGTTTCTTCCACCTTCTGCTGCCATCTGATATAGTTTGGTCACTCTTTGCTTTCTTTGGGTGAGGGGGGCTTTCCATTGAAAGGGACGGTCAATGCAACTGCTTGTTTGCAACAAATCCCGCAACTTGATTCTAAAACTGGCCTGCAACTGCATGAATTAAAAAGATTCATTTTTTTTTTATTTGAAAAGCACCTTAACCAACTGAAATGCTGTCATTCGTTCATTAATTCTTCTGTCCTTCTGCCTCCTCCACCCATTCCAATTTTTGTCCCATCCTTCTCGGTCATATCCTCTTACAGTGCTTGGTGATGTATGCGTGTGTGCTCACTGTTCTTGTATTCAATAAAAGTGAAATAAATGTATCTGATGCTCACTCATTTTGTGGCTTATAGTGACTTTTCTCTTAGGAAAGAGAGAAATGAGACTCTGAAGGGATTAATCTAGAATCCATAATTTTACATTCTGACATAATATATAGACTAGATTCCCTTCATGCTAAGCCCAGGCTTGCTTAATGATACTTGCTTTAATGGCTTTACACTATTTATTTATTTATTTATTTGACTTCTACCTGGAACAATCAGAGAGTCCCAGTAGTTTACACACAAGTATAAAAATTATTAAATGCCAATGGTATACATATAAAAGAAACCCATCAAAAATATAATTACACATCAATAACCTTATGAAAATGGGAGACCATAAGCTGGTTGTCTGAGACAGCTGAATTGGGCAAGCTGAAATTGGTTGGAGAAGGCAGTCCTCTAAATACTTTGATGCCAAGCCATATAGGATTTTAAAAATCAAAAGCACAGCATTTTGAATTATACTCAGAAGCTGATAGGAACCCAGGGCAGGTTCCAGGGCACATCTGTAACCTCTTTCCAGAAGTGAAACACCCCCCCCAACACATACACACATACACACATACACTTGATTTTCTGTAACTTATTAAAAACTTCACTATTTTGGAGAAGCTTTGTGAGGATGAACTGATGCTATTGGTTATTGATGTGTAATTATATTTTTGATGGGTTTCTTCTTCTAGTAACCCATCCAGTAACTGAGAGACCAGGAGGAATTCCAAGTCATGGGAATCCTCCTTCAGAGGCAATGCCACTCCATTGAGAGATGACACCAGAGATGCTAAGGAACCTTAATTAACAAATAGCAATTCTGTTTTGATTGTGTTCAATCCCTTTAATCCCATCCAAACTCTCACAACCTCCAGGCAAAGGATCAAGGCTCTGTACAGTGTGCTGATGATACCATACATTGAACCAACAGATGACCTCCCCTCGCAGTTTCATATAAATGTTAAACAGCAGGAGGGAAAGGACTAAATCTTGTGACACCCCACAACTGAACAACCACTTGGCTGATGTTGCACCATGATCACTGAGTAGAACCATCTGCTGAGGAAGGAGCAGAACTACTGTAACAATGCCTCTAATCCCAATCCATGCAAGTAGTCTAGAAGGATACCATGGTCAATAGTGTCAAAAGCCACTGAGAAGTCCAAAAGGACTAGGAGGGACACACTACCTCAAACAAGGTTATAATAAAGATCATTCACTCTAGCAACCAATGCTGTCTCCACCTCATGCCCAGATAGGTATCCTGAATGAATAATCTGCTTGTTCTATGGTACTCTGTCATTGTAGGAAAAGATTAAAAGAGGATAATAATTGTCAAATGCAGATGGATCCAGGGAGGGCATCTTTAAGAGGTGGGATATCATAGCCTCTTTCAAAGTTGCTGGCATTACCCCTTTCAAAGTGAGGTGTTAATTACCACCCCAGATCCAATCTCTCTCATTCCTTCTGGCTTTCCAATGGAGCCAGGAGGAGCAACGGTGATGGTCAGGGGCAGAAAACAAAGCATCCGAATGCACTTCATCAAAGTCCATAAGCTAGAAAGAATCCCAGGTATGACACTTTCTCAGTCACTACAGTGGATTCTGTTCATCAACAGTCAAGACTTTGCAAATCTGAGAAACTCTTCTAGCACAACAGCCAGGTCAAAGATCTACTTACACCTCCCTAAAAGGAAGCTGACCACTCTAAACAGGGTTGCTGTATAGCAACCCGCCAATGTAGTAAGGGAAGATAAGTAACATTTCATTCCCTTATTTCCACAGTGTAGGTTCAAGCTTGAATTCACACCTCTGCTTGGTCAAAATCACTTTTTATATTTTTTCACTGGCATGCCAGGCATCTCTTCTGCTGCTTTATCTCCTAGATGTTCTTGATAAACCAAAGAACCAACCAGGATTGGCTGATCAGGAAAGGCAGCTTGGAAGCAAGAATGTTGATCACCTTCTATTGATAATAGGTAACCAGGAACTCAACAAAACTGCCCCAAAGGCCTCAGGTTGTTTGGGACAAGCTCATTATTGCCATGGAGGCCATGAACTCCCAAGCTCTGCTCAAACCACTCCTGAGAGCCTGGAAACTGAAATCACCCAGAACCAAAAGATGAGGGAACTCCAACACCAGTCTCTAGACCAAATCAAACAGTTCCGGGAGGGAACCTCCTGGGCAGCAGGCTAGCCAGTACAGTAGAATTTCCAGCTTGACCCTACTGCCCAATTTAACATATCGCCATTCACATCCCATTATCTTTGGAGCAGAGTCTCATGCAATAGGTGGATGACCTTAAAGATTAATACCACCCTTCCTCCCTGACCAGGGTGTCAAGATTCCTGAAGGACTTGAAACCCAGGAAGGCAGATCTCAGAGAGAGTAACATCCTAACCATCACCCAACCAGGTCTCGGTAATATGCACCAAGTTCTTGTGCTCATCTACCATCAAATCATGGATTGATGAAATAATTATTGCATATAGACTTGACAATTATTATCAACAGATTGATTCTACCATCACTGATGACCCTACCATCAGGATCCAAGGATGAGGACACCAACTGGAAGTGGAAATAACAACAGCTTGTTGGTTTCCCCTTTCCTGAAATAGCCTCCTGCCATATCTCCCTCAATCCCTCACAACTGGACCATAACTATCTTCCTACCAGTGCAGTCAAAACTCACACACACAGACACAGTCATACTGGCTAATTCCACAACAATACAACTATCCCAGAATTAGAGAAACAGCAATGCCACTCACTCTGGCTCCAACATCAACTATAAATCACCACTCAAACCCTTACAATTCCTACCCACAGATAAAAAAAAGAGTTTTACTGGCATGGGCACACTTACTAATGCACTGAAATCATATACACAGAGACATATCCATTCCCTCTCTATAAATGGAGGCAAACTTCAGGCTATCTTCCCTCCCATGCAAGTCAGCTACCCCATTTCTAACCTACCACCAGTCCTACTAGCATAACAGCTCAGGAACCAGTCACTGGATTAAGTTCCCAGTGGGTTTTCTCATTGCCAGGTAGCCATGACCTGGCATCACTCCAGGCCTTCAAAAGCCAGGTCCCCAGAGTTGTCAGTGGTCCTAGTCAGAGTGCCCTGGCCTGACACTGGTCCTATCTCCCAATAACAATACCAAGGAAGCTCATATTCAGCTTTACTTACCCATTCAGTTACAGATATCACCAAGAAACCAGAAGATCTCACCCAATGACTCAGACCTCCAGACGCCCCTGTTTTGTCCTGCTATTCTGTTTCTGTCCCTTCTAGCCATGTTGTAACCAGTGGCGGTTCCCATGTTGTTCAGGAGACCAATTTTATTTATTCGTCTTTTTCAATTTATATGGCTGTTCATATAAATTAACTTTGGGTGGCTAACAACAGGTAAAAACATAAAACAACAGCAAAATAAAATACATAACTGGGAGGTGAGGTAAAAACCAATCAAACAATTAAAATAACCATTTCATGGGCTCTAACTGACAATCCAACCCCTATGCTCAGAAACACAACCACATCTTCTGAGCCTTGCAAAAGGGCCAACCTAATCTCCAGGACACTGAAGTTCCAAAGGGCAGGCGCTGTGACAGAAAAGGCTTGCTTTGTGTGTCCTACCAGATGACATTCTTTGATTGCAATGGCAAAAAGATATATTTAAATTTTTATGGCAAGTGAAAAAACCATGAGTTAAATATAAAGTGTAACAAGATGCAAAGGAAAGAGGAGGATCGGGCTTACTGGATTTGCAACTGTATTTTGCAGCTTCTTGTTTGGTTTGAATGAAAGAATGAGTGTTGCTGAGAAACAAAGGACTTTTAGAGCTAAAAGACCACAGCCTGAGGTTTGGATGGCATGGATACTGATGGTATGATAGTTAAAGTTAATGTGGATTTTAAAAACCATTTTATTAAACATGCCATATTGAGAATATGGAATAGATATAAGCCCAGGCTGTGCCCAAAAAGACCTCTACGGATCTCAGCACATGAAGCATTTTATAGAAGAGAAACAGGCAAAGGCAAATGGTTAATGTACCAAGAATTACTGGAAAATCACCAAGGGAAATTATTGGAAAATCACCAAATTAAATCAAGAGAGCAACTAATGGCAGAAGGACATAGTTGTCAATTGTTTTCCCATTTACAGCTATCAGAAAGATTTAAAATGAATAAAAAGACTTATGGTATGGAGCAACATGCAGTTGTGTACCAGTGATGAACATGTAATTGCTAAAATGTATAAACATTCATTGAAATATGAAACAGAAGAAGAACAGGTGAAAGAATGTATGATAAAGTAGGCTAAGAAAGGTTCAACATTACCCACCATGGAGGATTGGTTGGTGAAATTGACAGAACTTGCTGAGATGGACAAATTGACTTCTTTGATTAGAGAAAGGTCATTACTGACATTCATCAGTGACTGGAAACCCCTTATGCACTTTTTGCATAAGGAAAATGATTTTGTGACTTATGGTTTTGATAATTAGAAAAAAATAGGTTATAGAAAGAAGGGGATTATGATGAAATCTTAGAGAGGTTTGATTAGAATTGTATGTATAACTGCCAAGAGGAAGATTGGAAGCCACTTCTCTCTCTCTCTCTCTCTCTCTCTCTCTCCCTCTCTCTCCATATATATATATATATTTCTTTTATATATATATAAAAGAAAACATGACTGTGTGTGTATACACACATACACATATATAGATATATAGAGAGATGTTTTCTGTTCTTTTATTTTTCTTTCCTCTATCTTCTCTTCTCTTTGTCTTTTCATTTTTTTCTTTTCTTTGAATGTATTATCTACATAACATCTTTTAATAAAAATTATTTTTTTAAAAAAAAGGAAATTACAGATGTTATTCGGAAGATGTAAACCTAACTATACGCTATCTGGATGATAGGACAGACCTCCAGTATTTTAAGTCACTACAGTCACTCTACCCTGTCTATAGGTTTGTACTGTTCCGATAAACCTGTGGCCTTCCAGATCCAAGTTGTTCCCCCCTTCTTCATATCTAGCTTTGCCTTTCGTTGCTCATGCTTAGTTCTGCTGCCATCATCCCCATTTGCCTGTCCTGTTGTGAGTGCTAATATGGATATGTCATCCCAATCCTGCCATCAGGAATATTGTATGATTGCAACACTCTATATAAAGATGGAAAAGAGGTACTTGGAGGACTATAGAAAAGATTTTTTTTTTCTAAGCCAGCATCCAAAACACCTAGGGCCCACACAATTACACATAAAACAAAGGAAACAAGAAGGGTGGCTATCTATAGAGGCCAATCCCAATCTCCCTCTATTTTTGCTCTTCAATGACTAAGAGTGAGGGTAGGACTCTCTATACTAGATTGTCCTAGGTACCATATTTCTGGAGTGTGCTCTGTTGGTTTTTTTCCCACCTTTTGCTTAAAATCCTGTTTCAAAATAATAAAGCTGAGATAAAATACGTGATACAAATATGGAATAAAAAGATAATGGCTCAAGGAAATAAATCTATGTCACTGGAACTTATTCAAGTACATACTATCACTTTTACATTACTGAGCAACACTACATGAAAACACATTCTTAATACGTGTATTTAAAACAGGGCAAACTAATCTGCTTGACGGGATTTTGCATATCTTGCCTGTTAGTAACTAAGAAGATAAAAAGTTTAATATGCTAACCTTAGGACTGGTGCTTGAGCATACAGAAAAGTTGTTTATGTGTGTGGCCTTGAAAGTCAGTGTGGCATGATAGCTCAGCTGCTGGATTATTTTTTATTCATTCAAATTTGTTATAGCCGCCCAACTCTGATGGACTGGCTGATGGACTGATTTAACTAGAGCTACCAGTCCTGGGTTGCAAAACTCTAGATGACAATAGATAGCAGCCCAAAGCACCTCTGCTGCCATTTAGAGGCCATCCAGATTTTTGAAACAAAGTGGTACAACTCCATCTTCAGCCATGGAAATTCACTGGGAGACTTTGGTCCAGTTGTTCTCTCTCAGCCCTGCCCAACTCAGAGGACTGCTGTTGGGATAAAATGGAGATCTCAATGTAAACTGACTTGAACAGTGGGAAGGGAAGGGAAGGGAAGGGAAGGGAAGGGAAGGGAAGGGAAGGGAAGGGAGAATATAAATCTGACAAATTATCGTTCCCTAAGGAAAGAATGATTATGGGCATGCTAAATCACATAATAGCCAGACACCTTTCTTTTATTTTCCTTTCTTTTTTTCTTTTCCTCCCTCCCTCCCTGTCTTTGAGTCAGTGTTGACTCCTGGCAATTAGTCCCTGCAGTTTTCTTGGCAAGATTTTTTGGAAGTGGTTTGCCATGGTCTGTTTCCTAGGGCTGAGAGAGAGAGTGGCTGGTCCAAGATCACCCAACTAGCTTTGTGCCTAGGCAGGACTAGAACTCATGGTCCCCTGGTTTCTAGCCTGATGCCTTAACCACTACACCACTCAGACACATTTTAGCCTAGTGAGCTAAAATGGCTCAGTGTAATTAGCAAATTCAGAAAATTTAGTTAATTGAATAAATCTTGATGGGCAATGGCCTCTGTTGCCGTTTGCTGATCAAAAGAGAGTTAGACTCAGATCCCTGAATTCAGAGCAATATTTAGAATAACTTCATATTTAAAAAGTAAATGTCTACATCAGCAAATTCTGATGTAGAATGCAGTTTCATTTGCAAACCATTTTTAGACTACAATTTTATACAAGGAATTGTGCCACATCCAAAATGCAGGTTTTAGTTTATATTTTAACTTGACCTACAATCTATATATAATTTACAGTATTGCTTTAGTGTATTATTACCTATAGTTTCTCTTTTTCTCTCTCTTCTTTTTCTTAATGACTTCAATTATCCTAACCAAATTAATATGTTCTGATCAGAAACTGGATATGAAATGTCTCATAGTATTAAAAGCTTTTAATGTAGTAGAAAATAATAGCCATATATTTTAGATTTGTTGCCTATCTGCCTGTATTTTAATGTTTATATTTAGTTTTTAATCTGTGTTATCTTTTTAATATTATTTTAAACTTGTATCTGTAAAAAAAAAGGGAGAATTTTGTGATGGTATCTGCCTGTATTATTGGATATATGCTAAAAGTATAGTATTTAAGAAAATTAATATTATATGGGTCGGGGAAACTGAGCTGTGACATAAATATGCAAGCACTTTGGTGCCTGCAAGC
The DNA here is from genome assembly GCA_030867105.1 of Liasis olivaceus. Lineage (NCBI taxonomy): Eukaryota > Metazoa > Chordata > Lepidosauria > Squamata > Pythonidae > Liasis > Liasis olivaceus. The sequence goes on along the minus strand of CM061350.1, from coordinate 176,066,487 downwards.
ATTGCATTGTCTAGAGAATCCTCCCTTTTTGCAGTAGGTTAAAAATAGCCAAGAAACTGGATCTATGACACGATGACATCCTTTCTCTCCTGGCGCCCACGACTGTCTGTCTATCTATCTCTGTTTCTATCTCTATCTCTACCTATCTATCTCTATCGTTTGGAGACTTCTCTGCGCGCGTGTAAATATATTTTATGCAGAATTGTGTTTCAGCCCTAACGTGAACAAAGGGTGTTAAAAACGGCAACCCCGCCAATTCAAACAGCCCCTCCACTACCAGCAATTCAGACAGTCCCTCCACCTAATACTTTCACTAGTAGTGACTACTATAAGTACTACTATTACAACTATCAAAATGTACTAGTCAGAAAAAAAGTCTCCGAATATTATCAGCAATATGAGGAGCGGAACGCTTTAAAGTGCAGCCATTGGGGCGGCACGGACAGTTTTTTAAGCCGACCGGAAGTTTCCCAATTGTCAGGCTCGTCATCCGCTTCCCGACGGAAGTTGCCGCTAAGTCCTAAGTTCTGGCGGCGCGTGTTTTGCCGGGGTCGGTCAGCTGGTGCTGTGCCGACATGATCGTAAGTGGGAACTGAGCCTTTTCTGATAGCTGCTACGTAGCTTCTTCCGGTTTTTGAGCCTGCCAACTTCTTGCGCTCACCCGGCGGGGCTCTTTGTCGCTTTCTTGTCTCTTTCCGTGGGATCGTTCTTCTCAGGTGGGGTTTCTCCTCACTCTCAGATGGCATTTGTGTGAAAACCATAAACAGCAGCAGACGCCTTTCTCTTGGCATGGAGACTCGGAGACCTAGCGAGTGTCTGCTTACGGTGCGGTTGTTAATGGCACAGAACTATTTTCAGAAGGCGTTATGCGAGTTGTCCTAACAAGAACTCTTTCTCCACAGCTGGCTGGATTTTCCAAGAGGTTCGCTTGAGTTCCAAGGCATACAGTGGTTGAGACAGAAATACATTTCTACTGTATTTCGGAGTTCAGTGAGATCGTGGTTTGTGATTTCTGCCACCTTGCCCACTCAAGGTAGGCAGACTGAGCAAGCTTTTCATGACTTAGGATACATGTCTAGCTCTCGTCTACATCTGAGGTTCTTTAACTAGTGCAAAATGTACATTTTGCCCCAAACTATGCTTTCATGTGTTGATTTTTGGTTGTATGACTTCTGTGGGAAAAAAAAAAGATATTTCTGTTGATAAGTATTCAAAATTGTTATGTATCTTGTTAATATGAGAAGGAGAATATGACTCTCCGGAAGCCTTTTTCATTTCTGAACATACCTGATTGTTTTGATTTTAAAATTATTTATTAGATCTGCAATTTATTGTTTAGAAAGATCTTGCTATAATTTTCAGCCTTCTAGCAGATGAAGATTTGGTAAAATGTTGCCAATTTCAAAGATTTAATAAGCCACTTCAATTTATAGGTAGCCTTTCACGTATTATCTCAATTATTTATTTATTTATGACTTTAAAATGAAGTACCTGTCTTATTGGTGTCATTTAGAATGTATTATTTTCATTTTAGTCCCTTGCTGCTGTGTGTTCTATTATTGCCCTTCATTTTATTTAGCAATAATAGAAATTAAAAGAATGGTAGTTATTTAATGAGTACTTTGAATTTTACCTTTAATCATTTGCTTGGAGTTGCCCGGAAGAACATTCTCTGTTTTAAGTTTTCAGACATTGTCTTTCTGCCGTCACAAAAATATCCAGGATTTTATAATGGCAAGTTTTCTAAAATTCTGGACCTTATGTTTGCAATTTATGGCTGGCCTTGATTTGGGAGCCCAGAGTTGCGAGTGACTGTTCCATCTAATTTATTGTTTGTGTAACCAAGCAGAAGTGAAGAAAGCGCCTCCCCCACATCTCCCTTTTCCAATATGGCTGTTGCTTGGCTATTATTCTTGGGACAAATAGAAGAGTGGAACTGTGGAGCTTTCTATGTCTTGTTTCAGGCATAGAACAGAGGTTTAGTGATTTAGCCATGCAATGCCAAGCTGTTATTACTGCCTTGGCAACATAGTAACCAAACCATTTCCATCTTTAGAGTCCGGGGGGGGGGGAGTGGAGGAAGGCAGTATTGTCATACAATCATAAGGAAATGTTTGCTTCAAGTATGGGAAAAATTGAAACTTGGCTCATCATACTCACCAGATGGCAGTAGTGATTTGTTTGCTATTTCAAATATAGTGAGCAAAAATGTAGAAGTCACTTTGACAAATTGTGAGGAAAACATTGCAACTCCATAGGTCTAAAAGTTGTGTTCTTGGCATTATAACACTGATTCACATATATCATAGTGGCAAAATGTGTTCAAATGTGATTTGTTTGCTTCTGCTAGGCATCTGAATAAGAAGTTGTGGTATAACCAAGGGGGCAGCTTAGATGGCAGAAATGCAGATGGACCAAGCTATGGCCAAGCAACTTTTTTTTGAAGGTGCCACAGTTATAATTTTGAAAATGCCAGAAGGAACTGAGTTTGGCATTGATTACAACAGCTGGCAAGTTGGCCCCAAGTTCTGTGGAGTGAAGATGATACCACCAGGCATTCATTTTTTTCATTACAGCTCTGTTGATAAAAACAATAGGAAAGAAAGTGGTCCTCGTACTGGTTTCTTCTTAAACTTGCAACAATGTGATTTACATATATTATACTGGGACAAACTCAGAGAAGAAGTAGACCTCACCCCAGCTTCTGAAAATGAGTCTGAAGCCATGAGAGCCAATCTCAAGGAGATGGACAAATTTCTGGGTCCGTACCCATATAACACCCTCAAAAAATGGGTCTCTCTCACTAATTTTATTAATGAATTTGTGATGCAAAAGTTGCAGCCTGAAAATAGACAGATATGTGCCTTTTCTGAAGTGCTGCCTGTTCTGCCTGGAAAATACACTAAAGATCGAATTGAACAGAACCTACCCCAGTATGACACAGAATGCAAAAGCTATGCAGAAGGACTGGCCCGGCTTCCTAAAATGCAACTGAAGCCTGGCACTGAGATTAGATTCACAGAAATACCTAAACAAATGTATCCTGAAGGTGCCACACCTGAGGAAGTTACCAGGCATAGCATGGATCTCAGCTATGCTCTAGAAACAGTGATTAATAAACACTATGCTAGCAATTCCCAGGATGTGCTTGGTAAGTAGATATGCCTACTCAGAGGCTAATTTTTTTCTCAAAGCATAATGTCTACATTGTTTTTTGACATCAGTGCATGTATTATACTTTTGATACTCCCCAGGAATACTTTGTAACTTTCATAAACATACCTTTACAAATTAGTGTTTTGGCAAAGCAAGTGAAGCAATGCAAGTAGTGAGGGTAGAAACTTTGTTGACCATTTTTGTATTTTGGGATATGATTACCTTAGCAATCAGGTGAAATTTTAAATTTTATGGATTTTAAGCCAGTCCACAAGATCAAATATCATGGCTGTCATGGTAAATTGCCCCCCAGATTTGAAAATGTGTACCTACTATTAAATAACTAAGTTTGAGCAATCAAGATATGAAATGAATTAAAGCAGTCAAAACATTCTCATGTGCAGTATTAGTGACCCCTTGTGGAAAATCTAAAACAACACAACATTCAGCATGTAATGACAATCCTCTGGCATTCTTTCATAGCTGTACTATACTGCTTATCAACATTCTTCTGCAGCAAGTTCTCACTCTTGAAGATTAAGGAAAGTTATGGTCATGCTCAAATACCTATTTTAAGAACGTTGACTTGTATAATATCCTGTAAGTGAAACAATAACAGCGAAAGCAAACTGGAATCATTATGGCCCCCTCAAGATTATTTGGTAGAAATAAAGTGACTCTGTAGTCCTTACTAATTTATATTAAAGTAAAACATTTGTGATATAAAATTCATTTAATCTGGTTCTACAATTAATTATATTTTTGCTTATTCCGAGTTTAACCTGATTCTTTGCTGATTTACCTACATTATATACCTGCCTTCACAAAATTACTTTTCATGATCCAGTATATTTTGCCCTTTGATGAGAAGACTACCCAGCTATACCCATTCTCTGAGCAGTGAAAGGTAAGAAACAGCAGACATATCTCCTGTTTCTTATCTTCTGCATAAAACTCTGAGAAATTCCTGTCCTTCCCTCTAGTATCCTGCTCTCCCAGAATTCTTGAGAAAAGAGGGCAGCAGAGTAAATGATTCATATTTGTGGAACCCCGCCTATATGTTTAAAATGCTTTTATATGCTTCCAAACATTAGGAAGAAGTCAAAGAAGAAATCGAAGCCAACCACAGTCAGTGGTACAAATTCTAAAAAACTTTTGGTATATAATTACAGTATAAACAGAATCATATTGAAGGGCAGTAACAATTGTACTCTTACAATAGTGGTGGTCATTTTGCCCAAGATAGTGCTGCTTTGCTGCCCACCACACCTAACATATAGTAGAGTAATAAAACATATAACACACATAACCGGATTATAGCAGCACTCCTTATATGACCTCCAGTGCTTCCCTGAATAGGCAGGACCCAATCATTGGTTTGCTTTTTGGAGTTGGAAAGCAAGCTAGTTGCTTTAAACTTTGTATAAAGCCTGGAGCAGCTCTCAGGCCAGCAGAGGCTTTGTGTTAGGTATGTGCAAAATGTTCAGTATACTGGGGAACCTCGGAAAGTTCCATTCTTCCTTAGCACCATGGTGATCTGACTGCTGGTCTACTCCCAGAATAGCCACATCAGCGTGGCCCAGCAGAAGAAAGGAATGTTCTCTGGAATGGAGTGTTTTGTATATCTTTATATAGGCAGCATCAGGTGCGTCAGTGCAATTTTCCTCCTAGCTTGTCTAGAAGGCAGCAGTGCAGCACGATGCAGGAAAGAAACTGCTTCACAGTTTGTAACCTCCACTGTGTCAAATGTACCCCACCAACTTTATATTGTGACCCGTGGAAGTGTTGATTTCCTTCTTGTTATTTACATTCGTTAGGATAAGGACAAAACGGAACCCATGGATCGTTATACTTGCCTGTAGAGCGGTATTCACAGATACCTTATGCTATAAAGAAATATGCAGACCCTCACAGCATTGTTCAGATATGCTACAAATACATTTCTCCCTAAATGAGTCTATACTATGCCATTCTCTTTTATTTTTGCTGTTTTTAATGCCACTTCATTCTCCAGAGGAATGAACATACGTCTGAGGATACGTCACTTTGTGGAACGGTATCTCTATGTGGGTAAAACTCTGTGCACTTTGGAAGAGTTGATAAACTGAGTGGGAGACAAATGGATTTTGAATCTGAGAGAGAGATCTGAGAATCTGAATGAGTTGTGTTCATTTATTGCTAGATGGAGTTATACTCCTAAAGAAAAATCATTCATAGTTTGAGATATCCCTACATTCATGTTTTTCCCTGGAAGTGTATATTATTCTATGTCTTTGAGTTTACACTGATACACCAGCTCGAACTTCTAGCTGTACAAAAGTAATGCGCTTGTGATAATTAGAGGTCAGACAAATACTGTGTGCTATTTGGAAGGTGCTGTTACTTCAGAACACTTGATTACCAAGTGGTTCTCTGTTTTACACTAGTATGTGCCTAAGCTATGCAATTTTGCTAGTTCCCAATCTAGTTCTAGATCTCAGTCCAGAGTGATGGGTTTTTTTTGTTTGTTTTTGGTGCCTTCAAGTCACTGTTGACTCCTGACCACTGCCTGGAAAAGCCCCTGCAGTTTTCTTGACAAGATTTTGGATGTGGTTTGCCATTGCTTTCTTCCTAGGGCTGGGAGAAAATGACTGGCCCAAGGTCATCAGCTGGCTTTGTGCTTAAGGCGATCTCTTAGTATCCAGCCTGGTTTCTTAACCACTGCACCAAACTGGCTCTAAATGATGGTTAGGAAATGATATAAAATACTTAATATGTTAAATAAATAAAGCAACCATGTAACCAGGATTAAAGCTAAAGTTCTGTATTTCTTCCATTTTCTTGGTGGGATCTTTCTAGGGGAGCTACAATTTGCCTTCATCTGCTTCCTGATTGGGAATGTATATGATGCGTTTGAGCACTGGAAAAAACTCCTGAATCTATTGTGCAGGTCAGAGGATGCCATAGTGAAACATCAAGCCTTGTTCAGCAATCTCATTTCTGTCCTGTATCATCAGCTCAGTGAAATCCCAGCTGATTTCTTTGTGGACATAGTCTCCCAAGACAACTTTTTAACAAACACTTTGCAGGTAAGAGAATTTCATGTTGTATAGTTTGGGCAGCAGCAGCGTGGAGAATATGCCCAGTAATCATTGGATATGTACCACATTTATCTGAAAGTAAAGGGAAAAAAAGTAAGGAGACCGTCCTGTTTTAAAAGTGAATTATTAGAAGAAAAATATTTTCTTTTAGATACAGTAAAATAAACCATTGGGTTGCATAATAACTCTTGTAATGTATAAATACTTGGCTTTCACGAAAAATGTTTTAAAAAGTTTCTTTAAAGCAAAATCAAACTTCATGTAAAATTACTCCAAGCAAAATAAAATTAAAAATTTAATTTTGAAATAGAATTAGATGTAATGTTGTTCTTGGGTTATCCCCAATATAGATGGTCCTGCATCAAATTTACTCTCCCCTTCTTATTTTGTTGTTAGTAGTCATTCGCTCTCCCCTTATTATTTGAAATAACTGATATGTTTGTCACATCTGACAGTAACAGATTGCAGTTGTGTCTAGTTTTGTCCTTAACGGTAGACTCTGTTAAAACAGCAATTCAATTAGAAGCACTGGTGGGTTTCTGAGTCTCACTTACCATTTTCATTCCTTGCTGAAAAGTTTAGATATGCTCCTATATGGATGAATAATCTGTGCTATAGGACATTCCTCCCCAGTTCTCAAGATATCTGGACTTCAGTTCACAGAATTTATCAACTAACATGGATATTGTTGAACGTTCTGGAATTTAGTCCATACATCTGGAGGGCACTCAGGTTGGGGAAGGCTGCCATAAGACTCTTTAGTAACTATGCCATTACCATTTATATCATAAAATAGATACAGATTTAATGGACATTAGAACAAGATTCATAGTTTTTTTTTCCTATCCCATATTATCAAAACAATATGAAACACTCTGCATGGAGGTTTTTTGATGATTTTAAAATTTGCTACGTTTTATATTGATACAATTGCTTGTGAGAATGTGAGTTTGCCAGCAGCCTTGAGCAAGCTAAAATTTCTTCTCTGAGGCATTTTTTCTAATGCCTACCTAGCCTTTGCTTAAACGTCTTCATAAAGGAAATTAATTATTCCTTTGCTTTCTGCATGTTGTCCTGACACTCTTTTTATTCATATTTGTAGGATAGTTTCTCAGAGCAGTAAAAAATTAGAAGGAAGATGAACTAAGTTTCTACATGAGTGTTACCTTTGTCTGTAAAAATTAACTTGGAATAAAGTTTGATATTATGCAGTTTTTCAGTAAACCTGAATCTAGATGTACAGGTAGTCCCCAGTTTAAGAATGAGTTCCATTCCCAAGATGTGTCCGTAAGTCAAATTTGCATGTAAGCCAGAACAGTATTGCTGTATAATACTGTATAAGTAGTATTGTGTAATTAACTTGAACCATTGTGTATTTAACTCGAATTTTGCTACCATAGGCTCCGTTCTTAACTATGGGTCATCCTTAAACCAGGTATTCTTAACCTGGGGACTACCTGTATATGCATTCTGCTTTTCCCTGTGAATGCATAAGCATAGTTAATTTTGTCAACTTCCAACATGTCTCAGTCAGGGAGTTTCTGGTCATTCAGGCCTAATTCTTTTCAAGGGTAGACAGTGGGAAGGAAAGGAACAGAAAGTCCTCATGCATGCAGAGAACCTAACAGTATTTTGAATCCCAACCATGGATAGCTTTTTGTACATTCTGGACACTGCTACAGCAGTCTTCTTAACAAATTGAAATTCAGTGAAGCTGCATAAATATAGATTGTTTATTACATCATTGAAGCCAAACAATGTTTTTTACTAAACAGATGAAGAAGGTATTTTTTAGCTCTTTTATGACTGTTATAAGAAAGAACTTTTGACAGCAGATGGCAATTAACAGATTTCAAGTAAGCTGTTAGTTAAGTGTATATCTGTTTCATTCACCTATTTCCTGTATCATGTCTAATGAAAAGCTTTTGGAAACTCATTGGTCTGCAACTGCTTATTCACCTAAGTAAACTTATTGCTGTAGGAGAGAGGGAGGTTGAAATATTTTTGTTTTCTTATTTTTCAGCTATTGGCTAGTCCTTTTTAATATAAAGTTTTTTCCTCCACCTTCTCTTAGAATAAGGGTTCTTTTGCTCCACTAAAGAGGCATGAAGAGATTCCAAGAGAGGGCTCAAGGATCTGAAATGTTTAGAAAAGTTATTAAAGTGAAATACAGGTAGTCCTTGCTTAATGACCATTCATTTAGCGACCATTCGAAGTTACAATGGCTCTAAAAGTGACTTATGACCAATGCCCGAAGTTACAACCATCGCAGCACCCCTGCAGTCACATGATCATGATCTGGGCACTTGGCAACTAGCTCGCACTTATGACAGTTACAGCGTCCCAGGGTCATATGATCGCCATTTGCAACCTTCCCAGTGGGCTTCCAGCAAGCAAAAACAATGGGGAACCACATGATTCACTTAATGACCATGTGATTTGCTTAACGACCATGTGGCTCACTTAACAACCATGGTGATTTGCTTAATGACTGCCACAAAAAGGTCGTAAAATTGGGTCCAGTCACATGATGATCCACTTAATGACCGCATCGCTTAGTGACCTGAACTGCAGTCTCAATTGTGTCGTTAAGCAAGGACTGCCTGTATTTCAAATGAAGATTGGAAAAATTGGTGGAGGTGGGCAAGTTAATGGGAAGGGGAGAGTGAAACACTGCAGACATTGGCAGGTGGGCAATGGGAAGTTTTGTATGGCCGGCCTGATAGGAAGAAAGGTGCTCTGAAGATTGGCAGGTCAGCAGTGAGGATTGGTGGCAGATATTTAGTGTGCAGGGGCCAAGGGGCTGATGTGTACTTTTATGCATGTGCAAAATGGCAGATGGTTTTAATAGACATTCAGGTGAGATGTGAATGTTTCAAAAGTAAAACAGGAGGGTATGATTCCAGAAGTTTGGGAATCCTTGTTTGGAATCATTCTTCTTTGCTTGAGCCTACAATACAACTATCTTTGATTTTAACTATCAGTCTGTTGCCTTGGAAATCAATTATATTTAACAAATTTATAACAGTATATAGGTAGTCCTTCGGGTTCAAATAAGACATGCTGTTGTGCAGTTCATCTGTGGACATGGAGATGGCTCTGCAGTGCTCCACTGCCTGGAAGCGCAGAGTCTAGCACAAGGGGGGAACTGGAAGGCCATTGTTGTAACAATTGTGGGTATTGTTCTGTGACATTGCTCATGGGTTTCTATCAGTTTTTGGTGGTGCCTGTCTTCAAAGCCGGTGGAGGCTTCATAGCACAAGGTTTGCCAGTAGGTTCTCTTAGCAGCCGCAGTTTCTAGTTCTCTGGGCTGGATGTCACAGTGGTGTAAGGTTTCCTTCACAGTGTCTTTGTAGCATTTGAATGGACAACCTCAAGGTCTCTTCCCAGTCTCCAGTACACTGTAGAGCAACTGGTGAGGCATACAGTGGTTGTCCATTCTGATGACATGTCCCACCCACCACATCTGGGCTTTGATAATCAAGGACTCAATGCTGGTGGACTTCATAGGATCCAAGACCTCCAGGTTGGAGACACAGTCGTGCCAACAAAGGTCAAGGGTGGAGTGGAGAACAGGCACGTGAAATTTCTCCGGTTGTTTGATGTGCTTCGGTACAGAGTCCAGGACTCACATCCATAAAGAAGAGAAGGGATAATCACAGCTCTGTAGACTTTCAGCTTTGTGGAGATATGGACGTTGTGTTGATTGAGCACTCTAGTATGCAGGCAACCCAGAGCCTGTCTGGCCTTGCTGATCCTGGAGTCAATTTCTTTGTCCAAAGACCCGTTGCTGGAGATGGCGCTTCTCAAGTATTTGAAACTGTTTACATTTGTCAGCTGGGTGTCATCAATAGCGATTTTTGGTCCTACGGGGTTGATATTTGGCACAGGCTGGTAAAATACTTCAGTCTTGTTCAGACTGATAGTCAGGCTGAAGAGCATAGCAGCATCTGAGAATTTGTTCAGCATCAACTGTAGATCACTGTCTTTGTGTGCCAGAAGCACACAGTCATCAGCAAAGAGGTTTCTTGAATGACTGTACAGAGGCACTTCGTCCCAGTGTTCAAGCAGCGAAGGTCAAAGAAAGAGCTGTCCAATCAGTATCTGATGTATACTCCCTCATTTAGACAGCATGTGACAACATGCAAGCAAAGAACAGATTGAACAAGACTGGGGCTAGCACACAACCCTGCTTCACCCCACTGGAAATGGCAAATGCAGCTGACATATCACCATTGTACAGGACCTGTCCTGTCATTCCATGGAGTAGCTGAATCAACTTCACGAATTTCCTCAGGCATCCATAACATCTCAGGATGATCCAGAGAGTTCCCTGTTACAGTGTCAAATGCCTTTGTCAGGTCAGTGAAGACAGAGTAAAGAGGTTCGTTCTGCTCGATGCACTTTTCCTGGACTTGCCTCATGGCAAATATCATGTGTGCTGTACTCCGTTCTGGCGGAAAGCCACACTGTGCCCATGGGAGTTTCCTTTCTGAGACAGTGACAAGTCTGTTCAAGAGAATCCGGACAAAAATCTTGCCTGCAACAGACAGTAGTGGGATACTCCTGTAGTTTCCACAGTCTGATTTGCTTCTGTTATTTTTATAGAAAGCCACGATGAGGGCATCATGGAAGTCGTCAGGCATCTCCTCAGTGAATCAGATGTCTTCCAAGATGTCTTGGAACACCTGTAAGGCATTTGGGTCTAGTGCTTTGTAGATTTCAGCAGGAATGCCATCCTGCTCACTTGCTTTATTTGAGTTCATCTGTGAGATTGCTTTCTTGATCTCATCAGTAGAGGGAGGCAGGTCTAGGGTGTCCAAGATTGGCAGCTGAGGAATCTGCTGTAAGACATCAGGATCAACTGTGGACAGCCTATTGAATAGGTTGGAAAAATGTTCAGCCCAGCGGTTTTTCATTCCTTTCTGGTCTTTGATCAGGCTTGGCCCGTCAGATTACAGCAAGGGGGAGCATCCTGATTTAGAAGGACCATAGACTGACTTTATGGCACTGAAGAACTCTCTGGTGGCGTGCATGTCTACAAAGCATTCCACCTGCTCAGCCTTTCTCTGCCACCACTTGTCCTGCATTTCTCATAGTTCCGCCTGTACTTTGGACTGCAGGTGTTTAAACTTGTCTTTCTTTGAGACAGATTATGGATCATTATGCCAATCTGCATAGGCCTTGTTCTTGACCTGGAGAGCTGCTGAAATGGTCTCGTGGTTTTCATCAAAACATTCTTGATGTGCCTGGGTTTTCAGTCTGAGTACAATTGTTGCAGTCTATGTGATGGCATCTTTAAACTGTGTTTCTACACAGTTCCTACAAGTGGTAAAATTGCCAGAGAGTTTTTCATTAAGTACATTTTGAAAATGTTGGACTTGGGCTGGGTCTTGCAGTCTGCCGATGTTGAGTGACATTCTGACAGTCCTTCGTTGCTTACGATGTAAAGGGGCTATGTGCAGGTTGAGGACTGACCAGACCAGCCTGCGATCTGTCTAGCATTCAGCACTTTGCATGGCCTGGGTGATGGTGGCAACTTTAAGGTCATGCTGATGTACTATGACATAGTCAGGTATGTGCCAGGTTGTTTTGCACTCATTTGCAAGTCTGAACATTGTGTTAGTGATGCACAAGTTGTGCTCAGCACACTTCCTCAGAAACAGCAGCCTGTTAACTATTTAGCTTCCCCACCCCATGCCTTCCAAGGACTCAGTTCCAGTTGTCACTGTCTGTTGCCACCCTAGCATTCCAGTCACCACGTGTGACGAGTTTGTCACTGGTGGGGGTTGTTCAAATAATCTGGTCCAGGTCCTTGTATAAATCTTCCTTGTCTTCGTCTGGACTCATGAGAGTTGGTGCATAGAAGCTGACAGTGGTGATGTACCGGGACTTCCTAAGAGAAAAGTGGTACTTCATAATATGTTCATTTATTCCAGTGGATAGAGTAGAGATGTTCTTAATCAGAGCAGTTTTGATTGCAAAACCTGCTCCATGAATCCTGTGGTTTCCCTTTCCAAAAGAACATGTATATACTTGCTGCTTCCTATAATGAACCCTCGTCTGCAAGCCTGGTCTCACTGAGTTCAGCATTGTCAAATGCTATAATGGTGAGGGTCAGCTGCTATGAATGCTGTTCATCTTTCAGGCTTTGAAACCTTGTCTCTATCCAGCAAGGTGCGGATGTTCCAGGCTCTGAAGATGAGTTTTCTTTGATTTGTTATTCTTGATACTCAACCACTAAGGAGATGATCTGCCAGCTGTGGTTAGCTAGCCAGATATTGTGGGGGAGGCAATGTTTAAGGTACCTTTTCTTCCTCATGTGATGGTGGACAGTGGTATCCTAGAAGGGCTGCCCAGTCACCCTAGATGCTACCGAACATCTCTGCTGCCCTGGGTATTATGATGAACAACCACTGGTCCAAGGACCGCCCACATGCAGGTTTGTGACTACAACTGCCGGTGGTCATTTCCACCTGTTGCTTTGCCACTCTCTCATTGCCGCAGGGCTCAATGAATTAGGTTTGGACTGTGATGATTTGCAGGCGAGTTGTAGATGAAGATGAATTGCACAACAGAAACCTATACGTGATGGAGTTTTAAGTGAAGCAACCATTGCACAGGGGCAGTCCATTATCTCAGCATAACAGGCCTTAATCCAGTGGAATGGAGAACCATTACAGCTGGAAACCTCTCCTGCTGCATTGGATGTCTAAAGATGTCTTAGTGTCTTGTCGTGCTCTTAGTGCTCCACAATGCTTGCTGGGCCTGCCTTCTTGACAGTTGAACTGTTGATCAATCTCCTCTGCTTAATCTGCCAGGGCCAAACTTCATACGCTGGGATGACAAATCACCTATCTCACTGAGTCGAAGACTCATGGGTTACCCTCACTTGGTTTGGCCTGTCTGCTGAGATGGTTTACCAGGGTGTGGCCGCTGCATGTTTTGCAGCTACTTGGAGCCACAGGTGAATGCTGAATGCCAGGTGGGGACCAAAGGTGAACGGGCAGCCCTAAAAAGGGCATGGCAGGCCCCTCCACCAGAGGTGTTACCCCTCCTTGGGCACACCATACACCCATATTAGAACAGTACATACATATTAGAACAGTAGCAAAGAGAAATTAGGAGATTGAAATTTTAAAATCCAGTGATGGGTCAAAAATACCAGAAGAAGGTGGCTATCCTGTAAATAAAAAGTTAATGGATTTGTGTAAAAAATGTCTAAATTCCCTTACAAAGGAAGTAGCTTCTAAAGATACAATCTTAATATAATTTGAATAATATGAATAATGTTTCCCTCTCATCTTCTTTAATGAAGGAAGAACAGAAAATGGTCAGATCTGGCTGGGAGCTTCAGAGCAAAAAAACAAAAAAACAGAATTTTTTCTCCCAATGCAGTGCTCTGGGAGAAGCAATTGAGCAGTGGCGTAGAATGCTGCTGAACTGCTTCATTCTGACCCTATAGCCCAGAGCAGAACTGCTATTAGAGTTGGAAATAATTCCAGAAGCCATGCTTTGCATGCATTCCCTATATGGTTCTCTACATCCAATCTGTTCTGAATGCCCTCTTAATCATATCTGTTCCTTTTTGTCTTTGACTATATTCTTTGCAATTCTTTTTTCTCATATCCACATTATACCATATCTTTCTGTTATCCTCACTTTTGTAGCATTCTCTTACAGGTAGTTCTCACTTTACAGCCATTCATTCAGCAATCATTCAAAATTACAACGGTGCTGAATGAGGGGGACTTACGACTGGTTTTTGAAGTTGTGGCCATTGCAGCATCCCCACAGTCATGTGATTGCCATTCAGGCACTTGGCAACTGGCTCACAATTACGATGGTTGCAGCATCTCGCAGTCATGTGATCGCAATTTGCAACCTTCCCTGCTGGCTTCCCACAAGTAAAGTCAATGGGGAAGCCGGCAGGAGGTCGCAAGTCACTCCCACACCCACCACTTTTTCACCCTCCTGCCCACACTCCATAGCACCCCTCCTCACAGCACCCTTCCACACCTGTAGCTCTCACCTGCTGGCTTGCTTGCCTGGATTCCCACCTTCCCACCAGTCCTCATTTATTGACTCACATGGTCCTTCCTTAATGACAGCAACATGGATTGCCGTCACTAAGCAATGCAGTCATGTGATGTCACGCTTTACGACTGCATTGTTTAGCGATGGAAATTCAGGTCCTAATTGCCGATACAACCTGAGGACTACCTATATGTAACTTTTTCTCATCCACAACTTGTTTCACTCACTGCTCCATCAGGCATTCTGTTTAATGTTTCCTGTAAGCATAGCTCCACATAATTCAGTGGCACTGTAACATAATTATTTTCATTCTGTTCCAAGTAGTTTCCGTATTTCCTCTCATTATGTCTACTTTCCATTCATTCTGTTGGGAAATTAATACTTTTTCATACAGGGCTTGTACTTTCTCTTCCTCTCGTGTTTTTTACTTTTCTCCTTTTATCACATATCTACTTTTTTTCCAAAGATTCATATTGATGCTCACAAGAAATCTTATGTTCCATATGCAGAATATCTCATTTCCCATGTATCTTTCATTAGTTCTTTTGGTCTTTCATCATAATCACTCCAATCATGTTTTTTGTTTAATTGCTTTTATATCAACAGATTTATGCCTAAAACAGACCTTTTCCTAAACATACACTTCCCATATAGTCATACCATTCTCATTCACCCAGTCACTTTTTCTGAACTCTCTTGTCTTGTTCATGCCACTTAATAGAATTTTTTTTCTTTGAACTGCATTTATTGTAAATGTTGCACATTTTCCTCCAAACTAATCTCTGGTTATTCTATTATTACTATTCAGTAGAGCATAACATATCTATTTGGGGTTTCATAGCAGCTATGACAATCTAGATGACACAAATTCATATTTTTAGACATATGCTAGATCCTTTCATTCATAATCAAGTCTACACCTTGAATTCCCTACATGCATTCATCAATTCCACTTCACATGGGCAGGCCACTTCCGTTCAGACCTATTACACTTTTTTCTTTATTATTTTATTTCACAGACAATATATTCTTTTCTTTTTCAATGAAAGTTTATACATTTTAGCAATCACATGTTCATCATTTGTACACAATTCTATTTCAATACCATAAACTACTTTAAATCTTTCTGATAACTGTAAATAAAAAAACCCATTGGCAACTATATTCTCTGCCACCAGTTCTTCTCTTGATTTTATTTTACATTCCTTTTGACAAAATTCTGGTTTCTGACGATAAGTTAGCCATTTGTGTTTGCCTATTATTTCTCATCTATAAAATGCTTCTTGTGCTGAGAGCCATAGAGGTGTTTTGGATACAACCTGGATTTGTATCTATTCCATATTCTCAATATGGCATGTCTAGCATAATGATTTTTAAAATCCATATTAACCTTGACTTTGTTGTATCACAAATATTCATGCCATCCAAATCTTAGGTCATGTCCTTCTAACTCCAAAAGCCTTCTGTTTCTCAGTAGCACTCATTCTTTCATCCAAATGAAGCAGCAAGCTGCATAATACAATTTCAAATCAGATAAACCCCAGTCCTCCTTTTTCCTTTGCATCTTGTAACATCTTACATTTAACTCCTGGTTTTTTCCCTTGCTGCACAAACCTAGATACATCCTTTTGCCACTGTTTAAATGGTGTATCAGTTGTCAAAACAGGTATTGTCTGAAACAAAAACATGTCATCACTGGGGAGAATTTTGTGATAAAAATGAATGCCTTGCCTACAATATACCTTTTTTTCTTTCTTTCCTTGCATGCATTAATACAATGCTCTTTACCATTTATTTCTTTTACTTTCCAAGTTGCAGTTGCCATGGCCAGGGCCCATAGATATTGATCTCCACTGGCCACCATGGCTTTAGTCAGTTGAGGTTTTTGTATTATACTCTTTAGTAGGATAGAAAAGATGTACACTAGATTACCAGCTTTAGTCGAATCTATGCCACATACAGCATTGCCTGTGAATGGTAAATACAATACTGGTCAGTTTGGGCACATTTTAGGAAGTATGCCACAAACAAAACCTGGTTTTTCCCAAGAACAGTCACATTATTATGTACAAACTAGGACCTCTGTAGAGATTCTATGACTGTTCAAAGTTACAATGCTGAATGAAGGGGACTTACAGTGGGTCCTCAGAGTTCCGGCCATTGCAGCATCCCTGCTGTCACTTGATCGTGATCTGGGAGCCCGGCTCATGATTACCAGCAGGAAATCAGAAGTCACAATCATGTGAGGTGCTCACTTAATGACCTGTGTGTTCCTCATTTAATGAGGGCAACCGGGACTGCCAGAATCGCTGTTGCTAAGCAACTCAGTCACATGACATTGTGTTTTATGACTGCATTGCTCAGTGATGGAGTTCCTGGTCCCAGTTGCTGTTGTAATCCAAGGATTACCTGTAATTATTTCAGATTAGTTTTGGAAGTAACAACAGAAGTTGTTAAAATTAACATGATTTAAAGTTTTAATTTTAGCACACTTTATTTCTAAAATGTGTAGGCTATGTTTCAAAATAATAATAATAACTTACTAAATTTATATGCTGCCCAATTCCCAGTGACTCTGGGCGGTTTATATTTGTTAAAACATTTAAAAACAAAGAACAGCACAAAAAACACAAAAACAGCACAAGACAAAAGAACAACAATGGCAATAAATAAATGAACCCAGAGGGGAACAGAAAGGAAGAAAGGGGCATCAATCATCCTCTCCAAAGACCTGGGTGAAAAACAGATTTCCCAGAGTGCCTTACAATGCATTATAATCAGAGGTAAAACTTTTGAATAATATTTAAAATACATAATAACATAAACAGTAAAACAGCAGTCAGAGAAGTTAAATGTTTTTATGTTGTGTATTCATTGAAAATTAACATATAAATAATATACCCAGCTATTTAA
The DNA here is from genome assembly GCA_030867105.1 of Liasis olivaceus. Classification (NCBI taxonomy): domain Eukaryota; kingdom Metazoa; phylum Chordata; class Lepidosauria; order Squamata; family Pythonidae; genus Liasis; species Liasis olivaceus. The sequence goes on along the minus strand of CM061350.1, from coordinate 176,049,301 downwards.
AAATTGTTAGGGAGAAATGTATGTCTTTCTTGTGTTGATGGCATTCCTTATTTTGAATATTATTCAATTATTATTGTATGGGTGAAACAGAACTTAATTTCCCTCATTTTTTGCATTCCAGAAATTCAGTCTTTTGTTCTGATTTTGTTGTTGTTGAAGTCTTCCAGGAAGTTGTTTGAATTGGAGTTGAAACAATATAATATAGTGGGAGAGGTGTGATTGACTTAATGATGCAGAAAGAAAATGGGAGGTGGGTAGAAATGGATATCTTTGGGAGAATGATTGCAGAAAATCTCTAAAATATTAAAGGTACTGGAAAGTCCAAGATCAGATGATCAGGTGCATTATTTGAACAAAAAATTCCAATCCATATTATTTTATTTATTTAACTTGTATACCACTAATTCCCATATGATTATTATTATATATATAATAAAATATTTGAGAGAATAAAATGTCTTTTCAGACAGCAATGTAGGCATCAGGCATGGTTCACTGGAGTAGGCATTCCAGAGTCAAAGGTTTACCACTAAAATGGCTTACCTGCAGATAGTCATTTCGTGGAGGAGACCTTCTGAAGTATGGGTTGGAACATATGGGAAGAGGCATTTCTTCTGATACTATGATCCCAACTCAGAATACTTCTGAGTTTTATGTCCAATATTTATTATTAAAAGTAACCGGCATAACTTAGCAGTTTCTTTTGAAGTCTTTACTTATTCAACTTTTGAGCTTTATTTTATCTAGATTACTGGTGTTTCTCATTTAGTGACTGCCTCATTTAGTGACCTTTTGCAGTTACAGCGGTGATGAAAAAGTAACTTTATGACCAATCCTTGTATTTACAACCTTTGTGGGTCTGTAAAGCAAAGGAAAACTGAAGTAAGGTCATAAGAACAGTTGCAGCTTCACTTAGAAACCGCTTCGCTTAAAAACCAAATTGCTGGTTCTAATTGTGGTCACTAAGCAAGGACTAGCTGTGCTGAGTACAGTCTCAGAATTTAAGAGATGTGGTAGATATTTCAGGGCAGGGAGAGGTATAATCAAGGTAGGATTTGAACTTTTTGAGTTTTCTTCTTAGCATAAGAAGAATTTCCCCACTGTCTCCATATTTTAACATTCTGAAAAAAGAAAAAGGGTATAGCAGTAACTCAGTTTGCTTAATTCCACAATAGTTCCTAGGCTAATACTTCGCTGATGCAGGGTGAAGTATCTTAATCTAGATAAGAAGCTGCTTCTGCTCGTACAACCTAAACAGTGGCCAAATCAAAAGTTATTTTTATCAGAAGTGTTCAAATATCTTAATAATGGGATTCTCTTGTGATAATCTCTGCATCCATGAAGATTGCTGTTGAATAAATCATTATGAGTAATTTCTTTAGAGACCATGGCTTCTATATCAATGATAAGTAAAGGAAGAGAAACTAAAAGCTTCCCCCCAAGCAAACTGATACAAAATAAAAACTTGGGAGAAAGTGCCATTTTTGTGAAATCAGCCATGATTTTGGTTTCAGTATTTAGCTCAGACTGAAGATTTCTAATAAGTACTCTGTTTTAGTTCCCTGTTCTTTGGGTTCATAATGTTTGTAAGTAAAACAAAATATCTGTAAGTCTGAAGCCTGTTCATCTATTCTAAAGTGTTGTATTAATTGATATGTTATGTGTTTTTAGGTGTTCTTCTCTTACACTTCTAGCCCAGCTGTTGATAGAACTCTGAGGAAGAAGGCAGAAAGATTTAAAGCCCATTTAACCAAGAAATTCAAGTGGGACTTTGAGACTGAACCCGAAGACTGTGCCCCCATAGTTGTAGAACTACCAGAAGGAACATTTGTGGACTGAATTTGAATTCTCCTCTTTCTCTTTTTTTTAAATGTTACTATAATTTTCCCAGTTAGACATTCAGCTATGAAACCTATTCATCATATTTTGCTTCTTCCTTTTGTACAAACAGAACTGTGAGATCAAGTAGTGTACAAGCATTTTTTCCTTGTAGAAAAAGTGGACAAGATTTTACCTAGACTATCCTCCAGATGAACTTATTCTCACTTGGTTCTTGTGTCATGAATATTGAACAAAATTGGGTTTATTTCACTGCAAACATGCATAATGTGTTTTGAACAATATTAAACAAAGAAATCTCAAACACTGCTGTTTGAGTTAGTCCAAAAATAATTGTCTTCATTAATTTTATTTTGTTGTGTAACTTTAGGATGGCAAACAGAGAATTCTTCCCATTCCATCAGTTTTAGTTCATCTACTACTAGCTTTTCCTACCTTTTTAGAGCAATAGAAATGCAAAGCGAGCTAATGTGAACTGAAAGAGAAATTTTGTGTTTTAACTTTGATGGTATCCTGTCTAAGCTGTTATTAGAAAGCTACCCTGAATGTTCTCCCTTCTTTTTACTTATGTCCTCTCAGGACAGGCTGCTTTCTGCTGTTACTTCACGGGAATGAAAATGTTATAAAATAGCCTGGAGCAAGCATAGGACCTGTTATCTTTTAATGTTTTCTCTGGGGTGTAGGATGCTGTTAAATTTTTCAAACATCCCCTACTATGTGAAGATTTAGCTTGCTCATTTCTTTTCAGGCTATAAGACTCCTTCAAGCGTTGGTATGTGTATATAACAAAATCACTTGCATTACTGTTCCACACAATAAAACTGCCGGTGTTGGTTTTGCCTATGCATTCTCCCCAATGTCTTTTGTTTATGAAATTTCCAAAGGTGTGTGCTTAGTCATTACTGATACTGCTATGACTGGGTAAAATACTGTTGATCATTCTTGCAACTTTAAAGTGTCTCTTTCCTATTTGAAGGCAACTAGCATTTGAGTACTATAACTTAATCCAAATTTCATTGGACACTTCCAGAAAGCCAATGGCCTTGCCCTGCTTAACTCTCTGTAGCAGTTTTGTGGCCCTGCTTTGCTCTGCCTTCTCATTGAGCTAGCTGTGTGCTTTCCAGTTGGCCCTTAGGAGGGTGTTCTGCCCCAGTCCTCTTTCTTCGCAACCTGTTTAGATGTATGTATCTTAGGGTGGAAATTGCCAACAATATGATGAAAAAGAAATGAAATGCAGGCAATACTAAGATTATTATCTTATTGATGACATTCTCTCAGTAGAAAACCTCTTGGAGTGTAAGGCAATGATGAGTTAATTATTACATATACACACATACTATGAAAAGAACCCTGCCCCAATTTAAGGCAAACATAGAACTAAACTTCTTAAGGAATCTTAGTTGATTTGCTCCATTTCCTTCCTTCTCATTATTCAAAAATAGGAAATTCAAGGTGAGAGATAACATATCTAAGCAGTGGAAATATTCCCCATGATTCCCCCTCTTGTGCAGTTTTTTAAATATAACTACTTTTAATAATCTGATTTATGTCTCTGTTGTTTAGATGTTAATGCCAGGATGAAAAATTGCTTAGGGACCAAAGATTATGGAAGGAAATGAAGTATATATGAAAAGTATTTTTAACATAGAATAATTTTACAATTCTTTCCTACATGTTTTCCCATACATGCTCATGGAATAAAAATGTTACTTTTAAAATTGGTCATATCTTTCACATGTTAATCTTGCCTCCTTTATTAAAAAAAAAAAAAAGACATTTATTTTTCATTTAACTATCCTGTTATCCTATTACAGATAAATTTCAGGTGGTAATTTCTTGTACACAAAACCTTTTTTTTTTTTTTCAAAAATATGTGTTTTCTGAGTGACTGAGAAGGGGAAGAAGGAAAATAAATATTTAATATTGATTTGCCTTGTCCATTTTCAAATCAGTCTACTCTTTCTGACAAATACAGTTGGGTTTTACTATGTCACTTGTGTGAGGCTTCCTGCATGGTTTACACTTTCATTTTGACTACAGAAATCATGAATGATAGATTCAGATTGTACTAGATTTTCCACAATGTTGGAGTTTTGATTAAGGAGGACTCAGGGTGGTTTATTGTTCAGTCTGTTTCATAGAAGCATTGTGTATAATTTGATGTGAATACCAAGATAGTGAAGAAATGTAATTACTTAAAACCTGTTATTTCTAGATGCGTTGAGTCACAGTTCTCATCTTACCAGGAGAAGTGTAAACATCTGACATAACTCTGGTTAATCCTAACTCTTTTATTGTTATATTTGTTAACATTTCTTTTTTCAGCCATTTGGGCAATAAAATTAGCCTTTATTCTTTCCTATGTATTTTTAATTTGAAAAACATGTTTGAAGATACAACTCAAGATAATACCATGACACAAATAGATGGTGTTCATTCACTGTAGTAAAACTGACAACAAAATTAATCCATTTGGAAAGTTGTAAACTTTACTGAGCAATAAATACATGGAATGGATTAGCATGATATACCAAGCTACAAAACACCAAACCTAGTTCAGTGTATTGTACAAATGTATCTACTAGTTTTTTACCTGACTTTATTAATCATGTTGTGTAAACATACAGTGTTGCATAAGAGAATATAACTACTGAGGCCTCATTAATACTCACCAAAAGTCATATCAAATCTTTCTGGAATATTCTAAATAGGAATGTTTTGTGGTCATCCTGGTAAGTGAATACATTTAAATTCCCAAATGGAAGTCTGTTTATTTCTCTTCATGTCCCCACCAGGGACAATGTGATTAAGCACTTGCATAGATGATTTTGCATAAATATGAGCTGCAAAGACCGGCACCATGGTTCTGGAGCTTGCAAAAATAGGTCGCTTCACAGAGGTATTACTATTCAGGTACTAGGGCTAAGAAGGCTGGCTTCCCAGTGGAGTTTTCTCCAGCTTCTAGTGGCGTTCATCAACTTCAGCTTGAAGGACTTTGTGGTCCCCTGAGGGTTGGAAACAAAGAAGCTGTGCTTGAATGTGTCACTGACTTCTTCCAGCAAGCTGACTCGGTGGCTGACATCTCTCAAATTTCTGTAGTTAAGGAAGGGAAAAAGCAAAGATGCCTCAGATGGAGAGGTAATTTATAAATGCCCTCTAACTTTTGTCTGAATGTGACAGCTTTTTCAACAGGCCAATTTAAACACACATATTATTAAAAATAATTTTCCTGCAATTATTTTAAGCACTGAAGAACTGGCGATAGCTGGGTTTTGGTGGTGAGATTTTTTTTTTTTTTTTTTGGCAAGGGGGAATATGGAAATTAGAATTACTACTAGAATTTCAACCAATGCTCAAAAAATGTTCTAGTCTGAGATTAGGATTGAGGGTGGGGTTATATAAATAAAATAAATTGCATTCTATTGTTCAAAATTGTCACATAATCTCAGTGCCAAGTCTGACATCAAAATATGATTCTGTTGACCAGCAATCCATCAGCAGGAACCAGCTAGGATCCCAGTGGCACACTCTCTGATCTGAACAACTAGATTTCTGTGCCTGTTTTAATTATCCTGCAGTGCCATTCCTATTATCTTGCAGTGCCACTGAGGAAAAATCATTATCTATTCTTATAGCAACTTGTGGCTGAAACCTAACATATAATCCCAGTTTGAATTTGGTGGGGGTAGGAGTGTTCCAAGATTGTTGCATAATATCTAGCATTTAGTGAATTTTAAGATGAGCAAGTGCACCATTGGGAGACTTGAAAGAACAGTTTAGGGAGAGATTGTTTTGGAGAAAATTATGTGTCACAAATTCTGGTGGGGATTGCTGGTGGATTAGATGTCTCCAAAGGAATGGGGGTGACCTTGTAGCCAAGAACGCCAGTCAGAGGTGGGCGCTGGCTGGCAAAATCTCTCCAGATCAAAGAGAGATCATGAGATAAGCCCATCTGTACTCTGGACAGCTGCTCCTTGAGAGTGAGTTGCAGTTTTTGCACCTGGCTCCCAAGTTGAGCAGCTGGGAGTCCTGGGATTCCATTTTTGCTCACAACTACAGTGTAGCTTATAAAGACATTAAATGCTGCCATCCTCTTTTCTTAGCCACTTTTGGACTTAACTAACCTGCAGACAAAGAGAGTTTTCCTTTGCAGCAAGATGAAGTCCCCTCTTTGAGAATGTAACTTTTTTCCTGGATTACAAAAATAAAAACAGACTCTAAGATTTAAAGATTCAAGAATTTTTGGCAAAAAGCTTAACCAACAGATGATTTAAGAAAGTTTAAAAATGGACAAAGGCACAGTAACTTATTTTATTTTTACTATTTTTATTTTTGGTGAAAGTGCTTTTGTGTAAACTTGAATTAACCTAGACAAAGCACCAGACCTTCATGGGAATGCTTTCTGTTTACAACTAAAGCATGCAAGTAATTGATTGATTTTACAGAACAAAAGATAAGGTAATATGAGCCAGGCTTTGATACTTTGTTGCTATGGAGATGTGGAATGCGATGTGGTTTGGAACTGTGGAATGTGTCATCAGAGAGGAAAGTGTTAAAGACATAGAATGACATAGATGAAACAGAAGAAGGGGAAAAGGGGGGAAGTTTATTTCCTTCTGCCTGAGTTACTTCTACCTTTCCACTATAATATTAAAATGGCAATAATGAGAAAAGCCTCAGGAATGGAAGGAAGGAGGGGTTCATTATAGCAACCTGCAGAAAAGGGAATGACACCAGATTTAATTCAGAAAATACATAGTAAGTTAGAATCTTTGGATAATAAGTTGACAGCTTTTGAAAAAAGAATGGATGAAAAATTTGCAAAGATGAGAGAAGAGGTGAAAGAAGAAGTTAGGAAGTGGAAAGTTTGGTAAAGCAAATGTCTGGAGAAGTAAAACAGTTTAATGAGAAAGTGGAAATTTTAGTGAACAAGACAGAAGATATGGATAGAGAGTTAGAAAGGGAATTGGATAAATTGGCTTTATTGGAATTAAGAGAGAAGGAATTCTGCTTGAGATTTAGAGCAATTCCTGAGAGCTTAGATGAAGATATTAGAGAAAGGATTATTAAAGCTTTACCAAACTTTTTGGATTGGGAAGAGGAAGATACTGAGGCAGAGATTGATAAGGTTTATAGAATACATTCCAGATTTGCCAAAACAAGAAATGTCCTAAGGAATATTTTGGTGCATATTGTCAGGAAGAAAACAAGAGATCAAGTTTTGCAACAGCATTTTAATACAAGATTGAAAATGGATAATACAGGTATAATTGTTTTAAAAGAAATTCCTATTAGAATTTTATGCAAGAAAGAGAAATGAGTACTTTATTTATTTTTTTTACTGAAAGATTAAAACAAAAAAAATTTCATTTAGATGGAACAAACTGGATTTTTTTATTTATAATTTTTTACTTTCAGACAGCAGAGATTTTGACTGAATTCTGTTCAGAAGGCAAGAGAGTTTTTAGAAAGATTTAAGGATGATTTGGAAGAGACTCAAATGGAGGTATCAGAAGAGACACAAAAATCATAACAGATTCAACAAGAAGCTGAAAAGGAAGATACTGAATTAGGTGCTACAGGTATTGACTGTTTGGCTCAATCATGGATTAAAGGTGTTTAACATGGAATATAAATGGAGCAAATGCTCCTCAAGAGAGAAAGAAAATCATTATTTGAAAAAATTTAAACAATATGTTACTTGCCTACAAGAGACTCATATCAGAAGAAAGGATGCAAAATATTTGATTTATAAAACTTTGGCTGAAGAATTTATCTCAGCAGATACAAAGAAGGAAGGAAGGAAGGAAGGAAGGAAGGAAGGAAGGAAGGAAGGAAGGAAGGAAGGAAGGAAGGAAGGAAGGAGGGAGGGAGGGAGGGAGAGAGAAAGAGAGAAAGAGAAAGAGAAAGAGAAAGAGAAAGAGAAAGAGAAAGAGAAAGAAAGAAAGAAAGAAAGAAAGAAAGAAAGAGAAAAGAAAAAAGAAAAAAGAAAAAGAAAAAGAAAAAGAAATGGAGTTGTTTTGTATTGTTTTGTATATTAATCCCCAGCTAAAACCAGAACTTGTACTGACTAACAAGCATGGTAGATTTGTTAGGGTTGATGTTAATCTACATGGGACTAAGACGACGGTGCTGGGAATTTATGCCCCAAATTAGGATAAAGGGATATTTTACAAAAGACTTATGGAGAAGCTAATAGATTTTTCCTATGAAAATTGGTGTTTGATGGTAGACTGGAATGGAGTGATCTCCCTGCAATTGGATAGAATGTCTGCGAAAAATATTAAAATCACTCAAGGTAACTTACCATATTTTTTTTTTTGATCTGATAGACAATTTGGGATTGGTTGATATATGTACATAGAAAAATGGTTATTCAAGAGAATATTCTTATTTTTCAGGAAGACATAGATCTTTCTCATGGATATATAGTATATGATATGGATCTCAAAGGACTTGGCTACAAAGGTTTCCTAACTAGAGATATTACCAAAGTCTTTTTCAGATCATAATCCTGTGAGTTTTGTTTATAAAGGAAAACCTAGTTCTTTTAGATGGAGATTAAATGATATGCTGTTACAGAAAGAAGGAATAGTGGTGGATTGTACAAAGAAGTTAAAAGAATTTTTTGGAATTAATTTTAATAAAGACACTGACTTAAGAATGGTTTGGAATGCAAGTTAAGCTTTTATTAGAGGTCACTTGATAAAACATAATACTGAACTTAAGAAGAAGAGGCAAGAGAAAATGCAAAATGTTCTGGACGAGATAAAAAAGAAAGAAAAGGAGTTAAAGAAATTCCCAGGGAAGATAAGTATCTCTCAACAAATTAAGCTCTTATAGCAACTGTTAGCTATGTGTACAATCAGAGAAATGGAAATAAAAATGAACTATATAAAGCAAAAAAACAAAACAAAACATTGAATTTGCAAATAAACCTGGGAAATGGTTGGCATATAAATTGTGAAAAGAAAGAGAAAAGATTATATTGAAACTTTAGGAAGGAGATACTGTATTAATGGATAATGCAAAAAGTGTTTCATCAGTATTATTCCAATTTGTATAAAGGACAGGACATTTCTTTGGAGAAAATAGATGAGTATCTTAAAAAACAAAATTTACTGAAGGTTACAGAGGAACAAAGACAAATTATGAATGGACCTATAACAATAAGGGAAGTTTCAGAAGCTATAAAAAAGATAAAACCAGGAAAGGTGCCTGGACTTGACAGATTATCGGGTTTGTATTATAAATATATTGAAGATGAACTCTTACAATCTTTACATTATATTATAATCTTAAATATAATTTCTATAAAATGATGTATCATTGGTATAAGTCACCAGAGAAATTGTCTAGAATGTATAAAGGTACTTCAAATTTACGTTGGAAATGTAAACAACGTGAAGGGACATATTATCATCTTTGGTGGACATGTAAAAGAGCCAGAAAATTTTGGATACAATTACATACACCAATGCAGAAGATTTTAAAGATTAACATACATTTAAAAATGGAGACTTTTCTTTTGGGATTGATGGACAAACAGCTGGAAAAAAGTCATGGAACTTTGTTTTTATATATGACAACTGCAGAGAGATTATTATATGCACAAAAGTGGAAAGACTCTACATTACCCATAGTGGAGGAATGATTGGTGAAGATGATGGAATTTGCAGAGATGGCTAAATTGACTTCCTTATTAGAAAAAAGACATCTACATTCATCGCTGACTGGAAGGCCCTTACAGACTTTTTGTGTGAAACAGAAAAAAAATGAACTTATGACTTATGGTTTTGATGATTAGAAAAAAATAGATAATAGAAAAAATAGAGTTTTGTTTTTATAACCATAAAGTAAGAGGTAATTTTGTATTTCTAAGCCTGTGGTTCTTTCTCCTTGAACAGATGGCCATCTAAATAGTACTTAACTGCTAGTTACAAAAGCATTTTTCATTGGTTCTAATTCTGCTTGATCCACCATGTTAATGATTTGCTCCGTCTGGAAGGATGAAATGATACAGTTATGAGTTGTTACTACTCACAAGAGTGCCTGTTTTGGAGTACCAATAAGCCTTGCATTCTTGGTACTTTCATACCATTACTTTGCAGAAAGATATACAGCAATTGTCTGGTTTGTGATCTAGAATGGCTTCAGTGCCATATGAAAAATCAGCCATAGGGAAAAACTCATACTGTAACTATAGCAACAGTTACTGATGGGAAGGCAGAAACCACAACTGTTAGTGTCACACACATGAATAGCTAAAGTAGTACCTTTATCTTCTTCTCTGTATTCTCAGGAATCTGTGCTTTCTGTTTCAGATTCAAAATAAAGACAGAAATGACAGCAAAGCCTTAAAAAAATATAAAAGAAAGTTTGGGCTAGGTAGATGGAGAACAAAAAAGAAAGTAATGTTTTCAAAAGAACAATTGGTTTTAGAAGGATATACCTTTCAATGGCTTTCCTATATGCAATATAAAGAAAAATTTAAAATCGATAAAAAAGAATTTGGATTTGAACAGAATAAATCAGAATTTGAAATTCAATTATGTGAAACAGATGAACACTTAATAGCAAAAATGTATAAATTATTGTTGAGAGAAGAAATGGTTGAAGAATAAGTTAAAGAATGCATGATTAAATGGGCAAAAAATATTGATCATAATATACATATGCAGCAATGGGAAAATATGTGGTCTAAAGAATTAAAATTTACTTTATGTTATACCTTGAAAGAAAATTTCTATAAAATGATGTATCGATGGTATATGACACCCCAAAGACTATCAGAGATGTATGGGACAATTTCCAACATTTGTTGGAAATGTAATCAACAAGAGTTTTACCATATGTGGTGGACATGTAAAATTACAAAGAAATTTTGGATTCAGATACAAATGTTGATGCAGAACACACTACAAATACAGATTCCATTTAAACCAGAATTATTCCTGTTGGGGATAATGGACTTTCAAATAGGAAAACATCTTATTAGAATTACTCAATACATGATTACCACAGCAAGACTTCTCTATGCACAATGTTGGAAAACCCAGACACTACCAACAATACAAGAACGGTTGTTAAAATTGATGGAAATGGCAGAAAATGATAAACTGACTTGCTTATTAAAAGAAAACTCAAATAACTATTACCTTAAAGAATGGAAACCATTGATGGACTATTTGCAAAATGCAGGTGGGATGAAGCTCACAAGGGGATTTGAAGATTAGATTATAAATGTAATGGGATATATTTAGACAAAGAATTATTCCTATTTAATGTATTAAAAACTAGCACTTATGATAGCCTTATTATTTCTAAGACCAGAGATAGATTGGAAGTTATCTATTTTTCACATCTTTTCTTCTTTTACTTTACTTCACTTCACTTTTTCTTTTCCTTTTCTTTATATTTTGTATTTCAAATTTTCTTTTTCATTTCTAACTTTTAAATATGTATCTTTAAAATCTCAATAAAATATTATATATATAAAAATAAAGTAATGTTTTAATGTTGGACATTTTCAAGAGAAAGGCTTAGGAACAGAAAAGCATGACAGTGCTTCCCAGACTATTTCATGCAATCATCGAATGTATAAGACATTTTACATTTCAATGAAGGAATGATATAAGGAGTACAATAAAGTAATCTCCATAAATCAACACATTCCAAATTTTTGGAACATTACTTAACATCACATTTACTTATAACTTTTAATTATATTTTCAATACCGTAAAATTAATAAAACAAATACTAAACCAAATGGAACAACCAAAACCAGCTCCAAATCATGTGTTAAAGTTCCTTCACTGTATCTCCAGATTAAAAAAAAAAAGCCAGATAGTCAATCTTACCTGAACATGCACCATAGAGTCCAATAAACTTGAAAAAGTTTTTTTAAAGAACTGATTTCATTTCAGTAATACATGTGTTTAACGTTCTTTAGAGCACAAGACCAATGATGTAGTAAAATAGGATGTTCCAACTTCCTATTCCAAAGTTCTTGTAAATTATCATTGTTTTTCTGCATAATGTTCTTCAACTGCTTATATAATTGAAGTGTATGTTTAGGCTACACTGAGACTTTTTCCAATAAACCCAATAATTTAGGCATTGCAGAGTCTGCCAGCAAGTCAGACTAAGAAATCAACAAATGTTTAAATTGGATGTATTGCCACGGAACATATTCAGACAGTCCACATTATTTTGTAGTACTCCAAAACTTCAAAAGGATCTTTAATAATCATTCAATCTAAAGTATGAATTCCTTTTACTGCCCAGATTCTTCAAAGCAATCTTTTAACTGCTGTTTTAATTAGGTTTATCCCAGAAGGTCACATTTACATAAGAACCAGCTTCAAACTTAAAACGTTACCCCAAACTTTTTCAAATGGGGCTTGCAGCCTTTAAAGCAAGAAAAGTAACTGAATGGTGTCTAAAATTAGAATCAAGCACTTGCCAAATTTTCAAAAAAGTCAGATCGTAGTTTCTAGTAGTGCCCATAATGGTTTATATTCAAAATCATTCTCATTCCATTTAGAAACAGAACCCTATAAGCGTGGTGATAATAGCTGAAGCCTGAAATGTAAACAGAACCCTATAAGCGTGGTAATTCAGTGATAATAGCTGAAGCCTGAAATGTTAACTTCCACATCCTCATAAGAATGGCTAACTTTATCTGATGACAATATTGGGGTTTATCCATTCCAAAGAAATTTCTTCATTAGTTTAGCAATTGGTTTAAAATATTTCAAAATGAATTAAGATATAAATTCACCTTAGAATATAAATCAATCTAGAAGTAATATTCATTTTCACCTGATGTATTTTTCCCCATAAGCTCATAAAAAATTTTCAGCCATCTGTTTATATTAATCTGTGTAATGCAATTTATGGGGTTTATACTTGCAATGAAGATATCTTCCTGGGATACTTATTCAAAGATATTTTAGTTAATTGGAACAAAACAAATCCACATTTTTTGCAAATATCTATACGTACTTTTGAGCAAATTAGAACTATATTAGATTTATTCCAATTAATTGAATAGCTTGATAGTTTATCATATTGTTGTCCAATATTCACAAATTTATATAATCATAATCATGATCATATAACAATTTATGTTCTACTCCAATCACCATCCCATCCCTTTTGACCTTCTAATTGTACAAGCTAATAATTCAAGTAGGGGAGATGGGTGGGGACAAATCGAATAAATAAATAAATAAATAAAAAAAAAAGTGCCAAATTAAATTATAAGTGGAGATAAAGTACTACCTTAACAAGTTACACAATAGACCTTAACAGCTGAAGGAATCAAACCATTGGTAATAAATCTATCCAAGAGGTTAAAATAACACAATCCAATCCAGTTAATAAAAACCGAGGAGAATCCAATTTTTTCAGCACATGGTCCAACATTTTTATTTGCCCTGTATCAAACACATTTTCTGCATTTATAGAAGGCACTACATCTGAGTCAAGTTTCTCAGAATGAATTTCTAAATACCTACTAGTAGTCTGATTTTGTCAGTGGTTTGCCTCCCTTGTAACCAGATTAAAAGGGGTGAACTATAGAAGGATGAATATTCTATAATGTCCATGCTAAGGCTGCAGTCAAGGTTTCAACATCTACACTTAACAAGGATATTGGACAGTAATTTGCACAATCTCTGGTATCAATATTACTGTTATGTAAATCTCATAAAACAAGGAAGGACGTAAGCTTCAGTATATAATATAGTTATATAAAATATAATATAAAAGCAAACATTTTCATAAATACCTTATATCATTCTACTCAAAATCTGAATCAGGGGCCTTTTTCATTTTCATAGATTTAACAGCACCTATGATTTTTGTAATGTAATGCTATTTTGGGAAATCATTGGGAGATTTATTTTAGTTTAAAAAGTACACCTGTTCCTCAGATACTCTTGACTCAAGAAGTCGTGTAAAAAAATTTTTTAGATCTGAATTATTGTATATTTTCCTGTGAATCTCCAGCTGTTGAAATAATATTATACTGCTGCTGTTGTTTTGATCTAGAACCTAATCGTTTCCTTGTATCTTCCCCTTTCCCCCCATAATTTTGTTTTATATGATTTATTGAATATTCAAGTATATATAAATGACCCAATTTCAATTTAGCAAATTTGTTATATAATAGATTTTTTTTTACATACCTGCTCAAAAGTTCCTTTCCTCTATTTTCCTCTATATTCTGTTGAGCTTCTTTAGTCTTTGATGGCAAGGTGCATATGCAATAATCCTACCGCAAATATATGCTTTAAAAGTATTCTACTCAATCAATAAATGTAGTGGTGATCTATATATGTCAAAGAACATTTCAGTCTTTTATTAAGATGAATAAATTAATCTTTTACTAAAACTTGTAATAATGATATATTAAGGTGCCACCAAAATCATTTCAATTATATGGTTTAGATTTTCTTGTAGTAGTACAGTCAATGACCACATCCAAAATTAAAACACTTCCAACTACTATTATATGGTCTACCCAGTGGCATCTGCACGAAGGTGTTAAAAAAAAAAAAGCAAGTTGGCAGAAGTGATGTCATGATTCAAGCCCTAGTCCTTTAATATGTGCCTCAGTGCCACTTGCATATATAAAAAGAGCAGGGTTTTCACTGCAATTCTGCTTCTGCTCTCTAGCCTTTTTTGGTTCCCCCTCCCCACTCTGTGGACATTGTTGTGTCCCCCTTTAAGCTAAAAGGATGACTGCTTCATCTTTTGTTGGGCCGTAATAATTGATCACAACCATCTGACTATTCCAACATTTATTCTTCAAAATTAAAAAACAACAACAACCCTTAGCTACTTGTTTTGCCAGTCTTGAATTTCCACAAACAGGTAACTGATCTAACCAACCAATTAATAGTGCTTTTCATCAGGAAGAATACGTGCTTTTTATAATACAGAAATAAAGACAAAAACATTTGTTTGTTTGATTGTTTGCTGGAGATGGACTGTCAAGCAGTGCATGTATGGATCCAAAGGATTTGATTGAAAGAGACAGTGCAAAACAACATTTTTTTTCCAGTTTATTCAAACCACTGATAAAAGAGCAGAGTGTGCACTGCACTTCTGCTTCTGCCATCTAGCTTTTCTTGGTCCTCCCTCCTTACTCTGTGGATATCAACCTCTGCCTCACTACCTACTTTCAGTTTGATGGACAAATATACCAACAAATCAGAGGAACACCCATGGGATCACCACTTTCAGGACTCAGCAGAAACTGTAATACAGCATTTAGAAACTATAGCACTCCCACACGTACAATCAAAAATATGGATCTGATATGTAGATGACGCCTTTGTTATAATGAAAAAGGAACAACTAGAGAAGATACGTGAAACAATCAACAGTATCTTCAAAGGAAAAAAATTCGTAAGGGAGGAAGAAAGCACAACACGCTACCCTTCCTGGATATCCTCATCAGCAGAAGAAACAATGGCAAATGCAACTCTATCGAAAAATAACCCACGCTAACCAAGTGCTCCATTATCAAAGTAATAATTCAACCTCCCAAAAGAGGAGCTGTGTAAGAACATTATTCAGATGAGCACAAACACACTGCAGCAACCTGGAACACCACAAAAAGGAAACAGACCACCTATACAACATCTTCCAACAAAATGGATATCCACTCAACTTTATCAAAAAGTGCCTGACCATTCAACCCACTGCAGCACAAGCAGCACAAGCTATGGAAAGGATAACACTACAATATATCAAAAACATATCAGAAACAACCAACAGACTGTTACAACCAGATGGCATCACTGTAGCATATAAACCAACTAAAGCCCTCCAAAACATTTTAGGCAAACCAAAAGACCCAGTAGCCCAAGAAGGAAAAAGCAGAAGTCATCTGCAACATGCAGTGTAAGGATAACAGCCACTATGTAGGACATACAGACTAGCAGAGCATATCTATGAACACCAGCTAGCAGTCGGAAGACACAATGAAAACTTAACCTCACAATACATGGACAGACTCAATCACAGTTTCAGCTGGCAAACTGTTAGCATCTTGGACCAAGCCAGTCCCAAAATGCTAGGGAATTCCTGGAAGCTTGACATTCAGACAAATCAGCCATCAATAGACACACAGAGATAAACAATATTTACACACCATTCAAAAGAGACAATAAAAAAGCTAGGAAGGAAATAAAAAGACCAGAACACATCCCCTCTAGCAGCCAACACCCAGATAAGCAGGGATTAACACCATACAATCTGTGATGGACTGGAATGGTGGGAGGGGAGTAAAGAATGGTTTCATTCTGGAAGATTCTTGTTAAGGGGTTGTAGCTAATAAACGTTACTGGATTGATTCTGCATGGTCTCCTGGAGTTCCTTGGGCTAGGCCTGACACAATCAAGCAGAAAACAATACCCTTATCAAGGAACTACCAAGGAGAAAGCCACACCCCCACCAAAACTGACAGGGAAGCTATTGTATATAAACAGAGAGCAAACCTCACACTTACTCACACTGATGATGTTACTTAGTTGGGTAATGAAATGTCTGCAAGCAAACAACCAAAGGACTCCACAGTTCAACCCTGAACTACATATATTTACCTCCCAGAGTCACTTTTCGTGAGATGCGTGGCCATATAAATTAGACAGACAGACAGACAGACAGACAGACAGACAGACAGATAGATAGATAGATAGATAATTATGTTCTATTAGAAGACATATTCTTTTGGGAGAAGAGGAGAATTATTGTATGGGTTCTTAACCTCTAATTTTATTGGAATGACTATTACGCAGTTTTACCAAAGATATGGAAGACTTGCATGCAAAAGAGGTCCCACCCTACCTGTCCCCCAATGTCCTTGGCATAACTAACATGGAAAAGTTCTTGCCTGAAATAATGGAGGCAGGCAGTAGCATAGACAATTCAGACGTAGTCCAGCAAATGGTTTGCCTCAAAATATCACTGCTTTCTGCATTCACAGATTATGTGCTGTGTTTGGGTTTGGATGATAGGTGAAACAAGCAGACCTTGGTTGATGAGTTAGCACTTGGAGTGAACCCACTGTGGTTTACTCATGATTTAAAACAAATAAAGTATGTGATATGTGGACTCAGCCAATGAACTATCTTCATAGTATGGTTTCTCGGCTGGCTTGCAAAGTGATTTATTTTTAATAGAAAGACCTTACCCCCATTTCCACCCCACCCCTATATGCAATTTAAATTGGCATATAGAACCTAGAGAATGATTTTTCAAATAGTGCTAGTGAGATTTAAAGTACTTTCTTTTTTCAACCCAGTGGGGGAACTCTTAAATACCTACCTCTTGATGGTATATTCTTACTTCTGAATTTGAATAGGTTTATTTCTTTCCTGGGTATCCCTTGGAGTACTCAACATGCATCATGCTGATAGAAAGACTTCTGACTAAACAGATTCATTCATTTATCTCGTTCATTTTTCTCAAGTCTAGCTCCTTTATGGCATAAGGTTCCCCAAGAGGATTTCATTTACTTTACTCAACAAGGAGGATGAATTTTCATAATGAGGTGTCTCCTGTGTTTTTGCAATTGTCCAAGAAACTGCCAGTTACACTTTTCTCTTTATAAGGTATTCTCTATGGGATAGTTGGAGAGGGGAGGGGGACTGAATAATTGGAACAGAAATCTAAGGAAAGGAAAATATTTCCAGTGGGAACTTAAATTATAAGAAAGGTGTGTTAATGAAATGGCAAATTCACTTATTTTTATAAGTGGCTATCAAGATTTTTTTCCTTCCTTCAAGAATGAAGCTGATCATTCTGCCATCTTAACAATATCAGTGCTGCCTCTGCAACTTATTAAAATATACATGACCTACATTTTTCTTAAAGGCAAAATGTACATTCCACCAATTAGCAGGCAAAAATTAGAAAGTATATGTTGTTCAGGATGACCTATAAAGTTTCTCCCAACCAAATTCTTCAAAATGAAAGGCTATGAAATGACTCCATGAAAAATGTCTCTCACTCAGCAAGTGAAAAGCAGTAGCTAATCTAAATGAAACTGGAATTAAACTGAAGGTTAATCCAGGAAAGACCAAAATGTTTCTGGTCAGTACCAGCATGGCCAACTATCGCTGCAACAGGGATGTATTTAGTTTCAAATAAGTGGTTTTCCCCTTGAAAAATCAGGTTTTCAGTATACCATCCAACTTTCTTGGTGGATTCCAAAA
Source organism: Liasis olivaceus (assembly GCA_030867105.1). Classification (NCBI taxonomy): domain Eukaryota; kingdom Metazoa; phylum Chordata; class Lepidosauria; order Squamata; family Pythonidae; genus Liasis; species Liasis olivaceus. The sequence goes on along the minus strand of CM061350.1, from coordinate 176,031,229 downwards.
AACAGCTTGCAATCAAGACCAATTTTGCCTAGTTAAGCAATGACAACTTTAACAAAATTCAGACCAACAATATATTAAATATTTAATACATTAACAATATATTAAAAATTGTCATTGACAATTATTAAACATTGGACAAAACAGAGAAGTGTTTTACCATCCACTGAACAGCAAGCACTCTCTTCAGAAGTTCCATAATTGGTGCAGAGAAGGCCCTGCCTCATGTTTTCATTACACTATCCCTTTTTAGTGATGGGATATAAAGGAGAGTCTCATATGAACAACATTGATTACAAACAAGTCCACATAGACGTCGATAGTTCTTCAGATATTAGCCAATTAAAGTATTATAAAAGTAAACACTGCCTTGAGTTTAGTCTGTCACATCCATATAGTTTTCTTGAAACAATGTGGGAGTGGTTTATCACTGCCTTCTGGGATGTTTGTTTGTCTACTTCTCAGTCCAGTCTGAAGCCACAGAATTTCCTGGCGAACTTCTATCCAAGTGCTAATTAGCCCAATTCTGCTCAGCTTTTCTGAGATCAGCCAAGATCAGCCAGGTCTATCATCTACTGTGACAATTGATAGAGAGAGAGAGCTGGGTAAACAGTGCAATTATCATAAGACCACTAAAAAAAGGATCTGCAAAATGCACTCACATTTTCAGCAAGTGCAGTTTCTGAACCCTTAGCTGCCACCTGGGTTTGCTGGAGCACCAAAGATCCAAGACATATTCCCGAAGTATGTATTTCAGAAGGAATGGAACTCCATCCAGAACATATTATGTATTCCCAGTCCCAGGCATTGATCTTGTCAAGTTTGAATCTGCTTGTTAGATGACATCTCGTCGATTACTGAGGCCAGACACTGAGTGTTCAGTGTTTGGGCATCAGTGGGAAAGGAAAAATGGAGCTGTTATCAACCATATAGTTATAAAAACTAACCCTAACCTTTGTGACCATCTCTTTTAGGTAGCTGTAAAGGAGAAAAAAGATAAGGCAGAGTTCCAAAGTATCTTGCAGTAATCTATGTGGAATATTCAGCTTCCTGTTGCATTGGGGTAATTACTTTTAGACTGTCTTCATTTCATTTGGGCATCCTAAAGAAGAAATTGGAAGATTCAGCTAAAGCTTAGAAATGTGGTGCTCAAAAGGCAATAGTAGTTCCATGATATTCATGTGTCATATTGGCCCCCTTTCGGACAGAAGTCATTCCATATACGGTATTCATTTTGTTCTGAAAGCTTGGTTTAGAAGTTTATATTCTTTTAAATTATGTACCAGGGGTTCAAAAACTATCAGGAAGGACAATAAAAATGAGTATTGTACACTATTACGATTGTGAAAAATTGATAGTACAAAGCTGCAAGGATACTCACTTTCTATGAATTATACAATATTCTGAGGAACTTACCTCTCTGTGTAAATTTGAAGGAGCATTTTACATTTGCAAATCCTTTCTGGAAGATAATTTGGGCCTGCATATACTACTTTATATGTTTAATTCCTCAATGTCTTTTCTTAAGTAAAATGATTTAAAAGTTAATAATTGTATTATATGAATATATATGTACAAGACTGTTTTTATTTAGTTCTTGAATATGTATGCTTGTATGCTTTATCTTTCATTCTGACTTGCTTTCTTCTTTTCTTCTTTTTGATATAATAGAAAATAAGAATCCAAGAACTTTTATGCAGCCTGGCTAGGGGAATTCCATGAATTGTGATCCCAGGAGAATACCAAGTTGGGGTCAGCTGGAATAGACAGATGAATGCCTTGGAAATTGCAGTAATGCAGCAACTCCTCTCCTGATCAGTCTTATCAGTAAGTGCTGCCATGAGGTCATGAAGCCTATCTTCTAACTTTTGAGGAAAGGACTGTGAGGCAGGGTGCTCTCTCTCAGTGCAGTGACAATGACGTGTTGGCAGGGGGCAGCACATCCCTCTGCTTAAGCTGCTTGGCTTCTTTAATGTCCTCTTAGAAAGCTGTAGGGGTGGTTCACAGATGCCTTCCGGAAAATCCATCACCCTGTCTCTGCACAGTGTTGTTATCACACCAAAAGTGGTAAATCTTACCTTCCCTCAACACAACACCCTTCTTTATTTAATGTAATTAATAGCAGGCCCTTGCTAAAACACCCTTTTCTGGGCTGAGGGAGTGGAAGAGTAACTGTTTATCAGAAATTCAGAAGTGAGAAATAAATACAAGATGGGTTTTGCTGGAAGTAATTTTGCTCCTGTCAGCTTCCATTTTGATGCTGCATGTCCCAGCTGGATCCAGCTGCAACCTGCTGAAAGGGCTGTAAATTCACTTGGGAAGGAAGGAACTTGTTCCTCATAATAACAAATAAATATAAAAGATGAAACATTGAAAATGATTGAGTAATACAATTTCTCTTTCAGTACTGAAAGGCTAAGCATGTGCCAAGCTTTGGCAAAGCTTCATGCATACTCATGGATTGTAAGCCAGTTCTTCTTTTCCTACACCAAGAAGATTTTCTGAGAATAGCAAATACATAAATGAACAAATAAATTAATTCCTAATGCAGTAAGCTGATGCATCAGGTGGAACACTGCTAAATGACCAGCTATGTTGATACCGTCCACAACAAAACTGTACCTTCCACTATTGCTTCACAGGATTGCTGTGGGCTATTTGATAGTATTAGACTTACAGTTTTACTTTTGGGGATAATGGCAACAACTTTGCAGTGGTAGTGTGGCAATTTCCTAAGCAGAAGCACAGAAAAACAGAGTTAACATATCATGCTAAACCATGGTTGGTTGAACATCTGTATTCATACATTACTGTAAGCTATAAATCATAGTTTACAAACTACAGTGGCTGGTTCACACAATGTGCTAATCCAAAACACCATGATTTCCCCACAGTTTCAGGGAAAATAAATAGAAAATAGTAATCAAGACAGAGTGTGTGAGTGTAGTGAAATGTTCAAAAGCCAGACCAATGGGTAGTACTATCCAAGGGTAATAATGAACTGAATTGGCTGTATTTTTCCTAAATAAATAAATAAATTGTTAATTTTCCTTTCTAGTTTTGGAATGTAGAGTTGGCTGCCTAAAGTTAGTCCACAAAAATAGCCTGTTCCAAGGCATTCCATCTTTTCTTTTCTTTTCTTTTCTTTTCTTTTCTTTTCTTTTCTTTTCTTTTCTTTTCTTTTCTTTTCTTTTCTTTTCTTTTCTTTTCTTTTCTAGTTAGATGGGGACAGGAATAAGGAATTAAGGATGATTAACCCTTTCCCCACCAGTCTGCAGTGGTCTGACCCTATTTGGACTACCATTAGGATATAAAACCAGAATAAACAAACAATCTAGGAATTGCCATCTACAAAGAAAGCTTGGACTCCAGCCCAAATGGTGGCTCCCTGTTTAATTTAGGGTTCCCAGTTCAGAGCTGCAAACTTCCAGATGATCTGTAGATGGCAGCAAATAAATACATGAAATTACAGTTCTTTGCAGCCATCTAGTGGTAATTTAGGTCTTTGTCACCCTGATCTATAGTCCTAGTTTAATCAGGTCAGCCCTCCATTTTTCTAGTTGCCTGTGACCAGAGCATCAGACAAAAAGGTACTCAGTTTAATGTGTGAACCAATTCGTTAACCACAAATTAAGAAACCACATTTTAACCCTGCCACCCTATTAAATGCAGAGAGGTAGGCAAGAATGCATGGAAGGAGGACTACCTTCCTTTTAATCAGGTTTAAACATGGATAAATAATATATTGGAACTAAGCTAAGGAAGATGCATTACCAAGAAATAGAGATGCATGTATCTTGTGTGTATTCTATTATCTATCTCTATCTATCATCTACCTACCTATCATTATCTGTCTGTCTGTCTGTCTGTCTGTCTATCTGTCTATCTGTCTATCTGTCTGTCTATCTATCTATCTATCTATCTATCTATCTATCTATCATCTATCTATCTATCTATCTATCTATCTATCTATCTATCTATCTATCATCTGTCTATATCATCTATCTCACCTAGCCACACAGCTGGGATTTGGTTTAGTGTGTTATGTGAACATCCCATAGCCAACTCTCTTTCCACAGTACTGATCTGGCCCAGATCTCTAAGCTACCTGGAATTGTGTCCTTTGCATTATGACCTAATGTTGGCAGCATTCAAAATAGGAGATATATAGAAAACGGATCATTTTGCAAAGGGTAGATGAAGTAGTAGGGGTTACAGTTTGACAAATATAACACAAAAATTCTTTAAAAAGTAGAATTAAAAAAAAAAGTATCCTACCAAATCATATCTATTGCTCTGTAACATTCTGAAAAAACGAAACAATCATTTCTTAACTATGGAGAAAATATAGGATGCTTGGTTTCTGCAAATCAAGATGACTTCTGAATTTCCCTTTTTAGATTTAAGATTAGATTTAGTCCTTCAGAGATTTACAGGAAGTAAAGCACGTTAACATTAGCTGTGTGAAAATATTTAAACTTGTCCCAGTTTAGCTGTAACAAATAATCCCATACCACTAAATTAGGGCTGCCTAAACTTGTTCTGTCCTCGCACACTGAGCTTTTATTAAGATTTCTGGTTTGTGAGCCACTGTTTCTCATGCTGCCTCCATTGGAAAACAACCCACAGGATTCCCAAGAAACTCAGGCTTAAAAAACTCAGTTCACACAGCTTTACCCCAACCTGAATACAATTCAGTTCAAGGAAATTCAGCAATACTTTTTAGAATTTCAGCCTTAAGTGCTCTGTTCTTTTGCCTTTATATTCAAGTTTTTGATTGTAATCCCTCGATGACTTTGCATTGATTGAAATTCATTACTACAATGTTCTTATGTTCCATGTGCTTGTCCTATTAATGCTGGAAAATAAAGTGCATCCTTTTGGTTCTCCATGTATGAATTTCTGTGGTTAATTCATTTAAAAATATTCCTTGATTATTTTTTTAAATCCTGGAAACTATCCAAAACATACAGGGAAATCAAATAATTCAAGGTGCATTTAAGCATTTTGCATTTTATTGTCTTACTGATCTTGCTTTTTCTCTCTACAAAAATGGCATGCTACTTTTTTATGCATTCATTCTGAAACTGGAGACTGGTTTTTCAAAAGCAGAAATAGCCCTTGAGTAGGTGTACCTGCTGGAAGAGAAATAGGAAACTGACTGTCATCTCTGTGCCCTTGTGTTACTTTCAGTCTGCAGGAGATGTCAGAGCAAGACTTAAATACAGCTGTCTTGAACAGTCACAGCCCACCATGGGGAGTTAGTGGCTAGATTTTGCACATAGTTCTGAAAATGATGGATGATCTTTCCAAGTAAGGTGGACTTCAGGTGGAGGTCATGTCTCTGACATTTGACAGGTTTGCAGAGTGTCAGCAATCTCCTGCAATATAATTATCTGCCTTTTTTGGGAGAAAGCAGAGTGGGACTTAAATAGCCAAGAACTACTGTGAAGTACGGGAGTTGAGCAGCAACTATAAAATAGAAAAGAGAATAAAATCTCTTACTACCCTACTAAAATCTCTGAAGTTCAGTTTGACCTTGAAATGTGGGGCAAGGGATGAAGGAAACAGCTTGGAAATAAGGAGAACATTATTATTCTCTCTAAACACACCAACTTACTTTTTCTTGGAGAAACATCGAGTTCTTGGAGAAACACCAAGTGATATCCAGAAAGAAAGGGAGCAGAGGTAGGTTACAAGGGGAAATAACTGGTGAGTTACTTCTAATTAGGCCAGATGCATCAGGCACAATAATAAATCTTATACTGGCAGCAGAGCATTCTCAGGGAGATCATTGATTATTTTAAATATCACCCTTAACACAGCATATATTTTTCAGGAAAAAGAAGAAATGGCTAACTAATGATAACACATAATCAGGAAACGGCTCACTTGAAAAGGGAAATATTAACTCCTCTCCAAAAAGCCTTGGGTGTGATCCCTGGAGACCTCCAAAAGTTGTTGCTGAATTGCAGCTTTTCATGTGATTGAAGAAGAAAATTATCCATACATGCCTGGAAAATAAACAGCTAGCTATTTTTAATTGAATTGAAACATTAAAATTTGTTTTTGCTTCCCTTTTACCTTTGGAAGTGTGGCCCTTGAAACACCACTCAAAAGCTAAGTGTGGTCCTCTGTTTGGAAAAAGTTATCCAGTCCTCTCCTACCGCCCGCTTGGATACATGGAAAAAGGTACTGAAAAATCCATAGCTTCCATAGCTACAATAATTTTATGAGGATCAGTCAAAGTACCACCCCATAAAAGCTTTTCAGTTATCCAGATGTATCCATCAGATAGTACAAACACTGGAGGATGGGGAATAACTATCTATCATCTATCTATCTATCTATCTATCTATCTATCTATCTATCTATCTATCTACCTACCTACCTACCTACCTACCTACCTACCTACTTACCTACCTACCTATCGCTTCTTTCACCTCCTGCTTTCTCTGTTACTTTTCCTGATGAAGAGTTCTGCAGAACCTCAAACCTTGCCCACTCTTAGTGGCATTTTGGTTGGTCTAATAAAAATATTCCCCAGCTACATGTTTTGTATTTTTCCTCTTATTGATAAATGTGACTGTTTTTATTTCTATGGGAAAAAGAAATATTATTTTGTTTATGCTTTATGTATTTCTTTGAAGATTGCCAGATGACTCTTGGAAATAGTTTGATAAAGCAAGGCTGATAGATATAGATTTTAATTTTAGGCTTAGCTGGTCTTTCTTCTCCTTCCATGATCCCCTTTGCCCTTGCCAGTGCAGAATAGGTCTGGGAGGAAGTAGACAGTGATTAACTCAAGGCATTCTAAAGCGTTAGTGAGGGTCAAAGAATGGAACAGACAGAAACATTAAAGGAGTCAGTCTTCCTTGACTCAGTGAGACATATTTCCAGGTAAGGAAATAGTTATGCCAAATTAGAAAGCAAAATTCAGAAAGGCACTCTTTTTTAAGGCCCTGATTCATCAACTGGACCTGATAAAAAGTACATGTGATTGGAGATTACAGCTTTAAATAAGCCTTTCTTCCTTGTAGCTGCCTTCACATATTACAGTGCTTATGGAAATGGGAGAGAAGGATGATTGACTTGGCTTTTCCATGAATCTTGTTTGGGTAGACAGTGACTAGGTGTAGAAAGGTCTTGTATCTGCTTTCAAGCTAATGGAGTGGGCTATTGAACCCCAGGAAAAGGAGCAGAGAGCTGATGTGTTTATTGTATAAGGAGAGAAATGATCTGAAACATGATTTATCAGCACTGCTGGATTCTAGCAGTGTGCAGCCAGTCATAACTGGCTGACACAATGGAGATAGGTTTAAAATTATTTAGTGAAAGATTTCATCAATTGAGCTTCAAACCTATAGTACTTACATAATTTGGGAAACAGCATCATTTGCAAACAAGATTTGGACTATTGTTGTAGGAGTTGACTCCTGCACTTTATTTAGTCCTGATTCATACAGCACTGCTGATGTAGTATGTGTTAGGGGGAGGATTTCTGTTTCAAAAATAGTTTCTTCTATTGCTCTGACTCTTTTTTTTTTTTTTTTATGGTAGTAAATGCTTCTAAGCCGCCCACTGTTCCTTATTCTTAAAATGTGCATAGCAAGTTAATTTAAGAAGATTATGCTGCAAAAAATGAAGACAGTCATGGCATTTTCTAGAAGGTTTGACTTCAGAAGCAAGGGTATGTATCAAAAGGAGGAAAGATATTTTTAATCTATGGATTTTAAAATGAATAAGAATGTCATAATTTTTTGTGTATCTCATTTTGAAGCATTTAAAATTATTTACAAATATAAACACTAATACAGGAAATATAGGCCTCTATACTAAAGTCAAGTTCACCCATACATCTTCATTACTTGATTGCACATTGAGTAGTTGTGATAAATATAAAACCCAGCTGGAGTTTCCATATCAAGTTGCATCACCTCAGCAAAGTGATTTTTTTTGAACCAGTTCACATGTTTATTTTATTTTATTTTATTTTATTTATTTATTTATAAATATTGCCATATTTCACAAAGATTCCCAGCACTTTACAATAAACAAAATACAATAAAATATCCATAATAATCAATTAAAATTAATTAAATCAATTTAAATTTAATTTTAAAATCCACTACAATAACACTTGGTAAATAATTAAAATTTACCAGACTATCACAACATGACCAATAGACAGTTGTTGGTCATCTGATTAACCAGCAAGAAATGGGGCTAAAATTAAATATAAAGAAGACCAAACTAATGACAACAGGTACAGCAACCAGTCTCAGAACTGACAATTATGATACTGACATGATGGACAGTTTCTGCCTTTTAGGATTGACTATCAACAGTAAAGGAACAAGCAGTCCAGAAATGTACCACAGATTAGTAATTGGTACAGTAGTAATGGGGGCTTTGGAAAAGATATTCAGATGCCACAAATGTGTCTATATTCACAAAGATCTGAATTGTACAGGCAATATTTTTTCCTGTGACACTCTATGGAAATGAAAGTTGTACTTTGAAGAAGCAGGATAGAAACATTAACACTTTTAAACTTTGTTGTCAGAGAGGACTCCTGAGAATAGAAAGGATACCTAAGAAAAGCCAATGGATCATAGAATAAATCAATCCCAGAGTTCTTCTTGAGGCGAAAATGATCTGCATCATATTTTGCACACATAACATGAAGACCCAGCACTCTGGAGAATTCTATAATGCTGGCAAAAGTGGAAGGAAAGACAAGAAGAGGACCACCAGCTGCAAGGTGAATCAACTCGATTACAGCAGTGATAGGTGCACTTCGAAGAGATCTGAAAAGCCAGTTTGGGGATAGATCTTCCTGAAGAAGGTCTAGCTATGTGATTGCTAAGAGTTGACACCAACTTGATGGCACATACTCAATTTTAGACCATTCTGAATGGGAGTTGGAAGATTTTTAAGCATAGAAATGGGAGTGGCTTGCTCCACAGAGGTTTCCAACTTCTTTTCCCACTGCTCACAAATATTGAAAAATGGGGGGGGGGGCAGGAGGAGAGAGCTATCCCATTCTATAGATGTCACCTGTAGCTGTCCATGCAGTCAGGGAACAAATTGTAGCCCCGACCTAAGAAAGTTTCCGTTGAATGACTTTATAAGGAACAGGGCTATGTGTGAATGGGGAAAACGTTTGGTTTTATATCCCAGAATATTGAAGTTCTTTGACAATTCCCAGCATGGCATATCCCACCTGTTATTCCAAACTTCCTAGTTCCTTCCCAACCTCCCCTCTGTCACAACTGCTAATGTCTTAGCACAATGTATTACCATCCACCAATCCTAATTTTCCCAGCCCCTCCCTGCTCCATCCCTTGCCTCCACTCAGCTGTCAATGTATTTGGCTTTTTCTCTGCTCCCCCCCAGATGTTCTGCCTGGAACAAAATAGTTTATTTCATTCTGTGCATGGAGCAAAGCAGCTGTGTTTCTATTCCATGCATTGACCCAAACAGCACAAACAGGGTTTTGATTCTGGAATGGGCGACCCAGAATCAGCTGTTCCATCCATGGATAGTTCCTGCATGGAATATGTGTTCCTAATTTGGTGCATTGGAGAGTAGCGCTGCTCAGCAATATTGCTGACAACACCCAGCTTTGTTTCTCATTACTGTATAAGGAATCATCTAGTACCCTTGAATGTTGCTTAAGGTTGATAATGGGCTGGATGGGAGAAAAGAAGCTGAACTGAACTGAAATTAATAAAAGATAGAAGTGTTAACAAATAGGAAACTGTACCTGGTCATTGAGGTTCAGCCTGATTTGGACAGAACTGTAGTTCCCCTGAAAGAGCAGGTCTGCCATCTAAGAGTGTTTCTAGATGCTCAGTTGACACTGGACTGCTCAACTGACACTGGACTCACAAGTGATATTTGTAGCATGGAGTGCTTTTCACAATTAAGGTAAATGTGTGAACCAAAAGCCTTCCTGAGCTGATCAGATATGCTGCAAGATGTCTTGGACATATCCCATCTTGACTACTACAACATCCTATACTTAACATCCTTAAAAGGGTCCAAAAGTTGCAAGGCTACGTACCAGTGCAGAGTACATGAATTATATGATGTCTATATTCAAAGAATATAAGAAAGAAGAAGTTCCCACTATCACAGGCCCATCTAGTTGGCATAAGGAAGCTCACTCTGCATTGCTCACAGGCTATGGCAGTTGGCGCTTTCTTGGCAGTTAAAAGAACTATGAAAATGCATTACTTTTACCAACATTTGAACTGTTACTTAATTTCAGTATTACGTTTTTAATTTTTAGGGTTCTGTTTTCATTTATATTATTATTCTGTGTTTTTCCAAAGACCAGACTGCTTTAAAGCTGGATGTATATTTGGGAAGTTGGTTGGGTCTTAATCAAATCACTTCTCTACATTTGGCTAGGGCAAAGATGGACAACATTTTGGTGGCCAACGTTTATATTTAAAGTTTTTGGAAAGTCAAGAACCACAATGAATAGGATTATGCTGCAAGTGGGCAGAAGAATGTCATGCAGAGGGAGAGACTTAACTTTTCTTTTTTTCCCCCTTGGATTTTTTTTTTTTAATGGTGCAATGGGGTGGTGATGCTATCTTTGCTTTTTAAACAACAGTAATCCCAGTTTGCCCAGGTAGGTGGCATCACCTAGCTGAGTTGCCTGATCTTTTCAGATGGAAGACCACTAGGAAATGTCAGGGCAATAGACTAGACTGGGAAATTGGAGGAGAAGGAGAAGGAGAAGGAGAAGGAGAAGGAGAAGGAGAAGGAGAAGGAGAAGGAGAAGGAGAAGGAGAAGGAGAAGGAGAAGGAGGAGAAGACAGTGATAAAACATTTCCATATTGTTGCCAAGATGACTAGGAGTTGAGCTGGTCTCAAAGGAGATGTTTCCTGTTAAAACCTATTCTGGGATTTACGTGGCAATTTTTGTGTACTTCCCACCTCAGACAATAGGAAATCATATCAAGGATCACTTAGGCAGTTGTGCCATTAGAATTTGGTGCTGTTATTGGATGGACTTCCATGGGCTGCAAAAAAGTACTATTCTGGGACCCCAAATTGCTTATCCTTGGATTAGGACTACTGTGACAAGACAATTGCATCTTTTCTAGTGTTTGCATAAAAATTATCATTCAGTTTGATGGGAGAATTGCTCTTCGAGTTCTTTCACAGGAGAAGCAAATTCTGGAGAATTTTTCCTGGTGGAATGTTCTTGCAGTTAGTTTCAAGATGGTCAAATGAAAGTGGGTCTGAATGTCTTGTCTGTCAGGGGACAATCATTTTGCTAACAATCTGCAGCCTCTCTGGCTCCCCACTTCAATTAAGTCACCAGGGAAGAATTTTGAGAGAAATGTTCCCAGTGGGAAGTATGAACATTCAGAGACGTTTCAGAGCAAAGAAAAGAGTAGCTACTGAAAACACCACCACCATCAATTGCACCTTCTGCCATCACCAACAATAGAGTACACTTGAAAACAGTAACAAGATAAATTCTCAGGTAAAAAATAGAAACCTCTTTTGCAGGGGAAGAAATCTTTTGAGAAATTGCAAGGCAGATTTCAGCATAGTATTAATCTTTTCAGCTTTGACAAAATGGGAGGTGGGGTGAGGTGGAGAAGGATTACAGGGACATTAATTCCAACACTTTAAAAATGTTTCTGTAAAGAACAGAGTCTCCTGCAAGAGAGAAAAAAAGAAAAAGCTATATTGTTCCACCTACACTTCTTACATAAATAGCTTTCTTCCCAGCATACTCATTCATGTGAAAGGACCATCTGTACAGATGGTAAGATGAAAAGTTTGAGGTGGAAAGCATTTTCCTGCTCAGAGCTGCTCAAAAGGTCCTTTATTAGATGACAGCAGTTGTCAACTGCATTGCATTCCCACAGCCCTACCTTGACCTTCTTGATTACTTTAAATACAGCATACCAGGAGATTAGCAGCACTGCCTCAGCATTTCTCTCAGTATCATGCTCTTACTAGAACTTCATTTCTCTTCAGTTCTCAGCAATCTTGGTATGTCAATCCCATCATTGGCAAATTAACTCCATTATTTAATATGTAATTAAATCTGGTCCCATGCATCAGTCTGAATTCTTTTCAAATCCACAACTCCAGCAGAAGCAGGTTTTGGCCCATTGACAGTTTTGAAATAACATCTCCATTTTTCATTACTGTGGAAAAGGCACAGGGGATGTTGAACAGAGATAACGCTGGAAGTCCAGAAATATTATTGTTTATTTACTTATGCATTTAAAATGTTTTTACCTTGCTTTTCAGCCAAAACAATTATATTAAAAGTTTTACAAATATGAACAAGAAACAGTCCTTTCCCTCTGGAAGACATGACACACAAGGAAAAAGGATGTGGAGAGAGAAATATAGGGAGGGTATCAAAAGGAATCTATCAACCAGCTGCAATGAAAACAATTTATGTGGGCCAATGGAAAAGTTCAGTGACAGCATAGGGAGAGCTAAAGTTGGCAGAAGTGATGAAATTGCCCTCTTTCTCTTTCCTCTCTGAGGCCTGATGAGATGACTAACAAAGGTAATGTGAAAGGACATTACATTATATAGACAGTTTGGTGTAGTGTTTAAGGCGTCAGGCTAGAAAGCAGGAGACTCTGTGTTCTAGTCCCGCCTTAGGCAGGAAAGCTGGCTGGGTGACTTTGAGCCAATCACTCTCAGCCCAGCTCACCTCACAGGGTTGTTGTTGTGGGGAAAATGAGAGGAGGATGGAGTATTAGGTATGTTTGTAGCCTTGAGTTATTTATAAAAATAAGAAAAGTGGGATAAAAAAATCTAAAAAAAAATTAAATGTACTTGAAGTCTTGTATACTTGAAATAGTGTACGCTGAAGGACATTGACCGGGCCCCCACAGCAAGGTGTCTAAGGCCAAAAGATCAGGAGCTGTTTCCTACATCACCACATCATATGGTGTTATGCTCCTTTTTTCCCCAAAACTCTTTTGAAAAGCTGTTTGTAGCCTTGGGCGGTAGCCTCAGGTCCCTACAACCTTTGTAAATTAAGCCTAACCAATGGTGTAGTCAAAGGGAGATGCAGAGCAGGGAACCTCCAAGTTGTTTTCTTTTTTCAGAGCAGAAGTTCCTGAGGTACCTTTCTCAGTGAGATGAGGACTTCCATGTTTTATTATTTTCTGTAACAGTTTGACTTAGAAGCTGTTCTAAAAATTAATCAAGCAGAACCTATTTTTTTTGTTCTTATTGATTCATTTTTTATTCCACACTGGCAGTTTCAGTGGTAAGATTTCTTCCTAAGATTGTTGACATTTCTAATTGAAAGCTAAAGGTTGTATTTTAGTAGGCTGAAGATTTTTCTTGAAACTCGGAATAATTTTTGGAAGTTGAAAGTTTGCAGTCAGTTGTAAGCATCATTAAGTACAGTGTAAGTTGCTCTTGATAACTATGTGTAGATATACTGTCATGTCCTGTGAACTGAACTGTGTTGCTCTGTTAGAGTCTGGTTTGTTTAGTTTCTTCTTGGATGCTTGTGTTCTGTGAGTGAATTTGTATTGTATATATCCTGTGTTTTCTCTGAAGTGACCGGCTCAGGGTCACTCGGTGACATCTATGATTGAGTAAGGACTTAGAGTTGCTATATTTCAGTTGCAAAAATATGAGAGACCACTAGACAGCAGCCATCTAATAGTCACCCAGATTGTTGCAACCTAGATATGGATACTTTTTAAAACATTTTTATAATATTGTTTAGTATACAAAAAGAAAGGAAAAAAGAAAAAAAAGATACAAACAAGAAAAAAAAAACAAGCAGCAGAAATAAAAAAAGAAAGAAAATATATTCATTTTAAAAATCAGTGTTAAAGAAACCATTACATCTCGATTACAGAGAATTATAATGATAAATCTTTCCATTAAGGTGATAAAGAGTCAGCTCATAAGCAGAGAAAAAACACATGTCCAAGACTGTAAATGTGGCAAGGCATTCTCTTTCCATTGTAAAAGAGTAATCTTCTTTGTTAGGGCCTCTGCTTCATAAATCCATTGTTCTTCATATATAGATAAATACCAGCATTCTGATATATAACTTAGAATCACATTCACATCTTCAAATTGTATTATTCATCCCAAAACTATATTAACACACTTATGGACAATAAAGCCAAGTAGAGTGATAGTGGGACAAGCTTTTATCTTATGCATAACAGTCTCCTCCAGATATGGCAGACCTACTTGTACCTGAGTCACACCAGTCAAAACCAACACTTCAATCGCTGCATTAACTGGCTCTAACTCTAGTCTTGACTCCTTTACATTATACCTTACAGAATTAAGAATTCGGGATTCATATATAAATATTGAAGGGCATTATTTTAATACACAATTTTATACTTTATATATATATATATTTTACATAATGTATAAACATTCATGTGACAGTGCACTCTATCTTATTTCTAAAGGGTTGACTTGCTTTTGCCTTCTAAAGAGCCCAGCATTCCCCCACCCCATTTCCTTTCGAAGCAATTAGCCAGATGCCTGACTTTCTCTGAAGCTATAAATCAGCCCAGTACCAGGCTGGTGCTGGCAGGGAAAGCTGCCAAGAAGAAGTTGCAAAGAAAGGGGCCCTACATTCCAGAAAGAGATAAGGAGGTACTGGTATGGTATTCCCTTGGTAACCAGAAGAAAAAAGTTAAACCTAGATTCACCTCTTTAGGACCCACCTTTACTCCTCCCTAGACCATCCCAAAAATCCCTTGTATGGACGTGAGGGGATGTAAGATCTGATTACATTTGTAAATGCCTATAAAATCTCTGTTGTTTGCTTTGCAAGGTGTGGTTCTCCTCAACACTTTGCCACGGTGTTGAATGAGCCATCCAGAATGTTTCTTGGCCAATAAAACTTCTGTTAGCTAAAAAAGCCTCGTCTCAAGTTCTGTCTGGCTCTTGGAACTTGGGTAAACAAATAAACAAAGGCGTGTGCCTAACAATATCATAGCAACACTTTATACTGTATGCCTCAGATGACCCTATCACAAAAATTGCTCCCAAGACACGGTAGCTACATCTTTAAGCTGGCAAACAAGACAATTTTATGCAAATATTTCCATCTCCTGCACACTGAATAGGCCATCTAGGTGGAGATACAGCTGGCGGTATCAATTGGCCTTCAGTTTTGACAACCATGCAAATAGGACAGGAAGTGGGAGAAATGACTCACCTAAAAGCATCATGCTGAGAGCTTTAAGAATGATAATCCTCAGGCTTTAACTAATATTAAAAGTTTTCCATTACCAAACTCTTAGAGGACCCTACAGAGTGCATCTGTGGGTCTGACTAGGAAAATAATTGGTTCATAGGGTTGAAGCGGAAAAGGGTGAAGAAGATACTCCTTGGCTTCATTGATGATAGGTGGAGTTAGAGGAAAAGAAACCACTTTGGTACATCTTCCATACTTTCTCTTCTGTGAGGGGAAATCAGGTGTTCCAAACTTCAGTTTAAAACACAGAGCTTGACCAGCGCTTGTAGTGGACAAGAGTGAAAAATAAGCTATAGGAGTACTGGTCTCATGAAATGGAAGATGTGGCAACACTATTCCTGGGTTGTCCTTACAGTATAAATGCTGCAGACAAGAATGTAAGAAGCTTTCTTATACTAAGACAGACACCAAGTGCCCCAGTATTTTGGGAAAGAATTTTTGCAGTTCTACCTAAAGATCGATAACTGAAGCTGTGACCTTCTCTTCTGCCAATAAGTAGCAGTTTCCCCCAAGATGTGGAGTGAATGTTCTCACAAGGAACAAAAATCTCTGTGGGCAAAGAAAGTAAATAAAATGGAGAACATTATTTTCTTCCTAATAATGCTCATTTTAAATCAATTTTTTCAGGAGGAAGCATTGCATGTGTAAGGTCCTGTTTTATAAAGTGTTATTAATTGGGAGATAATGTAAAATCTCCTTGGCAGAATTTTTTCCAAGGGTGTCTTAGTAAATGATAATTCACATTAAGCTAAATCTCCTGTCATTCCCAGTATGATCCAGTTTGGGCTTTTGTAGCCTTTCTACCTTTTGACCAGTTCTAGGAAGAGTCTTTATTGTAACACACCCCAAATTCTTGCAGCTGGAACCTGCTCTGTACCCCATTGCTGGATACTCCCAAAGGTTTGGCATCCAATACAAGATGCAACTTCACCCAGGCAAGTCTGAAAAGTTGGAACAGAAATATTAGAGAATATATTTGTAACATTGAATATATTTATATTTTCTTGTATTTGCTATTTGACAATGCTAAACAAGTAATAACTGTTTAGAGGGGTTGTTACTCAGCCAGCCAAATTGCAGACCACAGACCCAAGGGTTACACTTAAGCCAAAATTTAAGGTGACAGATCCACACCATACCTGAAAAGAGATGAGCCCTATTTCCAATGTAAAGCCACACAGAGAATATGTTGGGAATCATGGAATGCAATTTTTTTTTTTAAAAAAAAAAGTTGATTGAAAGCTTCCAGTGATCTGAAATCTTGAAGATACAGATGTGGAAGTCATACAGCATTTGGCTGATTGTGTTGGCTTTAAAAAATTTAATGTGTCGTACAGTAATCCTATGAGCATGTACTTGAAAATACGCAATTGAGGAAAAGCACTTTCTTCAAATAAATGTGCCTAGAACTGCAGTCTCGAGGCTGATTGAGATGATACCAACGTTGTCTGAATAGGAGTCAGAGATAAAATTTTGAAAAACTAATAGTAACTCTCTTCTGTCCCCTCATCTCCAATTTTTAATCAGGACCACAAGACACATAATGAGGGAGACTAACTCTTTCCCAGTCATAATTCCAATGACAGTTGACATTGCTAGTTGTGGCAATTTGACAACAGTGTTTATTTAGTACCAGTGGGCGTATTAAAGACCTGGAAGCCCAACAGGATCAGTCAGCTCTACCCAAAGATGTTTTCTTGAGCAGTCAATCCCCCTCTTTCAAACTGGCAAGATATTTACATCCTATAACCATCCCCAAATTCCAAAGAGCACTAACTTTAGCATGCTTCAATGCTGTATCCACAGCAGTTTTGGAGGGCCATATAAAAAAGTTCCTTATGAACTAAGACTGTGCACCTGTGGGAAAGGGGCTTTCGAAACTACAGTTCATGTCCTGTTATACTGGCTGGGGAATTCTGGGAATTGAAGTCCACACATCTTAAAGTTGCCAAGTTTGGGAAACTTTGCTCTATAAAGATCCTAGGACCCACCTTATAACTCATTACCTGGTAAAACAGCTGAAAAAATCTGATCTTTTTTATGTATAGTTGGTGTTATCAGATCAGAATGACTTTGTTTCCTTGAACGTAGCCAAATTCTGTTATGCTACCTGTAAAATCAGACACATCTTGACTGCTTACTGATGAACCCACCACCAACTGTAACATTCTTATCCTGTTTTGGGGTTTTTTTTCATGTTTTTTTAACATGTTTTATTTTCAACTCTGGTCTGTGACCATAAGAAACTCTATCTTTCTAATACCAGTGGACCATCAGTATCTAACACAGTGTATGCTAGATTTGTAGTTAATGATTATTCATTCAGTTTCATCTGTAGAATACAATATCTGGGTGAAAAGTGTTAATCTAAGGCATATTTGAACTGTTCATAAATATATATAGTTTTGCATTCATGTATAAGAACACCTCCATTTGGTTTGCATTCGTTCTGTATCATATATGTCTTAAACTTTCTCATACTTTTTTAGTTTTCTTCTATAAGGATCACAGTAACACTGGTGTATTTTTTTCTTCATCCCAATATTTTCCCTTCCCACTTTGAAAAATTGAAAGGAGGTAATGATAATCAAACTCTTCTCTACATCCATCAAAAACTTTTTTGGTATTAAGTTCAAGAAGTCTATTACTCCACAACTGAGATAACACTTTTTCAAGATTAAAGTTGCCATATAATTTTTTATTGTTGTTCTCAAAACATTAGGGAGCCCTGGGGTCTAATAAGGCAGTTTTATTGCAACCCGCTGGTGATTCTTTTGTTAGGCAAATGACTGGTTTTCAGCTCAAGGTGGCTGATAGAAGTTAATGGAGGGGTGATTGTTCAGAATCTTTGTCAGCGTATGAATGACATATCCATCTTGACTTGGGAAAATGACTTCTTTCCAGGTAAAGAAAAGAACCTAAGAGGAGCCATATAGTATCAGACAAAGGCTTAAATGACCCAGCATGTTTAAAGCTGGACATACATAGCTTTTGAAATTCATTGTCAAAGTTGTGGGCAGAGAAATAGGGTACATGTTTGCTCTGAGCTTCCCCTAGAAACAGAGACATTTCTGAAGGACATCCCCTTTAGAAGTGATAGTAGATGTCAGGCCCAGCGCAAGAACAACGGTGAAACAGTTCAGCTGAGTAAAGTTCCTTTATTTGCTTATACCTTATAGGCAGAATCTTGCCAGACTAAATCTATACTACTGCAACTAGTGGATATATAGCTGCCTAGAGTCTCCCATTGGGGAGAGATGGGTGGGGGACAAACTTAATAATAAATAAAATTATATATATATATATATATATATATATAACCTAGGAAATTCTAGAGGGTGGCTACCCTGAACCTCTTACTCTTCCCATGTCCCCCTGCTGACAGTGTTGTCTTTTGTCTCCTTTCCCCTGCTGGAATGCACCCCCTCCTTCCTGATAGCCTTGATCTCTCACATCCTCCTCTCTGTAGATACATTCCATCACATCAGCACAGCTACTGCAAAAGCTCAATGGGAGACGTAATTCCCTCATCATTACTTCCTTTGGACTTTAATGGAAGCATAGGAAACTGGGGAGCCAGCTATCTGCTGAACAGAGGACAATGAAACTCAGTCACATCCCTGAGCTGTCACATGACTAAGTTAAATGCAAGAACCCTGCAACCCATCTAGGGTGAGTACATAAATCACAGGGTTTACATTATGATGTCATGATGCACATTTCGTCATCCCCCTGCAGAACCCTATGACTGGTAGGAAAAAAATGCAGGTAAATCTCTCTGCCCAACTCTGAGAAGTAGCAAGCAGGATATGAGCATGACACTATCCTTCTACTTGTGTTCCCTGGCAACTGGCATTCAGCAAATTAGTGACTGCAAGTCTGGAAGTAATAAATAACCAGTGGTATCCTTAGGCGTTGAGAATTTGTCTCTTCTAGTTTTAAAATCACCTGCTGCTATATCTTATGAGAGCAAATCCTACTATTGAACAATGAAGCCTCTGCTATGTTATCTAACCAGCATTATCTTTCATATAGTTATGGGGTTTTTCTCACATCCTGCTAACCATGTTCTGAAGTTGCTTCACTAACCATTTTAAAGGACATAGCCTCCTTATAAGACTCTTAAGTTACCCCAATCCACCACAGAAGCAGCCTACATTTACTGTTAGTTGTTTTAAAGGGTATTCTCAGAATCTGAGCATGAAGCAGTGATGTTCAAAATATGGTAAATAAGGAATAGATGGCCATTGTAGCCTTATCTCTTAAGCGAGGCCTCAGTCCATCTGTTAAGGAATTTAGAAGAAAGAAATTCAAACAACTCACTGACACCCCACCTCAATGTACTCACTAGTAAATGGGGACTGCAGTCTTCTTAAGTCATTTCCAAGATTCTATAATCCAATATCTTTTTTCTGGTATTTTTCATGCATTATGGCTAGGGGCCTAACACTGTTTTAGCTCTGAAGTAGTGTTTTCCCTCTTTTCCCGACACAAGTCTTACCATATGAGCAATCTATGATATATCACTGATGATGATGTGATCAAAGACTGAGAATTGCCTGGGAACCATTAGGGAGCTCTGGGCATCTCCACACCCTCCTATTGCCAGATGCTGCCTTTCATGGCCATCTTAGCCTGGGCTGCAGGAGATATGACATTCCTGATTTCCACAGAGGCATCTGCCATTTAATCAGAAGCATTACCTAGATTAGACAACAATCAGTTCTGATGATAATTCTAACCCATTCAGGTTTCCTTGGAATGACCTCATGCAATGTTGTGGGATTTATGCCCATGAAAACATAAGGTAAGATTGCAGGCTAAAGATGGCTCTTCCCTCATTCTTGAGAGCAGAAGATGCCCTACTCTTCTCTCACTGCCCTTGGCATCCAGACCTCCCATTCCCTGACCTCTGCAGGCCTGAAATGCCCCTTCACCCTGTTCAGTATCAGGCACTTGATAGCCAACTCAACCAGATTCAAATAGAGACCTTTAACAGGATTTATTGAAAGGGTAAGGGATAAGGTTACAGAAAGTTCAGCAACTGAACTTTAAACCCATTTGATTCTACAATTCAACAGGCAGAAACTTCTTCTGTTTCTTGATTAGTTTACTGTGATCCAGAGAGCTGGCAGTTCTTTTCACAAATAATTGAGGAATTAGTGGATGATGTTTTCTAAACTCAGGATCTGAACATATCATTATACCTACAGCTGTACCTATAATTTTGATCACTTCCCTACCCAAGAAGCTCATCAAAAAGCCAGTTCTGATGTGCAACTGCTCCTCAGAGCATACAACCAGGACAAGAGAAGAGTGGGCAACCTATACTTTCAATTTTCATTCAAATGTCAGCTGGAGACCCATCTTTGAATCAAAAGGGAAGCTGTTTCCCTCATCATATATCAGGGGGAGGAGGTGCTTAGCATGGAATAATCACCAAGGTGTTGTCCTGGATTGGAAAGCTGTGCAATTCCCTTGCAGCACTTATCGATCATTTTCTTGCACCTGGCTTACAGGTTGCATGCATGCTGGGAGGAGGAAAGACTGGATATCTGTAAGCCAGATATCAAACCTGATATCCAATATGCTGGAATTCCCTCCTGCTTCAGCCCATGCCATTCTGCTGTGCATATGACCTGTCAACTGGATTATTTTTTGGACACAGGTATAGAACATTTCCAGAAGATTACTAGTCCCACATCCAGACATAGCCTGAATTATAGATCACCAGCACAGAATACCTGACACTCAATGTGAAAAGCGGCCAAACTCTCTGTCTCAGGTGCTGAGTTCAACGACCAGGGATGACATCAGCATTAAGCCCCGCTGGGATGTTGGGATCTTGGCAGAGGCCTGAGGTTGCTGGCTGCTGCTGCATCCTATCTGGTATCAAAGATCAGAACTTCTACTTGTTGGAATAGTTGCTCTGCTTTTATGTTCTTCTTCCATGTTTGATACAAATTTATATGCATAAATATCATACATTTCTTTCATCCAGAAGAATCCAACCAGGTAATGCAACTTCTTTGGAATATGCAGAACTGCAGAGTAACAGTGGCATACACTTTAGAAATAAAAGGAATTGGAGGGGATCTATTATGTGTATTAAAGGAAGCATAGGAATATCCAGACTGTGAGCTTTATGTGACCTTAGGAGCTCCCAGCCCACAAGGAGTTTAGGGAAACATGGACCATACAAGGCTAATTAGTCCAGCTTCTGTTTCCAGTGTAGCAAAGCAGATCCATGTTGGAACCCACAAACTGGATATGAAGGCAATAATCAGGTTATAATAGAAGTAGGCTGCAAATATCCAGACAACCATCAGATGACTCCAAAGAGTTATAGAAACCCAAACACTTTGCTCTCATCTCGTGGTGGTAGCCCTAGGCATTCACCCTCCTGTCTATCTTCCTTAGGAACTGGTGTTTAGAGGTGTCTCAATCTGGGAATCATGTCTAGTCATTTAAATTGTATTGGTGCCAGGGAATTGTGATCTTATTAAATGGTATTCTTTTTGGTACAGCTTCTCTAAAGCAATTGGCTATTTAAAGCAATCGGCTATTTACAGTGGTATCTTTTGAGACCTTTTTTTTACAATGGAAACTGTACACACAGCCAGCTCTGCTGCAGGGCTTTTCTTCCTCCTGTTGCAAAGTAGATCTTGCCATATAGGCTGACCCATCACTGCTTTGGTTGCTGCCTCCAAAACTGCCTGCTGTTGATTGAAGCTGAAACACAGTGTCTAAATCCTGAATTAATTTCCCACTCCCTCATTTCCTGCTTCATTCAGATTCACAGGAGGGACCCACTCTCCCACCCACAAGATGTTGTTTGTATTTTGGCTTTGGGTTTGTTTTCTTAACAAGATGGAACATTTAGACATATGGCCATTGATTGTGTGAGAAAAGGGGAAGACTGATGAGAGGAACAATGCAGAGTGCTACTGTGCTAGGGAAGGCAGACTTCATAATTTACTGATCATCAATATTAATGGTTAACCCAGCCTAACCCTGTATAAAATAATTAGGAAAGAAATCGCCTCATCCACCTTCAAAAAGACTTTTGTCAGTCCAAACACAAAATTAAATTGGTATCATTCTAGCTTATGTAGTCTTTCTACAATTATTTCTTCAACTTCACTGCACAAGTGCAATAGGAAATGAGGGTTTGCTGCTGACACCTTTTCAGTGGAATTGTAGGTCCATATCCAAACTTCTTAAGATGCACTGGGGTTAGGTAGTATTGGAACAACACCTGGACTATTGTGAGAAAATATAGGAGAACATATAGTGCTTGACCAAACCTAATCCATGTTTGAGCAAAAAGTAACCTGTAGTGCATGGCTACTTGATGGCACATAATCAATCAATCAATGCGTGGCTAATGATCAGCTTAATAAAAGCCATGCCAGAATCTATTTATTCACAAACA
The DNA here is from genome assembly GCA_030867105.1 of Liasis olivaceus. NCBI lineage: Eukaryota > Metazoa > Chordata > Lepidosauria > Squamata > Pythonidae > Liasis > Liasis olivaceus. The sequence goes on along the minus strand of CM061350.1, from coordinate 176,008,547 downwards.
TGAATAATGAAAGAAGTCATTCCTGAATGGACAGGAAAACACTGCATTCCAGACCAGAACTATTGTATCAAAGATTACCACAGGGTGAAGAAATGAGTCCCTTTAATTCAGCTTGGAAACCATTACTGATTATAATTCTATATATGGACTTGTACCACATCAAAGATTTGAGTTTCTCTCAGCATAATATATTAATATATGAAATTTTGCTTTATTTGTTTAATAAAGACAGAATTCTTAAATTAGGTAGAATTATTTCTTAATTGTTCATTTTGACTTATGATTCATAACATATTGGTCACTTTTATTAATTATAGAATATTGATTTGATTTTAATACTGCAATGGTTTTGAAGTCTTAAACTGATACAAAAATTTTTTTAATATGCACTACATATTTAATGTTACCTCAAAAACTTTATTCATTTTGTAAATCTCTTTCCTCTTTGTTTTTCTTATTTTTTCCACTGTTTTTCCTCTTGGTTGTGTTTTTAGATATCTACTAACATAAATAAATTAAAAAAGAGAGAAATAATTTCAGGTGATAAACAGTTAAACAGACTGCTCATTCTGATGGATGAAAATATAGCGATAGACTGGTATCTAAAGATAACATTCCCAAAAACAGGACAAAAATCTTCCTTGCAAAAAGGGAATAAAAATTGTAATAATATCCAGATTTGGACTAATTAAAAATTGGTAGTCAGAGTCTAACATATTGTCCAGCTTAGTACTATAAGAAGATTTAAGCCAGAACTTTTCCTTTTAGGACTGATAGATACACAGTTAGAAAAGAGTCGTGGAAAATTATTTCAATATATGATTACTGCAGTGAGATTACTATATGCATGAAGATAGAAAGATTCAGCACTACATACCATGGAAGAATGGTTGGTGAAATTGACAGAACTTGCTGAGATGGCCAAAGTGACTTCTTTGATTTGAGAAAGGTTATTACTGACACTCATCAATTACAGAAACGCTTTATGGACTTTTGGGGTAAAAAAGAAAATGATTTTTTGACTTATGCTTTTGATGATTAGAAAGAATAGGTTATAGAGAGAAGGGAATTATGATACAATCATAGAGGAAGAGATTTGATTAGAATTGTATGTATAACTGCCGAGAGGAAGATTGGAAGCTATTTCTTTATATTTCACATTTTCTGTTCTTTTATTTTCTCTTTTTTTTCCTATCTCCTTTTTTCTTTGTCTCTTTTCATTTCTTTTCTCTTTGACATTTGCTATATCTTTTTCCTTGAATTTACTTCTTATTATATATGTAAAATCTTTTAATGAAAACTATTTTCTTAAAAAAAGAAGAGAGGCAACGAGCTAGTTAATTTAGTTCTGCATCTCCCCCCATCCATTTTCTCCAACAATACACCCTAATATTTTTCCATTGGCTTTCATTTCTATGAATAGAGAAGAATGTAATTGGTCACCCACACTTCTGATGCCTGCACCAATACGTACATTCCCTGATAGACCCTGTTATTTTAATTACATTTGAGTAGGGACAATTGCACAGAAAACAAAGATTATAAATTTGATCATGTGTGTAACCTGTAACTGAGCAATTGTTAAGCAAATAAAAGTAACTAGTTGTGTCTTACTAGCGCGACTAATGTGTGTATGCATGAGTGAAACTGGAGAAGGAAGTGGGAACCACCATCTTTTTAGGATACCATTTACAGATTGGACATGATAAGTTGTGTAGTGAGGCACAGATATACTTCATGTCAGATAATTTATTGGAGTTCTGCTCAGATATCAGTTGTGGCTCACCAACACTGGCTTTGCAATGCAATGATCCAAGGGCAGGAGTAATCTTGTAATCCCTCCAGTGGAAAATTAGATTAACCAAAACAACATGGGAATAGGAACTATGTGGAGGAGACTGTGAACAGATAGACACTGGTGAATATATTTAAGTATATTTGTCCCATTTGTTATTCTTGGTTAACTGTCTGTGCTTATCCTCTCCTATATTAACCTATACTAACCTTGGCATGCAGCCTCCCTAGAACAGGAAGACAACAGAACCCATTCCTTATAGATACAGTTAAGATATCCTGTAGATAGTTCCCTGCTTACTTTAGTAAGAAGACAATAATGATCAGCTGTGAATATCACTAAGTAATCTGTGCTAGAACTGAGAAGTATACTAAGGGGGCAATTATTCTAGAACTTTCAATCAATAAACCTATTCAACTGTTTTTCAAAAACTTTCTGTGGCTGGTATGCCCTTGAATACAGAGATCCAAATTGGCTTAAGGCTAGCCAGCCCAATAAGTAAATCTCAGCAATATTCAGTGCTGTCTCCAAGTAGATTCGTGTATCTTTTCTGTCAATAAATTGTCCCCAGGATCTGTACTGGCTTTCATCTAGAATTTAAACTGCCCTCCTCATTGAGGGCCTTCTGGAAGGTACGGAAGACTATAATCTTCTAGAGGGAATTATGTACCATTGTAATTTGATTTTATTGTTAGTTGTTTAGTATCGTGTATTGGAAAAATTGTTTTTGGTTCTGTTCATGAAATTGTTATGTTATTGGAGATTTTTGAGTCTAAAAGATTTGGCAGCATACATAATGAATGGATGAATGATTTTGTCCACTAGCTTAGTCACTGGGCCTTCTTGGGCAAGAAGCTGTCTTTGCCTGAATATTCATCTTGTACCTGCTTCTGATGTGTTTTGGTTTGCTTCTTTGGATCTGACCCCCAAAACTGCTTCTTGTTCTATTAGGTGGCTATAGTGTAACACTAATATCATCTCTGAATCTAGAAATAATTAGACTTTTCTAATTGTATCTGTTCTATGGTCTAGTTGTGGGGCAATCCTTCCTAACTGATGGCCTCCAAATGACTTGAAATCCAATTTCCAGAATCCCCAACCAGCATTCTGAAGTTTGGAATCCAACTCATTTACAGACATTGGGTTGGAGAAGCCTGCACTTGAGGATATCCTTGTTACTTTGCTTTGATTTCATTTAATTTACTTCAATGGCTTGTAGGGGAAAGCCATCTTGAAGGTGTTAGTTAAATATTGTGCTAATAAAAAGGCTCATTATTAATTTTTCTCCCACTTACCTTCTCTTTTTTGCTCCTCTTAAGCTCATTAGCTTTTTTTTGTTTTTTTTAAAGGGAAAAGTAATTTTTGAGGTGTAGGACAAGGTCGTGAATTCCCTTTCCCTAAAGTGATTTTAGTGCCATGACAATGCCACTCGGCATAATAATTGTGTTGTTGAAACACTTCACACATGTACCATATGAGAAGCCTGATTAATGAGGGAAAATATTGCAAGTAGTACTTAAAAATGTTGTATGCAGCTTAGAGTTTCAGAAAAAAATGTATAAGACAAGTGATGTTATTCTCCAAACAAAGAAATTCAAGATACCGTCTGCTGGCTAGCTGTGGCAAACTTCTCAAAATAACTTTGTTTCTTCAACCAGGTCCTAACAGTCCTGTCCACATCTTCATCTGAGTTAAGCAGATGGGCATGAAAGTATCCCTTCATTTCTGGAAAAAAGTAGAAATTGCATGGTACCCAGTCTGGCAGATGGGGCAAGATTTATCCAACTTCGCAATTTCCTCTTAGGTGTGTGAGGTGAGGCTCAGTATTGTTACATTGCAGCAACATTTCCTTCTTGTCCTTCCAAACTCTGCTTAATCATGGTTTCAGAATTCTGAATGTTGCACTGTAGTGCTCTGATAATGGTGCCAGGTTCAAGGATTTCCATGGGGATAACAGTACCTCTATTCGAAAAAAACTGTAACTATGCGTTTTCCTGCCAAAACTTAGGTTTTGTATTTAGGTGTATTCAGGTGTACTTAGGTGAAGTTTTGTGATGATATTCCATTGACTGACGCTTAGTTTCTGGGTCATAATGAGGAGCTCTCACAATGCTGTAAAGAAGTACCTTACCTTCACTGCTGGCAAATTTCCACTATTTCCTTCCACCATCAGCAGTGTAGAAAGTAAGAAACATGACCTTAATGGAGGATCCATTGCCTAGGCAAAAAATGGCTGAAGCATTTTTAAGTCCAAAACAGCCAGATATCATTCAGAAGCAGCTCAGATAGATGCCTCCTTAATTCACTGAACTATAAGAAAGTGGAGGATATACAGCACAATCAGACTTGCAAGATATTGTTATTATAGCCAGTTTCAATGCAAATAGTGGAGCTGATCAAATCAACTGTGGAGTTGAGGTCTACCTGGTGGGGCTGACAGCATGTTAGGTACACATCTTGCACAAACCTTCTGATATTGAAGAACTTCAAGTAATGTGACCCACACGTTCCTGTGAAATGCCAAGCTTGACAGCAATTCCCTTGAGTGATCTGCTGAGTGTCCTTATCAGTTCATCAACCTTTCTCATATGAAACATGTTGATTGCTGTTGTAAGTCATCCACTTTATTTTTGATCACACAAATCAGCTTTTCCCAGTTCACAGCAATGACTTTGAATGGGTCATCAATGAACGTGGCTCAGGGCCTAAACCTATGAACTTAGCTGGTTGCACCAGTTTACCATCAAATTTTGTAAGCTTACTGAATGTTTATGTGGATGATTCAATGTGAATATAACGGCTTCATGCATACACTCTTGGCAACATGGCAGCATTCCAGGTGCTGATTTTGATTTCTCATTTTTCATAACGGTGAAGGCTTTAGTTTAGCTGTGAAAATCTAAATAAAATATCAAAGCAAGGTCTAATACATTTCAGACAAATGCATCCACTCTATTTTTCTGCCAGGATTATGAAATGGCTAGCCCAACCTTTCTAACAAATGGCTCACCAAGCATAGCAGTTCCTTGTATGAATTCATGAATGAAGCAATCAATATATGTTCATTCAGTTGTGTGGCCTTTGGGCAAGATACATTCTTGTATTCCTTTGCACTTCATTCTCTGTTTGTTCCTTACAAGTTACAAGTGGAAAACAACAGAAAACCATTTCTTTGAATTACTGCAGGACATCTAAACCATTTGGATAGTTATACATTTATCTCAGAGGATGTAGTGTTGACAGGCAGATATGCATGGGAGAAAACAATTAAGAGTTTTTAATAAATGAGTGTGTGGCTGCTTATTGCAATTGCAAATCAGGTTTCAACAAACACCCTGATTGAATTCTGGTCTCAGGATACCTTTGTAAATGTTAATTGGACTTTCTATAATAGCTAATTTTGTAATTCACAATTGTTAATTCACTGGTGGGCAGCAGGGAGATGTGCTGATACAGCACCTAGGATCCAGCCATCTGTGTGAGATTTCTGCAAGCTACTCATGCAGATAAATTGATACAGAAATGGATAGGAGATGAGGAACATGAAAGTTACAAATTAAAGAGTTCTAATGCTGCATAAGAATTTCCTGCATTAGTACTTCATGGCATTGTTGTTGAGATTGCATAAAACACTGGAAATGAATAAAGGAATGTCTGCAATCCCAATCTGTAGTTAACTCCTCAATGTCTTGCTCTTAATATCATAAAATGATCCGGAGATTTGGCCTCACAGCTCTCATTTCCTTTTTGTATATAATGTGAACAATGAGAAAGGATATCACTTCCCAGCTGTTATGTCCCTGATACATTTGCTTGCTCACACGAGACTTTACTGATATGCAAAACAGCAGAGTGCAAACCATTTAGCTGAAAACATTATGCATATTGCCTAGGATACACTCAGATGGTGCAGGTAAAGTTCATGGAAGTCATTGCATTTGTACAATTGTACCTGTAGGGTAAAAGACCAAGTACACGTGAGGTATTCTTTGGACACAGTATACTATTTTGGCTCAAGTCAGATAATTTGTTCCATTTACTGGCTTCTGGTGAATAACAAATTGTTCCATTTCATAAAGCAAAACTCAAGTTGGCTTCCCTGTGAGGCTTTTAATGAATCAGAGATATGTCCAGGAAGGAGGGGCTATTCAGGGTTAGTTAGAAGGCATTTCCCTTCTTGGCAGTGTCTCATATGATCGGCTCCAAGAGTACTCCAAAGGCAGTGCAACAGTGACTTACTCAAACTGTTAACTAAGGGGATGTTTCTGTGGACAGAAATGAAAATGGGAAAACTAACAACACGCATGTGCGCACGCGCACACACACACACACACAATTTTCTCAGGGCATCTGATTAACTCTTTGAAGATGTCATGTCAGAAAATTCTGTTTAGATGTCCCTCTTTCTTCCAACCTTTCTTCCAACCAGGGAGTCATAGCCTAGCACTCCACCTAAACACTTTGTATACTTTGGGCTACAACCGACACATGATTAAATTGTGCATTTGCTATTGAACAAGGCAATTCTTATTCTTGCTTCTAACTAACTCTTGCTTATCTCACAGTTATATCTTGCAAGCATAGTGCACAACATGACATCACACTGTTGACCGATATCCATGCGCCATGATATAGCTGCTAATAGTGCTGACATGGAATTCATATTTGATGATAAAACATTATATATGCAGAAGTCAGGTAAAGTTAAGGTTAATTGAAAGCTCTTAGTCATCCTTTTTTGAATTACAAAATGTAGGTGCTTATATGATGTAAAAAGAAGACCCAGAAGAAGGTTTCAGCTGCAATTGTACCCTGCTACTGAACCAATGAGTAGGCCAAAGACATTCATACATGCTGAACTGTGAGCTGAGTTGTGCTAACATGAGTTATATCCTTTATTTAATCATAGGGTAAAAGGGAAAAAAAACCCTCTCTATTAACTGATTCAGTGACTTTGGCACACGAGCAGCTATTTCCAGCTCACTGGAACGCTACATACAAATGTCAGAGTGAAAAACATTACATTTTTTCTTGGGGGTGGGGAATCTAATAAGATGAAGTTATTTTAAGGACATGTGAAGGAACTTTGATGTCTACTGCTGTAGACAATATTTTGACCTTAGAGAGGGTAATATATTCACCCACCTTCCTTTTCTTAAGCTCTCAGACCAGGGAAATACAGATGTTACATTATAGCATGCCCTCATGTATGAGGCTTTGCATGATTTCCATTCCCTCGCCACACTTTTAGGGAGGGGATTTCTCAGTTTTTTCACACAGTGTGTGCTGTGTGGTGTGTTTACTTATATTGCCCACTAGGAGGCAGTATGCACCCGGTTTTATCCTATTTGGCAGTCATCAGGGGTATGTAGTCACAGATCTGTGATCTTTCTATGGGGTTCAAATTCTCTACAGGGAATTCAATTCAGGGGGCAGGCATTTATATACAGTGCATTAGCTTAGGAGCTACCCAGGACCTGATGCATAGCAATGTTTCAGGAAGGGATATATTGAGTCCATCTTTAGAATGGAATATACTCTCCAGCTTAAGTTCTCAGAACATCTGGGGGATCCAGATGTTACATGATAGCATCCCCTCATCTATGAAGTTGTACATGATTTCTACCCACTCTGAGGTTGGAGACAATGTTCTGATCTTAGAGAGGGGACTCTGACTAAAGCCCCCTCCCCCTTGCAAAACATTCCTGAGATCTTTACTTTGAAAATCCCACAGCGAATGCACCAGAAGCCAGATAGGGTATGGGATGAAAAGTTTTGAGGATCCAAAAGATTCTGAGTCACACTTCTCCATGCTTACAGGATGAGAGATCTAAACCAGGTGTAAATACTTTACTTAAGGAAGGGATACATTTTTAAAAAGGAAGGGATAGAGAAGTACAAATATGTCCCTGTCAATATTGTAAGATTTACCCTGTTCATCTAGAGAAACTCGTGACACATGTGTTCAACAAAGAAGTTTACTCAAGCGTAACATACGTAATTACAGACAAAGCCAGGACTGGCTTGGCACATCTTGCAATACAATTTATAGTCCCCCCGTTCCCACGCTTTGCCCCGTTGCTAAGTTACAAATCTCTCGGAGTAATTCCCCTCTTCACTGAAATGGCAGATTCAGTTCAGTTCTTTTGTTTCTTGATTCCTTTACCCTGCTGGCGTGGTCGTGGTCCCTCTTGGTTCTTTCAGTTGTGTGCAAAGCTGGGGTTTTCGAATCACGCGCTGATTGCTTTGCCGCGAGCCGCTGCTCAACTCTTTGTCTACGACGCTCGCGGCTAATCGCTGTCGATACAAAACATCCACTCTGCGGTTTTAGTTAAGCGGTCCCAGGTTTAGTTAAGCGGCCTCAACCCATTAATCAGCTCGCGGTTTTTCCACTTCCCCTTTTTCCTTTGCTTGCACTCAGGCAGTAGAACTGACTCAGCGCAGCTGGGCAAAATCCTAGCCATGCCGTGCTGGCTGAATCTGACAAATATGGCATACTAATCATGGAGCTGCAAGGTAAGAGCCCTGGGGAACTGCAGCCTGGGTAATTAGTGTATTTTGTTAGTGTGTTACAATGAAGGCATACAGAACAGAAGGCAGGATCAACTTTTGGACCCATAAACTAGGACTATAGTCATTCAAAATGTTTATGCATAGGTAAGAGATGGCAGATCTGAACTTACATACTTCACTAAAGCTAGTGAAAAGATGTGAATGTGTTTTGAGTGAGATAAAACAGATGGTAGGCCCTGAGCAGAGCCAATTCTGTGAAGCTAGCCTCTAAGGACAAAGTGAGCTGCACAGCAAAAGCATTAATTAATTAATTAATTAATTAAATGCTATTCAAATACACTGGTTTTCTAGCCATGCATTGATTTTTGGAATTGAACTGACTCCCAGAACCAGCAAGGAGATTGGTCCCAAGACAAACAAGATAATCGATGAAAAGTAAGAGGACCTGTGTGAATACTGAATGGAATACTGAGCATTCCATGGCTAGAAGAGGATGCTACTTTGGGGAAATGCTAGGAGACAGCAAGCCAGACATCTCTTGTATACAGAACTCCACTCATAAAGAAACAGGAAGGAAAAATAATTTTTAACATCCTTCTGGGTTATGACATGCATATTCTTTTGTCCCTAGCATGCTGCAATACATTTTATCTCAAGGGCTTTATAGGGTTGGCCTAAAATACCTGAGTGCATTTAATCCCTTCTAATGTTTTTATTTCCTTTCTGTTATTGTTTAGCAATTAATAAAATTTCTATATAAGATGGTTTGACCCAAACCTGATCTCCAAGAATCTCCTTCTAAGTTGAATCCATGCAAGTTACAGTAACACAAAGATTCTGCACACAAAATTAAATTCATCTAAATAAGCAGTGTTCCACATGTACACATCTGGTGCATATGCCAGCTGAAGAACCTGAAGCCCATCTACTGTAGTATTCTATGGGAAACTGATCATAGATTCTATGTACTCCAATGACATATATTTAGAGGCATTTTGCCATAGTCAGCCACATGCTGTGTTCGATATTAAAAATAACACATAGCCAGAATGACTATTGTCTTTTTTTTTTGTAAATTAAGTTTTTAAAAAGGAACAGTAAAGGCTAACAAAAACTAATACTGAGAGAAAGAATAAGAAGAAAAAGAAAGTTGAAAAAAAAAGAAAATAGTAAAGATCAAAGGTACAGAAAAGAGAGAAGCAACAAAAGAAGAAAAAAAAAGAAAGAATTGACTTCCGACCCTCCTTGCAACAGATATAAGTAACAATATACATCAAACTCTTATTCTAAATTTAAAACATAACTCCATTATTTCTGCTAACCCATATTATCTCTAATCATCAAATCCATACAACATAATTTCATTTTTTAAAGTTTCCACAAAAAGTCCAGAAAAGGTTTCCAGTTAGCATTAAAATTACACAATGTCTTATCTTGAGTCAAAACTGTCAATTTCGCCATCTCAGCCAACTCCATCAACCTCACCATCCATTCTTCCACTGTAGGTAATCTCTTATCTTTCCACCTCTGTGCATATAAAAGCCTTGCTGCTATTGTCATATATAAAAACAAAGTTCCATCAGTTTTTTCCAACTGTTTATCCATCAAACACAAAAGGAAAGTCTCTGGTTTTGATTGAAAATTGATCTTTAAAATCTTCTGTACACGTATATGTATTTCATTCATATATATGTGTGTGTATATATAAAAAATTTAAAATTCCCCTCTCACCCCTATGGGTGGTATGTGTCTTCCTCAATCTTGGGTCCTCTACCAGAGGCCTGGGAGTTTGAGGGTTCTGTGCAGTATCTTAGCTGTTCCTAGCACTGCACTCTTCTGCACAGAGAGCTCTGATGTTGTTCCTGGGATCTGTTGGAGCCATTCTCCCAGCTTAGGAGTCACGGCCCCGAGTGCTCCTACCACCACTGGGACCACTTTGGCCTTTACTTTCCACATCCTCTCGATTTCCTCCTTCAGGCCCTGGTACTTCTCCAGCTTCTCATGCTCCTTCTTCCTGATGTTGCTGTCACTTGGCACTGCTACATCTATCACTACCACTGTCTTCTGGTCTTTGTCTACTACCACGATGTCTGGTTGATTAGCCAGTACCTGCCTGTCCGTCTGGATCTGGAAGTCCCACAGGATCTTAGCCCTGTTATTCTCCACGACCTTCTGTGGAATCTCCCATCTGGACTTGGGGGGGTCTAGCCCATCCGCTGTGCAGATGTTCCTGTACACAATGCCAGCTACTTGGTTGTGCCGTTCAGTGTATGCTGTTCCTGCCTGCATCTTACACCCTGCCACTATGTGTTGGACTGTCTCTGAGGCCTCTTTGCACAATCTGCACCTTGGGTCCTGTCTAGTGTGGTAGACCCCTGCTTCTATGGATTTGGTGCTTAGTGCCTGTTCTTGTGCTGCTATGATCAGTGCCTCAGTGTTGTCTTTTAGTCCGGCCCTTTCCAGCCACTGTTAGGATTTCCCAATGTCAGCCACCTCAGCTATCTGTCGATGGTACATCCCATGCAGGGGCTTGTCTTGCCATGGCACTTCCTCTGCTTGAACGTCCTGCCTTGTCTGCTGCTGCCTGAGGCATTCTCTCAGCAGCTCATCTTTGGGTGCCATCTTACTGATGTACTCCTGGATACTTTGGGTTTCGTCCAGGACAGTGGCTTTGACACTCATCAGGCCCCGCCCGCCCTCTTTGCACCTGGTGTACAGTCTCTGGGTGTTGGACTTGGGGTGGAAACCTCCATACATTGTGAGGAGCTTCCGGGTCTTCACATCGGCAGCCTCCATGTCTTCCTTTGGCCTGCTCACTATACCGGCAGGGTATCTGATGACTGGCAGGGCATACATGTTGATGGCATGGATCTTGTTCTTCCCATTGAGCTGGCTGTTCAGGACCTGTCTTATCCTTTGGTGGTACTTGGATGTTGCTGTCTTTCTTGCCTCCTCCTCATGGTTCCCATGTGACTGTGGGACACCAAGGTATTTATAGCTGGTCTTTATGTCTGCTATGTGGCCCACTGGTAGTTCCACTCCATCAGTCTTAACTACCTTCCCTCTCTTTACTATCATCCTGCCACACTTCTCCAGTCCAAATGACATCCCAATGTCCTCACTGTAGATCCGTGTCAGGTGGATCAGTGAGTCGATGTCTCATTCACTCTTAGCATACAGCTTGATGTCATCCATGTAGAGGAGGTGGCTGATGGTGACTCCACTCTTGAACTTGTACCCATATCCAGACCTTGTGATTATCTGGCTGAGGGGGTTTAAGCCTATGCAGAACAGCAGTGGGGACAGTGCATCACCTTGGTATATGCCGCACTTGATGGCCACTTGTGCGAGCTGTCTTGAGTTCACTTCCAGTGTTGTCTTCCACAGTCCCATTGAGTGCTTGAGGAAGGTCCTTAGTGTCCTGTTGACTTTGTATAGTGCCAGGCATTCACAAATCCATGTGTGTGGCATTGAGTCATAGGCTTTCCTGTAGTCAATCCAGGCTGTGCTCAGATTGGTCTGCCTAGACCTTGAGTCTTGGGCGACTGCCCTATCTATGAGTAACTGGTGTTTTGAGCCTCTGGTGTTGTTCCCAATGCCCTTCTGAGTGGTGCTCATGTACTGGCCCATATGGTCATGTAGCTTGGCAGCTATGATGCCTGATAGAACTTTCCATGTTGTGGGGAGGCAGGCTATTGGCCGGTAGTTGGATGGTGCTGTTCCTTTGTGAGGGTCTTTCATGATCAGCACTGTCCTTCCTTGTGTTAGCCAGTCTGGGTGGGAGCCTGCTGCTAGCAGTTGGTTCATCTGTGCTGCTAGGCGTTCATGCACTGCTGTTAGTTTCTTTAGCCAGTAGGTGTGGATCATGTCCGGGCCAGGTGCTGTCCAGCTTTTCATGTTCTTGACCCGCTGTTGGTTGTCTGCTACTGTGATGGTGACTGGTTCCTGTTCTGGGAGATTGCTGTGGTCTGCTTTCACGTCCTTCAGCCACTTTGCACTGGTGTTATGCGTCTTCTCTTTCTCCCATATGTTCTTCCAGTACTGTTCAGTTTCCGCTGCTGGTGGCTCAGCTGCTACTTTGTGGTTGCACTGCAATTGGGAGTACACTTTGGATGGTTCTTTGGAGAACAGGGCATTTATCTTCTTGGCCTCTGCTTCTCTTGTGTATCTCCTTAGCCTGGTAGCCAGTGCTGTGAGCCTTTGTTTAGCAGTCTCTAGGGCTTCAGATGGAGTCAGGTCCATGTATTTTTTCAGTAGCCGAGTCTTATCCTTAATTTCCACACGCTTCTGTAGTTCCACCAGCTGACTGACTTCTCTCCGAGTTGCCTTGATCTTAGCCTCCAATCTCATTTTCCAGGGTGGGTATGTACTGCTGTTCTTCTTGATCATGTAGCGATCCAATCTCATTACCCACCCTGGAAATGAGATTGGAAATATATATATATATATATATATATATATATATATATATATATATATATATATATGCTTTTTTACAAGTCCACCAGAGATGATAAAATATCCCTTCTTGTTCACATTTCCAGAATACATTCGAAGTACCTTTATACATTTTAGATAATTTTTATGGCGACAAGTACCGATATTACATCATTTTATAAAAAATCTTTTAAGGTTATAACACAACGTAAATTTCAGTCCTTTCCATCACATATTTTCCCATTGTTCCATCTGTATGTTGTAGCCAAAGTTTTTAGTCCATTTTATCATACAGTCCTTAACTTGTTCATCTTCTGTCTCTAGTTTCAGTAAAAGTTTATACATCTTTGCAATAACATATTCATCAATACCTTTTTTTGAATTCAGTATTTATGCTGTATGAAATACCCTCTAGTACAAGCTTTGCTTGCATCCAAAACTATTCTCATGTCTGAACCTTTATTTAGATTATTCTCAAAAAATTCTATTAATTTTTTTTTTTACAATCTTTCACTATCTCTTCCTTTTGCAGCAGCATTTCATTTAGTCTCCATCTGAATGAATTAAATTTTCTTTTAAGAGTCCAACTCAATGGATTATGATCAGAAAAAGTCTTCAGTAAAAATCTCTACTTTAGAAGTATTAACAGCCAAAGCCTTTGAAATCCAAATCATGTTTATCCTTGAAAAGGATCTGTGTCTTTCTGAAAAACAGGTATATTCTTTAGTAGTGCCATTTTTCTCTCTCCAAATATCCACTAAAGATAAATTGTCCATCAAATCAAAAATGTTTTAGGTAGTTTACCCTGATTCTGTTTAACTTCCTTCTCTGATATTCTATCCAATTGTGGGTATACCACTCTATTCCAATTTCCCATCAGAGACCAATTTTCATAAGAAAAAATTGTCAATGTTTCCATAAGACATTTTTTAAAAATTCCTTTATCTTCATTTGGAGTGTAAAGTCCCAAGATTAATGTTTCAATCCCCTGTAATTTGACTTCTACTCCGACAAATCTACCATGTTCATCAGCCAATAATAATTTTAGTTTTAATTATGGGTTAACGTATAACACAATTCCATTAACTTTTTTTTGGACCTGCTGAAATAAATTCTTGTCCCAAATTCTTATAAATCAATTATATTATGTCCTTTTTTCTAATATGAATTTCTTGTAAACAACTTACATCTTAAATTTTTTTATATGGTGAAACACTTTTCTTCTCTTTTGTGGTGGATTTGCTCCACTAATATTCCACTTTAGCCATTTGTAATCCATAATTAAGCCAGTAGTTTAGAAAATTCTATATTTGTGGCACCCAGCTCAGAGTCCTCTTTTTCATCTTCCTCCTGGACCTGTTTTGCCTTTTGAGATTGTCTGCTCCTCCATTTGCATCTCCTCCAGATCTCCTTTAAATTTTTCCAGAAATTCTTTGGCTTTATGAACAGAATTCAGTCGAAATCTTTTCTGTTGGAAAGTAAAAATCACTCCATCCAGTTTATCCCAGTGAAACATCTAGGTACATGAAAAATAACACACTAGGTTTTAAAAATGACACATTTCTTGGAAGGCACATCTTGGTTTCTGAAAACTGAAAATACAAGAGATTTGTTTTAAAATTAAAACTTCACATGCAATGAGGCTTACTTCTAAAGATGCCCCTGCCTCCCAGAAACATTTTGACCATCATACAATCAAAATCTTTTGTTTCAGCAACCAGAACATTGAATTGCAGGCATTGTATTGTTGCCTTCAATTTTGTGCCACAGGAGAGTAAATGAAAGCAGATGAATCATAAATCATTCTTTGAAAAGTCACACAGTGGTAGATGATATGATGGTATAAGCGTGAACGGAGTTTTACCCTTGTTGACTTTCTCATCCCATAGAATCAAAGAATTGCCCATGCTGGCTAATCATCAAGCTCATTTCACAGAATGTTGTCTAAGCTTCCAGCAAACAGCCAAGTGCCAATAAGTTATTTTTAATAAGCAAAGGTTGCCAAGAGAGCTATGTGTAGCTTTTGGAGTTGAGGATAAAACCCTGCATGTACCAACGCACCCCCCCCCCCCCCACCAACGCCAGCATTGTACTGACAAATGTTGCTAGTGAAAAATATTTAGTTGAATAGGAAGGAAGTTCTTGCATACAACATGAACTACCATATTTCCACAACACAGAAGATTGTTATTATTCCTCAGGAATTGGTAAGGGGAGTTCCTTTCTTATATCTTTTTAATTCAACTGATTCAACCGAATATAAAATGTGATATTATATAATGTATGGACTCTACCATTCCATGTTTTGGGTTTCCATCAGATCTTCAGTTTGAGTTTCATTTTTTTTTTTTGTTTAATATATTTTTCAGGACTTGTTTGCTCTATCTGTACTTGCTTCACTTGGGATAAATGCCAACCACAGCTTACTCTCAAGTGAGCTGAATCCTGCAGAAAAAAAACAGGGTAAGCTCATATATCTTTTTGCAAGGGAACCAACAATCTTGTTACTTATTGTATTAACTGAACAGGGTTAGATTTCTTAGATGCCCATGTCAGTGATTCCACATATTATGAGGGAAAAGATGTATCAGAGATGACATTATTTTTTTCTGGACAACTTATTCATTTTTGTATACACTAAGATGATTGTTATATAGTCCCTTATTCTTTAGGACCAATGACTAAGGTTATGAGATTTATAGTTCCATTTGTTGAACTAATTGGTGGCTTGTGACAAGAACACAGCCATGTCTTTCTCTGGAAAGATAGTTTTGTTCAATTATGTTCCTATGTGATTCATTAATTCATTCATTCCCTTGATAACATAAAGAGGTGATCCTCATTAAATCCCATCCCTTAGACATCAGCACCCTCACTAGTCCATTGTTTTTTAAATTAGTCCCCAAAATGGCAAGTTATTTCAGTTGTGAAGGAACAGGAAATGATATGGCTAGAATGACTTAGTTCTCTTGTAGTTTACAGTGCTTGTAATCTCTAGACAGGGATATTCCCACCACTACTAGGCTCTACACTAACATTTGTAGACATAGAGTTATGCATTTGGGCAATGTTTACAGAAAGACTTGTGGAATGAGGATTAGTAGTTGCCTTAAAGCTCAGACTCAATTTCATAAGCTGTCAGCATCCACTAATGCTTAGACTTCATCCCAAAAAAAAGAGCACACCATTACCACAATATCAAACACAGACAGACAGAGTCTTAGGAAGTCAGTTCCCCTTCACTGAATGTGTTGAAGCAAAGGGTGGACAGCCATCTTGACACAAATCCTTTAACTTGGATTCCTGTTTTGACCATGAAGATGGATTTGATAGCCTAAATGGTCCCTTCAACTGTGCAAATTTATGAATTACCCCATCCCCCAAGCACATACTCCCATAGGACCCTTCTCCAAAGGAGACTTCAAGAGCAAAGAGAATGCACCCAGCCAGCCAGCATTGTCCTGCTTTGGAATCCTTGGTGCTCTCTGAGCTTGGTTGTTTATTTGCTGTTGTTTCATTATTCGACTAGGTAACATCATCTGTGCTAGTGAGTGTGTTTGCTCCCCGTTTATATACAGTAGCTTGCCCTGCCAATGTTGGTGGGGGTGTGGTTTTCTCCTTGGTAGTTCCTTGATTAGGGCATTGTTTTCTGCTTGATTGTTTGTCTAGTGTTAATCCCTGCTTATCTGAGTGTTGGTTGCTGGAGAGGATGTGTTCTGGTCTTTTGGTTTCCTTCTTGGCTTTTGTATTGTCTATTGATTGCTGATTGTCTGAATGCCAAGCTTCTGGGAATTCCCAGGCATTTTTGGATTTAGCTTGGACTAGGATGCTCAGTTTCTCAGTTGAAACTATGGTTGAGTATGTCCTGCTTCTGGATATTCATTCATCAGCATAAAATGTTAATTAGAATAGGCCCATGCCAAAGCTCAGAACTGATGACAAAATTATTTTTGACAAGTCAAGAACTTCTCTAAACTTGGCAGGGTAAGTTGCCTTAATGGAGTTAAGATGATGCATTGGTTTGATGGTTAAAACATTTTATCTATAGACCAAATCAGGCTCAGTGTCAAATAGACACTGAGAAGTTTTATGCTTAATGAAAATATCTGCCTTCTAGGTGTTTCAACATATAAAAGGACAGAAGCATTATGTAATGGAAGAGGATGTTCTTGAATATCCCTGGATTAATTTTTGCAATGTGTGGACTGGTGATACTGTAAGGAGGAGGAATCTGCAGTTGGAGACCCAGGAGGAGCAAGCAGGACCCAGGAGATCTGCATAGCAAATTGGCTGGTAGAAAGGACTGCAGCTTTCCGAGAGCAGACCAGATGTCAGTGAAGACAGCTTGACAAAGATGCTGGAATCCAAGAACCCAGGAAATTGTTATTTTTCCCTCTCCCAGTTCTCCTCCCTATGATAGAAGTGAGCCCAGAAGTGAAAGTACAGAAAGAAGCTGTGTGGGTGAGGTTGGGAGGGAATGAAACAGATAAGACACTATTAAAAGCTCCTGATGGAATAGTCTCTATGGAACTGTGTGTGTATAGTTCGTTAAGCTAAAACCACTGTGTGTGTGTGTGTGTGTGGAGGCGAACTGCATATGGATGTCTGGAAAGTTCCTGCCCTTTCCCCCCAACCCTCTGACAATTTATTTTAGAGCTTGATCCAAATTTGCTATGGATCAAAGCCTTCAGAAGATCAATGAACAAGCGGAGTCACCAGATTCCCTAGTGTTAATCTCATCAGAAAACTAGAATTAGTTACAGCTCATCAAATAATTTTTGACTTTTGGTGACTGGGGTGCAAAGGTTTGCTTGACATCTTAACCTGCCATTAGCAATGACTACGTACTTTTCTAGTGACTTTCCAGTAATTTATTGCTCCTGTCCATCCATATTTGCCAGGGGTATGCTGAAGGGGGGTTGGGTTGTTGAGTTCCCTGATCCTATCTTACAAATTAGCACACATGGAATGTAGTCTTACCATTTTTTGCCAGTTTGGAGAAAAGAATAAAAACTAAGAGAAAATGCTTTCAGTTGCAAATAAAGTGTTATCCTTAGAAAGGATACCTCAATATTATTGTATAAGATCTAAAACCATACAAGATTGGGCTGCAGCAATGCTTTTTTATTTATAGTTCTGAAATACTTTCATTTCCCCTCAAATTTTTAATTCATTTATTTTAGATTTTAAGTTCTGCTTTTATTTTATTTGGGATCTCAGTGCTCATTTTAGGAGTAAACCTGAGGTGAATAATTTCTTTACTTTAGTATTTTTCATTCTTCTAGCATTCTATCTTTAACTTGTTCCATTCAGTTTTTCTAGTTCATCATGACATAATGTTTTTCTGAGGTATCCTTATTTCTTAGCAAACCTGTTTAACAATTTTTAATGGATTTTCTTCATCTGATTTAAAGCTTAATGCAAATGTCTGTTGCCTGAGCAACATTTTCTGATCAAATGTTTTCACCCTTAGGTTTTTCATAATGAAAGTGACCATATAACATGTTGAATCACAAACCAACCACTTTTCAGCCTAGTGCGTTGTGCAAATCTAGTCGGTTTGATTAGTTTATGGATCAATGTGTCAGGCAAACCCAGAATTTGAACCCAGAAGCTTTCTGAAGGCTTTCTGAAGCATCACAAAAACAGGATGTCTATTTGGAGAATGGGGTGAGCAGCCTTTGGGAAGAAGGCCTGGTGCAGCCAGCAGCTGCCTCACATAAGGCCAGGCTGGGTGCATCTCAGCAGTAGCAGGAGGAAGATGGCAAAGGTCAAGGTGGGCATGGTAGGGCCTGCAGAGTGCAGGGTGGTGGGGTAGCTAGGGCTTTGTACTTGGCACTAGGGTGGTTGGCCACAAGGCTTGAGGTGGTATTCTGTGGCAGTGGTGGTGGTGGGGCTGAAGTAAAGGCCTGGGGGGGGTGGTGGCTGGCTGAGACTGCTTAAGGTCCTGGGCCTCTACTTCAACCCCATTGCAGTCACCAGGGAGTGCTGCTCTGCAGGGCAGCCAAGAGGGCAGAGATTCGGGGGGAGGAATAGGTGGCTGGGGTGAGTTTTAGAGGAGGCAGCTTACCAAAGCTCGGGGCTGGGAGGGACCAAGCTGGGAATGGCTTGGACTCGGGTGGGTCCTTGCCTAACATTTGGTGGGATTGGTTAATGATGGCAACAGGGCCTGCTGGGATTGCAGTAGCTAAGCGATGCAGTCACGTGACATTGCGCTTTATGACTGAATCACTTAGCAACAGAAATTCCAGTCCCAATTATGTCATAACTCAAGGGCTACCTGTAGATTGGTGCTTCTTGCAATCCATGGTACTTTTACTATGCATCTCCAAATCTTTAATATAAAGGCTTTTTTCTTTACTCTTTCTCAATGTCCAGCTTTTTTTCCTCACTCTTCTCAATGTCCAGCTTCCACAGTGAGACTCACCACTAGAAACCATTCTGATCTTTGTTGTTATTGAAATGCCCATGTTGTTCATGATCTTGTTTGAATCTATTGCTGTCTTCCCAGGATTAATCTCTGATTTTCTGGTATACTGTCATTTTAATCTACTTTTGAGTTCAAGAAAAGAAAACTCCCATCTTCATTTTTTCCCATCAACATGCAGATTTTCATTGCCCCTTCCTTCCTTCCTTCCTTCCTTCCTTCCTTCCTTCCTTCCTTCCTTCCTTCCTTCCTTCCTATTTGTAAACATGTAACCTGAACCTGCATAGCCTGTTGACCCCTCCCTCCCCCCCACCTCATCCTAATTTATATCCTACATCAGTCTAGCCACTCTGATGAAGTTTGCACAAAAAAATTAATGACACAAATTTGACATCAGGACTCAAAACAAGAGCAAAGTAACATCAGAGCATTCCAGCTTCCCAGGACACTCTGCTGCAGACCTCAAAGTGACCATCTTGGAAAATGAAACTTTAACAGCACCATTGTGCAAGAGAATGGTGAACTCACATACATTAAAAAATTTCAGGCAATCTCAAAAGGCCCCAACAAACAGAATAAATTTTAACACATTATAGTTGTTAACTGATAAGGTACTTGTCACCCTTTGGGAGAGATGGGCGGCATACAAATTAAATAAATAAATAAATCTGTCTCACATGTAAGCTGCATCTGCATAACCAACCTATCTTCCCTTCCTTCTAACCTACAACTTTTACCCTTCCCACTTCAGCCCACTTTAAATCCTACATCAGTCTAGCTACTCTGTGCGTTTGATGAAGTTCAGCTGCAGCTCACAAAAGCGTATGCCTTTTAATACAATTTGTTAATTGGAAAAGATGTTACTAGACTCCTGATTTTTTGCTAACATAGATTAACGCAGCTCTCCTACAGTGATCTGGATATAGGGATTAACTGGGAGCGTGCTGGGTGCGCACTAGACTGGAAATTACCCACAGTAATTTTCCAACAAGAGGTATGATCTTATTCTGCACAAAACTGGTGTTTTCTGGCAACAGCATAAGACCAAGGTTCTTGTCAATATGGCCTGCTGGGCCCAGGAATGGGACAACAAGCTTAGAAGAAGGGCCCTGCACCAACATGTGCAGGTCTCCTGCAAAACACTCTACCTAGCATCCCCTGGCATCCTCTGCCTACCTCTACCCAACATAGTTTCAACAATATGTTCAATCTTGGAGATGAACAACTTCCTATCCTTTTATGTTCCTGCCATTTATCCAGCTACTAACGCTAACAATTTGCCTATCATCTGTCTAGCCTCATAAACTCCTTCCTCCCTTCCTTACTGCTAGACACTCAATTTCCCACATAATCTTTCCAGGGCTCCCTGTTTTCATATCTACAACTGCATTGGCAGGGGCAGTTCCTTCTTCCCCTCCTATCTGTGCACTACACGGGGGGTGGGGGTGTTCTTCAGCATTTCTAGCCCTCATCCAGGGATGCCCTCTAATAGTCCTTAGAAGGCCCACCTTGGTTTCTCTGGGCTGCTTTGTTATTCTCACCAACTCCAAAATGTGTCCTAGAGCTTTTCTCTTCAGACTCCAAAGGTTGCTGTAGCTTACCATGACATTCTTCCTTGCTTTCTCTTCTTTTCTTTGATCTTCAGGAGCTCTTCTTTTGCCAGCTAGTTTAAAATCCCCGGCTCTGCTTCTTATTCTTCTTAATATTTAACATTAAGCCACATTTTCCACTTTCCATTTCACTTTCATAAAAAGCTCTTTAAAGTCTTGTTTACTTTCAGCTGACAAAGTAATATTGTCTATATATCTCAAATTGCTTGTGTTTCACCCTCTTAATTTTGATTTCAGCCGTTATCTTTTCTGATCCTGTCATTCTTATAATAAATTTACTATATAAAGGTAAACAGAGATGGGGCCAGTATGCATCCTCATCTCATTCCTTTCCTTGTTCTGAATTGCTCTGTTTTTCTAAATTCAGTTCTTATGGTAGAGTCTGGTCCATTGTAAAGATTCCGCAGGAGAAACAATCACATATTCTGGCATGCCTGTTAGCCTTACTGTGTTCCCCATTCTACCAATGAACTACACAGTCTAAGGCCTGTCAATGTAGCAAAGGTAAACCACTTTCTTATCATCTCTTGCTCTCTCCAGTATGTATGTTATATAAACTATCTGATTTCTCTTTCTCTTCCTGTTCATTTGGCATTTCTGACTTCATGCATGGCTATATTCTTCTTTGAAATATGTGAAGCACATTTTTCTTGCCTGAGGAATTTGTGCAATGGTTCCGGAATTTGCACATTTGTTTGTATTCCCCTTTGTATGTATACACATATTCAACCAACTTCTCTAGTCTACATCACACAGACTTGTTCCTTTCTTGTTGACATAGAATGATTAGCACTTTAAGTGCCTCTTCTCCTGCATGCCTGGTACTTTCCTAATTTGGAGTCCTTGGGGTTCTCTGAGCTAGCTGGGTAATGAAAGATTTGCAAGAAAAGAACCAAGCTCAGAGAACCCCAAGGACTCCACAGTTCAGCCCTGAGCTACACATATTCACCTCTATTGGTACTTTCCTATCTGATAGATGATCTACTGCCTATCATATTTTACTTTCTCATAGAAACTATCAGGATGGTACATGTAGTCCACTTTCCTTTAAGCTCTCAAATCAGAAAGACATGGATGCCGCCATGTTCAGGGTTTTATATGACTTACACGTGTGCACGCACACACACACATCTTGGAGGGGAGAGAAATTTCTCTGTTTTTACAGAGTATATCCTGTGTGGTGTTTTCAGTTATACAAGACCACCAGGAAACAGGCTTTATGTAATTGGTTTCAGCCAGATGTTATTCTGTGGCAGGCTTTCTCAACCTTTTGACCCTGGAGGTGTAAAGTTCGTTGCATTCGATGCTGAACAGAAACCTCGCGAGGCACAGGCTCAGATGAAAGCTAGTTTATTCAGGGGTAATGTGTAGTGGTTACAGACAAAGCCAGGATTGGCTTGGTGCGGTTTCTTACAACAGCTTTATAGGGTTCCCCCCTTAACCCATAGTTACCCCTCGGTTCCGCCCCTTGCCCTTGCCCTGGGCTACCCATCTGTCTGTTGCGATCTTCCTTCCCCTCACCTTGATGGCAGATTCAGTCGGTTTCTGTTGTGTGGTTTCTGTTGTGTTATAACCTTCTTCCTTTGTCTGTCTTGCCCTTGCATTCCTTGAGCTTTTCTCATGGTGAGTTGGAGCGGCTGTTTTAATCTGGTTTTGAATTGCCCACTGATCGCCTCTGGATTGCTGTGCTCCCGGTGTATTGTAAGCCGAAGTTGCCTGGGGCGCCTGGGGAGCTGGCTGCCCTACAGTGTTGCCACTTCTAATACGCTCCCTCCTGTAGTTAACTGCCCGCCCCATCGGTAGTTAACTTGCACTTACATTGTTTCCTTGCCCTGATCACCTATTGCCTGAGGTGGTGAAACTGACCAACGGCTCTGCGCTAGCAGTGTGTGCTTCCTAGGCTGAATCTGACAGGAGGAACCCTTGAAATATTTTTCAGGCCTCGGGGAACCCCTGCACATTCAGGCTCAATTATAGGCCAGAAGTTACAAACTTATTATATTTGTTTCATGCGTAGGCCTGTATATATGCATTAACAGTGTTCTTAAACTAAAAATAAAGAATGAAACTTGCCTCTTTAATGTGAAACCTGTGTTTGTTTTTTGCTGCACAAATACTCAATTCTGGGCCAAACTTGAGATACACACACAGATTTCATCTTCAACTGAAATAAGAAGATTTCTGTCTTTGCTTTTGATGCTTGTTAAATAAGAAAAAGTTTGCTCACATGTATAAGAAGTTGAAAACTGCAGCAAAATGTTCAGTGCCTTCCTATGAATGGCAGAATACTCTTCTTTCACAGAAATCCAGAACTTGTCCATGGGCAGATCAGTGAATCTCATCCTGAGTGTACGATCAGACTGCAGTTCACAAAATTCTTCCTCTTCCTTCAAAGTGAAGTTCTCAGGCTGAGCAGAAGATGCAGAGAAAGGATCCCTCACCCAGTCATACATCTGTGTTGAAAGGGAGGGAAAGTACTGATAATTTTGTTCTGCAGTACTTCCAGGTGGTTTTAAATTAGATTTGAGACCTTTTGGTATCCTTCCTCACTCTCAAGCCCAAGCAGCAATGGAAACATTTCAATATTTCCTTTTGCAACATGATTTTTCCAAACATTCAGTTTTCTTTTAAATCCAAGGATCTTGTCACTTGAAGTCAAAACATTTTCTCCAGTGCCTTGCAGAGACTTATTCAGCTGGTTCATGGGATGAAAGATGTCCGCTAAGTATGCTAGTTTCTGCAATCGTACTCCATCTTCAAAGCATTCAGCAAAATGTGGAATACTATTTTCTCAAAAATACTCTTGCAATTCTGCCTTCAGCTCAAACACCCTGTTGAGAACTCTTCCTCTGGTGAGCCACAGTATTTCTGTGTGTAACAGGAGACTTATGTGCTCTTTGTCCAGGTTTTCACACAGTTTTTTAAACATTCTTGAGTGAACTGATCTTTATTGAATAAAGTTAACCATTTTTGTAGCATCATCCAGAACTTCTTTCATTTCATCTTCAAGAGAAACAAAACCTCTCATGGAGCCAACCATTGATGAAGCACCATTAGTACAAATGCCAATACAGTTCCTCCAAGACAGCCTTTTTGATTCCAGATAGAAAGCCAAAACATTAAATACATCTTGGCCTTTACATATTTAATGTAGTTCTTTGCAGCAGAAAACATTTTATTGAATTTCACCATCATTTACAAATCTTACAGTGAAATCTGTTGACTCATTAACTTGGATAGAAAAGCTGCTGTTCTTCAGTTGATCACACAAAACTTCTTCAGCATCATGTGACATGTCATCAATACACTGACTTACTGTACTGTTTGACAGTGGAACCTTTTCAATTTCTTGTACTGAATCTGGTCCTAGAATTTTTCCCACTATTATTTTACATGTTGGCTTGATTATTTTCTCACCCAAAGCATGACTTTTACTTTGTTGTATAATAAGTTCTGCTACTAAATAACTTGCTTCTTGGGCCTTTTTATTCTGTTTGTTTTATTCTTTATTTTTTAATCTGTTTGTTCTGTGATTCCAATAGCAATTAAAAATAATCAGAAATTTTACTTGTCTTAGGGCTGTGATTTGTAGTTAAGTGACTTTTTAATCTTGCTGGAGCCATTGCTGCATTTGTAAGTTGTTTGCCACAGATGAGACACAACAGAATAGGACAACTTGGAACACCAGTCCATGTAAAACCCATTGATAAATAGCTTTCATTGTAAAGACAGACTTTTTTTTGAGTCCATTGATGTTCCAGTGCAGGGGAATCCCTGAGAAGATTTAAATTCTTCATTGTAATTATCATCATTAAACATATTGGTATTGTCTATTCTAGAATCCTCCTCTTCGCTCTCACACCTCCTCTTTGAAAATCGCCACACTGGACCCATAACTGAATAAACATGCATGAAATTTATTTAAAATAACAGGATAAAATAGCTACAGGAAAACCACAGGGAAAAGATGTGGAAGGGAGAGACTGACGTCACAGACTAAGTTGGACAAGTCCATTAATTTATTGAAAAATGCACTTCTCCCTCCCTTCCTGCAATATATTCCTCCCTTCCTGCAATATAAAATTCACCTGTTATCAACGTTCTCCCCTATCTTGCATCAAAAATTAAGAATGGATTCAACCAAATAAACACAGTCCTATAGCACACTACCAGACAGCTCAGAAAGAGTTGTAACTAGATTTTTGTTTGGTCTCTGCTCATCACTCAAGAGTGCATTGCCTGAATTTGAAATATTTTTTTAAATAAATCGTGATCTCCCAGGGAACCCCTAGTGACCTCTCATGGAAACCTAGGGCTCCATGGAACCCTGGTTGAAAAGCCCTGCCCTATACAGTCATATGAATTGTCCATTCCAGTCTACCTAAATTCATTTATTCATTAAGAAGTTTGATTTAGTTAATTTCTGCCTTAATAAGTTCATGCTTCTTACATGTTCTACACATGTTCCAGTTGTGTAAGTCTTTGTGATATAAGGAGCTTTTCTTTCAGTACTGGCACCATCAATCACTAGAGTCCAATTTGTCTTGAGTCCAGCCATGTCATCACCTTCAAACTCAGGGTTGTGTCATCTGGCATCTAAATTCATCTAAACATTTCAGCTATGGTCATATATTTTTTAAAAATCAACAGTACCAAAATATTTTGCTAGTATTTTTTTTTTCAGGTTTGATTTTGGATTTCCTCTTCTAAGTGTGTTGGTTTTCCTCGTATTTGCAAATCCTACCTGTTGTCATTCCCATTGTGGATTAATCTTAGTTCCTGAATTCCCTTTTTGATTTTATAGCAAGGGTGACCTCACCAGAAACTCTCGCTCCCACCAGTGACACTGTGATAATCATTGCAGCCACAGAGTTCTCCCACCAAAATTTTTAATTTTAAAATCCCATGTATCCATACTTATATTATACTCCAAAATTTGCAGCCCATTTCACCATGCAGTCTTCAACCTGTTCATCGTGTTTCAAATCTTAATAATAATTTATATGTTTTAGCTACTATATGATAGTAATTTGTACATAACTACTTCAAATTCAGTTTTCTTCTTCTCAATTCCAATTGTCCTTTTATCTATGTTAAATCTCTCTTTCATCTGATTATAAGAAAACCATTGAAAAGAATGTCCTTCTGTAGCTAATTGTTCTCTTGTCTTCATCTTAATTTTCCCTTATCTTGTATTAATTCATATGTTAACCATCTTTCTTTATTTGCTGTTTCTCTTCTATAAAAGGTTTCTTGTGTGAATGTCAGTAATGATATCTTTGGGCACAGTCTGGGTTTATATTTATTCCACATTCTTAATAAAGTATTTCTCAGGCAATAATTCTTAAAATCTACATTGACTTTCACTTTGTCATACCATAAGAAAGCAGGCCACCTAAATGTCAGATTATGAGTTTCAGTTTGCAAAATGTTATTGACTACTGTATTCTCCAGTATTCTTCATGGCACCTGCCTAGAACAGTGTTTGCTCCAGCTGGCAAAACTGGAGCTTTCTGAATGGGTTTAGAAATGTTTTAATTCTTCAAGAAGTACCTTTCAGTGGCAAGCTTATGATGACAGTTACAGTACTGAAGAATTCAAGTAGCCCTTCTTGCAATTGCAACTCACTGATTGAGAATTCATGCTATAAAGCCTGTAGACTGGTATATATATAACAATCATACGCACAAACGCACATATTTGTTTATTTGCTTTTGCATGTAGGGAATCCCAAAGTTTCTACACTTTGACTAACACCCCTTGTGTTAACCACAAAGGAAATTTCTTGTTCTGTCTTGGGGACTGAAAATTACACCAACTGCCTCTTTCTTTCATATCTACAGTAGTGCTAGGTATAAATAAGTGGATACACACACACACACACACACACACACACACACACACACATATATATATATATATATATATATATATATATATATATATGCATACATACATACATATATATATTGTACATCTTAGTGTGTGTGTGTGTAGTATATATTTAAATGGGGGGAAAAAGCCTTGATAACTCAGTCTTTTGAGTAGAGGAATGTCAGAGGAAGAGGCTGATTCAGTTTGTGGTTTCATAACCATTTTCCTACTCCCTGCAGATACTCCTCTAGATGTAAAGAACAATCTCAGGTTCATACTGAAGGGATGGCTCCCAGTCTGCTATGATATTTTAAGGAATTATCTTGAATATTTTTTCTGAGTGAAAAGCACTTTGAGATTAGAATGTTATTCAGCCCTATAAGACATCTTGTAGAGGAAATAAACTCCAGTAAAAAGAAAGGAGTTACTCTAAGGTGTTCCTCCAGGTTACTATAAAGGTGTTGACTGAACAAGTAATTGCTAAGCAGAGATAAATGGAAATGAGCCAGAAAAGATTTTTCCTATTAAAGTGCCTTGATTTTATTTGGTGATGATAAACTCCTAAAAAAAAAAAGCCAAATTTAATATTTCCTTCCTCCCTTCCTCCATACATACATACATACATATATACATACATATGTGTGTGTGTGTGTGTGTGTGTGTGTGTGTATGTATGTATGTATGTATGTAAAGATAGAACATTAGATGTTGTGACACTGCTGTATCGCTTGAGGAAATGCAGCATGTTTGTTATATAAAGTATTAGTACTGCAACGAGTTACTATTTGAATTCTGAAATTGTAGCATAGTTTGGGCTCCAATTCTAAGGTTCTATCCAGAAATTAAGAGTATCTCCATATTCTCTCCAAGGTGCATTGCATTGTGCTACACCTGCCAATGCATTTTGATGCTTAACATTTGAGGATATCTATGTGGAGATATTTGCAATTCCTCTAATAATATGAAGTCAAACTTGGCCATCTCACTATTATTCAGCAATAGTATATTAGCATACAACTAATATTGGTATTTGGATGGGAGATTACAAGAAAATCTCAGCCTTGTGGGCTAGACTGGGAAATTGAAAACAAAACAGAACAAAACAGATGACGGTATTGGCAAACCACTTCTGTATTGTTGCTAAAAAGACTACATGGACATATCCACATAGTCACCGGAAATGGAGCCTGGTAAAAGAAAAGAAAATGTAGTTACCTTTTAAAAAAAAATATACCCCCATTCTCTTTTAACGGCAGCTTGATTTGCAACAATCATTGAATGAGACTTCATTGCATGGAGATTCCATTTGGTAAGGACTATCACTCATTCTGCAGTTCAAGGCAAAGGAACTAATATTGACAACTATTTGTGGCATTCCTGAAGCTCAACTCTTTGAGAAACATCCACTAATTTGGATTCCAATCCATATATCAGGGTTTGTCCTTTTAGTTGTATGCATATGCATTCAGACTTTCATAATTTACCTTGCAATTTGCTCTTGACATATCTCCTGTGTGAGTAAATTATTCAGAATGGATGCAAAAATTGATAAACATTATGGATGTGTTGATAAAGTACCACAAGTGGCAAATGTATATTAGGAAATACACTTTCTATTACGTAGAAATCCATCTGTGACACACAGGTTTCCAGATCAAATACGTATGCCTTTGATCTGTCAAATTCAGCACCTCAACCCTCTTTTGAGATGTGTTGGATCTGCATGTAAGCAATTGGGTTTCCAGACGTGGCTTCAAGCTTATAATACAAGCAAAATGTAGGCTTCTGGCTCTAAAAATGTAAATCCTCCCACTCCTGCTGTTGATTTCTGCAATGTCTATTTAGTGCTAATTACATAGTGCAGTTCACACTGCTTTGATTCTAAGACTTCATTTTTTTCCTTTTAACTTTAAGCATCCAAAAATGTTAACTTAGGCACTGTATAAAGCACAAGTTGACATACACAAGCTACATTAAGTTCAAGTAATCAAAGAGAGAGATTCCCACCACAATGTCTAATTTTATATGTAAAAAGGAGTGACGAAGCACACCCATAGGGTTGGCAGAAGACATTTTGTTACCCAAAATGAAGGACAAAATAATGTTAGAAGTTAAGAAGTTTGTTCCCAAGCTGGGCTACAATAAAAAGCAGGAAGACACTTGTGGAGAGATCAGGAAATTGTTTATTGCAACAGAGCCTAAATCAGCAAGTAAGCAGAGATGAATGGTAGCCACCCTGGGCCATTCCTCATTGCCCCTCTTATAGATTTCTAATTCAAAAGTTTAAGCCAATAATTAACAATGAGGGTGTAAGGAATTAGCCAATCATATACTCCCTTCACTTATTTACGCTTTCTGAGCATGGACCCTCATGTGCAGTTCCCCTCCCTTCTTATCTATGGTTAGCCACAATGGCTACAGTGCCTGCAATGAACAACAATGCCTAAGTCTTTAATCTTCCTTTCACACAACTTTTGTGACATGCTTACTTACCCATGACAGAGCTAGCCCACCCCTGCAAAATGGCACCACTGTTGCTCATTACAACCTTTTAGTTTCTCCCCAATTCTTATGCTACTTTAGATATTATTGTAAAAAAATATTCCAACAATAGGAATCCCCTCACATCACAAGTACAGAGCATATCCTCAGTGTACCCTTACACTGTTCCTACCCTGGACTTATGCTAGCTTGATTGTAAAGTGGCTTAAGAAAATCCTATCTGGATGGAAATTCTTTGGCAACAGCTTGCGAGGTATTTAGTCCAGACTGCAGGCCACCATGTCAATCCAATGGACAATGCCCTCCTGCTGTGTCCTCCTAACTTTCTCTTCCAGGAAAGCAACTGCCAAATGCTTTTTTATTGGATACACACACACATTAAATTAAATTTATATTGAAATTAAAGCCTCAAAAGGCACATATATGCACAGGCACAACAGCCAGCTTGAAAATAATAATGCCTTGTTTGCATTTTCCCTGTTTCTGTGAATAACACAGGATGAAATTCTGTTATAGCAGGGCTTCCTTACAAGCATAATAGGTATAACATTTGCCGCACACTCAGAATGTTTCTGATTCAAAACAAGCTAATTTTTTCCCCAAATTATTATTTTTCTTTTCTTGGATTACTTACTTTTGCATTGTCCCATATCTAGGACAGCAGGAAAGGAAGTTCAGGGTAGGCTAAGTAGTACAAAGTTCTGGCCTTCATTATCTTGCTGTTACTTTCCACCCACTAGAGATTAAGGATGCTTCTCTCTGCCTAATGGAAGAGCTAAAAGTATAATTCTAAATTCATTTGGAGCAAGTTGAAACTCTTTCAGAAAATCTTGAGTACTTCTTGAGTAATTCCTTGTTAGGGATCCCTAGTCCATTCAGAGAGTTATTTTCATGACCCTTCAAGTGAGCCTTTGGGTGTGTCCTGTTCTAGTTTAACTAATATGGATCTAATCTGAAGATCTTGGGTGCAGATGCTATCATCCTTCACTGTTGGTCATATTGGCTAGGGTTGATGTGGGTTGAGATGCAACATATCTGTAAAGCCATATGTTGCCCTTAAAGGCCTGTATGCTGCCAGCAGTCATTTGACTACGGTGGGGTAGAAATACAGTAAATAAAAGGTAAAGCTTTCTTAGAGCTGAGCTTGATTCCTTGTGATATCAAGGAAACATGCATATAGGGTGTGTTTTTTTTGTTTTTGTTTTTTTGCCATATTCTTCTTCTGCAATGTTTCAACTTCCATGCCTAGCTTATAGCCTGGTTATAGCCTATTTCCTGATGATCTCACATCCAGGTACTAAACAGGTCAAAAACAGCATAGCTTTTTGCAGTGACCCTTGTTCCATGCCTAATCAATGATAATAGTCTGTATAGTGCTGGCATCTTTCTCTACAAGAATGGACAAACACTGATGCATTTCCATCTGTGGTGGATTTCTGGTGATAGGTTCTTCCCTAAGCAAATATAAATGCACCCTTTCTTTTGAAATGATGGCAGTCTAAATTCACTTCAGCAAATGCAAAGAGCTGTGTAAACCTCCTAGTGATTTTCATGTACCTGACCAGCCACAATACAATGCATTGAGTGTAGTCACTAAGTTTTAGTGACTATGCTTACAACAGATTGTTGTGGCACGTAGCACAGGGTTAAAAGGATAGCACATCTATTCACCTCTGCATGCAGTGAGGAGGTTAAGAATAGAAACCCAGTCTTCTTAGTCACAGGCTCCCTTTGAAAACCATGTTTGCTGACTTTTTCAACAGCTGGGAAACTGTCAGAGGAGAACATTAGGGATGTGACTATTAGTTGGATTGAGTATATCAAAATCTGTCAGCTATCCTGGAGGAGTAGGAATCAATAACAGCATATGGAAATAGAAAAGGTGATGAGAATGTTATTCTCTGGAACAAATCGGCAATACAAAGAAGTTGAAAAATAAATTGTGCCTAATCTTTTTTTTTCCCCTTAAAATTTGATCTGCTTTTTCCTGTCATTACGGGCAGGCTGAGTAGGAGTGATATTCAGACTATGTGATGGTTCCGTATTTCTGCCCAGTTCTCTGTTTCCATTTGTTGCATCTTCAGCAGTTGAATCAAAAGTGGGCACCCTGAGGCCTCTGTGCAGCTACACCTAACTTTTGAACCTCATTTTTGCAGTCCCCCAAACCTCCTTCAAACACAATAGTTAAAAAAGAAACAGCAACACTATTTGCCATCATTTTGAAGTCAGAAATACATGCAGTCTGCATTGTAACCCTGAAAAAAAATTAACACAGTTTTAAAAAGAAAAGAAAAAGAAATTCTAGGGGTGGTGGAGAGGCAAGTACATGACATTAGCCTGCTTATTTTCTATTCTTATCCAGCCCATTGCAGACCTTATTCTAAAAATGCTAAATGTTGTCCCAGTCACAAAGATTTGAACAGGGACTGATTGTGTTTCACAGTATGAACTGTTTAACCTTGAATTTATCCAGGAAAAGGCCTTTAAACCTCCTGGGGAAGTGTGCACCATTAAATAATTTCACCAAAGTTCAGTTATTCAGAACTGCAGCTGTCCACAATCCTGTTAAGAATGAAGTTTGTATGTAACAAGCCAAAAGTATGTAAAAAGGGCAAAAGTGAGACAAAGAAACAATGAGGAATAAGTGGTGGTTATTGAATTTCTTGACAGTGCAATTAAGTGTTGAGCCTTATTAGCTTCCGGTCTACGTGTTAGGTTTCTGTGAATATTTAATTCTCCATATCAGTTCAGGCAGAGTTGGACCAATTTGATTTGTCAGATTAAACTGAAAAAAATAATCTATACACTCAAATAAATTCAGTCTGATTTGGATAGATTTTCATGTTTTCACATATGCTCACGTGCACTTCAATGGTCCAGTTCAGAAATTCATTCTGAATCGCTTTGGATGTTTGAATTACTTCCAAACAATCTTCTGAATGCATTTGAATGAACAAACTGACTTGGACCTAATTTGCACACCCTTATTATCTGTCCTCCCAGACCTTTGCTTAAATGGTATTGCTACATGATTTTTCTGGGTGGTCTTGTTACGTATTTTGGGTTTACAAGGTTTTAAATGTTTCTGCTTACAAACAGGTTTTTAAAGTCTTATTAGTTTCTTTTTTTTTAATCATTCTTTTAAAAATAAAATTGATTAGTAAACCCTTTTTGGGATTGTTAAAAAAGCAAAGAAAATGCAGAATAGAGACATTATAACTAAATTAATAAACATGCAGGGCTGGTACCAACTTTTGATTTCAAAACTCATGCTCCTGGGAGGGACGAAGAATATGTGGCTGAGATGTGTCAGAGCCTGGTGAAGTGCAGTGGGGGTAGAACAAAGGGTAAAAGCGTTCTCTTTCTTGTTTTCACCTAAAACTGATAGTTAGGATGGTTTCAGCCTGCATTTGAATTCTACTGTGAGATGACACAGCAGTTTAATCCTCATAGTTTCTGCAGCCAAACAGATTTCTGTTTTACGCACTTCGTTTTTGGGATTGAACCAAACAGGGGAACGATGGCAATAATAAAAGAAACAAGTGCATACATTTTTATATCTCTAAGTAGGAACATATGATATGACAGGGTGGGAATGGCTTCTCAAGGCATGAGGCGTGCAGGGTGCAAACATGCACGCTAAGGAAAAGCTGCTCACGTCTGCTAACAAAAAATGGTTGGCATGACTAAAAACTGATGGGGGAAATCATTCTATCCAAAATTCTAGGATAAAAGAAAAATATCTTAGAGGCCTAAAACTAGCCCTCTCCCATCACCTGGTAACCCAACCAACATGAATAGCTGAAATGTCCAGTGTTTGTATATAAGCATGTATTCATCAGCTTAATGTCATAATTTCTAGACGTGTGTTTGAAATCACTTGCAAAAAGTAGCCTCTTGCTTCAGCTGGACTAGTTCTACTTGGCCTCGATTGAGAACTAGAGCCTGTCCCCATCAATGTTGACACCCTTAAGTAGAGGCAAACTAATGACCCCAACTCATCACACATGATGTTGATCTTTGTTGGACTATGCAAAGCAAGTATATTGTCCTCTCAGTGAAACTTTAGCTGAAGCTTGATCATAGATTTAGAGGTCTAGACTCCCATACATCGTGTGGAAGATTTTACCTGGATAACTTCAATTTTGCTTTCAGAGAAAATCATACATGTCTCTCTCCTTAGAACCTTTTTACAGAACGTTCCTTCTAGTCTGAGATCTTCCCTATATCTGCCATCTCTGAGGCATTTACCATTTCATTAAACATATCTATTAGTCTATGCAGATCTTTGGGTGGAGTGGGGTAGAGTGCATTGCATTGCATTACATGCAGCCATGCAACTCGCTTCTAAGAGTGGAAAAAAGGAGCCGTATTAATCACTTTGCCTGCTTCCACAGAAATTTGCAATAGCCAAAAAAGGAGTCAATGTTTCCTTCAAAATTCCAAGTGGCCATTAAGGCAAGCAAAGCGATGCAAAGTGCCTTGCCTCTTTACGTTGACAAAGAGAATCACACCGCCTCTGTGGCCAAAGCGTTTTGTCAAGGCAAATCCAAGCTGCCTTGCACAGACCTAGAACAGATAGCATTTCCATAGAAACCTTATTAATATCTAAGATCCACTTCTCTCCCATCATCCCTTTTATGGAAATAATTTTATTTTAGGGTTGTGTACATTATCAGGTTTGGCTAAACCTCTCTGTCTCTGTACTGTGTGTTCCTTATGCTTTGTTCTTTTATGCATTAAACCTGCAGCTTAATTTAACCACCACTGTAATCATATTTAGCCAAAAGCAATCTGTTTTGCCACTTCTGAATATTCATTAAATGTCTCAGGCTCTCATTAGATCCATCTCCTATTTAAGAAAGACTGATTCTATCCAAGCTGAAATTCTCTTCAGTGATGGGTATGTGAAGGTTGACATTCCCTGGGGATGTTAGTACAAAATTAAACCTGTAAAGAGGGGGGTTGGGGTGGGCAGAGAAGGAAAATAAAGAAAGCAAAAGACATGATTCAGTCTTTCCTTAAAGGCAGATCTGAAAGATTGAAGTCACCTCACTATTTGTGCTATAACCTGAGTGATATCGTTGTTTAATGCTCCACTCGAGGTTACAAAAGAATTGGACTTCCCTATAAATGTTTACAGAACATCTGACCTTGGGAAAGCTTTTTCCCCCTGTTGGCAGATATGTTTGAGAAGTGTAGCTGGATCAATGTAGGCACAGAGGCTGTAGCTCAAGTGCATGTTTTGCATGCAAAAACTTCCCAACTTCATCTTGGACATCTCCAGAACCCTGGAGAGCCACTACCAGGCATACAGCACTGAGCTGAATGGGTGAAACAAACTGCTTTGTTTCTTGATAATGTTTTACCTGGGGGGAAGGAGAGAAGAGAAGTTACCATTCTCTTTCCTTTCCTTCATCCCTGTAGCTTATTTTTGAAGAGTGTTATCCTCTTACTCATTATATCCTGCCCATCCTCCAAGAGCACTGTACATAAAACATTTTCCTCCAGTTCTTCCTCCAAGTCCAACATTCAAGTTGAGGAATGGATAACGTTTTGGGAACTGGGGCAATACTTCGTTTGTGTCCTATCTTGGGGCAACAGGAGCTTTGAAAAGTGATGTCATGACAGCATCAGAATGGTTAGAACTGAAAATGTGGCTTATGGGAGGTGGGTGAAAGATGAGGGTAGTTTTTAAGGAGCCACAAAATGGGAAAAATTGGTCTGATTGGGGTTAACTAGGATTTTTAAGAGGTGCAATTGGTGCATTAACCCTTGTAAACCATTTCACCCCTTAAAATCCCTCTAGCCACTAAAATGCAAAAAAACAGGGTCCAAAATTTTTAGTCCCACCTAGTTGAGGACACCCAAATGGGATGCTGGAGAGATATGTTGGGTGAAGGTCATTGCCTACCCCTACCTTAGCCACTAAAACACTCTGGCAGTCTCTTGCCTTGTTAAACAAATGCTTCTCAAATGCATGTTTGTTTAGACATTTCAAGGAACACTGTAGAAAGGTTGGTCCTTTGTGGAAAACTTTGTGGCAGGTAGGCCTTTGGTAAAAAGGAGTGCTCTTCTTCAGTATTGTTTTGATGAATTACTCTGTTTTGCTTCACACATGGCCTTTCTTGTTTGTTTAGGACATGTATACAACCTGTTTGAACCTGACAGTGAGGTTGGGGGTTGTATGTGCCTATATGTATAGATACCTATTCTTACACATTATACTTACACTTAAACATGCATAAATTCTTTTTTACAAATACCCAAAACACCCAGAAAAATTTCCCCTAGATCAGCTTATTCAGCTTGATCAACTGGGACCAGACAATATACTCATTGGTCTAGACCACAAAATGCTTATTGACCTGCTGTTCAGAGTATTAATAGAAAAGCAGTCAGCGCTCTCTGTGACTGAATGGGCTTCATATTTTTTTATAGCAATTGGCCAAACCTTTGGCAGCCAAGAACTACATGTGGCTGACAGGTTGTCTCTCCATGAATTAGGACATCTACGGCTTTGCAGGTACACTTACTGATTAGTGAAAAGCTGTAGCTCAGCCAAGCTGCTGAAGTAGATATACATTTTTTCTAGATAATCATTTTTCAAGAATTATAGGAAGGATACTATCAAAACTGAGCTTCTGTCTGGGATATTTTAATCTGTTTATTTTAAAACAACAAAATGATTATTTTTGTGAGCCTGCAATTTGGCTTGGCTGGAGAAACAGCTTCATAACCAGAATGCTCAGTGTGGATAGCACAATTTTTCAAAAGTGATTTTGCATATCCCAGAATATGCTTATGTCCAGAATAAACCTGCATAAATACTAGATAAATATTAAAATAAATATTCAAAACAAGCCAAATATTAATTGCATTTTAATTCATATTTGTTAATTCAGTTTTACAATTACATTTCACTTGTTTGGTTGAGAGATGATATTAGCAAAGGGTTTTATTTTCATTAATGAATATTGAATGAATAATCTAATAGTCTGATTTTTGACATTTGCTTATCTGATGACCAATTTGCTTAGTTTTATTTAAACAGTAGTTAACTCATGATTGGCAGCTACACAGTGAAGCACAAGATTGAGTGAATATTAATTATTTTAATTTGAACATTTGAACTTTGATTCAAGCTTTAAGAAATAAGTAATTAAAACAAATCAAGATTCACTTTATATCTTAAATAAGACAATTGAAGCAAGGCTGTTCTTACAATTTGTCCAGGAAAATTATGGATAACAAAAATCCCTACACAATAATAACCTTATTTTATTTTTGTCCTCTTCTCAATAGATTATTCAAATTGAAAGCAAATAGCTGCAAAAGTGATACGGCTACTTCCCTTATTCTGTACTGGAATATGGAGACAAGAAGCTGTATTCATTAAAAAGAACAAATCTTATCTTCTACAACCTAACATCCTATAAACATTCTGGAAAGCAACTTCAGTCATCCCCTATAGCACAATCTCTTGGCTACCATGAAACCATGGTGAAAGGCTCTAGAACTAACTTTGAGAATAGGGAAAGAAATATGAACCATTAAGGGAGGACTTGTGGAAAATATTACTCAGTCCTGAGAGAGAGAGGAAAGTGAGAGGAAGAAACTCAAAATAACTCTGCCTTGATTTTGTTTAGTATAAGGTGGGATAGAGAGAACCTTGAAGGCTTTCAAGATTTTGCTATTCTACCCAAAGAACATTCCTGGAATCCCTGCTTCCCTGCTGTATTGTTTCTTGACCTGGCCTCCCTTAAAGGGCTGATATTTCCTAAAAAGATACACAAAATAATAATTTTGCTAGATTGATAATCATTTGAACTTTATAGAAATAGGACATACAAATGCCAAAATAGTCTTCCACTGATATTTGTATAGATGTTCCAATTCCTTATTCCATCCCTCCTATTACTTAATTTAGTATACTAAAAACATTAGTAAATAGTTATTAGAGGCTTACTGTTTTATAAGGAACAACATGGAATCTTCTCATGCTTGACAGATTACTGAAGTCCTTAGATGTTAAAAAGTTATTTTCATTGTAGATATTGCCACTGTACATTTTTGCAATAAATACATTGCAATGCCTCAAATAATAAACAGAGAAACAAAGAATCCATCCTTAGACTGAGAAATACATGACCACTACCTTTCTATTCTAAACCATGGACCAGTTGACTACATTTGCCTGGTAATTTATTGCACTCAAATTCTGCACTAATTATATTCAGATACATTGACTTAACTGTGTATCCTCCCTTAAGTGTATCCAAGACTAGAATACAGAGAACCAGTCTAGTGTAGTGGTTAAGGCATCAGGCTAGAAACTGGATGACTGTGAGTTCTAGTCTAGCTTTAGGCACAAAACCAGCTGGGTGACCTTGGGCCAATCACACTTTCTCAGCCCTAGGAAGCAGGCAATAGCAAACCACTTCCGAAATCTTGCCAAGAAAACTGTAGGACTTGTTCAGGCAGTTGCCAGGAGTCAATACTGACTCAAAGGCACCCAATAAACAAACAAACAAACAAACAAATAAATCTCTCTCTTAATGACCTAGGTCAGTGTTTCTCAACCTTGGCAACTTTAAGATGTGTGGACTGGGGTTGGGGGATTCTAGGAGCTGAAGCCTACACATCTTAAAGTTGCTAAGGTTGAGACACACTGACCTATGTGGACATCTCAGAAATATTTGTTTACTTACTGTAGGAAACAGGATCCTACACTAAGTAAACTTTAATCTAACCAAGCAGACCTCTGTTCTTACAAGAATTGCCTCATAAGAATCATTTGACTGAATAACAGTGAGCCAAATGCTTCTGTTCATAAAACTGGCAAGCTATAAAGGTAATAATTTTCCTCTATCATTTGTTTCCAGCATCTTCAATTTTCAAAGATGCATAGCCACTGTAAAGAAATGTTCTCTTTAGCTCTCATGTCAATAATTATTACTATGCCTAACCTCCATGAAATGGTCTTTAAAAAAATAAAATAAAATCTTATGTCCATTAATGCAACCAACCTTTCATTAGGTTAACCTTCTCCAACCTCGTGAATTTCAGCTTCCATAATTCTGGATGATAATTCTGGGAGTCACAGTCCTAACACCTGAATAGGAGTGGGCCCTTTAGGCCATCAAGCCCAAACCTCTGCTCAGTCCAACACTGAAATCTAAATTAAAACACATCTGAAAACATCTGGGGAACATTGAGCTGTGAAAGTCTGTCAGAATCCAGTGACTCGTTTTATGAAAAACTTTCTTGAGATTTTATGGCTAGCCATTGCCATCACAAGAGTGAGAAAATTTTAAATTCTCAAGCACGCATCTCCTGAAGCCTTAACTATGTATCTCATTTCTTCCTTGATCCTAGCTAGAGAGTTTGCCCCTCCAAACTCTGCAGTGTTTGACATAGACAAGAATAGTTCACCCAGCTCAGAGCAGGTTTGGGCAGCTCTTAGTGGGATGGGCTCTCTAGACTGAATAATATGATTTTGGTGAAATACTATATATCAGCCAAGTAATAAAACCAAATATTAGTGTTCTAATTAATGAAAAGCATCACCAGCAAGTGGCCAAAGTGAAATAGCTCTGTTTCACAGTTCTGTTTTGCAAGTAGGTCTGTTTTGCAGTAAGGTATTTTTATATCATAAATATATGTTTAATGGCATAGCATGACTTTCTTTATTTTCTATTGGTTTATGGAAAGACTTCATAGTGTGGTCCTGAAGCTAATGAACTGGTCCTCACCCCAGCACTTGTGACAATTTCAGTTTGAGATCTCTGCCTGAAGCTCATTTAATATGGCCATTGGCCTAATTTCAAATGCCTTGAGTAATAGACCACTTCAGATTTCTAGACAGTTTCCCCCCTTTCTCATAGCCCTCCTGCTTGAAAGGCAAAAGCCTGACAGAAAGAAGATGAAGGAAGGGGTGTCAGAGACAGAAAAAAAGCCAACTACCAGATGACCCCCAACTAGAGCTATCAGATCTGGGCTGCCAAATCCAGACATCTACTAAAAAACAGCAAGGAGGTAACCTTTGCTTCCATCTAATGGCTATCTGGATTTTTGTAGGCCTATTCTCAGTAAATTACCCTCAAGAGTATGAAGCTCATGGTAGAAATAACAGGCTATAGAGCTTAGTATGTTATACAGATAGTGAATAGGTTGCACCACATGTGTTCAAGTGGAGCTAAACTCTGGTTTTAAAAAATGAGCTGGAGTAGTCCTGAGGAAATACTTCATGCTATTTACTATATCCCCTTCATGGATCACTGCCTTGTCGTGGCGAAGGGGCTTGTGTAACTCAGTGAAGCCATGAGCTATACTGTGCAGGGCCACCCAAGACGGACAGGTCATGACAGAGAGTTGTGACAAAATGTGGTCCACTGGAGAAGGAAATGGCAACCCACTCCAGTATCCTTGCCAAGAAAACCCCATGGACAATGTTAAAAGGCTAAAAGATATGATGCCGGAAGATGAGCCCCTCAGGTCGGAAGGTGTCCAATATGCTACTGGGGAAGAGCGGAGGGCAATTCCAAGTAGCTCCAGAAAGAGTGAAGCGGCTGGGCCAAAGCCGAAAGGACGTTCAGCTGTGGATGTATCTGGAAGCGAAAAGAAGGTCCGATGCTGTAAAGAACAATATTGTATAGGTACGTGGAATGTAAGATCCATGAACCAAGGCAAGCTGGATGTGGTCAAACATGAGATGACAAGATTGAACGTCGACATCTTGGGAATCAGTGAATTGAAATGGACGGGAATGGGTGAATTTAATTCAGGTGACCATTATATCTACTACTGTGGGCAAGAAACCCTTAGAAGAAATGGAGTTGCACTCATAGTCAATAAGAGAGTGGGAAAGGCAGTAATGGGGTAGAACCTCAAAAACGACAGAATGATCTCAGTGCGTATCCAAGGAAAACCATTCAACATCACGGTAATCCAAGTCTATGCCCCAACCACTGATGCCGAAGAAGCTGAAGTTGACCGGTTCTATGAAGACCTACAAGACCTTCTAGAACTAGCACCAAAAAAAGATGTCCTTTTCATCATAGGGGATTGGAATGCTAAAGTAGGAAGTCAAGGAGTAATCGGAATAACAGGCAAGTTTGGCCTTGGAGTACAAAATGAAGCAGGGCAAAGGCTAATAGAGTTCTGTCAAGAGAACAAGCTAGTCATAGCAAACACTCTTTTCCAACAACACAAGAGACGACTCTACACATGGACATCACCAGATGTCAATACCGAAACCAGATTGATTACATACTTTGCAGCCAAAGATGGAGAAGCTCTATACAGATGGCAAAAACAAGACCAGGAGCTGACTGTGGCTCAGATCATGAGCTTCTTACTGCAAAATTTAGGCTTAAATTGAAGAATGTAGGGAAAACCACTAGACCACTCAGGTATGAGTTAGATCATATTCCATGTGAGTACACAGTGAAGGTGATGAATAGATTTAGAGGATTAGATTTGGTAGACAGAGTGCCTGAAGAACTATGGACGGAGGTCTGTAACATTGTACAAGAGGCAGCAACTAAAACCATCCCAAAGAAAAAGAAATGCAAGAAAGCAAAATGGCTGTCTGATGAG
Organism: Liasis olivaceus; assembly: GCA_030867105.1. Lineage (NCBI taxonomy): Eukaryota > Metazoa > Chordata > Lepidosauria > Squamata > Pythonidae > Liasis > Liasis olivaceus. The sequence continues at coordinate 175,967,788 of CM061350.1, read as the reverse complement.
GCTTTACAAATAGCTGTGGAAAGAAGGAATGCGAAAAGCAAGGGTGAAAGGGAAAGATATAAGCAACTGAATGCAGATTTCCAGAGAATAGCAAGGAGAGATAAGAAGGCCTTCTTAAATGAACAATGCAAAGAAATTGAAGAAAACAATAGAATGGGGAAGACTAGAGATCTCTTCAAGAAAATTGGAGATATCAAAGGAACGTTTAGTGCAAAGATGGGCACGATAAAGGACAAAAAAGGCAGGGACCTAACAGAAGCAGAAGAGATTAAGAAGAGGTGGCAAGAATACACAGAAGAACTCTACAAGAAAGATCTTAATGTCCCTGATGTCCATGCTGGTGTGGTCACTGACCCTGAGCCAGACATCCTAGAGAGTGAAGTCAAGTGGGCCTTAGGAAGCATTGCTAACAACAAAGCTAGTGGAGATGACAGTATTCCAGCTGAGTTATTTAAAATACTAAAAGACGATGCTGTTAAAGTGCTGCACTCAATATGCCAGCAAGTTTGGAAAACGTAACAGTGGCCACGGGATTGGAAAAGGTCAGTTTACGTTCCAATTCGAAAGAAGGGCAATGCCAAAGAATGCTCAAACTATCGCACAATTGCACTCATTTCACATGCTAGCAAGGTTATGCTCAAAATCCTACAAGCTAGGCTTCAGCAGTACGTGAACCGAGAACTACCGGATGTACAAGCTGGGTTTCGAAGAGGCAGAGGAACTAGAGATCAAATTGCCAACATTCGCTGGATCATGGAGAAAGCACGAGAGTTCCAGAAAAGCATCTACTTCTGCTTCATTGACTATGCAAAAGCCTTTGATTGTGTGGATCACAACAAACTGTGGCAAATTCTTAAAGAGATGGGGATACCAGACCACCTTACCTGTCTCCTGAGAAATCTGTATGCGGGCCAAGAAGCAACAGTTAGAACCGGTCATGGAACAACCAATTGGTTCAAAATAGGGAAAGGAGTACGACAAGGCTGTATACTGTCACCCTGCTTATTTAACCTATATGCAGAGTACATCATGAGAAATGCCAGGCTGGAAGAATCACAAGCCGGAATTAAGATTGCAGGGAGAAACATCAATAACCTCAGATATGCAGATGATACCACCCTAATGGCAGAAAGTGAAGAAGAACTAAAGAGCCTCTTGATGAGGGTGAAAGAGGAGAGGGCGAAAGCTGGCTTGAAAGTCAGCATTAAAAAAACTAAGATCATGGCATCTGGACCCATCAATCCCTGGCAAATAGAAGGGGTAGAAATGGAAGCAGTAACAGACTTCATTTATTTGGGCTCCAAGATCACCGCAGACGGAGACTGCAGCCATGAAATTAAAAGACGCTTGCTCCTTGGGAGGAAAGCTATGGCAAACCTAGATAGCATATTAAAAATCAGAGACGTCACCTTGCCGACAAAGATCCGCATAGTCAAAGCTATGGTTTTTCCAGTAGTAATGTATGGCTGTGAGAGCTGGACCATAAAGAAGGCTGAACGCCGAAGAATTGATGCCTTTGAACCGTGGTGCTGGAGAAGACTCTTAAGAGTCCCCTGGACTGCTAGGAGGTCAAACCAGTCAATCTTAAAGGAAATCAACTCTGATTGCTCATTGGAAGGATTGATAATGAAGCTCAAGCTCAGATACTTTGGTCACCTAATGCGAAGAGAGGACTCTTTGGAAAAGACCCTGATGCTGGGAAAGATGGAAGGCAAAAGGAGAAGAGGACGGCAGAGGATGAGATGGCTAGATAGCATCACTGAAGCAATGAGCATGAAATTGGAGTAAACTGAGGGAGGCAGTGAAAGATAGGAAGGCCTGGCGCAATATGGTTCATGGGGTCACGAAGAGTCGGACACGACTTAACGACTAAACAACAACAAATTTACTATAGATTTTCCAAGCAACACGATTCTTCCATTTCTATTTCTTTCCTCATTAGCCTTAGCATAAACAAATACTACATTACATGCAATTTCCTTTTAAAATACATGACCACAGAGCAATCAGATGCTGCACTTCCCCATTTCTACTCATATGTCATTTGCAAAGCTGTCTCTTCCTAAGCCTTTAAAATGAAAATGCAGATGCTCTGTTATGCAGGGTGAGAGATGCCAGGCACTGCTTATTCTAGAAGAAACACAATAAGCAGAAGAACCATTTGATAATTAAACTATAATTAAGTTTCTGCTGAAGACTGGAGACACTGTTATAATTAAAACACTGGTAGCAGCAAAAACAGTGATTACTCGTTTAAGTGCAGCACAGTCTTCCCGTGATCTCACAAACCCAGGATCCCAAACTATTGGACACTCCTGTCTTAACATTTGACAGTACTAATCCTGGTATAAAAGTTCAGGGGTAAACTTGCCAAGCATCCATTCATCCAAAATTCTCCAACTAGCTGGTCCCTTTGGATGTGTTGTCGTGCAGCTCCCATCATCCTGATGGTCCTGTTTGGAAATGGAAGCAATTTAGCCTTGGTGGGACTTAGTTTTAAATAAACATATTTTTAGATTTGTCTTTGTTTGTTAGTTTGTTTTGCTTGTTTGCCACCTACTTCTGAAAGCTCTGGGTGCCTAATAATGTCAACATATAAAAGAATGACCTCTAAATCCCCAAATACATGTAAAAATAAAATGAGAAGAGAAACTAAAAAAACTCCAAAAGAGAGAATGACAGAAGAAAATAAACACCTTTTCTGAAATACGAGTAGGATTTTAATACCAAAAGTTATTTTGACCCTCTTTCTGTTTTGAGGGTGTTATCAACTGTTTTGATAACTACATTTTAAAAAGGGCTTATGAGCACCACTTCTGTCTGACATACTGTATAAAGCTGAAACTGATGGCTCACTGCTTTTGAGAGACATGATTTATATTGTCTTTAACCAAAACATTCATTAGTAAATTTCTTACTTAAAAACAGTGCTGGAAGCTTTTGAGAAGTAACTGGTGTTTTTTTGTTTTTTGTTTTAATGTAGGAATTCTCATCATTTATTAAAGGCAATAGTTTTAACCATTAGGTCTCTTGCTACTGCTAGCTAAGAAGCAATCTGCTGCTTTTATGGAGCTGTTAACTTTGCATTACTCTTCCCTAAGTTGTGTTTGAAATGGCAAGCTTTCAAGGGCACCCAAATTATGCCCTTTTGCCCTTAGGTTCCCTGAATAGGGTTGGCTGCTCTATCAATCAATGAGGAAGTCTAAGTAATAGACATGCTCCCTGAACTACCCCTGAACTACCTGGTTGTGGAAGACTGTGCAGGCTGAATATTAAGTTTACCTGATGGGAAACATCGCTGGCTAGTGAGCAGGGACACTGAGAAGTTGGATACAGTGGTACCTCGGGTCATGAACGCTTCTGTTCACGACCAATTTGGGTCACGAACAGCACCGTTCGCAAAATTTTGCTTCCATTCGTGAACTCCACATTGGGTAACGAACAGGATCCGCGGTCATTTTCCCTGCTGACACACGTGGCCGTGGCTTCCTGTAGGGAGGGGGACTCTCCCTCCAAACAATAACTGCCTCCCCACCCGCCTTCCTGTCCTCTATGCCTCAAGCAAGGTTAGTGTTCTCTCTCTTCATACTGTACTGTACTGTACTGTACTGTACTTTGTGTCATATTTTTGTGGTTTAAAAAGAAAATACATATGGTTCAGAACGGATTAACAGTATTTACATTGAACCTTATGGGAAAATTTGATTCGGGTCATGACCAATTCGGGTCATGACCAGAGTCGCGGAACGAATTAAGTTCGTGACCCGAGGTACCACTGTATTTAAGACCTAGATTTTCAAGATCACAACTGCTTTTCTAATATTTTGCCACCAGTCACTCCAGTGGATTAGTGCCCTTCCAGAACACTTTCACAAATCTAGATAGGAGTTCAAGATTAGTGGCCATGAGGGTGACACCAGCATATTATGTTGCCAAAGTCATGGACAAAAAGTGCCCCACCATTTCATATACAAAATCTAAGCAGACTGAGAGTTAAGGCACTGTCAATAATGGTGATGTAGCAGTATCGTTCACTGCATCATTATCATTATTGCGCTTATGAGTGCATAGAAACAAAGCATTGACTTCCATAACCATAGAGCTTCTCCCTATATCTGCTGTTGAAAAAGGTCTGCCTAATAACAGCCTTGGTGCCCAGGTCTCCCGCTTGATTACTAACCTGCCAATTTTCTCAGAAATTTCTCAGAAGTTATGTTTGTTCATTTTAAAAGATCCCTTCATTATACCAAAAAGAAGAAGAAAGAGAGAGACAGAGAGAGAAATCCATTTTAACAATCAGACTGTACACATTAATGGCCAGTTCTCATGCTAATATAATACACTTTGAAATATTTTGGAATCTCTCATATGCTGGAAACAGATGACAGAGATGTGAAGTTAGCATAAAAGAGCTCCAATTAAGCAATTATCATGAAAACGTAATGCTTCTGAATTAGCAGCAGACAGTCCACTATCTGAAGGCTTCCTTTACTTGAAGTGCTGTTCAGTTCAAACCCAGTTTATAATGCAAAAGAAATGGGAAGTGAGAGAAGGGTCTTGGATTGACAATCGGTAGGCAATAGCTGGATAGCAGACAGGAAAATAATCACACAGCTCACTAAGTCATAGTTTTCTCCAACATGGTGAGATATATTTCTGTTTAAATAATGGTCACAAATAAATTAGCACATATAAATTTGAGGGAAATTGATTTCCTTTTCTGTCTGTTTCTTCTTTTGTCCACTATTGAGGAAATATCTTGCTGACCTTTTAGTGATGTGTAACCAATCTTATCTGGGCTTAGAAGCTAAGCAGGATTCAAATCTGGCTAACTGGGCTATCTAGAAGGAATACAGCAGGACTGTAAATTAGGCTGGGAAGTTGAAAAAATATCTTTGAAAAAGGCAGTGGCAAATCATTTCTATATTGCTGCTAAGAACACTATATCGGCATGCCCACAATGTTACCAGAGGTCCAGCTCAGCATGAAGAAGACTTTCCCTTAACCATGAACCAATATATGAATGACTATTTATCATCATATTTTTACTTTTTTCTGTTGTTTATAATTGAGTAGCCTTTTAGATTCAGAAAATTGGTGCATACAATATGGTAATAGGTAAAAAATTAAGTTGTATAAGAGATAAAGATTCTTGGTTGTCCTTCCAGAGAATGTTTAGAGTTCTAACATGCTGCAAAATAGATTCTCTACCAGAAAAATCTGGCTTTTGTAGAAAGGTCTCAAATATTCTCTTGTTGCATCCATTTGAGTAGTTTAGTTAGAGTTAGCTATAGGCATCCAGGGGACTTTTTTTTCCAGAGGACTAATGCTAGGGAATATTGCTTGCAAGCTTGCTAAATTCTGATTTGTTTGAGTATATCCCAATGAATACATTACTTCATACTCTGCAGCAATATTTTGGAATAGCAGATGAACAGGACCAAGAAAAGAAACTATTTTACTTTTTTGATCCATTAGAATGGGGTATGCATGTCATTAGGGGACTAACTGAACTGATACCATATTGGCTAAGGATTCATACTGAAGGCATTGCCACTATGCATGGAGTAGATACAGTATATGAACAGAATTTATCACAGTACTATAGGCTTTATAAAATGCCTACTAAAGCCACACATTTTTGTTGCCAGTGATATCACTTATCTCAAAATATGAGTTGCAGACACTTTTTGAATGTATCTGAATTTAATATTTTAAGCTAGCTGGTTAAACTTTCCATGTGAGATGCAGATGTTATGCTCCACAAAGTGTGAACCTCTTCCAAGTTAAGATATAACGTTCCTATTGTCTTGAACATTGTTCCTTAGTAGAAAGGTTGGATATAATGTACATTTGTTACATAAACAATACTTCAAATGCATATTATTCATTATAAGACCATGGATAATACAGGTTCCCCCATACTTTTGAAAAGAAGGTCAGCATCTGTCAGGGCATGGAGAATTGGGAATTGGTGTTGCTACTGTCAAAATGGCTGCTTTCAGTTCGACATTGCAGATGCTTAATTGTACTTTATTAGGAAAAAAAAGTAAAAGAATCACTTGTGTTCCTCATTGTAGTTTTTATTAGATGTATTGCCTCAAATTGTATAACAAATAGCATAACTTTGCAACAATGCTTCAGTCTTGCAATATTATCTTGCCCATGTCATTTTTTTTTAAACAGCAACAACTGTGAAACAGACAGATATGCCAGCTGAAATCTTCCAGGTCCACAAACTGCTAATGGTGAAAATTCACTGATCTCCATTTGGTGCTTTGTGTGTACAAACCAAGTCAACCTATGAATGAAAAATATCTTCTAGCAAAATGATAGGAGTAAAGATCCCTATCCTCTCATTTAAGCTGGTGTTGGTTATTTTATTGGAGCTCAAGATTCAGTCCCTGACTCTTATAATAAACATACTGTTTTTTCTTAATATTCCTGGCACTCTCCCTCATATTGCAGTTTGTTGCAAAACTATCTAAAACTGAATTTCACGTTCCTAATGAATCATGCTGTTTATCATTTAATTCTCTAGAACTTGGGCCATGTGGGGCATATTAATGCAATTTAGATTGCAATTTGCAGGAAACAGGACTACTTGCTTATCCCACCCATATAAAAAACATGAGCAAACTCAACTGGGTATACAAAACAAATATATTTCTATTTCTCCCCTTTCCTTTCCTTTCCTTTCCTTTCCTTTCCTTTCCTTTCCTTTCCTTTCCTTTCCTTTCCTTTCCTTTCCTTTCCTTTCCTTTCCTTTCCTTTCCTTTCCTTTCCTTTCCTTTCCTTTCCTTTCCTTTCCCTTCCCTTCCCTTCCCTTCCCTTCCCTTCCCTTCCCTTCCTTTCCTTTCCTTTCCTTTCCTTTCCTTTCCTTTCCTTTCCTTTCCTTTCCTTTCCTTTCCTTTCCTTTCCTTTCCTTTCCTTTCCTTTCCTTTCCTTTCCTTTCCTTTCCCTTCCCTTCCCTTCCCTTCCCTTCCCTTCCCTTCCCTTCCCTTCCCTTCCTTTCCTTTCCTTTCCTTTCCTTTCCTTTCCTTTCCTTTCCTTTCCTTTCCTTTCCTTTCCTTTCCTTTCCTTTCCTTTCCTTTCCTTTCCTTTCCTTTCCTTTCCTTTCCTTTCCTTTCCTTTATGACAAAATTAGATCTGAGGAAAAAGGCATGGGGTGAAAGATTTGGCTGGCAGACCAAAAATACCATTTTGTCAGGAAGGCAAAATGTTAATAAAATGGGTGTATTTTTTGTATCTGCAATAAAGCCAAGAAGAGAACTACTTTAAGCAGAGACTGAGTCATCTGCTGACTATAATGTATATTTCCATTTTCTGCAGATTTTGCCTCTGTGAATGGATAACTATATAGGGGAATGGTACTTGTCTGACTGGCCTCTAGATAAAGATTTTAACTAGAGTTTAGTATAGATTAACCATGTTTTTATTCCAATTCCAGCAAGTCTCAGTGCTGTATTTTGCGATTACCTACAGGGAGGGGTTGAGTCATCCACTGCTTTGTTACTTTTTTGGAGAGTGGGAAGTCTATGTGTTTGAAGGTACTGGGCATAAATGCATGCAGTGAACATAAATCTGATATATATTCATCCACAGTTTGCAGCATCTATTGTAATTTCTTTCCTGAGCCATTGCAATTCCCTTCTAATAAACTATGAACCCCTCCTTAAACAATTAAGTTCCTTGTTACTCAATTCTATTCTGAGACTATATATAAAAATAAAGTAATATTATTTTAATTGCTTGAAATCTTGTTTCAAGCACCATATACTTATAAACAAATAGGAATGTGCTGCGGCCAGGCAGTCTCTTCCATATCCATTTATGTAAATAGTAGAACACAGAAATGAATGTATCACCAACCTGACCTTTTTTCCAATTTTCATTTCAAGTATACAAGTTTCCTGGAACAATTATTTTCATAGCCTGTTGTAAAACAGATCTTTTGAGACAGATAAACATTTACAATATGGAATAATTTCACTTCTTCAAAGCATTTCACTTGTGACCTCTTCTCATATAGTATATGACCTGTAGGGAAGTAGGAAAGAAGAGCTATTGAGATGTTCTTCTTTGTTTTGTTTTTTGCTGAAGGATACATTTGAAACATATCCTAAGATGGAGACCAGGGTAAATGAGTAGGATCTTCTGATTCATCTTTCATTCTGTAATGCTTTCAGGTTATGTACTTTCCATATACTGCTTTAAAATAATGTTCTTTGATATCTTGTGCAAGAAAAACGTAGGATATCAATATCTCAAATATTAGAACGTCTAATCCTGGAAGTTCTCCCATGAATACCAAATTGGAACATTTTTACCATTCAGGATTATCTGTTAAATCCTCTAACATTTCTTGCAATTCATATGACTGAGAATTTTCATCTATCAATCAGCCATTCACTGCTACTGTTAGAGGTCCATACATAATTGTCTCAGAGAGACAAGGATAATCTAAGATTAAGTAATACAGAGTGAATAAACACTATTATAGCATGGGGTTTTAAAACCCTTCTCATGGACCTATAGATAACCTCTAGCTCAAAGGCTTGTAGAACTGCTTTTGAAGAAATGAAAAAAGAAAAGTTGAGGGACCTAATTTTAGATATATTATATCCTATAAGTTTGGTTCAGAACCTTCAATAGTCATGTGCAACATGTATTTTTGCATCTTAAACTTTTAGAACGTGAAAAACCTGAGCAAAGTTTTTATCCCATTTCATGAATATTTATCAATAGCTGCTTTATAGCAACGCCTGTAACTCATATTCATATCAGAGATTCCCCGACGCCACTTACTACATATTATACACCAGGAGTTCACATGTTTCAGGCAGTGGGATCTACTTACTTCTTTCTGTAGCAGAATCCTGAGATTCACCAGCCAGGTCTCGATCACAGACGTACAGACTTCAGAATCTGGAATTTGTTTATGGCACTGAAACTGAACAGAATTTATGGTCCTTCAAAACAGAAATCTGCTTCTTGTTTTCTCTTTTTCTTTCCAGCAAGAGTGAAGTTGTGCAGCAAGAATATCAACATTTCATTGTAGAGCATTTATATCCCACCTTGTCTCTTGGAAGTCAAAGTGGCTGACCCTGGAGTTTCTCTTCATGTAGTGAAGTAGTTTGGGCTGAACAGGTGACTGATCCTGTCCCTCAGTGAGATCTATGGGCAAGGATTTCTGTAGCCCAAACCCAACACTTTAACTACTATGGTACTATTAACAGTCTAGAAATATACTGATACATCCCGATTTACTTTTTTCTCATCTCTGTCATATAGCCATTCAGAAAGAAGAAGAATAGTAGAGAATGATGACAGTGCCATAGTTAGGAATAATCACATTGGTTTCCTGAACTATACTTCTTTCTTAATCAATGGGTTAAGATTTTAATGAGATTTTTAATTTAAAAAAATGTAAGTGCATATCATCACAGATAGAAGTCAGTATCTTGAGAATTAAAGGCTATATTCATATAAATAAAAAGTAAAGGGATTGATATAGGCTGGCAAAACATTTGGACGTTCAGATATTTTTAAGATGAGCATTTTTTTAAACTTTCAATTTACCTGCAGAAAAAATTATCTGTATATAATAATGATACATTTTCTTTCAAAATGAGATGACTGTATAAATATACATGGTTGTATAATCAGTTCAGTACATACCCATTCGTGTTCCTTCCATGTCCCCTTTATTCAACTGTACTGATGACAAAGCACATTGAGGGATGTCATATTGCCTGGAGAACTTCATTCCATTCTCCTATGGCTTATACAACACTTTTATGTTCTTGATTCTTTGCAGAAGTGATCATGTTTGCAGTAGGGAAACCAAGGAAGTGTCAGGAAGAACTGCTTCTCCTCTCAAACAGTGGAGAAGATCATGTTCAGATATAATATCTAATCCCAATGATGATTGTATTGTACCTTAAAAACAATGCACAAAGTCAAGAAAACTAGTCCTTGACTATGCTGTTGGTTTCCCTGCACTTAGATTCTTGTGAATGAAAATAATGATAATGATAATAACAATGTAATAAATGTTGAAAGGGCAATTCTTTCTAAATTTTCAGCTACTTCAGCTTCACCAATTTAGCAACTTCTAAGTATGTTGAGGCCACAAATCCTAGACTTGAAATTAGGATGTAAGACATGGGATGTGATTGTGCAAATGTTCAAGGTAGTGACTTCTCTTTTTATTCTGCCTATGAATTAACTGTGCATTGTTAATTAATTCACCATCAACTGTGTGAAATATCAGCTTAACAGTCGAGCTTCAACAGAAAATACGCTTGTTGACCAGAAATATGAAAAATGGTTCAGCTTGGATTTTAGTGCATATGACATGAAATGCAACTACATTTTGAATGTACATTTTTAAAAATGTTGCAATGCATTTTTCCAGACAAACAAATGAATGAACCTGAGTCCTAGGAGAAACTACACGCACACACACACACACACACGCAGAGCATATATTGATGAACATATCCCAGGAATGTGCAAACAGAAATGTGTATATTAAAAATGCATCCAACTTTTCATGCATACTTTAAAACTAAAACTAAAATACATCTCATATACTGTTGTCATTGTGGTAGCATGACTAATAATCTGTGACTCGACTTTCTTTCTTGAGATTTCTGCTCTGTATATAGGCAATTTACTAGGAGACTTTACCCTTTTGGTGAGGAGATGTGAAGGAAACCGTTTCTGCACATCACCATTCATGATGGAAGGCGTTATCAAAACTCAGTGTAAGAAAGCCTTCTAAAATGTGGAACTATTGGGACAAATCATTTTGCACCAAGCCAAGAGATGAGAAGAGCCCTGTGCTGTGGCAATTGATGGAGAAGAGGAATGTATAAATTATAGAATTATGAGCCAGGAAATCCAATCAATATTGTGCTTGGAGTTTACCAGTGTAATCTTAGACTTTTGGCCTCTGGTTGCATTTTGGTGTATGAATTTAAGAAAGGCAAGGTGTGCATATGACAAAGTGTCTGGAACTGCCTTTGCCATACAGAGCACTCATGAGAAGATTGTAGTAGACTGACCTCAATTGGTTGTTGCCCTGCAGGACAGAAATTGAGGGAAGAAGGCAGAGAAGATTTAAGCGTCTGGTCCAAATGGATTAACTCCCCTCCCTCCATATCTATCATTAAGTAGTCAATGGAAAAGCTCCTGATGGGTTATGTACTGACATTTTAATCTGATTATACTAATGCAGGACTTGTATCATGAAAAGAGAAATGTAAATGATGTATATTAATATTTAATATTTGCTTCCTGCCAAGCGTATACTTGGTGGCTACTGAAATGTGTCCTTATGTAATGTATGCAATGGCTGTAATCCAAGAGGTGTCTTGTAAAAGCAGGCTTAAGGAAATGAAGTAAGAAATAATTATGACTTTCTTAAAGGGATAAAAGAATAAATACAAAGAGTAAATAAATATAACTATCTTAAATATAACCATGCTTAGTTATTTAACTTTGAGTCATGAGGATGCTGATTGAGACGATGAAATATAAGAGCTTTCCAAAAGGTTTTCTGATTTGAGCATCGGCAAATCCAAGATGTGTGAAATGAAATACTGGAGCATTAAAGCATAAATAGCCTAAAGTGAAATTGCTTGGAGAAATAAAATATAATATGAAACTATACGTTTAACATAAATTGCAGAGTGTACCAAGAATGCTGAAAATTACATGAGGGTACAGTGTAAAGTGCTGGAAAACTCAATAACACTAGATATTGGGAATATGCAGTATATGGAGTGAGCAGGTTATGATACAGAATTAAGAATGTCATTATAGACAATGACAAGTTAAGTTGGCCACCAGGCAATGAATCAATAGCAACAAAATATAAGTTTTAGATTGTTTAAATCATATAGGAATTCTAGGGAAATGCCCAGGTCTGTTTTTATTTTCTGCAGAATGCTGTATATAAGATATTAGCTAGGAGGAAGGAAAATGAGTATGTGGGTGATACGGTTCTAGGAAATGAATCTTTGGCTTCATAATAGGTCCAGGTTTAAGCTGACCTGGCTTGAACTTTGAGACGATTAACTATTGTTCCATAATATGAAAATCATCATCTGGCTTTGTTAGAAAGAATTAATGTGAACAAATGTAGTGATACATATTTAGTGATTGTGTGTATGTGCATGTATCTGTATGTGTATAACTTTCAGATAGAGAGGTAATCAACATTAAAATATGTCAAATTCCCCCATATTATTTAAAATTTTAAAATCTTTTAGCTATCTGGGTCAGAAAAACAGCCCATCACATTTTTTAAAAATAAATTTTATTAAAGGTTTTAAAGAGAACATAGAAGCTAACACCAACTAATATAAAACAGAGAGAACAAAGGAAAAAAAAGACAGGAAGAAAAAAGCAAAAGTGCAATGAGAAAGAGTAAAAAGGAATAGAAAAAAGAAGGTTCGGATTTTCTCGGCAGCAAATGAAAGCAGCCAGTCACATTCTCATGTGATAATGCAGATAGAACACCTAAAGAAAAAATGCAGGGACTCCCAGAAGTAATGGATTTGTCAAGAACAAGTGTTGTTAGGCTAACCTTATCTCATTTTTTTTGACTGGGTATTTTCCTTAATAGTTCGTGGGAATACTATAGACACATTATGTCTTGATTTCATCAAAGCATTTGACAACATCCCCCATGACACGCTGATTTGCAGGGTAGTTAACTATGGGCCAAATGGTATGACAAGTGAACACATAGCTGGCTTATCAATGGTTCCACATCAAACTGCAGGGAGCTTTCAATTAAGATGCCACAAAATTCAGTCCTGGGTCCTGTATTCTTCTACATGTGTATTCATGACTTGGATGAGGAGGAAATGCTATCAAAATAAAGGTTATACAAAATTGGATGGGATAACAAATATTCAGAAGACAAAAATAAAGCACATTTTTAAAAGTATATTTTTGCACTAAACCAATTAACAGAAACAAAAAGAGTAATTGTATATGTAAATAGGGTTAATACAATAAAGTATTATGAAAATGTACAAGGGGAGCAGGAACAGGATGAAAAATTTGGCTAGAATCCCTGGAACTCTTCTTCTTTGGACTTTTGTGTTAAAAAAAAAATCCATGTGTAAAAGACTGTACATAACAACAATCCATTGCGGCAAGTCTGATCTATGTTTGTCCTTTCAATTTTATAAAATTATTCTTTAGTCCATTCATCATGCAAACCAAGAAAGCTAAGCATGATCAGATCTGATAAATCAGGAAACCCCAGGGCTGTGATCTAGACTGGGAAGTAGAAATATCAGTTCAGAAGAAGACAATGACAAACCACTTCTGTACTATTGCCAGGAAAACAACAGCAATATGAACATGCCAATATTGTCATCAGGAGATGGGATCAACTCTAAAAGAATCCCTAGATCTTGATAGATTCCAACTGTTTGGGATTCAGTCAAGCAGAATATGTGTCCTTAACCAGAAATAATTAGTCTAAAGTCATGATAAAAAGTCCAAGGATTTCAGCCCAAAATGTGGAGATAATAGGACAGGTCCAGACCATGGGAATTAGTGTTCCAATTTTAAATTGCATCTCCAGTACCAAAACATATACTCTCAACATTTTCTGAGGTGCTTAATTTACATAAAATAGAATTATGAAATAGGCTTTTCTTACTTTAAGATTTAAAAAATCATATTTCATAAGGTGCCTTCCACTGGTGCACGTAAATAGGATATTCAAACCTATTATTTCAATTTCATAAACTTCCTTCAAGTTGTCTCAATTTATTTTTGCAAAGTCGCTAATAAATATGGAATTTTAAAGATAGCAATAGTTATCAGGAATAAACAGCATAAACAAGTTTCTTAGGTAATCCAAATTCTGTTTCAAATTCTACAAAAGTTTTAAAACTAAGATTAGGACTATATTTATTAAAACTAATAATATTATGAAAGCCAATTTACAACAAAACAAATACTAAATGCAGCAGCTATTTTTAAATTATCATCATCCCATAATGTAGGCCTTTCATTGGTAAAAGAATGAAAGTTTTGCCTGCCACCCAATATTCTCCATATATAACTTCTGACGTTAAGGGTAAATATTGAAATTGTTTCCTGAAGTGACAAAGTTTTCAGTTCTTGCAAGGATTTCAATAATGTCACATAACAGCTTTCAAACGTAGCCCAAGGCGGGATCAAATTCTACATTTTCTTAATGTTGCCAATTAACTAAAGCTAAAATAAAGATTCAGTGAAAGGATGGAAATCCTCTTTTCTCAATAGATAATGGTAATTTTACAGTGCAGAGCTTAAGAGATGCCCCTATCAGGAAAAAAAAAAAAAAATTCTGTAGTTCAATATCCTATACATTTGCATAAATTAATTTCATCTGAATCATTTTTACATTTTATTTTATCCCCAAATATGAAAAGAATAGTTCTTTCATTTATACTAAAATTGAGAATACACTCAAATGTACTAGCTGAGCAGGTTTCCTAAGAACCCTTGTACATACAACAAAGCATTCAATGGGCTGCCTAAAATACCAGTCACTATCCATTTCAGAATTATTACTACGACTGTATGGCATCAAGTCCCACTTGCTCTAACATATATAGTATCCAGGTAGGATACAAAACTCATGTGTCAGCAAAAAGGGATTAGGAATGGAGATTTCTGGCTTATTTATGAAACACTGCAATTTATCTTAGCAGATCTTATATTCTGTTCCACCTCACCTTTTTTCCTTTTTCAGAATGTGTAATTTCATGAATAAAACTTCTAAAGCAAAATTAGCAAGAAAAGATGAAAGAGGGCAATCTCAACGCATATCATAGCATAACTTTAACAAAGCAAATGAAACCCCACTGATAGACTTACATGATTTAGTTGTTAGATACAACATGTCCAACCAGCCTATAAAACTTTTAGGAAACCCATAATAAATAAATCAGCACAGCCTCTGGATTCTGTCTTGAATTAATGCAACAACATTGATTGTAAGAACCTTGACGACCCTTTATAAATTCACCTTGACTTAATATTTGACCATATTTGGAAGAAAATATTATAACCTACATACCAGCTTTAAATCTCATCAAATAAATATTTAATCATAGTTAACTGAATCTATAAATGATATTAATCTGGTATAAATAGAAGAAGATATGCTGTAGCTATTGTTCTCAATATCCGAGATAAAACAAATCTGATTAAGATGAACATAATCTATAATTGAATTTGATATATAATTAAAACATTGAAATATAGATTGATCATTTATACAATCTATACTGGAAGCAGATCCAAGATTCTTATCAGGTTTAGGAAAGACTACAATGCTTGCCTCAGTGAAAGTACAGGTAGTCCCTGGGTTAAGAATGCCTGGTTTACGGGAAACCCATAGTTATTTTTTAAAAAATATTTTTATTAAAGTTTATTATATGTTGTTGTTGTTCAGTCGTTAAGTCATGTCCAATTCTTCATGACCCCATGAACCATATCGCACCAGGCCTTCCTGTCCTTCATTGCCTCCCTGAGTTTTCTCAGTTTCATGCTCAGTTTATATATATATAAAAACTAATACAAAAACGGTCAACCCATAGTTAAGAATGGAGCCTATTGTAGCAAAATTCGAGTTAAAAACATAATGATTCAAGTTAAATGCACAATACTATGTATAAGTATTATACAATAATACTGTCCCAGCTTACATACAAATTCGACTTGAGGACAGACCTTGGGAACAGAACTCATTCTTAAACTGGGGATTACCTATATAGTGTAGGGGTCCATCTGAAAAAGCTTTGAAGTACATCTCTAATAGAACAGGAGGTAAGAACCTTTTTGCCCAATCAACTAGAAGAGCATCAGGCCCAGGAGACTTCCTGATTTTCATAGGTTTAATTGAAGTCCCAATTTTTTGAAGAGAAAGGTAAAGTGAGATCAGTTATTGGGTCCTGCAAAAGACATGACAATCTGTTGAAAAGGAAACCCTGTGGATAAGCAACTCGAATAAAGCAGTTCAGAGTAAAATTTAACAACTGTTGATTAATTGATCTAAAATATGCATATACTTTTTCATGTATATCATGAATAGATAAATTACTCAATGGAGGTCTAAAAACTACTAGTATATCCTTTTCCATTATCATTGCATGGTTCAGTGAAATACATTTTTTGCTTTGGTAGCATATTACTCTCAGGAGATTGATGGGATGGGTTAAGGTATAATGATTTTTAATGTTTTCCTCTAGATATTCAACTTTATCTAATTCTTTTTACTAGATGTATCTGAAATGACAACTAATACATGGCTTTGCTGCATCCCATATCAGACAATGTTGAAATTGAATCACTATTGATTGGAAAGAATTCTATCATTTCCTATTCCATTTGCTTAGTAAAGTAATTATCTTTCAGAAAAGATACATTGAAAGACAGTGTGTGTGTGTCTGTGTGTATGCATGTATATACAGAGCATGGACTGAAATATTTATATTAACTATATATACCAAGAAATGAGATACCATAAAATAATCTAAATGAAAATAAATTTTATGTGTTGAAGAAAGAAAAATGTATCCATCTTGCTAAGGATTAATAGAATTCCAAATATCCACTAGGTTACATCTGTGCGTATAATGCTGTAATATATTGCAAACCTGAGAGCATAATTTGGGGAGAGGTGCAATCTAAAAAGGGATCTAGAATTTGATTCAGATCTCCCTCAACTACTATATGACTTACTAACTCAGTATTCAAATGTTATTTCTAGACTACCTGTATTTGGACTACATAGCGATCTCCCAATCTAGCAATGAGCATTAAAAACAGACTTTATCTTCTCATCTGCTTCAAAAATCTAATGCATCACTTCTTGCACATTTAGTGTACATTTACATATAAACCCCAAGTTTTTTGTAAAAACTATTTATTCTTCAGAAGACCAGGAGTTTCCTGTAATAAAGCAATCTGAGTTCACTTTTTAAAAAATTAGATAGTAAACGGCTCTCCTTAGAAGATTACTTCCGTCCCCTAGCGTTCCATATTATAAAGGAAACTGCCATTAAAATGAATTAACCTTAGAAAACGAGAACAAGAAAAAAGGCAATAATCTTAGCTAGCGTGAGTATACATTCCCAACAGATACATTCCAGACCTCTCCCAAAACTAATTACAAATGAAAAAAATAAAAGACCAAAGATTCTGAGCAATAAAAATAAAATCATACTTGATCAGAAAAATGGTGGGCTCTGGATGTGTTCAGACGGATCAATAGGACAGATTCCTTCATGGAGCGAATCTGGAGTGGACTAAACAACCTAAATAGGGCCTTTCAAGTTATGATTCTATGAATTGTATAGATGCCTGTACAAGACAGAATCCATCATGTCTTCAAACTGCCCTAATCTAATCTACACATATCGATATTTATTGGCTTATGGGAAAGATTCAGAAAATAGATGTCTCCTTCAAGTGTCCAGTTTCATCACATGTGCCCTTATCATACCCATGCAATAACTCAGGAAAGAATGCACAGGATGAAGAAATGGACTAGTGCAGGGCTTTTCAAACTGGTCTTGACTTGGTTCCATGTGAGACTAAAGGTTTAAAAAAACTTTAATTTGAATATAGGTAATTTTCTATCACTAGAGCAGTATTGCTCAACTCAGCAACTCTAAGATGTGGGGACTTCAACTCCCAGAAGTATGGCGGCAGGGGAATCCTGGGAGTTGAAGTCTGCCCATCTTAAAGTTGCTAGGTTGAGAAACACTGTGCTAGAGGGTTGCTTCTTCATCAGGGGCTCTGGAATTTTTTTTTTTTTAACTAATAGGTTCTATGGCTTAAAAAGTTTGAAAATCCTTGGATTAGTGCACATCTAGAATAGAGCAATTCAGGACTCTGGGCAGGTGAATCTGAACTTGTATTCAGAACCATGGCTTGCAATCTTGCAGATAAAAGAGACTGTATTACTCTAGGTGCTGCTCTGGAGAAACTGGTGGAGTTAAAATCTGGCCTCTAGAGCTGCATCTCTCTCTCTCTCTGTTGATTTTTTCCAAGTGAGGATCTGCTTGGGGAATGTTCCCCAGAATGCTTAGAGTTGAAGGCCAGCCATATTTCCCTGGGATTTAGCAGAAGGGTGTGGGTTTCAAGGTTCATGGCCTTGTTGAGAAGAATTGGGTAGTGTTTTGTGACTTCTCTATAAAGTTTCTTCTTCTGAAGAATTAGATGGCAGAGAGTTCTCAGGATCATGGTATCAGAGATATAAGAAAGAAAACAGAAAGAATTTAGACTGTGGTTTATCCATCCCTTTGGTGATATTTCCATTCCATCCATTGCAGCAAAACACCAGGTTTACTTTTGTATTTTTCTGCATTGAACGTACATTGGATTCTGCTTGTGTAATTTTTGATCACATCTTTTCTGATCTTCTTGAGGCTCTGAATCCAAGAAATGCAGTCTAATTTTAAAGTGGCTGTCATAACAAAATATCTCTGAATGGATCTAGATGAGACAAAACATCAAGAGAATTAACAGGTTTGAGGAGAGACTGGAGTTTCTCCCTGACTGTTCTCAGTATTTAACTGCTAGGTATTTCTACATAGCATCCATTTCTGCATAACATTGATCAGAAGCCAAGGAAGTGATTAATGGAACAGAGTGTTTTTATTCTTGGTACAGTTTTTTTCCCACACAATTCTCCTACATACATTAGAGGAATCACTGTTAGGAGATGGACAAGTGGCAATGATGGTGAATTAAGGGAAAGCTATATTATTGCCAGGGCAAATATTGTGCTAGTGCAGACAAATACCTCAGAGAATTACAAGTTCTGTTAATTGGAGGATTGATTGGTAAATACTTTTAGGTGGTCATAGGATCTTTTCCTGTGTCATTGGTAGATAAAGAAAAGTGGATTCCATCAAGAAGGGAATATTCTCCCCTCCCCGCTTCAATGGCTGTAAAAGTGAATAGTGGGTTTCCAGAAAGTGCTCTGAGTGAACTCCTGCTTAATACAACCAGCATATTTTGTCTCTGGATTTTAGCCATCATACATGGAGACAACACAAATGAAATGGAACTCCACAAAACTGAGGACACAGTTATTGCAAACAATCTTACTAATCTGAATAGTCTTTTGTGTGTTTGAAATTCTGACTTAATCATATCTTTTAGTATGAAATTGACAAAGCAGTGCAAATTTTAAAAGTGTTGTGCATTCTGCTAAATCTCTGATGGCTTATTTTTCTTATACCTTATTTTACAAATTTTTAGACTACTATTCCTATTTACTTCTTTGTGTAGCTTAATGTTGAAGAAATTGGAAAAATGCTTGGACCAAATATTATCCCCACAAAGGAAAACAATGCAGTTGCAAATAAAAAGTCCATCCTAAACTAATGAGAGAAACCATGAGAGAAAGTTTGGTGTAGGCCTCAGGCTAGAAACTGGGAGACTGTTAGTTCTGAATCTGCTTTAGGCACAAAGACATCTGGGTGACCTTGGGCAGGTCACTCTCTCAGCCCTAGGAAAGAGGCAATTGCAAACGACTTTTGAAATCTCACCAAGAAAACTGCAGGGACTTGTCCAGGCAATCATCAGGAATCAAGACTGTCAAAGGGATAAAAAAAAAAAAAAAAAAGCAAAACCCCCAAACCCCAAAAACGCTAAAACCTAAACCGTAAATGCAAAAGTAAGGTTATTTGAACAAGACAGATTTTATTCTTTAGCTACAGATTTTTGAGGAGGAGATTAAAATTTAGGAGCTACTTTTTAGGGCCTACCTAATTTTTATTAGAATTTATAATAACTGTGAAGTCCCAAAATTTTGGAGAATGCATCTTTTCATATACCTTTCCCTTTTTAAATTTGAGAAATGTATACCTCCAACAACCCATGTTTTCTCTGTTCATTGATTCTTATGTTGATAATAACTTTGGTCTTGATCCCAGAGGGCATTTCAATATTGCAATATTTCTTTGTTTTCCCAAAGAAAGACAGTTCTTCATACAAATTATGTCAGAACAGCAATGATACAAGTGAGTTTGTAACTTTGAATATACAAAATCTGATGCTAATAATTTGTGAACTATGCTTAATTTCATCAAAACTGTTTACATTATCATGAGATGATGAAAAATATTCACAGCTATTGGCTTTGTCCATTTATTGATTCTCATAGTTACTTAGAAATTGGTATTTTCAATGAATTAGATTATGATAGCTCACTTTTCTGCCAAACGGTCCTTAATACCCAGGAGATGTAAAGATTATTCAAGTGGAAAGATTCTGTGATTTCTTCTGATGTTGAACATCTTGGATATAAATAGCTTATAGAATCAATCATCTGATCGTTGTAAGGTTGTATTTACTCATTATTATAAAAAAAAAAGGATAATATTCAGACATGCACAAGCACAGAAATGCATTTCTTTGTGTAGGTAGTGTCATTCACCAAAAGCTTACCAAGTGATATGTCTTTGATCTGGCTTGTCCTATGTCATAACTACTCAAATTGTACGTTGGTAAACTTGTGAACCATTCATACAACAAAAGGGATCATGTCTCTGCCCTGGATCCCACACATTTTCATCTTCCACATACCTCTGACTAGTCAAAAGCACTCACCCTTACCTGTACTATAACTATATTCAGGACCTGAATTTCTGGGAGTATTATCCTGGTTAGATGATATCTCACCCTATCGCTGCAGATTTCTTTTTTAGTTTATATTTAATATATTTACTATGATCATATCTCACTTATTTAGTATATCCCCCTTTTTGTCACATAACATTCACAGTTTGGAAGCATATTTGGAAGAGTCTCTGGTGGTAATGTCCATGGCTTTTGGGGACTGTAAGTGCCTTAGGTTGTGCCCTTCTTACATTAGCTCTCCATTACAAGAGTTATAACCACTTTCCTTACTACTTCATTCTTACTGCCTCAAGGGATCTAGATGACTTTCAACCTTATGATGGCTACTGGTTATTTTTTTATTATATTTTTAGAACCTTTATGGTTCGCCAATGTGTTTTAAATGTACAAAACAAACAGGTCAGCTAGACTAACCTTGAGAATCAACTTGGGGCAGAAATTTGGTATGGAGAGGCCCAGATCTTGAAATTTTGTTGTAATAGCTACAACTGATTCTGACAGGTTTTAAAACATATATTTATGAATAATGTAGCACTTGGAAAATGGAGTTGAACATCAGATTGGCCAGTCCTGTTGTATACCTATATTCTTAGAAGCTTATTTCTTCTTTTCTTTGGATATATATGCAAAAAGGCTCCACCAGCAGGGAATCTGTTCCTTTCTTGGCCTTTACCCTTACATCACTAATAACAAGCATGAAAAATGTCCTTGTCTTTTCAAGCTCTGCAGGAGAAAATCCAAGGTACTGCTGAAGGTTTCTTTCCAAGCCTATGCTTCATATTTTTGTGCCCTGAATGCATGAGAGCAGCTGGTAGACTAGCAGGAGTTTTACTAGCAGGAGTCTAACAAACAAGGTAGAAGTTTCCTATATGCTGCATCATTATTCCCAGACCTTTTGTCCTGCTGCCAAGTGGCCTTTGGCGTTCTGCTTTTATCACTTCCTCAGCTGTGTTCACAGACAATGGATCATCCCAAAGCGCTGGACTCTCATTGGAGTCCATAGTGTGTGTAGATGCTAGATGTCATAGGGTCAGCTTGCAGTAGAGTGAAGTTCCTTCAAGTCAAGCTTGACTTCTGCTAATTTACATGACTAGATTATCCATGTAGATTTTCTGGGCAACAGTGTAGAAGTGGTTTGCCATTGCCTTCTTCCAGGACTCCCCCCCCCCCCCCCCCCACACCACCTTTCCAGTCTAGCCTATAGCCCTAGGATTCCTGGAAGTCTGGCTCTTTGTAGAGCTCTGGGAGATGAGGAAAAGTCTGGCTCTTTGTAGAGCTCTGGGAGATGAGGAAAAGTCTGGCTCTTTGTCGAGCTCTGGGAGATGAGGAAAAGCCATCTTTTTGCTCAAATCATGGTCTGCACCTTTAAAAGGACACTGGGTTCACATACTTCATTTTCTAATCATTTTTGGATATTGTTTGTTGACTGCTTTTCAGCTATTAGGAACCTTTGGATCAACAAGTTTTACAGCACTGGGTGAGTTTCCATTTTCCATTTTTTTTTATCTTGCCATCATCATCATCATCATCATTTTACAAATAACTCAAGACAGCAAACATACCTAATACTCTTTCCTCCTCCCATTTTCTCCACAACAACAACCCTGTGAGGTGAGTTGGGCTGAGAGAGAGTGACTTGCCCAAAGTCACCCAGATGGATTTCATGCCTAAGGCAGGACTAGAACTCACTGTCTCCTGCTTTCTAGCCTGGTGCCTTAACCACTAGACCAAACTGGCTCTTGAGTTTCCTTCAATCCTTAGTGAAAGAAGTTTTAAATACAAGTTTACGGATGGCTGGTGTGGGTCTTCCGGGCTGTGTGGCCGTGTTCTGGAAGTTTTGTTTCCTAACATTTTGCCAGCATCTGTGACCAACATCTTCAGAGGGCAGGAGCACAGACAGGAGCAGTTCTCTCTGTGCCCAGCTGCTGTCTGTGCTCCTGACCTCTGAAGATGCCGGTCACAGATGCTGGCAAAACGTTAGGAAACAAAACTTCCAGAACACGGCCACACAGCCTGGAAGACCCACACCAGCCATCATATTCCAGCCGTGAAAGCCTTCGACAATACAAGTTTAAGGCCTTTTTTTTCCTGGAATAAAGCAAAAGGGTGATTAAAACTTTGATTTTAGAAAATTACAAATGGACTAAGGGTCCAGGTAGATTTGAAATAAGATTTTAGAATTAATTATAAAGAATCCTTCCCATGGGAAAATGCTTTTGTTTTGAATTAAAAAAAAACCATAATAAGATAAGTTTTAAAAATTGGACGCTAGAGGGAACTAGAGGGAACTAAAGATTATAATCATAGATTTTCTCTGATTATCCTTTTCAGCCTTTATTGTGATGGAATGAACTTATGAAGGCCAGACTCAGGGAGATAAGTGTGTTCTTAGCCCCCAGCAGGAGCGTGGGAAGTTCAGGAAGATGAGTCTGGCACCTCCCTAAGGAATTCATGGTGTTGTGGCTGGCTGGCTTGGGAATTAGGGTTCAGTCTGGGGAGATTTTCTGTCTGGAGGTTGTAGCTAGTGAACGCAACAGAACTGTATTTGCATTTTCTCTTGGAGTTCTTTGGGCTGAACCTGACATTTATACATGATATCTGATTGTGTTTGCAGGTGCATATATAATCTAAACTCTGTTGCTGGGAAGACAGGCTTGAGTTTATTGTCGTTCTAAGCATACACTCAATATTGGCATTATAATATGAGGAATCATCCTGAATCTAGATACTATGTGTTCTTAGTGTTGGATTGTGAATTCTAATGACATTTCAAATCAGAAGGTTCTGTTAAGACTGTTCCTCACATTCTTATGAAATTTCAATTACAGGAAGTAGTATGCAATGCTACCCTTTTGTCCTAGAATGGTTGGAGTTAAACATGAAGCCAGTCCTCTGTCTTCATATAGATATTCCTGTTCTAAGAACTAGCTAAGTGTTCACTGTGGGTATGGGTAGTGGTTGATGGATGAAGAATAATTGAAAAATAATTTCCAGCTCAATTATTTTTAATATTATAAAATTGTACAAACTGGTACAAAATTATATGGATTCTACTTGTCTCAAATTCAGAATGTCATGTTTTTCTATTTAAATATGTAATTTAAAAATAATATTACTTTCTTACTAAGTGTACTACTATGTCTATCTGAGTTTCCTCAGTGGGATAGGATACTTCTTTGATCTTTTATTTTATTTGGAAAGGTATGACCTGATTTCTGCTTAGAACTTATTTAAGAATCAGTTCTCATACCTATATAAGTTCAAATCAAAATTGATTTTGATATCTAAGAAATGTTTCATTTCATCAAACGAAATAACTTTCTGTCAAAGAAGATATTGGCATTTACAACTCTTAAAATCCTTTATACCTTAGGAAGAACTTCTAAGTATTTTGTTTATTTCAACAATTAATCCAGGAGTCCAAAGACACATTTTCTCTGCGCAATAGCTGTATGAGGAGCTCTACATATGTTTGTAAATATAAGGATGTTAGATTGCCTTCTTTTTTTTTTTAATCCTATGACTGTGGTTTTATATTCTTTTTTTCTTTCTTCTTCGTTTCCTAGGGAAACTTTATTTTAAACCATTATGTCTGGCAGTATTTTAAAAAGTGATTTTCTTACTAAAATCAATCGCATTGTTGTTTAAAATTCTCTCTTGTGCTCCTAGTTTACTTCTCAAGTTCAGTCAGATTTGCTTACCTCCTGCCTTTGGTAAAATAAATATAAATGTTTTATTTCTGAAATCGTTATCTAAAACTAAGCAGACCAAAGTTATCCTTGGCAGTAGGACTTATTTCTTGATGTTTCTGGACCACCTAGAACAGCCCTTCTTGACCTGGTGCCCTCCAAATACTATATATAGGTCGACAGCTCCATCTCTCAGTCAGCATGCCAAAGCATACAAAGAAATATCAGACTGTAGCTTCCAGGATTTATTTTGGAGAGAATCCTGAATAAAGGGTTTTCCCTTCCACCGGTAAGAGAAAATCTCTCCACCCCTACAGTTATAAAACTTGCTATGGTATGGAGCTTCAACTTTATATTCCTTGCACAAACTAAATAGCTATTTCCATTTTCCTTATCTCTGAGCTTTCTTATGGACTCAACCAATAAAAAAACTTGCTTGAGAATCTAGAAGTAAAGCAAAGAGATCAACTGCTTATTGCTAAGACTGTACAAAACATTAGAAAGTGTGATTTGCAAAGCAGGTTGTGTGAGTAAAGCAATCTTCTTCAAAGTGCTAAAGTATCACATTCACCTAAAGGTCAGCATAGGTCTTTCTCAACTGTCTGCACATGTGTGTTCATGCACAGTGACTTGAGCTTGTTGATAGTCCAAGGGAAAATGTCATCTGTGCATGCACACAAAGACAGCCTTCTAAACAACTGTGCTGAACTTTCTGATGGATCTGGCTGCTTTAATGAGAAGAGTCCTTTACTTATGCAGTGTGCTTTGGGAAGCACTCCTTTTGAATTTTTTAAAAAATTATTTTATTTATTTATTAAATTTATCTCCACCCATCTCTCCCTAATGGAGGACTCTGGGCAGCTCACAACTCATTAAAAAAATAAATAGATATACAATTACATAAAACCTAAAATCTGTAGAAAGCAATTAATAAAAAAGAAAGAGTCCAAGAGGCCGATGGTTCAGAGCAGCAGACACAAGGCCTCTAAGGGGCTAGCCATCCCCACACTTGATGTCTATCCTCCCCACCCCAGGCCAAATGGCAGAGGCAGGTCTTCAAATCCCTCTGGAAGGCCAGGAGCGAGGGGACCAATCTCACCTCCAGGGGCAAGATGTTCCAAAGAGTGGGGGCTACCACAGAGAAGGCCTGCCTTCTGGATCCCGCTAGTCAGAGCTCCTTTACCAAGGGGGTCTGGAGCTTGCCCTCTCTGAATGATTAGGTTGAATGGGTTGCCATCATGGGGAAGAGGCGGTCCCTCAGGTATCCTGGTCCCATGGCATGTAGGGCTTTAAAGGTGATAACCAACACTTTGAATTGAACCCGGAAGCAAACTGGTACCCAATGCAGCTTGCGGAGCAGCGGTGTTATGTGGGTCCTTCTTAGGGCTGCAAAAATAGCCTGCGCAGCTGCATTCTGGACCAGCTGTAGCTTCCAGATACTCTTCAAGGGTAGCCCCACATACAGCGCATTGCAGTAGTCTATCTGGGAGATAACAAGGGCATGAATGACCATTCGAAGGGCATCCCGATCCAGGAAAGGGCGTAACTGATGCAAACCCAAAGTTATGCAAAGGACCTCCTGGCCACGGCTGCCACCTGCTCTTTGAGCAGGAGCCGTGAGTCCAGGAGGACCCCCAGATGATGTACTGGGTCTGTCTGGGGCATTGCTACCCCATCCAGCACCAAAGATGACAAAGTCCCGGATACAGAGGAGCCACTAACCCACAGCCACTCTGTCTTACCAGGGTTCAGCTGAAGCCTGTTGTTCCCCATCCAGACCCTCACAGCCTCCAGGCACTGTGAAAGGGCAGTCACAGCATCATTTACCTCACCTGGGATGGAGATGTATAATTGCGTATCATCAGCATACTGATGATACCTCATCCCATGATAGCGGATGATCTCACCCAGCGGTTTCATGTAGATGTTGAAAAGGAGTGGAGAGAGAACCAAACCCTGCGGTCCCCCACAAAGGAGGGGCCAAGGATGGGACCTCTTGCTCCCTATTACCACCAGTTGGGATCAGCCCCAAAGAAAGGAGATGAATGCTTTGCACAGCAATTTTGCTGGTAGTGGTGAGAGTTGTCAAGGTTATGCTACATTGAAAACCAAGTCAAATCATATTGCTTACTCAATGGCACTGCAACAATCAACAAGAAATAAAAAGTGGTAGCAGCATACATATCTACCTATCATGCTGTTCTCTTTGGGGTAAGGGGTATTATTTGAAAGCATAAGACAAGAAAAATAGATACAGTGGTACCTTGCGTTACGAACTTAATCCGTTCCGTGACTCTGATCGCAACTCGATTTGGTTGCACCGCGAGGCAAATTTTTCCATAAGGTTCAATGTAAATACGGTTAATCCATTCCGCCCTCCGAATTTGGTCGCGCCGCGAGGCAAATTTCCCCATAAGGTTCAATGTAAATACATACAGCTCTGCATTTTCTTTGGAGCCATGCTGACAAGCACACCAAAAACCTTCCAAACGCCACAAAACACACCACAAGCCTCACCGAACGTCTCCTTGCTACCGCGATCTCGCCCACAGGAAGCCGTGACCATGTGGCAGCAGGGCAAATGGCTGCAGATCCGGTTCGTAGCACGGGGCAGAGGTTGCACGGCGAGGTAAATTTTTGGGGCCGGAGCTGATTGTATCGCGAAAAATTCATAAGGAGGGGCATTCGTAACCTGAGGTACCACTGTAGTAAGCAAAAGAAATTAAAAACACGAAATAAGGTAAAACAAGACAAATAAAGGGAATCTAATTAAAACTGGTTGATGCCAAGTGCATATACTAAACCTCTCTTACCCTTCTGTCCATGCAAACCACCCTATCTATACTGCAATTTACATTACCTTCTGTTTTTTAAACTTCTCTCCTCTCCCCCATCAACTCCATCCAACCTTCTCTTTCCTCACACCCCATTCATGCTTCTTTCATATATTTGTTTTGCAATTTAATCCTCATTCAACATACAGCACTTCTTTTGCATTGCTCACTCGTTTTTATATTCAGTCCACATTCATTCATCACCCATTTATTTTTGACCCTATATCTTCTTGTTTATTGCACACATTTCTTAAATATGTCATTACCACGGCATTCAACTACTCTTCATATTTCTCCTGACATATCCAAATTTCAGTTCCATGTAACAAAGGGGGTAGAAGCATGTTCTTATAGGAAATCATTGTTGACAACATTCTTAACAGGCAGCATGCTACCCACTACCTTTCTACCAGCATTTGCCACCTGCAATCCAGAAACAGCATTGCAAACAGTTCAAAACTACAAATATGAGACTCTTTTCTCCTTATGTGCCACTATTTTGGATGAATGTGCATTCAAACATGCATCTCTTGATCTCTGCTCTGAGATTGTTAAAGATTACTCCCCTCTTTCCCCCCAAATCCTGAAAGCTCCAGAAAGCAGTTTGTATACGGCACTGGGTTAGAAGTTCACCCTCTGTTGGGAATGGACTGGAAATCAATTGGATTGCGATATGGCAGGGCTCACAAAGAGTTGACAGGTGAAAAATGTGTGGGTTGCTGGAATCTCTCTTCTATTAATTATATCTTTATTATCCAAAGGCCTCATGAAGCACTTTGGCAGGTCATTCCCCTTTTGATTTTCTATGTTGCAGGTCACTACACTTCCCCGAAACAATGCTTCTGTGCAATCGGTTGCTTTCCTTGATGAGTGATGCCCAAATAGCTGAATGGAATCAACTATTCTGAACTGCCTCCAAGATGAAGGTCTAGCTAGAGGGTTAGATGACTAGCTGTCTACAGAGAGCTCCATACTGCTGATACAAGAGCCCTCACTTTTCAACAAGGATGGGGGCTGGAGAGAAGTCTGCCATTTCCTGTTCAGCTGGCTTTTTCATATATATGCTAAGCAGCTAGAGGCTGACTGAGATGTACAACCCATTCATCTTATTCTTAGCTGGATAGCAGTCTATTCCATTCTATTGTTTCTCTGTGATTGTGTCAAATGCTTTTGGTCTAAGCCTGGAATCAGGAAGTGTTGATGTGCTCAAATCCATCAGAACTACACTATAAATAAGTATAGCAGTTAAATGCAGACATATCAATAAACCTCTGTATCATGAACAGTTCCTGCCAATCCAGCACAGATGCACACTGGCTATTAGATGTAGTGCACGCATGCACAGACACACACATCTACAACTACTACATCATACCATCTCATATTAAAATCATCACAAGAATATGTAACGTTAGATGAATCCTGCATGACTAGTATCATTTAAAGATGTGCCTGGCAATATAATTTTAATGTTGCTAAATATCCCTAGAATTTTAGAGGCAGAAATGACTATAACTGACCTTGTAGATCTGTAATGAGAATAAATGCAAAAAGAATGAAAAATTACCCCCCCTTTTTTTTTTTGGAAAAAGCTGGTAGAAATGGTGAAAAGTAGAATGCAATTTTACAAGAAAATGTAATGACAGAACTCCTCCCACTGGAATTTTCAGACAGGAAAATGTAGTAAACCAGGGAGGCATCGATAGAATGGAAAGATATAGAAAAGTAAAACAACATTAACAGTGGCACACTCAGCTCCCTCCTGCTACGAAATAAACTCAACTGCACAGTCCAGAGAAAATCAAAAGAAATTCCAAAATTTCTTGACAATAAGATAAAAAAACACAGATGCATATTGAATCATCATGCTATGCCCTTCCAGGGCAAGCAACATTATGCAAAGGGCAGAAGGAAAGTCAGAATGAGTGAGCCTAAGAGATTAAAAGAGGAGATAACAGGCAAGGAAATCTAACTAGATCTAGTTTACATCAACATCATTCACTATCTCTCTCCATACATTTGTAAACCATCCTTCCTTCCACCATACCCATATGTGACTTCATACATTGCTTTTTGTTCTCACATGTTTTTGAGGATATCATTACTTCCACCCAACCATGACTTTTCAGTCTTCCCCTTCCTCTCATCAAAATATTCTTCCTCCATACATCCCTTTTACATTTCAATCCTCATTGAATTCTCAGTGTTTTTCTTTCATTTTTGTATTCAATCCAAATTCATTCAGCGCCTATTCATTCTTGGCACTATTTCCTTTTGTTTTATTATATACACTTCTTAAATTACCAATTTCTATTGCTTTCAGCTTACTTTTATGTTTCTCCTGACATATCCAACTCCCACTTCCATATAACAAATTGAGCAGAAGCATACTCCTATACACAACACTTTTTCCAACAAACATGCATTCCTCACAACAGACTACATACTTTCCACTACCTTTCTACCAGCATTTGTACCTTTTAAAATATCTCCATTTGCTTTCTTGTCTTTCATAAACATTCTACCAAAATGCAGATTCATTTATTTTCTCCCATTTTTCACTCTTTGCATATAATTATCATCTCTTCACTCCATTTTCTTTTTAAACACAACTACCTCATAGGTCTTCAGTATGGTCTTCAATCCATATTCCTTGTTGCATTATACAATCTAACTCTCACTGCACTTCATTCGGGTTCTCAGTCAACATGCAAAATTACCTGCAGATTCATGTCTGGACCCAACACATTTCTGATGTCACTACAAGCATTCTTTACGTATTTATTCATAAATGGAATAAGCAACAATGGTGACATGTCACCAGGGGTATCTGCAAGATGTGGTCAAAAAAGTTAAAATGGTGGCCACTATGGTGCAATCAAAGTTGTACCTGATTTTTATGAATGCCACACACACAACATACCAAAAAACCAGGAGGTCCCTTGATTGCACTTTTGTGGCTTCCATCTTCCTTTTTTTCATCATAACCTGAGGACATCCCTGTGTATCACACATCTTTGTCACATTCCCTGCTTACACAACCTTTATTTCCAGTAAATACCACCCTTATCTCATTCATCAGCTAACCTTCAACTCCATATTTATGCCTAACACGCCAGAATTCAAGCTTATTTACTTTGTCATAGGCTTGCTTTAAACTGATAAACAGACAATAAGCTTTCTTTCTCACATTCATAGATTTCCCAGTGACCCACTGAAGAGAGTCTCCCAAATGTACAGGGTATCTGACCCTGGGAACAACAGCTACCCAAACCAGATATGACAGCCATTTGGAACTGAAACACAAGGCAAACTCTCATGCTTTGACTTTTGTAAGCCGAGACATTTCTTGACTCTCATGACAAATTGGTTTCTATTTTTCATGCATTAGATGAACAGGAAATGCCACAAAATATTTTATAGGATGAATATGCCTCCTTTCTGGGTTTGGACATGACTGGGGAAAACAGACTGTACTAGCAAAATACCAGTGAAATTCCGGATAATGTTTCCATTAGCTTTAGATCAAGGCCTTAGTATCATGAGATACCTGGGTCCTTAGAAAGGGCAGAGGTGGGTTTCTAAAATTTGTTTCTTATAATTGCCTTGTGTCATTGGATTATTCACCTCTAGATTATGCCTATTAATGATGAATTTGTAAAATTATGCATCCAAAATCTTTATAAGGTATAGTGTTTGTAGGAATTGTAGTAGGAATAATTTAGAAAAGGTTATTTTTTCTCTTAGATTTTATTCTGTGGAATGTTTTAATTCATTTAATGCAGATAACTTACAGAAAAACCTTATATCCTTTGTGATTACCATCATAGATCCCATAAATATATGCTTATGATTCTAGACTAGAGTTATATAAATTCTCTGTAGCCTTGGATACAATATAACAACTGCATTGTCTTGCTAAATCACAAACATTTCTCAAGGTCAATGTGATTTCTCCAAAGTTAATGTTAATACTAATATTATATTTAAGAGGTAAAGAGGCATTCTATAGCCACAGTGTGATTATAAACACGCTTGGAAATTTGGTCCATTGATGTGAAACATTATGTCTGTAAGATAGCAATTGTTAAACCCCTGTTAATTCGATTAACTGGTCTATTTCACACACAGACCCAGGCTGGCCTTTTCCTTGAGGCAATGTGTGGAGTATGGAACAAGAGTAATATCATTGCACTGTGTTAATTAAATACCAAGGGTGGCATCAATGAAAAGGGTTTGTAGCTACTGCGGGCTAACGATGGCTGTCCTTCTAGGATGCGAGATGAACACCTATAAAATCACATGCATTTGTACTCTTTTTGAGCATCTGCAGCATAGAGAACACTGTACCTTTAATCAGGCGAAAGCCCATTAGCAGGATATATAAATTAGATTACATTACAATGGTAAATTCTACTTCTCTGTTCTTCCTTATTGGGAATGGTATTCTTCCCACCCGTACACTTTCAGATATTTCATTTGCCTGCCTGGGCTCCCTATTGGTCTGCTTTTATTGTTCTTTAAAAATGTAAAACAATCTTTTATCATTCATGTTTGCAGAAGAAGCACCAATTTCCTGCCTCTGGCTCTCTCAAAATCTACCATTTAAAAATATGAATTATGAACACATATTTGTTTATTGTTCATTTTGACTCTTTGCATTAAGTGATAACAATGTTGAACCTTTAGTTTTCTACATTAGAAAGCTCCCCAAGCGCCCTGAAACGACCTAATCTTGTGCTACCGTAATTTGATAGCAAAAAACAGATTTTAGTGGTGCAATTTTGGACTGTTGGCAGCAGGGATGGGGTTTCAGGGAGATTTATGGGTGGAAACATGAGCAGATTGAAGAAAAAGCACCAATCTACACTACTGAAAATTGGTCATTTTCCCCCTGAATTTCAGTGGCATGACTTCTGGATGCTGGGATAGAAATGGAGAGCAGGGGTGTGTCTGGCTGCTGGTTGCCCACCCCTGACTTCCATATGATGGAATAAAATGATACATTCAATAAAACAATCAGTATGATGTAATAAACACTAAAAGCTGCAATAAAAAAAGGAATGTACAATAAAGAAAACCAGACCACTGAAGGCAGCAAATACCCAAAGATCTAAAACGGACATGTACACCCTGTGTCACTAAAGCTGTGTGTAATTTCAAAATCCCTCTGCCAGCAAGCAATTCAAATCTCCAGCAACAATAGTTTTATCCTAACTGCTGCTTGGGTAGGAAAGGAGAGAGAGAAAGAGTAACAGAGAGAGGGGAAAAGATATTACAAACAGAAGAGGGAAAGAAAGAAGGTCAGAAAAACAAATAATTAATGGCCCAACCAACATTTGTCTTTGCTCCCCCCGCCCCCCCATACTGGGTACTTAAGCACCACCTATGGTTCCTTCCTTACAGACCATTCCCAAGAGAATGAAGCAACATGGCAGATTACAATATATAGCAAATTCCATCTGAGAGAACCAAAAGGTCAGTACTGAAAAGCCAACAATAAAGGCCCCACGTGGATCTTTCTAGGGACGACTTTCTGCAGAGGTGCTACGAAAAGTGGTTTTTCTGCTGAATCTCAGTGCCTGTATGGCATCATTCAGATTAAGGTGATTCCCCAAATTGTTTTTCTGAATTGTGGTCCTGAAGCTCCTCTTGCTTGCTGTGTTTTCCAATGTAGCATAAACCAATCTTTTCAACCTCAGCGACTTCAAGATGTGTGGACTCCACTGGCTGGGGAATTCTGGGAGTTGAAGTCCACATATCTTAAAGTCACTGAAGTTGAGAAACACTGGCATAAAGAAACAAAACAAGCAAGCATAAGCCCTTTAATTGGTTCCTTAAAACTTTTCTGGGCATACCTGTAGTCTTTTTTTCACGGGTGCAAAGCAGAATGCTATAAAGAAAATTTAAAGTGCCATTTTGGAAAGCCAGTAAAACTTCAGACCTTGTTCAAACTGACATTGATGTCGTCCTTTCGCTGTGTGCCATGTTCTCCAGAATCCATCCTGGCAGCAGACTCTAATTAATTTATGGCTCTCAAGGCACATTTCTCCAAGACTATTTACCAAAATAGCCTCTAATGTTTCCTGAGTTTCCTCCACATTGATGTTAAGCTAATTGCTCTGTGATGGCTCAGCGGTCCCAGGCAGTGTTGTGTTTACTGCTTTAACTTCCTGAGGGATCCTACCTTATTTGAGATCCTGTAAAAATACTGCATGCTTCATTTATCATATACTTGTTTAATATGCTTAGCTCGTATTGAGAAAGAGAATAAATGTTCCCCTAATTTTGCATCTTTAGGATGGAAAAAAAAGCATCCATTTTCTTGGCAATTGTGAGTGGATTATAATGCTGCTGAATTGGAAGTGAACATTAAGACTGCAACTCTGCACCTACTAACTTAGAAATAAACACATCAAATGCAATGGAAACTTCTCCCAAGATCTGTTGTAACATAAGATTAGTAAGAGACTGTCACTAAGAAACAAACAAACAAGAAAGAAAATATATTTTAATGATCAAAGCAAAATCCATCTCTGTTCTGTTATCCTTTTGAGATTCAGGGCAAAACCAGATGTAACATTTGCATCTAAGACACGTTTTTCGAAATAGAGAACAATAATCAGTTGGTAATCTGGGAAAGATGGGGTGGAAGGAGATCGTTGTTTAACCCTGTCCTCTCCTCCAGGGGTCTGCATTATTTTCACTGTGTAATTGGTTGTATCTAAGAAAGACAGCTCTGAGAATGTTCATTTCAGAGATTCAGTTCAAAGGTGATCAGCTTGACAATCCAGTTTGAATTTCTGAATAAACTCTGTAAAGCATTTCATTCAAAGTATTGAACTGAATCAGATGTGGAGTCCTTGGTACTCTCTGAGCTTCGTTGTTTGCTTGCAGACATTCCATTGCCCGACTAGGTAACATCATCAGTGCTAGTGAGTGGCGTTTGCTTCTTGCTTATATACAATAGTTTGTGCTGTCAGTGTTGGTGGGGTGTGATTTTTCTCCTTATTAGTTCCTTGATTAGGGTGTTGTTTTCTGCTAGATTGTTTGTTTGGTGTTAATCCCTGCTTATCTGGGTGTTGATTGCTGGAGACGATCTGTTCTGCTCTTTTTGTTTCATTCTAAGCTCTTTTATTGTCTCTTTGGAATGGTGTGTAAATGTGGTTTATCTCTATGTGTCTATTGATGACTGATGTGTCTGAGTGCCAAGCTTCCAGGAATTCCCTAATGTTTTGGATTGATCTTGGTCCAGGATGATCACAATTTCCCAGCTGAAACTATGGTTGAGTCTGTCCATGTGATGTGAGATTAAGGAGTTTTCATTGTGTCTTCTGACTGCTAGCTGGTGTTCATGGATGCACTCTGCTAGTCTTCTGCCTGCCTGTCCTATACAGTGGCTGTTACAGTCCTTACACTGTATGTTGAATCAGATGCTTCCAAGATGATCCAACAAAAGTCAAATTTACAAATACATTTTCTCAAATCAACTTGAAAGTATGAATCCATCCAATTTTCTGAATCAATTTGAAAGTCCAAATTGGATCACATCCATTTTTCAAATCCATCTGAATCATTTTTATATTACATATAACTTTATCTTTTATACACAGTTATATGCCCCTTACTCCAAAATTTCTAAACAGTTTACATCTCAGAATAATGAAAATCATAAAAGCAAGCCTTAAAAAAGAAAACAATATATTATGCATATATTTCTTCTGAACAATTGCTTCCAGTTAAATCACATCTTCCCCTTTGAAGGCTCATAGGAAAAGTGTAGTCTTCAGTGCTTTCCATAACATTAGCTGAGAAGGAGATGTCCAGAGTAAGGGGGGTGGTACCAAGAAGGCTTGTTTCCAGACTCTTTTCCCTTTAACATCTCAAACAGGGCATCCTCAGATTGTCCTCTGGCTCAGGGTGAAGGGGGCAAGCAGACTCTACCTGGATCTGATGGTGACAAGGCCTGAGCCATAAAGAGCTTTATAGGTGATAACCGGCACCCTGAATCAGACCTGGAAATTAATGGAGCTCCCGCAGCACAGTATCAGGGTTATTTGGCAATATTGGTACTGATCACTCAGCAAGTGGGCAGCTGCATTTTGTACCAGCTGTAGTTTCTGAATCACCTTCAAAGGCAGCACCATACAGAGTGACTTTCAGTAATCCGACTACAGGATAATAAAAGCATGAGCGACTCTTGCCAGCGTTATCTGGTCTATCTGGTCTTTCTCAGAAGCGCTTTCTTTCATGTGGATTTTGAGCCGATGTAAATTCACGATAAGTTTTCATCCTTATGCACCTGCCTCAGCCCTTTGGTCCCCTTCCAAACTCTCTTGCCAAGTGAAGTGATCTGTGTTCTTTGGGATGAGATGATCCTGAAACAGTTCTGATGGATTTAGCTTTCTTCAGATTAGAAAATGTTGGAGACCTATGTTATTTCTGTAATGGAATCATTGAGCCTGAAGAGATCACAAAGGTCATCAAGTTTGTTACTGCTAATGTAGTCAATCCATCATTTCATCCACTCCAGTGGGTAGGTATCAAACCTGGTTCAAGCTTTTAATCTATTGCATTCAGGTGCAGTCTGTTCTGGCAAACAGTTATGCCCTGAAAGTGTTCCACCTCCATATTAGTTTAGTCTAGTTAATGATTAAAATAAATTAGCAGATGTATAAAAAGTAACAATATGATGGAGACTTTAATACTAAGTAATCAGTTTAAGATCAAAACCTTTATCATGCAAGAAATAGTTTGATGCAATTTGCAACAGTTCTTTTTTCAATGTAATAGTCAAATAATTTTATGCTTGTAATATTGACATCCTAAACTGTAACAAATACTGACAGAATACTTCTTTTTCTCTTCTTTATTTTCAACACTCTAAGTTATCTAAATAATAGAATCCTAATAATCTCCCATTAATATTGTATAAACATCACTGTATTAAAACAATACAATGTATCAAGATTTATAACAACATAATAAAAAGGAAAAAAAGGTGTCTTTTTTTTTAAATACTTCAACACATTGGGTGTGGTGTGCTACTTTTTGGTACAACCAAAACAAACATTTTGCTTCATATTTTATGGAGGTATTCCCCAAAGTGGACAGCTTCCACATGTGTCAGCATCTATTCCAGACTTCCCAGTCAATATGGCTATTGCTGATAGTTCTTCGAGTTGAAGCCCCTGCATCTGGAAAGTGTCCAGGCTGGTAAAGGCCAGTATTTGTAATGAAGATGGCAATCATAACATCTCATAATCATCCTCTTCCCAAGCAAAATGTACCCATCCCTTTAAAAAATGCGAATATATGTATTATGTACTCACATGGAATGAGGGCTGGAACTGAAGCTGGGAAGTGAGGAGACTGGAGGCAACCCTTGATACATGTGAATTGATTCATGGTATTAGGTAAGATTTTCGGGAAAGAAGGCAGCACACCCTTCCTTCAGGTAGACTTTTCTCTCTCCTAGCCTTTTTGTGAAATTCCAAAAACTGCTAACACCTGGTTTTCATATATTTTTCTACCAATGGAAGAATAAAATTAGAGACAACTATTTCCTCCAGGATACAGAGAAATTCTGCCCATCATCTTCTAATAATAATCTCCCATCTGTTGACCATCCTAAACAAAGAAATGAATAATCAGCCACCAGCTTTAGACATTGACATAGACCTTTCAGCTTCCCTTTGTTTTGCATTTATAGTCCCTGTAGATCTCCTCCAAATCCTTTCATATTCATCAACATTGTTCCTAAATATTAATAATCTAAACTGGAAATTCATTCATTCATTCATTCATTCATTCATTCATTCATTCAGTATAGCTGCCCACTCAATATGCAACTCAGGGTAGTGTATACAATTTTTTAAAAAAGCAAATATCAACTACAAAAATAAAATATGTATAAATATTGTGCCAGACATCAAATAACAAAGACAATCACTCAAGAATGGCTCAGAAGGCCACCTGACCCAATGCATGGGGGCAACCCCCCCACCCCAAATCTTAACAGACAGGTAAGGTCAGAGATCTTGGGGCGGTGGTACTGCTGTTCTACAGGGCAGGTGCAGCAAAAGAGAAGGCATGTTTTCTGAGTCCCACCAGATAACACTGTTAAGTGATGGGACCTGTCCAATCTTATTGGACGGGCATAAGTAATCAGAGACAGGCAGTCCCACAAATAACCAGGCCCTGTGCCATGAAGGTCTTTAAGGGTAATAACCAGCATTGCACCTGGAAGCCCACTGACAACCAGTGCAATTCACAAAGTAGTAGTGTTACATGATAATACTGAGGTGCACCTATAACTACCCATGCCGTTGCATTCTGGACCAAATGTAGCTTCTGAGTGGTCTTCGTGAGTAGCTCCATGTACAGTATGTTGCAGTAATACAGGCAAGAGAGGATCAAGGTATGAGTGACTATGAATAGAGCCTCTTGATCCAGGAATGGGTGCAGTTGGCAGACAAGTTGGATTTGTGCACAGAGCCTCTGATTTATGACTGCTGCCTGCTCTTTAGGAGTTGTGAATCTAGCAGGACCCTCTTTATTGAGTAGATATGCATTGTTACTTGTTGTTCTTTCTATGGCTTCTTTTTATAATGTTGTTTATTTTATCTACAGCAAATGCAGTCCCCTTTGCAGACTGGAGCTCATCCATCGTCCACCCGTTGTCCTTCTCCCTCAGCTCAACCCTAACACAGGACTTTTTTTTTTTTTCAGATTTTCAATAATTTAATAACAAACAAAACTAGTGTGAAAATTAATCTTACCCACACAGGTTGGAGTAAACTTATAGAACTGCAGCAAATTTCAGGCTTTAGCACCTTGAGATGGAGTCCTTATAGTGTTAATCAGAGAATTTTGATGTGAATAAGGAATCATGTTTATATAACAGCACTAAAATTTCTTTCCTTTTTTTTTAATCAGAAGAAATTAAACATTCTTAAAGTGATTCATTGAATTCATAGTTTTATTGGACTTAAAGCAATGACAAGGTCTGACAAATTCCAAGGCAATTGTATTGGAAGTTCAAAGTGTGATCCCATCCAGAACCAAGGATGGAAAATCGCCAAGCCTCGAAATCTACATCCAATTGGTTCTTGCTAAGATTGTGTCTGAGTCTGTTCTTAGTGTCCTGATGATACCTAACCTATGGTGACAGATAACCTCACTCAGCAGCCTCACACAGATGTTAAACAGGAATGGGGGCAGAATCAAGTTGTGGGGCATCCCGTAGAGTGAGGGTTGAGGAGTGGACCTCTCCCCCCATCAATGGCAAAACTGTATTCAGAGGAAAGCTCATCAGAAATAATGTACATATCTATCATGTCACTCATATTGGATATAGTAGTCTTCATCTGGCACAATTTGTTCTTTTCAATGGGTAGCAGGTTATATTTACCCTTGTTGAGTTTCATTTCTATTAATTTCTATTCTTATCAGTTTTAATGTTTTGAAAAAGAAATATTTTTCACTTTTAGCGTTACTATGTCTCTCCTATTAGTGAAATCCAAAAAAAGGATAAGGCCAACTTTTGCACCATTTACTAATGATTAATTAGTGGAAACAAATCCCTGGGTTAAGAAATTGTTGTTTTGAGTAATAGAACCTTGAATTACTTCCTTTCTCTCTCTCTCTCTCTTGGAGCAGAAGTCAAAACTTCAGCTATTAGCTATTGAGTAGGTAATAACTACTGTAAGTAATTAATGTTCCATTAATCAGCAGCTAGAGATTTGGTAAATGAGAGCTGAGTTGGTCAATGGTGGGGATTTTAGAACTATTTTTAAATAGTAACATTTTAAAATTTAATTTTCAGTGATGTTATTATATGTTTGATGGAAGACTACATGTATGATAATTAATTGGAAGAGGCAGCAAGTATGCTGGCACAGTGAAATACAGTGTCAGAGAAAGGCAGTCACAGATAAGGTGGCTGGATCAGCAAATGTAGCATTTGTAGTCTTGCCACCTGTTATTCTTAAAAGCAATAATTATCTGGGCCAATCCTATATGTGTTAGCATGGAACGCATGCAATCATTGCTTGGAGATTAAAACTTTCCCCATTTCTACAGAATTAAGACTAGACCCAAGAGGGCACACTGGACTGGTCAGCCCTGAGTTCATGCTCAGTGCTGAAAGCTAGTGGAATTTCACTTGCATTGACAGGACCAACACAAACATAATATTGTTTAGCAGAAGAGAATGCAGAACAAAGGCTGTTAAGGTTTCTCCATACATGGAAGTGAAGTTGCAACATTGTACAGTACATTGTCTGTAACAACTGTAGAAAGTACTGTATTAAGAAGCACTACACAATGCTCCAAAGTGCTCCAAAAGGCTACACAATGCTTCTTGGTTACCTGATTTGATTTGCTAAATCAAAACAGCTCCCAGTTTGAGTCATGAACCTACTTTGATGGAGTAATTAAATCAAGTCTTCATTGAAATAAAGCTTCAAAGCTTTGCAAAGCCCTATAGATTCCCCTGTTAATATGCCTCAGTAACTGGTATTCAAGCAGTATTCTGCTGCCAAACATGGAAATTTCATTTAGCCACAGCACATAATAGTTGGTGATTAATTCTCCTTCCATTAATTTAATTATAATAGGCTAGACCTGGACAAGGCATCATGGCTTCCATTGATGTTGAGCTTTTCATCACATAAGCCACACAGTTGTCTTGACTGAAGGAACAGACATTAGCTGATAGTTCCATTAGCCAGAAGAGGCTTCTGTGATGCCATATGTGCAAATGTTTCTTCAGGTTAAGGGAACTGCTGGAGGAGGCCAGAAATGAAGCAGAACAAAACTGTATGGCCTGTTTGTTTTTTTAGAAGCAGGAATGGGGTATATTACTTTGTAAAGTATTTTTTGGGGAAAGAGGTGGTTTCCTCAAGATTGCATTAAAACAAAGTACTCTTCCAAAATTCTTCAGTACAACCAGGAAGATTTTTTAAAGAAAATAATGACTGAAACAGCTGTTGCCTTACATCAAAATAAAATCACAGTCTAGAAAAATATGCTCCGTGGATTCAAACACATTTGATCCACAAGGGCGTTACCTCTGCAATATGGGAACTGGAAAACGTAAGGGACAGCATTGGAAAAGTCCATATATAATTGGAATAAGTAAGAGAGTACAGGTATTTTACAGGGGCAAGACTCTGTATTTCCTTCAGTGACTGTGTTAACTTTGTCATGTGGCCAAGGCCCAAAAGCCCTTTCAATGTTTGCTTGCTCCACTGGCTATCTTCTTTCCATGTCCTATGCTGTTCTTCTGCTCTCCTTTCCCTCATATTCAATTTATTGCAAATGGCATTTTCAAAGCATCATAAAGAATTTTAAAAGAAAGTTGAAAACCTTGATATTGTAGGATAGCACTGAAAACAAAGGGTTTGATCTTGAAAATACGTATAGCTGTATTCTGTTGTGGCATTCTATTGTATTAGAAAGGTTGGGAAGAATACAGTACTTCAAGTATTAAATTCAGTACTTGAGTTCTGTTTGTGAAAGCTACTGGACAGGCTGTTCCATTGGATGTTGTGTCACAAACCATTTCAAGGTTTGAACAATTTGTTTCATAAGCCATTGCACAGTGATTGCACTAGTCAGTGTACCAGTTGGTAACAATACATTAGGATTTCACTGAGCAAGGTATTCATTATGCTCCTCTTGTACTTTTTCCACTGATACAATGTTGGTTATTGCCCCTAAAAATTGATTTCCTATAATATTTTACATGGGGAGAAATAATCAAAATCCCAGGCCTTTCCTTTGTAATTTACTCACAGTCTAATTCATCAATGGTGTGGGGAAAAAAATCACTGAATACATTTTGAAGAGTTCTTCAATTTCCATTTAAAATAGTTTGTGCAGATTTGTGTAGCCCTGCTGGGTTTGGGGAAACATTTCTAATTCCAAGAAAACAGAGACATCTAATCTCAGAGCTTCCAGTGTCTTAATTATGAAACCATTCTCCTATTTGTGGATTCACTTCCTGGTTAAAAATATTGCTCTTGAAATTTTCTTTTGTATTACCTTTAGCATCAATCTGCTTTTTACAGGCTTATCAGCAGCTGTAGCTGGCATCTTCCGAGTGAGCTGCTTTGTGGTGTACCTCCTGGCAGCCCACAGGCAACTGAAATGGACTGACTGAGCTCTTGTATTTGAACCTGGCAAAATGATCTCTGATTGGTCCTTGTCATAGGAGTCTTAAGAACACTGGTTTCTGAAGATACCAGCCTTAGCTGCTGGTGAAATGTCAGAAGAAAGAAAACTAGACCATGCCATTCACTCCAAAAGCTGATCACTGCTTCATGGATGCCAGCTGTGAAATCCTACACCAGTATATTAGCAACAGTATGACGATATAGCTGACCTCTAAGATAATTATAATTATTACTTCGTATTAAGTCTGCTTCACATAACAGTGTGAAATTTTTCACCATGGAGGTAACACTTGTCTAAACTATTTATTTATTTTTCTAATGTGAAGCATATCTTCCATGCTTGCCCATCCCCAAATGCAAAAGACAGTGGAGACAATACTCATCTAAATATTGTCTTTTATGATTTTACAATAACAATATAAGAGAATTAGAATACAATAAATGATTCATTATTTTCAAGAAATTGTGTAGAGCCTGATGAAGATACCATGGCAAGACAGGACCTCCACATTCTTTAGATCAAGCTTTCCTCAACCTGGTACTCTTCACATATGTTAGGAGCACAACTTCCAAAATGTATCAACTGTACTAGATGGGAATTATGGGAGTTTTGGAGGGCATCAAAATGGGGGAATACTGCCTTAGATGTTGGTACTGCTCTAATTTTTCTTTTCTTTATTGGATTATATCTCAATTGTATTCAAGTTGTTTATCAGCTATGCTGCTGCAGCACAGAAAATAGAAATATAGTATCTCGTTTTGTTTTAGTTACATGCTAATGTTGCCCTTATTCATAATGGTCCAATAAACTCTTGCTTAGGGTTTTTTTAAATATTTTTTTTATCCCACCTTTATTATTTTTATAAATAACTCAAGGTGGTGAGCATACCTAACTCCTTCCTCTTCCCATTTTCCCCACAATAACAACAACAACGCTGTGAGATGAGTTGGGCTGAGAGAGAGTGACTGGCCCAAAGTCACCCAGATGGATTTCATGCCTAAGGCAGGACTAGAACTCACAGTCTCCTGTTTTCTAGCCTGGTGCCTTAACCACTAGACCAAACTGGCTCTTTGCTAGGTATTATCCAATTATTATACTATCTCTTTCCAGTAGCCTCTAACCTTTTGAAATAATAAATTATCACTATGACCCTTCCACAATATCATGCTCCCCCACAACAGTATTCAGCATGCTGTTCAATTTATTTATCCCAATAAGTTATTTCATCTGGTTATTTTAATCTTCCAAGTTTTCCTCTCCAGGACCTGATGATTTTGTGAAGCTAAAGCTTCCAAGAAAGGTCCACATGAATCTCAGCATGCCAGGTTGTTCCTTCTGACATTCGCACGCACATTGCCCCAGGCTTGGGTATTGCATGAATGCTACTAGGAATTAAGATTGCCATTTCTTGGGGTTCCAGATCTAGGGAACGTCATCTGCATTTATGAAAATCAAACACTTAGACCCATCCCATTGCCTTTCTGGATAAGTAAATGTATTATCATTTATTTATTCATTTATTAGATTGGTATGAAATTCCTGGTAGCTGACAACAGCACAAAGCTTACAGAGTAATAAAATGTCCATAGTATACTCCAACTCAGCTCATAATGACTTAATGTAATAGAGCAGACTAAAAACCTCCAGTAATTAAAATAAAATAATTATATAAATACACTGTACAAAATAAAAAACAGTAAGCATTCAGTTCCCAAAGGCTCTCTGGAATAGTTCAATTTAACTGCCCTCTGGAGGTGCCCAGATAAGGGGCCAGTCTAACAAAAAATCTATCTAAATCTGTCTAAATAAATAAATAAAAGAAGCAATGGTTCAATTTTTATTTACCCATGTCAAGAAAGAGTTAATGTCTGCCTCATTACTCCCTGCTCCCCTTTCTTATATGAGGGCACAACAAAGCATCACTAGTGGTAGACTTTGTAGTTTGTTTTCCAAAGATCCCAGGTCCAATACCTGTTAAGGCCACCAGGTCTGGGTTGCAAAAATCTGAATGATCGCTAGATGGTAGCAAAAACATAACAGAAAACTATTAACTCTTTCCTGACATCTCATGGTTGTTGGGATTTTTGCAGCCCTGATATGAGTGGGGAGATCAGTCAGTAGATCCTCTGACATCTTGTGAAGAGAATTTTGAGGGAGATGGACCCGTGATCTGGAGTATTTCATAGGTTCCCTGTTTGGGGTAGCTGGGAATGGGTGGAAGGGACAAGCAGGCTGCTGTGTTTGATTCTGGTGCTTCAATTGTATATGATGGCTTAATTTGTTCTTATTTCCCAATTAGCATGGAAGTCAAAGTTCCGGGTGTAAGCAGCTCCTTCACTTTCATTTACATTACCCATGCAAGCTACTGGCTAAAATAGAGCATTCTCCCTTGGATGTAAGAATTTTCCTTAATTAGATTTTTTTTCTGCTGATATGACTATCTTCCCTTATGTATCTCTTCCTGCTGCTATTATTCTACAGGAAACTTTCTATAGCTGTGCCTTCACTAAGAACTCAGTATGAGTAATAGCACCCAGGCATGGTGCATGTTAAGCAGAGTGATGCAAGCAGAGCATGGGTTGACTGCACATTATCATCTTTCTGATATACAACCAGCTTTCAGATCTGCACTAGCAATGGCTCAGCCCTCCATGTTCTTAAATGGCTCACAAGGTTTGTAAGAAAGGGAGGCATCCATTAATTCTGTGTTAAACAATAGGTTGCATGCCACTGTAATGATAAATTTACCTAGAAAGTAAGTAAATCCTGTGACTTACCAAGATCCTTATGTCATGCTCAGTGATCCAGAATAATTTCTTAGTATGGATGGGTACTTCAGAGAATTGCTGTGTCCAGTGCAACCTGACTCTGCAAGGCAGTGGCCAGGAACAATATGACTTTGGAAAGGGGGCATAGATTTTTGAGCACCACACATTCTTTTATATGGAGTCTGATGAGCCAAAGTACTGTAATTATTAAGATGTAGGGCTACTATGACTTGGGGGACATAGGTTCAAGTCAACTCTCAGCAATGGAAACTCATAGGGTGACTTTGGGCCAGTCACTCTCAACTCATGCTATCTCACAGGATTCTCATGGTGGGGATAAAATGATAAAATGTAAGCCACCTTGAACTTCTTCAGGAAAGGTGAGATATAAAT
Organism: Liasis olivaceus; assembly: GCA_030867105.1. Classification (NCBI taxonomy): domain Eukaryota; kingdom Metazoa; phylum Chordata; class Lepidosauria; order Squamata; family Pythonidae; genus Liasis; species Liasis olivaceus. The sequence goes on along the minus strand of CM061350.1, from coordinate 175,923,244 downwards.
TGCTTAAATAAATAAAACACTTATTAGAATAGCGCACAGAGGTAAAATGGTACCACTAGCCCCATAAATGTCTATCTTTATCACTATGGTAGGGATTCCTTTTAAAAATATTATTAAGGAAAGTCAGTTGACTGCTAAGTTTTATTTTCCCCAGTGTTTTCATGGATGCCCTTGCTCGTCTCATCCAATTTCCATTCCTCTTCCTTACTAAAATTTAATATCTTTTAATGATATCACTTTCAATGGGGTAGCCTTTATGCCTTGCAGAGAGCCGGTAGAACTACCTCAGTCTAGAATCTTTGGTGAATAATACTGTTTCCAGTGATGTAGCTTTGTAAGTCATGGGAGGGAAGGAGAAGTTTGATTTGGTATACACATAAATGTATTATATGAGGGATATTTCTTTCAAATATTACACAATAATAAGTACAAATAGTTATATTAAGAGAAATATGCACAAAATATGTATTGTATACATTTTCAGGTGTACTATAAATAAATCTCAGTCTGATGAAAATCAACATGAATTGAACTTAAGATTGGAAAAATAGGAAATACAAGAAATTGACAGATTTGTTTAGCCTATGTGTGTTGCAGCAACACCAATGAAGAAATATCCTGATTTGTTGAGATACACTATTTGCCCACCCCTGTTATATGTGATGGCTCCTAAAAACAATGCAGAGTTGTCACCAAACTTCAAAAAATGCTCCTTCAGTTGGAGATCTCACTAGTTTGTATCCCTGCTTGGTATAAAAAATGAAGCTAGCAATGTGGGACCCAGAGTTTCCTCAGGGTAGAAAGAACCATTAATACAGATCAGGGGCCATCCAAGACCATCAAAAGAGTGGCTTAGTACCTGTTGCCTCAGAAAAGCAAAAGGAAACAGCTTGGAATTTAAACCCTGAAGCATAGACCTAAGGGTATTAACACTTATGGAATGTCATCTATGGGAACCCTGGGGTTGGGCTCCCTTTCTATGGAAGAGAATTGCCCAGGATAACAGATGAGCCCTACATCTGCTAGCTTTTCAAACATTAATTGACCTGGTAGTTTCAGCAGGCCTTTAGGATATAAGGGGTTGTATGTGTTCCTTCTTAGAGGATTAATGTTTAGATGTGACATGGCTTTTCCTCAATGTCTGAGTAATTTATATTGTTGTTATTTGGAGATATGTAAGCTGCTCAGGACAAGAAGGCTTGGTGCGATATGGTTCGTGGGGTCAAGAGGAGTCGGACACAACTTAATGACTGAACAACAACAACAAAGCTGCTCAGAGTCAGCCATGACTGGAGTGGCACATAAGCTTAGTAAACACATAAAATAATAAATAAATGTACAGGCTTTAATTTCTGTCTGTCTGTGGTTTCATTCTTGTCTGCAATAAAGAGACTAATTTAGATGAGTCATGTCTGAGAGCCTTCTGCATTGCTTCTTCAGCATTCAAGTTTAGGTTCTGTGATAGCCCCACTCAAGGATGCATAAAACACCAGATTTCCCCAAAGTCAGTTGTTTTAAATTGGGTAGACAATGTTAAAAAGTTGAGCTGTGAAACAATATAAATGTAAGGAGCTTGAAGAAATGGGGAAGTGATGCATGAAGCATCTTGGCTGCCTATATAAGCTAGGCTGCAAGCATGAAGGGAAAGTAGTCAGATATATGACACAAGAAGCTGTTGGCCATGAAAGCCAAATTCATTGCAGGGCATGTTTAATGGGCTTTCTTCATTGATGAGTCAGTAGAAGATACTTGGATGGGACCCAAGTTGAGACATGCTGCCAGAACACATCCCTGTATTGAGCATCTGTTTATTATGTGTCTCTTATCTTTTCATGGTCCTTCTAACTGGCCACTTCTTCTGCTGGAAATGCCCAGATCTGGAAGGCTGATTCACAGAGTCACTAGAATTTATTTTAACCCATGATCATTATTTTTGCCTGAACAGGAATGCATGGTGCAGTGTCTGAATGCTTCATTGGCCGTCCTTACATCTGGGCATGTTGAACTTCAACTTCTGTTGGGATTTCTTCATTACTATGCAGCCAATTTATGACAGAATACAAAATCCACTTCTGAATCATCCCTTTGCCTCCAGCTGTTGCCAGGAAGGAAGGCCTCTAGTTGGCCTGCACCTACAGTTCACATTTCATCCACCCATCCTGTGATAAAAGAAACCCAAAGATAATCAGTACATTGTTGTAAGGGCCACATACAGGTGAAACTTGAAAAATTAGAATATCGTGCAAATGTTCATTTATGTCAGTATGACAACTCAAAAGTTGAAACCAATATATGAGATAGACGCATTACATGCAAAGCGAGATATGTAAAACCTTACTTTGGTATAATTGTGATGATTATGGCGTACAGCTTATGAAAACCCCAAATTCACAATCTCAGAAAATTAGAATATTACATGACATCAATAACACAAGGATTGAAAATAGAACTATATCGGACCTCTGCAAAGTATAAGCATGCATATGTACTCAGTACTTGGTTTGGGCTCCTTTTGCAGCAATGACTGCCGCAATGCGGCATGGCATGGATGCTATCAGCCTGTGGCACTGCTGAGGTGTTATGGAAGACCAGGATGCTTCAATAGCGGCCTTCAGCTCCGCTGCATTGTTCGGTCTCATGTCCCTCATCTTTCTCTTGGCAATGCCCCATAGATTCTCTATGGGGTTCAGGTCAGGCGAGTTTGCTGGCCAATCAAGCACAGTAATCCCATGGTCATTGAACCAGGTTTTGGTACTTTTGGCAGTGTGGGCAGGTGCCAAGTCCTGCTGGAAAATGAAGTCAGCATCCCCATAAAGCTCGTCTGCGGAAGGAAGCATGAAGTGCTCCAAAATCTCCTGGTAGATGGCTGCGTTGACCCTGGACTTAATGAAGCACAGTGGACCAACACCGGCAGATGACGTGGCTCCCCAAATCAACACAGACTGTGGAAACTTCACACTGGACTTCAAGCATCGTGCATTGTGTGCCTCTCCATTCTTCCTCCAGACTCTGGGTCCTTGGTTCCCAAATGAGATGCAAAAGTTGCTCTCATCAGAAAAGAGGACTTTGGACCACTGGGCAACAGACCAGTTCTTTTTTTCTGTAGCCCAGGTAAGACGCTTCTGACGTTGTTTGTTGTTCAGGAGCGGCTTGACAAGAGGAATACGACATTTGAAGCCCACGTCCAGGATCCATCTGTGTGTGGTGGCTCTTGATGCACTAACTCCAGCCTCAGTCCACTCCTTGTGAAAGTCCCCAACACTTTTGAATGGCCTTTTCCTGACAATCCTCTCCAGGCTGCGGTCATCCATGCCGCTTGTGCACCTTTTTCTACCACGCTTTTCCCTTCCACATAACCTTCTATTGATGTGCTTTGATACAGCACTTTGGGAACATCCCACTTCTTTTGCAATTACCTTTTGGGGCTTTCCCTCCTTATGGAGGGTGTCAATGATGGTTTTCTGCACAACTGTCAGGTCAGCAGTCTTTCCCATGCTTGTGATTCCTACTGAACCAGCCTGAGAGACCATTGAAAGGCTCAGGAACCCTTTGCAGGTGTTATGGATTCATTAGCTGATTAGAGGGGGACACTTTGAGCCTAGAATATTGAACCTTTTCACACTATTCTAATTTTCTGAGATTGTGAATTTGGGGTTTTCATAAGCTGTACGCCATAATCATCACAATTATACCAAAGTAAGGCTTGACATATCTCGCTTTGCATGTAATGCGTCTATCTCATATATTGGTTTCACCTTTTGAGTTGCCATACTGACATAAATGAACATTTGCACAATATTCTAATTTTTCGAGTTTCACCTGTATGCCTTGCCTTTCTCCAGCTGACTACAGTGCCTCAAATGACTCTCCCACCTTGCCCAGATTCTGACTTGCATCCTGCCCCACGTGCTTCTAAACCCTTGGCCCGTGACTGTTGCTGTGTCATTCACTTAGTAGAGGGGTCTTGGGCAAGGTTTCTTGGGGGCCTGGTTTCAACTTTGCCAAAGAAAAGGAATATTTTAAATGCCACTCCACCAAAACAAAACAAAAGCTGACCTTCACTTTCCATTTTATGAAGATAAACTACTTTGCTTTTTTCCCCAAAAGAAAAAGCTGGTGAAGTTTTCATGAATGGAATGGAAACAACAATATATTCTATCAGCCTACATATGTAAGTAATCAAATAAACAAACAAACAAACAAATAAATAAACTCTTTAGGGAAATGCAAAATAAATTCTAAAGCATCCTGTGAATGTATTAGAAAAATCAGAAGTCCCTTTCATGGGAAAAGAATGCTTGCAGAAAACTGAAGGACCAATTTCTGCCCAATATGGATTAGAAGTGGGAGAATGGGGAGTGACAAAACATCTATTCTTAAATAGATATATTCTTTATTACTTTATAATAAAAGAAAGTTGAATGGCCTTATGACCAAATCTTAGAAATGTTGACTCAATTTGTGATACTTCTATATTGTTTTCCTGTCTGCTCTGTCCCTCCAGTATTCCTACTGTTTTTCTATTTAACAACTATTTGAAACCCACCTGTATTTCTGACATAAGGTGAATGATGGCAAGCCACACTAGTAGGCATCTTGAGCCTCAGGGTGACAGGGCACTCAGCAAGTCTTTCTTTTCTAGCAGGGCAGGTTTAGCATCATCCTTGCTGATTACACTGAGTGTTATTATCTCCACATTTCCACACCTATTTAGGAATAACACATCACACTGAAGGCTTTAAGAGAAAAGTCTGGGAACAGAAAAAGCTCAGCTCTGCAGCAATTATATAAAGGTCAATCTGCTATCAGGTCTGAAAGTCAGAAAGCCAGCTGTCATTTTCTGAAGTATTAGTATACCTTGCACCCATGGGGCAGCTACTTTGGGAAGAAATCTATGCAATTGGATTATTTATTTATTTATTTTCTTTAAACCATCCAATGAACCATAGTTCCCTGAGCAGTGCAGAAATTAATTAAAAAGTAAACTATTACAAAATATAACAACACAAAATAGCATATTAACTGAGATAAAATCAGCAGTGGCTAAGATAAAATCATAATAACAGTGAAGTAAAACTAGCAGCAAATGAGTGTGAACTTCTAGTAATTCCAAATGCTGTGAGATGCTGTAGTAACCCTAAATGTTTAATGCCTGAAGGAATGGAAATGTCTTCAGCTAGTGCTGAAAGAATCATAATTTTGATACCAAGTGAGCCTCTCTAAGGAGGTTGTTCTGGTTAACAGATGAGGTGCCACCAGAAAGAAGGCCCACACTTGTTCTCTACATGCTGAGTATCCAGAGAAGGGCCTCAAAGAAATACCCTAGGGTTCAGGATGCTATTTGAGAAAACCTGGCTCAAGTATTACTCATGATCAATTGATTATGTGCCATCAAGTCAGCATCGACTTTTAGTGACCACATAGATAGATTCCTCCATATGATCTGTCCCTAACCTGGTCTTTCAGGTTTCCCAATGGTGCCTCATTACCACTGTAACTGAGTTCATCTGTCAGGCCCAATCCAAGAACAATAGGGAAACAGTTCAACCAAATTCAGTTCTTTTGTTGCTTACACCGTACAGACAGAATTTTGTCAGACTAGATCTGCACTACTGCAACTAGTGGATGTACCCTGGGAGATTTTAGGGAGTGGCTATTCTAAATCTCTTACACTACCCATGCTCCTGCTCTGGATTGTGTTCTCTTGTCTCTCTGCCCTTCCTGGAATGCACCCCTTCCTTCCTGAGAACCTTGCTCTCTACTGCAATCCACCACATCATCCACCTTGTTGCTGGTTGTCCTCTTCTTCTCTTTCCTTCCACCTTTCCCAGTGTTAGAGCCTTCTCTAAAGAGCTAGGTCTTCACATAATATGTCCAAAGTAGGATAATTTGAACCTGGTCATTTGTGCCTCTAGTAAGAACTCTGGATTGATTTGTTCGATGACCATTTGTTTTCTTGGCTGTCCATGGTATTCTTAGGAGTCTTCTCCAACACCAAAACATCAATACTTTTCCTATCTTGAAAACTAAAGCCAACACTCAAATTGGGCAGGAAACACACTGGTAGCCAGCACAATGAGTAAAACGTCAACATATTGGTTGATCCTGCATAAAAGTCTAGCTGTTTTAATTCTCACTAAAGTTCTCAGAGTGTTTTCAAAGGCAGCCAGGTGTGTAACTCATTACAATAATCCAAATGGAAAACTGCCAGCATGTATGCAAAGCTCTTTCTGTCTGGATAGGCCCACTATTGTTCTACAGACCTGAGCAGAGAGAAGACGCTTCAAGACACTGAGGTAATTTTAAGTTCTAGTGACAGTGATGGATTTAAGGTAATGCCCAAGTACATCCCTGATCCTTTAAGGTACAAATGTATAACCTGAGGCTCCAGGCAAAGGTGTTGGGGGGGGAGAGTGTCAAACAACTCAAGATGGCAGTTGTGCCACTACAGCCAAAGCTCTACCCCTTTTTATGTGTGATGCAACAAAATCATGTGTTTGTAACCACCATTTTGAATTTTTGACCCCTCCCAGAGACAGTCTTGGCCCCAAGATATCCTGTTGCCCCCCAAAAGCTTTGGGTTTGGTCTCAAAACTCCTCAAAATTTACCAACCTAAGACCATTTTTAATGTAATATGAAAAGTTATTAAATACATGACTGGAGAATAATCATATTCATTTTAATTCAATGACAAGGGACCAGTGTTAGTTTTTGTCCTGGCCATGCTTGTTATATTATGAAGTACATCCTTTGGCAAGCTCCACAAAATCTGAACGTGATCCTCAGCCCAGGAAGTTGTATACCCCTGTTTCAGGTAGGGATGGAGAACCAATAGATGCCCAGGGCCCCTCCAGCATCCATTCCTCACCCCAGAGCAGTCGAACCTTCCCTGCAGATCACATTGTCAAAATTAAATAGCAAGAATCCAAAAATTTTACTGACTTTGAAAAAGATTTTAAAAATGAAAACATGGCCTTCAGATCCAACCTGCCCTCACCTCTTCCCTACATTGTAGAAGGGGATTTCAACACTCTCTGTGGAAGACAGATAAACCTACATCAATCTGGGGGTAAAAAAATTTCCTGTTTGAAAGAATTGCTTTTAATACAACCTAGGAAGTGTGCAGATGTGCTTATATTTGCTAACTTTTGAAAAGAATGGGTTCTCTCTCCAGCTTTACCGCTCATATCATGTGCAACTTAGCCTCCATGTAGATATTAGTTCTGCAAAGACAGCTGTGCTTTTGCAGCATCCAAATTGTGTTTGCAGTAGGGAGGAAAACAGTACTCTGTTTTTATTTCCTCTGGTACTGGAATCTGTCCAAATCATTGTAGCAGTGTACATATGAAACAATACCAATGGGGGTGCTACAGTAGTTGGAAAACTTTAATTGGTTGAGTTCTAAATGTTAACCGATTAATTGGTATCATTAATTTAATAATTCTTTAATCACAGATAAAAGTGTCCCTATTAACTGTAACTTAATTGGAGCAGTCTCTGAAAATGGTATATCTATAGACCTGATATTGTTATAACTTGTCCTTGGCCTCCATGCAGAAGTAATCATCTGAAACAAATGAATGATAATGTAAAATAGATATGCACAGGCCCATCTGTACTATGCACAAGATTTTCACTGGTTGTCTCACATCAGGCTTCAGTTTAGGGATATGGGAGCTCATCTGCATCCAACTGGCATATTGTCCCTAAAATTGTAAGGGATTAAAGTCAGAAGCTGCTTTCCTTGTTGGTATGACATACGTGTCTGTTTTGATTGGGGTGTTATAGGGCACTGGTATAATGAATCATTCTAGGCAGAATCTAAATACATGAGCTGTTTATCTCAGTTCCATATGACTGGGACAAGGAGACCCAGGTTGAGATGATCCCTTCACTATAGAACTCCCTGGGTGACTGTGGACTACTTACTCTCTCAGCCCAAACTTCCTCACACGGTTGTTGTGAAGATAAAATGAGGGAGACACTCCCTTTCCCATGGTGTACTTTATCTCCCAAGAGGCACGATATAATTGTAATGCAATAATTATAATAATAAATCTTACGGCTTGGATGTGTCAGATAAAGGATGTCACGTTATGGAAACTGGACTGCACAATTTCAAAACAATATGAAAAAAAGGGGGATATAAATGCAGTAATCCCTGTGACAAAATCTGAAGTATACTCAAAGGATTGCATATACAATATATGTGTAGTTTTCAAGCTGTATTTGGAAGCATCCTGGCATTCCTTGGTATATATTAGGAGATTCCTCCTCAATGAGGAGATCAATAGTAGTGAGCACGTTGGCAGTGAACAACAACTAATTCAAGTACATAATCAAAGGAAAGGATCTTAGAAGTCATCTAATCCAGCTCCTGCTCCATGTGCAGTCCAGAAGAACATCTCTGACAGATGACTATCTAGTTGCAGTAGATACTGAGCAAGTGATAGAGTGTAGAGCGTCTCCACCATCTTCTGGGCTCTTTCAGATGTGCTAGGTTAAAAACAATATAATTTCCAGCCAGACAAATGATATTCCAACATATGTGGAGGGCACTGGGTTGGAGAAAACAGCTGAAAAAGAGTTCTGCAAGGCAGGTTCGGGAACCAGCAGTCCCAAAGGCACATGAAGAAACTCCAAACTCTCCTTTTTGCAGCCCTCAGAGCTCCCTCTGATGATGACTGCTGAAAACTGACAGCATTGTTTCCTCTTATTTTGAGATGAAAAATAATTACAAACGTTATGAGGCCTAAAATATGCATGCATTAATTTTAACAAAATATCAGAGACCCCCAACTCCCATTAACCAGGCCTCACCCACATTTTTGTAGCCCTTGCCCCCCCATGACTAAGTGCAGCTCTCAGCCTTCAGAAGATTGTCCACCCCTGCTCCAAGTTCTCTTGATTTTATGTCCCTAGGTTCTGTAGTGAAGTGAAGTTGTGTTTAAGTCAAGCTTGCTCCTCATGTCTACATGGACTCATGCATTCAGTTTTCTTGACATCATATGGAAATGGTTTCTCACTGCCTTCTTCCAGATTTTTTTTTTACTTTCCACTTTAGTCCACAACTAAAGCACTAAGACAAGGAGAGAGAAAGTGACATGAAGAAACATGTTCCCTGAAAGGAGAAAGTTTGAATGTCATTGAAAGCTAGTATAGCACACACATGGTGACAGCACATGAGTGACAACTTGAGAAAATTCAGATTCCTTTTAAAAGAAAATTTTTGCTTGTTTGTTTGTTTTTTACTATCTCTCACAAATTCAGAAGTACAAATCGATGTATTCCACTTCACTTTATTGTTCTGGCAATAACACATTTTCTGTGCCTGGATGAAGGAGATGGGTTGATGTTTGATTGACTGCTATCCCACCTGTCCTCTAGGACCTCAAAGAAGCATATGGAGCAGTTTCTCAACCATGGCAACTTGAAGATGTGTGAACTTCAACTCCCAGAATTCCCCAGCCAGCATGCTTGCTGGGGATTTCTGGGAGTTGAAGTCCACACATCTTCAAGCTGCCAAGCTTAAGAAACACTGATGGAGCAAGCAAGCATCCATTTTGCCCACAACAGTAGCCAGGTGGGATAGGTCAGGCCAAGAAAGAGTGATTGGACTGGTCCGCAGTTACTCAGTAAGTTTCTATGCTGAACATGGATTTGAACTTGGGCCTCCCCAACCCATAATTAAAGAGTCCACATTGGCTCTTTAATTATGTTAGAAATTCAGCTGTTCCACTTCTCAGGCAGGTGGGCATTTCTGTTTCTATTAACCTGTGACTGAAAGCTGTTACATCTTGGAATCTCCAACTTTCTTGAATTCTGTCCCATTTTCTAGATGGTAAGTATAGACAATGACTATTCTGTCTTTATGGCCCTGCATGAACTTTTTTTCCCTTTAATTGTAGATGGGGGGAGGTAAAATTATTGTGACATAATCCTCCCCTTCATGGAAAATCCAAGTTATGAGGAATTTTGAAGTGGAAGCTTTTAGTCTGATGTCTGAAAAGTTTATTCTTACTTCATCATAAAACTGATTCCCTCTTGCCCTACACCTCATCTAAACAACATACAGTGTTTTGAATTTAGCATTGGATTAGACATTATGTTTAAATTCTCTTATTGCCACTAATCCACCATGTGATACACCAGATCAGATTTCTTAGATACATTGCAACTGATGCTTTGAAAACTGGGCATCTTTCTTATTATTATTTCAGCTTGAAAACTAGGGCAGGTTAATAACTGATTTAAATGCTGACCTAGAACTGCCAATAAGAAGGATAACAAAAGATTGTGAGAGTACGGCAAGCTTCATTTCCCCTTCATAGGTATGTGTGCAAACTCAATTTGTGATCATGTTGCTAGCGCAGGATAGCTTTTTACTTTTCAGAGGCTGGGTGATGTAAAAATAAAATTATCCTCCAGGATGACAGTAATAGTCAGAATAGTGATCAAGATGGATTACACCTTAACGGGAACATTTTAAAAAACAAGTGCAAGCCTTTGCACACATGCATGCATACACACACACACACACACACAAAGAACTGCTATCAGTGTAACGGAATAATGAGTAGAGTTTTACCTGACAGTTCCCACCACTATTTCAAAACAAAGGAAATTAAGAAGGACAGTCTATAATTCCCCAACTTGCAAAATGAAGGCATGGAAAATGCCAGGAGTTATTGTCATGGTCATTACTGCTAATTTGCCAAGCTGTCACTCTCTACTCTATGGAACAGGAACAACAATAGCAGACAGGCTCCCACCCTACCCAAAAAAACACCAAACCCAGCTATTGTTTGACTTCATCTCCAGCAGGGTTTCACCTGCTGAGGGGTTGTCTTTCATTTCAGCCTGTCAGCTTCACTGCCCACCCCCCAACCTTGACAAAGCCTTCATGGAACAAGGCCTGTCTGTTGCCTGCCTCCTGATATTTCCTGCCCCTTCTTGCTAATAACTTACTGACTCCTAGATTCTTCTTGTGTTGATGTTACGCAGGTTTCAAATTGCCAGATGCAAAAGAATAGGACGCACAGCCAGAACAATAGCTATGTTCCTGCTCTTTCCAGTGCCCCAGTTTTGTCTGTGTGTGTGTTTGTGTGTGTGTGTTTCTAATATTCCAGACTCCTGACAAATCCAGGTCTGGTTTTAGAACCTGCTTTCCTCTCTTCTTCTTCTTCTTCTTCTTCTTCTTCTTCTTCTTCTTCTTCTTCTTCTTCTTCTTCTTCTTCTTCTTCTTCTTCTTCTTCTTCTTCTTCTTCTTCTTCTTCTTCTTCTTCTTCTCTCTCTCTCTCTGTCTCTCTCTCCTCTTTTTTTCTTTCTTTTTCTTTTTTTCCCCATCTCTGCCTCCCTCTCTTTTCCATCCTACCCCCTCCCAACCTTTCTGCGCTGTACTCTCAGGGGGATGTCAGCACTGCTGCAGCATCACTAACAGGCTCATCCAGAAGGCAGGCAAAGAGGGAGAGGCGGAAGGGGGAGAAAAAGCTGAATGAATGGGCATCGCACCAGTGATCATTATGGGGAGAACGGCGGCTGTTGCACAGAGAGGCGGATTTTTTTGAAGGAGGAGCAAAAGTGTGTGTGTGTGTGTGTTGATAGTGGTGGTGGTAGGAAGGACAGAAGACGAGAGGAACGGAAGAGTTGCCACAACAATTCACACCGATCTTCATCACAAAGCTTTCTTTGGACAAGTACGCCATGGCAAGGAGGTAGTGTCAGCACATGGGCTGCTGTCTCTTCCACTGACACCCCAGGTGAGTCTGATGAAGTCTTCCTTCTTACGGTGCCAAATGTTGGGAAGAAAAGGGGGGCCTTCACATGATACCGTTGCCTTTGCCACCGTTTGCTTTGGGGGGGGGGGAAGGATGGAAGCTAATGATGCTACAGCACTGCCTCTCTAGAACAAGAGGAGGGATAAATCAGGGAGGGTTTTTGTGGAGCGGCACACCTTGTCATCTTACTTCCCTTTTGTGCAACCCCCTCCCTCGTGCTGGTGTTTCCCACAGGCAACTTAGCGTGTTGTTGTTACCCTCAGATCAGCCTGGGTAGTTCTGGTTACTCTTCACTTCTTAAGACCTTGAAACGTACCTGCTTGCCTTGTCGGTATCCACCTCCTTTGAGCCTTTATGAGGGGAAGGGGAGACAATTGTCATCGCTGTGGGGGGGGGGAGGGGGTGCAGGAGAGAGAGAGATCTGTAGAAAATAATGTGGAGAGGCAGGGAGCCATTTCACGCTATCCCACTTGGTAGCAGGATTCAAGTGTTTGGTGTTGCTATTGATTTTATGCGTCACAGAGTCAGATACCATGGTGATGGGCAGGGGCGAGATGGGTGGGTGGTTCATGTTCAGGCCCACTAAGTTAGCTTGAAATAACACCCAGGCACAAATGTGGGCAATGTCATTCTGCCATTGGCAGGTGGCAGAGTCGGAAGGGTACGGACTGCTTTTGGATAGCCTCGGAAATGGCCCTCACTGAGTGAGGAGCTGTCAGAGCAGATCAGCGAAGGCACCATTTATTTATTATGAGTTTTATCGCTTGCTTTCCCAATGGAATAATGCTCTTCTAGCCAGAAAACAAGAGTACCAATAATGACAAAAAAACAACAACAACTTAAGAATAAGCACCAAGTAGTTAACCTGTCTGCCTGCAGAGGAGAGGCATGTGCCCTGGGGGGTAGAGAGAAAACTAAGAAAAAAATTGCCGGCTCACATGGAAGGGGCTCATGTTTAAAGCTTTGTGCTGATTCTCTTGCTCATATTCTGCAGTCTTCCTGAATCTGCACCCAAAAAGCAATGCACTGATTTCATGATTGGTCACTGAGCTTGCATTTGCGTGGTTTTCCCTCTACCTCTAAAAAACAAACAAAGAGGCATGCATGCTATGACAATGGGAGGCTTGACTTCTGTGACAGGTAATACGCCTGGGTTTGTGGTGCATGTGTGTGATGACTAAGTGAGCATGTGGTAGCTCAGTCGTGTGTAGAAATGTGAGCAGGAACACTCTGTCTAGTGCTTGTGTGTGTGTGTGTGTGTGTGTGTGTGAGAGAGAGGGAGGGAGGGAGGGAGGGAGGGAGGGAGCATCCTGTTGCAATGAGAGAGAGAGTGTGTGCATGTGTCAAACCTTTACCAGTCAGTGGCAATTCCCTTCCATGGCTTGTAGTAATGGTTTGGGAAGGTAAAGCATACATATGGATTTGGCAGAAGGTATCCTTCATCCATACATTTTTTCAAATAATTTCTTTGACATTAGCATGAGCACAGGAAGAGAAAGAAAAGGAGGGTGGCTTTCTGACATGAAGGGGAAAAATATCCTTTATTACACTTCATGTGCTAACAGAATGATTAACATATGCTGAAACTGTTTAGGAAGATGGGAGGAAGTCTGAGGTAGCTTCATGCCTGCCTTCTAGCCAGGTATGCTTGCCTTACGATGACCTTGAGATGGCCTACCCATCATCTGGGGGCTTCTTGAAAGTGGAAAAATATGGAAGGAAAGTATCAGGTTGAAAGGTGGGGTGTTCCTTAGGGAAGAAGTTTGAAATACCTAAGGGAAGTACTCCACTTTCATGGTTAACAGAGAGCTGGAGAAAGAACAAGAGTGACACAATGAGCTCAACAATTTTCTATGTTGATAAATATCATTCTTGTGGATTTCTCTTATTTTCCACCTTACTTTGGTGTTTGCATCTGTAAAGGACACAGCCCTTACTCTGCATTGCAAAATATCATGTGATCTCAGTAGTTGCTGAGTGGCCCAAGTGGCTGCTTATTAAAACAACTAAGAAGTGCAGCATAAGACCACTGAACTATTTCCTGTTTTTGTTATGTTCGGCTTGCCTTGGATTTTTCTGTAAGAATCTACAGCAACAAGGAGCACATGCTGTGGCATATGGAGATCAGCAGGGGGTGCTATGGGGTAAAGTGCTATTTTTCTCAATAAGAGACCAAAGGAAAACTGGGGACTGAGACACAGACAGCTCTTTGCAGATGGAGGTAGTGAGTTATAGCGATACAGAACAACCTTTCAGCAACTTTGTCCACCTGGACCCAGAATTCCAATATCAATCTCTTCTCTGCATTATAACCCTCTTGTTTGGTGGCATTACTGGCTGGTGATGAACAAAGACCACGGCTTGATAAAGAGCAAAACTCAATATGGGAAATTGAGATCTCGAAAGATTTACTTATGATTTTGTAAAAGAGCAGCTTATAGAGTCTCAATCTGAGAAGACTCCCTTGAACATCACAGTTTCCTCTTAGAAACAAATCTAAAGAGACAGCAGGGTTGGCCAAGTGAATCTGCACTGTTAGGTACATGATGAAAAAACACAGATACTTTTGTGACTTTGCCACATAGTAGTGTCATAGTGCCACAAAAACAAATCTTTATTTCAATCATATAATGTGCTGCAGTTTTGCTAGTGATGTCCTGATATTGTCACAGAACCACAGATTCTAGAAGGGCACTATATGTTACGGAGCTATGCAACAGATATATAATTAGTTGTTTAAACTATATTTTGATCTCCCCACCCCACCCCCACTGCTGACCTCATTAGTGTTTTGGTGTATCCTATAAAATAATTGTCTTAGAAGACATAGGCTGAGTCTCTGAGGTGAAAGGGGGTTTGTACATCATCTATACCAAACCTCGAAATACTGAACTGCACCAGGATTGTGTTTAGCAGTCAGAACAAATTGCCCCCACAACAGTTGAACTACAGTTCTCCCCATGTTTGGCCAATCAGTCAAGTAGCAAAGCCCAATGCAGCTTCTAAGCAGGCCTGCACATATGAATAAGCAGAACTATAAGGAAAGACTTGCACAACAGAAAACAAGTCAGAAATTTACTCCCCCTCCTATCTACATGATTTGTTCACTGCATTTTCATCTATGCTTGATCCAGATCAGATATAGGCAACACTCTTGATTTTATTCTGGGTTTTAGACTTCTTTACAAAGCTTCCACAAAAGGGATAAAAAAAGTGGGGCTCAGCCCAAAAGTAGTCACCATCAGTCCTAATCAATTAACAAAAACAAAGTTGTTAGCACAACTTCTAGGAAAGATAACGATGAACAAGAACAATCCTGAAGTGCCCAGTTGACTGTAGTAGGTAGGAATAATGCTCTTTTATTTCAATTATCACTTTAAAAGTTCTGTGTTTTTATCAGACATATACCAGCATCTCATGGAACAGCCAGACACTTTCAAAATATGAATAGGGATGACAGGAGTGGTAGTCTAACAAATTCCAAAGGCACCAGGTTGGGGAAAGGAAAGGAAGCCTGGTTTAAGGATTATATCTATATCAGTCATCTTCAAAATCGATTTCAAGGAGAATGCAAACCAGTGTTTGCAGATCCTCTTGAAAAGAGAGAAAATCAAAAATATGGCATTACAGTGTGTATGTGTGTGTGAACAAATGTAATTAAGGATGAGATGTTCTATGTTCCAAATTATCATGTCCATCAGTTTGAGAACAGAATGCCTCTGTGTGTGTCTCTTTGATAATGATCTTGACTTTGTGAAACAAGAGATTTTTTTTCTGCATCTGGAACTAGCTACTGTAGTGCAAATTAGTACTAGCTAATTCCATTAACTTCACTAGAATTATGCAGGCATACAAAAGAAAGATAATCTACTGTATTCTCTAATACTAGGAGTATATTTTGTGCAGAACATACCTGCCCAGCCTTTTGTATCTCTGAACTGGAGCCTTTAAAATGAGCAAATTGGCAGAGAAGTTGGAAGGGAAATTCACTTCCTCTGCAGGGAAGTAGCCAAATGCTTTATGCATGTATCTGTAAGGTTAGGCTGCCAGGAGAATGTTTCAGAAACAGATGTTCAACACTATGCTGTGTGTCATGCTTTGTTTTACATTTGAAATAAAGTGATGAAATTTCTCTAGTTACTTAAGATATATTAAATAATTTGCCATCCCAAAAAGGGAAACTGTCTACCAGCTTTAAAACAGGTGAGTTATTAAGCATAAGAGCTGCTCTTCAGAAGTAACAGAGATACTTTGCATGTTGACAGTCCTGGATTCAATCGAGGTATCTTCAGGAAAACTGTGGAAGGGTTCCTGCCTGAAACCCTGAAAGACTTCTGCCTCATAGTGCAGACTGATCGACTTAGTCTGGTGACCTCTAGGCTTTTTTTTTTTTTGTACTACCATTGCTATCATTCCTGACTAGTGACTTGGGTTGATAGGAATCAACAGGCTGACAGTACTCCAATTCAAATCCACACTTTCCATGAAACTCACAAAATGATTTTGAGCCATCATCATCTATCTCATCTTAGCCAGATTTACTCACATGATTGTTGTGAGAATTAATGCTTGTGGAAGAATCAAGTGCACTGCCTTGAGTTCTTGTAAGAAAGAAAGGCATATGTGATATAAATAAATAAATGAAATCAAAGAATTGGAAGGTGCCAGTTAAGATTACCAAATCCATCTTCCCTATTCTGTGCAGGAATTCTAATTAAAGCAGATGGTTGTCCAGATCTTGCTCAAACATCATCACTCTAAGCAATGGTTCTTCAGTCTAACTCCTCTCACTCTCCAACACATCTGGAGTCAGAGGTGTGTTATAATTACAAGACATCCTTCAGCCAAGAAAAGACTTTACTTGGTGGTTTGGAAAAACAAAGACTTCCTGTTTCTCTTGCTTTCTCTTTCTTGATGTTTTTCTGGTACCAAGTTAGTTAGGAGAGATAAAAGTGATAAACACTGCCTGGTAACAGTGAGTGAACCTGTTCTTTCTTAGGTCTTCCTCAAGCACTCTCTCGCCTGGTATCTCTTATCTGGTGGGATCAAGTTGCAGCCTTTGCATTGTCTGCCTTACTTCCTTCACTCTAGCAAGTATGATCAGGTTGCATTGAGTGGATCCTTCCTTGATGTTTCTCTTTGTTTTGTCTCACCACCCTACATATTCACAGCACTATTTTAATAATAATAATAATAATAATAATAATGACAAAAAAGTCTGGGTAGCGGACATTGCAATAACTGGAGGCAGCAGAATACAAGAGAAAGAACTGGAGAAAATCACAAAATACAAAGACCTGCAAATAGAAGTAGAACGACTGTGGCAAAAGAAAGCAAAGATAGTGCCAGTAGTAATAGGCGCCTTGGGTGCAATCCCAAAACATCTGGAACACCACTTGAAGACCATTGGCATTGACAAAATCACCATCAGTCAAAGGAAAGGCAGCTTTGCTTGGAGCAGCTTATATTCTGCGACAATTCTTTTAACACCATCAAACAACAATATCTGCCTATCCCAGGTCCTTGGGAGGGACTCGATAGGTGGATAAAAATGCCAAATCCAGTCTAAACATCTGACTGCCTGTGTGACCAGCAATAATAGGAGGGTCTTTCATGAGCTTCTGAAAGTCTTCTCCAGCATCCCCCTGTCTGGAAGACATTGGGTTGGGGAAAACAACCCTAAATAAATAATCTGCCTTCATCTGTATAGTAGCTCCAGACATTCTTAGGTTTGAGCAGAGCATAGACACCCTCCTTTTTCACTTATGCATAGACTTGTTCCAATCTAGTAAGTGTTCTGAAGTAGATTACATTAGGAATTCATTCTGAACTATGTTGTAGCAATAAGTCTCCCTCTAGTCCATAGATGCTTCATTTATCACAGTTTAAAGCTTTGTTTTATCAGAAATATTGATCAGAAACTGCCTGTATTCAGTTTGAAAATAGGTTCTATCACTTTTGGGAGAAAGCCCCTTGTTGTAAAGTCTTTTCTCAGACTGCAGTTTCATTTAGATTTCCAGAATCTACGCAAATGCACGTGTTATTGATGTCTGAAATCATTGGGAAGAGACTCTGAGACTTCCTCCAGCTCACTTCCATTTTCCAATAAACAATTAGAGATTTCAGAGTCTCTATGTACGATATAATTAAGCATTAGGTCTTAAAGCAAGATCCATGATTTCCTTTTAATAAACCTGTATCTCTGTCTACTTCTACTATTTTAAGTAACTCCATCCTGCCAACTACTTTATGTCTGAAGAGATAATTCAGTTCTCTTATATTGCATAGACAGAAAATATAAACTGGTCCCTTTTTTAGTTTCTGTATGTGAGATATTTAAGACAATGCAGCATATTTCTTGGACTCTGTAAAAAGGTTTCTGCCTTCAACATATCCTGGAGTGGGAGGTGTTCTGTAGTTTCTTCCTAAATAGCTAAAATCAGCTGCTAAGGATATTTTGAAATTACCATTCCCATAAATATTTACATTTATTCTGTAGAGAAAGTTTGTTTCTTTACGAGGTATGCACCCACCCACCAAAACTTGGCTGTCCACCACAGCAGTTGCTTTCTGCACCATTCAGCAGATAGTAGCAAAATGCTCTTACTGTACATAGTAACTTTCAGAACTGTCCTTTTTTATCTGTTTAAACACTTATCAAGTGCATGCTTCTACAAGGGGGAATCTGCTTGCAGCAAGAAATGTTTGGTTGGATGGCTTCTTTTTTTTTCTTTTGTGCAGCTTTCACAGAGACTTGAAGAGTAAATTTGCCCTTTTCAAAACTATTGTTGAAGCTTCTAGTATTTGGGGAGTAGAAGTTGGCTCCTGTGAGTCACTTCCAAGTCATCTTTGCTTTGTGAACTTGGTTTGATCAACTGAGATTGCCTTACAATTTTTATTAGTTTTCTGGAGTCTTTACATCCTTTCTTTCAGATGCACCAATTTATCTCTACAATGCCCCTATATCTTTATCAGCAGTCTCACTGTTGTATTGTACAAGGCCCTTAGCAAATGACTCCAGATTTCTGAGCTCTAAGAGAAGCAAGCCCTCTCATTCCTCTTGGTTCACACTTTCCCAGAAAATCTCATAGTTCTATTAGTTGCCCTTTCAAGCAAAGGGAGAGGAGGCACGTACACTGCTGTCTTCTTGTATTCATATTTCATTATTGTATTGACCGGATGATTTCTCCTTTGTGGAAGAAAAAGGAGCTAGGCAGCGAAAAGAAAACAAATCTTTCTTCTCTTTCAGCCATGTTGCAGAATTAATAAGCACAGATCCTTCTGATGCAGGGAACTCCTCTTAATTATTAGATTTAGAAGACACCCTGGTTAGGAAGTGAGTTGAGAACTCAAATAGAATAGACTAATGTTTCTCAACCTTGGCAACTTTAAGATGTGTGGACTTCAACTCCCAGAATTCCCCAGCCAGCATGGCTGACTGGGGAATTCTGGGAGTTGAAGTCCACACATCTTAAAGTTGCCAAGGTTGAGAAACCCTGGAATAGTCAAACAGGGGAAATTCCTAACCCAGATATAACTTAGTCCTGCTTAGTGTAATAATTCAACGGAAGTTTTCCACAGACCTATAAATGAACTGTGCTAAGTCTTCAGCTAGAATTGTGAAAGCATTTTGCATAACTATGCTAGCATCTGTTTTACTTCCATTTACATGATTTTTTGATTGCTCTGAACAAGCAGCTGCTATTGTCTCCAGTCTTAAATCCTTGTTATCAGACAATGCAATGATTCATAAAATCAGAGCAACCTTCCTCAGCCACCAGTGTTTTAGTCCAATGAGCTGAGGCAATTGGGCCACCCATTAAACAAAACAATATAAAGCCCTGGTCTGATGGTTTTGATGTCTGACAGTGAATGTTAATTCTTCATGCATCTCAGCTTATCCCTTGCCGATACTGGAAAGACAAAATTGCTTTTTATTTTCAGTCAAAGGCAACTGTGGGGCTGGCTGGGAAGTAAACACTCTGTGCACCCTCCAAATTACTAGCAATCAGGAATCTGCAGAGTGTTGATTTTTAGTCTGTTTTCCTCAAGGACAAATCACTAGTGTGTGTGTGTGTGTGTGCATGTATATATCAGCAAGAGAGATAAAGAGTGGGTGAGTGTGTTATTCTGCTATCTCGACATACAAGAACTGATATTGAAGTAAAAAAAAAAGACAGTAAAAATACAACATGCAAGAACTGATATTGAAGTAAAAATTCTCCCCCACTCCAATAAGAAATTGCTGAAAGCCAAGGCAACATTAATATCTATGTGTGTACCCCCGCCCCGCCCAGGAATCTTTTATTACATATGACATATAACTCATTCTCTTTACATTGTGTTCACATTTGTTTTTTGGCCCTAGTTCAGAGTACTGCCTTTCATCTATACATCTGTGGATTTAAGCCAGCCACTTGCTGGCATTTTAGGGGTGGGGGAGCATTGCATTTTCTTTCCTCCCAGT
Source organism: Liasis olivaceus (assembly GCA_030867105.1). NCBI lineage: Eukaryota > Metazoa > Chordata > Lepidosauria > Squamata > Pythonidae > Liasis > Liasis olivaceus. The sequence goes on along the minus strand of CM061350.1, from coordinate 175,902,999 downwards.
GAGGCATCCTTACTATAATTATAAGCCAAGAAAGGCCGTTCCACTCTCAGTCTCTGGATAAAAGTATCAAGGAGTTTGAGAGACAGAATGTTCTCCATCCTTGCATTTCATTCTAGACTTATGACAGCCTTGGAAAAAGGGACCTTCATTTATTGAAAGTCAAAGCCTAGTTTTCTAGAGATTCTCTGATAATGTTTTTAGACTGAAGGGTTAATATCATGGAAAGCACTCAGCAGTGATTCTTAACTAGGACTTCAGACAGGTCTTTCTATGCATGCACAGAGTGTTCTCAGCTACTGAGCTATGGACAATCCTATCAAATATGGAAGGGGCAGGGCTGGTATTTCTGAAAGGCTTGTGAAACCCAGAGCTCACTTATTCAATGAATCTGGCAGCAAAAACCTTTGCCTAGAATTTCCCTATCATTCTGATAGTTTGACAATTGCCTGAGATGGACTTTAATTGAATTTAGTCTTTGGTTAATTTGCATAAGACTGCAGACTCCCTCTCTAATTACTCCTTCAATTTCCACTTGTATCAGCTCATCCTCTGCTACTGCATCTAGGAACCCAGGTTATATTACACATTTTGCAATCAAATGAAATCATGCTAATATGTGCAAAATATTTTTAAGGTGCACAGTTTAAAGCATTCTGCTAAAGAAGCTCATTTCAGACAAAAAGCAGTGTAAATATGATCAAGTGTAGTCCACAAATAATATAGCATCACCTCTGTATTATATTAATGTAACATAGTAATTTTCTAAATTATATACAAAAATTCTCAACATTTTCAAGATACTGCATTTTTTTTTCTTATGGCACAGATACAGTTAGGGTTTTGTACTATCTGCTAGTGTCATGCAGATTTCTGGACACAATTTACTTCTAGTCTCTCTAGGTAAAATTTATAATTTGTTTCATAATGCCTTTTTCTTTTCAACATAGCCATGCAGAGACAGTTATTTGCAGAAATATTAGTACATTGGTAAAATCGTCGTATTTGGCTGGCTGTTTCTGAGAACACATTTGGCTGGCTGTTTCTGAGAACACTTTCCTTCCTGCAATGATCGTGTCATTTTGCAGTGTGTCATTTGCATTTCACGCAATTCATAAAAGCTTTTGGGGAAGTTTCATTTTTTGAAGCTGGATACCTCTGTCAATCACATCTCTTCTTGCTGAAACTCATATGAGAAAAGGGTCTTATGAAAATCGTGTCTAACTTTTCATAGTGTATCCAAATAAGTAATTAGAAGACCCAAGACTCAACGTGTTTCAAAGGAGTTTTCCCCAGTGGCCTGCAGTATTTGCAGATTTTATTCCTATCCCTGTAGTAGAAATTGAACTGTTCAAATTTTACTTTTTCTATGTTGTACATTTTGGTGAAAGGGCTTGAATTTGTGTTTTTTGCTTGTGTTTTTCTCCCAAGTACTACAAGGTTATGTATATGAGAATTCCCACAACTCTGTGATGTGGGTTAAATTATGAGAACTTAATCTGAGATTACCCAGTGAGACATGAGGTTTAGAAAGATTGCTAGCTGAATCTTTCTGGATAGGCAACTTTTCATATCAGGAAAGGATGTTGAAAGTGGGCACACTCACAAAATGGCTGCCAAGAAAGAGTAGTTTATTCACACATAGGCTACTATGGTGGGCATGGCCAATCTGAAAACACCTTTTTTCCACAAGGCAGACCACCCCCACTTCCCCGAAGCTGTTTACCATGTCAGTGGGATCTTTATGATTATCAGAGGCATTCATGCAAATAAATATGATGCTAGGAGCCTTGCTTTGCAGCCTGTCAGGTGCATATTCAATTTTTTATTGAAATAATCTTTTTTAAAGGCCAGATGGGGTAGGGAGCCTGTTGGGCACCATATTGCCTCTTGGGCCTGTGTACATCCTTTGAAAGATGTGCTTCACAACTCATGAGAATACATAGGATATATCAGTAGATACTGTATATCCTCAGACTGGATATCAGGAATCATTTTGTTTGTATAGCAATATTCCATATGAAGAAGCAATTACAACCTGACTCCATTTTCTGCTTGTCTTCTCAGGACATAGTAGGGTAGATTGTAATCTAAGCAGTTGAAACTGAGCTTTCCCATTCTGTAGTTTGTGCCTTTCCTCAGCAACAAGATCATCATAACTTTGCCAAAAGGGGATCTTTATCTATAGCAGTGTTTCTTAAAGTGTGGTCCAAGGATCCCTGGGGGTCTCCCAAGAGCCTCTCAGGGATCTATGAAATCAATGTTATTTGCCAGATTTTGAAGACATTTGCAAACATTTAAAACAAAGTCACTCTTCTCATTATTATTTTTTATTTGTTAAAAATATAGGGCTTTTCATGAAAAAATATTTTACTTATGTTTTATGTTAATATCTAATAGGTTTAATATTGTTATTTTTACATGCTTCCATAAATAAATATTCTAAAATGCAATTTTATTTTTTAATATGGTAAATATTGATAAATATAATCCACACAAATAAAAGCTCTTTTCGGGTCTCCCATAATTTTTAAAACTAGGAAGGGGTCCTAAGAGCAAAAAGTTTAAGAAACACTGATCTATAGAATGGAACTTGGCTTGTGGTGGGCCATTGCCTATTGTGAAATTTATGTCCTCAGAAAGCTTCACTGGCAGAAAGCCATGGTGGTGTAGCCCCCATACAGGGCATTCTAGCAGTGGAATAGAGATGCAGCTGATCTCAGACCATTCGGTTTCCCAGTGTGGTCTCAGTACTGGGTCCTCAACTGGTGTACAAGAATGTTACTTCCCAGAGATTTTAATAACAAGGAAATGAAAAAATTAATAATTAAAAAAAAAAAAAAAAAGGCCAAAGGCCTGTGTGAACAAACTGGTAGAAACCCATTTTGGAAACCTGGTAAAAGAACCACGAGGGAAGCCCACTCTGGCCATTGATTCATTTATTCGTTTGCACATATTTATATACTTCCAAGTATTTATATAATGCAACAGTAGCTATATGATAAGTCTGCCTTTCCAGTCCAATCAAGATTGCTTTGCATGTGTGAAAATATAAAGCAAAATTAAATATTGATTACCTTGAGGTGTGCAATTCCTCTCCACTTATTTGAAATAAACCAGCTGTTGGGGGAACAGCTGGGGGAGGAAGCAGAGAGTTTCTTAACTCTTTCTCTGCTAAATGCTTTCCCTCCCCTACCCCCCAGCTGCTTCTTGCTCAAGATTATAGCAGGCATTATTAGGAACATTTAATCTGGCTTTAATTATTACTTGCTATTTGATGTAACAATTAAAACATGTTGGCTCACAGTTAAATAAAGTAATATAGCCAAAATAAAAAACTATTGATTGCACAGTGCACAAGCTGCAAAACTGTATCGATGTAGAAACAATTGGACAATTGCAAATTAATTTTTCCTTGTTTGGCATTATATGTTTACGCTAAGCAAGACTACTTGAAAGCTAAATATCTAGATCTTCCTGTGAAGATTTAAACAAAATGCATTTTCCATGTGATCAAAATTTGTTTGCTTACGTCAGAAGGATTAAAGCAAAAAAGATTCATCTTGATTCATTCCAAGCTGGAAATGAGGCACACCAGACCATCAGTGGAGAGTAAAAAATATGTTTATTCACCCAAAGTTATCAAGTTGCTTTGGGTGGGTGGCCAAGCGCACTTCTCTTTGCTTCCCTTTTTATAGGGTTCTGAAATTTAGAAATTTAGCCAGTCATTATCAACAGAATGAAACATGCTAGCTTATTACAAACAAAGGTTTCTTCATCTTAGAGTAAAAGCAGATACCTCCTTATTTATGATTAAACAAGTGCCTCTTTATCTAGAGATAAAGCAGAAATGTTTTAAATGGGCCTTTCATTTAGACGTGTTTTTCTATGCATAAGGTATATGTCATTCTTTACATAGGTATGCATGGATTTTGCTATGTGATGTCTCTATTGTTTCTAATGGAGAAGTGAGCCTTTATACAATGGCATTACTACTGCCTATTTACTACTGCCTATACAATCTTAAAACATATAAGAAAAAATATTCCAACACTTAGTAGAGATGAACATATCTGAGACTTGGAAATGGAACATGTTATGGAGCTTAGGAAATTAAGATATCATAAAACAGGTGTGCAAATTTACTCAGTGAGGTTGGTGGAGTCTCCTAATAAATTGATGTCTTTTGCATTGTAGACCCTGTACAAGATCTGTAGTAAAAATAGCCATATAGGATGTAATGTGTACCTTCTGTATCAAGTATTATTTTATTAGTTTGGTTTCTGGCAAGAATATGAAGTTGAAATGTTTGATAAAGTGTGAAAGATTATGAGATTTTATTGCCGAGGTACCCAAACTGAAACCCTTAGTCCGAAAAGTCTTGGATGAGGTCCTCAGGGATTTCTAAAAATCCTTATCAAATTATACTATTTACTGTGACGGATGAGGAAAATTATTAAGAACATGAGTAGAAATTAGTTATATTAGCTATATTTCATTTTAATTAAATATAATGAAATCAAAGTTAGTGGTAAGAAAAATTAAGGGGAAGGGATGTCATAACTATTTTTTTTTTTAAACTGGTTTGAATAAATTGAAGTTAAGTCCAGATAAAGTTAGTTGCAATAGAGTCCCATACAGTATGAAAAGTAATCCACCCTGGTTTACATATATTTAATGATATATCAAGATCTTTGATTATTTTATTTGATGATATACCACAATTGTTAATTGGATATCTTTAACTCTACATTTGCCCACCCACCCCCTTTTTTTAAGGATGACTGTGTAATAAAATAAGCTTGGAAGATACGGATTATCTTGACTTATTCCAGTTGGGTTTCAGGACTTGGATTTAGCACTGAAACTGCCTTGGTGGCTCTACTTTGTGGGAAGAGTATGGGGGAATGCAATAGATCTCTTGGAGCCATATTGTCCTGCTGAGTTTACAGTGAGGGGGTGGAAATAAAATGTGTTGTACTATTCCCACTTCTAGGATTGATTCCAAGGGGTAGCATTAGAGGAGCTCTGCTTGGCTCTCTACCTGTGGGGTTCTGAAGGAATCTACTTTCTTCGCCTTGTTCTTCATATCAACATCAAACACTGAATGCTCACTGCTTCAACCTACCTTTTTCCCTTTAAGTGTCAGTGTTGCTAGGATGATTATTGTGTATTTTGAATTAAATTTAATTTCTTTTTTTTTTATGGATTGCAATCCATTACAAGATAATTCTTTGTTGGGAGGCTATAAGTATTTTAAATAAATACAAGAAATGATAAATAAGTCCATTTCCTTTTTCAGAAATAAATGTGAGGATCAGCTAGCTCAGCCTCCATCAGCTGGTGCTCTCTATGTACTGTATGTCAAGGATTTGATTCTGAGAATTCCAAGCAAGCTTGGGAATAAGCTATCCAAACACTAGCTTAGAGAAAGCTGATTTGGCCATCTAAGCACTGGGAAACATTTGACATAAACTCATGACTTTTGAAAACTTTTAACAATATTTTCCATGAACTTTGAATATAGAATCAGACTGCTGAGTACTGCCATGTCATTTAATTTCATGGTCTAAGGGTAAGACAGGTGATATCTTGAATGGTCCTAGGCTATATAATTCACGTTTCACTGCAAATGATAATGAAGTTGTAACTTGCACCAAGAGCAGACCTGAAATAGCTGATCTAATGTATTAACTTTTGTTAATCCTTACAATAACACATGGTATTTATTAATTCCAGTGCACAGCGCTGTAAACAGTTTTGGAAACCTATTCTAGGTTGAATTAACTGCTATTGATGTTTCATATTTTTATATTAAACTGCTTTAATATGAGTGCTGTGGGGAATGAAATGAGAAAAAAAATGTGGGTGGGCTGAGCTTCTGATTTTCTGTGCTATACTCTAGGGAGATTCAAACACTTCGTTATATACTTCATGTAGCAGCTGTTCTCTCATCTAAGGATGGCAATCCTGAAACTGCATACCAAGCAGTTATTTAAACACTGAATTTGCACTGTTTCCACTGATTATTTATTATCGCATGTGTTAAATGGCCAAAACAAAAGTGATGGGGAAGAGAATAGGATCTGAGAAGGGACTGAAGAGGGGCTGTCTGGCATTGGTCGATAATGATTTATTGATTATGTGCCATCAAGTCAGTGTCGACTCTTAGTGACCACATAGATAGATTTTCTCCATGATGATCTGTCCCTAGCCTGCTCCTTCAGGTCTTCCAATGGCACACTCATCACCACTGTAACTGAGTCCATCCACCTTACTGCTGGTCGTCTTCTTCTTCTCTTTTCTTCCACCTTTCCCAGTGTTAGAGGTTTCTCCAGAGAGCTAGATCTTCACATAATGTGTCCAAAGTAGGATAATTTGAGCCTGATCATGTGTGCCTCAAGTGAAAACTCTGGGTTGATTTGTTTGATGATCCATTTGTTTTTTTCTTGGCTATAGAAAATGTCCATGGTGGAGTCTTCTCCAATACCAAAGTACAAAAGCATCAATATTCTTTCTATGTTGCTTCTTTGAAGTCCAACTTTGGCTTCCATAGAGTGTCACAGGGAATACCATTGTTTGCACTATTCTGATCTTTGCAAATATAGACACATCACAGCATTTGAATATCTTTTCCAAGGCCTTCATGGCTGCTCTGCCAAGTGCTAGTATTTCTTGACTGCTTGCCCCTTTACTGTTGATAGTCAGTTCTAAAAGGCAGAAGCTAAGTGCCATTTCAATACCTTCATTGTCAATTCTAAGGCTGGTCGTTGTACCTGTCATCATTGGTTTGGTCTTCTTTATATTTAATTTTAGTCCCATTTTTTTCACTGTGCTCCTTGACTTTTATTATTAGAGCTTGCAGAACCTTTGCATTTTTGGCTAACAGAATAGCATCTTCAGCATAATGCATGTTATTGATGTTTCTTCCTCCAATTTTAAAATCATGTTCATCTTCTTCCATCAATATATATTCAGCACAGGTTGAATAAATAAGGGGAGAGTATGCAGACTTCTCTCATTCCTTTGCCAACCTGGAGCCTTCTCTTCTGTGGCTTCCTGACCTGTATATAGGTTTTGACACAATTGAAGGCCTTTCTATAATCAATGAAGCACATAGTGACTTCTTTTTGGTATTCTTTGGCTCTCAATTATCCAGTGGGCATCATCAATAATATGTCATCTTCCTCAGCCTTTTCTAAAGCCAGATTGAACATCTGGCATCTCTTTTTCCATGTAGGGCTCTAATCTGCATTGAATGAAGCATTTTTTTGCTAGCATGTGAAATTAAGAATATTGTATGATAGTTTGCACACTGTGTGAAGTCTCCTTTTTTTAGTATTGGAATGTAGATTGACCTCTTCCAATCTGTTGGCCACTGTGTCATTCTCCAGACTTGGTGGCATAGCTTGGTTAGAAAACCTGTACTGCTTCTTCTTCTGTTGTTTGTCATATTTGTTTGTCATATTGTGGGTATTCCGTCAGTTCCTGTGGTATACCAATTTGAGGGTGGAAACTCCTTCTGCATTCAGAGATCTTTTGAAATATTTTCCTTGTTTTCCCATGTCTGTTTCCATCTTCAATGTCTTCACAGATGTTGTTGTAATATTGCTTCTTGTCTTGCCTAACAGCTCTCTGAAACTCTTTGTTAAGAGTTTCCTGAGATGTTTCTCTTTCTTGGCTTTGGCTTCTCTTCCTGGAAATTTCCATGACATCCAGTTTACTTTCTTCTGTTTTTCCATCTTTGGCAGTCTCTTTTCACATTCATCCTTAACAACATATTTAAGTTCATTCCACAGTACCTGTGGTTCTCTATCAACGAGGTTCAGGACTTCAAAGCAGTTCCTGATACTCTTGAAAATGCTGGGTATGTGTTCAAGATCATATTGTGGAAACTAGTTGGTTTTCTTCTTCTTTAACCTAATTTGGAACTCACACATGAGCAGTTCATGATCTGTTCCACACTCAGCACCTAGCTATGTCTTTGATCCTATAATTGAGCTCCTCCACCTCCTTTTAGCAATAATATAGTCAATTTGATTTCTCTCAAAGCTCTTTCTCAGTGCCATGTTGACTGCCATCTGACCTGAGGGGCCCATTATCTGGCCTTATATTGTCAATCATTTTACATTCTCTATCCATGTGGTTTTCTTGGTAAAAATACAGGAGTGGTTTACCACTACTTCTTCTGCACAGTATGAATTGATGTCTTTGCTATTGTTACTAAGCCAAGAATAGTGATGCCTTTTCCAGAAGAGTCCAGCCAAACCTGAAATGGGTGGGTAATGGTATGTTTGCCTGTCACCCTTTTTCTGCCAGGGGTTGTTAACACTGATTTTTCTCCCATTTGTTTCTTCTTTAATATTATGGAATTGGCTTGGTCCAAAGAAATGCTTCAGAATGGAAATATGGGAAAGGAGAAATGGATATAAATGGGAAGAATAACAATGAAGGAATAATTTCAAGAATAGGATGAGGACCACAATTTTTAAAAATAGAGCAACTCCCTTTGAGGATGTGATATATCACCAAAATGTTATGGTGTTGATTCTTTTGCTCCCCTTTTAATAATTCTTTGGGGCTGTGCTTTTAACAGTAAATTAGTATGGGGTAGCCAAGGACTAAACAATACTGCTTAATGGAGAATCTTCTTTTAATGCCTGAACTGATATATAGCAATTTGCTACAGTAGGTCCTATTACAGTAAAGAGATTTCATACATTATTTCTGAAAGGGAAGCAATGGTAAACCACTGCTAAAAACACACTTCTCAATAATTTGTTATCATTATCATTGCTGTTGCTGTTATTATTTTTATTATTTATTTAAATTTATTGGCCTCCCAATTCCAGTGGACTCTAGGCAGTGTACAAAACTAGATAAAACATAAAATACAGCCCAGACTAAAATAATTTAATGGACAGCAAAGCAAAACAAAACAAAACAGGGGCCATTGAACAAATAATAAAAATCAATCCCAGGCCTGGGACCAAAGCCAGGTTTTCAAAGCTTTCTGGAACCCCAGGAGAGAGGACACCATCCTTATCTCTGAGGGGATGCTGTTCCAGAGGGCAGGGGATGCAACAGAGAAGGCACACTTTCTAGGTCCCACAAGACCGCAATGTTTAATGTAGGGGACCTGGAGTGCACCCATTCTACTGAAACATACTGGGCGGGCAGAAATAGCAACCCTCAGATATCCAGGCCCTATTCCATACAGGTCTTTATAGGTAATAACCAGCACCTTGAATCGCACTTGGAAGCCAGCTGTCAGCCAATGCAGCTCACGTAGCAGTGGTGACACATGGGCACACCGAGAGGCTCCTGTTACTGCTCATGCTGCTGCTTTTTGAGCCAGCTGTAGCTTCCAGGTGGTCTTCAAGGGCAGCCCCATGTAGAGTGCATTGCAATAGCCCAGTCGTGAGGTGACTAGGGCATGAGTGATTGTCTGAAGGGCCTCCCAATTTTGTATAAGCAAAACTGAAAAACTGTGGCAAGCGAAATGCTACTCCTTAAAAAGTTTTCATGTGATTGCTTGAATATTTAAAGGAATTTCTGATCATTAACCACCCATTTGAAAAGTTGACCCTGTCACCTGAACATTACTGCAGTCATGGCTTTCGTAGCTTCTGGAATGGAAGCAGATACCCTTCCTTGAATTTATTGTTTAGTGTAATAGCATTAGCAGCAAAGTACTTCATGAACTACTTAACAAAGCATCCATATATAATCTCCATAATGTTATTCCCTGCTAACGCCGTTACTGAAATATGTCTGAGTATAAGATATAAAATATAAGAAAGAGGATTTTGATGGAACAGCATTTTGTGATGATGGTTTTGTCATTGATTTCCTGTTTTGCCATAGGAACTGACACCTATACTTCCTTGCTAATGAGGTTTTAATTCAGTCAGGCTTCTGTTTTTCTATCAAGTTTCTGGCATGCTTTAAAATTTCTTTAGAATCATTTGCCAATGGTTGTTTTTTTAAAAAAAAATCTGTTTTACTATTTAGGGATGGCTATTGTTTTCTGACTTATTTCAGAATGACTTATTTCATTCTGCAGCCTTCTTAGCTTCTCTAGCTTTCTGAACTGAAAAGCCACCATTTGATTGTTTATTTATTTCTTCATTTACATAATTTTTATTCCACCTATTCAAATGACTCTGGGCACCATATATTACATATACCATTAGAAGATTAGCCTTATGACATTTTTCCTTGGGATTTAATTGAAACATCAGAAATAGGGAGTCTTCTGATTAGGAAAGATGACTGGGAAAGAAAGGACATCCAGGCATATAGGTAGTCCTCATTCAGTGACTGCCTCATTTAGTGACTGTTCACAGTTACAGTGATGATGAAAAAGTAACTTTATGACCAATCCTCACATTTACGACCTTCGCAGGTCTGTAAAACAAAGGAAAGCTGAAGGAAGATCATAAACACAGTTATCGTTTCACTTAGTGACTACTTCGCTTAACAACTGAGTTGCCAGTCCCAATTGTGGTCACTAAACGAGGACTACCTGTACTCCTTACCTAGTTCAGGACTACGTTGGGTGCTGGAATGCAGTTCCTTGCCCATGAAAAAAAAATATTTAAAAATTTCCTTTGAAAAAAAATGACTCCAGTGGTATTTTATTTTCCATTAAGGGGGAAAATCAGTGAAGTGTAGCAGTTAAGGTGTTGGACTAAGACCAAATAAAACTAGGTTCAAATCCAGCTTTAATCAGGCAAAGCCACTGACTAGCTTTGGGACAGTTACTCTCTCTCTCAGCAAAACAAAGAGAGTGCTGTTGCGTGATAACACAAAGGGGGATTCCCATGAAAGCTGCCTTGAGCTCTCATAGAAAAGGTGGAATATAAAACCAACAAATAAATAAGTGGGAGAAAAGGCAGAATAAATTTAAAACAATATCCATCTAGTAAATATGATAATATTGAGTTTCTAAAAATATTTCCATGACATTCTTTGCCTAACGTTTCTGAGGAAATTTAGCACTGTTGGGACGGTCAGTCTTCATGAGCTGGTAACTAATTAAAAGTTCTGAAAGCAAGTGGCAGAACTAAATAATATCTGCAATAGAAAGAAATATAAGTAAAATCCTGTAAGGACCCTTAAAGAAAAGAATGCCATTTATTTTAAAAAATTAACTGGAATTTGTCTGATTAATGAAGTAGTAAGCTGTAGCTCTAGACATCCATCCCATTAGGATGTTAGGAATTGCAACTACAACTTTCTTTCTTCTCTTCTGCCCTGTTTGCTTACATAAATGGATCAGATGCACCTGGGAGTAGACACGTTTGTATTTAGTTCATTTAAAGGTAAAAAAAAAAAATCATTTGAGCTGACCTTGACTATTGGTAACTGCATAGGCATGTCAATAATGCAGAAATGTGAAATGGATTTCCATTGTCCTCCTCCAGGATTTTTTTTTCTTCCCAGTCTTGCTTATAGCAGTGGAATTTCTTATGTAAAATGTACATGTTGAAGCATGCCACTCACATTCAAATATACACTGATTGGATCTGAATTATGGTTATCCAGGAAAAGACACATAAGCTTGTAGTGCTCCAGATCTGTGTGGACATGAACATATACAGTTCCCACCCAGTAGGCCAATGTGCCTGGGAATTCTTCAAGTCATCATCCCAACAGAACTGGAATGTCTGATCCAGCAGGACTCATACATTTGGCAGAAAGTGGTTGTGAACAAAAATGGAAGGTCTTTAAAAGTGGTACAGAGGGGAAAAAAATGAGTTCAGCCTGCCTTCTCACACTCAGCAGCATACAGATATTAGGAATATTTTTGTTTTTGTTTTTGTTTTTTTTACATTTTAGGCAATTGCTCAAGAAAAAAAAAAATCCAGATGGTTCCAAGTGGTAACAGATGGTGGTTGTAGAACCAGTGGGGAAAATTGGGATAGGACCAGATGGTCCAATGCCTTCAGCTGCAGAGACTCCCAAATATATTTATAGTGCAAACAGCATCTTAATAGGAAGGTGGTGTCATGGAGATGTCCTTTGTAGTTCTGCAGGCTCAGCTGCTTAATCCTCTACATGATCACAGAACAGCTTGCTTCACTATGGCACCCCAAAGACATGAATTTGCTGATTAACAAGATACCCCTTCTAAGCTCCATGCACAGGTTTTCTGTGTTCACACCTCCACATGGTACAATTCAGAACCACATCACTACAGATTGCAAGAGGGTGATGTTGCATTTGTTTCAATATTCTTCCACGTAACAACATTCCTCCCATCTAAAATTGTTTGTTTATTTTCTGTACCTAAAAGATGAATTCAGTGTAGTTCCCTCTGTTATGTGGGTTTTTAATCTGGTGGGGTAAAGTGTAGGAATCTTGATCTACATACTTTAGCTTGCAAAGTTCTGTCTTAGCTTTCTTTTCTCTTTAATCTGCTAGTTTTATGTTTGCACACTGTTTATCTTTAAATGGGGAGAAGTATTAAAAATTAGCACTTCACCTATTTTCTGAAGTGGAACAATTAATTCTGTGGTCTTATTTTCCTGCATTCTTCCTGGATGGATGAGGGTAGGCTACAGGAAGCAAAGAAAAGGTTTTCATAGATGGCAGCAGTAGACTTTGGAGGCAGGGATAGAGTATGACGTTGCGAAGGATGGTATGTGAATACTATAATATTTCAGAACAGAGATTATAACATAGGTCGACTGAATAATCATACGCTCCACCTAAAGGATTTAAAGATGTTTCAAGTGTTACAGATCAATTTCAACTAGATTTCAGATTTAGTTTTGGAACAGAAAGGTGCATTAATGTGTTAATTTATATAAAAAAGAGATAGAATGTGACCTTATTGATTTTCCCAGAGTAGTTGGTACACTTTTCAGTAGTATCTTGATAGATTTCTGAATACTGTTGGGACTGGAAGATGGAGATATCTGAATTGCAGTTATCCATTCCTATTTAGAAGTGGAGCTGTGGGATTATTCCTATCAGGACTATGCAGAGCTTTGAAAGGGTGCTTTGCTTCACCATAGGATCAAGCAAGGTGTCTTCTTGAGGCTGGTTTGTAAAGCAGAGCCTTTAAGAGTGAAGTGACATAGCCATTCTGCTGTCCTTTCCCCTTCACAGCTCCTCCAGCACTGGCACTATCTGGAAAAAGGACTGAGCATGCCCATAGAAGCCTCTTTCAGTTTTTGCCATGCTGGAGGAAATATGAGGAGGAGGAGGCTTTGATGTGAAGTGAAGCGCTTTTCAGAGCAAATTGCATTGCCTCTTTGCCTCGAGGAGGTGAACTGTGGCACATCAAACCTTGCTGAGATGAATCAGCCATGTTGCAGAATCCTTAATTCTTAACATTTATATTATTGCTTTCCATAGGGTTCTGTTTTATTACCAGCTGTCTAACAATTCCATGAAACTTCTGGAAGAGGTTATCTGGAAATATGGACTAAGATGACATCCACCTTAACCTCTCCTTTTGATCACACCCAGCTCAATCTGTGGCAGAGGGATTGTGTTTCCTTTAAAGGACTGGCTCTATAAGATATTATTAAAAGCAGTTCTATCTGTAGAGATATGGATGATCTGAGGAGCTTAAATGCCCTTTATTACCTTAGATTTGTAGCAGATATATTATTCTGTCTGCATACAGAGACTTACAATCTTATAAAACCTATAAATTTGTTAATCTTATAAATCTTATTCATGCAGTGGTAAACTCCTGGTTGAATTAGTGCAATGCATTATACATGGGGCTATCTTTGAAAACTGTCCAAGAAATTTCAGCTAAGGTAGAAGATTGATAATGAATACTGGCTAATATGTTCACCTAACACTAGAACTTTGTCATCTATATTGGCTTGGAGTCCCTTTCTAAAGTGCTGGTATAAATATTAATTCTCTAAATAGATTGGTACCAGTTTACAGGAAAGTTCATCTCTTGTCATGCTTCAGATCCCTACAGAGGCCTTTCTCTGGGAATCCCTACTAGACAAGTTAAAGTGTTAGGAAAGGGGAGAAGAGACACTCTACTCAGTAGTGTCTCAGTAGGGACACCCTCTTTATTCACTGCCTACTTCATAGTGGTGTTGGTATCAAGTAAAGTTCTTCCTGTACTCAAAACATAAGTGTGCAAGTGTGCTGGGGCTTTTAAAAATCATGTCTTTTTGGTACTCTCTGTTAAGAATTTGGACTCTGATGCTATGTTCAATATTTTACCATTAACAAACCATAGCATGTTTTGTTAATAGTTAGAAGGCAAGTAAATATCTTAGTCATTCCATAAAAGGAGGCAAATAAATATATTAGTCATTCCATAAAATAATAAGTTTGTTTAGTTCCCATCCCCAAGGTTCCAAGGGATCCTTCATTAGAATATATGGCAATTAAACTCATCTGAAAGTAGTTTATACTTGTAGTCCCATTGTTTCATGCATTTACCAATTTCAGCATCTCCCTACCAATATTCATGTTTCTGGGATTTATTGACCATAAGCGTTATGCATTTTCCCCTTATGTTGTCAGAGCCTTCCTTGAACAATATTGTTTGCTTGCTTTAAAAGCCCAATTTGACATTTCATTTTGTACAGGCACTTTGAGTGAAACTGGATTTGGACAAAAGACTTTATGGTTTCTTTATAGTCTTCATTCCTTAACCTTATTTTTCAATCATTCATGTTACTCATTTAGTTCCATTATCTGAAACAGGAATTTCTGCGGTTATAAAACTTGGTTCTTTAAATGGTTTCTCTTCTGAGTCCTTGAAGGGATGCACATATAATGAAAGCTGTGCTTTTTTTCTTCTTCTTCCAAACGATAGCTAGTGTGCAATAACAGTGGCATAGCCTCTGCTGTTCTTAGAGAAGTCAAATGCAGTAGCTTGTCATATGCAAAGGAAGTTCAGGTAGGGTGCCAGCAATTTAAAATGTGTGCATAAATGGAGATGTCATTAGAATTAGCTACTCTTTTTAAAATAATCCTGTGTGTGCCTATGCAGAACCCAGCCCCCAATAGGTTCAAAGGGGCCCAGGAAATTTATGCTCGTGCAGATGGTCTCCAACCTGGTGTGTTGTATTACAACAACACCCAATTTCTTGACTTCTAAGAACCATATTCTCAACATACTTGGAGGGCACCAAGTCTAGAAAAATTACTCTGCTTCAAACATAATGCAGTATAGCTATGTCTATAATTAGAAAAGTTGCACGATTTTGCATTTTCTCCTTAACTATGTCGCTAGCTATTAAGATATTTAGGACACTTCCACTTCTGTGATTCCTGATCCATTTCCCATCTCAAATAGGAATTGATATATAGGGGAAAAATAGTGACAGAGAAAAATGGCAATTTTGATGCTGACATGCAGCCATCTCATAAGGAGATGTTCAATTCAATGTGTTCTTTCTGCAATTTTCTAGTTCTGTTCTGACACTTTGCTTTAGAAATGACAAAGAATACAGTAAAGGAGTCATGACATCTACAGAATTAAAGCTCAGTTTATAGGTGGGAAGGCTTCTGCCTTATAGAATGCAACAAAACCTCTTCACATTTGTAGAGTATCTTTAAAAATCCAAAATTAATTTACAGAAATTAGAAAAATTAAGTGGGTCTCAGAAGTGGAATATCTGTTGAAAATAACATTAAATAACAGCTAATGCATTAAGACTCAAATATGATTTAACAAAAGGCCCAGTTATACATCCATAGCAGAATCAATAATCTGTATATCCATAGCAGAATTAATAATCATTTGTTAATGTTCATTTCATTCAACATCTCATGAAAAGTGACACAGTCATTGCTATGGTGATAGCAACTGGGCAGGATATTACAAGATTTCTACTAGTAAGGAATTCAATTCCTTACTAATTCATATTTTTTGTGTGACCATATTCAATTTGAGCTTCCTAAAGTACTCAAGACTTCATTGGTTTTGTGCTTAAACCTGCACTTTCCAGAATCTTCTGATGCAATTCACAATCTGAAAAAATGTACACAAAAATTAACAATAACAACAATAACAATGACAATAATAAAAATATATTAAATTTATATGCCACCCAACTCCCAGTGACTCTATAAAATGTATTTGTTAAGGAAAACTGCACAAAAACTATTTTAAACATGTACATGAAATGTATTGTATTAGGAAAAGTTCATACAAAATGCCATGCCTATCCACATAGACTGTAAAAACAAATAAACAACTACATTTGCAAATTAATGTAAAAATTAAGGTTGAAAAAACTCCTAACCAAACTTGATTTATCTAACTTCTTTATATCCACAGTATCGAAAACATCATTTGCTGCTCCAAGGAGCAGAAGTGATTAAAAAAAATAATAATACAGAACTTCCCCAGTGTAAATTCCTACCATAGTAAATCAGAGTATTTATAAGATTAGATGATACACTGTGTTCTGTGCAGCTTGCTAACTTTGCCCTTTGCAACAATGAATTTGAGACCCCCAAAGGGACCAGGAAGATTTCAGTTGGATGCTTGCCTAAAGATTGTACATTTTCCAGCAAATTGCCACTGCCTTCTTTTTGACTGCAAAGAATAATATCACCACAAGCACCAGCATCACCAACAAAGCAGCAAGAACAAATGAATAAAGTCTTGAAATCAATATGTGGACATTGTCTAAGAACACAGAGTGCCTGCTGCAATGAGGTTTGTATCAGGAGAAAAAGGCAGAAACCCTGTTCAAATGATCTGAACCCTGTTCATACAAACCCTGTAGATCAGTGTTTCTCAGCCTTGGCAACCTGAAGATGTGTGGACTTCAACTTCAACATGGCTGGCTGGGGAATTCTGGGAGTTGAAGTTCATACATCTTCAAGTTACCAAGGTTGAGAAACACTGCTGTAGGTGCATAGGAGAAAGAGCAGGATTACAGCAGTAGGCCATCATGAATCAATATGTATTCAGAACACTGTGCAAAGAGACTGCTCGCATTCAAGCTGTACCTAGGGTAGGCATGTATGAAATTCTATTATAAACAGCTATTTATAAGAACAAACCTTCTGACAAACCTTTTCAACAAAACACCCATCATTTGAGGGTGTATTCAAATGCCACAGACCCAATTCCATGCTAGACCAATTTTCCATGTCGTCCAAGAAAAGGCTAAAATCATCAGCAAAGATATTTTCACAACCAAAGTTTGTAGTTTCTATCGCAGTTTTGTTTTTTGTTTTTGTTTAGTCTGGGAAAGAAAACCTAGGAGAGATGGAGGGCAAAGAGGGAGAATATAAATTTCCCCCCACTATGATGATCCTCCCAACTGCTATTTGCATTAGGAGTAATTGTTTCATTCGTGTAAATGCAAACTCATCTTAAACTAGAAATACATGGAACTGACTTGCTTGTTCTGCCAACATGTTTACATGAACATTCTTCTGTTTGTTTGCAACTTTCGTAATACAGCTTGACTTGTTTGTATAATTGCTCCATTGGCCAAATCTATCAAGGATGAATTGTGTGTCATTGTGGGGGCCAGATGACCTTTTTAGATGCTTTTCAGTGCCTTGGTGAACTGCTCTACATACATCACTGTTATGTCTTTTAAAGGCACATCAACGCTGCAAACATTTGGCCACATTGTTTAACTCTCCCTTCGTTTTCCTAGGAGGTACCGATCTGTAAAATAACAACCTTGTCCAGCTTCACACAGGACAAAGAAAATCCTGACAGGCTTTAGCTTCCCTTTGGTATTTCCTGTGCCAGCTATTTATTTAAGAGAGTGGAGGTGGGGAAACACATACACAGTATGAATACTGACTGCTAATGTGAAGACTGATTAATTGCCACATAGTAATCCATTCATAAATCTAGGCACTAAGTGAAAGTCTATTGATTTCTTCCTAAAATCTTTCTTTGTACCCTGAAGTGCTTTGAATTTTCACACCGGGCTTCTCCTACTATCCTTTACAGCTACTGTCATTTTTATCCATTTTCTTTATGAAATTCACTATTGTCTAAAGGCTCAAATTCATTGCAACTTTTTTTCTACCCTTCCTCTTCCACCACTTTCTCTTCAAAAGGCCTTGTTTTTTTTCCTCTCCAAAAATCAGTGTTCTTTTTGCTCCATATTAGAGTTCCCTACAGTTTGGAACAAAAGTAATACTGACATTAATTAGGCTGTAATAAGGATGGCTGTCAGCTTTTCCCAGCTTACGGCATCACTATTTTCCTGCTGCTCCAATCACTAGAATTGCTACCAGCCATTTCCACACATTACCACCTGTCAGGTCTAATGGACCAACAAGCTTGGAATGAGTTCAAATCTAACTCCAGCCATGAACATCTGTAGATGACCTTGGGCTAAGCATTGACTCTCTGTTGAACTTCCCTCACTGGGTTTTTAGGTGGAAAAGAATGGAAGAATTCCCAGACAAGCTACCGTGAGTACTTTGGAAGAAAAGCCATGATAAAGGTGACACATTTGTTGCAGCAAATATTTGTCTGAGAATGTTCAGAATTGCTTGGGTGGAGAAATTGAGTCTTGCCTAGAGAATGATTCAAGTCAAAAAAGGCAAAGATAAAATTTATCTCCTTGCTGCTCAAAATCTAAGCTTCTGATTGTCTTTTTATGAAGATAGACATATGTATAGCCAGTAGCACAGTCCTTAGGCTTCCTTCAAACAAGTTCTGTTCAAGATCCCTTCCACTGTGCCCTTTAGCTTACCAGTTGCTTCTAAGCAAGATTCAACCAGCCACTTTTTAAAAATGCACCTCTGTCTTTCTGATCCTATTTGACGCCTCCCATTCTCCTCTTCCTTTCCAATGCTAGTGGCATCCAGAATTTTCTGTTTGCAGTAAGATTTTATTTTATGATTATAAATGAGGCTCCTGAGCCTTTAGTGGGACATATGCAGTGCTTTTATCCCCCACTAGCTTCACCGGAATTATCCTAGAGTTATTTGGAACAGATGGAATCTGATTCTCCACCAGTCATTTGTCCTATTAGTATAATTATTTCTGATTTTCTCTTCCTGGTACTTCTATCAGGAATTGCCATAATTTTCAATTCCTGGTTGCTTATTCCAGGAATTGCCACAAGTGAAATCCTTCTTTCAAAAGAATTTATATGTGCATACATCCACCTTTCCTCCAGAGATGCCCTCTCTAATTGTGTTAGAATACAAACCACATAATCCCAGGATAACTCATTATCTGATCCCTTCCAAACATGTCTGGGGGGGGGGGGGCACACATGATGGAGTGTGCTGTCTTAAATAAAATCCAAAACATTAAAAAATATGTGCTAGAATTCATAGCTATAATGGAAGTCCCAAATTGGTATTTTATTTTTTTGAATACAGAAGAAAAAATGTGTATGAAGGAACATTCAATCACATTTGCATACCTCTACTATCTGTAATGGTATAGACCAGGGACAAATTTACTATTTCTAAAAGAGCTACACCTTCATCACTAAAATAGGTGATTACATTGAATATGGACACATAAAAAATTGCTAACATTATTTTCTCTCACTCACATAATCAGACTTCATTTTTATGCTCTTTTGGAAAACGTCATTCTGGTAGATTGAATGGAATGGATTGAATGAAATGGACTGAGTGAATGGAATGAAAAAGAAATTTCAAGTTGTACAAGAGAAGAAGACAGAGCAAGCCAAGGATTTCTTAGCACAAAATTGTGCTAAGCAAGAGCTTTAAAATATTAATTATTGAGAATTTTCTTCCATGGCATATTCTTCCATCACTACTGAAGGGCAGTGTCAAGGCTTTGTGTTAAAAAATCTGTTAGGCTTTGTCACTCATTACCTTGAAAGTAAGTCAGGTGACTGCAGAAACAATACAGAGAGGAAAGAGATTAGCAATGGAGATAATTAAATTTCATGTTTTCCACCAACTCAAGAAGGGTTGAATAGCACCTCAGCTTAGCAATGGAGAAAGGATGTTAGACTGATGGCAATGAAAACCATGTTGATCTTTAATTCAGAGAGGGATGTTGTGTAAATTTTGACTCTGATGCTGACTATTGCTGCTTCAGTCTTTCTGTTGTTTAGAAGGAAAAAAAAATCTGGCATTATTTTTCCATTGCTGTTGGTAATGTTGTTCCCTTTATCCTTAACCAACTTCTCTTATCACATTAAAGGCCTCTTTCTCCTACTCATCCCATTGCCATATTATTTCTCTCAATTTTAGTGAAATAAAGAAATTACATTCTTAAAATGTTTACAGTGAATAATTGAAAAACTAAGGTATCTACAAGGTAAAATGTTGCCCTCCAGTCTAAATTATGGGAAAAAGAAAAATACAGAAAAATATGTTTGCTTTGGAAGAATTGGGTAAGTTGTCTGTTCTGAGGTGACAAAAGTTACCAGTTTCAAAGAAACAGAGACATATGTGTACATACGTGTGGTGAAGCATCAATTTATAGCCGGGTCTTGCTTTTTAAAGACATTGCTTATCTTTATTGAATAACTTATTTATTTTGTAGGCAGTGGCCGTTATGAATTATAGATAGAGAGAAGGATAACTTCTTTTGTAGGCTACATTTTAAATATTGTTTGGGAGATATCCACATATCCCTAAACAATAGCCAAATTAAAAAATAAATATCAGAAGAATGGGGAATGGGGATTCTGCAAGAGCAGCCTAGGCATACATCACAGGAAATGTGCTTCATAAGGAAAGAAATCTGCAAGGATGAGGTGAAACAGTTATGGACTGTTTTGTCTGTTAGTCATCTTTAATACCTGTTTGGATTGGATTAAAAAGGGACCTGCTTCTTCCTTCTTCTGGCTTTGTGAACAATTTGTGTATGTACACCGTGGTGGTGCCATAAGTAAGTATCCTGTACAATTTTGGAATGGTTCATAAAATATGATGCATAAAATATAGTCTAAGTAAAAATTAATTCTAAGAACTACAAGAATTTTTTAAAAATAATAATAATGGCATCTCCATACATGGCTTTACACATACACACAAACACACACACAGACATTTAAAAAGAGAATATAAAGAGAAACATGGCATGCCCTATCTCCTGTAAGTGACCCTGTGGTGGGGTCTTCCCAATCAAAGCAGTGTAATCTAATGAGATTTCTAGGGAATCTATTGCTTTGCTGTTACTACCAAACCCTTTCCTGATTAAGACATTCTTTTGGGGTATGGGTGTATGTGTGTGGGTAGATACATAGATGCTAGATGCTAGATGATGATAGATAGATAGATAGATAGATAATAGGTAGGTAGGTAGATAGATAGAGAGATAGAGAGATAATAGGTAGGTAGGTAGGTAGGTAGGTAGGTAGGTAGATAGTTATGATTTGGTAGAACTTGAGGAAGGCATAGAATAGCACAATCATTTTTTTAATGTATATTTTAAACAAAGAATTAGATTAACTTTTATTATATAACTTCAACAGAATTGTAAACAGGTTCCCTTAAGCTTACAGTTTAGGTTAATTTCTTTAAAGCTAACTTAACTCTCACACCAAGACAACACTTAGTAAATTATAAAAAGTAAGTGCAGACTACCAATCCTTGCCACCCTAGCAATAAATATCTGTTCCAAAGCTTGTCACTGTGGCTATTAGAGGATTTCCTTGGGCTAAGACTCCAAGCTTCTATCCCATCCTTATACCATCACCACCAAATACCCCATTGCCCTCTCTTCAACACCCCCTTCTCCAGAATTTAAACTGAGAAGTGTATGTCACCATTCTGAACACAGTTCTAATATCCCACCCCAATAAGGACCTTCGATGACAGTCTTTCCAAACAACTGGGAATTTCCATCAGTTTTACATGAATATTTCACAAAAGATGGCTGACCATGGCTCAGCAGCAGAAAGGCTAGCAGTTTCCAATCTTTACTCAACAACACTATTTTACAGATTGGATTAATATAGGCTGCGTACAGTACACATACATCAATAATCTGTGCTATGCTAATGACACTTCTCTAATAGCTGAAAATGCAAAGGATCTGCAAGGTTGAGTGATAAAAGACAAGAGCTTAGAGAAAAATGTGTCTACAATTAAATATAGAGAAGACCAAACTAATGGCAACAAGTATAACAACCAGCCTTAGAACTGGCAAAGAAGATATCAAAGTGGTGGACAGATTCTGCCTTTTAGGATCAACCATCAACTGTAAAGGAACAAACAGTCAAGAAATACAGCATTTGGTAGAGCAGCCATGAAGGCCTTGGAAAAGATGCTAAGATGCTGTGATGGGTCTATACCTAAAAGATCAGAATAGTGCATGGTATTCCCTGTGACACTGAAATGAAAACAAAAGTTTTATTATGAAAAAGTGACATAGGATATTTGGAATTAATTTCCCAGGCATCTGATGCATGAGCAGAGAGCAGGGAGGAGGGAACAAAAAACAGCAGAGGCATCTCCCCTTCTCTTCCCTGCACTCTGCTGCAATTCTGCAAGTCTTTCATCAGTCCCCAAGCAGAGTTGGGTCAATGTCAAGTCTCTGGGTGCCCTGATGGGTGGGCATGTACCATACAGGTAGGTCTCCATTAGTGCAGTTAATGAATCCCATGAAATGGTCACATTATTCAAATTCAAGCTATTCAAAGTGATGTTTCTGTGCAAAATAGGGTAACTGGTTCCAGCTCAACAGAAATAGGCAATTACAATTTTTAAACATAAATTTGTATATGTTTATTAATGAAATACCGTATAGCAGTAAAAGAGGATAAACCCATATCCAAAGCATACTTGCAATCTCCAGTATTCTGCTATAGTTCTTCAAAATTAGCCTCTTTTTTGAGCTTTTCTCGAACTGAACCTTCTTTTTCTCCATTTTGCACAAACGATGATTAGCATCTAAAACCGGACTGCATTTTAGACAGCTGACAGCTGTACAAGTGCTAGCCTCACACTAACTGAATTTTTGCTTGCATTAAACATGACCTGGTATCAATTTATAAATTGCACTACATCAAATTTCATACTATTTGAACTCACACTAATTGTGACCTACCTGTATTTCATCTGATAGTCCTTCTTTAATCATTTAATGCTCTTTTATTCCAATCAACATCCTGAGCTAACAGTTGGAAATAATCAACATACTCTCACACTGAGTCTTTAGTTTGTTACAGAAGATGGTTCTCACAATTGATGGTCACCTGTTGAGATTATCAAAATTAGCCCCCAGGAGTGGCACAAAATTGGTCAAGTTCCCCAAGTCTGGGCTGTTCTGCAGCAGAAAAGGGGTGACCCATTTTGCAGCTCCCTCTGTCAAAAGCCAGTTATAAATCCTACATTAGATTAGTTTGTGGGAAACTCTTCAGAACTTATACAGAGGTATAAATCACACTGAGCAAATAAATTAATACATTTGTTGTTATTCCCATCGTATTTGTCAGATATCCCCCCAGCGGGATAAATTCTATCCAATGTGCTGGTTGACTTATACATTGTCTGGGTTTGGTTCTTCTAGGTTGCCACAAGGTTTTGATAGAGGAGCATGGTGCCGGCAATCTGATCCATGGTCAAGAGCATTTTGGAAGTTCATGAGTAGCCATGGTTTTAATGCTGAAGTCTTGATTGTGTTTCCCCCTCCCATAAGACTGGGAGTAAATGTAGCTAAATGTCAAAGCTTTATTCAAGGTTTGTCAATAAATCTCCCTCCAGGAACTCAAACCTGAACTGAGGAACTAGCAGCAAAGACTCAAGGGCAAAGCTCGATAAGTTCCTTTTATTGCAGAATCAAGTAATCAAGTCTTCTATTTATAGCAGCCCCACAGTTTAAATCTTACATCTCTTTTTCTTGCCATTTGTTTGTTGGCCTTGGATATGGAGGGCATATCCAAGGCCACCATGTTTTGATAATGGCCTTGACTGGCTTCAGCCTCTCTGCTTCTGGCCTTGTCAGCTTCAGCCTTCATGCCCACAGCTGCTTCTAGCAACAACAAAGTCAGAGATGCATTCACACAGTACTCAAATCAGTTTTGGTTTGACACTTATTCTATAGCACATTCATGCTGAAATAGCAGCAAAAAGGGAGCAAAGACACATGGTCTCCTTTGGAGAAATCCATGCCATGAAACTTGTGAATGAATGTACCTATCTAAACCATTTAAAAAGAGAGAGGATCCGGATAATTTGTTCAGGCATACATAATATCTCCTGGAATGCAGGAAAAAAGAAATATTGGGAGAGGTAGAAAAACTTTTCCCTATTATATTTGGCCCTAAGACACCAAATTAAAATATTTTAGCTTGCTGATAGAAGTAGGAATTATATTAATTAAACCATTCTCTAGTACTTCTAATATATTTATTCCCCTTTATCTGGAATGCCAGAGATGGGTAACTTGTGATTCTCCACATGCTGCTGAATTAGAACTCTCTACAGCAATACCCAGCATGGAGGTACAAAGATAGCACCTGTCTGTATCTCTTTAAAGCAGCTGCATCTTTTCCTGAGAGAGCCTTCAAAGAGTTGCAGAAAGGTGCTGGGCAAATCCCACCTCTCCAGGTGCTTTGAAGTACCAGTTTATAACTGAATCCAGTGCTCTGGATAACTCTAGTAAATGACTAGTGCTTCCATCTCTTTTTAAAGAGTGGGATTATGATATGGGCTAAGATATGTTGAGAAATGGAACATCAAAACCATAACACACATTCATTATAATCCAGGGGGAGGCTGCTCTTTTATGTCTCTCCAGCTCTCTCTCTCTCTCTATATATATATGCATATGTATGTATATAGATATAGAGTTACACCCACTCCCACCCACCCCCCACAAATATATGTGCCAGAAAGGGTATTTAGTGATAATTTAAGTTCTTTAAAATCTGGGGCTATAAAAGAGCATCCACTATATTTTGCTGCAACCTTTGGCAGTTATGTTATACCCTCTAATATGGATATGCAGTCTTGTCTGCATTAGTTGTTGTAACTTACACAATATTAGACAGCATAAAACTCATAATTCTGATTATCTTATCAACCATAAACTCATGCCATCTCTTAATTCTCCATCTTGGCTACGTTATATAGAAATGAGTTCTATTACCTATTTAGACAAAACAAAAGGTTTCATGTGTCCACTGTGAAAAATGTTGGGAATATCCTATAATGGTACAATTAAATAAATACTGTAAGGCAGGACATTTTGTCTTTCTAAAACCCTGGAGGGAGGATTATGTTGCTGTTAACAGTAAACATCCTATCCATCTCAGGACAATATTCCCTTCTCTGGAAGCAGCATAAAGATTTGATGTGTCTTTTTTGCCTGAGATTGCCTGGCTTAGCACTTTTTAATTTTGTCAAATAAATATAATGTAGTAGCAACAGAGATGAGAGTCTGTGGACACCACCTTTGCGAGAACGCATATCTCAGGAGACCTGGCTAACTGCTCTGCCCATCCTCCCCCATTCCTACCCAAATAAACTACAAGTAGGGTCAGGATTATAAACTGGTGCTGAGCTAGTGGGGCAAATGGGTAACCATGGGTGCTTGTGTTGTGTTGTGTTGTGGTGCTTTGAACTAATGGCATCACAATAATTTCTGAGTGATTTCTGAATGGTTGTTGATCATTGCTGTCACTGCTGTCAAAAGATGCTTCAGCCTCCTGCTCCTAATTAGTGGATCAGACAGTAATTTGTAATCTTTTAGAATAGAAAGGTTTCAGTGTCTAGTGCTGTAAATTGCTCTGGCTTTGAACTGTACAAACACAGAAACTGTGATTGCCCTCATGGGCACTAGTTCCAGATAGAGTGAATCATAGGACACATAGAGGACAGACCAGATGCAGTCTTTTTAGTCCACAGAGAAGGAGTTGATAGTTTCACGTTTGCAAATTCTCAGTGTCTTAAATATCTTTTTCCACACCAGCATATGTTTTTGAAAATATGAAATTATAGGACTGTTAACATAGTTTTTGAGGTACATAAAATAAATAAACAAATAGAGAACTAAATAAGTAAAAGATGCTAAATCAGATAAATTTGAGAACATTGGTATATGGGAACAGAACATGGAAACAAGAAAAAATGGTGAATAATTTTAAGAAAGTTTAAGTAAAAGGGACAGATCTCAACTACAGAACTATATTGGGGGAGGGTTCCCCTCCAACATCTTGCAAACTATATGACAAGGCTGAAAGCATCTTAACAGTGATCCTTCCAATCTCCTCAAACCTGCATCTCCAAAGATTTCCCATGCAGAGGGAATTACTGTTAAGCAGCTGCAACTCATAGTATAAAGACTTGATTGCAAATCATACATATCTCAGCAAAATGAATTTGTGCTTCAGATTATGAATAATTAGGCCTGGGAAATCTGCTTCCTGCATCCTTTCATGTTTTAGATTTGACCTACATAAAAGTAAACCTGGAACACAATGTGGATATAAACAGATGAGACTGGAAAGATAATAGATATGGTCACAGATGGGGCATAGATCAAGCACCAGTTCATGCAAAGGACCAAGCAGACCAGAGGCATATGCAGAATTCTCAGGAGCTCCTGGAAGAATTTCAGGGAGCACCTTGGGGCCCTGGAAACTCAGGCAGTGCATTCTGCAATAGGAGCTGAAGGGGCTAGAAGTAGATGTGAGATCAAAGCATGGCCCCTAGCAAGCAGAGGTCATAACTGAAAGAATGAATTGCATTCTGTTTGAACTAATGAGATGGTCTGATGTGCTCTGATTGGTTTGGAAAATTACAGCGATGTGGTCTTCCGGAGAAGAAATAGTGAACTGAAGATGGCTCCATGAAAAGCAGAGCCAACAACCATGGTGGAATGAAGAGCCAGTGAGTAGACCAGCTCTTCGTAATTCCTCTGAACAAGGAGAGGACTTGAGATCACACGCAAGTGCTCCAGACAGTTGCTCCCTGTGAGGAGACCACAAGACAGTGGTCTATAGTGGGTTTAGAGCTCTGGGAGATGAGGGAATAGCCATGTTGCTCAAACCATGGTCAGTCCCTTTAAAAGGACACTGGCTTTGCATACTTCCTTTTCTAATCACTTTTGGAAATTTGGTTGTAAACTGCTTTTCAGTTATTAGGAACCTTTGGATTGCCAGGTTTTATAGCACTGGGTGAGTTTCCTTCAATCCTTGGCAAAGGAAGTTTTAAATATAAGTTTAAAGACTTAAAAAAAAGTTTTTTCCTGGAATTAACAGCAAAAGAGTGATTAGAACTTTGACTTTAGAAAGTTACAAATGGACGAAAGGTCCAGATAAATTTGAAATAAAATTTTGGAATTAATTATAAAGAATTCTTCCCATGGGAAAATGCTTTTGTTTTGAATTAAAAAATAATAATAAGATAAGACTTTAAAAATTGGACGCTAGAGAGATCTAGAAGGGACTAAATATTACAATTAAGGGAGAAGAACATTCAAACTTGACTTACTAATACAAAATGAAGCAAAATATTTTAACACTGGACATATTGAAGGATATTTTTGAACAATAGATCCAGAAGTTAATTTGAAGAGTGCCTGCCTTATACATAGACTGTGTTTAAAAGAGTATTATCTGACATGATTGAGATTGATTTGAAAGTGGATTTAAAAATGACAGACTACAAGAATGACATGGAAAAAGATGTTACGCTGAACATACAAAAGAAGCTAGCTGATGTCTTAATAATTAAAAGAGATATACAAATAACAAACCAAGAGAGTGACCTGGATAATTTTCCTATATTGGATTTACAAAAGAGACTTGTTACAGCTTTGAAAAATTTTGTGTGAAGGGACAGAAAAGAAAAGAAAAGCAATCAAGTTCTAGGACATTATTTGAAGGGACTAAAGATCAAGGTTAGAAGTAAAAGGAAGGAATATAACATTGGTTTATTTGATCAAGGTTAAAATAGATATGTTGTTATCTCTCACAACCCTTAATGGATTTTTGCTGAAATCAGGATGAAATGACAAGGTTTTATGGATATGTTTATTGATAAGAAATGGGATATGGGAAGAAGAGATACTTGTTGTATTTTAAGAGAAGGTGATAAGTTACTAAAATTGTTTATGCTTGTTGTTATACTCTATTTTTCTTTCTATTTTTACTCTTTTTTCTTTTCTGCACCTTCTATTTTTCTTTTTATTCTTTTTTTACTTTGTATTAGTTTTTATTGTTGTAAATTGTAATCTTTAATAAAATTACTATTTTAAAAAAGAATTACAGTGATCCTTAACAGTTTGTGAAACCCTTAGAATTTTCAATATTTCTGCATAAATATGACCTAAAATGTGATTTGTTCTCTAGACAAATCTTAAAACTAGATCAAGAGACCCAAATTAAACAAATGAGTCAAAAACATTATACTTGTTCATTTATTTATTCAGGAAAATGATCCAAAGCTACATATTTGTGTGTGGCAAAGGGGTTCACAAACTTTAAAGCACCACAGTACTTGAGATCGTTTCACTGGAAAGAATGCAGTCTGTGTGTATGAATGAGAAAGTGGGAAGACAGAGGGAGTGAGAGAACTCATTTTCCCCTTCCCCTATGAAAAAGCTCATGTAGTAGAATTACAAGAGTGTTAGGGTAGAGATATTGATTCTGACTTCCAATCATCAAATAAGTTGCTTCTGCTTGGTGATAAAGAGAAACTTATATTTTCACAAGTTTGTGGTAAAACAGCAGCAGAGAGGTGCTGACATATGAACAAGCAAGCAAAGAAGATTGTTTCAGAAGAACCAAAAAAGAGCAATAAATCATGGGGTGTCCAGTATCTGCCAAAATATTCAGTGTTGTTATAAAAACCTGAATAATTGTGTCAAATGTATTTAACAGACGGGACAAAAAATACACACAACACCCTATGCTTCACACAACTGTTTCTTTGACTTTCCACAGAAAATGAAATGCAAGGTGCAAACAGCCAGTATGCAACCACAGTGGAGGTAATTTCTTCACTGTAGTATTTTGTAAATGTCTAACAAACAATTTCTTCAGCAAAAAGCACCAGGAAAAAGAAGCAAATTAAGCATAGCAAAGAAAGTATAGCCAGTGCATTGAAGTCAGCTTTCTGCTGTATGGAAATGAGCTCATTATCTCAGTTGCTGTGTAACTAATGCACAAAGGACCAGCTTAAAAGCAAACTGACCAGTGCCAAAATGAAGCTGTTACAACAATCTTAAGGATTATTGCTTTACAGATGGAGCATTGAGATTTATAAACTGATATGGCTCTCATTCAATTTTTTAAAAAAGGGGGAAAGGCATTATTGTTTAAATGTTGAACAGGCACATTAGAACTGTGATGTCTGGTGAGATTAGACCCAAAGGCCGTGGTTTAATAGAGATATTCTACGTAATGATTTTGTGTTTTTAGCAAAAGTTTAAGCCAGTTGTTCCACCTCTTGTCCTTGGGTTGAATCCCATTCACTGGCTGAGTCTGAAATTTGTTTCCAAGGACTCTCAAAGAACCTTGAAGTTCTGTAGTTGGAATTTTCCTTTAAGGGCTCATACCTCTCGGTCAATGGCAGTTAAATAAGGATAGATTATGATGAAATCCATTCCAAAACAGGTCAGAGTCAGCATATTTGGTTCCTTAATTAACTCTATGACAGTAATATCAATGGCATTATGATTCTATTCTGTACCCTTGAGTGAGGCAGAGGAGGACTTGGATTGAGGCAGGAGATAAATCACATAAAGAAAGAAACAAACAAATAAATAAATGCTCTGGGACGGCACTACGGATGGCAGCAGGGAGGCATGTGATTAGGTCACCTTCTGCTTTCTAGACTCCAGCTGCGGTGTCTGTGAAGTATTGGGAGGCGGGAAGCCACATGAGGTCTTCCATGGACATAATGGTTATGAACTATACTGATGTTCATAGCAATGTTCCCTTTTGTAACTAAGTTTCTGGCAGCATTACAAATAACCTGTGGCTATTTTGCAAGCATCCATTTTTAAAAATAATCCACTTTACTGCCATGTGCCCTTTGTTTTATCTTGTAATTGCTGTAAGTGCTGACTCTATTGTGTCCTTCATATCTATGTGCCTTTCAGAAAGTGTCTCTTGTCATGCCTCCTGAGAATGCACCGCAAAAACCAGTCCAGGTCACATTCCCCAAATCTTGTTCCTTGATAATGAGTCCAAGCAAGAGACCATTTGAATTGGGCCAGCAGCACTCAAGGGGGATGCAAGGGAATTTGTACTGCAGCATACAACTATGGCTAAATTCACTGACTTAAGAGGTATAGAATAGCAGTGGTATGGCAGATCTGGTTCTCAGAGACTGTAAAGAGAACTGTTTCAGTTTTAAGAGTAGACTAAATGTATGCATGTTTACTGTGTTCAGTGAAGCTTATCACTAGTAATATTGGTTTGGCTCGCTGCTGAATCAAATACTTAAAGGCTAAACTTGCATAAATAATAGGGCTATGCAAAGGTACAATAGGGTGGTTCAGTCTGAAGATAATCCAGTCAAATCAGTCAAACAACACAAATCTACAAGCGGCACATGTCAGATGGAGAACCATGCTGCTTTTCTTTGGCCGTCTCTTTATCTCTCAAGTAGTCTTCTATGAATCTGGAGGGGATATTTCTAACACTTCACTTCAAGTGCTAAGACAAACTGGATCACCTCCAACACTTGAAGTAAGGAGCCAAAGTGGATAATGCCCATGTTGTACCATCCTAATAAATATTTTAGTTTCCTAAGAACAAACTATATTAGAGGCTTGTTTTAAATTAAGAGGACATGAAATGGATGCATGAATATCCCATGGTTTTCCCAGCCCCAATTCAAGCAAAGAGAATGGAGGAGAAAAAGATTATATGCAAGGCCAGCCCTACAATGAGGCAACATATGCCAAAATAAAACACAGTAATGTTATAGCTATCAGTGCTAGCAGCTGGAGCTCCATCCATTGCTCCTGAAACATTATTCCAGATCATGTGTTTAGGGTTTTAGATAGCCCTCTTTCTCAGGAACAGAATTATGTGTTTCACATGCCATACTCTACATGTATGAATAAGCCTGCTATTCTCTGTTGCAGAAGTAGACACTTGCTCAGTACTAGTATGGAATAATACACAATTGCCAGTCCAGTCAGTTTCTATGTATGGAATCTTAACTTACTGTCTCAGGCCAAATAACATAACATATTTTGGTTTCCAAAGAACTAGCAGAATTTATTATAGCCCAGAGTCTTTTGGAGTGGGTGGCCATAATAAATTTAATAAATAAATACATCCAGGAAAATGTTTCCTTAGTCTCCAGAAATTAACTTGGCACAATTAGCTGGACACAAGCTGAATACTTTTTTTCAAGTTATTGTCAACTTATTATTGCCCTTTGAATGTGGTAATAAAAGTGAAGACTTTTCTGGCAAATTCTGCCAGCAGTCTGCTGTCCAGCTTCAGAAATCAAATTGTGCATATTCTAATTAATTTCATTTACTATTTGTATGGATTGCTTTTTAACTGACAGTGCTCTTCAGCTAGTTTTACAGTAAAAACAAAATGATTCAAAATGAAAGCTATTAAGGCAGTGTAACACTTCAGAAATAATTCAGAAGGGGTGCTCTGGATGACACAAAAGGACAAATGTAACAGCTGCTTACATCTCTGGATTGCACAACTTTTTCTCTGCAGCTGGCAGAGAAAAGGACACGGCTGCTTCAAAGAATTGCAGACGGGTTCTACATTTACATCCACATAACCATCAAAGCATCTTTCTGAAATCGAACCTAAAGCACAGCACAGTCCTAAATACCATAGAAATTTAAAAATGGATATAGAAAACCATAAGCAAGAAATAAAATAAATAACCAAAAGAAACAATAGCAGGACAATGAGCCCAAAAGTCACAATAAAGAAGTAACATGCGTACCCTGTTTACTGAAGGCCTAATGGAAAATATTATTGTTCTTTTTACTTTCCTTTGAACATGAAGAAATATGTCTTCTGAATCTTCAACAGGAGAGAGATTAAAAAGTAATATCAGTAATTAGAAAGGATTATAAATAGAGTTGCATTATAAAGTGATCCATAAAACAATAAAATAACTGAAAATATTTAAGAATTTCATCATCTTAAGTGATGCCCTTTTTGGTAGCTTTTATATCTATAAATTTCCACTTGGCAGTTTACATATATAAAAAGCATGAAATATTAATAAAACCAATATAATACAAGGCTTAAAACACTCTCCAGAATAATCAGGATCCTCCAGGGCCAACTACAGCCTTGGGGTCCAATGACCTTTAGAAGTCAGGGCATTTCATGTTTCTTCATAATCAGATTCTTATTATCAACAACCATGCTAATGTCTACTACTGACTGAGAAAGATTCAGCAAAATCTCCAAACAGGCTGCATAGAACTGATGATTTTCATAGCTGTAATCCATCATGGATGGTTTGGAACCCCAAAGATCTTTAAAACTGACTCGCAAGAGAATTAGGAGTCTAATGCTGGAAAGTTCTTTCTTTTTGGTAGCAATTCATTTTGACACTGGGCTCCTTGGTCAAAACTCATGTTTTAGCCTGGGCACCTGATAGTAGATGTCATCTTCTGACCCAGTAGTTCTGGTTTTTGGCCCCTGCTTTTCATCTTGGTATCTGATGATGATGATGACGATGATGATGATGACAATTATTTGATTGTTGTGTAAAGTAGAAGGAAATTATTTTTAAAATTAGAATCTGGTTGATTATTTCTTTTATTTTCTGATTTGCTATATGGTCATCTGTCACAAAATTGTAAAACTTGAAACTTCATTATCACCTCCTTCACTAATCAGAAGATGGATCCCTCAGTCAGCTTGGTTCAATAGTTGAAGTCATTGGTCTTGTTCTGAATAGTGTCTTGGATCCGCACACCTTTGTGTTCCTACATTAACTACATTCTTACATTGAAACAAAGTGATTGGAAATCTGATAAGAGTTGTTTTATGTAAATGCTTTGCTAGAAAGATCCTAAATACGGTTGCATTACAAATAGTTACCTGCAATCTAGGATTTTAAGATTTGAAGTTAGGATAAATTAGCAGAAAAGGAGAAGAAGAAAAAAAGGAATCATATTCAAGATCAAGTCCACTGTGCACATTTGCATAATAGAGTTCCTTCAAATGATTGACAGATTATCAGTAAAGCCTGATTTTCAAAGAATGATCTATGTATTGGAAGGGCTCAAGCCAAACAGAATAGTCCTAAGGGTACAATTCAACAGAAACGTACTGTTCCTATATTAAGTCGTCAAACAGTATTGCTAAAAAAAATAAAAAAATTAAAAAAAACAGCTAAAGCTCTTTAGATTAAAAAAAATGACCTGAGATTTTTTCCTAATTCATGTATGTTTTAGGACCTTAATTTAATTTATTTTATACATATGAATATTTGAAGAAGCAGATGTGAAGAAGCAGAGGCCATACATGTGCAGTTTATTGGCAATGTTTAATGCTTTCTGAAAATGCTTTTCCGTGTGTCTATGTGTGCATATGGGTGTGCCTGGGCAGGTGGGCACACTTAGCAAATGAAGTATCTAACAGCTGTGTCTTATTATCTTTTATTTTATTTTCTGATCATTCTTATGGGAATTTCTGTTAATCAAAGCTATTTCAACAAACAAATATTGTGCTAAAGATTAACACCTTGCTTTGCAGTGTGCACGCTTTCTATTTAATTTTTTTTTAATGGAAATAATCTTTTAAAACATTTAAATCAGATTAGGCAGACAGACCAGAGAATACCAAGGGTATCTAAAGCTGCAAAGTTTATTCCTTTGCTAACTTTGGTCTGAAAGATGCAAGGGGAGAAAGCAGAGATGATGAATCTCTCCAATACATTTGACGACTTTGCATAAATACTGCTTGGTGGCAATTGTTGAAAATATTTTCATGTTCTTGAGTTTTGATTATCTAGTTCTATAGTGTTTATATATCAAGTCTAGGGTAGGCCTGAAATGTAGTTATCTGCTCTTTTGGGCAGTGGGCCAGCACCTTAAGCATAGGCAGAATGTAGTAGTAGTAGTAGTAGCAGTAGTAGTTATTAATGGTTGTTTGCACAGTCAGCCAGATGTTTAGACTGGATTTGGCATTTTTTATCCAGTTATTGAGTCCTTCCCAAGGACCTGGGATAGGCAGATGTTGTTGTTTGATGGTGTTAAAGGTATCGTCACAGAATGTAAGCTCTTCCAAATAAAGCTGCCTTTTGCAATTGGCTGATGGTGATTTTTGTCAATGCTGGTGGTCTTCAAATGGTGCTCCAGATGTTTTGGGATAGCACCTAAGGTGCCTATAACTATTGGGACTGTCTTTGCTTCCTTTTGCCACAGTCGTTCTACTTCTAATTGCAGGTCTTTGTATTTTGTGATTTTCTCCAGTTCTTTCTCTTGTATTCTGCTGTCTCCAGGTATTGCAGTGTCTACTATCCAGACTTTTTTGTCTTTCTTATCAACAGTTGTTAAGTCAGGTGCATTGTGTGGCAGGTGCTTGTCTGTTTGAATTCTAGAGTCCCAGAGCACTTTAACTTCTTCATTTTCTATTACTTTGTCTGTTTTGTGGTCCCACCAGTGCTTGCTTGCAGGCAAATGGTATTTCTTGCAGATATTCAAAGGCACCATTGTTGCTACTTTGTCATGTCATTGTTTGTAGTCAGTCTGTGCAATCTCCTTACAGCAGCTAGCTAGGTGGTCCAGTGTTTCTTCAGCTTCTTTGCAGAGGTGGCATTTGCTGTCTGTTGCTGTCTTCTCAATTCTGGTATTATTATTGTTGTTGTTGTTGTCTCCTCCCCTGTGCTTAATGAAATAATTTTATTTATTTATATATTTCACATTTGTCACTGCCCATCTCACTGGAAGCGACTCTGAGCGATTTACAGTAAAAGGATAAATATTAATTAAAATACAATATAACAATACTCCTAAAAATAATAAATATCTTCCAAGATATTGATGGTGAACTAAAAATTATTAGGCTTGGGGAGCATCTTCAAGGCACTAGCCACCCCCAGGGCTGGTTATATCTCTTCTTGCTTCACATGAGTCAGCAGAGCCAGGTCTTCAGTTCCTCCGAGAAAACCAGGAGAGTGGGGGCCTGCCTCACCTCTGGGGGGAGAATATTCCACAGGGCAGGGGCAACAGCAGAGAAGGCTCTCTTCCTGGGCCCTGCCAGTCGACATTCTCTAGCCAACAGGGTCCACAACATACCCTCTCTGCCTGACCGGGTGGGACGGGTCGATGTAATGGGGATGAGATGGTCCCTCAGGTAACCTGGACCTTATCTTATAAAGATGTATTTATTGTTATTAGGGCCACCCAAGACGGACAGGTCATGACAGAGAGTTCTGACAAAATGTGGTCCACTGGAGAAGGAAATGGCAACCCACTCCAGTATCCTTGCCAAGAAAACCCCATGGACAATGTTAAAAGGCTAAAAGATATGACGCCGGAAGATGAGCCCCTCAGGTCGGAAGGTGTCCAATATGCTACTGGGGAAGAGCGGAGGGCAATTCCAAGTAGCTCCAGAAAGAGTGAAGCGGCTGGGCCAAAGCCGAAAGGACGTTCAGCTGTGGATGTATCTGGAAGCGAAAAGAAGGTCCGATGCTGTAAAGAACAATATTGTATAGGTACGTGGAATGTAAGATCCATGAACCAAGGCAAGCTGGATGTGGTCAAACATGAGATGACAAGATTGAACGTTGACATCTTGGGAATCAGCGAATTGAAATGGACGGGAATGGGTGAATTTAATTCAGGTGACCACTATATCTACTACTGTGGGCAAGAAACCCTTAGAAGAAATGGAGTTGCACTCATAGTCAATAAGAGAGTGGGAAAGGCACTAATGGGGTACAACCTCAAAAACGACAGAATGATCTCAGTGCGTATCCAAGGAAAACCATTCAACATCACAGTAATCCAAGTCTATGCCCCAACCACTGATGCCGAAGAAGCTGAAGTTGACCGGTTCTATGAAGACCTACAAGACCTTCTAGAACTAGCACCAAAAAAAGATGTCCTTTTCATCATAGGGGATTGGAATGCTAAAGTAGGAAGTCAAGGAGTAATCGGAATAACAGGCAAGTTTGGCCTTGGAGTACAAAATGAAGCAGGGCAAAGGCTAATAGAGTTCTGTCAAGAGAACAAGCTAGTCATAGCAAACACTCTTTTCCAACAACACAAGAGACGACTCTACACATGGACATCACCAGATGGTCAATACCGAAACCAGATTGATTACATACTTTGCAGCCAAAGGTGGAGAAGCTCTATACAGACGGCAAAAACAAGACCAGGAGCTGACTGTGGCTCAGATCATGAGCTTCTTACTGCAAAATTTAGGCTTAAATTGAAGAATGTAGGGAAAACCACTAGACCACTCAGGTATGACTTAGATCATATTCCATGTGAGTACACAGTGAAGGTGATGAATAGATTTAGAGGATTAGATTTGGTAGACAGAGTGCCTGAAGAACTATGGACGGAGGTCTGTAACATTGTACAAGAGGCAGCATCTAAAACCATCCCAAAGAAAAAGAAATGCAAGAAAGCAAAATGGCTGTCTGATGAGGCTTTACAAATAGCTGTGGAAAGAAGGAATGCGAAAAGCAAGGGTGAAAGGGAAAGATATAAGCAACTGAATGCAGATTTCCAGAGAATAGCAAGGAGAGATAAGAAGGCCTTCTTAAATGAACAATGCAAAGAAATTGAAGAAAACAATAGAATGGGGAAGACTAGAGATCTCTTCAAGAAAATTGGAGATATCAAAGGAACGTTTAGTGCAAAGATGGGCATGATAAAGGACAAAAAAGGCAGGGACCTAACAGAAGCAGAAGAGATTAAGAAGAGGTGGCAAGAATACACAGAAGAACTATACAAGAAAGATCTTAATGTCCCTGATGTCCATGCTGGTGTGGTCACTGACCCTGAGCCAGACATCCTAGAGAGTGAAGTCAAGTGGGCCTTAGGAAGCATTGCTAACAACAAAGCTAGTGGAGATGACAGTATTCCAGCTGAGTTATTTAAAATACTAAAAGACGATGCTGTTAAAGTGCTGCACTCAATATGCCAGCAAGTTTGGAAAACGCAACAGTGGCCACGGGATTGGAAAAGGTCAGTTTACGTTCCAATTCCAAAGAAGGGCAATGCCAAAGAATGCTCAAACTATCGCACAATTGCACTCATTTCACATGCTAGCAAGGTTATGCTCAAAATCCTACAAGCTAGGCTTCAGCAGTACGTGAACCGAGAACTACCGGATGTACAAGCTGGGTTTCGAAGAGGCAGAGGAACTAGAGATCAAATTGCCAACATTCGCTGGATCATGGAGAAAGCACGAGAGTTCCAGAAAAGCATCTACTTCTGCTTCATTGACTATGCAAAAGCCTTTGATTGTGTGGATCACAACAAACTGTGGCAAATTCTTAAAGAGATGGGGATACCAGACCACCTTACCTGTCTCCTGAGAAATCTGTATGCGGGCCAAGAAGCAACAGTTAGAACCGGTCATGGAACAACCGATTGGTTCAAAATAG
Source organism: Liasis olivaceus (assembly GCA_030867105.1). Taxonomy (NCBI): domain Eukaryota; kingdom Metazoa; phylum Chordata; class Lepidosauria; order Squamata; family Pythonidae; genus Liasis; species Liasis olivaceus. The sequence continues at coordinate 175,865,553 of CM061350.1, read as the reverse complement.
GGAAAGGAGTACGACAAGGCTGTATACTGTCCCCCTGCTTATTTAACCTATATGCAGAGTACATCATGAGAAATGCCAGGCTGGAAGAATCACAAGCCGGAATTAAGATTGCAGGGAGAAACATCAATAACCTCAGATATGCAGACGATACCACCCTAATGGCAGAAAGTGAAGAAGAACTAAAGAGCCTCTTGATGAGGGTGAAAGAGGAGAGTGCGAAAGCTGGCTTGAAACTCAACATTAAAAAAACTAAGATCATGGCATCTGGACCCATCAATCCCTGGCAAATAGAAGGGGTAGAAATGGAAGCAGTAACAGACTTCATTTATTTGGGCTCCAAGATCACCGCAGACGGAGACTGCAGCCATGAAATTAAAAGACGCTTGCTCCTTGGGAGGAAAGCTATGGCAAACCTAGATAGCATATTAAAAAGCAGAGACGTCACCTTGCCGACAAAGATCCGCATAGTCAAAGCTATGGTTTTTCCAGTACTAATGTATGGCTGTGAGAGCTGGACCATAAAGAAGGCTGAACGCCGAAGAATTGATGCCTTTGAACTGTGGTGCTGGAGAAGACTCTTAAGAGTCCCCTGGACTGCTAGGAGGTCAAACCAGTCAATCTTAAAGGAAATCAACTCTGATTGCTCATTGGAAGGATTGATAATGAAGCTCAAGCTCAGATACTTTGGTCACCTAATGCGAAGAGAGGACTCTTTGGAAAAGACCCTGATGCTGGGAAAGATGGAAGGCAAAAGGAGAAGAGGACGGCAGAGGATGAGATGGCTAGATAGCATCACTGAAGCAATGAGCATGAAATTGAGCAAACTCAGGGAGGCAGTGAAAGACAGGAAGGCCTGGCGCAATATGGTTCATGGGGTCACGAAGAGTCGGACACGACTTAACGACTAAACAACAACAAAAGCTTCAGTGAGGCAGGCAGGTGTAGTGTAAGCACCAGGCTAGAAATTGGGAGACCATGAGTTCTAGTCCCGCTTTAGGCACAAAACCATTTGGGTGACCTTGGGTCGGTCACTCTCTCCTAAACCCTAGGAAGCAGACAAAGGCAAACCACTTCCGAAAAACGTTGCCAAGAAAACTGCAGGGACTAGTCCAGGCAGTCACCAGGAGTCAACACTGACTTGAAGGCGGGCGCGCACACGTGCCCACACACACACACACAGAGCTTCAGTGAATATACTAAACTAATTGTCTGCTTGAGCTGGGAGGAAAATAGATATCAATGGCTTCAAATATCAATTCAGTCTTTTCTGTTACTTCTAGCACTTTAAATTTCTTTGTGGACAGCTGCACAGAATATGCTGGCAAACCAGCAGAAACACTTTTCTTGTAGCCAAGGCAAACAGCCAGAGACCAAAGGGTAAAACCAGAAAGCCATGAAGTTAAATCTGCTTCTCTGTTGATTCTGGAAGTAGCTGAGAATTGAGGTGCCCTGAAAGAACAAAGCAGTTCTCTGTGTGTATATCTGTGGTAATGTGGGAAACTTATGCAGAAAGCACATGGAACAGGCACATGTTCTAAGAGGACCTGTAATGGCTTTCAGCTTGCTGTTTAAATAAGACAAGATAACAGTCCTTGCTCAGAAAGTGACATGGAAGAATCCCTCAAAGCCCTCTATAGACATTTTTGGTTCATAACATCTACAAAAGATTACATCACTTCTTAGTGTTTGCAATGAGCTGTAACAGCTCAGATGCTTAGAAGACTGTATTATGCCAGGGAAATGAAACCCCTCAGGAAGCATAGCACTCAATGGGCAAAGGCATTAACTGCATAAAATGAGCCTCACATTACTGAAATTTTGCTCATGCATATTTAGTGTTTGCTTTGCTTTTAGAAAAGTTAAACTCCAAAATGGCCCTAATGTAATGTTTATTATTTCACAAATGTATTCCGTCTAGGAACCTCAAGGAGCAAAATGCAGGTGGTCCCATCAAATCTACTTGCACAGTGAATTTAAAGATCAGGCTAACCCTGTTTAAGGTGTATTGAGATATCCAGTTTTCTAAACATTGAAGGAAGAGAGCCATCATAGGATACGGTAGCCAAAAATCGGGAGTCTGATATCATCTTTTCAAACACACACATTTTATTAAAAGGCATAAACTTGTATGAGCTATAGCTCACTTCATCAGATGCATGAAGTGGCTAAACATTTGCAGGGTTTAAACTGGGATGATGTGGAGGAGGCTGGGAGGAAGACTGGGTGGTTATAGAGATGCATGTGAGACAGACTGTAAGTTCCTTGTCAAATTACAATTGCAATGTGTTAAAAAATTATTGTGTTTGCAGAGACCTTCTGAAATTGCCTGAAGTCTTTTGAAGTATCTGAGTTCAATTGAATTGTACTGTGAAGTTCTTTTCTTCCAAAATGGTTACTTTAAGATCTGTAATGCTGAGTCTTGGGAAGTTGAAATGCTGTGATACTGCTTTGTCCTTCATTTGAGTCCTGATGTCAAACTTGTGTCAATTAATTCTTTTGTGCAAAGTTTGGCCTGTTTGTCCTACATAGAATCTAGAGGGACATCACGGGCTGATGGTGACATATATCACCTTAGGGGAAGAACACATGAAGGAGATTCTAATCTTATGTGTGAAGTTGTTGGGGTGTGCCATGGTGCTGTTGATATACTGTAAATGTGGGGGCAAAGTAAACATCTGGGTTTGTTGCAGGATCTGGTTTCCATGATAGCATCATTGTTCTGTTATTTCTTGTTGCTTGTGAGAATCCACTTCCAACTGAGTAGTTATGGGTATGACACCCAGTGCTTGAATATACCCAGTGTATTCTAAAGTAATTGTTGAGCAAATGTTGCTCCTTTTTACTTGTTCAGCACACTGTGATTTGCAATCTTAATTTAAGTGTTGCAGCAGTATGATAAGAGATTGCTCCCAGTGTTTTTCCATTAAGAAAAATGGAAATGAGGATTATTAGTGTCATCTAATACAAAACCTCCAGAGAGGTATAGCTGCTCAGCCATACAGAAATATAGTTTAAAAATAATTTAAAAATAGATCTAATTTTTATGGAGCTGGACAAAGAAATTATCCTCATTTTTCCTGCCATTTCTGTTCTATTTGATGACATAATTGATTTAGAATTTTTTGGGGGGGGGGGGGAAGTAGGAGATTGTTAGTGAAATTTTCATGGGTGGAATATGGCGTTCTTATAGTTATTTTGTAATAAGATGCCAAGGGATGTTTGTGAATGCCTTCTCCATTCTGCCTGGCTTCCAACTCTTCAATCTGATCTCACATTGTGAGACAATTCCTTCCACTGGGGGTTCCCAGGAGTAGAGTTGCTATATCTGTGTGTCCTTCTAAGGTATAATGACAGATGTCCAGACCTTTATTCATGTATTCCATTAAAGTTTCAGCCATGTCCATGGCAGAGTTCAGCTGGTCCGTTCTTAATAATTAAATGCAGATTAGGCTGCAATATTTTGCAGCACAGCATGTTCAGAAAAGCAAAGCTACTAGTGCAAAGAACTTCCTGTGGATATAGCAGCATGACTAAACCAAAAGGAAATATGTTGGGGACAAGATCAGTAGCTATAAATTGCCTTTCAAGAGCTGGAGATGTTTCTCTGAGAAGAACAAAATACTTTCAAGTGTTTCTATGGCAATCCTGTAGGAGGCTGAGCTGTATCAAGCCTTTTATCACGTAACAAGATGGAAATTCCCCAAGATTAAATTTTCTCATTCTCCAATGTTCAACAGAAATGTAAGAAATCAAAAGAATTCACAAGGGACCCCTGTCATATAGGAGTCCTTATTATCAGCATATAACTCCCATGAGTAATGAAGAATAAAAAGACTGATACAGCACTTAAATCTGCCATCCAAGTACCCCAAAGATAACTTTGTATGGCAAAGAAGCTTCTGGATTTCTACCTCATCCCCAGGATGCTTTAGAATTTCTTTTAGATTTCTTCTGCTTCTGCTTCTGCTTCTGCTTCTGCTTCTGCTTCTGCTTCTGCTTCTTCCCCTTCCCCTTCCCCTTCCCCTTCCCCTTCCCCTTCCTCTCAATTCTTGTCTAATCTTTCTGGCTGCCCCTGCTGTTTAATCTGTAAAAGCATCATGGGAGAGGTCCACTCATTATGGACTTAAGAGCCTCAATGTTCTCTTCTGACACTATGACCTTGGTAGATAAAAGATAATGTGCATGATGTTGAAGAGGCGTTTCAAACAAGAGACTATGCACTATATTAAAGCTGTACACATCCTTTGGAAGAGGTGCTTCAGAATGTGTACAGCCTACAAATGAATTAACAGTCTTAATTGTAGTCACTGACCACAGTGTTTTACAATTAAAATTATAAATCCCAAATAAAAAACACAGAAAGAGCTTCTACACAGTGACAGTAAATAAAATACAAAGTATCTGCTAATAGTGAGACAATAAGAATAGACACAGGTAAACAGGGATGAAAATACACATCCAGTTCAATAAGGTATTATGCTATTTTATATTAAATCACTACTAATTATGCATTGTAAGCATAATTTTAAGATCCTAAAAAATGTATTTCTGAACTAAATTTTTTTGTAAAAAAAAAAAAATTAGCTTTGTATGTTCTCCTGTACATTCTGAAGCACCTCTTTCAAAGGATTAGCATAGCTCTACATGATATCATTTCTTAGTACAGTATTCATACATTAGAACAGGCATGCACACAAACTAGAAGCAAGATTCGCTTTCCCCGAGTTACATGTCTTCCAGACACGTTGACTTCAGCTGCCAGAATGCTGACCAGGGAATTTGGGGAGTTGAAGTCCACATATCTGGTTGTAGAAGGCTGGTAAGATGTTTCCAGCTTTAATCAGATATCTAAGTTCTAGAGATGCTCAAGAAATGGAGTTAAATTCAGACAAAGCAACCACATAGGTAGTATAACATAGGGACTGTGCTCTGCTAGGGAACAGGGGCAACAAATAGAGAATGCCTGTATTAAATAGTGACAGTTGGAGAGTATATTTTTGTAGAAATTAATTATTGCCTCACAACATTTTTGATTTAAAGTAACTTATTCTAAATTCATAAGCATGTTTCAGAGCAGAACTCATGGCATCTATTTTCTGAGACAGCTATATTTAGTTTGCATCTGCCAGAGTTCACCATCTTGCTTTAAAAAAAAGAACAGATTAATGCAGATGCTCTCTTTTTTCATAGCTGGGAGGAATCAAGAAGTGTGTGTGTGTGTGTGTGTGTGTGTGTGTATCTATTTCTGGGCCAACATTTGAGCAAGGAATTGTGATCAAAACAGCCTATAGGAAATAGATGGACAGACAGATATTTAATATCCACCTTCCACAAAGAATGATATTTAACGCAATTAGATTAGTGTTCCAGCAGTTTAACAACCCACATACTCTAATCCCTGGGAACTGTATTTCCTTGAAGATGGAAGATGGGGTTTTAGTCTTTTCACAGAATTAACATTTCAACCTTTCTGGGGCTTAACAAAACCTGACAAACAGGTCTAATATGCTTTATTATTGACATTCCCTTATTTTTCTATTTTCCATACACCTGAGTTATAGCTGATATATGTGAAAAGGTACTGAAAGGTTGTACAGTCCCATATTCACTTCCCTCCCAGTTAGGAAAGAAGTGCTCTTTAGGTATTTGAAACTGCAGAAATATGTATCATTACAATTGTCAATATCTGTGCTATGTCAGCTGCTTTGAAACAAGCACGTCATTCTAACAAGCTGTCCCTGTTATGGCTGCAGACCAAATGGGCCGTTCAGCCAAAGAGCCAGCTGAGTGGCTGCCAACAAGTAGAGCAGCCAACAAGGAACTCCCAGTGACCACTGTCCTGGCAATTATCACCAGGGCAGCTCCCCAATAGTCACAGGTAGGATGACTTCCTTCCAAACTAATGGAAGGTCCAAAGTCAAAGAGCCCTAAAGAGGTTAGAGTTTCATAAGAAAAAGACAGAAATAAAGGTAGATATTGGCACTGAATCCTGCAGTATAGAAACTGCTGCCATATATCACCCCAAGGACTACAGAAGACATAGCAACTTTATCAGCCATCTTCACTGGTTTATATTAAACTTAGTGATTGGCGGGGGGGGGGGCAGAATCCCATTGTATGGGGAAGCAAAACTTTAGCACTAAATGAAAAACTGAGTCAATACCAAATCAAGGTTTACAAAAATTTCAAGAACTGTTAATCAGTACAGCTTTGGAATAGTTTTTACAGGTGTTGTTCAATGCCCCTTTTGTTAGAATCATTTCAAAAAGGGGAAGAAAAAATCCTGCCATTCTGGTTTATTCCACATTTGGTCATAGCTGCTGTTGAGATTTCATTTGCGTTTAGATGATTTGTTGAGTGCTTTATTTGCAACAAGAACTGATATTGAAAAGTATTTCTTTATATATATCTCTACATTATACTCCACCAAATCAACAGATTCAATATTGTTTGCAATAATCTCAACAACAATAAAACAGTTATTATAATGAATGAATACAAAATAACAGTACCATAAAAAAAATTAACGACAAGCCAGAAAGCCAGCAATAACAGTAGATTTCAAAAGCCTTTGCCACCTTCCTAAAGACTAAGAGTGAGGGGCCATCCTGTCCTTGGGTGGCAAACTACTCCATAAGTTCAGGATGGTCCATTCCATCCTTGTAGGTAGTCCAAAAGAATATCATGTTCAATAGTATTGATAGTTGCTGAAAGTTCTAATAAGACCAGGAGAGCTACATTCCTTCATTCAGATCCCAAAAAAAGTCATACACCAAAGCAACCAATTACATTTCTATCCTGCACCAGATCTGAAACTAGACTGAAAGGATAGAGAATCATATTCCAGGCTTCTCTGTAGTTGATGTTTCTGAACCTTCTCCAAAGTCTTCCCCAAATAGGGAAGATTGGAGAATAGGCAGAAGTTACTCAATATAGGTGGATCAAGGGATGGATTCCTCACTGCCATCTTTCCTCAGAGATGTATTTACCAGTTCTTGGCTCCAGCTATTCACATCCCACTTGGCTGCCTAAAGGAGTCAGTATGGGTCCAGACTTTAGATTTCATGTTACAAATAATCCTGTCTATATCCTAAGAATCCCCAAATTCAAACATGTCTCAAATGACTTTGCAAGGCATTGACCCAGTCACCTCCTTTGGATCTGCCCACCTGAAGTCCACATCAGAGCAAATGTGAGTGACTTTGTTTGCAAAAAGAGTACTAAACATGTTGCAGCAGCCTAATGGGAGTCCCCCCCCCCCAAGAAACAGGGAGTGGATTATTCTGAAGGGTGCTATAGGATGACGTTCCATTGATGCAAAAAGAGTGGAGAAGTATTACCTCTTCATTACCATTATCACCAAACCTTGGTTCATATCTGTATCTTGTCAAACTCACTCCACATCTTCTGCCACTAAAAGTCTAGGTGTCACTTCTGTCATTTCATCTCTTGGAACCACTCAGTAAACTAAGGAGCTGCCCAGGACTAACAAATAGAGAGAGGCTGCCTAACAGCAATCATACCCAATCCCTTCAGTGTCTCTGCATTCCAGAGCTTGGCAAAGCACATGGTGGAGCTAACTATCATATTGCTAGTGAAAACCCCATAGGTCTCCAGGTGTGGACAATTGTAATTGGTCCCTTATCCTCACAAAGATTGATGGTGGTGGCAAGTATAAATGTGACCAACAAATACCATGACCATGACAAAGGACTCAGAGCAACATTCTCCACTTTTAAATCACAAGCCAACCTACTTTAAGGTAAAGAGTAAAGTAGATATAGTGTGTGCCCTCCTGAATGAATCAGACCCAGTGTAAACTGGGGTAAACCCAGTTTATCTTGGATGCCATGAATTCATGAGTCACTCCAGAAACCTCACCCAGGAGGGCACATAAATTGAAATCCCCCAGCACCAGCAGCTGAGGAGAATTCAAAACCAACCCCAAAGTGAGATCTAGAAGTTCAAGAAGGGATGTTGTGACCCATACATAAGCAGAATTCCCAGTTTTTCCCTGTAACTCAACTTCAGATGTAGGCACCTTCATGCAGTCATTTGTGGAACAGAACATCTGACAACAGCTAAGTTATTAAGCAGGATCATTGCTACCCAGCCTCCCTGGCCTTTGAGTTGCAGATGCTGAAAGACCAAAATCAGAGGGGACAGAGGTGGAGATCTTGGAGAGGGATTTTCTCCATCCTCACTGACATATTTTGTTATGCATGCTCAATCCACATACTTCTCTGAACTGTGGAGGAGTAAGATCTTACTACATATGGACCTGGCATTCAGTAATAGTAGCCTGAAACTAAGACACCCAGCAATATGGAATCAGATGGTATAATTAAGTTAGAAGAGGGAACTGATGCCAAATTGCCCATCTTTCTTCTTCTGTGTGAGCTGTATTAAAATGTTGTTTAAAAAATAGCATAAGTATTATGTCAATAAATAAATAAATGCTGCAATCTTTCTTCAAGCAGCATCGATTTCCATTCATGAATGATTTCTCCAAATGAAAAAGACATAACTATAACATACTGTAAACTGGTGCACTATGTATGCCCCATGAGCAGAATAAAAGGAAATTTTTAGGCCACTGTATGGGTGGTGGGCTTTATTTGGGCTGATAGGTTACAAATTGTGCAGTCCTGGCTCACCTGTGGGTATCAGAGAAATTGCAAAGAGCATCAGCATAAACAGATATACTATTTTTTGGTGTCAATGTAATGCTGTGTCCAAGCTTTTATTCACTTCATTGGAAACTTTCATGATTTAGAGGAAGCAGTGGAGTTGTTATGGTATTTGTAACTATAAATTCAGATTTAAGAAACATTGCCTTATGTTATCAATTGAAATGTGCATAATATCAAATAATTCAATCTCCAAATGATCTAGGTATCACACATGTATATTAAGGCTATTTAAACAGAAGTTAATTGAGTTGTCAGTAGTGAGTCACCAGAAATCATTCTTGTTTTGCCAGATAAAAAGTTCAAAGAAAAATTAATAGTTTCTCAAAGTAAACAAGCATTTCTTTATATGATATTAACATGGAATTGCAAATAGTTTTGCCAAGATTGAAGTGGAAAAGTTGGGGAAAGGAGAGCAAGTTTTAATTAGCTTTCCCCAGTGTGGTTTCTCAGTTTGGGAGGTAAGTTAGAAGTAAGTGGCAAAGAATGAGCCGACCATGAATATGGCAATTTCTCAACAATGGGGAGAAAAACAACAGTGGAAGTCCCATAACTGTTTTATCTTGAGTCCTCTAGCCATTTCCTTCTTTTGGAAGATAGGATGGTGGGGGAAGGGATGTTATCAAATTAACCGTATTAAGGTAAAGTTGCATTGCCAATTCTTTCAACTTCTGTACCTGAAAAGAGAGGGCATAATATTTCGTCCTCCCTTCTTTCATGAAATAAAATTTATTGGGTGAACCTGCCCACAACCAGATATCTCTTGGGAAAACTGGTGCTATTCTGAAGTACTCAGGGAGAAGCAAAGATGAGGCAGGCCAAGCAGAGATGAAATCAAGTGAGGTCATATGGAAAGAAAACTAATCAAACATAAGCAAAGATCACCACCCGGCACACAATCAAGCAGTCAACAGATGCTAATCAATGAACTACCAGAAGAGCAAAACAGAACCTCCACCCCCACCAGCACTGGCAAAGCAGGCCACAGCAGATAAATAGAGAGCAAACCTCATCCCATTTTAGCACTGAAGATGTTACCTAGCCGGGTAATGAAACATTTGCAAGAAAAGAACCAAGCTCAGAGAACCCCAAGGACTCCACAGTTCAACCCTGAGCTACACATATTCGCCTCCATTGATAAGCAAAGATGCTAACTTTGGTTTTAAAGTAGTGGGGTTTCTACTGAGGGTACCTCCCTCCTTTACCCCAGCTTTGTGACTCCTCCACTCTCCTTTTGGTTGCCATATTTCAGCAATGAGCCCTTGGAGCAGAAGGTAATTATTTAATTTCACAGTTTGTTTTTCTTGTTGTGGCAAACATCTCAACACAGGCTTGGGGGCAAGCAAAACAAAAACTTCACCTTTTTGCTCATACTTTGTTCCTAGCTCTTTATTGCCCTGACTGTATTTGTTTCAGCTCAATACTTCCATTAATTTAAAACGTAACAGAAGATTTGTGCAAACTTGGAAGTACAAAAAGGAAGTTGCCAGATTTACCAGATGGAATGAACAGCCTGGTAAGGCATTTGGATAATGGTAGGCGCCCACAACCAGCACCCTAAACAGCTGTTTGCCAGCCTCTGGTTTCTAATCTTCTTCTCAGCGCCTGCCTAAGCTCAGCGTTCTCAACTTGCAAATGGCCAAACTCCATCTGGATGGTTAGCAATTGTCACAGGCTGTGCCACATTCTATTAAAAAAGCAATTTGCACTGTACATACAAGTTACACTCTCAGAGTTGCTGATGGACTCGGTTGATGTTACCTGCCAGGATTCTGCAGAAAAACTAGGTCAATGGTTGTTGGACAGCTGGGAATGTTTGTTTAATTCTGTTAAGTAAAAGTTCAATTTTCATGGAATACTTGATTTTGCTGTAATTGTTATTATTAGATTTTTATCCCATCCATCCATCCATCCATCCATCCAGCTATCTAGCTATCTCATACTACTCTTGCCTCCAATTTTCCATACAACAACCCTGTGAGGGTTGGGCTGAGAGAGTAACTGGCCCAGTGTCACCCAGCTGGCTTTCATGGCTTGAACCCACAGCCTCCTGGTTTCTAAGCCAGCACCTTCACCACTCCACCAAACTGGTTCTTAATACAATTGTAGAGCAGATGTGGAATGTCTTGGCTATAGCCACTGACTTTTTAAGAAGTTTTACAGAAAATTGTGGGCCACTTTACGATGCTAGGAATTTCATTCAACTTTCTGAGCTTGATAAGAAAAGGTGTTCCCAAACCATCTTTTATCTTTTTATTCTCCCTCCTCCTCCTCAGGGCCACAGGAAAACTAGACTGTTTAAGCTTTTGTATTAACACTGCTGAAATCAATCCTCCAGTCTTCTACCGTGCAAAAAAGTCCTCTTTTTTTCCTAGTTCACTTCTGGCACACTTTAGAAATTCTTTTAAACTCTATTATTATTGTGCCTTATTTATTATTATTAGAAGGCAAAGGCTATTGTTTTCCTATCCATCTCTAGCTCATTATGCAGCCTCCACAGCTGCTGACACTTTCTAATTTGAAAAAGGAGTTCTCATCTCTGAATGTCTCTGAAGTCAAGAAGGATGCAAATTGTTGGAGAGATAAGTGAATCCCATAAGATAAGGTACAAATGCATGTACAAAAGTTACCTTGTAATTTATACAATAACTTATTTTTGGGGGGAAAAGTAATTTTTTTTCCATTAAATTGAATGGGAATGAATGAAGAATGCAGAATAAATTTTCAGCTGATTGCTACTTTCTAAGCTAAATAGACAGGAAATATCAGACTGACAGACCTAAATGTTATATAATGTTACATAATACATTTTCATGATCACAGTGAGTGTTGTAGCCTTGCTTGCACTGAACATAAGGTGGCCTGTCTACTTCACTATTTATTATAGCAGTAGGTATAGTAGGTAACTTTGGTCCCATCAAATGGTTTTAGACTATAATTCCAATGGCTCCTTTCCATTCATCATACAGGCTACATCTGATGTGAACTGTAATACAAAACACTTAGAAGGCATCACGTTGCCTTTCTCGGCCTACAAAAAGTGGTGCTTATTTTGAAGGGTTATCTTAGTATCTTTCCAACATCTACCTGGAGAAGTTAGCAACTGATATCTGGGGGTATCTGAATGGTAATCAGGTGCTTGGCTACCAAGTTAGAATATTCAAAGAACTTGTTCTCTGGATAGTCCTAACTTTAGTAATATTCCAAATTTTATTATGCTTTGTGTATGTTATGACAAGTTAACAATCATCCTGCAGTGTTATTTACTTTGTCGTCTGAGTTTTACAGAAGACTTTTAAAAACTGCTCGTGTAGCAGTTCCATACGGCAGCTTCATGAGGGAACAAACAGATGTAGCTGGTCCCCTAGCTTGGGGAATCCTGATTGTCAGTTTAATTTCTATTCAGTTGCAGTCTGTGAGAGATTTATGCAAATATTTTATAATAAGAGTGAGCAGCTAAAAAGATGGAAGCAGCATACAATTATGGAATTGAGAGGGCTTTCTAGGTCATCCATAGGAGTGTGCAAGGGATTGCCCTTGGCTTTTGAGCAAAATGCCACTGGCCACACTCCCAAACAGAGGCAGATCTGGGACACATCAATGGTGCTAGGAGAAAAATGTAATGCATTTTAATTTACTTTTCAGTTAATTAAGAAAAACTACATGTAGCTATTTAAATGTTGTTACTATAATATTAGGGCTCTGCAGCATTTAGGGTTCAAAAGCAAAATGGTGCATTGGAACAAGCAGTGGTATGCACACTGTTCTTGGCTGCAACTCCTTTACAGAGCCAATGCTTTTTCCTGGCATCACTGAGCTGCCATGCACTCTGGGGAAGGGAGTTTGGTTCAAGGAGTTAAGACGGGTATTATAAACACACCCCAAAGCATCTTTTGATTTCAAATATGAAGTGCTGCACAGCACTAGTTACCATCATCATCATCATCATCGTCATCATCCCCCATCTATCATATCCCCATAGCAGCAACTGTTGAATAGACTTTTAGGGTTTGTGGGCACTATTTTGAGAGGCTTCATATAGCCCTGAGAGCCCAGTTTATATCCTTCCCAATCTAGATTAACCACCTACTTTGGGCTAAAATCTAGAACTAGAATATCAACTGGCAACTTTTCTATTTATTCTTACATCATTATATACCCTTGGCCATTTGGCAAGTAGCTAGAACCAAACCAAATTAGCTAGAACCTTTCCTCATTTCTTTTTTTTAATAGTAATTTTATTAAAAATTATAATTACAATGATGAAAAACCTAATACAAACTAAAAAAAAAGAAAAGGAAAAGGAAAAGTAAAAAGTACAGAAAAAAAGAAAACAGAAAAAATAGAAAAGAAAGAAAAAGTAAGAATACAGTAAAGAAAAAGAAATATATAAAGAAATTACTTCCCCATACATCACAAGAATAAACAATTTTAGTAACTTGTCACCTTCTCTTAAAAAGCAACAGATGATCTCTTCTTCCCATATCCCATCTCTTATCTATAAACAAATTCTTAAAACTTCATCATTTCAGTCTTAATCAGCAAAAGTCCATTAAGGGTTACCAGAGATAAAAACATACCTATTTTAACCTTGATCAAATAAACCAACTTTATATTCTTTCCTTTTATTTTCAACAATCTCGATCATTAGTCCCTTCAAATAATGTCCTAGAACTTGATTTCTTTTAATTTTTTCTTTGTCCCTTCTCACAAAATTCTTCAAAGCTTTAACAAGCCTCTTTTGTAAATCCAATATAGAAAAATTATCCAGGTTTTGGTTTGTTATTTGTATATCCCTTTTAATTATTAAGACATTAGCCAGTTTATTTTGTACATATGTCCAGTGTAGCATCTTTTTCAATATCATTCTTGTAGCCTGTCATTTTTAAATCCACTTTCAGATCAGTCTCAGTCAACAGGTAAAACTTGTTCCTCTTCCATAGCATCTTTTAAACACAGTCCATCTATAGATGCAGACACTCTTAAAATTAACTTCTCTGTCCATTGTTCAAAAATAGCCTTCAATGAAATATTTTGCTCCATTCTGTATTAGTAAGTCAAATTTAAGTGTTCTTCTCCTTTAATTGTAGTTTTAGTTCCTTCTAGTTCCCTCTAGTGTCCAACCTTCAAAGTCCCATCCTATCATTTTTTAAAAAATAATTCAAAACAAAAGCATTTTCCCATGGGAAGGATTCTTTTAATTAATTCTGAAATCTTATTTCACGTCCATCTGGACCCTTAGTCCATTTGTAATTTTCTAAAATCAAAGTTCTAATCACCCTTTTGCTGTTATTCCAAAAGAATTTTTTTTTAATCCTTAAACTTGTTTTTAAAACTTCTTTCACTAAGGATTGAAGGAAACTCACCCAGTGCTGTCAAACTTGTTGATCCAAAGGTTCCTAATAGCTGAAAAACAGTTAACAATATCCAAAAGTGATTAGAAAAGGAAGTAAGTGAACCCAGTGTCATTTTTTAAGGCACCGGCCACAGTTTCAGCAAGATGGCTATTCCCTCATCTCCCAGAGCTCTAAACCCACCAGAGACTGCTGTCTTGTGGTGTCTCTAGAGCACTTGTGGGTGATGTCAGGTCCTCTCCTTGTCTGGAGAAAAATTATGAAGAGTCAGTCTACTTGCTGGTTTTTCATTATTCCGTGTTCGTCACTCTGTTTTCAGTTTGCCATTTCTTCCCCACAAGTCAGATTTCCCTTATTTCTATAGCTACACGGGACAGACAGTTGCAGTCAAGATAGAAGTGAAGTGATCCCATCCTGCTGCTCATAGGATTGTTGTTGTTTTTTTCCTTCTCTTGCAGCTTTGTGCAAAGCAAGCTCTCCAGACAAAGTTGTTTCACTGCAAATGAAGCAGTGCAATTGTCATTTTCAGTACAGTGATATACAGCAATGACCCTCATGAGACATGCAAATGTCACTGTTTGTCCTGGTTAAGCCAGCCCTCCCTGTCTTGATCCCTTCCAGATGTGTAGGATCCCAAGTTTCATAATTCCCAGCCAGTATTGCCCATGCTAGTTAGAATTCTGGAAGTTGCAGTACAAATCATTTGTGGCCAGAAATTTGGAAAGGGCCGTATAAACTTTTAAAAAGTAACGTATTGAAAGTTTCATCCTTTTCAAGTTGTAGTGTACAGTAGTACTGAACAGTATCATCTTTCTTATCCTATGAAGGTGAAAATTAAATTGGTGAAGCAGTGTGTCATTCTGGTAAAAATGCTTTTCACCTCTTTAGATGGGTGTATTCAGTGCTAGGTACTTCCAATGCTTTTAGAAGCGAAGGTTATCATGGACATGAAGAGGGAGCAATTTACAATGGATCTGTTTGCAATACGCTTCACACTTGACCTCACCAAATTGGGATGCTTTAAAATATATTTGTAATTCTGGAAGAATAATGGACACACTTGGCTTTGTGACATGTTGAACTCCATTATCTCCCATTAAAATCAACAAAGACTTTAGCACCTTGGTGGATCAATGCATATAATGTTTGTTTGAGGACTGACCTGTTCCACAGAACAGTTCTGCAATTTGTCGATGGAAGAGACCATTACTGGATTTACACATCAAGCCACACTGTGATTCATCCAGTAAGCCACAATGGTTGGATTCAGTTATCATGCTACACCATGCACCAGACAAACACAGTATGACTTAGAGAGATGTATGAATTCAACCAAAATGAACAGTGTCCAGAAATAGGGGCTGTATAATCCATGATAAGAAAGCTGGTGTCAGTTGAATCAAAGAAGCACAAATTTGTAATAGATAAAATCAAGAAATAGAATATTAGATGGGAACAAAGGGGTAGAGATTGTGAATTGTGGATTGAGGCAGAATTTGCTGCAAAACATGAAATAAATATCTCAACATTTCATGCTTTTTTTTTTTTTTGCAGAAAATTGTGTGAAAATCTTTCACTTTATCCTCATCTTTCTTAGTGTGAGAAGACAAATATTAGCTTGATGTGGAGATATTTGATTGATATGCAGAGAGAAGTTCTGTGAGATGGGAATGAAAAACAGATGCATGTCTTGTTTCAGTGATCCTGGAGAATCTAACTGGCAGGTATATCTGGGCAATGAAAATTGCCTGAGATCAAACGAACCAAAATCCTCCCATTTCTCCTTGATGGACAGTATCATTTTTCTTCTTCTTAAGTCTTCTCCTCTTTTGTGCAGGCCTTCTAGATAACTTCTACTAGGTTTAATTGCTACTTTTCTTTTAAACTGTTGTCCCTACAAATGCTGTTACTGAAATATAACTCCCATAGCCGCTCATCAGGGTGGCTGGGTTTATTGGGAGTAGTTATTACTTACTATTTACATGACACAATTCTTCTAAGTGTTGAAGATGGCTTACATGAGAATCTCCCCTCATTTTATCCACATCATTACAACGCTGAAGTAGGTTGGGCTGAGATCTATCATTAGATGGATACAGAGATGGTAGAACCCTCAAAGTGTGTAACAATGGGTCCAAATCAAACTGGAAGGAAGTAGCAACTGGCATTCTGCAGGGTTCTGTTCAGCCTTGTCCTGGTTAGCATATTTATAAATGACTTAGATAATAGATTTAAAATATTATTATCAAATTGGCAGATGACACAAAAATAGGGAAGGATATCAAGTTTTAGGGGGGACAGTTGGGACAAATATAAAGTCCTATGTTAGGTAGGAAAAACCTATTGCATGATAATAGGATGGGGGAACCCTACTGGGTAGCAGTGCATGTGAAAACTGTGTGTCTTGGTGGATCATTAATATGGGCTAACACTATGGTACAGCATCCATTTTAGGGCACTGCACTTTAATAAGGACATTACTAGCACTTGTATGCCCACAAGAAAGCAATCAATCTAATAAGGGGCAGGGAAAGAAAAACTGGACAGGAATGGTTGGAGGTGATGGATATGTTTAGCTTGGAGAAAAGAAGACTGAGGGGAGCCGTGATAGCTGTCCTCAAGTTTCTGAAGAACTGTCACATAGAAGACAGGGCAGAATTGTTTAGAGTTTTTCCAGTACAGGTGGCCAAAAGAATTGGTTTAAATTACAAGGAAGCAGAGTTTTATTGGACATCAGGAAAAATTTCCTAATGGTAAGACTGTTTGACAATGTTACAGACTGTCTCAGGAAGTGGTGAACTCTCCTTTGCTGGAGGTATTTAAACAGAGGCTCTATGACCATCTGTTGGAATGCTATTGTCATGGTTTCCTATACCAAGGGGTTGCCCAAGATGATCTCCAAGTTTCCTCCCAATCCTTGCATTCAACAGAAGAAAGTTACTGGATCAAAGTCACCCAAGTTGTGCAGTTAGTGGGGACTTGAACCTGAGAGTCAGTATGACAAGCCTGGTACCTTAACCACTAGACCTGCGTTCTCAGCCTTGTCAACTTTAAGATGGTTCAATTAAGATGCTGGCTGGGGAGTTCTGGGAGTTGAAGTCCACCCATCTTAAAGTTGTCAAGGTTGTGAAACACTGCACTAAACTATACCATGTCTCCAATAAATCCAGCAACATCTGAGAGGCCACAGATTACCCATTCCTGCAAATGTATTACTTTATTTTCTTATCTCGTCTGTGTTTTTTCTCCTCATTCACTACTTACCATTACATCAAGCTTGCTTCTCTCCTGTCCTTTCTACTTTTTAAGCTTTCCTCCCACAGTGTAATGACTCTACAATGTGTTGAATTTCAAATTCTATTATCCCAAGCCAGTGTTGGCCAGTGAAACATATAGTCCAACAGGAGGTCCGAGAAGGCTATCTTATCTGTTTTCTATTCTGCCACTTTTCCTTCTACTTCATGCAGAACATGTTGGCTTGTCAATGCTTGCATAGAGTTTTGACTATTTGTCTTAATTAGTCTGGTTTAGAGAGTGTGAAACCTAGAAAGTGACAGTAGCTGAGAGTGAAGAAACATCACCCCAAGCTAGAGGAAAAAAATAGAATTCTGGTCTTTCAAATCTCACAGATATATTGTGGCAATGTCAATCAGGCTAACTTTTCTAGGTAATTTGCTCTGTTTTCAAGGGAAAAAAAGTAGACATCAATATTCAAAAGAAAAAAGTAACAATGCATTTATCTAGCTTGCTTTCAGTAAACACAGCTTTTCTATGAACAGAAGCACATTATATTCATGGTACAAAATTTTTGAATGCAGCCAGGCAACGATGGATTCCCTCTCGTAATGCTGTGCTGAGTATGGTAAAGTTAAAGGCTTGCTTGAATCAGGTTTGAATCCTGTTGATTACATGTTGATGTCCATGGAGTGGTTTGCCATTGACTTCTTCCAGGATATAGTTTTTAAACTGCCCAGTCTAGCCGACAGCTTTGTGATTCAAAGTATGTGAAAGTGATTTATAAAAAATAAGCAAATTAAATGTAGCTTATTTAGAATAGCAATGAATAATCCGTTTTCCTCTAAGATTTTACCAAACTGCAATTCACATCATCCAGTAACATTGGCTCTGTTTGGTTGAAAATACTGTGAGTGTAAATATCATCCAGGGTATTAAAGGTACCCCACTCCAAACTTAGGAAAATCAGTACTTAAATAATAGTAAAAGGGTAAAAAGAGAGAAGGAGTCACAGGGGAAAACAAAACAAGTTTCTTGTAGACCCAACCCATTTTGATTCTAGCCAAAATGGCATTTATTTTTTGATTGCAGAGTCTGCAAAGAATACTAAAACACCATGCTAAAAATAGTGGCAAGCTACAAAAGGTCAAGGAAAAAAAGACTTTTACTAACAAATCAAGAATTCTTTCTTAAAGAACATTTGAGTGAAAGATAGAGAAACCAGACTTAGCTGAAAAATAAGCCCACCTGATGTTTCCCACAGAATAGAGAATAAGTAAACTAAATTAACTATTTGGCAAGTATCTGATTCAATGTGTTATATGAACCCAGACAATGGACTAATTTGGTCCACAGGTTAAATGGGCTGTTGGAACAGAGCAGAGAGGAGTCTTTCTCCAAACAGCCAATGAACATTAATTAGAAGAGGTAAGAATTAATATGTTATCCTGGTAATGAGCCAGGCTTCTCTGGATGACCCAGAGAATCTCATCACCGATAGGCTGTTTCTAACTCGTCTGAAAACAGGCAAAGCTGGGTCACTTTAATGATGCCCCTACACTTTCTAACAGAGAGTCTCATGGTGTCTGCCATAAAATTATCCCAGTCATATAATGGTTAAGGGTTTAGGGATATCAAGCAAGAATTGCTAGAAGTGGGTCATGCTGGCAGAGACAGAGAGTTATGGAGCAGGGCAGATAAACGCCTGCATTGCATGTATTCCACAGAAGTTTCCTTTGTCCTTCCATCACCCTGATTCTGGTCTTATTATCAGTACTGGTCATTAATCAGCACCACCCAGCAACCAACTTATTCAGGTGCTTCAGCATGCTGTGTAAGCAAAATGGAAGGTACAATCAAGCCCTGAAAGCAATTACTTGCATCTCATTGCAAAGCCAGTCCTAACCGCCTCTCTCTGAGCACTCACTCTGTGTTAAGAAACAGCCTGTTTCCATCTTCACTAAGGTCTCACTTGAAATAATAGTATGGTTTCTTTTTTTTTCATCCATCTCAGGATTAAATGTATTCTGATGTTCTCTGAGTTTTGAGACACACAGATCTGAAAGGCATTCAAATGCTGACTAAGGTTCTGTGGGTTACATGATAAAACTGGTGGGTGTTAATGTTTTATTTCAAAGATTTCTTTTTGGTTCTGTTTCTGGATATCATCTTGAGCATTTTCTTTGAAATATAATTGAATTCATTTTTAATGATAGCAATAAAGGTGGTGGGATTGCTGTAGTACAAGCCCAAATCTTAGTATTTTAATGCATGCCAATTATTTATTTAAGCCACTGTTGACACCACATTTCAAGCCTTTAAAATTCTTGCAAGGGAGTATGAATAAAATACAGAAGTACAACAGTACAAATCTATGTTCTTAAAATAAACTATATATACTCTGCAGATAATATCAAAATTGCTTCCCCACAATTAGCAATAAAATTCAGACTGGAATTTTTATAAGGATAATTTTTTTTAAATAAAAATACTGGCTAATGATATAACCATGTGAATCTATTTGTAAATTCAATAGGCATTCTCTTCACCTTTGAAGAACAGAGGGCCTGTAACTAAATCTTGTAGCACTACACTAGATACCTCTCTCCAATTATCATTGTCAGACTAACTGATCTATGATTTGATGGATGTTTCTCTGCCCCCATTGTGAAGTTACAGACAATGCTTGCTGTCTTCTAGTCACCTGACACTTCAATTCTCCAGTATTTCTCAAATTTTATATATTAATGTAAGAGTATCGATCAATTATGTTGTAATTATATAATTATAAATTTATTATTTTTTAATATATGAACATTTATATACAGTAGAAGAGAATATGCGTAGCTCAGGGTTGAACTGTGGAGTCCTTGGGGTTCTCTGAGCTTGGTTGTTTTCTTGCAAACCTTTCATTCTGGAACATCTCACCAGCAATCATCACCCAGATAAGCAGAGATTAACACCAAGATTATCACCAAACATACAATCAAGCAGTAAACAATACCTTAATCAAGGAACTACCAGAGGAAAAAATAGAACAAAACAAAACCTACACCCCCACCAACACATGCAGGGCAAGCCACTGTATATAAACAAAGAGCAGACCCCATTCCATTCCAGCACTGAAGATGTTACCTAGCTGGGTAACAAAACATTTGCAAGAAAACAACCAAGCTCAGAGAACCCCAAGGACTCCACATTTATATCCATAATAGTTCACCCAGATTATTAGCTAATTCCTTCATGACTCTAGAAAGCACTAAATCCTGGAGATTTGACCTAATTCAGAGTGTAGTTGTATTCTCTGTCCCTGTTTCTATCCATCTCAAGCTTCAATTTTCTCTTTCATAACATTCTTTACGATTTCCTGGTAGAATATATGCTATTTGTTGTTGGAGAAGACTGAATTAATAAAAGTTAACTGTGCCTTTTTATTTTTTTTTCCAACCCAATGGAACATTAAAAATAGGTTATGTAAAGGAGCTTGGGATTGTCTGTCCATCGGTCAGTCAGGCACCTCTCCAAAAACAGAATTGAATGGGACTGAATTTTGTGTGGTGGGAAAAACTGCCCCCTCCCCCCCCCAAAAATATTGAGTTTGAAAATGGGCCTGATCCTGCTGGGTGGGAGCTGTGGAGAAAAACTTTCTAGGAAAAAAAGTCCTCCAATGAATCCTTATGCGACAAGCAGTAGGGCAACTACTTGGAATGCTGCCAATTTCTCCATTCTAAGCTCCTCCCTCTCTCTTCTCTAGTCACATGATCTAAATGCAGCATATGCAACCTACCTTGTGTTTCCCAGTACACATGCAGTATGTGCACAAATACATAAACTACAACATAAGAGGAGAGCAGGAATACACACATGCAGTATAGCTTCTTCCTTCCTTCCTTCCTTCCTTCCTTCCTTCCTTCCTTCCTTCCTTCCTTCCTTCCTTCCTTCCTTCCTTCCTTCCTTCTTTCTTTCTTTCTTTCTTTCTTTCTTTCTTTCTCTATTATTAAACTTGTATGCCTCCCATCTCCCCCAACAGGCGACTCTGGGCGGCTCACACTAACAAAAAAGAAAAAAACACGCCAATCCCTCCAACAGTGGCTAAAATCCATAAATAATTAAAATACAAACATACATTAAAATGGCCTAAACCCCCCCCCTGTATATTTTAGCACTGACACCTTCAAGATGCTGGGGGGGGGGAGCCAGAACCCATCACCCCACCAGCCATCTCCACAGATGTGAGCCCCCATCCGGCCCCCAGGCCTTTTGGCAAAGCCAGGATTTAACCCCTTTTCTGAAGGCCATGAGGGAGGGGGCACACCGGACCTCGGGAGGCAAGATGTTCCATAGGGCAGGAGCCATAGCAGAAAAGGCCCTCTGCCTACACCCCACCAATCGAAATTCCTTGACCGGTGGGGTCTGCAACCTGCCCCTTCTGCTGGACCGAGTGGGGCGGGCTGAGATAACCAGGGCAAGATGGTTCCTCAAATAACCTGGTCCTGTGCCATGAAGGGCTTTAAAGGTGATAACCAACACCTTGAATTGGACCCGGAAACAAACTGGCAACCAATGCAGCTCACGCAACAGTCTTCTTTACCTAGAAGAAAACACAGGTACCTCCCATGGTCACTGCTAATAAAGTGCCTGGAAAGAATTCCAGAAGCCATGCTTCCTCTACCTTTCATTATCTGTATTTGGTCATCTTCACTGAGCAATGAGTATACCAAGTCTTTTCCTTTTATCTTGAACATACTATATCTAAAGAAACCCTGTCTCTTATATCATTCACCAACCTCAGCTCATTCTGAGTTTCTGCTTTCCTGATACCAGCTCTACAGTTCCTTTGTGACCTGGCCATCTATCCATTATAAGTTCTTTGTATTTTCAGATCTTCACAGAACTTTTTGGGTAGCCATACTGCTTTCTTCCTTTTTTTTCCCCATTGAATTATTTGCAATTGTACTCTAGTTTCTATTTCTTTAGGAATTCTCATCCATCCAGAGCTTTTCCTTTTCCTTTCCTTTCACCTGTCTTCTTATCACTGTAAGCTTTGGGTTCAACTCTTTATCCAGGATACTGTATAACTGATATATTGAAAAACCACTTTCAGTGTTTTATTTTGTGCCCAATAAACAGTGCTCATTTCCCTATGTAGTAGCTTTAAATCAGTGATGTACCCACTTTAAACCGCATATCATGATAAAAATGAGTGAGGAATAACATTAATAGATTAAATATTAATATTATTCAATTAATTTAATGATTTAATTGTTACACCTTTACATACATAATTTTGATCACTCCCTTCCCAAATCTAATGTGATTCCAAATGGAAAATAAATTAAGAAGTATACGAACAAAAACCAAAAATTAAACCATTTCCTGATATAAGTATTCTCCCATTACAATATTCCCATCTACCGATAGATATATAGAAAAGGCAGCAAAGAGTCACAGAAAGGTGGAGGAGGGGTTAGTGGTTGGTAGTGGTCACCAACAGAATCTGGATTATTCCAGATCCCATCTGGATGGGGGTGGAAAAGGAGATGCATGTCATGCTTTCTCTTCTATCACAAACAATTATCTTTTCATCTGCTTGTTGGGCTTCACCTTTCTAATCCAGCTGCCGCTGCTTTATAAATGACTGTACATAAACTGCACAGGCTTTTTTTCATTCATTGCCAGAGAAAGATAGGGAGATTGGAGCTGAACACACAAATATGTGATGATTAAAAGCAAATGAAAGCAAACTCAGGAAGTTCCTTGCATAAAGGCTAGCTTGAAAAGCAACTCATTTGGCACCTCTTCTTGAATATTCTATAAAATCTCTTCCTCCTCAAATGTTGTTTTTAGGAACTGTTGTCAAATAATGCAGTATTCCCTATGAACCCATCAACATACCTTATCATCCACCATGGGCCATAACACTTTTCTCTGGTTGAAAGTCACACAAGGTTAAAGGCTCATTTTACAGTATATACTTGCACATTTATGCAGGCATAAATCCCACTGAATTAATAGCATAGGGTTATGCTGTCAATGGTTCTCAGATTATGCTATCAGTGATTTTCAGATGTTTTAAACTATCAGTTTAACTATCAGTTAAACTATCAGTTTAAACCAATTAATTATCAGGTTAACAAAAGAAGCGTAAAACTAAAAAAAGAGAGAGAATTCCGATACCCGGGCAGATGATGTAAATTAGGCATTATTCAGATTTTACTAGAAGAAGCAGGGAGTTTTGCAGGCTATTATTCAGTGGTAGAGCTCAAGTTTGTTTATAGAAGGACCCATGTTCAACCCTCATGCAGAGCTGGGAAAGAACCCGGGAGAGTACACCAGGCTAGGTTCACTAAGTTCTTGTGCTAAAGAATCATGTCATTTGTTCAGTTTTGGGTTTAGCATAACAGGTGAACCCAGCCATTGTGGTTCATAAATCATAGTTTATGGCTTGGTGCTATGTATTCACCAGGCCATTGTCTCTAGTTCAACACTTTGTAGTTAAACCCAACCCTGACAATGCAGTGTGGGAACTCAGTCCAGGGTAGATGTAAGTTAGCTAGATAGAGAAATGATCTGACTTGATGTAAGGGAGCTTCCTATTTTACTATTACACATTGTTTTCTTTGCTCAGAAGAAATCTAGTCTAACCTACACCTCATTTTTTGTACTTCAGATGTAAGGCATCGTTTTTACAAATGCTGGTAAAGTTTCCTAGAATAGTTATGTGTACAAACCAATACCGCGTTGCATACTTTTAACTGTTTTCAGTCAGAAAACTTGTAAAATATCTTTTAGAACCAGCTTTTCAGTGCTAACCATGAACTAGTTAAAATGTTAATGTGTTCCTTTGTTTTTCTCTACATCTTCTGCTGGTAGCCCTAAGTTCTTATTTTGTTTCAAGACATACCACTTCAGAAACTCACATTAGCAACATGATGCATTATATCGAAAGGAGATATTTTTCCTTGGCATCATAAACTAAACAAAAAGTTGACTTGGTCAGTTCCAGGTCTTAATTAACAGATGACTAAGAATAGACTCCATCCTCATCTCATCAATCCTGGTCAACATGGTTTCATAGTGCATCTGAACTGCTGAAACCAACTTGCAAGCAATTTTCACCTTGAACTATTCGATTCCAAAAAACTAAGAAACCAGAATGCTGAAAGACTAAACTATAATTGGCTAAGTATGAGGAATAGAGTTTTGTGAAGGAATGCAATTGGATATTAATGTTTAGGGGCTCATAACAAATTCACCTAATCCGAGTGCTGTTGCTGGAGATGAAGAGATATTTTTGTGTGTAAGCTGTGGACTGAAATCACTATAGGATAGATTTTGACATTTACTTTTTTTATATAATAATTCTATTAAAGATTATAATTACAGTAGTAAAAAAACTAATACAAACTAAAGGAAAAATAGAAAAATAGAAAGAATAGAAGGTGCAGAAAAAAGGGAAAATATAGAAATAGAAAAGAAATAAAAGTTAGAATATAGTAAAGAAAAAGGAAAAAATATATAAAGAAGTGGCTTCTCACCTTTTTCACAGCAAGTATAAACAATTTTAGTAACTTATCACCTCCTCTTAAAATACCACAAATGATCTCTTCTTTTCATATCCCATCTCTTATCTATAAACAAATCCATAAAGCATCATCATGGTGTGAGCAAAAGTCCATTAAGTGTTAGCAGAAATAACATATCTATTTTAACCTTGATCAAATAAAGCAGCTTTATATTCCTTCCTTTTACTTCTAACAATCTTAATCTTTAGTCCATTCAACTAATGTTGTTGAACTGTATTTCTTTTCATTTTTTCTTTGTCCCTGCTTACGAGATTCTTCAAAAGTTTAACAAGCCTCTTTTGTAAATTCAATATAAGGGAATATCCAGGTCACTCTGTTGGCTTATTGTTTGTATATCCCTTTTAATTATTGAGACATCAGCTGGTTTCTTTTGTATGTCCAGTGTAACATATTTTTCCATGTCATTCTTTAGCCTGTAATTTGTAAATCCATTTTCAGATCAGTCTCAATCTCGTCAGGTAAAACTTGTTCCTCTTCCATAACATCTTTTAGACACAGTCTTTCCATAGAGGCAGATGTCTTCATTGACACTATTAATAACTTCTGGGTCCATTGTTCAAAAATATCTTTCAATATGTCCAAATCTAGAATATTTTGCTTCATTCTGTAATTGTAAATCTAGTGTATGTGTTCTTCTCCTTTAATTGTAATCATTAGTTCCCTCTAGTGTCCAATTTTTTAAATCTTATGTTGTTTTTTTTTAAAAAAAACCAAAACAAAAGCATTTTCCCACAGGAAGGATTCTTTATAATTAATTCCAAAATCTTATTTCAAATTTATCCAGATCCTTAGTTCATTTGTAACTTTCTAAAATCAAAGTTTTAATCATCATTTTGTTGTTTATTCCAAAAAAAAAAATAAATTAAGTTCTTAAACTTGTAGTTAGAATTTCTTTTGCTAAGGATTGAAGGAAACTCACCCAGTGCTGTCAAACTTGACAATCCAAAGGTTTCTAATAGCTGAATAGCAGTTAACAAGCAATTTCCAAAAGTGATTAGAAAAGGAAGTATGTGAACTTAGTGTCCTTTCAAAGGTGCTGACTGCACCTTGAGCAAGATGGCTATTCCTTCATCTCCCAGAGCTCTAAACCTGCTGGAGACTGCTATCTTGCAGTCTCCTTGTGAGGAACAGCTCTCTGGAGCACTTGTGAGTGATCTCAAGTCCTCTCCTTGTCCAGACAGGTTTTGAAGAGCCAGTCTACTCACCGGCTCTTCATTTTGCTATGGTTGTCAGCTTTGCTTTTTGCAGAGTTGCCTTCAGTCCACCATGTCTTCCTCCGGAAGTGGATAGATTTTGACATTTGTATAGGACAGACTCCTATGCAGTTAACTGCTACTGCAGTTAGATGTAAAAGAACTATTTACGCTAATTCCAATTCCTGCTATCACAATGACTGGATAAACAGCATGCAACATGGAATACCATGTGTTGTATCTCAATCTGCTACTCTTCTCTGCATAGTTCCTTTTTCTGAGGAGCTGTAGTTCCTTCTGAATTCTAGCCTAGTGAAACAAGAAGAAGCAGACACGGAAAGTTTAGCACATCTCTCTTTCTTGCCATAACTTGTCCAACTCTGTTAGGCAACAGAGTGAAAATATTCTACTGTAGTCAATTTGCTCTATTTTCTAACTAGTCTGCTGCTCAAGTAATATAGAGGGCACTTTCAGATCATCAGTGTTAAAGTCAGATTGAATTGCCTGATGGGTATTTTCTGAGGGTGGAATAGATGGTAATAATCATGTGGTTATTCTGAAAATGTGTCATTTGCCCAGTGTGGCACTTAAAAACTGCCCCAATATCTGTCCAATCTATTTTGGCTGGCCAAAATGTTAACACAGATAGACTATAATTTCAAAGATGGTCATGTGAATTTACTGTGAAATTGTGAAACCTATTCAAAAATATAACCAGAAGAAGTATGAACTACAAAGAAATATAGTTGTATTTCTGTTGTTTGTGACATTTTTATCTCCTTGGCTCAAGGCAGATTAATTCCAGCATGTTGTTTTCATTTTAGTTTTCTTTAGAGGTAGTTTGCTGTTTCTAATCTTATTACTATATAAACTGGCCTTTAAATGCAAGGAAAAATATCTCTTCATCCATATCATGAACTGAGGGGTCTGATGCTTCTGTTAGCACACACTCCCACCCCCATTATCATATCCTGACTCTCCATGCTGTTGATAGCCTTTCCAGTTTTACTACTCTTATCATTCAGAACTGGATATATATTGCTTTCCATCCTTAAGTTTCTTCCAATCTAAATATGACATCATGACTCATGTAGAAAAGGGGTTAGATACTTTGGCATGGCTGATATCAGTTTGACTCCCCTTATCCGCCTCCCTCCCCAATACTGCTGTTGAGGTGACAAGTACAGTATTTGTCCTTGAAGTTGCTTGGAGTCTAATTGATTAATGGCACATAAGTAGCTAACAAGGAAATTTTACCACCTGCCCAGTAAAAAAAAAGAGAGAATGATAGGCTTAGATGCCCAATAAATGTCCTGGAATATCAAGGAACAACCTCACCAGTTTTCCTTCTGGAAATGAATATTTCATATGGGACTGCATGTCCCACTTCCATTCCATTACAACCATTATGTAACAGTGCTAATGATAGGCCCCCAGATGACATCCCTCATGCACTAAACAATGATTTTGGAAGCGCCATAGTTCCCAGGCCTTCAACATCTGCAAGAAACGTGGGAAAATACTTCTCTGAAAACTTGAATAACAATTACCAGCATTAAAAATAGTAGTACACAGAAGAACAATCCAACTTGTTGTAAGTCATTTTATGCCCTTATGTCACTAGTCTCTAGCAGTGACTCTGACTACAGCTCCTTTCCATAAATCACAATATTTATTTCAATTACTGGCAACCCTAAATATAAGCATAAATGCATATGAAATAAATCCATGTATTATTTTCCTGACTACAGTTGCTTCTCTTCCTCATCTTTTCTACCACTCCCTGTTTCATTAAATTTTAAATTATCATCACTATGTGGCAGGGATCCATTAAGCTGTGACACATATTGATGATATTATATAAATCATTTTTAAAAAATATGTCTGTGTCTCAGTTTTTTAATTTATGTTTTTCTTTCTCTCCCTAGACTGAAGAGATTTTCAGCCTGCTCCTCTGTGCCCATCATTGACAAATTGTTTCCTCGTGCTCCTTTCACACAACACAATTTCCACGTGGGAAGCAACTGAGTGATCAGAAGCACACCTTAAAAGCAGGGTCTTTCTTGAAGGGAAACTGAACCTCTGGATGATTGATTTTATGGTGAGCCATGGATTCTTTTTAATAATGTACAAGATTTTTGATTTTTTTCTTAAAATCATATCAACAAGGTTGAGACCTCCATTATGGTCTGAAAGTCTTGACACTTGCACATTTAGGTGGTTCTGCTGTGCATTTATAAGCTTCAAGTAGAGCTAAGCTACGGGAGAATTTCAGTCTTTAATGTATCCCAGAAATATATAGAAGAAATTAGTTATATACAGTTTGATTGTTCTATCATCTCTGAAGTTCAATTTCAGATGTTGGGTTGGTTGCTTGAAAGCCTTTGATTCTATGGTGATTTATTTCTACTTAGTACATGAGGAGCAAGATTTTATGTATAGTATCAGAAATGCTTATCTTTTACATCTTCAGACTCAGATGCTGTTATGCCCATAGAAATTTCTGAAATGAATGGAAAGGGCTATGCACACTTCAAAAATCATTTGGAAGGAGAGTTTCAGACTGTGAGCATGGTAATGAATTGCATGGCTCTTAAAGGAACCGCATCAGTTTTCAGGCTCACATGAAACCCGGAAAAACACATATTTCAATGAATAACAGAGGTGCTATGCTCATGTGAGGTCCAAAGCGTTTCTTCAGAATAGTTTTCTTTTTCTTTTAGTTCATTTTTATTAATCATTTTCAAAGTGAGCGCAGCTAATGAAAGGGGATGAATGCAAAATGTCTTTTAAATACACCATATGCATTTTAATTATTTATATAGTGGACATATGGATGGGTTTGCTGACGCAGTAATACATGGATGGCCCATTTAATGTCAAGGAGAAATGCTATTCTACAGTTTGGGGTTTTCTTCAGTGTTTCCTCTGTTACAGTAATTGACAGACTGAGTTTGAACTGTACTTCTTAGTGAATGATAGTTGTGGATTAGATGTTGATTTATCAGATGCTGATTTATCAGGACCTCTGCAATATGTATGGAACAATCAATACATACTGTAATGAGGGCCCATTCCTATCTTTAGCAGAGGGATGACTTTCATTTGTTGTTAATACTATTTCTCTGTTAGAAGCAAGACAGTTCTGAATTGCCATTGTTATGCAGAGGCTTGAGGTTTTTGCATGATACAAACCTCTGGGGTTATTCACTGTTGCATGCAGAAACAATGCAAAGCTAAATGTCTGTGCAAAATAGTCAGTGAACATAGGGAAAGTGCTACCTTCTGCCACAGTTTAACTCACCATGTGTGCTACAGTATCTCTGGCTTGGCAGTGATAATAAAGCTGGAGGGCTATGAATGAGAAAGCTATGCTGTATTCTTGACTTCTTGTGGAACCAGAGAAATTGTAAGCTCAGGGTGCAAACTAACTGATGGCACGAATCTCACATAGTCTCTGAACACTGCTAATTGCTCTTCTCTCCTAGGACTTATTGAAAAGTGGTGGGGAGCAGAGGCATTCACAATGGGGGCCAAGGCAGCCAAAATGGTGGATGCAACAGCAGTCTTAAGCCCCATCCCTTTCTATGTGCATTCTATGGACTTTGAATGACTGTTATGCCCACCATTTTGCCCCCCCTTGGCCCCCACCATTGCAGATGCACCTGATGGGGAGGGGCATTAAATGGAGGTACATCAACCAGCAGCCCCATTTTATTGAGGTTATAGTAATATTAACTCCAGACTTGGAATTTTGCTATAACTAATTGCCAGATTTGCATATAATTACAAGGGATTTGATTTGCACTTCCAGACCAGGATTTGATTAATATCCAAATCAGAATACAATTATCCTTTTGTTTTTACACTTCTCAGAATGTTGCTATACGTCCTTGATTCAAATTTAGGTTACGTGCAGGACATTTGCAGGGGTCAAAAAAAGTCAGGATGATGGCGTGGCTACACAATCTAAGCCCTGCCTCTTATTTATGGGTGTCACATGAACCTAAAATATCTCCTTTAGCATAACATGCCTACAAAGCTGAACAAGAGGTATATGTGTACAGAAATTAGTGAAGAAATGTGTTAAAATAATGCATATTTTAATGTGTCTTTGAAAAATGTAGGTTGATGTAGAAATGGAACCCAATAAGTTTATGAATGAATACATTTATAACTGATGTGAGCCAGAAACTAACTGATCCATCCATCCCACTTGGAGATGAGTCTGGAAGATTAATATTTTCAAAGTTATAGTTGAACTATCTTATACGAAAGCTGCTTTTTCATTATCTTCAAATCAATAGCATAATTCCTATGATGTAGAACAAAGATGCAAGAGCTGCATATGAAAACTTAATAGCAAATGTAGTATCTCAAAGCTTCTGAGGTCTGTACTGAGGCCCCTTGTCACTTAATAGATCAATAGATCTTTAAGAAGGTGCTGATAGCAAGAAGGGCTCAGCCATGATGATGGAAGCGGGAAAAAGAAGAAAAGATGTTAAAAAAGGGATGATCCACAAAACTTTCCTAGGTCAAAAAAGTGGAGGAAACATGTCTATTAAAATGCCTTCTCAGCAGCTTGTTATAGTGATACGCTCAACTGCTCTTCAGTGACATGATTTTAAATTAATATTCCTTGCAGCTCATAGTCTTTTTCAAAAGCTGTAACAGTTAGCAATATTTTTCTCAAGCTGTAGGAGAGGGGCGGAAAAGACAACACACAGCTTTCACTAGCTGACAGTGAAAAGATGCAAAATATTCTTACCTCTTTGCTGCCATTTCCAGCCCAGATATGATAGTCCTAATTTTAATCAATAATAATAATGGTAATAGTCTACTGAGCTGTTTCCTGTGTAAGCCTCACACTTTTCTGCACTCTCACCCATGTTGTATAGACTAAATCAGTGTTTTTCAACCTTGGCTACTTTAAGAACTCCCAGAATTCCCCAACCAGCATGCAGCTGAAGCCCACACATCTTAAAGTTGCCAAGGTTGAGAAACACTGGGCTAAATAAAAGCATGGTTAAATAGTGCAAGCCCATCTGTGCTCAGTAGTACATTGATTTAATAACAGGTTGCATGCATGTAGTACTGTGGACTCATTTTCCAGGGTGTGTGTGTGTGTGTGTGTTGTGGGTTTCCCTTCATATACAGTCCCATTATAGAGTTTTTTTATTTCCTCTTTTAAAACCTGCAGAGGAGACCCTTCATTGTCCAAATTGTTTTACACTGGAGGATTCCTATTCATGCTTCTCTCATTAACATACTCTCTAACAAATGGATTTCATAGCTTAAGCATCTCTGAATGGCATGAAAAGTTATCTTCCCCTTTCTTGTCATCCTCTTAGAGATATAAAATTTGCTGGCATGCCTTTGCTTCTGTCTTCTGTCCTCATGCCTTCAGCCTTCCCACATATCTAATGTGTTCCAAATGCTTTATTGTTGCTCCTGCCCCCTTCCTCTTGCCTCTTTGTCTGTAGCTTTTAAAATAAACAGCTATGTGTGCTACTTGAACAGATCCATTCATAGGGTAAAAAAAAAAAACCTAAGAAAAAAGCTTATGACACCTTGATGATTAACATGTCTATTCACATAGTGAGAGGTAGGCAACATCTGGCTATCCAAATGTTGGTTTGCAGTTCCTTGCATCCTTTGTCAATGGCCATCCTAACTAGTGCTATGGAAAATAGGAATACTGCAAGGAGTATACCATATTTGATGTGAGATTTCATGGTTTAGATACTGCAACAGACTTTAGACTCCAGAAAAAATTCTGCTGATACAAGACATAGGCAATGAAGAACATGCATATCCACCATCCACCAAAAGTTTCTGTCATCTTCATTGAAATCCATGCATACTTAATGCTACAGTAGAGTTTCACTTATCGACATAAATGGGCCGGCAGAATGTCGGATAAGCAAAAATGTCGGATAACACACAGTAACGATTGAGTGAGGTTAAAAAAAAAAACAACCGATCCCCTGCGCCTGTTGCAATAGATTTTTGCGTTGCGGCGCCGCACCGTCAGGAGCAACAAGAAAGAGTACACTCACACTCGCAAACAAGCGGCACACTTTTCTCGTTGTCGATTTATGCGTGTTGTGTTTTTTTTAGGGGCGTCAGATAAGACGGAATGTCAGATAAGCGAAGGTCGGTTAAACAAGACTCTACTGTATATATCCAAGAGACATTAGGAATGCTGATCCTTAAAGAGAATTAAGTAACATCATTTTTAGGGGAAGATGTAGCAAGCTCTTTAAAACTCTGTTGGAATTAAAAGAAAAAGGAAAGTCTTCAGGTCCAGCTCAATTCCAGGGGACATTATTGATACATCCCTGTAGGGTTTTTTATTTTTATTTTGCAGTAATACAAACATGTTTTGCTATAGCTTTCTTTCAAAATACTTTGTCAACTTCCCACGTTAGTTTACAGCCCTGGGATTCCCTGATGATCTCCCATTGTGATGGAATGGAATTATGAAGGCCAAGCTCAGGGAGATAAGCATTTTCTTAGCTCACTGGAACCGCATGGGAGGAACAAAAGGATGAGACTGGCACCTCCCTGAGGAATTCACACTGTTGTGGCTGGAGGACTTTGGGAACTGGGGTTTTAGTCTGGGAAGATTCTTGCTAGAGGTTGTAGCTAATAAACGTAGCTGGACTGAATTTGCATGGTCTCTTGGAGTTCCTTGGGCTAGGCCTGACACCCATGCAGATACTACCCAGGACCAACTCTATTTTGTATTCAAAATTAGTCAAGACTGGCTGGGTGTTGTGATAATAATTGAGACTGATTTGAGAGAGTCTTTACTATTAGGGTAGAACCTGCCACTTTTTATTTCCCAGAATATCATAACAAAGGAGACATTATAGAGAGGATGGTGACAATGCTAAAAAAATGCAAGCATATTCTCAAAAATATCCTTGGAATGAAGCATTCTGGAAAACCTAAAGTGGCATGAGCTGGCTAACATTTTTTTCAAAAGCTTTAGTATGTTCTACATACCTTGAAAGGTATCCAGAAATTGCAGCTGGAGCAAAGTACTGGGATTACACGAGGTCTGCAGGCTAATTGTCACTTTTTGGGCAGGATTTAAATGTTAGTATTAATGCTGAAGACCTAGGACCTTACTCAGGTCCTATT
Organism: Liasis olivaceus; assembly: GCA_030867105.1. NCBI lineage: Eukaryota > Metazoa > Chordata > Lepidosauria > Squamata > Pythonidae > Liasis > Liasis olivaceus. Next base: position 175,832,347 of record CM061350.1, on the reverse strand, counting down.
TTCTATAAGTTGGAGAAGCCCTTCTGAAGATGAAGATGACTCCTCTGGGTGGAAAACCTTCTACTAGACCAGGGGTTCTCAAAGTACGGCCTGCAGGCTGGATACGGCCTGCCAGGGTCATTTATCCAGCCCGCCCGCCTGATTGGCTGCCACTGCTGTCTGTCAGAAGCGGAAGTGTCAGGGCTGTGTTGGGAGCTGCAGGCGATGCACGAGGAGGGAGATCGCAGAGCCGGACTATTCTACATGACAGGTATGCCGGGTCTGGCGGCTCTCCTCCTCTCCTCAAACTATAGTCCGGCCCCCAACATTCTGAGGGACTATGAACTGGCCCCCTGTTTAAAAAGTTTGAGGACCTCTGTACTAGACACAAACACACATACACATTTTCTTAGTCAAACCCTGACTTCATTATAGGCCAAATTGTCTTAGATGTTGAGTTATAGCAGGTAACCCTACAATTATGGATTGCCATTTTATTTTATTTTATTTTCATTTATTTATTTATCATATTTGTATAGCCACCCATCTCACAAAAAAGTAACTCTGGGCAGTGTACAACACTCAATTAAGAAAACCAATAAATAAATTATAAACACTATAAAACTATTAAAAGGCACACAGAACAAGAGAGGATGATATTAACCACAGTAAGGGAGCCATCACAAAATCTCCCGAATCCCCTAGGACCCCCAGGCCTGATCACATAACCAAGTCTTGAGGGACTTGTGGAATGTTAAGAAGGATAAAACTAACCTCACTTCAGGCGGGAGCAGATTCCACAAGGCAGGCACCATGGCAGAGAAGCCCTGCCTCCTGGGACCTGCCAAATGTAATTCCCTGACAGGTGGGATCTGCAGCATCCCAGACCTGATGGGGCAGGGAGGTGTAATGAAGGGCTTTAAAGGTCAAAACCAGCACCTTGAATTGGACCCAGAAGCAAACTGGCAACCAATGCAGCTTGTGGAGCAGAGGTGTTACACGTACCCTTCTAGGGGCACACATAACTGCCCACGTTGCTGTATTTTGCACTAGGTGAAACTTCTGGATACTCTTCAAGGGCAGCCCCATGTAAAGCACATTACAGAAGTCCAAATGAGAAGTGACCAGGGCACGAGTGACTGTGAGCAGAGCCCCCCTCTATATCTTCTGTTATTCGGTTATTTTAAGTAATTTTATCCAGGTGACATTTTTAGAACTTCTTGGTGTTATGACGATGCCTGTTATTTTAGTAGCTGCTACTTTTAATGTATTGATGCTTTTAAATGATTGCTTATTTGCTGCTCCTGAACTGATATATATGGATATTACTGTACATTTCCATGAGAGCAATTTGCCAAAGGGTGACTAATAAATCCTACAAACAAACAGTGCTGCAGAGAAAAAAATGATGGTAAATGACTGATATCTGAACATGTTCACCCAGCATAAAAGACAGTCTTCAGTATTTTCAGATGAGTTGTTTTGAAGATGGCTAGCCATCCGTTTGTCAATGGTGGAGCTAGGAACAGCCAACAGTAAGATAAGAATATGTCACAGAAGCAAAATAGGGAGAACCAGATGTTTGATTTCTCTTTCCTGGATTATTCTATTTAGTATGCTGCAATTAACTCCTTTGCTGTTTCTGGATGCCATTAAGGATAAGAACAAAATCTGTAGGCGTCGTATTACACATCCTCCTCTATGCCTGATCCATAGATGAAATGTGGGTCTGTCACAGTTTTTAGTTATGCTCATGCCTTCATAAGCACAAGCTGTATAGGAATATATGCATTTTATTAAGGCATAGAGGGACCCAGTGGAAAGTGATGCTCTGGACTTTGCATGCAGTGGACCAAATTCCATTGCAATTTCTGTCATTTTGTACAGTGATATTGTTATGCAAATTGCATAAATGCAAATGATATGATTTGCCTTACTAGCATTTCTGAGATGATGTATTCTTTTATTAGCCAGACTCTGGGGAACAGAGCTGTCCCCAATTAGTCCATTAAAACAATGTTTCAGTTAAATGTCGATAAGGCACTGATCCAGGTTTGTAATCTGACTGCATATCCCAGGGTACCCCATAGTTTACCAAGGAGCTCCAGGAAATGAAGCAGCAGAAATGACACCTAGAAAGATGTAGTGAAAGTGGTGAAATATGAGGTATGAATACAAACAGAGCCCACGTTAGGGCCTACGTTGTGGTAATGAGGATGGCAACAAATCAGTAGTTCTCCAATCTTATTGTTTCAGTGGAATGTCATCCAGTGCTTTGTTTAAAATATCCCATGGCCTAGGGAAGATCTGGTGCCTAGTGGTAGGAAGGGATGAAACAAAATAAATTAGGATTAATCTGGTCAAGACAGAATGGCTCTTCCTGCAGAAAAAAATTGCCTTCCCCCATGCTTACTCTGATTGGGGTGGTCCTCTCTCCAAAGGATCAGGTACAAGGTACACAACTTGGGACTTTCCTGGATTTACAACTCATACTGGAGCAGCAGGTGGAGTCTGTAGCCAAATGAGCCTTTGGCTAGTTTCTGTTGGCCCACAGATTGCAGCCCTTTTTAGAACAGGAGATAATAGTGACTCACATCCTCAATGTAATACTGAACTACTGCAACATACTCTATTTAGGGCTACTCAGAAACTAGAATTGATGCAGAATACAGCAGCTTCTAGGTTGGCAGATGAGAGGCACTTTACAGTATGACACCAATATTATGAGTGCTACATTGCTACTAATAAGTTTCCAACTTCAACTCAAGATGCTGGTCATGATTTAGAAAGTCCTATATGGATTGGATCCAAGTTGCATAGGAGAATATGCTGAAGATGCCCTGTTTTAAAAAAGTAAGGGGAACAGAAACCAGGATGTAGGCATTTTCTGTAGTACCTCCATTCCTGTGATATGGTCTCTCCCCAGAAATCTAGAGGCCCCCAATGCTATTAATGGTTAGAAAAGCCATGAAAATGTGATTCTTTCAACAAACATTTGAAGAAAGTACTTGGTGTAGAGTCAGTTATTTTAATTCCTCCTGTTTATATATTCTGTTTTTAATTATTGGATCTTCTTCATTATTTTTAGAGCTTTTTATGTTCATGAGCCAATTTGAATTGGTTCAAAGTGGACAGGGTGTAAATTCAGTAAATAAAATAAAGACAGCCAGTTTAGTGTAGTGGTTAAGGCATTTGGCTAGAAACTGGGAAACTTTGAGTTCTAGTCCTGCCTTAGGCATGAAGCCAGCTGGGTGACCTTGGGCCAATCACTCTCTTTCAGCCCTGGGAAGAAGACATATCGTATTATTATTATTATTATTATTATTATTATTATTATTATTATTATTATTATTCAAAGATTGTACAAAAATACCATGTTTAATGCAAGGTATGAATTACATGAGAGAATAAAATTCTCAGCACAGAATCAGAAAAATTTGCTAAGCAACAGCTATCCCAGCTGGAAATATATAAATGAACTTGCAAACAGTATACTTGACATTTGTCACAATGAAGAAGTAAGGAATTGATACATGTGTAATTCTGAAAATCTAAAAATGATATATTTCATCCACATACAAGGAGCTAAGATCTTTGATACTGTTATAATAACAAATGGGGATGTTTTAACATAAAGACTCTAAAATTATGATTATCACCTTTTAAATGGTGCTGAAGAGGGCCCAATCTTATGATCCTTTATATATGTGGCAACTACTATTTATGAACAAATATTGATTGGTACAAGTTTCATGCCACAAGTTACCAGGAGATTAAATGGATTCAATCTGAAGATTTTATCCGTTTCTATAGAAGTGTTTATGCATGCATAAAGAGCCATTGAATCTTTGGGTAAGTTCAAAGGTTCCTGTTTCAGTTTGACATATAAACATTAAATCAATTCAATGTTTCAACTTGAAGATTCAATTGGGGAGGGGTTGATTGAATTATCTGCAAATTAAAAATAGGAAACTATTGTTTATGGAGCCCTAGAAATTTGTATTGGCTTCTTTTTTGCACATAGTTCATCTAGGGCAACTTTAAAAGCTACTCTGTAGGGGGATGTAGAAAGCAAACCTGTGCTGAGTTCTCCATGTATTATTTGCATGAATTAAATGACTTATACAAAGAGTATCAACAGTTGGAAGCCCAAGACTTGTAGTTTTTTTAATAACTAACCAAAGTGTTAGACTTTTTTGCATGCTGGAATAAGGTCCTCCCTGAGATCAAGATGGTTCCCACCCTGATGGCACTCAGGAAGGCCTTAAAGATCTGGCTGTTCTCCCAGGCCTTGGAGTAGGGTGGATGAAACCTGCCTTATTAGAGATTATTGTTTTGTTTGTTTGTTTGTGTGTTGACGTCCAGACTGCCAGTGTGTTATTTCTCTTACTCAATTCCCTTTGTAATTTCACAATGATTTAATTCCTATGCATGATGGGAACACTTGAGTCAGAAGATGCATTACCTGTCTTCCTCTGATAAATATTTTTTTTTGTTGTTTCCTTTATATTTCTGCTTATTAAATAACCTTTATAGTTTGAACTCATCTTCATTTGCCTAGCCCATTCCACTCATGTTTCTGCCTGAATGAAAGGTGATTTCCTTAGATCTTAAAATGATTCCCCAGCATGGAAAAAATGTAATTGTCAGGCATTTTAAATAATAGTTTGAATGTTTAACATCTTACAAATAATACAAATGACTCATACATATGAGTGTGGTTTCAAACTTGGTGCAAAAAAAGAGTGAGCTGAAAATATTCTTATCTATATCTTCAAACATAACATTTCCTTTATAACAAATGTTTAAATCTATAACGTATAATAAACTCTTTCAAAATAGTTCTGAATGTAAATTAGTTATATTTTTGGGAAGGTAAAATAAAATATTTATTTTCTAAAAAAAAATTGCATATATTACCACTCTCTCTTTTCCCCTTTATTTGGATATCTATTTTGTTTTAATAAGAACATGCAATGAGTAAATATTGTGAATACACTAAACGAAGATGGGTAAATTTCAGCCTTGTGGAATCGTCTTTGTTTTTTGTTAGAATACAACCAAGAGACCACCAGCTAAAGCTAGATTTAAAATGGTGATGCAGAGATAGAACTATTTGTTTAAAGTTTCCCACCATACACAGCCATACACAGTAACATATAAACTTATACTATTATACATAGGTATATGTGAGTTATTGAAAAATCTGTCTGAAAATCCTGACACAACACACTAAAACCAGCCACCAGAGAAATACAAAATCACAAAGGTGATGAACTAATAATCATATTTCACAGGTAAGAAACAGAGGCTGGGACAGAACTGATTGCAGAAGGTCAGCCATTTTGTTATTTGCAGTTTCGATTAATTTCCTGGGAGTTACAAAAGTACCAATCACCCAGAGATCTAGCTGGATCTATTCTTGGCCCAGCTGGGAAATTCTGGGAGTTGAAGTCCATACATCTTAAAGTTCCCAAGGTTGAGAAACAGTGCTCCAGACATTGAATTTCTGCTCAGTTTTGTGCTTGGGATATCAATGGGATGTTGATAACTCTTGATTACAGTGATCAGCCAAATGATTTTCTGACGGATTTGGGAAGCATTCTCTAAGGAAGAAACCTCTTTTCTCAAACAGCGTCTCCTAGCTAGCAGCTTCAGTATCTTTCTTCAGTAATCACACATATATATCTTCTTCTTAATTACAATCATGTGATTTGTTTTGCTGTATTTCTCCCCCTCCCTTATATATTATTATTTAGGCGACATGCTTGCTTCTAAGCACTGAATTATCCTCCTGGGATGTGTTTCATTTATTCATTAAGTCAGGAAACTGAGCTGTTGTTTTGCTTTATTTCCCTATGCCTTCTCATTTTAACAATATTGAAACAAATGAAACAGGCTTGTAAGATTTCTCCTGATTTGCGGCCTGTTTCCATTTGACTGCTTGGATGCCCTGACACCATGCTGAAGAAAGGTTGCAGGATGTTGTGAGGAGTTGTTTGTTTGGCAAACAGAAGATCCTTGAAAATTGGAAGGTAAATCATGTCGCTGGTTCAAGCCAAAAGAGCACACTGCTGACTTGAGAACAGGAAGCCACAAGGAGTCAGGAAGGCTGATGCCAAGTGCTCTGGCATGCAACATCTCACAGCAGCCTGCAATCTCCTCTGGTGGAGCTGGCAAAGTCTATGCAATCCCACCGCCATCCTGCTTGAGGCAGGACAGCTGTGCCACATGCCTGAATTACAGCAGGTCATCTGCAGAAAATAAAAAATGGGCAGTCACTTTGCAGTCCTCTTATGTTCTCTGCATCGTGTGACTCAACCAACAACTGAGAGTGGGAGAGTCAGAGAGGAAGAAGATGGGCTGAAGAAAAGGGGGAATTAGGCAAAACCAGGAGTGGGATGAAATATTTCAGGATTCCTTTTTTTGTACTTATCTTTATGTTTTCAGTAAGATCAAGCAAACCCATTTTTGTGTTGGTTTGTAATATTTTTGGCTGCAGAGAGGTTGGGATGGAGGCATGAGGAATGTTTTTTTTGAGACAACTGGCACATTTCAGCTATGGTTGGTGTTTTGATGGCCATGCTCCCAAAATGAGGAAAAAGGAAGGGATGAGACCAAAACAAAAATTCAGTTTGGTTGAACTCAATTTAAACTGAATTCAAGTTACATTAAATTAAGTACCATTAATATGCAAACTGATTTAATATATCTACCTTCTATCATATTAACAATTTTTATTAGGTTTCATTTCAGAGGGGCTCTGGGAGGTTTACCCAAGGTTTTCAGGGGTTACATGAAAACATAGGCTTCCAATTGGGTATCTCTGACTTAAAAACTCTCTTCTTATATAAAAAATAATACTGTATATACTGATGTATAAGGTCATCTGTGGATAAGCAGACCGTCAAATTTTTAACCAAAACACCATGAAAAATGCGCCACCCGCAGATAAGCCAAACCTCACAAATTTGGTATGTTTTAATTTTCACAATTGGCTAATCTGTGGGTGGCGCATTTTTCATGGTGTTTTGGTTAAAAATTTGAGGGTCCCCTTATCTACGGATGAGCTTATGCAGGTATTTATACAGGATATACGGGTACTTTTAAAAAGCTGAGGGAAAATATAATGGGTAATCCCATCCACAGGTAACCTGAAGATCATTTTTTGGGTGTATTTGGCACCTAAAATTCTCGATGAGTATATATGGTATGTCAAAGAAGCATTTTCCCCTCCAGGATATTATTTTGTTGGGGAAATTACCCCAAAGGTGTGCCAACAACAGCAGAAGTAGAACTGTCTGTTTTACCAACTAATTCTGTTGAATGTTTTAATTGGTAACAGTTGGGACTAATATGAATTATTTCTCAGCAGAAAATTCCCTACAATTAATTGTATTTGTCCATTACATAGCATTGGTTTTATTTTGTTTAGTCAGCATAAATATTGCCTTTCATAAACAAAAAGAAAGAAAGAAAACTTCAGCCTCTCTCAATTTTGGCACCTTCTAAGCATGTGAATATCATCTCTCAGCATTCCCACTAATCATCATGTTAGCATGGAATTCTGGGAGTTGAAGTTTAGTTTAAATTTCTGGAGGGAGCCCAGATTGGAACAGGCTGAAATAGATTAACAGCATATTGAGATTTAAAAACCCTAAAAATCTTAGCAAAAAAAATAAAACAAAAAATAGTTTGCCTAATCTCTAAGTAGAGACCCCCACGGAGTTTAAGAGGGGCCAGGACAATGTTCCTCTGGTCTGGGGAGCCTTACATTAGCTGGTATCATCTACTAGTTTACTTTTCATTTGCTTTTACCTGGTAGTGACAGCAACAGCAATAGCATCTACCTCTCCCTCCTCCTCCATTACTGCTGCCTTCATAATATACACTGCGTAGCCAGTCAAATGAAATGGCAAAAACAGTGCAGTAACATTTTAAAATTAAATAATTAATCCAATATAAATAGCAGGCAGCTGAACTAATCAGATGTTGTCTTTGGGGAATGTAGCAACTGAGTGCACTGGAGTGATGGGGTGGATCTTGTGAATTAAAAGTTTCACAAAGATTTCCTATATTAGCAGGCAAAAGAAGGCATTTTGTTTGTACTTTGTGTGTTTTGGAATATATCTGTCAGGCCTAGCCCAAGGAACTCCAAGAGACAATGCAAATTCAGTTCAACTATGTTTATTAGCTACAACCTCTAGCAAGAATCTTCCCAGACTGAAACCCCATTTCCCAAGTCAGCCAGCCACAACAGTGTGAATTCCTCAGGGAGGTGCCAGTCTCATCCTCTTGTAGCTCCCAGGCTGCTCCGGCGAGCTAAGAAAATGTTTATCTCCCTGAGCCTGGCCTTCATAATTCCATTCCATCACAATATCTAATTATCATATAATTAGCAGTTTAGGATATCATTTGCAAAGGATATTATTTCAAAAGTTTAAAATAGGTAAGGAAAAATATTTGCTTCAAGTATTAAAGTAATTAAGGAGATTAACAAAGTTTGTTTTGAGGAATAAGAATAATTCATGTACTTCAGTAGATGAAAAGTGCTGTAATGCGTATACAACATATAGCTACAGAGAGATGAGTAATTGACATCTTCAGTAATCCTGGAAGATGGGGTAAATGCTACAAATTGGGAATAGATTCTCCATCTACTCTTAAGACAGCCATCCATCCATCGGGGAAATTCCAGTATGTGGGCATGGAGATGTTTCTGATTGCTTTATTGACATGTCCTTGTAATTTTCTTGGCAACAACATAGAAATGGTTTTCCACTCCCTTCTTCTGGCATATTTTTTGAATTTCTGAGTATATCCTACAACCATGGTGGTCTCCCATCCAAGCACTAACCATGTCTCCTTCTGCTTAACTGTTTGAGGACTGCCAAAGTCAGCTAAGTGCTACCATTTATTCTAGATCTCCACTCTATAGTTCAGAATTATCACTCTGTGATCTGCGACAGAAGTCAAAGCAAATGCTGGCAGCCAATTTTAAACCTGATTATTCAGCAAGAACAAATGGTGAAAATGGAGAAGCCACAGGCAAGCTTTCAGATCAGCTTGGAAGGAAATTATCTTCAGGGAGGCATTTACATTTCTCAAATATTTAGGGTGCCTCTCTCTATCATATTGCCTTTGCTCCCCCGCCCCCACCCCCATCCCCATCATTCTCCTAGCATTTCTCTCACAAAGTCAAAGGCTTTTTTCTGGCACTGCTTCTGTTTCTTTTCAGTGCTTTGCTCTATAGCCGTGAGGAGGAGGAGAAGGGTGTGGATGGATGATGCCAGGTCACATGTCCTGTAATCCAAAGTAGCATCAGTCAGTCTATAAAGCTGGCAAAGTCTAACACTGAGTTTCCTTCATTTCAAGCCTGAAAAAGTACAGAGTTCCATCCATGAAATTCAGTTTGAGTTTGTTAAATGTGCTAAGAATCCCATCCATGCGGTGACTGGTGGTGATCACAGAATGCGTGGTAGACTTTCTTAGGGGGACGAATTAAAAGCTCCACAAAACACTCCAGACAGAATGCCTTTGGCTCTGACAAAATTATTCTCCTGGAGCCCTCACTTTTTTTATCATTTTCCTAAAGAAGGAAGGAAGGAAGGAAGGAAGGAAGGAAGGAAGGAAGGAAGGAAGGAAGGAAGGAAGGAAGGAAGGAAGGAAGGAAGGAAGGAAGATTGGATTTATATACATATTTAATTGTATCCCATCTGTTTAGAGACATTCTGGAAATCTGAAAATCTAAGGCTCCATCCTTCACATTTCCAGTTTTGTTCTGAAGGTTTCTGGATCTGCCACTATGACACATACTGACATTTCATGCAAAAACTCCTTCCTATTTTGGCAACACACTTCCTGCCAAGTTCACAAAATGGCTGGATGAGAAAGTATGGCAATTGCATAAAAGAAAAGTGGGAAGGGAGGTGGGTGTATAAAAATGTGCCACCTTGTTTCTGGTAATTTCATAATGATGCATCTATCAACCTTGACTTGAATTAATTGAATGGATCAAGATGGCTGACAAACATGAAGGAATAGAAAACCTCTGTACCCTAATTGCTTTTGCATCAGATCCCGTCTTTCTGTACCGTGTTGCATTTAGGCACAGCAGCTGTCTAAGCATGATAATTGCATAAGCTGCTCACCTATACTAATTTGGTTTGGGAGAATAATAAAAAAAACCCTGTCTGGAACAAAAGAGGAGCCAAAAATAATGGAGGTACTTAATGAGATTATGTATTTCCTACATTGTTGGAAGGATGACTTCAGGGGTGAATAATTTATCACTTTGAAACATTTTTGTTTTTGTTTTAAATCAGAGAATTGAACCAGGTTGACTTAGTGGCTGCAAATAAAACAGAAAATTGTAACAAAAGCACCTACAGTTTGCCTTTCATTTGTTCACAGATTTGTTGTTAAACTGAACTTCTACAGGTAGAGCTTCAAATTGTGTCAGATAGCTTTTTTCTTGAAATAACTTAGCCACCAATATTGGGGCTCTATATTCAGCAGTGCTGAACACCCCAAAACTCCAGTTGTATAGACAGAATAAATCAGTGTGCCAAATAGAACTGTTACAAATGCAGCTTTTTGTAAGGACTGATCAATATACTTTTTTCTTCTGTAGCTATGTCAGGCTTCCTTTTTCATAATGACAGCAGCACTGTTTTCTTGCACCAGATATATTGGTATGCATGGAATGGATTGATTCTGTCTAATATAAGAAGAGAATGGCGAGGAGTGATACCCTTAATCATTGCTATCTCTGACAAATTGTGAATGCATTGCGTGTGACATAAATTGCTTTCTCTAGCCCTGCTCAGGCATCAGTCTGAAGCAGGATATACAAGAACATCAAAGGGGCATGGTACATTAGCTCTGCTGGCCAGGGAGCTCTGAAAAAGATTTCTAACATTCATCTGAATGTGGGGGAAAGGGCCCTTGTGCTGTTAAGCAACTGGATATACACTGAAAATATGTGCTGTTAAGCAATTGGACATTCAAGAAAATATGAACTGAATCTTCCTTTAGCTCTTGCAGCTCCAAATGGGAAGGTCAGGAAGAGCAGCAAAGGGCAGAGTCAGTGGGCTCATATCCTCTTATGCTGTTTGTATATCCTGTTTAAATTAATCTATGTGGTTGCCAGGAGTTGAAACTGACTTGATGGCACACGATCAATCAATCAATATCCTGTTTGGCTGTAATGTTTGGGCAAGACTCTTGTTAAGATGGACTGTAGTGGAGCACATGCTGTCAAATTGATCTGCCGCCCCAATATGATGACATGAGCCCACAAAACAGGCAAAAGATTATAACCTCTTTTAGAAACCAGGATCTGCAGTAAAATGCAGTAGGATAAAAGTAGGCACCCCTCTTACCAGACAAAAGGATTTCACCTTTATCCCATAGGACAGAGATGGACAACGCATAATCCGTGTGCTGCATTTGACTCCCAGCATGTGTTTGTGGTTTTGTCTTAAGACAATTCCACCCTTTCTCCAAATCTGTCACCAGCCAACTAACTCATCTGATTTTTCATCAGCTGCCCACCGTGAAGGCAGAGAGAAATGGCCTTCAGCTACTCCTCCAGCCCATCCTACTTCTCAGTGATATATGGCTGCAGGTCTGCTAGCCCACAGGGATATCCTCATGAGCTCAATGACAGAATGAACCCCCACCTTTCAGCCCTCAATGCCAGAGGGTGCTCACCCAGATAGACCAAAGTCTCCCATGGAAGCTGCCATATTGTGACCAAATAGCACAAAGCAAAATATAATGTGAAGCAGGTAAAAATAGAAAATACCAAAATAGGCAAAATCTTCTTCCTCCTCCTCCTCCTCCGTCTCTATAACAGTCCCATGCTGTAGAAAGCAGGAAGGGGTAGTATTACACTGGGAAGAAGATCTGACAGCAGGAATTACGCATCTGATAAAGATCCCATCTTGTGCCAACCCAACATCAGACTAGAAGGCATTTCTCTTGTGTCTCCTCTCATCCAGAGACAACTTCATCCTTGATGGAAAGCTGGAGCAGTGAATGTTATCAGTAAAGTATATAATGTATCTCAGATTTATATTTTCCCAGGTCTCCAAAACTGCAGATCCCTCTGCCCCCTTTTTAAAAGATATAGATAACTGATCAGTTAGACATGTGTTACTGTAGTCCTACCATATGGCTAAGGTTTTAGGTTTATAATTCCTATGTATGGTGAGATATTTTCCTTGTTATTCCTATCATAATTTTCTCATTATATAGTCCTTTAACTTAGGGCAGGTATTTCTTTTTCACAATTTGCTGGAAATGAAATTGAAATGGAGGTTCCTCATAACATAATACAGTGCTATATTATCTAGAAGTATCTGTTATATTTACTTATAAGCATGTTCTGGACAAGAAAGTTCCCTGTAACACAAACTAAATGTTTACTTCCTGCAGGTTCTACTTTATTGCTTCCTGTTCAACCCAGTTGAGGGATTAATATTGAGCTAAACCTTCAGCTTCTATTCCTCACTAATGACTGGTTTCCTTACATTTTCCTCCTTTTCTTTCTTATCTATTATATTTTGCTGTATTAGAAACAAGCAGGGAAAACAATGCAAGCACACTATAATTAAATCTGCATCTTGCAAGGGACATAAACTGAATAATTAATCCCTGAACTACATTTAACAGAAAGCAATAAAATGGACAGAAGCTGCAAGGAGGACATGTTGAATTAATATTGTACAGTGGACTACAACCTGCTTGTAATTGCTTGTAAGTAAACATTAGAGAAGGAGGCTTGCTATAGTGAAGGACATTGCTTCTGGAACAATAGCCATTAAAACCTTCAATACTGCCTTGCCAGTCCACATTGGACTGGCTGGCTTTTTAATTAACTTCTACTGAAAAAAAGAAAAGCCCTGAAATATAGAGAACAATACAGAAATCTGGAATGCAACAATTTGTCAATGACTTCATCTGCATTCTCTATAAATATGAGTGAGCAAAGAATTCCAAAGATCATCACTTCCAAAGAAAAGAGCTGGCACACAATCAACTCTAAAGCAACAAATGAAGTCTTTATATTCAACTTTTTCTATTTTTTTCTAAACATGATTTCTACTTAATCTTTCAATTGATTTTTTAATGCACAAAGAGAATATTATAAGTCTGTTTTCCTAACTACATTCCAGAAAAGATGTACAGCTCCCCAGTCCAAAACGAAATCAAACTGATTTGAAAAGATTGTGAGAAATTTGAATTAAAGAAGGGCTACTTGCTATAGACCAAATCTGAGTACAAACCCTCCTGAAGCAATGTTAGTTATTCAGAGATTCAAAGGGACTGATCTAGAAAGGCCTTCCAGTTTCTGAATCCCAGATCATAATAAAAATAAAAATGGAGATAACATCAGAACAATTAAGACACCCATTTATATTATCACACCGTGCCTATCTAGTTCTGACTCTTACCCCGTCCAGCTTCTGTGCATTCAGGCAGCTTATCTGACTCACATTTGTTTAGTAAAACAAAGTCTTGGGTTGCATAGAGAGATGAGTTGCATTCAAGTATTAGCATTTGGACAGGGAATGGGGGGAAAAGTGGCTTTGTAGTGAAATGGCCCACTCTGGAATTGAATTAGGCCATTAAAAAATTATGAAATTGGGGTCCAGACCAAGTTCTGTGTTAGTCTATATAGCTAAACTCCCTCTTCAATGATCCTATCTTACCACAAAATTCAGTTTTTCAGGTCTGCTATGAACAATTTACTGCAACCGTACAGGCAGACAAACTTTCTGATATTGTACAGAAAACAAAGAGCTGCATACAGCAAATTGCAATTTTCGGGTAACTGTAACAATCCATCCACATACAGCATATCCCATTCCCGTTTCACAGCATTAAGTGCTCAATTCATTTATCTTGAGATTTAACCTGATACAATCTATCAAGCTGCTTTAACTCCATCTTTGACTTGGCACTTTTAAAAATTGGTTTGATTTGATCTGTATTTCAAACTATCTTGTAGGTAGGCATCTTTTCTACAAGATCATATACTATTTATAGGGACATTTGTGTTAAAGAAATTAGTGCTTTATTTTATGAAAAATGATAGAAGTGTAACTGCACATCTGAATCTTAACTCTGGGCTCTGTGAAAATGTATCTCAATCCTTCCAACTATTTGGCAGATGTGAGCACAGGTCTCTCTTACTTATTTTACAAACATGATTATCGATCATGTCTGCAGCACAGTTGAAGTATGCTAAGTTCCTGAAAATCCTTATTTCAGTCATGCTCGCAGCAGTACAATTCCAACAATTCTGTCCTGCAATAGTTTTATGGGTGGATTCATGAATTTGGCAGGTGTGTGGATCTCAATTAGGGTTTCTTGCTTCTGCTGTTAAACACATAAGAGGTTTTGGTTTTGGTTTTGGTTTTTTTGTATAGGGGTAAGTATTATGGAGTCACAGTGACTGGTGCTTTATCCAGGAAAGAGAAGAAAAGGATATCTGCAGGAGATGATATCTAAAGAAAAACTTATTCATGAACTTAGAAATGAATAAATCATGTCAGTGGTTCAAAAGGGGCTGAATGGGTCATGGACTTAATAGTGTTATACTTCTGTTTATTTGGGATTGTCTTTTTAAAGGAACAAAGACTCCATTCTACAGTAATTCCTTTTCTACTTGAATGTAAATCAGGCATAACTCTCTTGACAGTGTTGGAGTCACAGTTATTACTAATATTATACAGCAGCATGAAGGAGCACCGACTGAGATCAAAGCTGTATCATTTCTCAATTAGACTTTCCACCAGGGATAACTTGTCACATCTCCTGCCACTGCTGCTGCCTATGAAATCCTATTAAGCACTTGGTCTCAATGATACCTTGAGGCCACAATTTCCACAGGTTAATTATGTGTTCATTGTAAAAGATTTTTAAAAAATGGGGAAAGAAATCCCTCTCATGTTGCAGTGCTAAGGAGATGTTTTTAGCAGAACACAATTTAAGTTTTGGGATTCTGTATATGTGGATATAAGACATTTTTGTATGGTGAGAAGGCTTGGTGAAGTGGCTAATTATGATACATTCTGACTGATTCAGCTGAGAAGATAAAAAATGGGCAATTCAGATTTTGCAAGGATAGATCAACTGGTGTATATGTGTGTATATGTGTGCGTGCAGAGGTATTGCTACCTTCCAAAATATTCAAAAAGCTGTAATAGTAATCATACTGTTTTTATAATACTAATTGTAATGGGCAATGACTAGTAAAAGTTACCAAACTAAAGTCTACTATGTTTTATAGTCCACTTCAGAGACAGCTTTCTACCCTGATGAATATCTAATCCAATTTTTAAAAATTGTACCGAAATTAACCAATTCAAATCTGGAATGATGATGATGATGATGATGATAATGATGATGATGATTATTAATTAGACTTTTTTTATCTTGCCTTTTTATATATAACTCAAGGTAGTGAACATACCTAATATTCCTGCCTCCTATTTTCCCCACAACAACAACCCTGTGAGGTAGGTTGGGCTGGGAGAGAGCCACTGGCCCAAAGTCACCCAGCTGGCAGTTACCACTTGTTTTATAAGCTCTGTGAGATGATTGAAAGATTCTTTCTATCTTCTTTTTTTCTTAAAAAAAAAACAACAACAGCATACATCATCACGTAGCCATTCCAGGAAGCACCCGAAAAGACTTGTACTCTTCAAGGGGATCTGGCAATTCTATAATCTAGATAGTTTAATTATTTAAAAAATAGAGGAGCCTCTCAGCCACATTGTCAAACTTAACAAAAATAAGAGCAACCCCACACAGCCTGTTGCAAATATCTTCTAGGAAGGACAAAATGCTAGTCAGAATTTGCCCTGCTTAGTATCCATTCCATTTGGGATTTGTCTGAAGCAAAACCCAATTGCTATTCCCAGGGATTTTCATCCATAATACCAAGTACTGCAATACAGTGAAATCTGATAACAATAAAGATTTGTGCTTTCCTTTTCTTTCCAGGACCCTTTTTTTTTCCCTTTCATATTATCTTTTTTAAACTATAAACATTATGATAGGGATTCGCTGACATTAGCTGCTGTTATAAAAGCTAAGCAGCATCAGGCCTGTTCAGTATTTGAATGGGAGACTTTCAGGAAATCTAAGGGTTGTAAACTAGACTGCAAAATCAGAAAACAACAACAACATCCTGGGAAAAGGCATTTCTGCAATGTTACCCCCCAAAAATGTATATAGATCTGTCCATGTAACCAGGAGCCAAGCTTGACTCAAGAGAGTCATTACTTACTAAATTGAGGAACGTTTTTAGTTGCAGAATATAATGCTATGAATAAACCAATTGACAAAAAAATATTAAATATCCTGTTTGTGTGTCCTTATCTGCTTTTGCATATGGCAACGTAACATTCAATGTCCTCCTGCAAAGATAGTTGATGTCATCATGCTGTGTTCATAAGTGGACAAAGAATTTCACATAAAGAATTGACTGAACCCAAAGCAAATCATTCTATGAGACTGGCATTCAAAAATTAGGGGAAAGGTGGAAATATATTGCATTGACTTCACTCTAAATCCCAGTGAGTATATCTATATATTTGTACTACTGGTAACCAAAGTTGCAGTTCAAGCATAGAAATTAAATGTAAGGTTTTTTTCCATTAGTTCACAAAAGAAAACTACTATTTTCTAAAAACTTGTATTGTTTCTCCTGAAAAACAGTGGTATATTTTTCATAGTATTCTAAAAATTTAACAATTATTGTGTGGGATTCTTCTTATGTGCTTCATATAACATACTATATATAAGTCAGTGGGTTATATCTATAATGTGGTCTATATCTGTATCCCAAAATAATCAGAAAGAGGCTATTTTCAGTTATAGTAACATTTTTTTCCCATTCCAGGTCCCCTCTCACAAATTCTTCAAAGTGTAACAAAGGGATATGTAATAAATTTTATATTAGAAATAATTTAAATTGTCTTAAAATCAAATTTGATTGGAATATTGTGATATTCAGTGTGTGCATATTTGTGTGTTGTGTATATGCAGACAACACTTTTTCAGGACAGCTAGGCTGCTAAGTCAGGACAAGAGGCAAAATGTTTTAAAAAAAATACTAGGAGAGTGGGATGAGGTAAATTCAAGGGAGCCCTTTTATATACTATAATGTGAACAAATACTTTTAAAATACATTTTTCAAACATATTTATTTTAGTGCCAAAATATTAAATTGTAAAATTAAACATTTGACAGTAGAGCTATAAAAATAAAGTTCTGAAATATTTTTATCACAAAATTCCATAGGCATAAATCTCTGATAGCTTATAAATTTGGAGAATAATAATTTATTTCCTCTTATATCTGGGGGGCGAGGGTGATGTACCAACATAAGGGATTGTATTCCTAAGTGAATTGATGGCTCTCTACTTGCTAGTGTGTCTTCTCTTTTCTGTAGGTAGTGATGATTTTTGCAACTAGAAGTGAACATACACAAGGACACTACATGTTCCAGGAGGCCAAAACATGTTCTGTCTCGTTCCAGTGCAGGAGAATAAGATAATTCAGACTCCAGCTGAATGTTAGCAGAAAGTCCTGAACAATATGAGCAGTTTGGCAGTAAAAGTAATTTTCTAGAGAGGTGATTCACTGGAGGTGTTCAGACAGAGGCTGGACAGTTCTCTCTTATGATTCATGGCTTCAATAGCTACCCTCCACCCCACCCCTACCCCTGTGATTCCGTTATTTTTGTTTAAATATTAAACATAAATAACATCACAATTAATATTTCTTTTTAAAAGACTCCGTATTTTGTATCATATATAAAATAAGCAGCAATATAAAAATATATTACTTTTATATAAAAACTGTTGTATTAAAAAAAACACTATTATATTGTATACAAAAATTCTATGTCAAAGAGAAAATTGTTGTTGTCAGTCATTAAGTCGTGTCTGACTCTTCGTGACCCCATGAACCATATTGCACCAGGCCTTCCTGTCCTTCACTGCCTCCCTGAGTTTGCTCAGTTTCATGCTCATTGCTTCAGTAATGCTATCTAACCATCTCATCCTCTGCCGTCCTCTTCTCCTTTTGCCTTCAATCTTTCCCAGCATCAGGGTCTTTTCCAAAGAGTCCTCTCTTCGCATTAGGTGACCAAAGTATCTGAGCTTGAGCTTCATTATCAATCCTTCCAATGAGCAGTCAGGGTTGATTTCCTTTAAGATTGACTGGTTTGACCTCCTAGCAGTCCAGGGGACTCTTAAGAGTCTTCTCCAGCACCACAGTTCAAAGGCATCAATTCTTCAGAGCTCAGCCTTCTTTATGGTCCAGCTCTCACAGCCATACATTACTACTGGAAAAAACATTGCTTTGACTACGCGGACTTTTGTCGGCAAGGTGACGTCTCTGCTTTTTAATATGCTATCTAGGTTTGTCATAGCTTTCCTCCCAAGGAGCAAGCGTCTTTTAATTTCATGGCTGCAGTCTCCGTCTGCGGTGATCTTGGAGCCCAAATAAATGAAGTCTGTTACTGTTTCCATTTCTACCCCTTCTATTTGCTAGGAATTGATGGGTCCAGATGCCATGATCTTAGTTTTTTTAATGTTGAGTTTCAAGCCAGCTTTCGCACTCTCCTCTTTCACCCTCATCAAGAGGCTCTTTAGTTCTTCTTCACTTTCTGCCATTAGGGTGGTATCATCTGCATATCTGAGGTTATTGATGTTTCTCCCTGCAATCTTAATTCCGGCTTGTGATTCTTCCAGCCTGGCATTTCTCAGGATGTACTCTGCATATAGGTTAAATAAGCAGGGTGACAGTAGACAGCCTTGTCGTACTCCTTTCCGTATTTTGAACCAATTGGTTGTTCCATGACCGGTTCTAACTGTTGCTTCTTGGCCCGCATACAGATTTCTCAGGAGACAGGTAAGATGGTCTGGTATCCCCATCTCTTTAAGAATTTGCCACAGTTTGTTGTGATCCACACAATCAAAGGCTTTTGCATAGTCAATGAAGCAGAAGTAGATGTTTCTGGAACTCTCATGCTTTCTCCCTGATCCAGTGAATGTTCACAATTTGATCTCTAGTTCCTCTGCCTCTTCGAAACCCAGCTTGTACATCCAGTAGTTCTCGGTTCACGTACTGCTGAAGCCTAGCTTGTAGGATTTTGAGCATAACCTTGCTAGCATGTGAAATGAGTGCAATTGTGCGATAGTTTGAGCATTCTTTGGTATTGCCCTTCTTTGGAACTGGAACGTAAACTGACCTTTTCCAATCCCGTGGCCACTGTTGCGTTTTCCAACTTGCTGGCATATTGAGTGCAGCACTTTAACAGCAAGAGAAAATACAATAAAATAAAACCCTATACTAAATGACAGGCAGGCAGGCAGACAGACAGAACGAAAGAAAGGCTAGGAAATAATGGGAAAAATGGAGGAAAAAACCTACTATGAGCTAAACCTCCAGATGCCTATGTTGTTTCTAATTCAATATATGTATATGCCTAACTAGAGAGAAAAATTCATTTATTAAAATTATTTAACTTGCTTTTTTCAATATTGTGATTCAGTTTTAAAACAATGAATTGAATCTACATCATACAGAATCATGACCCTATGATTCCATGTTGTCTGAAAATAATAATTATGAATTAGTCTATTTTTTGTGACTTTATAAACTCCCTGCATATATGTGTTATTGCTTTATGCTGTTCAGTTGATTCTGTTGAGTGTGTATATTGGAATATTGCAACTTCATATTTAAAAATGAGCACCATCTATTGGACTGCAGCTGGTGTAAATCTGGCACTTCAGTGGGAAAATGTTGGCTCTACTATATTGGATTTGATATCATAATACATTTTCTCTCCTTGTCTCAAGAAGTTTTTTTTCCTAACAGATGACTTTTCTTTCCCCTTTTTTACTAGTCTGATATTCTTTGTGATAAATAATTATTTGGACAGATACTTAGATTTCAGCTGCATTTGAAGAATTTGATGGATGGATGTAATTCCCACCCTACAAATGAGATGGGCAGGATAGATTCTGATATATAGAGATGGATAGTTGTGGAAAGAGTGATGGATGAATCTTCAGACAGATTTTATAGGAAAGGTATACATTCTTGCTGATAGTGATAAGGTTTTTTTTTGTGTGTGTGACCAAGAAAATAAATGGCAAGTGATAACTGAAAGTGTTGCAACATTGAAGTCTTATGTATGCTGATTAGAGTATAAAACCAACTGAGCTCCTTGGGCTTTACTTCTGAGTAAATGCAAATGTGCATAGCAGTGGAGAGTCAAAAACCAAACCCTACCATTTTCCAAAATTGGTCTTTGCGGAGTTACACATAGCCCAGCACATAATAGGAGGCTCTCCGAATGTTGCCGAACTACATATCCCAGCATCCCTCATTACTGGCTGTAATACTAGCTGAGGCTGTTGGGACTTATAGTTCATCTAAAGAGCTATATTGTATGAGTTCAGAAGATAGAATTATTGGCAGGAGCAGCTATTACATCATCCTATTTTCTGGATATTAGAAAATAGCTTCCAGTATGTTATCCAAAGAAAACTGCAGCTTATAACTCCTGCACATTTTAACTCCTTATGTGTGAGTCTCTGAATATTTAAAACCAAGTGGAAGAAGAAGGCTTATTTTTATAAAATCCCCTAATCCAAATCTTAATTCCCTCTCTAGGACATGGAATTTTCACAGCATAAAACTCTGCATTCCTCTGTTTTCCTTTTGTTTATGCACTGTGTCTTGAAATAGCTGTGTAACATCAGCTATAAAGAGATTGATTCTGAAAAAGGAGAAGCCAGTTTGAATTTTGCAAGGAAATAGACCGCAGCTGACTCAGTTGTCATCTTTTGCGAAGCCTTTCTTAAAAAAAATGTTTAACTCCTTTGTGCAACTGAATGTCTTTGAGCTTTCAAGCAATCAGGCATGCTGCACTGTGTCGTCCATGGGTGCCATTCATTTATTTACCTGTATATAACCTGGCCTGTTCAGAGACTTGGGTCACAATCTTACACAGTCAAAATTGCAGACCCATAATAAGGTACCTGCTTCTAGCTGACTCCTTCTGTGCTGCTTCCAGACTATGGAATGAGTCTCTTGAGAGCTGTGCTTGGCCCCCATTCTCTCAATGTTTAGAAAATCTATGAAGATATGTCTCTTTTGTCAGGTGTCTAATGGATGATTGATTTTAGTTTTAATTTTAATGTATCTTAACCTTTTATATTCTATTTTTTAATGTTAGCTGCCTTGAATTATTTATTTATTTATTTATTTATTAAATCAATTTATATAGCCGCCCATCTCACCATGGGTGACTCTGGGTGGCGTACAACAAAGCTAAAAACAGTAAAATACATTAACAATATATAAAACAAAATAAAACAGAGAATAAAAAGAAGTTAAAAATAAGGGAGCTACCTCACTAATTACTGCATCCCTGGAGTCCCCAGGCCTGCTGGCATAACCAAATTTTAAGGGACCTCTGGAAGCTCAACAATGATGAGGTCAGTCTCACCTCAGGGGGGAGAAGATTCCACAGTGCAGAATACTCAACAAAGCAGGAAGGCACAGTATAAATTAAAAAAATAAACAGCGAATATTCTCAGTTGGTTTTGGAATGAGTCAGGGGTGTAGAGGTTGGGCAATCTCATGGGGATGGGCCACATATTTGTTTATGCAATGCTTCATAAGGGTTCTTTCAGGTACACAGGACTGTAAATGCAGCACCTTTTGGCAATTCATTAAAAACTGCTATGCTATCTTAGAAATAGATGCAGCTGCTTTAACAAGTTGCTGGCAGGTTGCCGTAATCAAATCTGTTATCTATCATTACTTGACAGTTCCATTGAAAAGCATGTCTGAATTGGTACTACATGATATTAACAAATCAACTACCCTATCCACTACTTAACCAGAAGGAAAGGGACATTTGAATTGTATTGCTAAGCATCCTCAAAATATTTAGCACTCTAATCCAGATCTGTAATCGTTTATTATGTTTCTCTTGAAATATCTCCTTTTCCTTGCATATCTGAGTATAGCAGCTGTGAGAAGGACATCTGTTGGATAGGTGTAGAAAATACACAACACAGAGAGAGAAAGATACATAGACCTTAGGGCTATGCACTTCAGAAGAGTGATTCACTTTGAAAGGATTTTTTTGAAGATCTTTTGAAGATGCTTTGGCAAAACAACATGGCTGCCTCATACAAGCAATTATCTATCTATCTATCTATCTATCTATCTATCTATCTATCTATCTATCTACCATCATTATCTATCCAGGCCCCTTACATGACATTGCCTGTGCTACTATTCCCCAGCACTTTTACAGCTGAAGAATGACATGGTCATCCCTCAGCAATGTAATATAATTGGTAACCATGGCAACTGGAAGATATTTGAGCCTGATGCAAAACTTTCTCTTCCTGTTGCCAGTGTGACATGGTAGAATTTTGCAGTATAAACAGATGCCTCAAACCAACAACGTGGATCCCTTCAGATGGGCTTCCTTCTTCCCACCAGCCTTGAAGAATCATCTTTTAAGGGATACCTTTGTTCACAAACTACACAAATCTTTAGTATTTGACAGAAGCTCCCTAATATCTCTTAGTACGAAATGGCTATGAGGTAGTTCTAAATATCATATTTACTAATAGTTCTGCCCTTATACTGACAAAATCCTGTTATTGTGGTAGATGATTTGAATATGTGGAAGGATGCCTGGTAAATTGCCAAAATGCCTGCTTTAGAAGTTTATAACCATATGTCCCTAAGGATGCCTATCAGAGTGCACTAGGTCACTCTGGTTTCTCAACCTCGGCAACTTTAAGATGAGTGGACTTCAACTTCCAGAATTCTGGGAGTTGAAGTCCATGCCCTTTCTAAACAGGCAGGCTAATCCTGTTGTGAGATAGCTTCCCTCCCAGCCCTCATGCTAGACTGTCACATACTGCAAGCTCCATATTCAGACAAGCAGTCAATGTGGAGTGAAGCATGATTCTTGCTCACATACCCAGGAAAGCAGATTGCCCCTCCCCCGCCTCTCCTCTTATAACACCCCCCCCCCCCAAAAAAGTTATTCTTTTGAAGCTAGAGGCAGAATTCCAGGGAACAAGGCAATAAATTGCTGTGCCTGAGCTGGAAAATGAAGCAGGAGGAACCCTCTCCCCAACATGTCTGATAAAAGGCTGGCAGTACTCCAAGAGGGTGATGGAGGATCCAGGGAAAAGAAGCAGAAGATTTTATCAAGCAGGTCATATCTTAGAGATAGGTAACTGCTTTAGGCTACCTATCTAAGATACAACTTAAAGCTGCATTAAATTTAAATTTAAATTTCCTTTGCTGAGTGTGATAAACGGTCTTTATATTTCTGTACAAACAGAGCAACAGTATGTTTTATGACAGTCTTGAATCATGCACCAAGCAACTTCCGGAAGATCTAGTATTTTTAAAATGTTATAACAACAATTCCTATTTGTAGTAGATCAGTGCCATCTTCTGATCCACTTGGAGCATTACATAATCAGCTGAATTTCTTTTCTTTTTTAAAATCAAACTGAACCAACCTCCTCCAACACTGAGAGTTTACATTTTGGCCATTTAAAGTTTAAAATGATATTCATAAATAATGTTTTAAAAAATACCGTTTTGCTTTGTTATTGCTTGTGAGATTGATTGATCTCCCAAGAGGGGAAAGGAAGGGCTGAAACCTCTAGTCGCATGCCCGTACACTACAAGACAAGGAGATTACTTTATAGGAATTATTTGATTTGTTTCTTACTTTTAATTTTTGATTGCCGGTATAGTAAGGGTCCTATCTCTCTCACACATTGGAGGCAGGGATTACATGCCAGGTAGGGTGTTCCCTGGAAGTTAGACGGTGGCAGCAACTATCAAAGTGATATCTCAAGGCAAGGAAGTAGAGTCAAGATCTTTAGATCCAGTGAGCTTCTTTGAGATCTCCAGCATTTTTCCTTATGGGCTTAGGCATGCAGCACAAATATACTGGATTTCAGCTCTCATAATCTCCAGTACTGCATATACAGTATCTGGAGGACTTCAGGTTGAAGAAAGCTACAAAAGAATTAGATGTTTCAGGGTGATGGAACCTTGGACACATGTCATAGGATTTTTAATGGATATCAATGTTCTGTTTACTACCAATTCTGTAATTCTCATGCTAAGGTTTAAATTAAAAGCAGTAAAAAGCCTTTTAATTCTGCTGAATCACAAAGTGAAATCATCTCTCAAGAACAGTGTTCCATATCACTGCAGCATTGAGTATTTTTCCTGTTTCTAGGGAAAGTAAAGATGAAATCCTTGAAATTTGCACTTAGCATGTACTGGACCAAGAACAATAGAAAAATTAAGTTGCTCTGATCTCTCTTTTTTGATAAATAAAATCTTTAATGTTACCTGGTAGAGCAGCCTGTCAGTGACAACGGAACTGAAAAGAGCAGATTGTGGGTACTTTTCAGTCCTTAAAAATGCCCCAGTGGAAACAACCAGTTGTGCTGTTAGGGCAAGATGTTAGGGCAAATATATAGGGCAGAATGAAAAGGAGGCCTTCCAGGTGTGATAAACTGGATAGCCATGCCTGGAAATAAGGGAAATTACTGGTTTCCATAAGACCTGGAAATCCAGAGTTTAAACTTAATGTTACTTAAATGCACAAATGGAATCAGTGCTGTATCACAGTATATCATCATTCGAAGCATCGCTGAGGATAAAGGGACAGGAAGAAAGAAAAGAAAGAAAAGAAAAGATAAGGTTATACCTGTTTACACAGGCACTTTTACTAGTCATATGTAAAGTCCTAAGTGTTGGGCCATTGCACTAATTTGTAAATGAAGATCAAACTGTAACATTATGCATCATAACATGCTGCAGTGATTTATGACATATTAAAAAGCAAATACCCTGTGATAGAAAAGGTGCCATTCCCTCCAAAAGAGTAATACAGAGTAATTCAACTTCCCTTTCAGTCCAGCATCCTCCAGCTAAACATATGCTTTTTCAGGAACTTCCATATAAGGACACTGTGGGTTGACATATGCAAAAGAGAGCGCTAGCTCCAGAAAGCAAATTTGGCTGCTATAAACTGATATAACCTACTTCCCATCTGTTTCAGTTCTATAGAAGAGGAAATGGTATCCTTCTTTCCCCATCCAACCGCTGAGCTGACATTTCCAAATATGAATAAAATCTTAGAAATAGATTTTGAAAATAAATTGGCTTAAGGCTCTTGATATTGAGACTGAAAATAACACTTCCCAGTTCTTAATACTTCTATGGGTAGTAAATTTTGATGAATAACATTCATGCAGTAGGCTGTCCTATTTCTGAACAGGTGTCAAGAAACATGCTTGTATTAGGTAGAGGAGAAACTTTCAGCAAGTGTATTGTGTTACCTAATTGTAGCCATAGTGTTTGTTCAACTTTTAGGAAATCAATAGACAATAATAAGAGGAGAATGGAATTTGTCATCAAAAAAGAAAAATGAAAAGAAAATGCAGTGTGTTTTGAACTAAGACCTTAATTAGATATGCAGTTCTACCTTTATACAAATACATTTTCCTGTTTTCCCTCAGTAGATGCAAACCTTTAAAACATACCAAAGACTGATGTACTAGCTTCAGACTTTTCTGTGTAATATGGACAATGTTATGAAATGATTGATTAAATCCATTCCAAATAGAGTTTAAAATTAGTTCTTTTATTCTTGTGTTATTTGGACAGAAGCAAAGCAAGTGTTTAATCAGTGTTTAACCAAAGTTAGTTAGTACATACAATTTCTCTAGTTTTCTATAGTATTTATTACAATAACATATACACCCATCAAGGCTATCAATAAATGTAAGTGCCCACCTAGGCTAACAACAATATATCAATAAACAATTCTGCCCTATTAGGCTACCCAAGTTGCTGTAAGTATTTCTGCCCAACTAGGCTACACATTCACACAAAATACTTACATACACTCTCAACACAGTTGATCAGGCTGTGCTAGAGTGGGCTGGGAATCAGACTCAGGGCATCCCCTGCTCCAACAAGAGTCGTCTCGCACTTCCAGGTGGGTATGGTTTCCACCCTTTCTTTTATACCCAACTTGTTTACTTAGAATTCATCCAGGTCATCTCCATCCAGATTGTCCAGGTACGGTACATGCCAGGAACATTTCATATTCAGTACAGTTGGGTAACTTGTTACAATGGTACCTCTCGTCCTGTTATCTTATAAATTTATGATGTGTCACTTTATTCCTTACACCCACCAGCATTCCAGCCTGATCATTGTTGAGAACTCATTCATACAAGGTATCTAGCGTACATTCCAACATTCCTTCATGCCAGCAACGTGAGTTTCCTAGTAAAGTTCATGAATAGGATAAACATGGCTGTTCTATGGCTATATGATTATATAGATTTTTACATATATAAGGCTTAAAATCATTACAACAAGTTGAACCTCCAGTGACAAAGCAGGATCAGGAAGGACCCCTAAGATAAAAACTTCTTCAAAGCAATCGCAGCCCTGCCCAACAAGGTGAATATACCAGTCAATTAAGAAGATAAATTATCCTCCACTAACCTTTCTTGTTTCAAGGGAATATTTGGCTTCTGTGGGTCTGAACAATATTGTTTAGATTCAGGGAGAAGAAAATTCAAGAGAACATAAGTAGGGTCAGAATATGAGATTGTGAAAAGAGAGAAGCTACAATCATTTGCAGTCAACAGCCACACACAACATTTGTGCACCTGCAGCCATATTTTCTGATTTCTGTTTATTTTATGTCCTGGCATTCTTACAGGGAAGTCAAAGAACATAATGGAAATAATTTTTAAAAAAAGCAGAATCAGCCTATAGAATTCCTTCTCTTCTGAAGATTCAGAAACAGTCCCTGAAGCTGTTGAGAGCAAGTTATTTGGTGACTACATTGTAGTACAAATTAATATTGTAGAAAGAGAGTTACATCTTATTGATCACAGCGTAAGCCTCTGGAACATTTATTAGGAATCCTGAGCTTATTTTTAAAAACATTTTGCCTGATTAATTGGGCAGCACATTTGTAATTTTTCAGAAAGTTTTTAAATTGATTAATTTCATTAAGTAATGTAGTAATACTGTACTCATTTATCTGGAAATATGCCACATGGATTTCTGTGGATAACATCTATATGTGGACATATCCCACCCTGAAGAAAAACTAATGAATGTTTCATACTTCTTGCTCACTGACTTTTAGTGAGAAATTGGCCACAGCAGTCCCTCTTCGCTGCATGATTTCCTTCTTTCAAATTAATTTAAAGTTAATGTTGGAGGCATGTGTTGTGTTGGTAAAGATACAATGCATGTATTTCCTGAAACAAAGGAATTCAGATCTTTATGAATTTAAAAGCACAGTAGAAAAACTCTGGCATTGTTAGAAAAACAAAACAAATGACAGTAATGTAAGTATTTGCTCTCCAAGAACCAAACGCAAGGCTGAAACCTTTTTTACACATGAGGCTAGTGCATTAATTGGCAGTTGCAGTTAGGTTCAGCGGCTCTGCAGAACCAAGCATCTGATGCAGAGGAGGTAGAGCTGCAAACTGCAAGCTAAAACACTGCTTCATCATTCCAGCAGTGTCCCAATTAATTCTTAAAAATCCAGTTCAGCGATCAACTCTGGAAACTAACTTTTCTTAAAATAGGGGCGAAGAAAAGCAAGGCTCATGCATCCTTTCTAGGCACTGATGGAGCTGATAGAGGAGTGGACTAAGGGTACAACTGGTAAAAGATCTAGTTTTCCATAGAATGATGAGTTCAAGCAAGAGAGTAATCGATAGGATTATTACGTTGAGAAAGCAGAGGTATGAGTGGGAAAACAAATGTTGGTGGGTTGACTGAGTCAGCTTTTAGTTTTGTTCATGTGCAATGCTAAGAGCTCTATATGTACAGTACATTAGATTGTTCCTCAGTTTTTTCACTGCAGATGTTAGTTACAAAGCACTGTTTAAATCAGATAGTACCACCTTAGAGCAAAGTAGAGACTCCTTGGGCCACATATGTGTCCCAGCACCTTTTATGTAACTAATATAGCCCCCTGCCCCCCAAGATCATACTAATGAATTTTGGTCACAAATCACTGCACTGCATTTTTAAATTAAAAATAGGTAACAAAATGTGTGTGTGTGCTTCTTTGTTTGTATTCTGATGAATCTGGAATGATTCATGCCTCCAATTGTCAAAGCACACCTGTTTTTCTAACTCTCTCAACCTCATAAAAATATAAAACATGGAACCAATATTCTAGTTCCATGCTCACTCAGTGACGGTATTGCTGTGAGCAACTAAAAAATAGAGGTGTACCCACCTCTGTTAGGGAAGGATATGAGCTTTGATCATACTTCTCAGGTAAAGCTGATCTTCTAATACATACTTTAGAGAGAAATCTCTTTCTAGTACTAAGTACTAATATTATTTTTTCCAGTGTTTCTATACATTATCCCTTCAAATATTGTAGTATATTTGTTCAGTAGCTTCAGCATCTGAACCTTAATTTAGTTTGTCAAAATTCACATATTAGAATACAAATCAAATTAAATGAGATATGGATTTTTTTTTTACTGCAGTGCACCAGAGAACATAAACTTACAGATTAAGAAAAAAATGAACATAGATAGTGCTTGCTCTAAAGTACCATTGAAAACAAGAGTAATACTTTTGTAAAATCCAAATCCAAATAGACTTATTAGAATTAAGACCACTCTCTACCTTTCCTGTTAAAAATGCAGCATTGGCCATTCCATACAAGAGGGAAAATATTATTATGGGAAATTATGTAATGAAATCCAAATAAAGTTTCTAGGTGTGTGCTGCTTCTACGGTTTAAACCATATCTTGGTTGGATTAAATTGAGTTTTTATATATCTTTATTTGCTTATCCCATCCTTTGCTGTTCATTATTTTATTTTATGTTTTAATTATTTGGTCACATTTATTGTTTTTACATTTTAAAATATTTTAATAACTATCCAGGGAATTCCAATTACTGGGGAAAATAAAAAAACACAAGTAATCAATTTAACTGTGGAGTCCTTGGTGCTCTCTGAGCTTGGTTGTTTGCTTGCAGACATTTCATTACCTGACTAGGTAACATTATCAGTGCTGGTGACTGTGGGGTTTGCTCCCTGTTTATATACAGTAACTTGTCCTGCCACTGTTGGTGGAGATGTGGTTTTCCTCTTGGTAGTTCCTTGATCAGGGTATTGTTTTCTGCTTGATTCTTTGTCTGGGGTTACTCCCTGCTTATCTGGGTGTTGGATGCTGGAGAGGATGTGTTCTGGTCTTCTTCTTTTTTTTTTATTATTTTTTTTATAAATATCTCAAGGTGGCAGACATACCTAATACTCCTTCCTCCTCCTATTTTCCCCACAACAACAACCTTGTGAGCTGAGTTGGGCTGAGAGAAAGTCACTTTTGTTTCCTTCTTAGCTTTTTTATTGTCTCTTTTGAATGGTGTGTAAATATGGTTTATTTCTATGTGTCTATTGATGGCTGATTTGTCTGAATGCCAAGCTTCCAGGAATTCCCTAGCATTTTTGGATTTAGCTTGGTCTAGGATGCTCACAGTTTCCCAACTGAATCTGTGGTCAAATCTGTCCATATGGTGAGATTAAGGAGTTTTCATTGTGTCTTCTGACTGCTAGTTGGTGTTCATGGGTGGATATTCTCTTCTATTGGAACCACATAAGGGCATCAAATGCTTCAGAAACCATGTAAATGGGATAAATTTGCATATAGGCAAACCTCCACCAAGGAACAACTATTCTTTCTACATAAATGCCTACAACAGCATGCCCTGCACACCAGTGTCAGATACAAACCTCCAATAAACTGCACAGCTGGATGGAAAGTAGCTCAACAAAGCAGCCAAAAAATGATATGGCTAATGATCATGGATGCTCACCTCAGACTAAACAAATTCCAGCACACCATAGATAACCTCAAGGAGCAACTGGAACAAACTATGACCCCAGAACACACAAAAATGCTGACAACCACCATCAAGACTACATCTCTAAGACAAGATGAAAAAAGGAAAACAAAACTCCATACTGAAACTAAACCCCAGAAGCAAAGAACCCAAATGGGCAGTCAACATGTCCAGCCGCCCACTATCCACCGCAGAACACAATATCCTCCAGAAAGGCCTCAACTATAACTTAGACAATGCTAATCAGTTAGAATTCTGTGCAGCCTTGGAAGAAGCATTTAAAACCACAGGACTTGCCACAGAGACCCAACAAAACATAAGGCAGACAATGATACCACAGACCAAAAGAACATAGAAGCAGAACCAACTCAAAGCAAAGGACAGAACAACCCTCAAAAACCTAAAGAAGGACCAAACCATCACCATCTCCCAGCAGACAAAGGCTGAATCATGGTTATAGTAGATAGAATGCAATACATACAAAAAGCCAAAGAATTACTGGAGGACAACGAAACCTACATCCCAGTAAACACCAACCCAATACAGAAACTAGACAACCTAATCAAGAGAACTCTCAACGACCTAACCAAGAAAGGTCAAATCACAAAAGAAGAACAGTGGTGGATGAAAAGCAGTGGACCCATCCTCCCACATTTCTGTGGACACCCAAAAGTACACAAGCCAGACATACCTCTTCATCCAATTTTAAAGCTACCAGGGACCAGGGATGATGATGATGATGATGATGATGATGATGATGATGATGATGATGATGATGATGTAAACAAGTCTACATTGATCCTGTTTGCCCAGTTTCATCCTGTACAAATATATCCAGGTGCCAAATAATGTAATCTTCATAAATATAAGCCTATACGATCTACGATGTGACACAAGCAGGGGCAGATGCACATGTATCATTTATTTATTTTATTTGGCAGTCCTCTCATAACAAACATTCTCTCAGTGTTATAACAGTACTATCAACAAACAGATCAACAAAATCCAATTTAGGATTTAAAAAATAATAAGTTTGAATGCAATTCTAGCATCTGCAAGAGAAACCAAACGGCTCATTCAAGGAAACTTGTCATATCAAGTCATGTTCCCCAGCAACTGGTCTTAAGAGGCATACTGCTTTTAATACATGGTCTGGATGCTCTTAAAGATCACCTGGACTCTAGCTGGTCCATACCAGTATCACTACTACCATGTCATCCTGCTGTTGCAGGAGTTATACTGGTTGCCAGTGTGTTTCCAAGTGCAACTCAAAGTCTTTGTTGCTACCTTTGAAGCTGTATATGGTTTGAGTCCTTGGTATCTGCCTTTCTTAAATAGTCTCAGCCTATCTGACTCAGATGGCCATAGAGTGCCTACTGAGGGTTCTTGCTAATTAGGAGGTATGACCTAGGGGGGCTCAATGGCAGACATTCTCAGGGGCTGCTCCCTCCTGTGAAACAGTTTGCCCCCTGAGATAAGGATGGCCCTCACTCTCATGGCCATCCAGAAGCTAGGGAAAACATGGCTGCGTGTGTTTGCGTATGTGCATTTTTCTTATTATTTGTTGTTACTTGTTATACTTTTGCTATTGAAGTTTCAAAATGTATCTTTATTCTTATTGCTATTTTAATACCTGTCTCCCACCTATAGTTTACGAAGTAGTAAATAACTCGCATAAAGAATTAAAAATAAATAATTTCATTGACCACTGAAATAACTCGCAAGCAGTATCAGCATCATTTTGTTTAATCCCCATTAAAAACATACAGGTTGGTGGCTGTTATTACATTTGGTGGAAACAAACTTCACGTTTTAATTGTGCATTCTGTAAAGAACTGCATCATTTAAAAAAAATTCTCTTATGCAATTTCATTGAATACTCCAGGATTTAGTACTGGAAGACTGTTTCAGTGCACTGGTGAATATTCAAATACAAAAAAATGTTCACATCCCAACATCCCCCTATGCAAGAAAAAAAAATGCTGACAATCTTTTCAGTGATTTCCTTCATAATAATGCAACATGATGCTCTGTCATAATAATAAAAATAGCTAAGGGAATGCTTAGGAAAACAATACATTGATAAGAAATTACAGTGTTATTATCATGCATTATTTATATAGCATCAGCAATGTACATCATATTTTAGAGCACACCAGAAGTATAATTATTTATAGATACCTCTTAGCTATGTGTAATTATTATGGAGAATGATCAGTAACAAGTCAATTGGTAACCACTGAGTATAGATGTAAAAGGCAATAAAAACAAAGAGAAAAAGGGACATAATTTGAATATGCATAAACTTTCTATTATACACAGTTTAATAAACGTGCAGTGTATGTGTGTGTGTGTGTGTGTATGTATGTGTGTGTATGTATGTGTGTGTGTGTGTGTGTGTGTGTGTGTGTGTGTGTATATATATATATATATATATATATATATATATATATATATATTCCCTAACCAAACATTATCAGATATAAAGCAATCTTTTATACTGAGGATGAATAAATAAAGTAAATAAATAAATAAATAAAATAAGTGAGTGATTACTAGAAAGAAATAGGAAATGTTCACTTTTTAAAAAAATACTTAGGCTACAATCCTATGTCCATTAATCTCAGAATAAGCTATAGTAAACTAATATGATTCCTTTTAGAATGATCAGAGATAGAACTGTTCTTGAAGCACTGATTGGAGTTTAGCACTGATTGGAGTTTTATAAGCTACATGTTCATTTTTCACATTTCATTTTATGACATCCTCTGTTGAATGTTTCATTATACAGCTTGTCTTAAGTATCAAATTTTAATTAGCTAGTTTAAGGAAGATGCATGATAGATCCAACCATAGGTACAATTCATCTCCAAGGACAAAAACAACCTGTACTGAAATTTTGGCAGGAACACTTGCAGAACCACTTTTTCTATGACAATATACAATACTAGAAATACATGGCAATTAAATAATGTATTTTAAAAACAAGCCTGTTCATTGTCAGTAGACTATGATGGATGTTGAGTTAATCTGCTTATATACTTAGAAAAAGCATCTGGTATAAACACTACTTAAAATAAAAATGAGATATATTTGATATCTGGGTTGGATTGGCACTCCAGATACTTTTGCTCATGCCAGAGAAACAGAATGAAACATTCCTTTGAATCTTGCCCAGGAAGTATTAATCAATTTCTAGGATAGCATGGAAGAAAGCATTGGGCATTGCAGAGGGAGAAAAATCTCCATTTCTGAAGACTTTATATATATGAATGCATTAAATTTATTAAATCATCAGTGTCAGTTTCTGATGTGACAATCCCTATTCTGCAGTTAGGAAGGAAACAAACAAAATGATCATTCCACAGAAGCAAAAACAGAGAGGGTCAACAGATGGAAATGAATACTACAAAATATGCCTAGCTGCAGTTCCAAACCTAAGCTCTAAGAACCATCTTTTTCTCCTCCCTTGCTGAAGCCCAGAAATACTCAGTACATGGTGTATCATGAGGTGCTGTTTTGTTTTATGCATCTACAAGAAACAATCAACAAAGCAGACAGCAGGCCAGAGTGAATAAAGTTGGCAACTTTTTCCAACTGTGGGAACAATCATACAATCTCATGCAATGTCCTAAGTTGCAAAGCAAAATAAATAAACCTAAAAATGACCCATTCTTACTAGATTTCAGACAGATCTCATGCCAGATTGCTGGCGATCTCACAAGATCTCATAGCTTTCAGATATGAGTGATTTTTTTTTTGAGGGGGGAGGGAATCGTAGAACCTGAAAACATCTTATTGTTAATCTTTGTCAGACATTTTGCCTAGTAAAGTTACCAAACGTATTTTGACTCTACCCAAGCAAGACAAAATAGCTATTCATTCAGGAGCCTATTCATCCTGGGCTCATCCCAACTTTGCCTCTAGATGGGGTAGTACTTTCCAGTAGAGAGTAGTTTGCAACTTGGAGGATGAGGGAAGGTTATTCCTGCTAATTTTTGCAAAATGTCTGCTTTATAGATCACACAGGAGGGGGTTATTTCTTGTTTTGGAAGAAATGTGTGAAACCCAACTACTTTATGTTTAAACTTTTTAAAATTAATGATGATGTTGACATGCACTGTATACCTTCTCATCATGGATACTTTTAACTTTGATATATGGAATACTTTTTTAATACTATTAATTAAAAATAAGGAAAGTGACAAAGCAATTAATTTTTTTATTATTATCATAAAGTGTATTGAGGTTAGCGTGGCCATTAAGGTACCCTCCCACATCTGTAAGATTTTTTTATATTCAGTATATTACTTCTCCATTTTTGCTTTCCATGATTCTTTGAAAATCATGGGGGTCTTGGCAAACCACTTAATATTCCTTATTTTCCATATCAAAATGTACAGATCGTGCATACTTTTATGACCATAGTCTTGCCTTGAAATAGAGTTGCCTGTATTTCTAAAGAAAGTTCCATGAGATTGAGTATAATAGTTGGCAGCTTCACCTTAGATATTTGTTATTGGGTGTGGCAAGTAATGAAAACTCAGACTTGTCCATGTCAAAACGGATTTAATCTTTTTTCCTAAAAAAAATCAAGTGCAGAAATACATTTTGCCAGGTTTTGTCCCTGCTTTTAGAGACCAAGAGTGTGAACGTTTTACTATTCTATTATGAAATGGTTTGCTGTTTTATCCTTTAAGAATACAGCATCTTTTCTCCTCCTTTCTTTTCCCTTATCTTCTTTTTTTGCTTGTTACATTCTACTCTTCTCTGTGCTTTGCATAATTCTGCATATCTCAAAACAGAATAGTGGGTTGGGTATGTATCTGTATGTGTAAGTATTTTCCTCTATTGGAAACTTTTTTGCCTTCCAAGTACTCTTAGAAATAATACAGGTCGCTCTGCAATTAAGAATTCTAGCATTGTTAGTACTGGGGGAATATTCCAGGTTTTCACCAGCACCAGGATCTAGCTATGAAAAAAAGAGAGTGGGGAGGAATGAGAGAGAGGGAGAAAGAGACAGCATGCTCTCAGGAAGAAAAACAAATCTTAGGAAAGAGGGGAATAATCCTTAATCAGCAGGACTTTGAAAAAAAAATTGGTGCAGTTTAGCTGATCTGAAATCTAAATCATTTTAAAGGACTTCACTGCAATTGAAAACATAATGAATACATACTCGGGGGAAAAGTCATTCCCTAAGGTGTTCTCTTTGCTTTTTTTTTTTAAGGAGCAAAAAAAAATAATCCTAGATTCTCCAAAGTCTCATCACCCCAAATATAGTGCTACAAACAAATGGATGTTTCATTTCAGCATCCAATAAATGTTATAGCAAAAGCTCAGAGTATTGGTCAAATTTAATAAATCATTGTGCAATATGGAACCCACTTTCGGTTTTACACTATGTGAAAATTCATCATTTTTAAAATATGTACTTGCTTTGTGCTTCACACTGTCCGAAAGCACATCACTTCCTCTGAATGATAAAAACTGGAGATAAGATTGAAGATTGGGAGGGGCACTCAAGCCAGAGAAATACACACTGGAAAAAGAAATGCTCTTTCAGTTTAAGTTAATTTTAAATGGCTCTGAACAAGTGGGTGACAGATGTAATATCTCCATCACAGTCCCCACCGCTGGCTAGGAAGGAGTTAAAGGGCAACACTCTTCAACAAAAGTGTCAGTGATTTTGCATTAATCTAGCACTTGTAGATCAGGTAATTATAGGAGCAAAGAAGAATAATCCAATCCAAATAGATTCCATTTTCAAGCTGTACAGATCATGCAGGTGCCATTAATTCAGATGACATCTGAGCTGCATTAGACATTGCATTCCTTTGAAACCACTCACTTGGACATTCCTTTTGCATTAATGCACAAGCATCAGAATGATGAAATCCCATCTGTCATGCCTACTCAGTTGTAGGGTTCTGCTGGAAAATGGGGAGGAAGAGGAGAACATAATTTTTTCCTTATTTAATAAACCAGTGGTTTGTAAAGAACATTCTGAGTATTGTGGCAAGCAAATTAGCACTGGCAGATATAAAAATGGGGACAAAACTAAAATAAGGTTAAGCATTACGTACTGTATAAACTAAAAATCCTTTCTTACAAATCTACTTAGAGAACCATTTCTTATCTTATGAATTCTTTACATGTTGTTGCTGTTGTAGCTGATAGATTGTGCGTGTATGTGTATAGGTCAACCTGGGATTATGACTCTGGAGATCATCCCACTCCACCCCTCCCCTCTCCAAATTTTGACATTCACCTTACAGAAGCACTAGCAGGTATAAGCCAGGGGTTCAGATCAAGTAGAAAGATCAAGAAGAAAAGACCAAGTAACAACTCAGTTAAGGTACAAACTTGTAACCAAGTAATAATTCAGAAGAGCTGCCATCAGCATATTCTTCAGTACTCTGGACAGATCCCAGAAAAGGAGTTTTAATGAGGGAACTAGTTCTGTTTGGGGGAGAAAAGTGTCCCTGGAACCACTGGATTATAGCTTTAAACATTCTTAACAGAATTAACATAAAAGTATTCTAAAACCTAATATATCATTAGCTTGTCATGTACTATTCTTTCTTATATTGTTAGAATATTTGACTGTACCGTATTCCAATAGGTATGTTACTTTTAGCTTCCATTTTCATATAAATGTTTTCCCATGGCAAAGATGTTTAAAAATTAGTCAAGAGCTTACAGGTTCTTGTAATTACTTTTGTGTGTTCATGTCCCAACGATATCTTACAGCTCTTTGAATGGGTTTTTTTTTTTTAATTTCCTTGTTTGTGGTATGCTCAGATTTCTAAAACTATTCCTTCTCATCCATCCATCAATCCATCCATGTCCATATGCTGCTCAGTAAAAAAAATGACTCTGAGTGGCTTACACTCCATCAATAAATAATAGGGTTAAAATACATAATATAATAACATAACACCATGGAATCATATAATGATACTGACAGTCACCAGGCATCATGTCTTCAGAAACAATAAACATTCACATCATCTCCAAAGGCCTCCAGAAGAACCAGTTCTTAATCATCTTCCAAGACACTAACAAGGTTGGGGGCACCTTTTTCTCTGGGAATATATCATTCCATAGGAGGGACTCACCCTTGTTAGTGGTGACACTCCCCAGGGGCCAAGACTAACAGCAACCCTTTCCTCCCAGATTTCACTGGATGGGATTCCACTCAGAGTAGGCAGTTTAAAAGTCATGAGCTGTGCAGGACTTTAAAGGTGAAAAACAGCACCCTGAATTGCACCCAGAAGCCTACAGGTAACCAGTTCAGCTCTTGAACTAAAGATGTCACATGGGCAGATCAAGCTGAGCCCATTACTATTTGTGCCAAAGTATTCTGGACCAACTATAGCTTGAATAATCAACATAGCCTCCCAAATCATGAACAGCCACAGGTGGTACACAACCTAGAGTGTTGCAAAGACCCTTCTTGCCATGGCCTCCACCTGCACTTCCAGTGGGGCCATGAGTATAAGAGGACTCCCAGCTGTAGTATTTATAGTTTGTGTGAATTATTCAGAATCTTTTTTCTATAGTACTTTACTCTGCACCCAGGCAGTTATACTGTATGTTTAAATGCTTCCTCACAGAAGAAATACCAACTCCTACACATACAACTGCAACATGTTAATTTTATATGTTGAAGAAATCGTATGCATATGAGTAACATATAACCATCTCTCTGTATGCTACATTCTTCCACGTATACCCAAAAGGAGACCATAGATGCAGCCATGTTTTGTTTGATGCACAGCCTCTGGGAGGTAGAGGTAGTGATACAGCCTTTCACTGAGCACAGAATATGTCATTAGTCCAGCAGCAACAGCTGAATTCCCAGTTTGCTAATTAAGATGGAGGAGCAGGAGGAGCAGGAGGAGGAGGATCCTAGGAACTGGAAATTCACTTCTAATTTTAGCAGAATTTCACTCAACATGGAAAGAGCATGCTGTATAAATGAAATATTGGACTGTCAGACACAATATAAGACATCTATCACATGCACCTTGCAGTAATAAAATAAAAATTGAAGATTTTTTATTTTTAATTATCACTCTATGGTGATAAGGCAAGCTCTTCAGTTCATCTGAATCTTTGGGGCAAATCTTTCCTGTACTGGTGCATAATTTGTGCTGTTTCAGCTACAAGGTCATTTTCTCTATCTTGCAGCGATATGTAAATATCATCTTTTCTACTTCATCATGTGACAGTTCTATATTAATATAACACTCCATGTTTCCCCTTTGGCATTGCATCTCTAAACTATTCAAATTAAATTCTCTCAGTCTTAATTTGGATGCCATTGTTTTGCTTTGGTTTTTTTTAGTTTTTGAATCTCTACATCCTTAAAAAAGTCTGCCTGTAGGACTTTGTTTTTACTGCTGCCAGAAGACACAAATATAAAAACTGCGCATTATAATCTCCATGTGCACCTGCTATGATAGGATAAAAATAGTATTATATGCTGTCTTGCCCAACAGGCAACCTTCCTTTCTACTTAAATTGCTAAGATTTGTCAAAGTCTTTTGTGAAGGCAAAATAAGACTATCAAGTCATTCCCTTTTAAACTTCAATTATACCCAGGCATTCCTCTTTCTGATTTGCTTTATTCTGACTACTGAATCATAATTTCACTAGAGCCCTTCCTGTTCTTGCAGATGCCCCCTTTTTTAACTATGATTAAAAAAGAATTGCCGGTGGTAATCTTTACTGATTTACTTTGACAGAAGCTAACTTGACTCACGGTTGGCTGCAGTAAATTTTATGAATGGACAGCATATTCATATCCATGTTGAAAACCTTTTTGTGGTCTGTCCCAGGTCACACTCAAAGAACCCTTTCTTCCTTTCACAGAAAAAGATTACATTGGGTAGAGGATGTTTAGGCCATCAGGTCCAACCCCCTGCTCAGTGCAGGAAACCAAATTAAAGCATTGCAGACAAATGGTTGTCCAGCTCCTGCCTGAACTCATCAAGTGAAAGGAAACCCATAACCTCTCTGTAATTGCTATCACTGTTACACTGTTCTTACTTTTAATATTTTTTTTAACAAGTGTGCATCCTAGAAGTGGATGTAGTGTTCTAGGTGGGGAGCCTGACCAAAGCAGAAAAAGGTAGAATACTTAATCCTATGATATGGAAACTGTACTTCTTTGATACACCCTAAAACTGCATTCACTTTTTTCGTTGTTGTTGTTGTTAGTCACATCACCCTGCCAGCTCATATTAACTCAGTAAGTGAATTCCTTATTTTGGGGTGTAAGGGTTCCTTGTTTACAGAAAGGGAAACATAAAGATAATTGTAGAATGGTTTCTGTCATGGCTTTTCCTGAAATCATAGCTTAATATACTGGGAAATCTGTATTAGAAATCTTTGATCCTGTGCTAGAATTCTTCTTCTTCTATAGGTAAATGAATTATTAATCAATCATGTTAAAAAGTCATTAGGAGTTTCCTTTAAGTCAATTTTCTCAGCCTCAGCAACTTCAAGCTGTGTGGACTTCAACTCCCAGAATTCCCCAGCCAGATTGAGAGACACTGATTTAAGTAATATTCCAAAGTTCCATTTCAGTCTTTTGTTTGGCAAGGCCTAATCAATCCTATTCCTCCATTTCTGTCTCTTTTTTCTATTAAAGCAGCAAGATAAATAACAGCACTGGAGTTCCTCTTAAATTCCATCAGCATGACTTTGTAGTTTCTCAAAATGTCAAGCCTTCATATTCCAATAAACCAGGATGGTGCTGCCAGCCAGTAATTCTACCTGCTGCTGTTCTGCAGTTTGCATTAGATTCATATTTGGCTGTTGCTTTATTGAGGAGAGATATTAGATCTGGAGGAAGCTGACAAGATATTTTTAATGTTTATCCTGAATCATGACAACTCAGGAAGTAAGCCCCAGAAGGGGAAAGCATTGTGAAGTTGCTGCATTTCATAGGCTATGTATATAGTGTATAGCATAGAAATCAATTGTATCATCAGGTTGCTTGATAGTTATAAAAATCTAAGCAGAGTGACTT
Source organism: Liasis olivaceus (assembly GCA_030867105.1). Classification (NCBI taxonomy): domain Eukaryota; kingdom Metazoa; phylum Chordata; class Lepidosauria; order Squamata; family Pythonidae; genus Liasis; species Liasis olivaceus. The sequence goes on along the minus strand of CM061350.1, from coordinate 175,792,316 downwards.
TGAAATTCTTTTTGCAAGATCATAGAAGCATGGCAATGTGTCCGTGGTGACTCCAAAATATTACTAGATGGTTATTTAGTAGATGGTTAATTAACTCCTTTTGCATCATGATAGTATTTTTCATAATTAATGTCAGAAAAATCACAAATAGGGTGCAACACAAAATGAGCTGGCCCTGAATCTTTGCAGGCAAATAAACTTAATGTTTAAATAATAGTAAGAAAGAAACAGGCAATCTTGAGTGTCAAAAGCTTCAAAAGACAATGTCACAAATAAATTTCTATATTCCTTTGTATAGAATTTTGAGAGTTGTGAATATACTATAACCAGTGAATACGAGGTCCCACAGTGTTTAAGCTCTGGACTAGAGAATAAAAATAATTAATAATAGGGGCCGTGAATTGTTGGTTTGCAGTGCTAAATGCCTTCATGTCAGGAATTTCTTTTAAACTAGAGAAAGTTTATTGTGAACTGTGCTGTTGCATAGACAATAATCCTGTAGCATCCCCATGTTTGCAACTTCAATTTTGCAGTTGCCACAGTGATGAAAGTGATCTCCAGCCAGTCCACTATGTATTGTACAATCTAGTTTATGTCAACTACCATCCATGTGGTTAAGTGTAGATAAAATAACAGTGTGAACTTGTGGCTAAATAAATCAAAAGAACCAAGAGGAACCATAGCTCATTGGTAGAACATGAGGTACTCACTTCCTGCCCCCTCCAGTTAAATAAATCACATAACAGTACAGATATTGTAGGCAGGTAGGGGATGGGGTATTTGGTTTGCATCATCATGCAAATGATGTAAATTGCATACTTGCATCATTTGCATGATGACCTCAGGATGCATGCAACATGTTTTTGATGTCATCTTGGTTTCTGTAGATTCCTAAGTACAGCAAGAGATGGACCTCTGCACAAGACTTTGAAGAACTGTTACTAATTAAAACACTGGGATAGAAAAACAAATAATCTGATTTTGTGGAAGGCAGCATCCTATGTTTCTAAGAAGGAAACAGGCAATCTTGAGTGTCAAAAGCTTCAAAAGATAATGTCACAAATAAAAGGGCTTCTATCTTCATTTGTGTTTCTGCATTTTACAGCCAGATTGGTTGTAGCCAATGTGCTTATTAAAGATCCCTGAAGGCTTCTACCACTTTCCACTGAGTCAGTGGCATCTGTTCAAGTGAATTCTGCATCTATTAAAAGACCAATCTGGAACTGAAGAAGCAGTCTCTTGTAGGAAAGGAGATTCTTTAATTAATGGGTGGAATATCCAAAAGAAAATACTTCCCTAAGGGGAATCTATCCTACAGTCTTCTTTGAACCTAGCTCACCTTTTTAAAAAAAAGCAACATTTCCTTATGGTTAGTGGCACCATCTGCAGATCAGGTTTCTCAGCTTGATTGTCTCCACAGAGGAAAAAGGGAGAATAGGTCACTTCCACAATCCAGAAATGTCCAAAGGAATATCACTCTCAGGCTTTCTCTTAGCAAGCATGCCAATCAACTTCTAAAGCATGCCAATCAACTGAGAATTCACTGTGGCATTAGTAGAGAAAAATGACAGTTGGGCTGAAAATTTCAAGATGTTGACCTGGTGTCTACTTAGGAGTCTCGCAGTAAATAGTACACCAATGTTTACAGTGAGATGTTATGGCAGTAAGCTGGATTTCATCAAGTAGACCTGAGTTCAAATTAGAGAAGAGAATATATATCAGTAATACAATACATTCTTGGCAACTTTCTGAATTCCTCTGGTCCCTAGGCAATGAAATTCAGTGAGAGAACGTTATCTCTTAGGACTGATGTGAGACTTCAGTGCAATCTCCAGATATACATACCTAAGCTTGTTACAATTAAAATATATGAAAATGATAGAAAATTAATGCACACAAACCTTTCCATGTCAACTGACACTATGAGATAATGGAGCTAATTGAAACTTAGCTCAACCACCATAACTTGTAAGAATGGGCATATCTATGTTTAGATATTAAAATGTTCAATAATATATCCAGAAGAGTAAAGGTTATTCTGATGAAGCAAAAAAAGTTTCTTATGATTCACATATATTTATCCATCATGTTATTCCCTTTTGGGATTAGCAACATTATCTAGGTCACAGAAGTAAACCAAAGAAAGTAAAGGCACGATATAAGAAAAACAAAAGGAAATATAGTTAAATATTACTTACAGCTACTCACCAGACCATCTCTTCCTGGTTATTTCTACCTGACCTATCCAATCCAGCAGGAGAGACATGTTGCAGGTACTATTGCCAAGGAGTGTTGGCTGGCAGAGCCCCAAAGAAGAACCTTTTCTGCCATAGCACCCACCCTCTGGAATATGATCACTCCTGAGATTAGGTTGGCCCTCATCCTGCTGGCCTTTCATAAGGTTTTGAGGATCTGGTTCTGTGCCTGAACCTGGGGCTCTGGGTGTGGGATGGAGCCCATTTCTTGGCAACGTTGAGGGCTTTTTACGATCCTTCATTTGCTGTGTATTTTATTTCTTGTTTTATTTTAATATATTTGTATATCCTTTATTTGTTTTTAATGTTCCCAGAGTCATGTACTTCAGATGGACAGCCATATAAATGGAATAAATAAATAAATAAATAAATCTAGTATACACCAACAGTATTCACTATTCACTTTTCCATAATTTTCTGTCTTGCAAACTGCCTTTGCTTCTATCCCTTCCATACACTGCTTTGTATACATTACCCATTAGTCCTTAAACCTCACCTCTCTGTTTTTCAGGTTCGCAACAGCTCCATCTGACCATAGCTTTCTCTTCTTCTCCACCTGTTCAGTCTTCATAAACGTGTTTTGCAGTTTTGATCCTCATTCATTCTATCTATAAGGCCAAACCACCTCAAGATACTTCTTTTGTGCTGGTCATTCACTTTTGCATTCAGTCCACATTCATTCAGTGCCCACTCATTCTTGACCACATCTTTTCTTGTTTTATTGCACAGACTTCTTAAATATCCAGTTCCCACTGCATTCGATGTTAATGTTTCTACTGGTATGCCCAAATTTCACTTCCATGTAACCAAGTGGACAGAAACATGCTGTTAAATACAGCTATTTTCACTTACATTCATTCCTCACACCCAATCACATACTACCCACTACATTTCTACCACCATTAAATGCCTTACCATTTCTAAACCCATCTTATCTTGTTTAGTAAATATTATGCTACAGGTAGTCCTTGTTTAATGACCACTCATTCTGTGACCATTCGAACTTGCAATGGTGCTGAACAACTAGTCATTATGATTGGTCCTTGAAGTTCTGGCTGTTGCAGCATCCCTGCAGTATGATTGCAATCTGGGTACTCAGCAACTGGCCAGGATTTCTGACTGTTGCAGCACCCCACAGTCTCATGATTGCGATTTGCAACCTTCCCTGCCAGCTTCCCACATGCAAAGTCAACGGGGAAGCCAGCAGGAAGTCGGAAGTTGCAATCATATGAAGTCCTTGCTTAACGACGGTAACCGGGGACTGCTGGAACTGCTGTCACTAAGTCATGCAGTCACATGATGTCATGCTTTACAACTGCATCATTTAGCAACAGAAATTCCAGGCCCAATTATCATCACTAAGCAAGGACTACCTGTATACAGTACACAAATTCATCTACTTACTTTGGGGATGGGGATGGGTGGGCAGTTCTGCATAACTTGCAATAGATTTTTTTTCCCTTCCAAACTCAACTACCTTGGTGTTTTGATACATTAATTTTCAGACCTTTACTCCTCACTATATCATATAATCTGGCTAATTTTTGCTGCAAATCATTTGGTTTCTCACCCAAAGCACAGCAATATCTGCATACAGAAGTACATGTACATTCACTTCCCCAATCAACATACTTCTACAAGCATTCCTTATACATTTATCCATAAATATGTTAAACAGTGGGACAGCATTCATCCTTGCCTTACTCCCTGCTCAGTGTTGAATCATTTGCCAGCTGTTCCATTTATTCTCATGCATTTTCTAGTATATATATATATATATATATACACACACACACACACACACACACACACACACACGAGGTTAGCAACCAAGTTTCAACTCCATATTTGCACAAAGCATTCCATAACTCAAGCCTATTCATTTTATCATATGCTTTCTCTAAATCAGTAAATGTGCAATACATCATCTTTCTTGTGTTCATATGACTAGCTGAAGAGCAAATCTCTGATCTATACACCCCTTGTTCAGCATCAAGCCATACTGCACTTCCCAGATTCTGCTTATAATTACCTGTTGTACCCTTTCAATTAGAATTTTGTCAGACCCCTTTCTCAGGCTCACATAACAAACTTATCCCCTGTAATTTTTGCACTCTTATTAACTTGTCCTTTATGTAAGGAAACAACAAGAGCTTTTTTCTAGTCATCAGGAACACGTCTTATGAGCCCTTAAAGATTAACAAACATAAGCTTACATGGATCACAGTCCATATCATAAGATGCGCTTTACTTTTTAAAGTGAGACTCATTTTTCAAACATTTTAGATCTGCAAACTTAATAGAATTCCTATATATGAAATTATTCAGTGCAGAAGTCTGTGCTGTGATATCTTCTCTTCCATATAATCTTATGGCTTCAAATAAGTGTTGACTATAGTAGTCAGGCAGGAATGACTATGTGGCTGTTGCCATAAGGAGCAGTCAAGGAAGTGAAGCCTCCTTGCTAGTGGTCATCATCTGGTGCCAATAGAGACAAATACAAATATGGCATCAAGCACATAGAGCTGGTGAATAGCCAGTGGCATTCACTGCACACAGGCCCAGTGATATAACTGACTGTACTGGCTATACAGCTCTCAATAGGCTTTTATTCATCAGATACTTTTTCGCCTCTTCCTTGATTGAGGAAGGGAAGTGCAATGTATTGATGAATACCATACTTTGCATATTTAAAGTCCCAGGCTATCATAAAAGGTATCTATCTCATGCTGTTGGTCATAAAAAACCAAAACTGGACCAGATGGCATTGTCAGGACAAGAGAATTTCATTGGTACCATTCTTTGGCTACTTCATCTCATTACCCATACTGGTTAAGTAGAAGAATGGAGTTTTTATTTATCTTAGACAACTACATTCATTGTGAAGCAGCTGCTCAGTAACTCCATTTTTAATGAGTAAAGGACAAACACAAAGCTTTAATTGAATGCAATGTTTTAATTAAAATGTATTAATTTCAGATGTATGAAAGTATTTTTGCAAATGGGATGGATCTTTTAGTTACAACAACAAAAACTTTCATGTTGGGAAAAATATATACATTGAATGATTACATTTTGATTTATTAGCATTTATCATCATATTGTTAAAATCTGGCTTATGTTCTGGATACTTCTTTTGGCCTGTGTAGAGCAAAATTAACCTTTATATTATGAAAGCCTCTCTCTGAGATTATACAGACTAGGAAAGCAAGTCAAGGATAACATTAAAACAATTATGTTGTCTGTGGCTGCATGGATTCATTTTCTGGTCATTATGTCTTTGAGAGCACAGCTGAACTATGGAAATTGCAATTCATACATGTTAGTAACAAAAGGAAAAGTGTATCCTCATCTCTTTTGTATAGAATAACTTCTGCAGCCCATTTTCTTATGCTTTGCTGAATTTTATATCTCAATATGGTGCTGGAATAAAATTAAATATTTTCTACCCTCACTGGATCACTCAAAAAGAATTGCACAATTAATCTGGGGAGACCAAGGATTAAAAGAAAACCAGAAAATAATAGGGGGATAGAATAAAAGGCACATTGTTGTATAGAAGAAAATAGTCAACAGCAGAGCCATGACAGTATACAGGCCTTTGACAAGGGAGAGTGACACCCCTCACCTCATTCCATCTGGTCTGTCACACTTGCCTTCTTTTAACTTTTATGTTTTATTGATTTTATTGTAATTTCTTTGTTTCATTGTTATGAGCCACCCAGAGTTGTTGAGAGTCAGGTGGCATACAAGTTTATTTATTAATTTATTTATTTATGTGTTTGTTTAATTTTATTTTTGGGATTTATTTACTACCTCAGTCACCTGGAATTCTAGGCAATGTATAAAATCCAGATTAATAAAAAGTAATACAATTAAATAATGTATAACATTATACTGAGAGCCAGTTTGGTGTAGTAGTTAAGGCACCAGGTTAGGTTAGGAATTAGGAGACTGTGAGTTCTAGTCACACCTTAGGCATGAAGCCAGTTGGGTGTCCTTGGACCAGTCTCTCTCTCTCTCTCAGCCCCAGGAAGGAGGCAGTGCCAAACCACTTCCAAAAACCTTGCCAAGAAAACTGTAGGGACTTGTCCAGGCAGTCACCAGGAGTCAGCACTGACTCGAAGGCTATATATCACATAGACACATGTAAATAAGTAATAAAATATTTCTCAGTGACTCCACACTGAGCTTTTACAAGCTTCCAGAAGGCCATGGGAATGGAAACTACCCTTGCTTCAGAAGGCAAGCTGTTCCCAAGGCGAGAAGTATGCTATCGCACCCTTTCTTGTTGCATCTCATGATGAGAAGGTTCCTTCAGCATGCTTTCCCTGCTTCTCTGGAATGGGCAGGCAGGCTGAATCTATCTGAGAAAGGCAGCCTCTTAAATAACAAACCCCACAACATATAGGGCTTGAACTGCACTTGGAAGCATATTACTGCTTTAGTGGTATAATAGGACAGTAATGGCACTGCTCAGTAATCATATGGGTCACTGCATTTCATATCAGCCAGAAGTATTTTCCTTCGGTCCTTTTGCATTATATCTAGTCTGATAAAGAATAGAGAATTGCTAAGTTGCTCATTATTTGCAATGTTTTAGTTGAGGTTATTGAAGATATTTTTGTAAAGATCAGACAATTCCTAGAGGCCCAAAGTCAGGAAATAACTTATGGGAATTCCACTTTAGATTTCCTGAACTAAGAATGAAGAACTAAAGCAACAATATAGGCTTTGATTTAAGGCAGTATTTTCAAACTTGGCAACTTTAAGATGTGTGGACTTCAACTTCCAGAATTCTCCAGCAAACATGGTTTAAGGTAAGTGTGGAAGATTGTGGGGAAGCTGGGAAAATATTGAAAGGGAGAGGAGATATGCACAATCAAAAGGTAGAAAGCCTGTCCATTGTCAGTTCATCTTGTAAAAGGCAGCTCAGCCCAGGTGGCAGGAAACCTAGGAAGAAGCATTTCAAATAATTCAAAGACAGCTTGTCTTAATTAATTTGTTATAAATGAGGTTTGGTAATTTCCTTTATGTTCTGCATTTACCCCAAGACTCATATTAAAAATACCTTATGAAGTCTGTATAGTTCAGGCTTCCTTGATCTTTCCTAGCTATGTGGGGCTTGACAGTAGGATAGAGATAGTCAGATTACTGAACAGTCAGTAATATCTACTACTTGGTGACAAAGTACTGTTTTCTTAAAATGTTTAATTATTTAGGTTAGCTATAACAGCTAAATCCAGTAGGAAAAAATTATCAGGTCACTCTCTTGGTTTGTCATTTGTATTTCCCTCAGCCAGTGGTTTGTAGATCCAGTGAAACATCCTTTCCTAAATCATTCTCTTGGCCTATCAATTGTAAATCCATTTTTGATATCATCTATATCTTGTCAGATAAAATTTGTTCTACATCTGACATTTCTTAAATAACATCTTTTGGACATAGTTTTTCCATAGAAGCAGACATCATTACTGATGTTGCTGATATTGTGGCTACTATTGTTGATATTGTGGCTACTATTTTCTGATTCCATTCTTCAAAAATCCCCTTCAGTATTTTATTGTCATAACATTTTATATCATCTTACAAGTCTGTACATCTTTCCTCTACCTAAAATCTTTAGTCCCCTCTAGTGTCCAGTTTTTGAAATCATGCAATTATTTATCTGTGTTATGTCTTGTAAAAACCAAAACAGAGTTTCCCATGAGAAACTGTTTGTACTTTAAAATTATTTAATAATTACAAAATCTCATTGTAAAAGTTTCAATATTCCACTTTTATCTGGACCCTTAGTCCATTTATAACTTTCTAAGACCAAGTCTTATTTAGCTTTTTGCTGTTTATTTCAGATTCTTTACATTCTTAAGTTTATGATTAAATTTTTATTTCATTCAGGATTGAAGGCAGACTCACCCAGCATTTTCAAACTTGTCATTCTGAAGGTCTCTAATAGGTTAGAAGCAGTTAATGAGCAATTTCCAAAAGTGATTAGAAAGTGAGATTTGCGAACTTAGTGTCCTTTAAAAGTCTCCACCGCAGTTGCAAGCAAAATGGCTAATCCTGTCTTCTCCTGATGCTCAAACCTGGAGAAAACCACTGTCCTGCAGTCTCCGAATAAGGAGCAGACATCTGGAGCACATGTAAATAATCGCCCATCCTCTCCTTATCTGGAGAGGTTCCAAGGAACTGGTCTACTCACTGGTTCCTTGGTGTTTGTTGCAGTCATCAACTCAGTTTTCACAGAGCTGTCTTCAGTTTGCCATACCTCCACCGGAAGCTCTCTAATTGCTACATTCTCAAAAGTTGAAGCATGTCTACAGGCACTATTAAATCTAAAAGGCACCATTAAATTTTTAAATTACACAAATAGCTCAAGCAATTAGGATATAATCCAGCCTCCCCCCCCCAAAAAATATTTACATTTCTTTGATTGCAATAGACTTCAAATACTATTATCCTTCAACTGAACCATGCTGATAGAGTTTAAAGAATACTACCTAATATTAGATAGAACCTTTTTTTCTCCAAGCTTGGTTGAAATTCAAGTTTTTTTCTAAAAAATGCAGCAATAAAAGGTTTTATGACTTCTGCAGTAAGATTTATTCCAGTGATAAATGTTTGGGATCAGCTCCAATTCATTCTAATGATAGCAGCTATTGCTTAAATATATTTCTTTTGTTCTTCCACATCCCTCCTCCATTTCTGAATGGCATCCATTTACTTTATGTTTTCAGTGACAGAGGACTACTAATGATATGGCAGTGATGCAACCTATTTCAATTAAAGTAAACCTAGACTCAAAGTACCTAGGAAAATAGGGAAAACATGTTGTTATTATCGGGCAGTTTACCATTAAGTTCTGAAAATCCAACCTCTGGTAGTTCTATGAGCTACAAATATATATATTTGACTGAACAAGCATAGAAAAGTATTGAAAAATCCAGATAGCTATCCATTACAATAATAACAAGATTTCCAGGCAGCAGCTCATAGTCTTCTTTTCCCAAATTTTTTCACTGTTTCATAAAAATTTTTTCTAGAGTGTTGCACACTCAAGGGTTTTCTGGTAAATTGCTCTTTCCTTTCATGATTGGCACCTGCATACAGTTCATTTTACAAGACTTGCTATCAAAAGACATCTCATCAAGAGTGATAATGGGTTGTAAAAGACAAATTAATAATACACTGTATTGGTAACATTCTTTTGAATAAGGCAGTTGAAGTTTTCCCAAGACATGTGGCTTCCAGAGTGACACAAATAGACTGATTTTGTTAATGTGTTTGATGGGGTTACCACATGATTAATTAATTAAAACATTCCACAACAACTGATAGAGCAGAGTTATTATTTAAGGGGTATAACATTCTAAGTAGAATTGCAGAGCAAAGAAAACAACTATTGCATAAGTTTAGTACTCTCTATACTACTGTTTGACATTTAAATGATTGTTGCTGTAACACACATACACACACAGTTGGAAGTAACAGCAACAACTACAGCACTGATTCTTTGGTTTTAATTAGTTTTCCCAGAGAGTATATATAGAATTAAACTATATATGACATGAGACTAATTCTGAAAATAGCATTTCTATGTCTAGCTCTGCCCTGATTCTCCATGAGATTTAGGCCAGCCTAGTGCAGCACTGAAATGCATTAGGTTGAGAAAAATCTCTTCTTGTGATATAACATCATCATGCCAATGGTTTCTCCATCACTGTTGGCATTGGTCAATAAGTGGAGAGCAAGGGGGAACCTAGAGCATTACAACATTACATTGCATGGCGAATTTTATTACGTTTCATAAGAATCAAGAATTACTCATACATCTTCTAATGTCATGTTGCATCATCAGTGTTGTTGTTGTTGTTATTCAGTCGTTAAGTCAGGTCCGACTCTTCGTGACCCCATGAACCACATCGCTCCAGGCCTTCCTGTCCTTCACTGCCTCCCTGAGTTTGCTCAGTTTCATGCTCATTGCTTCAGTGATGCTATCTAACCATCTCATCCTCTGCCGTCCTCTTCTCCTTTTGCCTTCAATCTTTCCCAGCATCAGGGTCTTTTCCAAAGAGTCCTCTCTTCACATTAGGTGACCAAAGTTCTGAGCTTGAGCTTCATTATCAAATCATCAGTGAGATTTAGTCAATTAATGAGATTATATTTCATATATTCTAAAATGTATAAAGTGAACCTATACAAAGAAAGTAGATGATGAGAGAGTAATAAAACCAGATTGGAATAGGCTACAAACATATTCTCAAGTATAGGAATCTTTATGAATTTTCTTCTTCATCACCTCTATTCTACCCTGTTCTACTTTCCATTTTTAAGGCATATCTGCAATATATCATGCAGTCTTTCTCCAGATATGCTATTACAGAATAAAGTATTTATTTAGCAATTTCTGTGTTGCTGAGAACAACAGCGGAGGAATTGGAAATAAGCTCATCCGGATAATATAAAAAAGGGATCAAAGGACTTGTCAAAGGCTACCAAAACATCTGATGGCTGATAAAGGGATTGAGCTCAAATCTCTGGCAGACCATCAAAGCAAAAGTAGAACCTGAGATCTTGCTCAGTTTATTCTGAGTGTACTTCTTTGCTTCCCTCTTTGCATGGGCATTGGGAGGAATTTATCCTAAATGAAAAGGAAGGTTCTGGTATGAATCAACCCCCACTATGTAGGTTGAAGATGTGATTGAATTAGACTTATTTATTTATTTCTCACACTTCTATAATGCCAAAAGCCAAGGACTCCTGATGGTTTGCAACACTAAAAATATAAAACAACACAAATAAGAACACAAGTACTATAAAAGATAAATACAGATCCCTTGGATCCAAAGCATCCCTTATTCAGACATGCTTTATTATTTTCCTTTCCCAATATCAGAGCTCTAAGAAAAGGGCTGTGAATGTCTTGTGAGAGCCAAAGAGATGATCCAAACAGATCTCCTCCTCCAACATTGGAAGTCTCTTTCCCTGACTTCAGAGAAATAATTTCAAAAAATCCTCTGATCCCTGGGATGCCTCTATTATCTGGTATACTCACTGAATAAAAGTTCACATTTGAATGTTTTCCCACTCCAAATACTAAATCCTAAAGATTTTCATTGGTATGGGCTTCAAGATTCATGTACTACCAAGAATTATGTATACGACAGGAATTATGATATGCCAGGGCTGTATTATAAATTCATCTATTATTGGTTGATGGTTGGTTGTGGAGAAAGGAGAACTGAATAGAATTCAGTCAAATCTTCTTCCCACTTTTATTTCTTGTTTATATCTGGAAAGCAGAGAGCTTCAGATAGAAGAACAAAAACTTCCTGAACCTCTGCTTTATTGCTTCTCTTCTCCTCCTTCTGATATCTGCTAGGTATTCGGTCATATTTAACTTGACATACTCTTCTGATGTGCTTTGTCATTCAATTGTTTGGTGACATTTTGGACTATTGGGAAACAAAGAATAGCTTCTTTGATGTTTGCTGAACTCTCCAAAGGAGAATGAAAGAGATTCATCCTGAAGCAAAAGTGAGTTGTTTTTGATGGACAAAATTGGGTTAAATGAAAGATGATAGGTGAAAATTAGGGAACAAAGTTACTGAAACAGAAGGCAGACTATTCCAATAGGCTTTGAAAGGTCTTGACAGGAATTATAATATCACATTCATAGGTGTTTATTTGACAGATGTTCAGCTTCTCTTAAGAGAATAACTGCAGAAGATATTTTGGGCTCTGCAAAGCTAATGGCATCAATAGGAAATGAACATTCTGAAATCAACTGAGTTCAAGGTCAACAAAGCTCAGCCCCTCTTTGCATTATTCGTGAGCAAACTGAGAATATAATGTGCAGGCCCAGACTCTCTGCCAAGGACTTTCTGACAAATCATAGCATAAGTGAACACTCTGCCCAAAGGACTGAAGCACAAAAATTGCTTTCCAACAGTTAGAAAAGTACTATTATTTTTATTTCATGAGGGCAAGAGAATGACTATGTCTATTTTTGAAAGAGAAGAGAAGATTTTCTACAACACCAGTTACAGGGCAATTTTATTTATTTGATAGGTTGGTTGGTTTCTATCCTAGCTTGCTACTCAAATGAATACTCTAGGCAGATAACAAAAATTAAAATACAGAATATGAAAGGCTTAAAAATTAAAATTATTGCAAATAAAATCTTGATAAAGATCAGTCAGTTTATTTCTTGTAAGGTGCCATTCTTTACCACACTACATTATATGAGCATCTGCCAATTTAACTCTAGTCCATTTGAATCAAGTCACCTGATCATGGATTTTCCCACCATGGTAGAATGGTGTATTATTTTACTACAAAGGTGGGCAACTTGTGACCTCAAGGTTGAATGTTGTCTCTGAATTCCATTTTTGTGGTCTGAGAAAAAATCTGGCAATTAAGTTTAAATTTTCAGAATCCAATTAATGATATATTAAGAAACCTGAAGGAGCTTATGGATGTCATCGCAGAGGCCTTTGCTGTGATCCTTGAAAAATCATAGAGGATAGGCACAGTGTGAGAGGATTGGAAAAGGGTAGGTGTTGTTTTCATCTTCACAAAATAGGAAAAAAGAAGACCTGAATAACTATAGACTGCACAGCTTGACACTTATACTAAGGAAAACTGTAAAAGAGATTATTAAGCAGACAGCATATTGACTGAAATGATGCTATCTTGAACTGTGTTATTGATTGACTGATAGCAACTGATGGAAGTGGGATGTATCTCATTAGTTGTCTTAATTATTATTTTTTATTCATTTACCATGGACATTTTATTTTTCTATATATGTTGTGGGTGTTTTAGCCTGGAGAAGACTACAGGTAGACATGCTGTCTTCAGTAACTAAAAAGCTTCATATAGAAAATAGGGCTCAGGGTTGTTTCAGACGACATGACAAGAAACAATGGATTTAAATAAGGAGGGAGTTGGTTTCGGTTGGATGTCGGGGGAAAAAAACTAACAGTAAAAGCTGCTCACATATGAAACAGACAGAGAAGTAGTGGGATCTCCTTCACTTAGTTATTTAAAAAGATGGCAAACTGTTGAGGATGCTGTATTAGTGGATTCCTGCACTGGGTAACTGTTGGTTTAGATGATCTCCAAGGTCCCTTCCAATGGTTATATTCTATAATTCCACAAAGTAACACCATCATTTGGTGCTTGTTTCATATATTTCATAAACAAAATAATCCAACCTGCATTGTGCCAACATAAAAAAGTAATTCCCCCTAATTCAATCAACTCGATTAAAGGGATAAGTACAGCCAGCATTTAAATACTTGATTAGACAATCAATTGCTGATTTAGGCAAGATCTGCTTACATTCTATGATTAATTATTTTAAACAATGGTGGTGTGGTTTTCCAACATTTTGAGGCAGGAAACAAAAAAAATTATGAGTTTACACAGTTTAAAAAAAATGCAGAAAAAAAATACCCTGCTCCAAAGAAACCTGGGGGAGGGGGCAGCTCTATAAATCCCGGGTCTGTCTGCATGCAGCCAATTTTTGAATCATTTCTCCACCCATTATAGCTCTCATACTCCAAAAAAAAAGGGGGGGGCTTTTTAAGTGCAGCTACAGGCTCCTAATGCTGTAGTTACACATTCTGTTTCGAAATATTTCCTTCTTCATTTGTTTTTGCATCTATAAATTAACATATGGAGATTTTGTTCTTTCTTCAGTGCTGCACAAATGGCCAGCACGAGTCTCACTGAAATGAAAAACAGCTATGCTAGAGCTTTAAATCATTTCTAACACAGCTCCCAGCCTTTTCATTGGAGCTTATATAATAGAATGCTACATCAGATTCTAAGGAAAGGACAATATTTTTGTCAGTTGAGCCCTTACACATGCCATTTAGAAATCCAGTGAAGTTTTCTTCTCATAATATCACCCATGCTCTGTACAGAACTATTATCTGAATCCTCAGTTTAACAAATTCTTTAAATAAAATCAATAATTTCTTGGAATTTTCCATTCTTTTCTTCAAATTGCTTTTCCACACAGCGAACATTCTTTGAAAGGTATCTGAGTCCAGATAGGAATTAAAACGAAACAAGTAATAAGATTGTAATTAGTTGAAATTTCCCCTTTTCTATTTGTACTGGTTCTTAGAAAGTATGAAGGGTTTTTTTAAGTAAGAAAAATAATAAGCATTAATACTGCAGAACTGCAAGGTATGGCAAAATTTAAGAAATATTAGCTATTATGGAAGAGATTCATAATAAAGGGGAGAGGGAAAAGTGGACCAGATCTTCTCCCACCTGCTCTCACACAAAATAGAGTTGTTGTTTTCTGAGCTTCATGATCCAGTAGAAAGTTCCAAAGTGAAATCTTGATCTTTCCAGGAGAGTGCAATTCCATCCAGAAGAGGTAGAATTCCCAATCCTGTTATAGCTTCTCTGTTGACTAGTATTTTCTCTGTTTTATCTAGACTGGTTCTCAATTTTTTTGTTCGTATCTAGTCCATCTCGGCAGCCAGACAAAGGCTCCACAGCCTATTGGTCTCACTTTAACTCAGGAATCCCACTAGTTCCAACTCTGTGGCTATGTTAGCCAATTTCCCTTAAGAGAAATTGATTGATGAGGGAAGATTTAGTGCGTCTCATGGCTGATTATCTTAACCTTTGGGTTTGTTTTGCTAAAATAAATGCAGGAGAACACCGTGAAATTGAGTAATAATGCATTTTTGCTTTGAACTGATAAAAAGAAGTATAAGTAACTTGCTGGATTTGCTGCCAAGATACAGGTGAAACTTGAAAAATTAGAATATCGTGCAAATGTTCACTTATGTCAGTATGGCAACTCAAAAGGTGAAACCAATATATGAGATAGACGCATTACATGCAAAGCGAGATATGTCAAGCCTTACTTTGGTATAATTGTGATGATTATGGCGTACAGCTTATGAAAACCCCAAATTCACAATCTCAGAAAATTAGAATATTACATGACATCAATAACACAAGGATTGGAAATAGAACAATATCGGACCTCTGCAAAGTATAAGCATGCATATGTACTCAGTACTTGGTTTGGGCCCCTTTTGCAGCAATGACTGCTGCAATGCGGCGTGGCATGGATGCTATCAGCCTGTGGCACTGCTGAGGTGTTATGGAAGACCAGGATGCTTCAATAGCGGCCTTCAGCTCCGCTGCATTGTTCGGTCTCATGTCCCTCATCTTTCTCTTGGCAATGCCCCATAGATTCTCTATGGGGTTCAGGTCAGGCGAGTTTGCTGACCAATCAAGCACAGTAATCCCATGGTCATTGAACCAGGTTTTGGTACTTTTGGCAGTGTGGGCAGGTGCCAAGTCCTGCTGGAAAATGAAGTCAGCATCCCCATAAAGCTGTGGAAGGAAGCATGAAGTGCTCCAAAATCTCCTGGTAGACGGCTGCGTTGACCCTGGACTTAATGAAGCACAGTGGACCAACACCAGCAGATGACATGGCTCCCCAAATCAACACAGACTGTGGAAATTTCACACTGGACTTCAAGCATCGTGCATTGTGTGCCTCTCCATTCTTCCTCCAGACTCTGGGTCCTTGGTTCCCAAATGAGATGCAAAAGTTGCTCTCATCAGAAAAGAGGACTTTGGACCACTGGGCAACAGACCAGTTCTTTTTTTCTGTAGCCCAGGTAAGACGCTTCTGACGTTGTTTGTTGTTCAGGAGCAGCTTGACAAGAGGAGTACGACATTTGAAGCCCACGTCCAGGATCCATCTGTGTGTGGTGGCTCTTGATGCACTAATTCCAGCCTCAGTCCACTCCTTGTGAAAGTCCCCAACACTTTTGAATGGCCTTTTCCTGACAATCCTCTCCAGGCTACAGTCATCCCTGCTGCTTGTGCACCTTTTTCTACCACACTTTTCCCTTCCACATAACCTTCTATTGATGTGCTTTGATACAGCACTTTGGGAACATCCAACTTCTTTTGCAATTACCTTTTGGGGCTTTCCCTCCTTATGAAGGGTGTCAATGATGGTTTTCTGCACAACTGTCAGGTCAGCAGTCTTTCCCATGCTTGTGATTCCTACTGAACCAGCCTGAGAGACCATTTAAAGGCTCAGGAACCCTTTGCAGGTGTTATGGGTTCATTAGCTGATTAGAGGGGGACACTTTGAGCCTAGAATATTGAACCTTTTCACACTATTCTAATTTTCTGAGATTGTGAATTTGGGGTTTTCATAAGCTATACACCATAATCATCACAATTATACCAAAGTAAGGCTTGACATATCTCACTTTGCATGTA
The DNA here is from genome assembly GCA_030867105.1 of Liasis olivaceus. Classification (NCBI taxonomy): domain Eukaryota; kingdom Metazoa; phylum Chordata; class Lepidosauria; order Squamata; family Pythonidae; genus Liasis; species Liasis olivaceus. The sequence goes on along the minus strand of CM061350.1, from coordinate 175,775,781 downwards.
ATGCGTCTATCTCATATATTGGTTTCACCTTTTGAGTTGCCATACTGACATAAATGAACATTTGCACGATATTCTAATTTTTCGAGTTTCACCTGTACATCCTGGAAAATTCACACATAAGACCTGCAGCAAAATGGATTTGTTCCTATTCAGGATGCTAATTAGCTAGCCATGCCTTTTTCCAGGATGTTCTATTCCAGGATATTCTGTATTTCTGGAATATTCTCCACTTTTCCATTTTCTCCTCTCAACTGTCAGCATCCCATGCTTATCAAACATGCTCAATTCTTTCTGAGCTTTTTTGAGTCCCATTTATGCGTTCTTATTTTTCCTAGAGCTTTTTTGTTCTCTAAATCTCCAGGATTTCCTGATTCTGCAACTGCTTCCATCTTGGACTCAGATAGTGCTATAAATAAATGGATTGGTTGACATTTTCTTCTTCTCCCATTCTTCATTTTTGTTGTTGTTTTTTAAAGGTACGATATGGAATTATAATGGCAACAGAATGGCTATGGAGGCCTGTTTTTCATGAGAGGTTAAACCTGTGTATAGAACTGCTTTCTCTGATTTGGATACCCTTCAGATGTATGGACTTTAACCTCTAGACTGGGGAATTCTGGTAACTGAAGTCACTTACCTAAGTTGGGAAAGGTTGCTATAGAGAGTAACATTTCCAACTCCTTAGGGATTTCATGCAAAACATGAATTTACATTACAGAGAAGAATGTAAATAATTGTATAAGAAGAGCCCTAATCTCCTCCTTTTTGATGGATATGGATTTATTTTATAAAATGTAGAAGCACTCATCCATGAGAGTCTCTGCCTAGCATTTAACATCCTACAGAGCCTCTTATATAAATATAATCAGTTAATAATTTCAAAATTATGCAACTTCTCAAACAACTCTTCCCAGTCTCTTGCAAAATATTTTGTATAAAAGCAACTAAATAAATCAGCTTGTATTAGAAAGATTTTCCAGAGAATTTCCGGTGAGGATTCATGGCAAACTAGACATTCCTGAAGAAACGGGGATGGCATTCTGGTGGAGATCGACAGCCAGACAGCAAATTCTGGCCAGCAAAATCTTTCTGGAAAAAAGGAGAGATCATGAGATCACCTACATGTACTTCAGACAGCTGCTTCTCATAAGTAGACTGCAGGAACTCAAGTTTTTGCAGTCAGATCATGAGTCGAGTGGCTGGGAGTTGAGGGATTTCAACCAAGCTGAAAGTCGTAATGTAGACTATATGGACATAAGATTTGCCGAGCCTCAATTTTTTATCACTTTTGGTAATTGCTTCTTAATTGCTTTTTAACTATTAGGAACCTTCACAACAGCAAGTTTCAGAGCACCAGGTGAGTCTCCTTCAATCCTTAGCAAAAGAAGTTTTAACTACAGGTTTAAGGATTTAAAAAAAAAATCTTTTGGAATAAACAGCAAAAGGGTAATTAGAATGTTGATTTTGGAAAGTTACAAATGGACTGAGGGTTCAAATGGATTTGAAATAAGATTTTGAAATTAAGAATCTTTCCCATGGGAAAATGCTATTGTTTTGAATTCTTAAAAAAAAAAAAAAAAATGATTGGATGGGACTTTGAGGGTTGGACACTAGAGGGAACCAGAAGGAACTAAAGATTACAATTAAAGGAGAAGAACACTTAAATTTGACTTACTAATACAGAATGGAGCAAAATACTTTAAAATTGGATATATTGAAGGATATCTGTGAACAATGGACCTAGAAGTTAATTTTAAATATTTCTGCTATTATAGATAGACTGTGTTTAAAAGATGTTATGGAAGAAGAGCAAATTTTACTGGACAAAAATGAGACTGATTTGAAAGTGGATTTTAAAATGACAGGCTACAAGAATGATATGGAAAAAGATGCTACACTGGATATACAAATGAAACTGGCTGATGTCTCAATTATTAAAAGGGATATACAAATAACAAATCAAAAGAGTGACCTGGATAAATTTCCTATATTGGATTTACAAAAGAATTTTGTTAACGTTTTGAAGCACTGTTTGAGCAGAGGCAAAAAAAAAATGAAAAGACATCAAGTTCTAGGACATTATTTGAAGGGACTAAAGATCAAGATTGTTAAAAGTAAAGGGAAGGAATATAAAGTTAGTTTATTTGATCAAGGTTAAAATAGATGTGTTGTTATCTCTGGAACACCTAATGGACTTTTGCTGACCAAAATTGAACATCGAGGCTTTAAAGATTTGTTTGTAGATATGAGATATGGGAAAAAGAGATAATTAGTTGTATTTTAAGAGAAGGTGATAAGTTACTAAAATTGTTTATGCTTTTGTGATGAAGGGGGAAGTCATGTCTTTATATATTTCTTTTCTTTTTCTTTACTATATTCTTATTTTTTCTTTTCTATTTTTCTTTTTCTTTTTTCCTTCTTTTCTGCACTTTCTTTTTTTTCTTTCTTTTATTTTTTTAGTTTGTATTAATTTTTATCCTCTTATTGTAATGTTTAATAAAATTATTATTAAAAAAAGGAAAGATTTTCCAGAGATACTTGGCAGAGGAAAAAGAACAGATTCCAAAGACAATTAGCTTTGTCTTTTGAGCTAAGAGCATATACGTTGTCAAGCTCAGCCACTGGAGAACTTGAAGGAAAAGAATGAAGGCAATTTAATGGCACTGATTGCATTGGCTAGTAAAATCTTTATTTTTCTTTCACAGATGCAAATTACATGCTGCATCCAATTAAATTTTACAGCCATCTAACTATTTAATTCATCTTTAATGTCCTTTGCAAAAATCACAGGTCTTATAAATATTTTATTTCTCAGGCAGCAGGAATGGTTTGGAATAATTAAGGGGAATGCCAGTCTTCTTCATTTCCTTCCAGGACATGCAAGCAAGTGCTGGCTCCTCTATGAGCCCAGCTAAAAAGACCACAGGACCAGGCAGCTGCTTTCTGTGTGCCTTCTTGTATAATTTGTTGAAATGGCTTTTGTGGACAGCAAAAGAATTTTATTAGATGCTGATGTGTTTGAAGAGGGAGCAGCATAAATGAGAAGGTGGTGGCTGTTCTTTTTAGAGGCTCTGGGTCTATATAGATCAAAGCAGCACCTGATCATTTTTTTTCTAATGTGTTTTAAATTACTGAATGAATCACTGCCCATGAGTGCTTAGTTGACAACTTCTGTTCTGCTCAGATAGAGGAAACTTTTTTAAAAATACAAATTCCATGTTATGACAGCATGAGCAGCGTCAGCAGTGGTTGGAATAGAAGTCCAACAGATGAAAGTTACAACTGAGAAAGAAATGTTTCTAGTTATTATGGGATGGAGCACACATGAAACCTTTACAAAGGCCCTAACCTACAACAAGAATGGCTCATCCATCCCTGTTCCTAGTTAGTAGACCCACCAGTTTTTTTAAGCAGGAAACTGCTGAAAAAGAGACAGTAAAGCTTTTTTGGGGAGGCATAAGGATTAGTTAATCTGATGGTCACCAGTTCTTACAATACAGTTGAGTAGGAGAAGTTAATTTAACCCAGTTTGAGCCTGAGTCTGTTTATGACTAAATCCAGTCCTTGAGACTGAAGTTCTAATGAAAAATTAACCTCCTCCCTTGACCAGTTAAGAATATCATGGAAGCAGGGCTAGTATCCATGTAGTCAGAATCCTCCAAATGACAATATATGGCTGCCACCTTGACATTTTTTAACATACGCAGCAGACACCAGGTATTTAAATTTATCAACTGAAGCAGGCCTTATCAAATGGAATGGAAAATAGAATATACAGTAGGACAGGTCATTACTCCATTTTCCCTGTGCTTGTCTACTGCTGGCCCACATCTGAAGCCTCCTAGTAGGGCTTCCTAAACACTTTCCTAAGTTAAATGCACACTGTGAGGATCATATGCACCCAATGGGATAAATTGGAAGGAGTGATCTTCATTTTTTAAATAACAGAGGTTCAGACTGAACTCAGTCCAAAAAGCAAGAGAATTTTTTAAAAAGTTTAAAGAACTGGAAGAAATGCAAATGGAAATGACAAAGGGCCCTGAACAGCCACAACAAGAAACTGAGAGAGAGACCACCACATTAGGTGCTACAAGTATTGACTTTCCTAAGTTTTTGGCATAATTATGGATTATAAATGCCTAATGTAGGATATAAATGGAATAAATGCTCCTCAAAAAAGAAAAAAATTATTTCACTATTTTAAAAAATTGAAACAAGGTGTAATCTATTTGCAAGAAACACATATTAGAAAAAAGTATATGAAATATTTGATTTGCAAACATGTGAGTGAAGAATTTATTTCAGCAGGAGTTAAAAAGAGAAATGGAGCTATTTTGTATATAAACCCCCAATTACAACCAGAACTGATATTGACTGATGATGATGGTAGATATGTGAAAGTGGAAGCTACTTTGCATGGGGCCAAGACTTTGATCATGGAATTTATGCTCCAAGACCTTGATCATGGGAACTTATGCTCCAAAAGAAGACAAAGTTAATTTTTACAAAGGACTTATGGATAAATTAATGGACTTAATGTATGAAAATTGGTGTTTAATGGGGGATTGGAATGGAGTAATTCATCCACAAAAAGACAGAACTATCTAGAGAAATATTTCATCAATATTACTCTAAATTATATAAAGGAGAAGAAATTTCCCTGGAAAAGGTTGATGAATATTTAAAGAAACAAAATTTACCAAAGATTACAGTAAAAGAGAAACAGTTCCCTTACAATAAGGGAAGTTTATGAAGCTATAATAAAAAAGGTTAAAATACGGAAAGAGCCTAGACCGGATGGTTTACCAGCCTCTTATTATAAACATTTTGAAGATGAACTGCTACAACCATTGCAACATGTGATGAACTCTATTTTACAGACTGGAAAGATATTGGTCAACTGAATAGAGGCCAATATAGCTTTAATACCTAAAGAAGGTCAAGATTTGACAACAGAGATGGCAAAATTAACTTGTTTGATTATAGAAAGATCAACAACTACATTTATCAGTGAGTGGAAATCCCTTATAGACTTTGCTGAAAAAAGAGAAAAATGAATTTGTGATTTATGGCTTTGAAGATTAGAAAGTGTAGCTTATGGAAAGAAGGAAAATATAATGTAACCTTAGTGAGAAAGGGTAAAATATAAATGCATTTATAACTGCTGTCAAAAAGATTGGAAGCTGCTTCTTTATAACCTTTTCTTTTCTTTTCTTTTTCTTTTTTATTTCTTTTTCTATTTTCTTTCTTACATTCACTATTCTTCCTTATTTTGTTTCTTTTCTAATATTTGTATTGTTTTTATCTTGTTAAAAATTTCTGCAATAAAAATTATATTAAAAAAAGTTTAAACTAAAGAGAAGATACTGTTCTATGAGCTGCTATCCCAGAATACTCCTTTGTGATTTTCTTCTGCTTCCCTATCAACCAGGGTGACACCAGTATAAACCAATTTACTTTTTCATTAAGAGAGAAAAACAAACTTAATAATTCAATTTACAGAGATTTGATTAGCTTTAATGAAAATAAGTATTCCAAGAGGGAAAAAAAACAAGAGTTAAAAAAAATAAAGAAGTGAAACATAATTACTTCTACCCAAACTGCCTAATCTCTATACAACTAGGTCATATAGAGTATACTGGAGTTGGGTGGCCAATATATTTTTATAGTAGTAGTAGTAGTAATTATAATAATATAATAAGAAAAATAAGAAAAATGAAAAATAAGAAAATAAGAAAATAAAAAAGAATTGAAAAAAGAATAAAAAGCTCTGGATCGGAAGACCAGAAAAATAATGACAATGAATCATACCCTTCATCCACGCAGCAATGTTGACAACCTCTACTTACCAAGGAGGATAGGTGGGTGTGGAATGTTGCAAGTATGCCAGACAGTTGAAGAAGAAAAAAGGGCATTGGAAGAATATCTGAAGGACAGTGAAGAAGATGCACTGAAGCTAGTACACCATGAAGGCTTACTCAATACCAAAGAAACCAAACCGGCCTATAAGAAAGACTAAAGGAAGAATAGAAAAGAGACGTGGCAAGGCAAAGTATTATATGGCCAGTATACACACACACACACACAAACTAGCAGGCAAAGAAGATAACAACAAGACCTGACAATGACTAAGAGCAGGAAAGTTGAAGAAAAAGACAGAGGGGCTAATTCTGGCTGCATAAGACCAAGCCTTAAGAACAAATGCATATAAAGCCAGGATCAAGAAGACAGCAACAGACAACAAATGCCACCTCTGCAAAGAAGCTGAAGAAACAGTGGACCACCTAGTCAGCTGCTGCAAGGAGATCACATAGACTGACTACAAACAACAGCATGACAAGCTAGCAACAATGGTGCATTGGAATATCTGCAAGAAATACCATTTGCCTGCAAGCAAGCACCGGTGGGACAACAAAACAGACAAAGTAATAGAAAATGAAGAAGTTAAAGTGCTCTGGGACAAAAAAGTCTGGATAGTGGACATTGCAATACCTGGAGACAGCAGAATAGAAGAGAAAGAAATGGAGAAAAATCACAAAATATAAAGACCTGCAAGTAGAAGTAGAATGACTATGGCAAAAGAAAGCAAAGATAATATCAGTGGTAATTGGTGCTTTGGGTGCAATCCCAAAACATCTGGAACACTACTTGAAGACCATCGGCACTGACAAAATCACCATCAGTTGATTGCGAAAGACAGCTTTACTTGGAAGAGCTTACCTCCTGTGACCATACCTTTAACACCATCAAACAACAACATCTGCCTATCCCAGGTCCTTGGGAAGGACTTGCTAGATGGATAAAAATGCTAAATGCAGTCTAAATGTCTGGTTGACTGTGTGACCAACCGTAATAATGCATAAGTATAGGAATCCTCACACAAGTGTCCAGATCAAGGCAAATGGACACAGATAGAATTTTTGTTGTTCAGTCGTTAAGTTGTGTCCGACTCTTCGTGACCCCATGAACCATATACAGATAGAATAGGTTAAACTAATTACGTTGATCTTTAAAACTAATTTATGATATATTAAAATAATTTAATCCATCTGTTGTTCTCGCAGGAGTATGGAGAGACTAAATTTGTTAGAATCTGAAACCAGAGAAGAAACACATATTTTGAATATAAAGTATTATTATTCCATTCTGTACCATTTTTCATTAAAAGATGGAATAATCCTTCCCGTGGTAGGCATTTATGCATTAGTTAAAAAAAAAACACAAAACACACACTAATTTGCATAATCTTTGTGTATATAGTAATAAATATGTTTGAATGCAAATCTAGTCATAATTGTGATAATTGGAATAGCAGTAACAGTGAGGAGTAAGAAAAAACAGGTTACCTCACAGCTAATTCCAAAGGCCTCCCCCCCTCCCCCACCAAGTGGCTAAACTCACACTATGCAAGTGTGGAAAGACAAGTTACCACTCAGATTCTGCAAAAAAAAAAATTAAAAATGGGGGGGGGATAAAAAACATTGTTACTAAGGGAGGACTTGTGCTGCAACCCTAATAATTTGTTGGAAATGTTCACCTCTGAACATTAGGCAAAAGTTGTTCAGCTTTTAACTGATGGTAGATAACGCTGTTCCCTCATGGGTTTTTTTTACACTTTTAATCAATGGTAGGTAAGCTCTCATCTGTGAAGGGCTGCTGCATTCCTTCAGGAGATAATCAGTTAGGGAAGTTTGGTGGCTGGGGCCAGAGGAGGCCAGAGCCAAAACTGGATCCCATTTTCTTTAAGCTTCTCCTTTTCCTTTTTTTCTTTTTCTTTTTCTTTTCTTTTCTTTTTTCTTTTCTTTTCTTTTTTTTTGAAGTCTGATGTCCTTCTGTTTCTCTCCATCAGCCTCTTTCTGATGCCCTATTTCTCTTTTGTCCAAGCAGCAGCCTTCAACCAAAGGACTTATGTATCTTACCAGAGGCATGAACAGATCTCTTGCTGTGGCATTTGAAGTTAGGCCAAGAATCACACATGGCAGAAGGCCACCAGAGTCATTAAGCAAGACTTGGATCAACTTCTTTTAATAGAGCTCCATCTTCAGTAAAATATGACACACAACCCTCTTATATCAGTTACTTTAATGGAACAAGATTGGATTTTTAAAAAATATTGTTTTAATGTGCTTAAGATTTAGAATTATAACATTAGGAGTGGGTTTACCCATAAACTTTTTTTACTGGAGCATTTATTTCAGTGCATGAAAACAATCAAGAAAAATGACATTGATGTAGGATGTACCAAGAAGAAAGCTGAGGACAGGCTATCCTAGCACTTTGTTAAAGTGATTAAAACTCCAGGGTTGGAATTAGCAGAAGGATTCATGGTTGAAATCAGTATACAAAATAGTAATCCCAGCCCAATCTAAATTCAAGATAAAGAACTAATTTGCCACCAAGTTTCAGAAAATGTTGCTGAGTCCATGTGTTATGTGCAACAATTTTCCCTAAGGCATCTCCACACACAGCTGAACTGAGCGTTCCTCCATCTCTGCCCTCTGATTTTCCACATGACAGTTACCATGTGTGTTGTGGCCTTTCACTGTCTAAGACTCCAGGAGCAAAATTAGGAGAAGTGAGGTGCATTCTGCTTCACTGATAGTGCTAGGGCCAACTTTTCTACAACCAATCTAACTGATAGCTCATCTTATTCTCCTTCCTCATGTGAAGATGGTTTGTATGGCAGGGCATGAGGGCTGGGCTCAAGTGACCTTTCTACCCCCAAGCATCTCAAAGTCTTTAAAAAGACATATATAGGCATGGTGGTGGTGAAGCACTAAATGAAACAAAGAGGAAGAGTAAGGTAATGAAATGTGACATGGGCTGAATAGTATGCAGAGGATACACACAGCGACAGTTGCTAGGATTGCAATTTCATTGGATGGATAACTATTATAGAATAATTGGATACTGTATGTGTCTTCTTCATAAGATGTTTACAAGGTACTTCATGTTTTGTGTTTTGAGCGTACACACATTTCAAAAGAATGACATCAAATTCATTATGGAAAGGAATGTTTTGTGTCTCTTAAATTGAATGCCATGCTCAAGCTGAAAGAAATACATACTGTATTCAAAACGTTTGGGAAGATTGAAAAGTGATCTTGGAGGAAAGGCAAATTATATTAAATTAGTCACACAGTTTTGGCAAAATATTACAATACTTGGCTGGACAAGTTCTACTTAAGCATGTGATTGAGAGAGAGAGAGCTGTTTTCATCAATGTATAAAGGGAGAAAATATGCCATATATTGTTTATCCCTCAAGAGGAAAAATGTTGGCAAATGGAAGATTATTTCAGTAGTTAATGTACTTCTGAAATGAGTCATGTGCAGCTCACCAATGCATCCAGAAACTTAATTGAAAGTTCTGGAGTCTGTTGTTATAAATAGAGAACCATATGCTGTGAAAAGTCATGAACTGTTTTTGATAGTTCCAAAAAGATTAGAACAGCATAAAACCCCAACTGTTCCAATCCTAACATCAGCATGCATAAATAAATCAAAATCTTTCCTACAATAATTCAAAAAACAAGCTAACATAAAACTGTAGTTTCTTTCTATATATTTGACTTCATGATGAATGATAAATACAATCATCTTCTGGTATGAATAATGTCAAGATTTCTTCCCTCCACCCTTCCCCTTTTTCTCCTTCCTTCCTTCCTTTGCGATTCAGAGTCTCTTAAAACATTGGCTGTTTCCGACACACAAAAAGCTTTGCTAATCCTGACTATTGGCTTTCACTCCCACTCTCATTTAATCACTGCTTTTTTCTCTATGATTATGTGCAAATCTGTATCTGATGGAAAATCAAAGCAGCAAATCCTATACCTACCAACCTCGGAGAAGGTTCTGAATTTTCAGCACACTCTAATGCCCATCTACTCTGAAGCAAACATTCAGGGAAACCTAGTTTCAGATAATTGGGTAAAAGATAGATTTAGGATTAGTTCAAAGTATAATTTTCTCTTTTAGAATTTTAGAATCCAATCTAATTGTTGTGTGTAAAATAAAAATATTAAAGTATCAAGTAGAACAAAATCATACTTTATGAAGCTGCCTTAGACTGTGTAGCCCAGCACTGCACATCTTGGATGCCAGCAGCATTGTGGAAATTGTATGCATCAGGCCTCTCAACCACAAGGATTCAACTTGTGAAGCATCCATTCCTGGCTGACTTGGATATGTTGCACTTAGGACTGTTTACAATTATTATTACCTTTTAAGGTAATCAATCAGGCAATTATCAAGTAGAGGTTTAAAAATGGATTATTTTTCTGCAACACAGTTGTGCTTATTTTAGCATAAGATACAGTTATTGGGGGCAGAGAATAAGTCCATGGTTTAAAGAACCTAGCTGCACTACTCTGCATTTCTCAGCTCTGCAGGGCAAGATCTATATTGCAGCTTAGAGTATCAGAGATCAAAATATTACTTTCTGCTTGAAAAGCATGTGTTCTACACTAATCTAGGCCCTCTTTTCTGGCTACCAAAAACAAACATTACAGAGCCTGGAGAGAAGTATTTGACATGCTAAGAGTACTTTGCCAATATAAATTTATCTCAAGATATTTCTGAAGACAATGTTTTCCACCAAGTTCATGTAATACAGTTGTCACTGTCGTATACCAATAGCAAATACTGTAATAGCAAATACATAATGAAGGGTGAGATGATTTTCACCTCCTCTTTTTGAAAAATGTTACCCTGTTAAACAGTTCCTCAGAAATAGGAATATCTTAATACTAATTGCCATTCTTATCTGTTGAGTATTAACTCAATTATGCAGGAGAAGGGCCACAAGAATAATTTGAAAAGTGGTGAACATGCCTTGTAGTGGAGAATTTAAGCAAATCAGTTGGCTTAGTTTAAAAGAAGGTTAAGAGGTTAAGCCTTGATTATGGGATATAAGTACTGAAGGGCTCTTCAATTAAAGTCATAATAGAAACCACAGTTTCCTACTCAAGCAGTTATAGAAGAACACATTTATGATTATCAAACGTTACCAAAGAGAGAACGTATGACCCAGTGAGCAAGCAAAGTGATATCAAGATTACTAAGATGTATATGAAGAGGGTTTAATCAGAGATTCATGAAAAGGAGAGGGGAAAAATAAATTCAAAGGCTAAATGGTTATTTAGTATTTCAACTTTCAGATGATTAAAATGAATAAGAAGTTATCCTCCCCTGAAAGCTTCAAGGGAAAAAGATGCATGAAGTTGCTTTAGCATCATGGAATGGTTATACCCTGAAAGAATTTTATATAAGGTCACCCAGGTTAGAGTGTTTGCAAAGTGCAGTGGCTATTTAGAAAGCATTTTGCTGCTTTTCTGTGATTGTAAAGTCTAGCTAGAATGTTATATGGAGAAAAAAAGCTCAAATGGAAGATGTCCACTTGAAAGAAAACATGGAATCATTTCCGGTATATGTGGTGTGCTGTGCAATGGTGAGCACCATTCCTTTGGTAGACAAAAGAGCACCTTCTGAAGGCTCATATGGGAGATATCAGTGGGCTTGTAGAAATTGCAAGGTTAACACAAATACAAGAAGGAAGAAGAGAAGAGAAGAAGCAAGCAAGCCTAAATGGAGAGGAGAACAGTCTAAGAAGACCAACCACTTGGGAGAGAAATATAGAACAGGGTATGTCAGAGGAGGGTCTGTTTGGCTGACAAAATTTAAAACTTCATACTGCAATATTTTGTTCAAATCACTGCTTTTAAAAGTTGGTGATTTTACAAGAGGATAAGCCTCTTCAGTTCCCAATGAATTATGTTGAGAACAAGGAGGGGTCTCAGCACTTTTTCAAGTAGATCAAGTACATGAGATCCTGACTTGACCTGAAACAATCGAGTGGGATGGGAAGGGATGGCATGCCATGGCATGGCATGGCATGGCATGGCATGGCATAGAACTCAGTTGTTGCAGTGATGTAGGAAGTCTTGAGAGAGCCCTTTAAAACAGTGCTATAACCTTATTGTCTGCTAGGACAAGATATAAACTCACTCCCTGTTAACCAACTGCAAATATCACAAGTTACTTCCTTGAAAAGAGCTGGCTATGACACTTCAGTTTGGTGAGATTGCCAGTCTACACATTTAATAGTAATGTAGTTCACATGGGACTGTTTTCAGTGCAGAATGCAAAGAAAAGCAGGTGCAAGAGGCAGAGTCCAACCGGAGGAGGAAGTAATTGATTTATCCAGCCGGTGTTGGCCTTTACTAAGTTTAAATATCAGTGCTATCTGTGGGCCAAAAGAAGCCCTCAAGATGGGTTAGCCAAAACGGGTTAAAGTTGTTAGCAAAATAGTTTCATAAGTTTTAAAAACAGAAATTAAAATACAAGTATAAAAATAAATACTCATCTGTTCTTTCTAATTACATTATTATGAAGGGTACATACGGTACATGGTTTTTCTAAACAACTGCCTACATTCTTATACATTTCCATTAAGTTCATTACTATTAATGGGGCATTTTTAGTAACAGCTGTTAACTTATTGCACTCATATTCTCCAAAGATATATAATTGTCCCATCAATTATAAAGACTTTGGAAAATAAAAACACTTCTTTTGACTGATTTTAACTGAGACTACTTTATTAAAGCTTTATATAATATAGATTATTTAATTAATTAATTAATTATCAAATTTATAAGGCCAGTTGATTCCATAGCAATCTGGGCTGCATACAATATTAAGAACAAATTAACAACAACAAGAAGAAAAGAAAATAGTGTAAAGAGTAAAACCAACACTGCCTCAAATATACAGCATTCCCACAAAGGGATTGCCACCCAACCTATCACAAGGCCTGGAGGAAGAGCCATGTTTTAAGGACCTGCTTGAATGAGGCCATATAAGGGCAATACAGATCGGAGGGGATGCTGTTCCAGAGAGCAGACACCATTACAGAGAAAGTTTTCTTCCTGAATTCCATCAGATGACACTATTTAATTGGTAGGACCCAGAGCATGCCACCTCTGTCAGATTGAACAGGAGGGCAGACACAGTGGGAGGCAGTTCCTCAGATAGCCAGGCCCTATGCCATGAATGGCTTTATAGGTGATAACCAGCACCTTAAATTGCACACAAAAGCCTACTGATAACCAGTGTAGTAGAGATGTTGCATAGACATACTGTAACATACCCATAATTGCTTATGTCACTACATTCTAGATCAGCTGCTGCTTGCAAGTGCTCTTCTAGGTAGCTCCAAGTGTAGAATGCATTGCAATAGTCTGACCAAAGCATGAGTTACTGTCTGGAGGGTCTCCTAGTCCAGAGGTACAAGATGAATCTGTACAGAATGTTTCCTGACTAATTAGATGATTATTTTCATTGTACTTTGAATTGTGTTTTTTGAGAACTGGAAAATGCTTCTTTTAAATCTGTAGGTTAGATTTACAGATTACATTTTTAAAAGGAGTGTTTCACTTGAGCTTTCAAGGAAGCATTATGATTATGATTATTACATTTTTGTTCATCAAGGAATAACTCAGTATAAAGAATAAACAAAACACTGTGACTGGTGTTCTTTAGAAATCCGAGTTATAGCCAAGAACTTAGGAATAATTCAAGTAATATTGTAAGATATAGCATGTGCCTTATTTTTATTATTGTTAGAGTTATTTCCTATTTGAAGAAAAGTTTCCATAAATCATTGAGGAGGCAATTTAAAAAATTACTAAAAAGGTGATTGTACATATTGCCTGTTTGCACTGAACTGTAGAAAAAGTAGGTATTCTTTCCTCCCTGCTCCACATTTCCAAAATAGCATCTGTTAAGGAAATAAGAAGGTAAGACGCTGTTCTTTCTGGGTTGCACTTATATGCTCTCAAACTGCCATGTTTTCAGCCTCACTTTTGGTGAGCACCACTACCAGGCAATCACGAAAACAAAAAGCTCAGCCACCATTTTAGGATGATTTTTACAGATAAACCTCTATAGTTTTAAGGCTGTGAAACCTTTTTAGAAATTATGTTATTATACTCTAAAAATCATACACTTTTAAAATATTATCTGAGCTAAAAACATGTTTGGAACAAAGTACTGTCATGATATTGAACACTTTTGCCTTTAACCATGGTATGAAATTGCACAGGGTTTTCAAAAGCTATGCAAAAGTGGAATAACTGTAGGGTCTCTCAACTTAAGGAAGCCTTTTTTTTAGGAATGTTCTAACATTTCCAAGTATTTGTCAAACAATTATGTTTCTACAACTAATTAGACCCCTTTGCATCTTGAACACTCCTGTTATCTCTCATCCATTACAGCAATAATATTTGATCAGAAAAGAATACCCAAATAATCGAATCAAATCTTTATTATGGTCATAGACCAGCATAAACCCAAATAATGCTGGGATGCATGAAGGCCAAGGACCCAAGGACCTGGACTGAAGCTGGGGAAAAATATTAAATCACAGCCTAAGGAATAGGAAGAAAATGAAGTTTGTCTTCCATTAAAATGAATGCTGTTTTGACAGGTCTTTGTAGTCAAGAAATATATAAAAACATTATGAATCATCAAAGTAAGCTGTGAGAGAATTATAATAATCATCAATGGAAGAGTAGCATGTTTAATTCTTGGTCATTAGCTATTCTGAAATTCCCACTACAGGGAATATTCTTCAGTTTCTGAAACCTATAGCTCAATTGAATTTGTCAGGTTGGGGAATAGTTTGTATCTTCAAAATTCAGTCTTATCCCTTCATTCTTAAAACAGTGATTAACAGGAATAAATCTCTTCAAATGCTTCATTGATACATGGAAAAGAGTGCTGATTTTCTAATAAAATAGACTCCCTTGAGTTAAGGTTGACTACACAGACAAATCCTTGTAGAAGGTTTTTTTTTAAAAAAATTGATTTCAAACATTTATGTGGACAACCAACTCAACCAGCGTGACTCTGGGTTGTGTACAGCAGAAAATAAATGTACAAAAAAAATCATCTTCAAAGATAACCCAAATGTGTGAAATGGTGAACTGAATTGAATAGATTAATACTGGAATAGATTAACATGACATATTTGCCATTTACAGGGTTCATATGCACTGTGGAACTGGGCCAGAACAAACAAAACTGTGGTTTAATTTGAGATAAAATCAGCATTTTATAAAATAGGCATGGATATTTCCAGAAAGGTGGTCATATACACTTCCTGTGATTAGTGGCTGCTCTGGACCACTGTTGTGTCTCCAAAGCATTAGTCTTTATGCTTGGTTCTTGTGGAGAATAGATGGGGACCTGATCTCCTTGTAGAGTTTTTTCTTTCCTTAGTCATGGGCAGCCCAGGAAGAAGTAATCCTTGGCCTTTACCAGTGTTTAGGAAACACTACAGGAAGGTGAATTGGCATGACAGGTCCACAAGTCCAACTGGGTGCATTGGAGAATAGGAATTTCCTCAGCCAGAGATATATATGGCTGTAACTGTCAGTGAGTTAAGTGTGTGTTTTATTGATGGGCTGAAAAAGTTCTAGCAGCTCTGCTCCTCACCTCCACTGAGCTGAGTTAAAATAGCTCAATTGAAATGGATTGAATTAGTTCACACAATCAACTCTAACAAGCTGAATGGGCACTACTGCACATTGTATGCACACATTAGATTATAGCTTGCCTTTGTCCTGTCAATAACTCAGATCATCAGGACTGAATGTTTGTAAGTACGTTTGATACTGATTGTATCAGATACAGGAGCTGCTAACTGCAAATCAGTTCTGATTCAGGGATTCTCTCATACATGCATACACACACAAAAACTTGGAAATAATAAAGGATTATTAAAATCCTGGAAGTTTTCTTTTTGGATGTTGCCAATGGAGTGAGAAGATGAACCCTAGACAGCCCCTGGAAAAATTGAGCAAAGGTATGCTTTCATCAGATTTATGAGCATCCTGAAAATCCATATTAAGTGAGCCTCAACAGCCTAGGATGAAATCAACATGCTTTCAAGTAAGGTGAATGTATTGTGGCATCAAACATAGTGTGAAAGGAAGGACAGAAATGCTTGCTAAAGGAAGTTAAGGTGAAGTTGGCCATTGCAGAATGATGTCAGGCTAGATTAGCCCAACCTGTCAATGTTGTAGCATTGAGGTTCATGTTTTGTGCCAGCAAGTTGCATATTATGGGGCTGATGATGAAATCTGAGGGGAAACCAATCACAGGCATGAAAATATTGGCATGGAGGTCAATGAGGACAATGTAATTCAGCATCCTGTCACAATAAATGATAAAGTCCCAGGATAGATTGGTGGAGGAAAGGAAAAGAGAATGAAGCTATATAACCCCACCATCCCTTTTTTTAGTTAAAGAACTGTCCAAATGCACCCTTCAAATTTTATTTATTTGAATTTATTAGCCACCCAATTCCAATGGATGCCCATATTTGATCCCATATTGCTATGAATTATGTTAAACACAAAATTGTTCAGATATAAAAAGACACATTGACTTTCTGCTCTATGATAAGTTGAAATAAAAGTATATGACGTTATTGTAAATCACTACAAATTACCTAGTGTTTTTAGTCATTCCCAGAAACATAAGAAATACAAGATTATGTGGAATAAGGTAATGGAGTTTAGAAATTCATGTTATGACATTTATTTTATGATACCTACAATATGACAACAATCGTTTAAATGTATGATGAAGGCAAAAATGTAAAAAGTATAAAAAGCATGTAGAATATTCGGATTCATCACAGCCTGTTAACAATGCACAAAAAGATATGGAAAGCTATACTTTGTGAGGCCAGATCCTCATCATTTTTAAAAATGGGAGAAACATTGTTGAAAGAATATTTGAAATTGAATTACTAATCTGATTTTGTTTTCGTTTTATGGTTGCAAATGATTTAGCAGAGTATACCCACTGAAATTAATAGGCCAAGTAAGCCATGACTAACTGATGTCACATTCATTTAGAACAAGTCTGGATTTTACCCAGTGTTTCACAGATTAGGATTGTTCTGGGGTCCTGTTATAAATGGCAAGGCAATATTCATTTTAAAAAATAGTAATCCTAAAAATAATAAGTAGATTTTGTTTGAAATGTATGATAATTTAACCATGATAAGTTTGAGTCTGGTCTAAAATTGTCTTAGAGAATTACCTTCTCTAAGGTAGGATGAAGTATGATTATAACAATGCTATCTTATATATTGGAAACTTGGCTTTCAGAGTCTAATTTGATCCTGCAAGTCTTTGTATACATTGTATGCAGTATATAGAGAATTCTTATTCAATATGAACATTTTATATCATAAAGAATTGATATTTCACTAGAGCAAAACCAATTTTTTGTGTGGAGGGGGGAATTATGTTTCTGCTTTGGGATTAATATTTGCACATTTTTTCCAGAATTCTCAATAATAGATTATAATAAACTGCAGCAAAATTGCAATATATAGTTTAAGGGCTGAATGTAAAAGCTTCATTCATAACAACCAGCTGCCTATTCTTACGTTCTCTCCAACTTTCATGGTTTGGCTATTTGCACCTATGCTGTAGAATTAGCCTTTCTAAAGATATCAGGCAACAAAGGCAATACCAAGTCATATTTTATAGAACTTTGCCTGCTATTTGCAGTTTGTAATCTTTCATTCAGCAGCCTGGTAATAACACTGCATTTTTGTTGCATCTCTTCTTCAAATGACTAATGAAGACAGCCTAATCGGGGCCCTGAGAAAAGAAGAATTGACAGAGCAGTGGCTACTGATAGATGCAAAGACAAGAAGCAAGTGGGACACATTTGGAATCACTGGAGGTGAGTTATTTGCTGTACAATACAATGTTATTTGAAACAGGCAGCAATGACACACATCATTTATTTAAATACTGTACCGTATTATGAAATGTCGAGCAGCCATCTGTAAACACAAAATGTCTCACATTAACCTTAGCACCTCCAAAATACTAAATTGCTGTTTCTATCATTGTGTGTGCTATCATACTGTCCTGATCAGTATATAATAACCTGGTACCCTCCTGAAATATTGATTTAAAACCCTCTTCATACCTGACCATTGGCAGTGCTAGCTAGAGCACATGGAAGGTGTAGTGCACTACATCAGGGAATGTTGTCTTTAAAAGTTACATCACTGTTTCTTAATCTTGTCAACTTTAAGATGCGTGGACTTCAACTCCCAGAATTCCCCAGTCAGCATTTGAAGTCCACGCATCTTAAAGTTGACAAGGTTGAGAAACAACGAGCTACATCATTAAACATTTATTTATTTATTTTTATTTTATTATTACATTTATATGCCACCCATCTCCCCCAGAGGGTGACTCTGGGCAGCTTACAATTACAATCCAAGACAATAAAAACAATAAAAATATAAATATCTCCAATTAAAATAACAAGTAACAATTTTATATAAAAAGCCAATATACATTTCAAGATGATGGGGGGAGCAGTGTCAATCATCCCACCAGCCAATTCCAACAATGCAAGCCCCCATCAGGCCCCCAGGCCATCTGGCATAGCCATGTTTTTGCACTTTTTCAGAAGGCCAGGAAAGTGGGGGCAAGCCACACCTCAGGTGGCAAGCCGTTCCACAGGGCAGGGGCCATGGCAGAAAAGTCCCTCTTCCTAGACCCCACCAGCTGGAATTTCTTGACTAGTGGGGTCTGCAACATGCCCCTTCTGCCAGACCGAGTGGGGTGGGTGGATGTAACAAGGATGACACAGCTCCTCAGATAACCTGGTCCTGTGCCACAAAGGACTTTAAAGGTGATAGCCAGCACCTTGAATTAGACCTGGAAGTAAACTGGCAAACAATGCAGCTCACATAACGGAGGTGTTATATGTGAACACCCTAGGGGCATTCAAAACTGTCTGCACCGCTGCATTTTGCACCAGCTGTAGCTTCCAAATACTCTACAAGGGTAGCCCCATGTAGAGCTCATTGCAGTAATCCAAATGGGAGGTGACCAGGGCATGAGTTACTGCATGGAGGGCCTCCTGATCCAGGAATAGGCATAACTGATGCACAACATGAAGTTGCACGAAGGCCCTCCTCTTCGAACAGGAATCATGAGTCTAGGAGGGCCCCCAGATTACGCACCAGGTCTGTCTGGGGTAGCGCAACCCCACCTAGAACCAATCTAGATCTAGGAGATGATAAGCTCCTAGATCTTGAGGCTCCCTGTACCCACAGCCACTCCATCTTACCAGGGTTCAGTTGAAACCTGTTGTCCCCCATCCAGGCCCCTACAGCCTCCAAGCACTGAGAAAGGGTAGCCACAGCATCACTTAGGTCACCTGGGATGGAGATATATACTTGAGTATCATCAGCATCTTGATGATACCTCATCCCATGGTGCCAGATGATCTCACCCAACTGTTTCATGTAGATGTTAAATAGGAAGGGTGAGAACACCAAACCCTGAGGCACTCCACAAAGTAGGGGCCATGGGCTGGACATCTCTTTTCCTATCAACACTGACTGGGATCAGACTTGGAGGAAAGAGCTGAACTAGCAGAAAACTATGCCATCCAGCCCCAAGTCCTGCAGCCGATCCAAAAGGATACCATGATCAATGGTATCAAAAGCCCCTGAGATATCAAGAAGAATGAGGATGGATGCACTATCCCCATCCCGCTCTCACTGGAGATCATCTAAAAGTGCAACCAATGCTGTTTCTGTCCCATAACTGGGCCTGAAACCTGACTGATAGGGGTCCAGATAATCAGTTTCCTCCAGGGTCCTCTAAAGCTGTCAAAAAAGTTGCTATGGTCCAAGTCAGTCTCAACTCCTGGTGACTACATAGGCAGGTCAATTCAGTTTGCTTGGTAACATCTTTTGGAAGAGAATTGCATTGCCTCCTTCCTAGTGCTGAGAGAGAGTGACTGGCCCAAAGTCACCCAATTGGCTTTTATGCTTAAAAGAAGACTAGAACTTGGATTTCCTTGCTCCTAGTCCAGTAAATTTAATCACCAAACAGGTTGTCCAGTTAAATTAGTTAATCAATCAAATGTATCTTTTTAGAATATCTTAATGACAATGATTGACTGATTAGTAACTAATGGCATGCATTTCCACAACCACTTTTTGTAAGCACAAAAATTTTTAAAGATTTTTAAGACTAGGATGCTTTAAAATTCTTAAATGTTTTTAAAATATGGGAATAAGTTAATGTCAGTGTTATGTGATCAACAGGGAATACTGAAGAACCCAGGGCATTCTAGTGCTGATGTAAATTTCAGGTGATGAAAGGGATCTATGATTTAGGAGGCATCTGGGTTTTAGAATGCAACATGTTCAGTCATAACAAATTAAAGGTTGTTTGGGGGACAAAAAGGAATATCTGAGCAAAGCACATGTTCTATATATAATTTCCTTAGACTTCAGGTAGTAAATGGTCTGGTGCTTGAAACACAAAAACTGGAGAATAATTATGAAGATGTTTGGGGGGGAAATTACAAGAGCAAATAATCTGCCACTATTTAAAAAGAGTATACCGGAAATATCTTTGTCATAGTGTTTAGCTAAAGGCAGCTAAAATTGAGGCATTTTCTATGGAGAAATCCTTTATTCTCTAGATGGGAGGTTGGTAGCAAAACAGTGTTGTTGAACTTCCCCATCCAAAGTGAGGAACTGTTTTCATAGAAGGAAGTCCACCTAAGGGGGTCTTGTCTCAGATGGCAAATTCTTGTAATCTGAAAATGCTCCTTGAGTCTCAACTCTCAGTCAATTCACAGTTGGCAGTTGGGACCAATTATCATGTGCCAACAACACAACCATTTCTAAACTGATCAGATTTGGCAACCATTATCCACACATCGGTTGCATTTCATTTTGACTATTGCGGTGCACTATATATGGGGAGACCCTTGAAGAAGGTCCAGAAATCGTAATAGGTGTAAAGTGTGCCAGCTAGGTTCAACCAGTGTAAGGTATGAGGGTCATGGGATGCCTGACCTGAAAGATCTGTAGTGGCTGCCAATCCCATATGTGGTACAAATGTTTTCTTCTGAATTTTTCTTTCAGTTTCTCAGTGTAGCAAATAGCTCTGGGTTCCCTGGTGATTAGAGTTAATAAACATCTGGCAAAAAAAGAACATGTCCTCCTTTTCGCCCTCATGTCCTCAATCTGGCAGGCATAGCTTTAAAATCAAATATTCTCCAGTTTTTTAAGTGTCTTGGTATTTTTTATTTTATTGTTTTCACAACAGTAGTACTTCAAACTTTCGTGTATCGTGACCTTGTAAATTGTCTCCTTCTTTCTTTCCTTCATCCGTTGACAGACTCAACAGCCTAGATTTCCATTATTTAACGTATTTCCTGATTCCAGCATTCAGTTTCAATCCAGCCCCTTCAAATCTATGATCACTGTAGTCTGTAGATCACATGACTCATCATACGTTTCTATGGTGAAATTTGAAAAGTGTGTCGCTTTCAATTCTATATTATCACTAGCATATGTTCTTGAAAATAATTTTTTTTTTGGGAGAAAATATTGCTATTGAAAAACCAGTCTTTCAGATTCTGGTAAAACTAATTTCATATAAATGTAAGCCTAAGTCCTTTTTCCTTTCCTTTCCTTTCCTTTCCTTTCCTTTCCTTTCCTTTCCTTTCCTTTCCTTTCCTTTCCTTTCCTTTCCTTTCCTTTCCTTTCCTTCTTTCTTTTTTTTTTGCAGTTTTTCACTGTAATTTTTGTTGCAGATTCCAAGCAACTTAAACAGTGTGCCCTCCTTTTCCCCCCATTTGTCCTCTTTTCCAGTTGTCCATGTCCTCTTTTGCCTTTTCAGATATCTGGTAACCCTATTCCATATAAGTACTAAGTCCAACCCTATTTAGCTGTTCCTGTATCAGCCAAAGCTAAATTATGTCACCCGATGAAGCCAAAAAACAAGTGACAACTTCTTCAATCTAAGGTTAACTCCTGGAGATTTCAGTCCATGTAGCTTTCTTAACAGCAATATACAAGAAGTTTTCTCTTGCCTGCTCTCTAGCTCCCAATCTAGCCTACAGCTCTGGGATTCCCCAGTTGTATTCCATCTAAGTACTAACCAGGTCTGACCCTTATCTCTTTTGGAGTTGGCCGAGGACAGCTAACTCTTGCCATTTGCTGGGAGTTAGCTGTCTATAGTGAAGTTAACTGTCTACAGCGTAGTTCCTGCTGTGATCTGCTACTTTATTATTTTGTGAAACACTTGCACAAAACATTAGATTGCACAAAACATTAGTTGATAGATTAACAGAGTCCGTCAGACTCCAAAACCACAAAACACAGCTGAATAGCAATATAAAATATTCCTATTTCCATAGGTGCCTCTCCCCACCCTCCACCCCCACCCCCCATCAAAGCATTCTGCATTCTGTATCCATAATTTTGAAATAAGTAGCATGGAAATAAATGTAAGAGGGTGCCTAGATATCCCTCAGAGCTTTGTTTCGGCACTGATGGGTGTTTGTTTACTGTAAGAGCTTTATGTCATTAATGCAGTTACCCAGACAGAAAAGACAAAATACAACAGTGAGTGTCTATGAACCTAAGAATGATTATTCTTCGTAGAGCATTGAACAACAGTCTTGAATCCCAATTATTCTGAGAACAGCTGTAAAAGGTTTCCTAATTAAAGTAGGAGGAAAGAGAGGCAATAAGAATATAGAAGATGGGACAGTGGTACTAAAAAAAAAAAAATCTTCCCTAATATATTGAAAAAATATCTGTTTCTAGATGCAGAGGATGAAATGCAGACATTTAATATTATTTTTTTTATTATAGGAAATAGTTTAATAAACATTATGCTGAGACCCTTTAAAGCAGTGTTTTTCAAATTTGGCACCTTTAAGATATATGGACTTCAACTCCCAGAATTCCCACACAACTTAAAATTGCCAAGTTTGAAAAACACTGCTTTAAAGCATGGTTGGGTATTAAGTCAGCAGCAAGGGCAAAATTGCAGTGTCCATTTAATGACTTTCGTACACATAATTTGATTGTAAGGATCCAGCTTCTCTATATGCTGTTTGTATTAACAGAGCTAGATCACTCCTGGTGACCCTACTGCAATTATTTATTTATTTTATTTATTTATTATCAAACTTGTATGCCACCCATCTCCCCCAACGGGTGACTCTGGGTGGCTCACAATAATGAAAAAGGAGAAAAAAGGGGGGAAAAAACACAAGTCCCTCCAACCATGGGTAAAATCTATAAATAATTAAAAAACATATATTAAAAATATCCTAAAAACCTCCTGTAATTTTTTAGCTCTAAAAACCTGCAAGATGCTGAGGGGGGGGGACAAACCCATCACCCCACCAGCCATCTCCACAGGTGCGGGTCCCCCTCTGGCCCCCAGGCCTTCTGGCAGAGCCAGGATTTAATCCCTTTCCTGAAGGCCATGAGGGAGGGGGCACACCGGACCTCAGGAGGCAGGATGTTCCATAGGGTAGGCGCTGCAGCAGAAAAGGCTCTCTGCCTAGACCCCACCAATCGAAATTCTTTGACTGGTGGGGTCTGCAACCTGCCCCTTCTGCTGGACCGAGTGGGGCGGGCTGAAATTATTCTGATATTTCTAAACCAAAACATGAAAATTATGCCTCTAAATAGGTAATGGAGTGAAATGAGAAATCCAAAAGCAAACAAACAAAATATATTCTATTCAGCAGCCTGCTTATTTTAGATTTAACTGCATTCAGAGTCCTCCAGGAATAAAAATTGTGAAATAAGCAAAGAAATAAACTTCACTGTAACATTATTATGTTTCCATATTTATTTTTGCAACCATACTGAGTAGAAGGTGTTTTCTTTAGTGAAAACTTACATATAAACAACAGAAGATCATGTCCTATATAAAAATATCATTACTTCCAATCTATAAATTAAGTATTACACATGCCTAATGTTATTTAGAGGATAATCAAGCCATTGCCTAAATGTAGTACAATCAAACTTGTCATATTGGTGGATGAGTGGAATAGTTCAGGACAAATAAATTTACGTGCAGTCTAAGGCTACAGATTTTTTTTTATTATTAAGCATTTTTCTTCTGTTGCAGAGACATTAGTGAACGCAGCCTACAATCTGTTTTGACATACTAAATGTTTTTGTGTAGATCCCAAAATTCTCTGCAAACCATTCTGTATCTCTGTTGTGGGTAAATACAATATATTGAATGCGCTGAACATGTGGAGCAACTAAACATATTTTTTTCAAAATCACCTTTAATTAAACGTTCATAAATCTCAGTTACTGTGTTAGTTCATATGATAACTTACACGAATAATGACTCTGATAAAACAAGTACCATATAAATCATATGGCAAGGCTAGGACTATGCTACATTTTGACATCAAATCCAGAAACCCTTTATGTTATTATGGCAGGCAGTAATTCCATCTCTGAATTTCCTTAGCATATTTCTCTGTTCATGCTAGAAAGCAAACCCCACATACTTACACAGTACTTGCCCTGGTGCGTGGTGAAAGAACCGCAAAACAACAATAACTGATTTCATAGAAGACAGCAAGGAAGCAACCGGTTCCAGTCTGATCTCCTCCTTAGTGATTAAAGGAGTATTAACTAATCCACATCTAGTACTGGGGAATGTCTTAACCCCCAAAACTGGCCTTTTTAAAACACTACCACTGATAAAATAGTATATGTATTAAGACTTACAGCATACTAGAAGATTCCTACATATGCATCTCTCCTGATATTTTGGTGCAACAATATCTGAGAATGTGAAAATGGAAAATGTGAAAACCATGGGTGTACTTATATGCAAGCATCTGTGGAATGTGGCAAAAGGGCATTAAATGTCATTTTATTCAGATCCTCCCCAAGTAGCAGATATTTTTATCCATCCATCATCATCATCTTGCTTTACTTCACATAAGGCAGCTTTGAGATGTTAAGTATAAAATGATGGAACTGCTGTGGCTTCCAAGGTTATGTGCAGTGGCCCCATCTGGAATTTCAAGACAGGGATCATGCACTTTCTTACAAAATGGCTGCCCTGGTGTTGAAAACAAATCTGAAGTCCAATTTCTAGGAGGAAGACTGGTTGGGTTTAAAGAGAAATTCCTTTCCCCTGTAAGCCAGTACCAGGACAGTGAGGGAGGTGGGATCTGAGTTCCAAAGCACAGAAACGCTTGTTGGAACTTCCAGGCTTTCTTAAGAAAGAATAATACACACAGGCCAATGGGATTCATCCATCTTGCAGCATAGTGGTTTTGGGTGGGTCACACTATTTTGTTCTTAAATTTAGGGGAGCTTCTTTTACAGCTCTGAGAAGGGAAAGGCCTTTTTGTGCATATCATTATAGCAAGAGGGTGGGAGTTACATTTCATCAGGTCTTCCAAATTCATTGACTAAATATTCTCCTAGTTTCTAATGTCTTTATACTATCCACATCGGGTTTAGAAAGTTGTCCCTTGCATTTTTATGTACTCTAATGCTACATCCATGTACATTAAAATAGCATACTAACACATTCTGTTTTTACTGGACCTTTAAGCCATTTATTTTTCATATCAACTGGAAATGTCTCAATTAGATTTTTTTTTTCTAAAGTTACCTAGACTATTTCTACAGTTTGAAGACCCAGGTTGTTACATGTTACAGTATGGTAATTCAGCTGACATTGATGGAAGTGCCTGAACTAACACCAACGAGCAGAATATGACATACGTTCAGCCCTAACTGCCCTTTGCTGCTAATTTCAAGGTCTATATGTCTAGACACATTGCTGTTGAGTTCTGATATAGAGTTCCTATAAGTGTCCATTAAAGGCAAATGACTTCATTAGGACTTGAAATCCACTATGCATATACAATGAATTGCTTAAAAAGTGAAGGGTCTCATAAGAATTCCCTTCCTTATGATAGATGTTTCTTTTCCTAAAGGAAATGTGGCATTGTTGTGCAATGGAAGCCTATTATTCTTCCCCTCTGCCCCCTCCCCTGGTTAGAACTGGATGTGGGATTCTTGCTCAAATCACTAGGCCTTTGTCTGTTTCCTTCTCTCTGGTAACATCTTGGAGCATTCAATATATGACATTTCAACCTGAGAAGTTTCTCTAGTCCTGCATGGGGCAGCTCATGACATGGACTAGATTGGAGAAACTCTCAGATGCTGCTATCATATCTCATATAAGAGACAAGATAAGGAGGAGTGGAACAAGATGAAGTGGCTGGTTTGGAGAAGAGCTGTTCATCTGCAGTATGGTTTCATTCCAGCACTGACTGCTGTAACTTTTATGAAATAGGTGAGTTCATCCTTGTTTACATATCTTTCAATCTATAAAGACCCATCTGTCCTTCTCTATTGGTGATTATTGAAATCTGTTGAAAGAAAGCCAAAAGGACCCAGGGAGAAATAACAGCTTTTCTCTGTTACTAAGCAAATAGAAGAAGCATATTGAAAACACAGTAGTAGAAACCTGCAGATACTATATCATTTTGTCCTTTTCCAAGTTGCAGATTAAATGATGGCACTGGAGAATATTATCATATTGTCATAACAAGTTCCAGATTCAGTTTTATCATAAGGAGGGAGGATGAATCAGTTTATTTCCAGTCACTTTCATGTGTTCCTTTTCTATATCCGGCTATCATTTCTTTAAGAAAATGCATGTTGGTATTTTGTTGAACAAAGAAAACAAAACTTTCCAAGAAGTACAAAAACAGTAAGATAACTAGTTTTACAATAGTCAGGTCAGCTTATTTAAGGAATTGGACCAAAATAAATCCTTGAGCATGTCTATCCATATCAATACATTTTGCATAGTATGAGCAAATGGCCATCATGTCTTGTACTAATTCAGTAGAATGGGGACATGGGAACAACAGTGATTACTATCTCGATACATATTTACAGTGGCTACCTGGTATATTTCAAAGCAAATGCTGCCTGCTTACTGACTATTTATTTCCATTATTAGCATTGAGGGCATTCAGCTGCAGCCGTTCTTGAGAGCAGGGGGAATAGTGGAGACCTGGGGAGTGTGGGTGAAAAGCCACTGCCCCACTCCACAAACCCCTGCAGTGGAGTGCAGAAAATGGGAACTGCCATGAACATGTCATTATCCAAATGGACACTGCTGCTCACTTAATTCTTAATGTGAAAGAATGTGTCCTAAGAAAATAGGTTACGTATGAAAGATGTAATATCACCTCCACATCCTCAGAAGCCTTTTATTTTCACACCTGCCATCCTTGCAGCCCTGAATATCCCCCATCAATCAATAAGGGCTCCCTCCAGCTGACCAATAAAGAGCAAAAAATCTTCATCTAGACAGGGCCATGCCCCTATCCTTGTCTGTGCCTTGTCATATTTTTTTTTTAATTTATTTATTTATTTTCCAACTTTATATATGCCGCCCATCTCATTATACAAGTGACTCTAGGTGGAGTTAGATAAAAAAAACTATAGAATCCTAGAAAAAAATATGTAAGTTATAAACTACAAAAGGTTAAAATTAAGCTAAAAAGTTAAAACTACAATGCAAACCAAAAAGGTGGAGATAGCACCCTCAGGCTACCATATGTGCTTGTGGTAAAAGAAAAAAAAGTCAAACTTCTGCTCAGTGTTGCAAGCCTGGTGAAATGGTGGTAAGGCGTCATGATATCTTGATGAAGAAGCTCCTGAAAAGGTAGCCAGGTACCACCTCTGGATCCTGCCCTTCTCTCTGCCTTCTTCACTGTATATATAAGTAGGTTTTCAAGGCCCATCAGACCTGATGGACAAGTAAATGAGCTTCGGAGCATGAACATTATGGGATCCTTACTCATAGCAGCCTTGAGTGCTTACCAGAGCAGAAGGATTGGTTATAAATCAAATAAATAAATATTATGTCACTGTGAAGCTTTATGAAGCATTTACCACACTGGCCAGTGTGTAAGAGACTTAAAAGTTTTTTGCTTTCTTCTTTGGTCAATGTTTATGGGCTTGACCTTTTACCAGGACTGAAGATTGTAACTTCCCAATGTTGAATATCTCTATTTTTTTCAGCCATAATAACAAAGGGTATGAGGAGGACAGGATGCAATTTACCTTGCTTTTTCTTCGTCCACTAGCTGGTAAAGATAAGTTTTAAATGCCAGATGCTAGTGTTATTTTGGAGAAAAACATACTCCCAAATGCCAGACTGGATTTGTGGGTAACCTGCTTGTTTGCTTGATGGAAATGAACAAATAAATTGTTACATCATAGCATTAACATCTATGTTGGTCTTCTGGCCCTTGTGAAAAGTCAGTTAGATAATAATGCTACCATAGGCAAAACTTCACATCAAATTACAGAACAATTAGTCTGTCTACTCTCCTTACTTCTTTTTCATCAAAGGAAGTACCACAGTACTGAGGTCATTTCTATTTTACTGGTATATGGAAGAATGAATTAGGGAAAATTTTCAGAGTAGTTGCTACATTTGCAAAATGTACATTTGAGTTTGGTGGCACATAAAAGGCTAATGGCAGAATAGGCTTTCAGATTTAACAAAATGTGCTATTGTTTATTAAAATTACTTATAACCCAAACAGTTCTCCCAAAGTAGCTTACAGACAAATTTTCTATTAGAAAAAAAATAATTATTTGAATATTAACTTACAGCAAAAAACAAATTACTCTGTTACCTTTTCTGGTAAAAATGGCCATGTGGTGGAAATGGAAGAGTTCCTCTAAGTAGGCTGCTGCAATGGCCTTCATCTGCCTTCTTTCTCCTTGTGCCATAATTTACTTGTCAAACTATTGGTATCTCCAGAAGGGGTGTTTTCACCACTCCCAGGTCAGTCTCACACCATCATCTCCTGGGGCAGTAGCCAATTTATTTCCATCCCAGCTGTGGCATAAGAAGAACTGCTCAATCCAGATTGCAGTCAGAAACAGTGGAGCTGTGTGGCATTAAGGGATGGGCTCTTCTCACATCGATGGGAACTCTTGCCTCCACCACCTCCCAGCTCCCAAATTCTCCCTCCCTAAAAAGGTAAATTCACACTTTCATTTTCACAGCTAGAACCACACTTAAACTGAGCAGCCACGGAGCACCTCGGAAGCTTGGAAGGCTTTCCTTCTCAGCAATCATTCAAGATTTTCTTAACTTTAAAAAGGAACATATGGACTACTGATTACTTGGGCTTGGATTGGGAGTGAGGGTCTAGGTGGATGCCATGTTTGGATTCCCCTTCCCTTCTGTTTAGCTGCATAGGTTCACATAGCATTCCTGTGGTGTCCTTGACCTTTCAAAGCTAGCTGTGCTGCGGAAACATGCAGATCAAACATGCTTCTGAGGGTTGGGGGAGTGAACATGGTGGTGATGTAGAAGTGATCTTCAAGAAAGAAATTCTCACTGTGTAGATTTCTTCCAGAGTACTTCATTTCTCCTTCATTCCATTATTAATATGTATTTAGCTACTCATCTATGGATGTTTGAAAGGTTTCCTATCCACCCTTTTGTATCCAAAAACATAAAAGATAGAGGTATGATTTCCCAGCTTGGAAAATGCCACCAGATGATATTTTTCCAGAACTGCGGAGCTTGCTGGTTGTGATCCCAGTCCTATTTGATGTTGTATAAATGTGTCTTGTACTGATCACAGTGTTATGAGTTGGCACTCCCGATTATTGTTCATGGGTCCTATTGCTACAGTTTTTCCTAACTAGGCTGATAGATAATCAGGGCTGACAGTTTTGCAGCTAATAGTTCTGGTGTGCAGTTCAGAATCCTTAGGGATTTCATGAAGGATAATTATTGTTGTCTGTACTGATTTAGGAGGATTTATTTTAACCCTAGGATGGTTGGCATATATATCTATAAACAAGCCAGACAAGGATGTCTTAACATTCTAACAATGCAATCCTGTACAGGTTTATTCAAAACTAAGCCTGAGTTTATAGGATTGCAGCCCACAACTGCCTTTCCCAAATTTGTATTCTTCAGATATTGGGCAATAATTCCCAGCATCCCCCATTCAGCATAACCACTCGCACTTGTGGTCCAAACACATTTGGAAGGTGTTTAGTTGGGGAGGACTGTATCAATGCCACAAAATTAATCAAATAATCTCAAAGGCTTGCCACACATTGGAAATGTTCATTCCTGATCCCACACTGTCCCAGCCTCAAGTCCACTTTCCTTTCTAGTCCCATTTCTATTCTGATTGTCTTTGGGATTACACCCAGCACTGCCGCTTTGATGGACTGATAATTCAAAAGAGGAAAGTGGGCAGGTGTACAATAGAATGAGTTTAGAGACTGCAATGCAATACTTATGGCCTCCTTGCTGTATCGCTGCATTGTTTCCCCACTTTCAAATATAGGATGCAGCCACAAAAATAAGGCCATCTTCTCCCAAGTAACAGTTTTCCCAGTGATGAAAAAGTTTTCCAGACATTAAGTACCTACACCAAGAAGCAGTGGTTATTCAGGCACATTGTCATGAAAACAATGGGGGATATATCCCACTCACAGAGTCAGGGAAAAATCTTTGAGTGGTAGGACCAGGCATTGCAAGCTCCCTGTATTTGGTTGGCTGCTACTTGGGATGAGTGAGTGAGCAAATTAATAGAGAAATGACATCAAAGCACCAGGAGGACAAGAAAGATATGCAGTCTGAAATATTTGGAAGTAGTTCCACATTTGCCATTTTATCTCTTTTTCTGATTTCAGATATTCCCTTCCTTCTAATATCTTCATATCCACACAAGTATCCCATATCCTATTAGAATCATATATGTGGGAAAGCAAAGCTTCATTTATTGGCTTCACCCTTTCATCACATCACCATTGCTCAGTTCATCGTTCAACATGTGTAAGAAAGCTAACATCTTCAGTAAGGAACCTGCTATACTTTTTAAGGTTACCAGCATAATCAGGATTCTAAATTCCATGGGAGAATCTACAAAAGTAGAGCAAACTTCTCCTTGTAGATGCTATTGGACATCTATATATGACATATGTTTTTATCATGTGGAAGACAACAGCTGATTGATGGGAATGTGTTGGAGCAAGATTCTAACCTAAGAATGGGAGGGCTGTAAATACCCAAAGGTGTTTGGTCTATGATATATGTTCTTTTTTATCTGCAATTCACCATATGCACAGAGTGCAGGGCTGACAGATGAATGGCAGAAAAGTTGCCTTACTTTTGTACTTGGAGTTTGCACAGAAATTGCTGGAGAGACAAAATGCAAGGTAATTAGAAGGAAACGGATGTGTTATGTGCAATACATATAATCTTTATTCCCTTGATTTTTAATTCTGGCTCTTAGACAAACATATTATTACCAAAAAAACTTTTTTTTTTAATGTAAGCACAGATGTGTAGGGAGAAGAGCCAGCTGACATTAAAGCTCAGTATATGCATTCATCTCTCTTTCTGTTTCCTGATCACATCTGTTTTTCCTTCTCTGTCTCCAGCCATGAGCTTCAGAAACTATTAACAAGGCAAGGAAAAAATCAATTTCTGGACCTCTTAGACAGAATTGAATGAAGCAACCTAACCAAAAGGCTAGCATTCAATGTGAGGAGATGAGAGCATTGTTTAATTTTTTTTCTTGAATATCTCAGATAGGAAATAACCAGTTCCCAGGATTAACACTTTATTCTTTCACAGTTGTTGGGAAAAGAATGTGACTGCTGTGATGAATTAGATCTTGTCATTTCTTAGATGCAATCTAAAAGTTCAGATGTAAATGTAAAACCCTGTAGGCCATGAAGCTGCATGTTATTATTCATGGAATTTGCAATGAAGCTGTAGCAGGGAATAGTTTTCGAGGACTGAGAAGGTCACACCACTTTCTCATGGATAAGTATATCTGGTTTCAGGGAAGGTTTCCAGATTTGTCTTGAGATCTCTTATACAATGAGCCAAAATGTGGAGGGGCTACATTTTGGAAGCAGTTGTCAGCCTTAAAAGAGTCCAGACAAGAAGCACACCCAGGAGTACTAGTTCTATGTTTATTGTAAGATCACATTAACAGCATCTTGCAAGACTGAAAGTACCTCTTTCCCCCCTCACTTTTACAGTACAGTCCAAGGAACTAGGAAGGGTCCCATCTGGGATATTTGCCACATCCTCATTCCTTTTGTGGGCTCAGCTGTCTCTTATCCGACCATTGCCTAGTCTGGGGTTCTTCCTCCTGTCTCCCAAGGTCATCCCCACATACCATATAGCAGTAGAACTTTTCAAAAAAAGAACTTTACTCTAGGGGGTAATTTGCATTGTCCAAGAAGGTACTCATAAATGTTTTGGTGTTTGCCTCTGAAAAATGGTACAAAAATGTTTCCACATCTGGTATGAAGAAAAAGTCCAACTAACTGTTTGGCATTCTGTGAGAATCAAGACAGCAGGAGAAAGAAACCTTCTTTAAAAATGCTGGTGAAACTGCAGATTAAGAAA
Organism: Liasis olivaceus; assembly: GCA_030867105.1. NCBI lineage: Eukaryota > Metazoa > Chordata > Lepidosauria > Squamata > Pythonidae > Liasis > Liasis olivaceus. The sequence continues at coordinate 175,743,422 of CM061350.1, read as the reverse complement.
ATAAGTAGCTACGGTAGATTTATTATGAAATATTTCACCATTCCTTTTGCCCTCCCTGAAAATATTTGTGAGCAAAAATTTGGAGCAGCCTTACTTCTCTGTCCATTGTCAAGTCAGAAGTTCCAGTAGAGTACCTTCAGACAGAGCCTTGGATATATATCTCAGATGGGAGAAGGAGAATTGCTGGTGAGCACAGTGTTGTCAATTTAATTTATGTCTGCTAGACTGTGTATAAATCTGGATTTGAAGGACAAAATATAATTTGGAGTGGGGATAGGCATGCAGATAGCACCTGTCAGGAAGGGCTTAGAGCAGTCATGCCTTCTCCTGGAATCAAGTGGCTGCCTTCTGCAGCTGCTGTACAATATTAGGAAAAGATGCTTTTGGTTGAAGATGTCCCTAACAATGCCTAGTTGGGTATTGCACTAATTATGCACTCACCAAATCACATGTTGCCCTTAGAATCCTCTGTCAAACCTAATGTCTGCGAGTTCTCCATTGAGGATTGCAGATTCAGTTTAAATTGTACTCATGATCCACTAAACTGATCTGAACTCATGAAGCTATATTTCTACTCTGCAGGTCAGACTGCTGTGTCTTCCACCCAGTTACCACCTCTTCTTTGTACCTGGTCTACCTTCCCCTCCACCAGTAGCATCGTTTTGGTAGCATTAAATATATGCACAGTGGGCATGCCTCTCAATGCAATGGTATAGTGGGGTTGCCACCTTGTTCAAAGTCCCATCTGATCTCTTCCCATACTAGATGGTTCGTCTGTGAATTCTGCCAGGTTCTAACATCTTTTCTGATAAATCATGAGCATTATATTTATTATTAAATTTGTTATCAGTGATTTATATTGTGGAAACATCTTCAATGAGCTCAAGATATTATTCATACTCAGTCCTTTTCTCTTTTTTTAATCTTCATAACAGTCTGAAAGGCGGCAACTGTCTTACATTTAGTCAAGGATCTGCATAGCTAAATGGGGATTTAAGCCTGCGTCTATAAACTAATATAGTCACCATTACCCCATATGATCCCTGTTAAGTGTCTTCTTCTCCTTATAGACTGAGATATCAGCTTTGCTCAATTTGGTATACTTCAAATAAAGTCCCAGCCAGTTTGAATTTTGTTTGTGGTGGCTGTGAATTCTGGAAATTAAATTCTAATGTATGTGGATGGCACCAGGTTGACAAAAATCTATCCCAAGTGCTAGGATAGAGTGAAGTTGGAGTTGGAAGACAGTGCTGTTGGCTGCATCAAGGGAGTTTGGTTGTGGTGCCAGGTTTCTTTGTTACTGTTTTTATTGTGTTTTTGTTTTTATTTTTTGTATTATGCTTGATTTTATTTAATTACTGTGAGCTACCCACAGTTGTGATTCTAAGATGGGTGGCCATGCAAGTCTTCTAAATAAATAAAAGTTGTGATTAATGGTATTGCCATGGGTAACTAGATGAACAAGTTATGTTTTCATACGTTTTTGGTTCCATCTCCATCTTCATTTTGGAATGGATAACAAACTGATACTTGTGCTAATGGAAATGATAGATAAGAGTAGAATAGATGCCAAAGTCACCTACATTTACTTATCTTGAGATGTTTAAGTAGATTTCTTTCTCTTTGACTTAGATTAACTTGACTGTAATTACATTTGAGAATCCCTAACTGCATTTGTCTAGACATGGCATCATCTGCAAACTGATGCCCACAAGTCAACCATGATCCCATGCTCACCTTTTCTAAATGTAGCTTTTCCTGTAAGTAATTTGAGCTGTGCCTCATCTTTTTCTTATTCCTTCCTTGCTAGGCTATTGGAACAACCAATCTCAGTTCTGTTCTCTGGACAGCTAATAGGTGAAGGCACACAAGGCTGCCAAGAACAGATGCAGAAATCATTTCCAAGTTGGACTGCTAGCCTGCCCCTTCTACCATGTTGGTCTGTCTCTAATCAACATGGAATAAGCTCTGCTATCTTAACTGACAACAAATTCTGAAATACCTCTGTGACACTGCAATGGCTCACCTTAAGGAAATAGTTCCTGCTTTTTCTTCCTGGCAAAACTGTTTTGCTATAACTAGAATTGAGCTCTCTAGATATATGTCCCCAATGGGTTCTCTTTTAATGCTTAAGTTTTTAGTATTCCCCTTACTGAAAATCAGGAAGCAGATCTCTTTTATTAATCACTGGTCCAAGACCTCATCTTTCATTTTACTAATCTGTTAGCCTTTAGATCAGCTCCCATAATCCCAGAGTTCCTCTTGGTAGATGGGTGATCATATATGTGTTAAACAAACAAAACAAATAATTCACAGCTAGTATGGCTATACTAGCTGTGAATTATGGAACTGAAGTCTAGAACATTTGAAGAGCCCCAGACTGGAGAAAGCTGTTCTATAAATACCTCTAATGATATGCTTGTTCGTTCATTCTGCCTCTAGGTTTACAAAGCTCTGAATAATATTAGCTAATAATTTATTGGATATGTAGGAAACTGCTTCAGTATAGACAGATTGTACAGAAAATCTCTAGGAACATGAATACAAATGCATCAGAATTGATATCTGCAAAGCCTGCCTTGAGTTGTCACCTTGCTTCCTAAACATATCTCTCAAACGTCTCTTGCCCATTAAGATGTTGTAGAATGTACTGTCTCAGGGATAATGTAAGATTTCAGAAACATATGTACAGATACAACCTAAAGCTAGGTGGGGGAAATTAATGATCCTCATTCTGTTAAGCCCTTTAATATACCAGGTGCCAAAATCCAGTTGTCTGGCAGGTTTCCCTAGGCCATCCTGCCAGAAGGGTAACTTGGTTCCAACTTTTACAATAGAATGTTATTACAATATTCATTTGTCTGTATAGATATATTCATTTTGTCTGAAGTAGTTTCACCTTGGCAGTTTCCAGAGGATGTTGCAATACCTTTGTCAGCCTTCTAAGGTAGACCAAGCTTGGAAACCAAAATCATGCAAGCTAATATTACTTTTATTATAAGGTTAAACTAACAGAAACTTACAAGTCTGAATGCACTTCCTTCCTCCCTCCCTCCCTTTATCTTCATGAGAACTAGGGAGGGTCATGTCTGAGATTCCATTTCTGCCCCAGACTCAGATTTCTTTTATCTGACCATTGTTTTGGTTGCAGCTCTTCCTCCTGTTACTCAAGGTTATTTCTTCTGCCCATTACAATCTCTGATTGGAACAAATGCATCTGGCAGTGCTATTCTATTCTTTTAAATGCTTAGACATTCTTCTGAAGAATTTAAGTTCTTTGATATATATATACTCAATTTGTGCACTATCTGTATGGAAAAAAAGACTAAACTACATATACATGACTTGTGAATTCTGATAACACAAGCCTCAGTAGTTACTCTGGACAGTGTCATGCTGCTCCTGAAGAATATGGTTTGTGGCTTGGGATCTTCCTAGACTCACAACTCTTGCTCAAGCAACAGGTAGAACTCACAACCAGAAGTAGGTTTGTCCAGCTCCAGTTGGTATACTGCATCCAGTTGGATGTCCTGAGTTCAATAACTCACACCCTAATCAACACCCAACTGAACTACTGCAATGCACTGTATGTGGGTCTGCCTTTGGTGATGGCCCAGGAGCTACAGCTGGTACAAAATGCAATAACAAGCTTATTGGCAGGACAATCCCACCAACAGAGAATTACATTTACATTAAGGTAGCTGCATTTGTTTCAATGCAGCATTGCAGTATTCCAATCACATGGTGATCAAAGCATGAGTTACTATTGCTAGGCAATTCAGGTCTAGGTAGGACCATAACTGGTGCACCAGCTGGAACTGGGCAAAGCTCCCCTCCTCCAGGCCACAGCTTTCACCTACTGTTTAAGCAGAGTGCAGAAGGACCCTGAAGTCACTAATCAACTCCTTTAGAGGGAATGCAACCCCATTTCCATCAACTACTGGGATCAAAGTTAATGGATTGCCTAGGTGTTAGTAACAAATAGCAACTTCATCTGGATAAGACTCAGTCTAGGTTTGTTTTGCTCCCATCCAGTTCCCAATAGCCTCCACGCACCAATTTAAGTTTTTCACAGCATCTCTGGCTAAGGCCTTCCTAGCAACAGTATGGAAGTGGTTTGCCTTTGCCTGTAAAGCAATATAGAGATGACCTTGCTATGAAAGAACTGTTAAGGAGAGACTTGGAGAAGCAATTACATGCTCTAGAAACTCAGGATAATTCTACCTTGATTTTGTTAGTATACATTAAGAAGGATCAGAGAGAAACTTGGACTGGCTTTTAAGATTATTATAGTATAATATACAGTAGTTATAGTTATAAGTATATACTTATAACTATAAGTTTACTATATTATAGTATATAGTTATACTATAACAAAGCAGCATTCCTGGAATCCCTGTGCTGTCTGTCTCTTGATCTGGCCTACCTCAAAAGGCTGATATTACCTTCAAGACATTTTTTTACTTCCCTGTCTAGTTAACATCCCTTGTATTCCCTATTGGTTTTCTACCCCAAAACTAACCAGGCATGATTCTTACTAGATTCCAAGCTCATTCATCTTGACCTGATACAGCCAACTGCTGAGGTTTTACAAAAACAAAAATTGCATCTATTTTTTAGATACAGTTTTATTGTTTGGATGGGAAAATTATTCCTGCATATTGAGAACAGTTCTTTCATATATGCATAGCTTTGTATTCAAGAGCTTAACTTAATTCAACTGTGTAATAAAACAAAGTTATAATCATTTGTTGATTTCCAAAAATTATCAACAGGGAAGCATCAGACTACAGTTTCTGACTTAAACCCACATTAAATTGAATGGCTTTTATGAAAATTTCCAAACAGAATAAGAATTATTTCAGAATAATCACAAAACTCAGTATAAATTTCTACTTTCTACTCAGTCTGCCCCTACAAGGAACTATTTTTTTTCTCTAATGTAAAACAAATAATATGTATTTCCAGGATATAACTCAGTGTTTGCCAACCTTGGCAGCTTGAAGATGTGTGGATTTCAACTCCCAAAATTCCCAACAAAGCCAATCATTCTTTGTTAGGGAAATTGTCAGTTTGGGGTCCCACATCTTTTTTCAGTGGAGACTAATAATAACTCATGTTTTGACTGGAGATCTAGCAAACTGGCATGCCTTCTATTCCTCAGTTAAATGGCGAAGGACTGGCTGATAAAAGATGTGTACCTGACTATGTGTTTTTTCACAAATAGCACTTTGGGAAGACAGTCAGAAAGACATGGAAGCAAAGATATTTGAGAGGAAGCTGTTAGTTAAAAGCACCTTACTTTCTTTTAGATATTTCTTTTGGGGGATCTGCAGAGAGATAAGAAATATGATCCCTGTAACCAGTGTGTATACTGTTTGTCGCCTTTGTGCTCTGCCCCTTTTTTATTGCAGAGGTAGGAAAACTTCAGACATTTAGTTAAAAAGAGAAGTAAACCAGTATCTGAAATAAAATCATTTTTTAAAAGTGTACATTAAAATTTATATAAAGAGGAATATGCTGTAAATATTTTAAAATATATATTTCATAAACATTATATAGACAAATGTTAAGTAAAACTGTTAATACAGCTAATAAATTAAGAATAAATTTAAGTAATTTCATCCTTCATTGAAGGGTTTTTCAAGGCTCTCTGCTGTTATGTTAATTCTTGAGCCAGAACAATTTCCCACACTTTTAAGTACCACTGATGTGTTTTAGTTTTGCAGAAACAAGCCTAGCAATCAACAACAGGAAATGAAACTATTTCTTTATGTGCCTTAGGAAATATAGATAATAAACCAGCAATAAGATCCATTTGGTTTATACAATCTTATTTTAATGGAGTGGAGAATCACCTACAGATTTTCTCCATGGTCAGTTCCTGATGACTTACTGATACAGATTTAAAAAGATCTTCTTTGCCACAAAGTATTTCAATGGCACATCAAATTCAAATCCAAAATCACCCTCTAAAAATTATTTAAGGCTTTCAAGAGGAGCTGTCATGTTTAATATAAGACTTTTTATGCAACAAGATTCTCTTGCTATTACATCAAGTTGGACTTCAAATGTTGCTAATTATATTAATTGATAAGTCTAGATAATTTTACTTGCATATTTGCAAGTATACCAAATATTTTTTAAAATCCTGTAATTATTTGTTCTGATGCAAGGAAAATGAAAGATTGTTAGAGTTACTCCTGGAATTTTTCATCACAGTACAGTAATGTGAAGGATGAATTAATACATTAGCCTTAAAAAAACTAGTACCAAAAACAGACCATACTTGATTATAAAAACTGTTGCTTCCTGGATATAACCATCCTTTGATCCATTCATTTCAGATTTTTTTTAATGTAAAGGCACTTCCACACCATCAGCATTTCCATTTCTACTCCCTCAAAAAGTAGCTTGAAATGGACCCTTAATTATCAGTTAACTCAAAACTCAGTGAAGACACATGAGTTCTTCCATGTTCACTTTCTTTCTCTCCAGCTGATCAATAGGTAAGTTCAAAGAATGTCATCCAATAAATAGTTTCATCCCTAAACTATCAGAGGCTAAGGAGTATAATAGTGTTCTCACCCTCACTGCAAACAAAAAAATAATAAAAAGTATAGCTCCTCACATCCATGCTTTTCAATATATGTATTTCTTTGCATTGATCTATGGCTACAAGTCTGAGATTATTATGACAGAAGTTATGCAAGGAAACCTGACTATAAAAAGTTGATTATAAAATGTAAACAAAATTATTGACATCCTCTAAAGCTTCCCAGCCCCTTGTTATAATCCCTTTGTTGCATTTAAATGCCCCTGTGAACTGTGGAGGTGAAATAAAAGCATGTCACAATATTTATGACCCAGCGCTTTCCCCAATAGTTGTGACCATGGCTGAATGCCATAATGGCAGCTGGAGTAGGAAAAGCAGTGCTAATAAATGCATACAATAAGAATGAGCTCTAATAACAAGATGCTAAAATTCTATGGAGAAGTGAGTAAACAGTTACTTGAGCCTAGAATATGGGAGGTAGAATGGGCAAGAGGCCCCATCAATGGGAAAAAAACGGACCATAAACAAAGATTGTAGAGACCAAGCGATTAAATGGAAATACAACTTTGCTTTCTTATTTCCAATAAACAGGAGCAGAGTCAGAAATAAACTGACTCACTTCCCGAAAACAGTCAACATCATGAGATCAGTCAGGTCCAGAGCAGATCTAAAACTGGTATGTCAATATTTTGTGAAAAATCCACAAAGTTGGCAATGCTGTCGAGTTTTCTACCATAACCAAATGTATTAGATGAAAAAGTACATCGTCTCTCATTTTTTTGCCAGTCTCCATCTTTAAAATTCAGACACTTCAAAAAAAAAAAAAACCATTTTAAATATTTCACAGATATAAATGTGAATCAGGTATGAAATATTACCTCATAGGAATGGGCTAAGTTTGTGATACAATTAAGAAGCGGTGCTTCGAAATATACAGAAGCACAAGCAGAGCACATGGTTGATGATCATGAAAGTAGTCACAAGATCATGTAGCTGCAGCAGAAAATTCCCCATATCTATCCTGCAGTCACAGAAAAAAATATAGTTGCTTTAAAAGCTCATGGACAGCTGCTGTGTTTTTGCTCTCATGTGATCTGAAGCATGTCACAATCCCATTATCCAAGTCCTAACTCAGCCTTCCCTAATTTGGTCACTTTTCAGATATCTGAACTTCAGTTCCTAGAACTTCCCAGCCAGCATGGTCTTTACTGAAAATTCTGGAAGTTGAAGTCTACATATCTAGAAAGTACTAAGTTTGGAAAAGGTTGTTTTAATCTAATATGAGGCATTTACTGTACTGTACTCACTAAGTTTCCTTTCAAGAAACTTGCTCATTTTTTGACCACAGGTCAAAAGTTTCACATAATACCAGCTACCCATATAACTGTGAATAACTGAGAGATATAAACATTGATGCGTAGTCAGTAATGCCTCTCTACCTCAGTTGCATCACTCAGAGAGTTGCTTGCCATTAAGAAGATACAGAGCCAAACACAAAAATCTGGGGGGGATAGATACATGATTATTGCTAGATTAGCAAGGAATGGGGGACTGAATTTTGGAACTTGGACAGGACTGGGAAACCATCAGGCAAAGATTCAACCATGGGGCTTTATTACCTGTGACAAAAACCAGATCTGCTTGCCTGATGCAAACTGCTCCCTTAAACCTGCTACAAGTCACAGGGAATAAACTCACAGAAGCTATACATCCGTTAATATGGAAAACCTTCTTATCCTTCATGGATAAGAGCAACTTTGAAAGGTCAGTTTTTGTATGGCTTCAGTCCCCTGAAATATGTTATGATGGTCCCTCCCCCCCCCCCCCGCCCCCCGCCATCCATCTTCCCCAATCTGGTGCCTTTGAGACAGTGATTCCCAGAATTCTCCAGTGAGGATGACTAATGCTGGCTGGAAGATTCTGGGAACAGAAGTCCTTATATATTTAGAGGTTGCCAGGTTCAAGAAGTCTGTTCTGCATCATGTTACATGAATTTTGATACATGTAATTTGTAGTTGGTCCAGCATCCTGCTTCCTTGCAATCGTTATTAAGATTATTCCAGGAAGTCCAGAAATAAAACATAAAGGCAATGATTCCTCTCTACTACAGGAACATACTGCTTCTAAAACTGGGTTAAATTTAGCTATTATGTCTAAATGTATAATCTACAAACTGTGCAATGGCCCCTTTTAAAGTTATTCCTTTTCTCTGTCCTGAATATAACTTTATTCATTGGGTAGCACTGAAATTCTAATGTTATGGGAAAGGAAGAAAATTATTACAAGCACTAGAGAATATGTAACACAGAGTCTGCATTTTGTTAAGCCAAAAGCTGCACACAACTCAAAACACAAATGCCTAAATCAGTTCCAGACAACCAATGTGTTATATGTTTGTGTGATATGATCATAATTGTTTGGCCCACAGCTTGGTTCATGACCTATTGTTTTCACATAATACTTGGTGGATGGAAGAACAGCCTTCCTTTTTACTACTTCAACAATGTAATAGAAGATGAAGATAGCAGTAATGGAAAGAGTGCAATTGCAGATTTCACAATTGATTTTTTTTAAGTTTGAGAAAATCAGAAAAATTTGTTTTAGAGGATGAGAAATGTTTCTGATGTTTTCCCTTATTTTTAACGTTATGATAAATACTCTAGTATTGGAATATACATGATGGCATAGACATATATTTTGGAACATAAAAAGAATGTGCTCCATTGGACCAAACTTATTGGTAGGACTGTTCGTGCTTCAGAAATGACTTGGAACAAGTGTTTTGGACTTCATGTCAAAACAGCTCCACCCTGATATTCTTTAAAGTGTGTGCCTGAAAAAGGATGATGCTTTAAGGAGTCATTGGAATGCAACTCTTAAAGGAGCCACATCATTATTCAAGCTCAGGCAGAACTCTGACAAAATTCAGACTGCTTTAATGTCTTTCCAGTGTTTTTTCCTTTTTTTTTTTTACATGTCCACCACATGTGATAAAATGTTCCTTCTGTTTCCTGGCATTTCCAACATTAAGTGTTCTATGATTTATCTATCTTAGATATTATTGATGGAGTAGTATACCATCTATAAAACATTTTATACCAATTTTTCTTTAGGTTATAACTTGGTATGAATCTTGTAGATTTAGTCCATAATTCTTCCCATTATTGTGTAGTAACTGTTTCTTTGAAATTTTGCATCCATTTTATCATGCAGTTTTTTGTTTGTTCTGTCTCTGTGTCATGTCTAAGTAAAAGTTTCTATATTTGTCCTAATAAGTGATCTTGATTTTGATTTAGCATTTCAAATTCTGGTTTTTTTCCTTAATGTTCCTCTTTCCTTCTTAAGATCTGATCTTGTCCTTCCAGCTACTTGTAAATACATCAACCATGATATATTCCATCCTTCACTACATTTAATGAACAGCACTGTATTCTCTATCAGCCAAACAGATATCTCTCAATTATACCCAAAAGGACAAGAGCACGCTATCATCTTTCTTCATAAAATTGTCTAATCCCCATGTACAGCCATCTACGTTGTGATTGTAACTGCAGCTTGTGGACATATTCCATAGTTAAACAGGTTAAAGCAGTGGCAGCAAATTAAGAATGAAATTGATGGGGCCATTTTTTTTCACACGGCTAAAACACATAATTTTTGTGGATAGGAAATGGTGAACACTTTTGGATAATCACTATTTGCCAGTGATAAGCTCTTAATATTCAAGGCATAGTTATGTAGGATCTGCTATACCTTGAGAATATCTCTGTTCAGAAACAGCAAAGCCAAAGGGGAGGGAAATGATCTTTAGAACAACGCCTCTTCTTCCCAAGTGGTCCAACCCTTACAATGTAAAGAGGACTGGTGAGAGAAAAGTTGTATCCAAGAGGCTGGCATTGGCTAATCTATGTTCCATTATGCTTTTATGTGATTGGCTGAAAATTTATTTTGCTAGGAAATGACTATTAGTTGATCATCTGTCAGTTCAGAAGGTTCCATGGGACGTTTCTGTCCAAAGAAGGCCAAGACAAAAACAGTTTACCCTCCTTGATTTGAACTGGAACAAGACAACTTTGCCATGTGATCTGTTGCCTTATTCTTCTACTTCTGCGAGGAGCAATGGAAAAAACAAAATACAGTAAACTAAGATTAAATAGCAGTGATTAAAATCACACAGAAGTCCTTGTTTAATTGATTTAATGCAACTCAATACTTTTTTTTTTCCCTTTGAAGGTCCTAACCCCATTTGGACCTAAAAAGGAGTCTTCACTGGGGGAAAGATGTATTTTTATTCTAAATCTCCCCTCATTCAATTTTCTTTTGATGATCCCAGTAGGCTCTATTACTCTGAAAAAGAGAGAAAAAACACTACTCCCTTCACACCTTGCATTACATAATACAACTTTATTAACTTACCTCATACTTGCCTCCCTCTAGGCTGAAAGTCAGACACTGTAGTAATGCTTTGCCTCAAATGAAATTGTTTTAAAAAGTAAAATTTTCTGCAAAAGCATTCAGCATTTTTTCAATACATCCTTTCTTCTCTTGGATCATCTGCTGCTGTTCACATTTTTTTTACTTCTTATTTGCACAGGTAACTGCAGGAGGGCAAATGTTGATACTTGTAGGATGACATCATCACCCAACTACATGATGGGGGTGATTATATGTCATTATTTTGATATTGTGGTTTGCGATAGGTGTCACTGTCTCCATGTGTTTCAAACTCTTTTGGGGATCTGTCAACTGTCCTTGTTTTATTACATCATAAAAATTCATATGAATTCTGTTTGGATTATCCCAATTTTGCTTTTACTTGCTCCAATGCTGCTGTTTCTTCATTTCTTAAAATCTGTTGCTTCAATCTGTTTAGTGTCTTTGCCCAACCTTAATATTCTTTCTGTATAACAGTACAGATAGTAGTACAATTGCTAATATTACTGCAATTTGTTCAATAGTGCAAACCATGAATATGTATATAAAGTATCTAAAACTATCAGGGTTGAATTTCTCTTCATTGTTTGTTACTGATGAGCTTAGAGGCACTGCAGATTCAAGGGCAATCTCAACCCACACTATACAAATGAAGGAAGAATGTGCTACTAGGAAAAGCATTTTACATGCTGAGAAAATGCAATATTGTTACCCCAGGAGTGCTATCTGAAAGAAGAAGTAAGAAATAGGTTTACAAAGTCTAAGAGAAAACAGAATGGATATATTTTATTTCTATAATCTCCTTACACTAGAATCTTGACATTTACCGCCTTGGGTCTTTTTTAACAGATTCAAATGTTTGCTTTAACAGACCCTACTAATGTCCTTGTTCTCTTAGAATTTACTCCTGCTTGTGCTAATCCCCCTGTCATTGTGATAGTTCCTTTCCTGCTGTGTGTGATTGCTGGATTTTCTGTCTATCTATAAAAACAAAATTCTGTAAATTAAGAGTTCTTAAATTTGGCTGAAGGATTCGATTTATTATTATCTGTTTTTAATCCCATTTGACCTAGAAAAATAGTGGGATTATTACAATCACTGAAAAATATCAGAGAGTTGGCGGCAATAAAAATGAAGCCAGACATACACACACAGCTAACAAGTGAATACAGTGCTGTTTTTTATTGTACAGGCTTAGTGCAAAATGTATTTACAATAATTCTATTGCTCATGTGTTTATGTATACACAGTGACCAAGCATATATGTAAGTATGTACACTGAAATTCTGACTATAAGGCAGATTTAACTAAATGATTTAAATATCTACTCCTTTACTTTATAATACAAAACACTCAGCTTCCCTCCTCCACTGAATTCTGGACCAGTTCATATTTCTGAGTGATCTTCAAGGGCATCCCCACATAGAGTGTATCGCAACAGTAGACCCACAAGGTCCTGGGACAGGACCTTGACAGCATCACTTGGCCAGCTTGGGTGTCAAAAGATATAATTGTGTATCATCAACATTTTGATGATAACAAACCCAAAACTGTCAGATGATTGCACCCAGTCATTTCATGTAGATATTAAACAGGAGGAGAGTGAGCATCCCACATAGCAGGGGCCTAAGGAGCAACCTCTCTCCACCTGCCAACACTAACTGGAACTGGCCATGAAGGAAGAAAACCCCTCTAGAACAGTGACCCCAATTCCAAACCCCCACAGCCAGTCCAGAAGGATACCATAATTGACAGTATCAAAAGCAACTAAGAGATCAAGGAGCACAAGGATGGATGCTCCACCCCAATTCTGACTCTACCTCAGATCACTGACAAGTGTGACCAATGCTGTCTGCATACCAAATCCTTGCCCCAAACCAGACTGAAACAAGTCTAAATAATCCACTTCCTTCTGGGTTCTCTACAACTGCAGTCCAACCACCTTCTCAACAACGTTCCCTAAAAAGGGAAGGTTGGAGACAGGGTAATTGTCCAGGACTATTAAGTCACAGGATGACCTCTTGAGGAGGGGGCACATCATCACCTCCTTCAAGGCTTCTCAAAGAAGCTGACACCACAGCATGAAACCAATTACAGATCCCTTCCTGGGCTGCCTTAACAGCCCAGGAGGTACCTGGACCTAACAAACAGGTGGCCAAACTGACAATGTAGAGAACCCTGTCTGTATCCTCAAGAGTCACCAACTTGTTCATCCCAGATCACATTACAAGGCTGAGCTCCATGCACCTCAGCCAGTCCTGCCTAGTTGGAGGCCAACTGAGTGATTTTATCCATCAAATAAAATCTGAATAATGTTATCCATCAAATAGAATATTCCTCACATTGGTCCTTAAGATGCTTCTGTGGCCTGTCCCTCCCCAGCAGGGACAGGATACCCTAAACAGGGCTGCTGGGTGACTATCAGTGGGCACAATAAGAGCAGAGAAATATTGACATTTCACTGCCTTATCGCCACAAGGTAATTCCAAATATGGGCTCTTACCCATATTCAATCAGACTTGCTCCCAGTCTTCCTCCAATGGCATTTTGGGCACCTTTTCTCCTTGGCCATGGATCATCTGTTTCCAGCTCTCTCAGACAGTGCTTCCTCTGTTCCATGACCCTTCTGGTTTTTTCTCCCTCAAGCAGCATCTCCTGCCAAACCTACAAGAAACTCTCCTTCTTCTGTCTACCTGCTCTGGCTTCTTTTATATTTTTTTCTTACAAATCTACATGTCATCTTGCAGATGATTCTAAGGAGTTTAAACGTATGCTTTCCTTTTCTCTGTAACTACCTATGTGCCTAAGCTGTGCCCTTGACAGTCAGACCACCAAAGAGAGAGAGAGAGAGAGAGAGAGAGAAACATTTTAACCTTGATAGTTGCATATAACTTTCTTTGTTTCAGGGCAGTTCATCCTTCTACAAGAAGTTATAAGCTTGGCCTCTTCCTTCCTTCCTTCCTTCCTTCCTCCCTCCCTCCCTCCCTTGAAGCTTTCTTATTAGGTGTATTTGTATTCATATTTCTCCCATAAGGCCTTCAGAAGCAGGCATTGGTTATCCAATTTTATACTCATAACAACTCTGTAGAGAAAGCTCAGACACTGTTATGCTCTCAGTAACCTTATGTAAGTCATTGTCTTGAACCAGGACTCCTAGTGCTTTACTTACTTCACATCAAAATTCACTGATTTCAAGCTGCAGTTCCTGCTCAGCTCATACCTTGCTCCTCACTCTGAACACATGTCATTAATGAAAACAGTCTGGGTTATATTCCTGCTCCCTTTACCCACTTCCTGATGTGAAACATCATCTCTTGTGCCAGAGAGGTAGCTTTCCCAAGCTTGAGTCCAAACCTCTTGTTTCTTTTTCTTTTTTAAATTCTTTTCATTATACACAAAACGAAAAAAAGTCAGTTTACTTAACAATACTAAAAAAGGGAAATTAAGCATATAAACTAGTATACTTGGTCCAAATTTCTAAATAATCCAACAGCTAGAACTCCTAGGAGTAAATGTTTGTTCAGATGTAAAAAGAGAAGTGAGTGCTTCAGAAAATGTATGGGAAAAGTTTGCCCTTCCAGACATATATAATCATTCTCTTTGTGGCCCCAAAAATATACAATAGGTCCCTCATAGTTTCCAAAACTTTGGTATACAATTCAAAAGAACACTGGTATCTACAAAAAAAGAGAGTTGTCTAAAACAATATGAATACGTGATATTTTTAACACTGAACTGATAGCTTGGATACCTGGGTGTCATTAAAATAGGATTACCTTATGTTAGGACTGATAATCTCTTAGATAGAACTCTTTCACTTTTGCTGACTCTAACCATTTCCTGTATATAGCTAGTTCATCTTTGAAGGAAAGAGATGTCACTTGATTTTATTTCCATCTCTCTCCCATTGTTCATCAAGCCTAAGAAGAGAAGTATTCAATACCATTGATGTTGAAAACTCATTCCCAGCTATTTAGTCTTGTTGTTGAGAAATGAGGCATGAGAATCCATCTCCTGTACCGTCAAGGGAACTCTGCATGTTAGCAAGCATTCATCCTCCAGAGAGAGGTGTCATCGCATATTTTTCTTTATCAAGCCTAAGTAAGTGTTGTGCAATGATATATCTAATATACCCATTAGATAACACTTGCTAAATTCCCTGAATCCTGTTCAGTGCTGAATTCTTGAAAGTGTAGAACAGCAATATTCCAAAACAATGAACAACTGAATACAACCGTAATGTTCATCTCTTCCTCAAACAAACAGAGGTTTCAAATCATAAGATGAAAACGAGATCGGCAGAGTAGATATGATTTTATAAGATGACATCAAAAGATATATAACTTTGGAAAAAATCAAGTCATGCTGAATACCTTAGGATTCTGAAGCTATATTACAAGGACTACATGTATGGATGCTCTTGCAAGAAAAAAATGTATATATAAATGTACCCGCTATTCTTTTACCTTGTATGATGGACTTTACATGCATAGAATCACACAGTTCAAAGTGGCTATTTAGGCCATCTAATCCAAAGCCCTGCTCAGGGCCAAGGGGTAATAGATGAAGTGAGATGGAGATTTCCCAGTCTCTCCTCTACTTTATCCCTATGCCTCCTTCGCTCCACTGGGTCTCAGCTTGGCTGTTTAGGACTAGCAGTTTTGCAGAGGATCACTAGACCTGTCCCTGTAATAAACTAGGGATGAGACCAAGGTGACTTCATGAGGATGACTTCCTCTAAATACAGTTAGCATCTCTGTGCTCTTTTAAGTAAGGCACAAGTCTAAGTCCATAGTGCTCTTTGTTAAGGATCACATCTTTTTCAGAATGTTTATAAATCAATCTCTTCATGATCTGCACTAGAATCTTCCCAGATGCCAATGTCAGTTCCCTGAATCCTCATTTTGATGAGAGACAATAAAGACAACATTGGCCCTCCTGCAGTCATCCAGCACTTCACCTGTTCTCCAAGATTTTTGAAATGTAACCCCAAAACGTTGTGGTAGACTATCAGCAAGTTTATTCAGTGTGGTCCATCGGCCCTGGAGATTTAAAGCCATTCAAAGTAAGCAGGCACTGATAGATCATCAGAAAAATAATAAAGCCACCACATGGTTCACAGTTTTCCAGAAAATTGAGAGAGAAAATGTATGTAACTTTTTTTCCTTCTGACTCTAGCTGTTTCTATTAATAGGCTCCATCACTCAAAGGAAAGCCATGGCCCTAGCTATTGATGAAAGATGTTCTAACATGAGCGGGCATTCCCAAAAGCGCTTTTTGAAACCCTAAAATATGACATATGAGGTTGTAAAATATAATTCTGAAGTTTTGGATCATGCTGAAATTTGGAGCTTGCACCCACAGTTGCATTAGTTATATCTGACCCCTACACAGCTTTCTCCCTATCTAAATCTCACATATACTAATTTATTCTTACTCATGGAATTAAGGGTGGCATGTGAAGAAATTGCCTTATATATAGGATTCTGTTGAGGAAATAAATGTTATATATAATTAGGAGGCTCACAAACTGTGTAGTTCATTAGAATAATTTGGAGGATGCAGCATGGCTAGTTACACATCAACTGCAGGTTCAGTCTGTAATATAGGCTTGCCACCTACCTTATTTTTCCGACAATAAGATGCCCCCATGTACAAGACAACCCCCATTTTTCCAACCCCAAATTAAGAAATCAATATTTTAAAGATAGTGCAGAACACATTTTTATTTAGTAATTAGTTAACATTGACCTGATACACTCGGTGGGAGGAGGTCCAAACCTTCTCTCTGCAGCTCTATTTCCATGCTCTTTTGCATAACTGATTACATTCAAGCACGAGTGAAACTGCCGATAGCTCGTCTCTGCAGACTTCCTCTAATTGGTTTGTTCAGCATCAGCTGACATCAGTTACATCAGGCTCATGATTGGAGGAAGTCTGTTTGGGAGACAAGCTATTTCACTCGTGATTGGAGGCTAGCAATAGGAGGAAGCCCATTCGCAGAGACAAGGTATGGGCAGTTTTGCCACCGCGCGATTCTCTCCTCGGCTGACTTTCTTGAATAAGACGCCCTTCAATTTTTAGGGTAAGGATTTTAGAAAAAAGTGTCATCTTATAGTCAGAAAAATACGGTAATGGGTTCCAGAATAAGGAACTACAAGACTTGCTACAAGTCTCTGTGCTTTACCAAAATATATTGTCAAGAATTAAATTTATTGTTGGAAGGGTTTATATTTTGCTTTTCTACACAACTTGCTTCTTGGGTAACATTCAGTCTAATTCCCACTGAAATTAATGAGAATTAAGTTAGTCTGTATAACTGTGTTACTGACACAGTAATACTCCTTAAGAGTAACATAGTCTGAGTGCTTCTCCATATAATTAACAATACCAATGTTACATAAACATTTTTTATTTTTATTCTAGTCTTGGAAATTTCTAGTTTTTATAACTTTTATAATTTTTAAACTTTTTATAATTTAATTATGTATTGTGATTTTAGTGACTGTAAGCCACCCAGAGTCCCCCATTGTAGGGGAGATGGGCGGGGACAAATCAAATAAATAAATAAATAAATAAAATAAAGCATTGCAGAAAAACAGAGATGGATGACAATAACATTTCAGGCAATTTAAATACGTATCAGTTAAAGATGGGGGGGTATTTATTTATGGTGCACCTTTACCAAGGCAAAACATCAAGAAAGGGAAGGGAGGGGAAGGGAAGGGGAAGGGGAAGGGAAGACTCTGTTTTGAATCTGCATAAGGAATGACCATTCAGAAAAAGTAGTAAGCTTACTCCAGCACCACATTAAAGAAACTTAGAGCAGATTCTAACAGCTTCCAGGGGGTACATTCCCAACAGGTTGGTAAAGTAGGCATGGATTATGTTTGTTCATGGTTTGTATTTTCATGTAAACTTTAAATAGGTTAAGCGTATAGTTGAAAATATCTCTCAGTAAGATTAATTTGAATGTTCCCCTGATTTTTTCTGATTTTACAACACAGATTGAGGAAAACATTATAAATTATTATGGGAAAGGTTGCAGACAGAAATTGGAAAATGGAAGAAAAGTTGAACCCACTTCTCCCCCATCAATGCTTCCCTATTAGTGCACTCCTTTACCATCGGTCCGCAGTAATTCTACAGGGGACTATGTGGCTGGCATGCCTATGCTTCCTTTCTATCAACTAATTCACATATAAACCTTTTCTTGAGAAGTCAGAGTACTACTAACACTGCTGGTCAGTTAGACCATGGGGCTATGGAACATAAGTTAACTATACCAAGGATCAGTTAACTGAGTAGTTCTTTATGAGAAGGATTTGATTTTATCATGTTTAAAATTAGACACGGATTATGTTTTTGTAATCTTGTGTCTATAGCTTTACTTATGTATTCCATATTCCTGGATGTTAGAGGCATTAAGGAATTCTTAGGAATGTGCAAGTTAACCCACTTTCTATACATTCAGCCATGTATAGCTATGTGTGGCTTTTGACCCTGCAAATGAGTAACTCAGACCTCTGTAAGAGGTATCCACAATGATGGGTTGTGAATTGGAAGAGATAGAAGATGGTGACTGGGCAGGGAAATAATGAGTGGCCCCATCCTTCTCTGATTCTAGCCACACCACTGCTAGCTTCAGCCTTTGTATCATAGAGTCATGTATGTGTGCATCTATGTGTGTGTGCCTTCAGATCAGTCTTCTCTCCTGGCAACTACCTGGACAAGTCCATGCAGTTTTCTTGGCAACATTTTCAGAAGTGGCTTGTCATTGCCTTCTTCCTAGGGATGAGACAAGGTAACTGGCTCAGAGTCACCCAGCTGGCTTTGTGCTTAAGTCAGGACTAGAACTCACACTCTCTCTGTTTCTAGCCTAGTGCCTTTAACAACTACACCAAACTGGCTCTCATAGGTGTGCAAATTTCAAAAGAAATGCATATCTCAACAGAAAAAGCTGGCCTATCAATTCCAAGTACTGTGGTATGCATGCCAGACACACTTTCTCATGGCACACTCTATGTGAGATGTTTTCGAGAATCTCATGGAACACATAAACAGAACTAATGATATGTTCACAAATGAACCCACTGATTATTAGATATTTCTGTCAATTTAGGGTTGATAAGTCAGTCCTTTATGAGTGAACTCTGATTAATCCTCAGGCAAACTTTAGAAGATTTGCTTTGCTGAATACAGAACATGATTTATTTGCAGCGCATCTCATTGCTGCAGCTGCCCATCACCAGCTGGGTATGCATCGTTCCATGTATTCATTTCTCAGTGGGAAGCACCATCGTACTGCAGCTCTGAAATAGATGATGAAGAGGCGGGGTTGTAGCTTCCTGCAAACCTGAAGTTCAGTGGCTTTTGTGTGGCTTGGCTCTGCAGTTCTTCTGCAAATCAGTAAGGCAACCCTCAGCCTAACAGCTGAGGAACCACATATTCTTTGAGAGTATGAAAGTGGAGTCCCCTTTTATATTTTCAGTCATTCTAAGTTCTGTATTTGTACATGTTGAATCCTGCATCTCATCACCTGGCAACGGCCCTTTCTTAGCAACAGAGGAAAGAAGCAAGGGGGCGGGTGGGGGGAGAGAACAGGAGGGATGGGAGAGGGCTGCAGCTGAGAAAGAGAAAGCCTTTCACTGGAATCATCACTGTGGATCCCAAGGTATGTCTTGCCTCTAAAGCTGAAATTTTTAGGGTCCTATGCTGTGCTTAGTTAAAGAAATGCTAAACAACACTTAATAGAGAAAAATGTCTATACAACCTATAAGTGTGCCTTTTTCCTTAACTCTGAAGAAATGTACCTCTGTACTGAAGCAGCCTTTGATTCCTACACAATGAATCAACCTCTAGAACTTCCCTTATGCCTTCTTGCAATAGCATGTACAACATTGGCTAAAGACATAATCAGTTGAGTGTTAGCCAGTGCATAGAAAGGATATGTCCAGTCAGGTTAAATTTGTAGCACAAGTAGATGATATCCTCAAGTAGGCACCATTCAAGTTTTGAAACAACCATGCCAGAAATGAAACAACTAAAGCCTGTTAGAGCCAAAGCTATGACTCCAAAAGAAGGCTCTTGATGGTATAGATAAGAAGGGAAAGTGCAGCTCCCTTTTCTTTTAAAGCTCATTTTTGTGGTGTTCAGCAAGACAGAGAAGAAATTGTTTCTTCCCCCAAGCTATCCAGTTATAGAAACTGAACTATAGATGAAGACAAAAGTGCTCACTGGAAACATTTCTACCAAAGGAGGGTGACATTTAACAAATACAGAAAGAGGAGCTGTGTCCTGACAATAAATGATTTCACCAAAGCACAGCCTGATCTGAAAAGTGCAGTGAAACTAAAGCATTTGAATCAGCGTAATGACAAAGTAAGAGACAGCATCACATCCCCTGCTGAATTTCAGTGTAGGTGGAGGACATTGCCCTGTGGGAATACAGAATTCTGCCAGAATGACTTGTGGCAACAACTGGATAAGAGATTGGAAGGGTCTAAATTAAACATGTTTGCTCTTTCTCTTTGGGAGCCAAAACTATAGCATGGGAAAGCAAAAGATTCCAATTACGGGGTCCAGGACCCTGTATGTACCCCAGACTAGCATTGAAGATAACACACTGAAATTTGTGTAGTTCTTGCTTCTTTGGTCTAAACTGTGTGGAGCTTGACAACTAGTTGATCCTCTTGGGACCATTGCAGCTGCAGTTCTCATAGCTCTTTGTGCAATGAGTCACAGTTATTTATTTGATGTGGGGAGTGGAGATGCAGCTTCCCCATTATCAGACCTTCAATGTAGGTCAGGAAACAAATTCTACAAGGACTACTGGAACTCTATTTTATTGTTATAGTGTATAATAACAGAATCTCTAAAGCCTCCCAGAGTTTCCTTCTGCCTTGTCTTATATCAAACAAAATCAAGGCAAGGTTATCTTGAGTTTCTTTCTCACTCCTTGTTCTTTCCCAGGACTAAGTTAATGTTTACTTAATGGTTCTTGCACTCCTTCTTCAAGGTTATCTCCCTACTTCCCTGCACTCACTTCATTTGTTCTGTGGAATCATTGGGTGTTTTGCAAATGACTGTAGTTATTACATGCAGGCCAATCAAACAGCTGCTTCTGGGTGCTGCTAACCATGAGGTCAGAACTGGACTCCTTGATCATTTGCTGCCAGCACTAACATTCTCTTGCAGCATTAGTTGAGGAAACAGCTTGCTTGGAATTAATTGCTCCCTCCAGCTTTAGTCCTTACCCCTCCTCCATGCCTGTGACCTGTTAGGGTGGCCTTGTTACTTTGGCAGAATAGGGATCTGCAATGGGGACAGCAAAATTAATGCTGGCATACTTTTCTGCTGCCTCAAGGACCATTGGATAGCACTTTAAGGCAATAATCTGAAAGAACCCTATGAATATATTTGCTGAGTTTGCCCTAAGGATCATAAGCATTAAATACTCCAATGAGATAATACAAATCTTGCTATTATAAAAAGGAAGCACATTTGCTACATCCCATGATTGAGAATGATATGATCTTTCTCATTATAGACAAGATTGTGTTTGTGCTTTGTTATGAAGCCTGGATTCAAATTGCAGGTATCATAATTGTCTATATCTATATTTATCACTATATCTATCTATCGATCTATATATCTATTTTACAAAATAGTGCAACTCATATATCATCTGCAACACATGTGCTTTATGCTTGACAGAGGTATTATTTAAAGGCAGGAGAAGGCAGATATATATGCACACCACTCTTTCAAATCAAATATTTATTATGGTCAAAGACCAGCATATGTGCACACCACATTTCATACCAAGATGGAAACAGCCACAGCAAGAACAGCAATGATTTCTAAAGTCTGAATGGACTTTTTCCATCAAACAAAGCCCTAAGCCTTCCTAAAACATCTTGTTATACTCTGCTCTAGGAAGGAGGCTCTGGCAAACCACTTCCGAAATACATTGCCTTGAAAACTGCAAGGATTCGTCCAGGCAGTCACTGCAGGGTCAGTAATGACTGAGCGCAGACAAAAAAAAACAACAACATTATTTCTACTTAGTAAAGTATAAAAATATAACCACATAAAAGATACTTCTTTGGGGGTAATTTAACTGGGATAAATGTAAGAACAAGTCTCTCCCCTTCCCTCTATCAATGAAGCCTGAAATGGTTCCCCAAGTACAACAAAAAAACTTGTTTGAAGTGGCTAAGAGAACATCAGGTATCTGCTCCCAGACTGGATTATCTTTATCACATGATGCAATACTTCTGATTCAGAGTTCATTTATGGCATGGCTGATAACGATCTAATATTTTTGCAGTTATCAACAGAAACTGCAGCTACACTTGCTACTAGAATGAAAATTAAAAGACTTATTAATCCTTATGCTTCAGGTTATAAGACGATAGCCTGCTGCGCTAGGAAGAAATCAGTTCCATGCACACAGCTTGGGGGCTCTACAATTAGAGGATAACCAGAGCATTATGTCTTCCTTGGAACCATAAGAAATTGGCCACGGTTAAGGCCAGAGAGCAAGGCATGAAGACAAAATTGGCTATTGATCTGCTCTAGTACATCCAGGCCATTATGAAAGAGGAGTATCCCAGTTTACAAGGCTTAAGAGGCCTCATGACTTTATTCTAGCATGAATCTTGTCAGCAACATTGCTATTGTGATCACACCATAATAAATTGAAGCAATAATGAGATGTAATTACAGTTATGATTATTGCTTTATAATTAGAATGTTTGTTATAAAATGGCAGTGGGGACGGGCTGCTAATAGTGTTGGTGGTGGATTAATTCCCAGAGTCTTTCTACTTCAGGCTGAAAAGAAGCTGAAGCACAAATATGGGATGGAAAAGAAACTGCAGCAGTTCCTGGGATCTTCTTTGGACTTTTGGAATTCTGGTCCAGACTGGTTCCATAAGCTTACACCAGCCATAATTCAAGAGAACTGCTATCATCTCTCTCCCCACCCCCCCCCCCCACCCCCGCCCCGACCAAAAGAATTCAGAAAATACTTATATATTTGCTGGCTGGTTTGGTATGCCAGCATGCAAGACATTTTACCCAATATAAAAAAGATTCCTAATAAAAATCTAAGACAACAGAATGAAAGAAGGTAAGAGGGGAAGGGGAAAAACCAGGGCAGAAGATGTTTCCATGAGAAAGCCTAGGAGGACAGAATACCTCCTTCACTCATGAAGAGAGCGCTCAACTAAGTCCAATTATGTGTAAGGGATTCAAAATCTAGTGACTACTTTAAAAATGTTTTCATTTGACCTTCCTTAGAGCCATTGGAAGCGGAACAGATTAAGAGAAACAAACTATTTGCAATATTGTTTCACATGTATAGCATTTCTGTGTCAGAAAGTGGTATAGCTTTTAACTCTCAGATCTTCTCTGACTTAGAAGAGATAACAGAGACAAAATTCTTAGGTCTTTGAAGCTCACTCATCATAAACATGGCAATCTCAGAAGAGGTTTCCACAGATGAGGAACTCCAGCAGACAACAGAAGCTCTTCAAATTGTTGTCCGAATTACCAGCAACACAAGAAAATTATCCAGTTGTGCTTTGTTGTTGTTCTGAAGACAATGAGAAAAGTTTGAACCCTTCCCTCCACATGGAAGGAAAAACAGTTCACCTGCTGAAAGTTGCCTTTGATTTGAATGTGTATTCCTGCTCTTGCTTCATATATGCATGTGCTAAATGCCTGGTTGTGACTTACAAGAGTCCATTAATGTTTCTTAAAAAAAATAATTTAAAAATATTTATTTTGTACCTTTGAATCAGTCCTGATTCCTGAAAACTGCCTGGGAAGTCCCTGCAGTTTTCCTGGCAACATTTTCACAAGTGGTTTGCAATGTCTTCTTCCTAGGACTAAGAAAGAATGAGTGGCCCAAAATTGCCTATCTGGTTTGTGGGTAAGGGAGGACTAGAACTCAGAATCTCCTCATTTCTAGCCTAGTGCCTTAACCACTACACCAGACTGGTTGTTAGCATTTACTGCTTTATAATTTCTATTCCACCCTTTTCCTACAAATGCTTCCATTGTACCATTACACTTTTTAAAGGATATTTTTAAATTCTCCAGAATTTCAGCAATGGAAGGTCTTCTGATTCTTCTAAGATTCTATGCAACGATTGAAATAAAAATTCAGCCTTTTTAACCACTATAACTAAAAATGTAAAACAACATGCATATTTTTATATTGCTTCAGATAATTGTTAGTACATTTGGAAGCCTTGCTGAAGTCAAAATCAAAGCCAAAATCAAAGCAATGATCTATTCTCATCTTCTTATCTATAATTTACATGACCCTTGTGTAATTATCATAAAGTCCAAGTGAGAAACTTCCCCTTTTTTTTTCTTCAGTATATTGTAATTCATTTACTCATACTCAGACTGTGCTTTCAGTTACATAGTGAGAAAACAGCATTTCTTTTATGCTGTTGTTTTATGGCTAAGAATTAGTATATATGCACGCTCAACTGCACTCCCCCTCTCTTATACACATACACATTTTTCACCCTGCTAGGAATGAAAGAATGGACACTATATGAGAATCCACATGAGAAAGTGTAAAAGCTGCCTGGGAACCTCGGGTTTTGAAGAAATATGGATGTTCTCTCAGCCCTGATTTACTTACTGCCTGATTGATGTAGACACATCAGTGCACTCAGGCGTATCAGAATGCTAGAAAGACTTTTAATAAGCAACTGGTTTGAGTCTAAATTCTTGGATGGACTGAACACAGAATAAAATTCGACAGGGTCTGAGGTTGCACTGTGGTTATATTAGGATGTTGCCTACTTCTTGCCATTCTTTAGAGCATGGGCTTCCATGTATTATCTGTCAAAGGTAAATGCTTAGGATCTGGTGGGGGAGGCACTGCTTATAAACAGGAGTGTAAAGCAAATCCTCTAATAAGCCCCTTATGCTAGTTGGCCAATTAGTCAAGCAGTCAAATCTTTATCATGGCTACTGACCAGACCAGAATTAGAGATAACAAAGCCAACAAAACTTCTATACAAAAAATCTGTTGGCAAGATAAAGCTCAGTTTGTCATTGACCCCAATTCCTGAAGAGCCAGCTTTTGTGCATTCTATATATCTCCCAGAACTGCCTCACAGCAGGTACAGAAAGAAAAAATGATGACATATAGAAAGGCACACAGTAAGACATAACTAGCAAATTTTAAGTGATTGTTATTGGTTTTGAATGAGCAATTGATATATGCCTCCAAGGTACAACTTCAATGCAAAATGTATAGTTCTTCTTAGCTAATTAGGCATAAGCGGAAAGGCAACTTCAAGCTAAGGTGAAAGAGGCAGCGTTGTATATTTAGAGCAGTTTTTCAACTGCTGCCTCCACATGTGTTGGACTACTGTTCCTAAATTCTCAGCCACTAAGCTACTGGGATATTGTTCTTTAAGTCTTTGCCCCCCCCCCCCCCCCCGTCCCTACGAAAAGTGGATCTAGAGTACAACTTAACCTAGGGCCACCTAGAGGTAGACCTAGACTTTGAAATAAAAACAGGACTTCTGGTGAGATGGTGACGCAGAAGTCTGCATGTATGTGAGCATCACCTGATAAATTTTAATTCTATTTTATAAACATTGGGAAGGAGCTTGAATGAAGTATACAGCATTAATATCAGTTGTGGCTTCATTGAGACAAGCCAAGTTTTTGTAGAAGCGTGGTATGCTGATAACAAAGAATGTAAACTAAAAAACTATCAGAGGGGAAAAAAATAAAACAAAACAAAACCCCCACCCCCACCCCCACCAGCACTGGCAAGGCAGGCCACAGTATATAAATGCCACAGTATATAAATAGAGAGCAAACCCCATCCCATTCTAGCACTGAAGATGTTACCTGGCCGGGTAATGAAACGTTTGCAAGAAAACAACCAAGCTCAGAGAACCCAAGGACTCCACAGATTAATAAACTGGTCTTCAAATGTCATTTTGGCTCATAGCAGAGGTCCAAAAAATCACCCAACACCATTCCTTTTAGGCTCTTAGGAGCCTCTCCCACTGTAGAATGGAAAGGGCCCAAATATCCAGGAATGTTTATTTTTAAAGGGAAGGGGAGAGAAGGACAAAACAGATGCTTTACGTTTTTCAGAGACTAAAAAGAACCACTTCATAACTTAAAACCTCAATATACAAGAAAAATCAGGTCCACTTAAACTAAATTTGTTTTAGTAAATGTTCTGGCATTGAATCCAAGCTCAGAGTAGATACTTAAATTCTCTTCTACATATCTATATGGGCACAATTTTCTGGAGTGAGATGGGTGTCTGAAAATAATATAGGTATAAATGGATTAAACTTTCTTTTGTTTACTGTTCCAAGAAATGAATCAATACTAGTTGAATTCTAATCTCACTGAAGTAGAGATATACATGTATCATTCCTAGTAATATTAATTAAGAAGTAATCAGGTTGACAAGATATTTATTCCCAATTTGTTTCTTTAAAACTGATTTAACATAGTTGGGTAATTGGAAATTGACCTCCTTGTCAGTGCACTGCTCCAAGGTAATGCAGAAATCTTCATGACTAACCAGGTAAGAATTGTATGCTGGGCTTGACCTCAGATGACTTGCAGGGTTTGGCCATAATGACTGCTCAGGGCAAGTGGTGGTGTTTTCTTCTTCTGACTATTGTACCATGGGTTTCTGGATCTTCTCTTACACAGAGATATTTCAGAATAAATGCAGAACTGAGTTCAGCCTATCTGATCTTAGCACCTTGCAGATGGGGTAGACTATAAATCCTACAACCAGAAGTCACTACAGTTATTGAGTCCACTGGTTGCAAACTACGACCACTGTCTGCCTTAAGTTAATAAAGTCTGTTTTAATCATAAGCAAAGATTTAAAGCCAGCAAGGAACAACATGACAGAACAAATTAAGCCTAAAATGCTCAGGCTTATCTGGAACAATCCCCAGTAAATTCAGTTGGGTCTAATTCTGCATAAATATTTATACAGAGGGGTAAGCAACCTACAAGCTACAAGGCCTATGAAGCAACATAGCTGCACTTTTATTGACCCTATCAAAATAATGAGTCAGATCATTGGTTTTTTAGCAGTGTGATTTCTTGTGGACTTTTTAGCACAAATTTAAATTTGCATTTTAAAAACATGATCTCTGCAAAACAAAACAAAGGGCAGAAGTTAGTTAGTTAGTTAGTTAGTTAGTTAGTTAGTTAGTTAGTTAGTTATTATTTATTTATTTGATGCTGCCTGACTCCAAAAGACTCTGGATGGCTCACAATATACCAAAACAATTTAAAAACACTATAGCAGCAGCAAACAATGAACAGCAAAGCCAAACTATTTGGACTAAGTAGGCAAAGGTGCTTCAGATCTAGCATAGGCACCATTGCTAATCCTGTTCGCTATTCTTAAAGGAGCCATGCCCCAATGGGCTCACATGGAAGTCACCTGAGTTTAGGAAAATATGTGTTTGATTTAAGGAGATGGCCTCCTTAATGCAATTCAGGATTGTAAAACAGTCTATAAATATATCAGGCAATGCAAAGTTTCAAAAGGATGTTTCACATCAATGGAAGTTCAAGTTAAGCAGCTTTTCAAAGCTGCTGCAAGAAACAGTGTGTACATACACATACGCCATTTAAAAACTAAAGTAACGCTCTTGCTTCGTATTGCTCCAAGCCTATGTTCAGCAGTTCTTGAAGAGGAAATAGGCTTTTGTGTATGCACTATGCATGTGAAAGCACCAGATGGAGCACTGAAGTGATGTGACCAAGGAGACATCAGAACACCTCCTCACTTTATCAAGGAGAATCATGTCACCTCTGTGACATGAAGCACCTTATTTACCTTTCATGTGAAAGCCAAATTCTACTTACTTACTTACTTACTTACTTACTTACTTACTTTATTTATTTATTTATTTATTTATTTATTTGACTTGTCCCTGCCCATCTCCCCACAACGGGGGACTCTGGGCGGCTTACAACTAAAATCGAAAATACATAATTAAAATTATAAAAAGTTTAAAAGTTATAAAAGTTATAAAAACCAGAATTTACAAAAATAAAGATAAAGATAAAAGGCTAAAAGATCCAAGAGTCCAACAGAGGCCACACCAGGCCGCTAAGGGGCCAGCCAACCCCATTTCTGGCATCCTCCCTCCCCGCCCCAGGCCAGATGGCAGAGCCAGGTCTTCAAATCCCTCCGAAAGACTTGGAGTGAGGGGGCCTATCTCACCCCCAGGGGCAAGATGTTCCAAAGGGTGGGGGCTACAGCAGAGGAGGCCCACCTTCTGGACCCCGCTAGTCAAAGTTCTTTTACCGCGGGGATCCGGAGCATGCCCTCTCTGTGAGATCAGGTGGGATGGGTTGAAATCGTGGGGGCGAGGCAGTCCTTCAGGTAACCTGGCCCCATGCCATGTAGGGCTTTAAAGGTGATAACCAACACCTTGAATTGGACCCGGAAGCAAACCGGTACCGAATGCAGCTCACGGAGCAAAGGTATTATATGGGTCCATCTTTGGGCCCCAAAAATTGCTCGCACGGCTGCATTCTGGACCAGCTGAAGCTTCCGGATACTCTTCAAGGGTAGCCCCATGTAGAGCACATTGCAGTAGTCTATCTGGGAGATAACAAGGGCATGAGTGACTGTTCGCAGGGCATCCCGATCCACAAAAGGGCGTAACTGGTGCACAACCCGAAGCTGTGCAAAAGCCCTCCTGGCCATGGCTGCCACCTGCTCTTCGAGCAGGAGCCATGAGTCCAGGAGGACCCCCAAATTACGCACTGGGTCTGTCTGGGGCAGTGCTACCCCATCCAGAACCAACGATGACAACGTCCTGGATACAGAGGAGCCATTAACCCACAGCCACTCCGTCTTGCCAGGGTTCAGCCGGAGCCTGTTGTTCCCCATCCAGACCCTCACAGCCTCCAGGCACCATGAGAGGGCGGTCACGGCATCACTTACCTCACCAGGGATGGAGATATATAGTTGAGTATCATCAGCATACTGATGATACTTCATCCCATGATGGCGTATGATCTCGCCCAGCAGTTTCATATAGATGTTGAAAAGGAGCGGAGAGAGAACCGAACCCTGCGGCACCCCACAATGGAGGGGCCGAGGATGGAACCTCTCACTCCCTATCACCACCGATTGGGATCGGCCCCGGAGAAAGGAGGTGAACCAGCACAAAACTGCGTCGCCCACCCCCATATGCCTGAGTCGTCCCAATAGGATACCGTGGTCGACGGTATCGAACGCCGCTGAGAGATCAAGGAGAGCAAGGATGGTCGCACTTCCACCATCCCGCTCCCGCCAGAGATCATCCATAAGTGCGACCAATGCCATTTCCGTTCCATAGCCGGGCCTGAAACCTGACCGATAGGGGTCCAGATAATCCGTTTCCTCCAGGACCCTTTGGAGCTGCGAAGCCACCACTTTCTGAAGGAACACAATGGCAAACAAACCATAACACATTTTTAAAAAGTATTTCTGAATTCAAAAGATACATGAAATACAATACATTTAGCAATGACTTTTCCAGGCAGGAAGGACAGATTTCAATCCAGTTAAAAACCTGCATTTCTATCTTCACTTTTAATGTGCAAATGTACCAGCTGAGACATTGCATAAAACTCATGGACTGAAATTATAATTATTGTCGTTGCTGCTTACAGTAACTGCTGTTACCCACATTCAGTAGGACAAAATGAGGAGGATATGAAGGGGTTGTGAAGAGAATAAGTGGGTTGTACAATTTTGATTATTATCTGTGAAGTTGAAAAAGTGTCACAAAGTGTATGGGGTCATCCTAGCCTTACTGCTATGAGCAGGCATTTTGTCCATTCAACCATTTTACTTCATGACCTCAGTACAATGGTATTTACTACTTTCACCCAACAGCATTGGCAACATTTGAAGGAATAGATTATTTTTTCAGGAGAAGGGGGAGACAGACTCAAAAGGTTTATAAGTTAAATTTAAACTCTCAGAGAGCACACTAGCTGTCAAATTAAAATATCCACTAAAGCAATTAAATGCCAAATCTAAAACAGTTCTTGCTTGGATTTTCAAAGCTGCTTAAGCATAGTCATAAAAGCATCAATATGACAGCAAATAGACAGCATAATGTTTCTGAAGTAGGACTTAACTCAAGAAATCAAGACTGTTATTTAGAACAAAAAGAGCCTACAGATCTCTAGTTATGGTATGGCAACACAATGTGCCATCTAATAACTTGATCCCATGTGAAAAGGCCAGACTAGATTGAATTCAGTGTTCCTCAAGAGCTTCTTCCAAGTAATCCCATTTAAACAAAGGGACAACTGATAAAACCCAGACAGCACCCTTATGATTCCTTCAAGGGTCATTAGGAAGGTGAGGTCAGCCCCTAGTTAGTTTTAAATGTGCTAGCTAGAACCAGGACATCATAAATAATGCCCTGTCCTCGCTTAGGCAAAAGGATCCTCTTCAGTCTCCCCCAAGGGGACTGGCTTTCTTTTACCCTCCTACTTTACCAAACTGGAGGGTGCTCAGAAAGTGCTCAGAGAATACACAAAACAAAGGGAGGGAGGGAGGGAAAGAAAAAGTCCGCCAGATAACGTCCAAGTACAAGGCCCCAAAGATCTCTCTACAATCCTCCTTCCTGTAATGAGAATGTGCTAATAGCAAATAGCATAGCTAAGGACAAGATAATAAGTAATTAGTTCAGCTTGGTTGATATATTGATTTTATTTGGAACTCTGTGTGATTATTGCCTTCCCTTCTTTTCCCTATATTTCCCTTTTTTCAGTAAACTCAATTTTATATCTAGAGATGTGGCTCTGTTGGTTTTATAAAAGGAATTTCTTCTCCATATGCAGGACAGCATGGTTATGCAATTACCTCTTGTGCACTGGCAGAAGGATTATTAAATTCTATAATTTTGGGCTTTGGATCAGATTTTTTTTTTTTCTGTTTTACTAGGCAATGGGCTGAAAGCTGAATTCCTGGGCAGAAAAGCCAATAACTCCAGATGAGCAGACTAGAGGGTGTCAGGAGGTTCAGCCTAACTGTGACAGCCTTTCATATTTAACTTCTACTGGGGAAAATTAGGAAGAAGGAATCTGCTAGGGAGGATTTAAATTGTCTCCCCATCCACTTTATAACATCAACCAACTTAAAAGCTTCATAAATCCAAATCTAGTGGAATCTAGGGATAGAGGCAATTACTGTAGTTGTGCCTATTGGCATGTACGAATTGCCACAAAGGCATGTCTGAACTTAGGAAAAGTAATACTGTAAAATCAAATAAATTGCTCTATTATAATTAAGTTTTTAATATTTGCTGGCTACCAGTTTCAGCTGATGAGTAAAGAGTCCTTTTGGAGCAGAGCAAAATTGCACATAGTTCAGCATCCTGTTTCTCACTGTTGCACTTAACCGCAGGTGAAGTCCAGAATATTCCTCTATTGGAGTAACATGCTGTCTGCGCATCCTTGAGTCATTAAGAAACTCTACTAGCATGAAATTTGTGGTCCTCATTACCATTAGCGATGTTGTCCCCATCCCGCCAATTTTTTGTCTGTTCTGAGTCACTGCTGAATGGCATTGCCCTGATGCGTGTGCCGACTGTGATGAGCAAAGTGATTGATTCCTCCAGCTTTGCTTCTCTTTCTCTCTTCAGGACATCATCAGTGGGGAAAACATTCAACAATCAGTATAGCTGGCTATCTAGCACAATTCTGCCATTTTGGCTGGCCAAACGGAATGGAGGATGGAGGAGGGTGGGAGAGGCGCTAACTAATGGGGTTTGTTTGTGTGTATCACAAAAGCATATTCTGCATGTTTTAAGACATGTTATTTGTCTTCTGTAGGGTGAAAAGAGTTAGCAAAAGCCATATGGAGTGATTAGGAGGTCCTGGATGTAGAGACACGTAGAGAGAAAAGGTGTAGGGAGAGAGAAGATGATGATAAAGGCCAGAGAACTGTGAATCACTTCCATTTGATAATCCCACGTTAAAGGGAAAGTACACAAATATTAAAACATGTAGAATATCAGCCAGAAGTTTTACAGGGAAAGTATCATTCCACCCTTCATCCGATTGGTGGAAAAAAAGGAAAGCACAAAAGAAAAGGGACGGAGGTTACTTCTGGATTCCTCTCCCAAAACACTACCCTTTCTTTCCATATTTAAATAAATATAAGAGAGTTAAACAGATGGCAGAATCTGGGACTTCAAAACAGCTTCACTCTTTTTAATTTCTGTTTCCATTCTTAATCATTTCCCTTATACTTTACACTGGTCCTAGAAGTGTGTGAGTGTATAACTCCAGGATGCTAGGGCAGATGGGGCCTGCGTGGTGAGTGATGTCTTGAGATCAATTTGGGGAAACTCATAGGGGTCTCTGTTACTACTAAACTTCTTCCCTCAAGTTATCTTAAGTAACATAGTTAAATCAAAATTATGGGGACCTTTGTGAAGTCACTTACACCACAACCCTCTTTAATCTGACTCTTCCCTAATACCTAAAAAAAAAAAAAAAAAAGCATCAGAGAGATTCAGGGATGGGAGTTGAGAATTAGGAGTTTACTGTTGCCTGTCCCCCAGTCAGAAATATTATTGGCTTCTTTTCAGATACAGAGTGTCCACCAGGCTCTTTTCTTTAAAAGAGAATAGGTTGAATGTGACAACATTAAAAGGAGTGAACCTCACAAAATTATTGCTGTTTTGTGAGTTACCAAAAAGAAACCAGTAAGAAAAATAAAGCAACAATTAGCTACCTTTAAAAACAAGGTACTTATTGTGTCATTCTACAATTTGAACAGGTTTGCATCTCCCCACACATTGGTGGGGTATTTTTATTTCAGTTTAGAATATCATAGGCAGGGAAAAGAGAAGGTGGCTTTTCTGCATAGACCCAAACATACAAAATATATTTTCTCAGAAAGGAGGTTAAAAAAAAAAAAAGAGTCATGATTTGCAAAAGAAAAACTTTAACCTTTAAAATACAAGTGTTTTCTTTCTCCAACTAGAAAATATTTTTTTAAAAAAACTGTACATTGAAAGATGTTTTCTCACTCCATTTTAGCTGTCTGGGGAAAGATTGGTAGAGTGGTAGCAGAGGAAGCTGATCAGGTACCAGAGGGAAGGGGACATGCTCTGAAACACCAAATAAAAACTTCTTTTCACACCCACTCCAGATCACCTGATTTTGGCTCCTACCTAATAGGTAACAAACCCTAATGGATTTTTCACACCCGAGAATGCTGCTGGATGGTATTAGAATAAAGGAGAAATAGTACTTTAAATTCAGTGCAGCTAGCAGAAGCCTGACTTATTTGTAGGCTGAAGACGTGATGATGACAGTGCTTTGCAGGGTTGATAAGTTCTTGTATGGTGGGATTTCATAGGGCTACCCTCTTCCCTCTCTCCACTCCTATTTAACGTTGACAGGAAGCTCCTGGATGAGGTCACCTGACAGCACAGGATCAGAAATCATCAGTATGCTGATGATACCCAGTTGTACATCTCTATTCCAGGCCAAACAAGTGATGCCATCAAAATTGTTTCTCAGTGTCTGAAGGCTGTGAGGGGCTGGATGGGGAAGAACAAGCTTAGGTTCAACCTAGCAAGATTGAATGGCTGTGGGTTTTAGTGCCCCTCCCTCAGATCTGGGCATTTTGCATCATTGATTCTGGATGAAATGAAACTGGTGTACAACTTGGAGGTCTTTCTAGATTCTCAGCTGCTGCCTGAACAGTAGGTGGCAGCTGTGGCTAGGAGGCCTTTGCACAAATACATCTTGTATGCCAGTTGTGCCCATTCCTGGCTGAGAGGCCCAATTTATGGTCACTCATGCTTTGGTCATTTCCCATTAGGATTATTGCCTTTGAAAACTAATTGGAAACTGCAGTTGATCCAGAACGTAACAATGTGGGGTAGTTATGGGAGCACCTTGGTATGCCCATTACTACTTTGTGAGGCACACTTGCTCCCAGGTTTATGGATACAATTCATGGTGCTGATTGTCACCTACAAAGCCCTTCATAGCACAGAACCAGGTTGTAATTGGGACTGCCTGTCTCTATTTCTGCCCATTCCACAAGATATGACAGCGTGGGCAGATTCCTAGCCCCTTTTATTAAACAATGTCATTTAATGGTACCTAGGAAGCATGACTTCTCTGTTGCTACACCTGACTGTAGAACAGCATACAATACACCCCCACCCCCACTCCTGAGATGATTCCAACCCTGTTGGCCTAGAGTAAGGAAAGGAAAGTAATAAGTAAGTGAAAAAAAGGGCAAGGCAAGGCAAGGCAAGGCAAGGCAAGGCAAGGCAAGGCAAGGCAAGGCAAGGCAAGGCAAGGCAAAGAAAGAAAGAAAGAAAGAAAGAAAGAAAGAAAGAAAGAAAGAAAGAAAGAAAGAAAGAAAGAAAGAAACTTCTTAACAGCAGTTACAAGTACATTTATATTTTACCCTCTGTCTCTAAGGTACAACATAATTTCCTTCTTTCCTTAGTCTACCATTTCTAATCATCAAACCCATAAATCACAAGTTCATTTTTTCCTTTTTTCAGCAAAAATCCATAAGAGGTTCCTGGTTACATGTTTTCTCAGTTTTAATGACATCTCGTGTTACACTTATCTCCTTGTTTTGTAAATTCCACCAATTATCTTTTCCTTTTGATGTTTATTTATTTAATTAATTCCAAATAGCACCAAAAGCACTTTCACTGAAATGTTAATCTTCCACATTTGTACAGTCCCCTTTATCTGTTTATAACTTTCTTAGTGAAAATCTTGTTAAGCTGTTTGTTGTTGTTTTAAAGTCTTTTAAAAATATTATTTTCCTCTTTGCTTTAGTTTCTGTAATTTGGAAGGAAGGATGACTCACAGAGAGGTTGTTTTCTTTGTCCCATTGTTTTCAAAGACCTCTTTTCAACTGTTTTTTCAACCTTGGATTCAAATTGATTGAATCTGAAAGCGATTAAGACACAGTGAGGGTTTGGTCAAACTTAGTGTTCTTTAGAAAGCTGCGCTTGCGTGCAGCGCTTCTTTGTCAACTCCTTGCTGCTTTGCTTACAAGAAAACCACAGGACTTCCATCCCATTGTCTCATCACAAGGAGCAGCAGTCCAGGGCGCAGGTGGACAATCTGTCTCTTCTTTATCCAGAAAGACTTCACTGGCCGCTATTCACTGCCACAACACCATCTCTGCTCCTTCAGAGATATCTAGTCTGCTATTGAATCTCACCCCTAAGCCTCCCTTTTGGCCTTCCATAAGAACCTAAAAACTTGGCTTTTCCCCCCAGCACTGGGCCAAGTAATTAAATGAACCAATTTTTAGGGGTTTAATGTGGATATGTGTGCATGACGTGTTTCAGTTTTTGTTGATGTTTTTATTGCTGCTTTTAATTTGCTGTTCACTGCCCAGAATCATACATCAAGTAAGGCACCACACAAATCAAATAAATAATTTTTTTAAAAAAGCATTATGGAGACAAGGGAGTAAATGGCTGTTGTCGGAAAATGCTCATATTGTGTTAAGTACAAGTGGGAAAAGGCCCACAGTGGCATCTGAAAAACCCACAAGGAGGAAAGGAAAGCAGTAACATTTTCCTACTCCAGTTCTCCAGCAATTGTTACCATTGAGCATACAGGTAATGTTTCTAACTCTAGTTGCCAATTGTAGCCTTCTTATTCTCCATTACTTTGTCCAACTACATTTTAAATCTCTCTGAGCTACTGGCTGTTCTTATATCTTATGGCAGCAAATTCCATACGGTAACCTCAGCAGCTTTTAAATCTTGAAAGGAGATGGAGAGCTTGCTCACTGATCTTCCATTTTGTAGAAAGTATAGGTTCATTTTGTTTTTTAAAAAATGAGTTTTTTCTTTCTTTTTTTTTTTTCTTTCTTTTTACTTTGGCAAAAGCTCTTAAAATAGGAAAATGCACTGAAAAGTGACAGCCTCAACTGCAACATGCTCTGGACAAATATTGTATCTGTGTGTGTTTCTTCTTTCTTGTTTCATTCTTCATTTTTAGTTCTATGTATCTTTCATCCAGCTGGTCCAAAATATGCACCTATTGGTAGCTTTGTAAAGCAGGTTTCAATCTCCAGGGAAATGGCCTTTTGAGAAAAAGTCACAAAGCTAATTTTAAATTCCAAGAATTATTTTCCTACCAATGGGTTCATCTAAATTGTGGTAGCAACAAAATTAAAAGCAGTGCCTCTTATCTGTCATTTCTTCTATTATCCACATCCTGGAGAAAATACAGTAAATAAATTATGTAAAAAGAGAACTTGGGCTCAGCTAGAATCAGCAGCTGTTTAAAAGAGGACCAGGGGAATTTATAGAATGTCTGGCCTAGCATTGAGGGCTACACTCTCCATCTGCTCTTGAATTTTTCTGCAGCCTCCAAGCTAGATGCAGAGCAAGGAATAAAAACAGAAGCAGTTTGATTGTTCAAATCTATTAACCCTTCAGGTGCTTTTGAAGCCATCACCTTGTGGGTACTTCACTGGAACATTCACTCTTGTAGCAGAGAAAGAAAAGGAAAATAATCCCTACAATCCATAACTATCTGGTGCCTTTCTTAATTGACATAGCCAGCTAAATTGTATTTCTGAATATGCCCATATAGGGCTTCTAAGAAAATCAGGTGGCCCCATTAGCTGAGTGATAAGATGCTGCGGTTTAGATGCAGAAAGCTCCAGATCCAATCCTTGGCATGGCCAGGTAAGACTAGAAAAGATTCATGTCTGAAACCATGGAACTGCTGATGGACCAGTGAGATGATTCAACATAATGTAGCTTTCTATGTTCCCATGGTTCCAAATCCCACATGCTCAACACAGATTTCTATTCATGGCATAATAGGATAATAGAAAGCCACTAGTAGTTGCACCTCTTTCAAGGCTAATAGTAAAATATCACCAAACTACGGAGAAAGCATTTCCTTCTACAAATATTCATTCTGCACAATTTATATACAAAGATTAAAAATGTGGTTGGGGCAAGAATTCACAAGGACTGGATGCATCCAGAATGCATGTTTCTAAAAATCTTGGGGCAGCTCAGAGGTCAGCAACATTTTCAGATAGTGGGGACTATCATATCCATATGATATGATAGTTATTAGTTATTTAATATTTAAAAAAATAACTAAAAATGGCCAAAATCTTTTCAGATCTATTGTGAATATGCAGATATCTTTCCTGGATCTGTTTCTCCTACAATTTTGGCCATATATAAACCAATTAGAATGTGTCTAAGGAAGGCAAACTGGCATCTAAGACTTCTTCTTTCTCTGTTTTTAATCCATCCTCACTGGAGTTTTATTAGTCACTTTCCCAGTCCAACATGGGCCTACTTTCCCAGTCCAGCACGATATATTTATTACTGGCAAAATTTATAGAAGATTGCAACTCACTTATTAACTCTTTCAGCTACAATTGTTCCTCTATTTTAAGTTGTTTAAGGTTTCTGAAGTTCCTCTGTGACTCAGTACTCTTCCTCCAACATTTGTTACATTTGTTTTTCTTTTTAGTCTTTGGTTTACTGTTGCTATTCTTCACAGTATTGTTGCTTATATTGTCCATATAAGGCTTCTATAAGGCTATTGCTTTGGCTTGTAAAATCTAAGCTATGGCTTAAAGAGTGACTTAGTCAAAACATCAGTTGGTAAACTTGGCCAAAAACATAACACCAAAAGCCTGTGACCTTCATTTAAACCCTCAACATGTCACTTCAGAAGTGAAAGGGGAAAAAATAAATAAATATTAAAATTAAATTTCTAGGAGCACTTGGAAAATAGGTGTGTACTCACCGTCCCAGTTAGAGTGTTTTTCTGGAGACATGTAACTATACCTAAGTCCACTTCATAACTGGGAGCCGTGCTCATTGCATTAAGATCTGCAGAACAATCCCACCACACATTGGTGCAGGAACGGGGAGAATGAGACCAAGGAAAGAAACAAATGGGCTGCAACTAGACAACTGCATAAATATGTCTACAACAACAAAGGCCTAGTTAAAATCATATCACAACTCTAAATCGTCTCTCTGTTCTCTCAGTTCTCTTTTTAAATGAGTTGGACAACATAATAAATGAAGGACTAAACATAAAAAAATAATCAATGAAAACCTAAACTAATAAAGATATGCTCAGTTTTGAGACATCAGCACGTAGATTTGATTCATACATGATTTATTAAACAAACCATACATTAATATGACTAAAAGAAACACAGCTGGTCAAGTAAATGAAAAGCTAAATAAGACAGCAAGAGATATGCTTATAAATATGCATTTAGCAGATATCTCTCTCCAGAATGATTGTTTGAATATTCTGCTGACCTCATTGGAGGATCTGCCTTATAGCCAAGAAGAAATATTCAATTGCCTGTTTGGTTAACTTCAATTATGGAATGGACAAGGCACAAAATGTCTGGCCAACACAGTGGAATGCCAACTAGCTCTCTCCAGAGTAGGGTTTCCAGACATCTGGCAAAAGGGCAAAAGGAAGACATGTCCTCCTTTTTGTCTTCCTGTCCTCCATCCAGCAGGCAGAGCTTTAAAATCAAATATTGTCTGGCTTTTTAAGTGTCTTCTATCTATCTATCTATCTGTCTATCTATCTATCTATCTATCTATCTATGAATGACCACTGTTGTGAAAACAGATATCTATATCTATATATCTATATCTATATCTGTCTGTTTTCACAACAGTACTCATTCAAACATTTGTGCATTGTGACCTTGTAAATTGTCTGCTTCTTTCTTTCCCCCATCTGTCAACAGACTCAACAGCCCAGATATATGTTATTTAAATTATTTCCTGATTCCAGCAGTTAGCTTCCATCCAGCCCCTTCAAATCTATGATCACTGTAGTCTATAGTTTACATGACTCATCATACATTTCTATGGTGAAATTTGAATGGTACATCATTGTAGATTCTATATTATCACTAGCATATGTTCTTGAAAATAAAGATTTGTCAGAAAAAAATATTGCAGTTGAAAAACCAGTCTTTCTTATGCTGGAAAAAAGTAATTTTATATAAATGTGAGCCTAAGTATTTTTTTTTTTTAATTTGTCATTTTAATTTTTGTTGTGGATGCTAAGAAAGTTAAACAATGTGTCCTCATTTTCCTCCTATTTGTCCTTCCTTCCAATTGTCCATGTCCTCCTTTGACCTTTCAGATATTTGGAAACCCTACTCCAGAGGCATCCATGGGGCAGATCAATGATGTCAAAATGGTGGATGCAACCAGATGATTGAAGCCCCACCCTTTAGTGCAGCACATATCATAAAGTGGTGGGGTTTCAATCACTCAGCTGCAGCCACCGTTTTGATACTATTGACCTTCCTATGGATACTCCTGGCTTTGTCATATGCCTCAAATTCTAAATAGCATATTCAAGGCTCTTGGTGCTCCATCAATATGCTTTAATAAATGGTTGGTAATAAAGTAAGAACAAAATCCAAGATATTTCCTTTGCTATATACTAGCAAAAACACTATAAACTGCCACCCCCCCACCCTTAAGAAAGTGGATCTCCAAAGAAGACAGTTGCTATACTAATTAAAAGAGCCTAGTTAAAGAAATGAAAGGGCATTACTCATCTCGGTAAATGCAGACACCTGCAGACCATCTATTATTGTGAGAGTTTCCAATAGAACTGCTGGAAAATTGAACCAGCTTGGAAGAATAAAAGCCAAGACAAATACAACAGAAACAATGGCACTACAATGCAAATCACCGCAACTCATCCCAAGCAACACAATGCGGAATCAATGTAATATAATAATGCTAGTTAAGGAACTGCAGCAGATTATTAATCAATCAATACGACCCAGACCGATGACTGTTGATGACAATCCAAGAACATTTGCACACCAAGGCCATTTAGCACTGCAAGGCATTGCTTTTCTGCAAAATTTGAAAACAGAATAAAACAGAGGTTCCCCACTGCGTATCGATATTATACTAAATTGTCCAGCAGTGTTTTCTCTTTGGCCAGGATTGCTGCATCATGTTTCTTCACAAATAAGTCACAACCTATTTATTCATTTATTCGAGCTATTTCAGCCCTTCCTTTCAATATCACTAATTTGAGAATAGTCAATCAGCATGTAAACTGTGATAATAGATAAGAATAGTAAATACTATGAAACAACAATAGAAAAAAGATAAAACAGCAGAATTAAAATACAGCAATGAAATAAATAACTTGCTAAAAGCGGCTAAGAAAAAGACTATCCTCTCTACAGATGTAAAAGAGTTCTGGTGTGGGTTTTTATAAGATCTGTCAAAACATACATCACAAACAGGAATAGCAAATTCTGTTAAATTCAGTCTTTCTGTGGTCAAAAAGAATCCAAGCACAAATAAACCATCTACTTGTGAGAGATATAGATATACAGAGAATTATATTTTTAAACAAGCCTGTCACTTCCACAAGCACAATACATGCTTTTTCTTCCCTACCACATATACCCTTACACCATCATTCACCTGTTATATATACATTTTTCACCTCCCCAGACTGAACAGGATCTTGAAAAGTCTATATTTTAAGGAAGATTGTCAAGGAACATGTATGTTTTGTCTTGCTTATTTTTCATCCAATGGACCAAATATTGCTTTGCTTTACTAATGTAGACATCAGAATGAAATAACTCCAACAAACTCTTGGATGAAGCATTCATTCTCATTATATTCCCAATTTCAACTCCTTATGACTAGCCTTTAATAGTCAATTGTCTGAAACTTGATTATATTCATGCCTGTTTGTGCTTTCATAAGATTAACAAATGGCAAGAAGTTCAGCCAAGAAAGTTTCTCTAATTGTCTTCTACATTTCCCAGTGTTGATATCTGCTTGATTCAAGATGAATGGCAGCAACTCAAATTTCTGAAATCTGTGTAGCATGTTTCATAAATGGTGATAGGCAAATGTGTATTTTAGCAGTACTACAAGACCCCATGGCATACAGGATGGGACGACAGAAGCAATGTTGTATAATTCTTCTTAGGAAACTGCTGAGTTTTGATGGCATTTCCTAACATGTCCTAATTCTCAGGGAGCTACTTATGCTAATAGTTATAAGAAAATGATGGGAAACTTTAAGGAATACATAAAGTTGAAAGGTGTATAATGTATTTACCTTTTTTTTTTAACTTGAATATACTTATTGTCTTTATACAACACAAATGTTTCGTATGTGGGACTAATAGCAAAACTCCTCCTAGGATGTTTTTGTCCAGCAACAACTGTAAACTTTCAGTGATGCATGTTTTCTGTACTATTTTTTTCTTTGCTAAAATATATGGCATCCATGGTGGAGGGGGAGTGCAAAAATGGCAAGATGGTAAATGAAGCATTGTGATGCAAGCCCCACCCATTTTGAATATGTGTGCAAGACTGACAACATAAATATAGAAGAAGTGGGGTTTGCATTGCGACCCCCTTTCCTTTATGTTGCCAATTTTGACACATACACACACCATGAACATCACTGGAGAAACCCACACACTTGGCTTGGAGACGTTCAGGTACCACATGGACTTTGTGGTCACCTAGTTTTTCTGTGGGTAGAAGCCATTGGATTGGATAATTATTTCCATAATCTTCTGTGTAAAAGCAGGACACAGTTTACTGCTTCCTGCAGGAGCAAATGTATCTAAGGTCATTTCTATATATGCAAAGTATTGAAAATACAGAAACAAAGTACCAAATATATTTTCCTTTGCATTATTTTCTCCATTTATCTGGGGCTTTATATCCATTGTCATGCACTAAATTATTTATTCTACATGTAGTTTAGGATGATAACATGGGTGTAGAATATTTTAGACTGGCATTCTATCTGCAGTCAAAAGGCAGAAGAAGTTTGTTTCTCAAACAACCTGTCAAGCACATTTGAAAACAATTCCAGCAATATTCTATTTTGGACTGGAGAACATGGTTTTGTAGATTTCTCTATAAGCCTCTTGGAAAACAAACAAACAAACAAACAGAATTTCAAAAGGATAATGATATCCCAGAAGCAAATCAAAATGTAACAAGCCTTAGGAAAACTCCACAACTTTGGTAGGAAGTTGTAGACAATCTCTGGTGAGCAGAAGATGGGCTCACCAAGGAATGCTGGGTTTTCTGAGGTCTGCAGTACTTTCCTAAACAGATCTCATTAGAGAAGCCATGGCTAGGGAAATAGACCCCCCAATGAAACATTCTTGAAAACTTTGGGGGTTTTTTCTCATAGACTATGTTTCTGATATCAAATTCTACCTTAACAAAAAGACAACTATTGATCAAAAAAATTAAAGACAGGATTCCTGATTGCAAAGGAATCTGATTTCATGAACAGAGAAAGTAGGTAGAGTTGGCCTGCAGGCTCCTTTCAACTTTTTGGGAGTCTGGCAAATATGTAACCCTGAAGATGTTAATACTAAATGTTACTTATATTTATTTTAATAGGTTGTATTCCACCCTGCTCTTCATAGGGTAGATGCCTATACACTCAGGGTACATGCCTAAACACTCAGGGATATGGGAGCAGGGGAGAACAACTAGTATGTATGTTCTTAATTTTAGCTCTGCTATAGGCAGCCTGACTACCTGCATAGAGCTACCAGACAATTTTATGTCAAATTCCAAAGATTTTGGATCAGAAATTCTGGATCAAAGACTTAGCCTGGCAATGTAGCTGCAGTTAGGAGACAAGCAAGAAGTCCTCAGTTTCCACACTATAATCCCATACAGAGCTAGTTCATTTTGTAAGCATGATTATCTCAGCCTGAAAATTTAATTTTCAGTTGTTACAGGCCTAGCTTTGCAAAGGGTACTGAAAATACAAGGCAGTTTCCATTATATCTCTGCCATAGTCACCTGCTACTTCTCAAGTCTGGCAGCACTGGTGCTTTACACTTGCTCTCACTTTGTGGATCTGTCTGTTAATGAATAATGTCTTTGGATTGTCTTCTGGAAGATGCAGTGAAGAAATGGAGAGATTTCCACTTTAACTGGGCATTGTGAAAATTGTCCTTTCAGGGAAAGGAACAATTATGACTTCCAAGGTCCTGCAGAATAAGGCTATCCTTGCTTCCCCTGCAGGTAGAGATAGGCTGTGCTCCTATGTGTACTCTCAGGCACAATCAGATAAACCAATATTGGCTCAGAAGTGGATTTTATCAACACCACTGTTTTGTCAGTTCTGATCTCCAAAGCTGTCTCCCTGTGATGAAACACTAGAGCAAGCAAATGCCAATTCTTTTCACTCCTCAGCCAGAGAAATACTGCATTGTGTTGTATTTTTCTTTCATAATCAATAGCTGAGCCATTTGAGAAGAGACAATGTTTGCTATTAAGCAGATTTAGTAAAAACGCTACACTTTATTGCTTCAGGGACTACCACTGAGAAGTCAAGAACCATATGGGGTTGACCTTTCTGCAGCAACAGCTTGGGCAACAATTCCTAGAATGATTCTTTGGAGGGGTGGTTTAGACAGTAGACAGTCTTTTCAGATCTTGTTTGTCTGCCCTACAGCAGAAACCTTGTTTGACATCAATAGTTTGTTAATGTTGGAAAATTACTGGGGATAATTTCCAGTTTACTTTGCATCCA
This sequence comes from Liasis olivaceus, assembly GCA_030867105.1. Classification (NCBI taxonomy): domain Eukaryota; kingdom Metazoa; phylum Chordata; class Lepidosauria; order Squamata; family Pythonidae; genus Liasis; species Liasis olivaceus. The sequence goes on along the minus strand of CM061350.1, from coordinate 175,699,784 downwards.
ACACATTCCCAATCAATTCCTATATCCAGAACAAAGCAAGCAAATGCACCATTCCATTCAGTTGGCAAAAAAATATAGTTTGATGTTTACTAAACATCAGCAAACATCAAAAACATTTAACTGGCAAAAAGCAGGATAAAAAGCAGCGAAAGCAGGAAGAGACAGAAAGACATGAACAAGATGTGAGAATTTGCATCATCCCTATATCTTTGATAGACTATATGCCATCAAGTCATTTTTGACTCCTAGCAACCACATAGATAGGTTTTCTCCATGATGATCTATCCCTAACCTGATCTTTCAGGTTTCTCAATGTGTGAACTCATCGCCACTGTAACTGTCCACCTTGCTGCTGGTCATCCTCTTCTTCTCTTTACTTCCACCTTTCCCAGCATTAGAGCCTTTTCCAGAGAGCTATGTCTTCACATAGTGTGCCCAAAGTAGGATAATTTGATCCTGGTCATTTGTGCCTTGAGTGAGAACTCTGGGCTGATTTGTTCAATGATCCATTGATTTGTTTTCTTGGCTGTCCATGATATTCTCAGGAATCTTCTCCAACACCAAAATTCAAAAGCATCAATGCTTTTCCTATCCTGCTTCTTTAAAGCCCAACTTTTGCTTCTATAGAGTATCACAGGGAATACCGAGGCTTGCATGATTCTGATCTTTGTAGGTATAGACACATCATGGCATCTGAATATCTTTTCCAAGGCCTTCATGGTTGCTCTACCAAGTGCTAGTCTGTACCATATTTCTTGACTGTTTGTTCCCTTACTGTTGATGGTTAGATCCAAAAGGCAGAAGCTATCCACCACTTCAATATCTTCATTGCCAGTTCTAAAGCTGGTTGTTCTTTTTGTTGTTCAGTCGTTAAGTCGTGTCCGACTCTTTGTGACCCCATGAACCATATTGCGCCAGGCCTTCCTATCTTTCACTGCCTCCCTGAGTTTGCTCAGTTTCATGCTCATTGCTTCAGTGATGCTATCTAGCCATCTCATCCTCTGCCGTCCTCTTCTCCTTTTGCCTTCCATCTTTCCCAGCATCAGGGTCTTTTCCAAAGAGTCCTCTCTTCGCATTAGGTGACCAAAGTATCTGAGCTTGAGCTTGTTCTACCTGTTGCCATTAATTTGGTCTTCTTTATATTTAATTTTAGTCCCATTTTTTCACTGTTCTCTTTGACTTTTAGTACTAGGGCTTGCAGATCCTTTGCATTTTTGCCAGCAGAGTAGTGTCATCAGCATAGTGCAGGTTATTTATGTTTCTTCCTCCAATTTTAAAACCACACCCATCTTCTTCCAATCCAGCTTCCCTTAATATATATCCAGCATATAGGCTGAATAAATAAGAAGAGGGTATACAGCATTGCCACACTCCTTTGCCAACCTGGAGCCAGTCAGTTTTACCATGTTCTGTCCATACTGTGGCTTCCTGACATATATATTAAGAAAAATCCCCTCTCACACCTATGGATGGTATGTGTTTTCCTCAGTCTCGAGTCCTCTGCCAGAGGCCTGGGAGTTTGAGGGTTCTGCGCTGTATCTTAGCTGTTCCTAGCACTGCACTCTTCCAGACAGAGAGCTTTGATGTTGTTCCTAGGATCTGTTGGAGCCACTCTCCCAGCTTAGGAGTCACAGCCCCGGGTGCTCCTACCACCACTGGGTCCACTTTGGCCTTTACTTTCCACATCCTCTCTGTTTCCTCCTTCAGGCCCTGGTACTTCTACAACTTCTCATGCTCCTTCTTCCTGATGTTGCTATCACTTGGCACCGCTACATCTATCACCACCGCTGTCTTCTGGTCTTTGTCTACTACCACGATGTCTGGTTGATTGGCCAGTACCTGCCTGTCCGTCTGGATCTGGAAGTCCCACTGGATCTTAGCCTTGTTATTCTCCATGACCTTCTGTGGAATCTCCCATCTGGACTTGGGGGGGGTCCAGCCCATACACTGTGCAGATGTTCCTGTACACAATGCCAGCTACTTGGTTGTGCCATTCAGTGCATGCTGTTCCTGCCTGCATCTTACACCCTGCCATTATATGTTGGACTGTCTCTAAGGCCTCTTTGCACAATCTGCACCTTGGGTCCTATCTAGTGTGGTAGACCCTTGCTTCTATGGATCTGGTGCTTAGTACATGTTTTTGTGTTGCTATGATCAGTGCCTCAGTACTGTCTTTTAGTCCAGCCCTTTCCAGCCACTGGTATGATTTCCCAATGTCAGCCACCTCAGCTATCTGTCAATGGTACATCCCATGCAGAAGCTTGTCTTGCCATGGCACTTTTCCTCTGCTTGAACTTCATACATACACATACATACATACTTGCATATACATACATACATACATACATACAAATAGTCATAGGAAAAGCACACAGAACTCTCCAGAGCCACCGGAAACAATTCTATGTTTAATTAGCATGGAGAGTCTCAAAGGCAGTGGCCTTTGCTGTTCCAGCGTTAATTCATTTATCTACATAATAACAGCAGAATAGAGATGGAACGTAGGACACTATGTGACCTTGTCTACCATAAAGGGAACAATTCGGTGGACAGGGATGATGTATCCAACAGTTAACACAAACAGTAAGATATATTGAATGTAGAAAAGGTGAAAAATTGGTAATGGAACCTTTCCTTGTCCCAGCCTCTATTTTTTTCCCACTCTGATGATGATTTATTAAAGGTAAATGCCGCCCAACTCACAGCGACTCTGGGAAGTGAATGCTTCATGGGCAAACTGCTGCAATTACCTCATTCTTTCCTCCCTGCCTCCCATTTCAGTCAACATATTTGTATGAAAAAAAGCACCTTCTTCCTTTTCTGTTCAGTTTTTCTAGAAATCTGTTATAATGTATACAACCTGACATTTTCCTGTAGAATAATAGTTTGTATTAGATAATCAGTAAACAATGGATGCTTCCAAAGCTTAGTTCTATCAATCAAAACATATTGGCCCCATTCCTACAACCAGCTTAACTAGTTTGATGCTGTGTTTTGGAAACATTAAAAAGGGTTTTTTACCCACTGAACCAACTTCAATCACTTGTGCTGAGGAAACACCCAAACCCAGTCAACTGATCCTCCAAGAAAAAAAGCTGAAGAGAAAGAGTGGTTGAAAAAACAAGCCTCTCTATTACAGAACTCACTGCCAAAGTTGGCAGAATACTGCATACCTCTCAGGCGCTAATTAGCTTCAGCAGGAAAGCCATACCTATTGCTGTCTGTCTGATCAATGGGGAAGGGGCTGTTGATGTCATATCATCTTGTTAATAACTGCCTGGTGCTAGGGCTCACAGGATATTACACATGTCAAAACTGATGACTGTTGACTCAGTTAGTGTAATTATGCTACCAGAGGCATGGATAAAGAGATTTGACTGGGTTAGTGGCTGACAGGATGAAATGTATTGTGGGAATGGGACCATTGTGCAGCTATTCCATCTTTTCTTCCTGTTCACTGATTTATTTTTATTTATTACTTATAGAAAGAAAAAAGACAGAAGTGGTGGGAAAACATAACAGGAATACAAGTTGATACCTTGTATAAATTCTTTAAATGAGGCAAAGTGATTCCTTGAACAAAACTGTCGTCTGGAAATGGTGTAGTCATTTGTAATCAAAGTGTCATCAAGATGGGCCATCTTTAATTATTAGAGTACATCGATTTCTATTTGTAGGCAATTTTCCTTCAGTGCGTTACATCATCTGGTAAGCCTATGGTTAAGGGGAGGTTGTTGATAAGAAAGTTGCAGCAGGTACTGGGAGAGCAAACAAATTGGCAGTTGCACTAGCCCTATCTGACTGTGTAGTTGCTGACCCAGTATACCACATGTTGATATTAAGCCTGTTATACAATTATTATTTGAAGCAGAGATTTCATTGCTTCAAGTAATCTTTCCCTTCCATGTGGTCTTCCTATACCATTGGCCATTCAGTAGGGCTAGCTATATTTGAGTCGCAAAGACCCAGTGCTTTGGTGGCACCATAAAGAGATGTCAGAAACTTTGTTTAGCCCAGTCGAATCTATTGCACATGATATATATCACAGATTGGTTTGTGTTACTGGATTTTTCTCTGCCTGCTTCCATGAGAAAGGCACCCATACAATTATGTAATACTTTGCATTTAAGTAGAATGTAACTACATAACAGCTTGGGAGTTACAGCCCTATGACTGGTGGTAACCACCACTGGGACCCCTTTGGCCTTTATTTTCCACATCTTCTCTAGTACCTCCTTCAGGCCCTGGTACTTCTCCAGCTTCTCATGCTCCTTCTTCCTGATGTTGCTGTCATTTGGCACTGCTACATCTATCACTACCACTGTCTTCTGGTCCTTGTCTGCTACCACAATATCTGGTTGATTGGCCACTACCTGCTTCTCCATCTGGATCTGGAAGTCCCACAGGATCTTAGCCCTGTTATTCTCCATGACCTTCTGTGGAATCTCCCCTCTGGACTTGCGAGGGTCTAGCCCATACACTGTGCAGATGTTCCTGTACACAATGCCAGCTACTTGGTTGTGCCATTCAGTGCATGCTGTTCCTGCCTGCATCTTACACCCTGCTGCTATGTGTTGGACTATCTCTGAGGCCTATATATATTCCTCTTTGACTCATGCTTCCTTCTTGAACAGCAGGTGAAAGCATGGCTAGGAGGGTCTTTCCAGCTTTATCTGTGTATCAGTTATGATTGTTTGTGGATCCAGACACTTTGGCAACAGAAACCCATGGCTTTATCAACTCATGGCAGGTCATAATGTCCATGAAGATGACTCAGGAGCTATAATTGGTGCAAAATGCAGCTGCCTGTCTGCCAACCAGTGACAACTGGTTACTACAGAATTGTACTGATATTGGAGGAGCTACTCTGGTTGCCAATTGGCTTTCTGATTCAATTCGCCTATAAAACCTATATGGGATAAGGCCTGGTAACTTGAGGGACTGCTTGTCCCTCAAGTTACCTTGTCCCCCATAGCATCTGCCTGATCAATTCGATCTTGCAGGGTTGACAAGCTCCAGGTTCCTTTCATTAAACAATGCCATCTGTCAGGACCCCAGATGTGCAACTTCTATGTAGCTGCACTTGCCTCTGGAATGAGGTTTCCCCTGAGATTGGGATGGCCCCACTCTGCTGTTGTTTAGAAGGGCCATAAAGACCTGGCTCTTTGCCCAGGCCTTTGGCAAGGGGCTCCTTTGCCTCATCCCTGTCCAGTTTGTCATTTTCACCATCTTTTTAAAAAAAACTTGCTATTAATTATATTTCTCTATTTTAGTTGTTGTGAGCCACCCAGAGCTGTTGGAAGTCAGGAGGCTTTTTTTTTTTTTTTAATCTGCTTAACAGTCATTACTGACCCTGCAGTGACCGCCCCCTAGCGGTTTCAAGGCAATTGCATCTTTCTAGTTTCGGAATTAGACTTTGCCAGAGCCTAATTCCTAGAGCGTCAGCCCAGCTGGCAGCACAGGAGGCGGGATTTCCGTTGCTTCGCGCCCCTTTTTTGGACGAGCGCGATTTCGCGCTTTTTACCGGCAACTGTCCCGTCTCTCTGTGGAGTCGCTGCCAGCATTTTCCTCCCACCGGAGTGAGAGTGCTCATTTATCTACTCACGTACGTTTTCGATCTGCTGAGTGGGCAGAAGCTGCGGGTATAGAGACAAGAGCTCACCTTGTTAACGCGAGGCTGGACTCGAACCGCTGAAGCTTTCAGCCCAAATTTAATAAAGAAACAAACAAACAAATACAATACAAGATGCCTGTCTAACGCCATCTGGCAAGTTCACGAAAGGGGCAAAAACTGAAGCAGCAAATCCTTAGGACCACAGTTCAGTTGTTCTTCAGCCAATACACAAATTATTCAGTGATTACCTAAAAAGGGCAGAGTTCTAGGTCACTGGGGAGGAGGCATGAGCTGGACAGTTTGGCTGTGCATAGCATTAGTTGTTATTGTTGATGTTGTGAAGTATGCCAAAGTCAAATCCAAAACAGTACAAACTGCCTGCATGACAGATGTAGTAGCAGAATGCTTCTGAAACTGTTTCTCATGCCCTCCATTAAAAGGTAGTCATACAGTATTGTAGGTTCAGCACTGTATGAGGCTTTATCTAGATATGGGGAAATCACTGTGAGGTTCTGAATAACCACCCTTTAATCAGATGCAGGCAATAAATTCAGTGCAGTAAAATAATCTGAGACAGGATTTGAAGAATATTTCTCACCTGTCCAAAAATATGAACTTCCCATCAAAATTGGAGTTGTCTTTGGGCCTGGGAAGTTCTTCCTCCTTGTTACCCTCAACTCCCAAACTCAGCCAGTCTTGATATGATCCACTGCATTGGAAAGAGGCACAGCAGGAAGGTAGTCCTGGCCACTGAGAGCTTAACATTTTGAAATCCTTGGACAAAGCAATATTCTTGGTTCTTTCATTGATAATTTCCTCCTTCTCCTTCCTATGAAAAATGGTTCTTTATAGACCTACTTCCTCTTTTGTAAATGTGGGCAAAATGAAGGTTCAGCCCCATGCATTCCCTCTCCAATCCATTTGGCAGCCTTAAAAACCCAGGGTTATTTCACTGAAATTTGACTGAAAAAAATCAGTCACATAATTGTATATTTAAAATTGTTTAAGGCTTAGATGAATGTGTTAAGTATCTAGAATTATCTTAAATACCTACCTATTTTGCATTTTAATAAGACCGCTATTTCTTCTCCAAATCCAGGAATTTGGCTATGCCACTCTGGGTAACATTGTTATATCACTATGCTATGTTCCATGCAGTCTTCGAAGGCTAAAAAACATTTTTAAAAATGCACTTCTGGAAAAAAATGAAGTTCCTCAGTCCTGCTCCACTGAACTATCTTAGACCCAAACACAGCTACAGCCTTGGGAACTCCTCTTGCGGCTTAGTAGCAACCATTTGAGAATCTGCTACAGGATCTTCTACCATTGATCTGACTTTTGTTGCTTCCCTACGTTTCTTGAGTGAATGCTGAACCAGAGCCACATTGATACTCTCTGTCTTCCCAATAACAGTCACTTTAGTGTGCAGACCACCTGCAGATTTCTGTTGCTATTCTCTACTGAGCAAAGTAGACAACAGAGTGGAAGAGGCAGGTACAAGTCAAACCTCCCCAAGGTCTCCTGCTCCTGCCCAGGAGTGCCTAAATCCCAGAGGTTTGTGTTGTCTGCAATATCTATGCCAAGAAAAAAGGTCCTTATATCGCTGAGAAAATCCAAGCCAAGCAAGCTCTTTACAGATAGGGTGAGCAAAGAAAGAGATCTGTTTGGTTGCTGGCTATTGTCTTCAGACAATACAATTGACTGATTCTAGCCTGACTATTTCTGTTTAGTACAGTAATGGTTTGGCTCTGCTCTCAGAATATTTCAGCCTATACTTTAGGGTTGGTACTCAATCATGTCACTATATAAACCAAAAATGTTTTCATCAGTTATTCTAGGTACTTTCTTTCTTATTTATTTTCTGCCCATTACAACATTTCTAATGGTGTGGTACTGAAGAAGAGCACATTTCTTCTTTCAGAGAAACAAAGGGGAAAGACCCTTTCAAAACTAGTAGAGACTCAAAAATGCTTCTCAATTGAAAGAGTTTATTTTTCTCTTATTTTCACAGGATTGAGATGCATCATTTATGTCATTAATGTTTAATGAGACTTGCTTCTTTAATTTTCAAACATTTGAACATCTAGAAAAAAAGTAAGTTTAAGAATGGTTGCTTCACTTGAAGGGATTTATGCTCAGGATTTGGCAAAAGCCAGAAAAATGCGTGATCACAATTTGGAAAGTTCTTTAGTAAGACCTATCATTTATTGGCTTCCATATATAAAGGTTTATTTAATAAAAGGAAAGTTCCAGACATACTGACCCATTCTGATAATAATTGTTATTAGCCTCCCAGAGTCACTGGTTTGAGATGGGCAGCTATTTAAATTGAACGAATGAACAAATGAATGAATGATGGGTGGATACAGATTTATTAATATATCTTCATTCTTATTATTTTTTAAAAAATATTATTTTTACTACCATGGATAAAAACTGGATGTAAATCACATAACACTGATTTACTGTAGCCATTTCAAGTGTATTTGTGATGTTTTTTAACCACTGACAGATATTATAGTATATAAGAAACCTGAAGTCCTGTTATGCTGCCTTATCAAGGGGGAGGCAGGTAGTGGAATGTTCTTAGGAGAAATGAGCAAAATACAGTTACATCAAGAGTGTACACCAACAGTTTATCCTCCCAAAGCATCAAGGAGGCACCTATATTGGGCAGTAGTGAAATAGGAAGATGCTGGAGGCAAGTGATCACTTTAATGACAATAGTAAAAGCATCATTTCATACTGTGTGGGGGAAGACAACCCTTTAATATGATGATTATCCAGGGCTATGCTCCAACCACTGATGCAGAAGAAGAGGGGGTTGATACATTTTATGGTCAACTTCAATGTGAAATCAATAAAACATGCAAACAAGATGTGTTGTTTGTAGTTGGAGAATGGAATGCCAAAGTTGGAAATAGTGAGAGAGAAAACATAGTCGGACCTAGGAAACAGAAATGAAGCAAGAGAAAAACTTATCAGTATCTGCAAATCCAGCTTTTTTTGTTTTTGTTTTTTGTTTTTATTGCTAACAGTTTTCGAAAACCAAAATGATAGTTATATACATGGGCATCAGTAGATGGAGTACAAAAAAATCAAACAGTCTATGTTATTGGTACAAGATGGTGGAAGAGCTCAGTTATAGCAACAAGTACAAGTTCTAAGACAAGCTAAAGCAGCAGAAGCCAGCCAGCTGTTTCCACAATATGATCTTGAGCGTATACTTGCCATTTTCGAGAATATTAGGAATCACTTTGAAGTCTTGAACCCCACTGATAGAGAACCAGAGGAATGAAACTAAAAAAGATGTTAAGGATGAATATGAAAAGAGACTGCCAAAGATGTAGAAACAGAAGAAAACAAACTGGATGTCAGAATAAATTATAGAAATTGCCAAAAAGAGAAATGAAGCCAAAGCCAAGACAGACAAAAATCGCAGGAAGGAACTTAACAAAGAGTTTCAGAGAGCTGTTAGAAGAGACAAGAAGCAGTATTACAACAATACCTGTAAAGACACGGAAGATGGAAACAGATGTGGCAAGAATATTGTATGCAAAAAGTTGGAAAAGAAATGAAATGCTTATAGTGGAAGATTCGATTATAAAATTAACTGAACATGCAGAAATGGTGAAGCTGACCAGTTTGGTCAGAGAAAAAATGATAAAGACTTTTTTTGAAAGACTGGAAACCTTATATGGACTTTTTGTTGAAAGAAGGAAAAAACGAATTGATGATTTCAGGATTTAGGGATTAAAAATTAGATGAAGAGATTAAGGTGATAATTACTTGATAGAAAGAAGGGCAGAAAGCACAATTGCATGGTTTTTTTTTTTAATTTTTTAAAATTTCTTTCTTTTCTATTTCTTATTTTCTATCTTTGTTCTTGTTTGTTTTGCTACATCGAGTGTGTGTGTGTGTGTGTGTGTGTGTGTAGAAACAGACATAAAAAAAGGAAGTCTTCCAAAAGATCTCAGAAGGTTCCAACGTCAAATTGGTATGCTAAAGGGTGCCAATGGACAGATAATAACCAATTCAAAGAAGATCAAAGAAAGATGAAAAGTGTATACAGAAATACTCTAGAGATATCAACATCTAAGATAACCTAGAAGATAATCTCTACCTACAAAAACCTCTATTACTAGAAGATGAAGTGAGATTATCACTCTAGTGATTACCAAATCAGAAGGCTAAAGAAATAGATGGAATATCTATAGAAATATGGAAAGCAACAGAAGAAGAATTTGTAAATCTAACCAAAGCATGCCACCAAATCTGGAGAATGACACAGTGGACAACAGACTGGAAGAATCGGTCTGCATGTCAATGCCAAAAAAAGGAGGCTGAGTGTGCAAACTACCATACAGTAGTCTTAATTTCACATGCTAGCAAAATAATGCATGGGATCATCCAACGCAGATTAAAGCCTTACATGGAAATGGAGATGCCAGATATTCAAGCATGTTTTAGAAAAGGCTGAAACAAGAAACATTCTTTCTGATACATGCTGGATAATTGAGAAAGCCAAAAAATACCACAAAGAAGTTAATGTGTATTTCATTGATTATAGAAAGACCTTCAGTTATGTAAACCATTTCAAACTGTGGAATGTCATTAGGAAAATAGGTATCTCAAAATATCCCATTGTCTTCATGCAAAACCTACATACAAGGCAGAAAACCACAGTCCACACATAAATGATAAAAGAGACTGGCTCCAGACCAGCAAAGAAGTAAGACAAGGTTTTGTACCCTTTCCTTATTTATTAAACTTATGTGCTGAATATATATTGAGGGAAGCTGGATTGGAAGAAGATTAGTGCGGTTTTAAAATTGGAGGAAGAAATCTCAATAACTTGTGCTATGCTGATGACACTACTCTGATAGCTGAAAATACAAATGATCTGCAAGCTCTGGTAATAAAAGTCACGTACAGGAAAAAATAGATTAAGGATAAGGATGACCAAACCAATGGCAGCAACCAGCCTTAGAAATGATAAAGATGATATTGGCGTGGTGGATAGCTTCTGCCTTTTAGGATTGACTATATACAGGACAGGAACCAGCAGTCAAGAAATATGCCTCAGACTTGCACTTGGTAGAGTAGCAATAAGCCCTTGGAAAAGATATACAGATGTCTCAGTTAAGGCACAAATGACCAGGCTCAAATTATCACATTTTGGACACATTATGCAAAAACCCAGAAGTTCATAAGACTGGGAATGGTTGTAAGAAGAAGAGGATGACCAGCAGCAAAATGGATGGACTCAATAACAGTGGTGATGGGTGCACTGCTGGAAGACTTGAGGGGCCAGGTTGGGGACAGATCATCCTGAAGAAGATCTATCCATATGGTTGTTAAAAGTCGATACAGATTTGATGGCACATAAACAATCAATCATAAGAATTAGAAAATAATAAATATATATTACATGAAGGCATTTCCCTGAGTTATTAGTGATGAGCACTAAATTGTCCATCAATTTCTTTAGCAAAAGAATAACTTGTCTAAATTTCTCAAGGAAGTTATACCCTCACCAGTGATATAACACCATCCTAGAAAAGTTCCATGGGAAAACTTCCTCCTGATGCCATTCCTTGGGATCGAATGAAAGTAGAAAGAAGAAAGGCTGCAGGTCTCTGCAAAGATAGTTGTATAAGGCAAGACTGGACATTCTCTCTTGCACAGATGTATTCTGCAACTAAGTGCAAGAATGCCACATTCCAACCATTAGGTTTTTATATTGATACACTTTTATGATTTCTAAAACAAATTCCCGTTCATCAAACTGAATGTTAACTGATAGGAAAAAATGCAGGAGAATCTCTCAGTCAGGAATAATACACAAGCAGCTTCCACATACAGAGAGAGTGAGACCTAGGAATTCTTAAAGATGCACACCTCTTGGACCCAACCATGTGCCACCTCCCTGGAGGCCTTAATCAACCAGCATGGGCATGGGTCCAGAGCCCAGGTGGCTGAACTGACAGCCACAAGCTCAAATACTTCCATTCATTATATTCATTCATTCCATCCCAACTGAATCTAGCAAGCCAATACTGATAGCTGAAGTACTCTGGAGTAGGGCTAGAGGAAACAGTGCAGTCTGGCAGCTAATACAACCCAAACACAATTGCTTATAAGCATTACCTTATTATTAATTAAGGTTAATTATAGTCTGGCCACATTTGAGTTACTGCAAAGAGAAAAAGAAAACCTGTGAGTAATGGTCATGCTCCTCCAGTCTTTCTGCTGAGCATTTAAATTAAGAAATCTCCAAGGTGAACAGAACTGTGAAGCCCTGGGCTCCTTCTCTTTCAAATTCAGCTAAATGCTGCTAGCTGTATTGATGTGAGATCCTATTGCTGACAGAATACTGGAAGACTTTAGCATTATCTTCTAACTGAGCTGGTGATGGATGCTGGTAGTATTACTGATGGATGCAAGCTGTGTCAGTGATAGATGTGAGTGGTGCAAGGGATAGGTGGTAATGGCACTATTGATGGACACTAGTGATCCATACTGCTGATAAAAGATGCTAAAATGTTCAAGGAAGATATAGAAACATTATTGATGGACAATCATAATTTATCCAATGAAAGTTGGTAGTCTTAATGATAGATGACCGTGCTATCAATAATCAATGTTTGTCATATTAATGGGAGCCAATGGTTGCCTTACTAATAGATGAAGAGTAATAGTAGCAGTGATGGCTGAGAGAAATGCTGCTAAAGGATTCTGCTAGCAGAAGTGAATATGGACTCTGGTACAATTATCCAGTGAGAGTAAAAACAGGAGAGATACATTTGAGGAGTTTTGCTGAAGGCTATTGGCAATGTTGGAAAAGGATGACATTGCGTTCATTAGTAAGTTTTGGTGTCCTCTTTAACAAAACTGGGGACTTCTAAATTTTGCATATGAATACATGCATTAATTCAGAAGATTTTAAAGGTTAAAGTACAACTGAAACCAGAGACTTTTCTTTTGGGACTAATGGACAAGCAATTAGAAAATCATGGAACTTTGTTTTTATGTATGACAACTGCAGCGAGACTATTAAATGCTCATAAGTGGAAAACGTTCAACACTATTACAATGGAGGATTGGTTGGTGAAGATGATGGAACTTGCAGAGATGGCTAAATGAACCTCTTTGATCAGAGAAAAAACAATATCTACATTTATGGTTGACTGGATACCTCTTATAGACTTTTTGCATGAAACGGAAAAAAATGCACTTATGATTTGTGGTTTTGATGATTAGGAAAAAATGGATAATAGGAAAATGTGAGCTGCTTTTGTAATCATAGAGTAAGAGATAATTTTGCAATTGTACTTATATTTGTTGCAAAGGAATTGGGAGCTTCTTTCTATTTTTTTTTTCTTTTTTATTCTTTTTTCTGCACTTTTGCTTTTTCTCTCTCTTCTTTCCTTTCTTCTTTACTGTTTCTACTCTTTATTAGTTTGTGTTAGTTTTTAAGTGCTTTGTACAAATTTTAATTTAAAAAATTATTAAAAAAAGAAAACTGGGAACTTCTCAATGAGAAGCATTTGTGACTAATATCAAGGAACAATATTCATAAAGGTCTATAATATATGAAAATGACATTATTTTTTAAGATTGTTATGTTATTGCATTGCAAAGAGGAATATCTTAACCCCAGTGTTTTGTTTTTTCCTCTGTTTCTGCCATGCTAACTCTTGATTATCAATTTTTGAAACACGTGAGAAACAGTCTCTTGCCTCTACATCCAGCCAGATCCCACGTCTACCACTCTGTTCAGATCATCTCCAGTCCACAGAACTTTTGTTATCTTTGAGTTTTATTTGGATATATTTTTCCTGAAGCTTTTTTCTTTCCATCTATGGAAATGATAGCACATATGAAATGGACATTCAAAAATAACATTTGCTGGATTTCATTGGGAACCTTCAAAGACTTGGTTCATGGATGATGCTAAGCCATAGTTTGCTTATATTTTGTTGAATAACACAGTTGTCTGTGTTCACAAAACAGGCTAAGCCTCTGATATTTATTTATTTAACTTATATGGCTTCCCATCTTACAAACCTTATGAATCTTATCAATACTTCCCAGTACATAAAAAACACAACCTTTGGGCTCCAACCTCACCCTGTTCCAACATTTGAGGGAAAGCCATCCTCCTTTCAAAAGGCTAAAAAGGTGGGGGCCTGCTGGATCTCAAGGGGAGAGTGTTCCACTAAGCAGGGGTTGCTTCCTGCATCCCGCTGGAAGGCAATATTTGAGAGAAGGGATCTGGAGCATATCCACCCCATCTGGAAGAGAAAGAGATAGTCCCAAAGATAACCTGGCCCTGTGCCATGCAGGGTTTTAAAGGTGATAACCAGCATCTTGAATTGTACCCAGAAAGAAACTGGAAGCCACTGCAGCTAATGCAGAAGTGGTGTAATACGGGCAAACCATGGAGCACCCAAAACTGTGCACGCTGCTGCATTCTGGACCAGTTGTAATTTCTGGATGGTCTTTAAAGGCAGACCCATATAAAGTGCATTACAGCAATCCAACTGAGAAGTGACCAAAGCCTGATTGACTGTGAGCAATGCTACCAATCCAAGATTGGGTGCAATTGGTACATGAGATGGATATGTGCAAAAGCCACTCTAGGCATGGCTGCCACCTCCTCCTCACACAAGAGCCACAAGTCCCAGAGGATCCCCAAATTGCACACCAGCTCTGCCCAGGGGAGTGCTACACCATCAAGAGTCAAAGATGACATCTCCAGATCCAGGAGGCCAAAAACCCCAAGAAACTCCATCTTGCTAGAGTTGAGTCAGAGCTGGTTCCTATCCATTCAGACCTCACAGATTCTAGGCACTGGGTCAGCACCTGAATGGCATTGCCTGTTCAGCCAGGCATGAAAATGGAAATGTACAATTGAGTATCATCAGCATACTGTGATATCCTGTGCCTTTCAGGTAGATGTTAAAGAGAAGTAGTGAGAGATTTTAACCCTGACTCACCCCACACAAGAGAAGCCTAGGGTTGGACTCTCCCACTCCATCATCAGCTAAAACCAACCATGGAGGAAGGAGCAGTACTGCAAAACAGTGCCCCCCCTACTTCCAATCCCCAAAGCCAGTCCAGAAAGATATCATGGTCAATGGCATTGAAAGCCACTGAGAGGCCCAGGAGGGCCAGGATGGTTGCAGCATCCTCTTCTCAAGTCCTCCAGAGGTTATCCACAAGCACAACCAGATAATCTGATTTATCCTGGGCCCTCTGAAGTTGAGTGCTAGAAAAGAAAGATTGGAGATTGGACAAAAGTTGTCTAACACTTTTGGGTCCAAGGAGGACCTCTTGAGAAGGGGGCACACCACCAGCTCCTATCAAGGCAGGCAGCTTCACTCCCTCCTGCAACGAGGCATTAACCACTCTTGGACCCAATCATATGCCACCTCACTGGAGGCCTTCACTAGGAGGGGCATGGGTCTACCCAGTTTGCTGAACTGATGGCCACAAGCTCAGATGTCATACCCAGATGAAAGCAAAAAGAAGAAAATTCCCCATATTAAGCTTTAGTATAATGTGTGAATCTAGTCAGAATGTTCATTTGCCATTTACAGTGTCATATATTGTTCCCTTTTATTTCCATTGGTAAAACATCATGGCTGTGTTTACAAAGTATGCTTAACCAGGTTAGATACAAACCAAAGTTATATCCACATGTACTATGCTTGGTTTCTTTTAAGCTTGATTAGTTTGATTATGATTTGGAATATAATGGATCTCTGGCCATTTGATGGTTCAAAGTATTGTGCAAACCACCCAAATGGGTTACCCTATTAATCAGGTTAAATGTTTTGTAAATATAACCCACTGAGTTATCAGAAGATCTTCATATAAAGTCAGGAACTGGAGTTCTGAATTCACTTGATTGCTTAAATACATGGTCGACTTATTCTCTTAACAGTAAGCTCCCTCCCTACTGAAAACCTAACTTGTGTTAAAGCTATGGTTTCTGAATTGTTAAATTGTTTCTGAATATTCTTTATTAATGAACAAATATATAATATAGATAACAGAATATGGAAATGAAACACTTTCTCTACTATAAGCAGAAATGCAATGACTTAACAAAAGAAATACTGCTGAAGTGAGGACATTTTCACCCTTCAGGAATAATGTGCATAGAACCAGAAAGCAAATTAAATTTCTATACAAGCAACAACAACAAAAAAGCATACCAGAAATTGGAGCTCAGCATATTCATTTGTTACCAAATATACTTAGGACCATGGTTCAAAATGCAAACTGCCTCCTAATACATATTCATTAAGGGATCTTTAAACAAAGGCTAAAAGTGCATTTTGAAGTATTCAACTTTGTTACATATATTTCTTTTCCAATTAAGTGTTTTTATTGACACACAACACAGAGAATCAAAGCAGTCAAGTAATTTATCTGGGAAAAATAAAAAATATAACAAATTCTAATTATTTTGGCTATGGGAAATTAGTAATTCAATTTGGAATACAAATTAAACAATAAAAAGCAAAGTTGAAAAGAGAAACAGGCAAGCTACACACTTACTTCAAGAGGATTGGGTTGAAAGTCCACTTTTATTTGAAGACAGACAAGTAGATTCAAAATAATGTCTTCCCCAAGGGTTCCATTAATTCAGTCTCAAGAGAAACTGAAAATTGGAAATAGTCTCGATATAGATTACAAAATGGATGATCCAAGCATTGCAAGACAGTTGGAGCCTCATGTTATAATATGCTATAACTCCGCTGCATTGTAGTATTTGAGAAATACTATGTTCATTCTATCCTGAACAATAAGAATACTATGGGAGCAGAAAGATTTAGGACAGCATGATTTTCTCAAGCTCTGGGACAAGAGGTGAACACAGCAGAGCAGCTGTGGGGATATCGCTTTGGTTACATCACATCTGAAGCATTGCAATGCACTACAGCAAGACCTACCCTTTGAAAAATATTTGAAAACTACAAGTAGTCCAGAATGCAGTAATAAGCTTGTTAAAAGAGGCTGCATATAGATAGAATGCAGTGTTTCTCAACCTCAGCAACTTTAAGATGCGTGGACTTCAACTCCCAGAATTCCCCAGCCAGCATGTTGAAGTCTACACCTCATGAAGTTGAAGTCCATACGTCTTAAAATTACTGAAGTTGAGAAACACTAATAGAATGTAAAAAAGACACTACCAGTACTCCCCGAACTTCAGCTTTCATCCTTGCTCATCAATGATTAATTTTATTTTCAATATTTTAATTGCTATTGTATTGCAAATTTCTAATGTTGCTTTTGTGGTATCATCTGTAGAATTTAAATGATTTTTGCTCATAATATTATTTTTATTACCTACCTTGAACTATGACAAAAGTTGGAGTTTATATAATTTAAATGTAAGAATATATAAATCCTTAATGATACGTGCACATTAATGGAGCTCAATTTCTCTGGAGGTGTGGCAGTTGAGTTTTCAGTAGCATATGAAGCACAAACTGACAATATTTAAATTTTAAAACATTTATTTGTTGTTTTGAAATCCTAGGTCTTCATGAGAACCAGGCTTAGAATCCAGAGAGACAAGAAGATAACTCATCTCTGAAAAAGACATGCACCTGACAAGGGAAATGTGAAAGATAAAGTATGGCCCAGGTCTGTGTTTTTACCTATTCCTCCCAAAGTTTTGGGAGAGAACTGTAACCTAACGGTAGAGAACATGATTTGCATGCAGAGGAGCTTGGATTTAGTCCTTGGCATCTCTGGTTAAAAGGTGTCTTGTTTTTACAGCCACCTTTACCATAATTCATTAGTAAAAGGAGAACACATACACTTTCTAAATGCATAGGCTATGGTTTTAGCCAAGTTACAGGTAGTCCTCGCTTAATTACCACAATAAGGACTGGAAAATTGGTTGTTAAGCAGGGTAGTCATTAAGTGAGTCACCATGTGGCCAGACCCAATTTTATAACCATTTTACAATGGTCATAAAGCAAATCACCACAGTTGTTAAGCGAATCACATGGTTATTAAGCAAATCCAGCTTCCTCAATGGACTTTTTGCCAGAATTTGCTTAATGATGTGATTTGCTTAACAACTGTGGTGATTCACTTTACGACCATGGTGATTCGCTTTACAACTGTTGTAAAAAAAGTTGCAAATCTTGACCAAGGGGGTGGTGCAATGGTTTGTGATGGTCATAAGTGCAAGTGCAGGTCATAAAGCACTTTTTCCAAGGCTGTCATTACTTCAAACCATCATTAAATGAACGGTCGTTAAGTGAGGACTACCTGTATATTCTGGGTTTGTACGTGACACTCAAGTTCAAAGAGAGCATAAATGAGATGGTCTCAAGTTGGCTCTAGTGTTCTGGATACACTGGGAGAGTCATGAAAGAAGATGAATAATATCAGAATTGTGGCAGACAACAGGGAAGGGGAGATGCCAAGACTTCAAGCCAGCTTTAGAAAAGGTCAAAGAGCATGACACGTTATTGCTGATACATGCTGTATAATTGAGAAAGCCAATGAATACTAAAAAGAAATCAATATGTGCTTCACTGTTTATAGAAAGGCCTTCAGTTGTGTTGATCATGTCAAACTGTGTAATATCCTTAGGAAAATGGGAATCTTAGTAAAAGTCAGTGTCTTCATGTGAAACCTATACACAGGTCAGGAAGCCACAGTCCAGACAGAACATGGTAAAACAGACTGGCTCTAGGTTGGCAAAGGAGTAAGGCAAGGCTATATATTCTCCCCTTATTTAATCAATTTATATGTGGAATATATATTGAGAGAAGCTGGATTGAAAGAAAATGAGTGTGAATTTAAAATTGGAGGAAGAAATTTCAATAACCTGTACTACGATGATGACACTACTCTGACAGCTGAAGATGCAAATGATCTGCAGGTTCTAGTAATAAAAGTCAGGGAGCACAGGGAAAAAATGGGACTATGATTAAATATAAAGAAGACCAAACTAATAACAAGTAGAACAACCAGCTTTAGAACTGACAATAAAGATACTGAAGTGGTGGATAGTTTCTGCCTTTTAGAATCAACTATAAACAGTAAATGAACCAGCAGTCGAGAAATACACCACAAGCACTTGGTAGAGTAGCCATGAAGGCCTTGGAAAAGATATTCAGATGCCATGATGTATCTATACCTACAAAGATCAGAACCATGCAGACAATGATTTTCCCTGTGACACATTATGGAAGTGAAAGGTGGACTTTGAAAAAGCAGGACTCAGGCCTCTTCTGTATGGCAGGCCTAAGCCAGTTTATGTTGAGATTTGAATTCATTCTTCAGCTTTGGGAACAATGATGTCCAGGTAGGCCTTTCACCAATCTACTGGTGAGCCTATTTAAAAAAAGGTCCAGTGGACTATTGAAACAAACAAGCAAACCATCATCATCATCAACTCACCATTTCTGTGAAACAAAGGAAAAAGCAAACATGGATGTCCTGAAATACTGCTTCAGGAATAACTATTAACTATTAACGTTACACCTCTGCTTTGCGAGCTGCACTGGTTGCCAGTTTGCTTCCAGGTCCAATTCATGGTGTTGGTTTTGACCTTTAAAGTCCTTCATGTCATGGGGCTGGGTTACCTGAGGGACCACCTCTCGCCTCTCTGCCCATCCCATCAGATCTGGCAGAGGAAGCATGCTGCAGATCCTGTCTGCTACAGAATTACACTTGGCGGTTCCCAGGAAGTGGGCCTTCTCTGCTGTGGCGCCTGCCTTCTGGAATCTTCTCCCCTCAGAAGTGAGATTAGCTCCGTCCCTCTTAACATTCCATAAGTCCCTCAAGACCTGGTTACCGTATTTTTCTGACAATAAGATGCCCCCATGTACAAGACGACCCCCATTTTTCCAACCCCAAATTAAGAAATCAATATTTTAAAGATAGTGCAGAACACATTTTTATTTAGTAATTAGTTAACATTGACCTAATACACTCGGTGGGAGGAGGTCCAAACCATCTCTCTGCAGCTCTATTTCCATGCTCTTTTGCATAACTGATTACATTCAAGCACGAGTGAAACTGCCGATAACTCGTCTCTGCAGACTTCCTCTAATTGGTTTGTTCAGCATCAGCTGACGTCAGTTACATAAGGCTCGTTATTGGAGGAAGTCTGTTTGGGAGACAAGCTATTTCACTCATGATTGGAGGCTAGCAATAGGAGGAAGCCTGCCTGCAGAGACAAAGTATGGGCAGTTTTGCAACCGCACGATTTTCGGCTGACTTCCTTGAATAAGACGCCCTTCAATTTTTAGGGTAAGGATTTTAGAAAAAAGTATCGTCTTATAGTCAGAAAAATACAGTATGTGATCAGGCCTGGGGCTCCCAGGGGACCAGGGAGATTTTACGATGGCTCCCTTATTAATTTTATCCCCTCCTGTTTTGTGTGTTTTTACAGTTTTTTATGTGTAATTGTTTTTATGTATTTATTTTTTAATCATTGTACGCCGCCCAGAGTCACCTTGTATGAAATGGACGGCTATATAAATATGATTGATAAATAAATAAATAAATAATAAACTCAAGGGAAGGGGTTGATCTTACCATAGCATACAGTAGCCATTTGTAAGGGAGGCATTTACCTCCAACAAAATAAAGCACCGCAGGTGGATTACACAGCAGCACTTATGCTTCGCAGAGATAAGAAAACACCACTTTTGCTATGGAGCAAGGAAAGATGGGCTGAAGTTGCCTTTGAGGTGGGCTGCAGACAGGAGGAGGACTAAATTGTGTGTTCTTATCTTTAAGAAAGAGCTAGTGAGCTGTTCTTGCACCAGGGCAAGCAGGATGCGCAGATGAGTCCTTGGGCTCTTCTCCAGCAGCAGACTGGGATGCCCATCTCCTGAAAATGCTGTTCAGGTACCAGGTCATCTTCATCAGAGGGCTTGGTATCAGATAATAGACTGCTGGGAAATAATCTAGTCTGATTTTTTTTTTCTTTTCATCTGACAAAGGGATAAAAAGTAGGTTTCAGTAGGGCATTCTTCATGGAGGTGCATTCTTCCCCCTTGATGAAAGGTTTAGGGGGCTAATTTATCTCATCTGCTCTATATCGGCCATGTGCATCCTCAAGTTCACTGTCGCTAAGCAAACTGATGTGGCATGGCTACTCTGTCTCATCAATTAGAAGCAGAGCACTTTTTTGCTTTATGGAAGCATGATGAAGGGGTGCTTCACTCAAATTTAAAGTGACATGTTCCTTTAAGCATCTGCCCACCCCAATAGAGAATGACCAAATTTTACCAACTGCAACATCCCTGTTTTTCTCTTTGTTGTTACTGTGTAAGGATTGGCAGCACAAGGTGCAACTAAAAAGGGGACCATGTGACAACACAACTTGAACATCAAGAACTAGATAATAGCTCCATGTATTCTGAAATCCATGTAAATTGCAAAGAGGAAAAATGATAAAATATTATGGAAATTGCCATAGCAACATCTTGTTGATTACTGACCTAGTTTGGTATAAAGAAAATGTCCCACAGTATTTGAATGTGTTGCAGGCACAGATCTTTCACAGTAATTTTAAAGCAAATCTTGGTTTTGTTTATTATTATATAGTCTGGTGAATTAGGAGAAATTGTCTTACAGATTTTGTCACTCAATCCTTTCTCCTCTGTAGGGACTTCAAGAGGAAATGAATATTTGTAATGAGTAGCTCAGTCATGATTTTTTGAAAGAGTAAACACCTGCCCCTTTTATAAGAAATAGATTAATTTTCCACTTCATTTGCTAATGCAGAACTGCTAATTATCTGTTTATTTCTTTGTTTTTAATTCTAGACTATCCCCTAATTTTTTAAAAAATTGATTTGTTGTGTTTTGATAGATCACATCAGTCATTTTGCCATTCTAATCACAGATGATTGAAGCAGAGGGAAGGAATGATATTGCAAGTATAGGTTACACTCCGATGAGCTAGTTGTTGCTTTGTTTAAATGAGCCTTCCCAGACTGGATCTCTCCAGCTATAGAAGAGAATATACGCAGCTCAGGGTTGAACCGTGGAGTCCTTGGAGTTCTCTGAGCTGGGTTGCTTGCTCAGCAGTTCTGCATTAGCAAATGAAGCACTAGTCAGATTTCATTACCTGACTAGTGAGCCTGGGGTTTGTTCCTTGTTTGTATACAGTAGCTTGTCCTGCCAGTGTTGGTGGGGGTGTGGTTTTCTCCTTGGTAGTTCCCTGATACAGTAGTTAGATCCAAGATAGTTCCTTGATACAGTATTGTTTTCTGCTTGATTGTCTGGTGCTAATCCCTATCTGGATGAAGGCTGCTGGAGAGGATGTGTTCAAGTCTTTTTGTTTCCTTCATGGCTTTTTTATTGTCTCTTTTGAATGGTGTGTAAATGTGGTTATCCCTGTGTGTCTACTGATGGCTGATTTGTCTGAGTGCCAAGCTTCCAGGAACTCCCTAGCGTTTTTGGATTTAGCTTGGTCTAGGATGCTCACAGTTTCCCAGCTGAAACTATGGTCGAGTCTGTCTACACAATCAGCCATCAATAGACACAGAGATAAACCACATTTACAAACCATTCAAGAAGACAACAAAAAAGCCAGGAAGGAAACAGAAAGATCAGGACACATCCTCTCGAGGAGTCTTCACCCAGATAAACAGGGATTAGCAGCAGGTAAGCAATCAAGCAGAAAACAACACCCTAATCAAGGGATTACCAAGGAGAAAACCCACCCCCACCAACATTGGCAGGGCAAACTACGGTATGTAAACAGAGAGCAAACCCCACTCTCACTAGCACCGATGATGTTACCTAGTCGGGTCATGAAACATCTGCAAGGAAACAACTATGCTCAGAGAGCACCGAGGACTCCACTCTCTAGATATGTTAAGTTTGCAGCTTCCAGAATTCCCAGCCAGCAAATTCTAAAATACATGCAGAGCATCAGCACAGCCAACTGGTAGAAGCCATGATGACGTCACAGACATAATGACCTCATTTCTCCCCCTCCCACAAACAGCCGCTGGGAAGGGGCTTAAGTTGTTTATAGGTTGCCTCTCAGTCTAATTAATCCTCACAAGGCAGTTTTAAACAGATCTGAAAACATAAAAAAACAAACATGTAACAATTACAATAGCTATTAATAAATGAGCAGCACAAATAATATTTTAAAAGGAACCTTAGCATTATCTAAATGTGGGGTTCAATTTAAAAGTCTTTTAAATTAACTAAAGGATCAGAAATGGCAAGGCGGTAATCCCAAATATATGCAACAACCCTTCAAAGTCATGAGCTGCTATGAAACTGTTAAAGCAGTGCTCATGTGTGCAAACTGCCGTGTCAGCCTTCCACAAACTGGTGTCTTCCAGGTATGTTGGCCCACAAATTCCATCATTTTCAGCCACTTGGACTCAAATGATGGGTCCTGTAGCTTGGCCCATTTAAGTGGCACTCAGTTACGAAAAACTGGAGTGAGTTATAACTATGTCCTCACTATTACTGTAGTGACATCCATGTCATCCCAAAGAAAGCCAAAAGGAGCTTTGTTTGAACTGATGGCTCCTCACTTCCTGTATATTGACGCACACAGCCACAGGCTCCTTCTGAAAAGGTGCTACCAAACTTCTGATTGTCTTCCCTACAAGTAAGGGAAGTTTGCACTAGTGTAAGTGAAGGAAGATGCAGAAAATACTGTGTGAAAATTTCTCTTTTTTTTTCCCCTACAAAAGAGACTTACGTTTCTTTATCCAATTCTCACTAGCAGGTTGCTTGAGAGTTTCTTTTAAATTTCTCTTGGTAATGTTTCTGACCTTACTTAACTGCTGGAGAGTGCTGGAAGGTCCTATTTCTAGTGATACTGCTGTAACCTCCCTGGCTGCCCACATTTGACACTCTGAAAAAGCCCATTAGGAGGAGTGCCTTTCTGTTGGAAGAGAACCACAGTGTGAGATGTGAGGAAGACTGCAGATTGCTGATACAAAGAAGGAAAGGACATGCATACATCCTCCTTTCCTATCTCATAAGTAAAACAGTACAAGCACACCACAATTCACCCATGAGAATTTCTTCTACATTCTCTTTTTCTTTGAAAGAAACTTAAGAATATTCTCTTTTAGCAAATTGAATGAAAAATAGTAGACAAAAACACAAGATAATTTTTCAGTATGAAACTAAAATAGAAATATAATCTGTGAAGACTATATGGGGCTGGATTGTCTCTCAATGGGAAATGCAAGCTTCAAGATTGTTTTTCTTGGAGAGTTACCAAAATTTCTGCTAACAAAAAAAATTATAATTCATGAATACATGAGATTCCTTGCTGCTGCTTTTGCTTTGCTTGAGTTTCATTGTAAGACTTAGGAAAACTGAAAATGGTATCCTGATGTCCTGTCACCACAACACCAAGATGGCCAATCTCCATAAGAAAACCAGATGGCCACCAAACAGCAAATGAGGTTGCCAAAAGAATCTTGACAGTACAAAGAAGAAAATTATGGCAACTGTCATGAACAGTTTGCTGGTACAAGAGCTATCCTTCAGAGGGCAGGTACCTAGTGCTTTTCAAATGCCAAACTGTTCGTTTTCCCTTTCTCTTTGGCTGTGAAGAAAATGCAATAAGAGAGCAGGCCTTATCAACATTCGGGCAAAAGGCTTCAATTCACACACACACACAGCATGTACTGCTTTCCTTTTCCTTACTGGGCCAACTTGAGAATGAAGCTTTATTGATTCTCTGATAGAACTGTCTTCTCATTAGAAAGCAACATTCCTCTCAGTTTTTCCTTCTCAATTCTTTCTATAATGCATGGGTGGGGATTTCTTTTTCCCCATCAACATCTATTGAATAACAATTGGTGGAGGAATCAGTTATACTATTATTAAGGAGTTAGTTGAACATATTCATTACTATCATGATCAATTGCATTGTATAGCAAATCACTTTCATATTATTGCCAAGAAAACTAAATGGATGTGTCCATGTAGTCAACAGGAGTCAAGCTCAAAAATCAGGAAATGTTTTTGTTTTAATGCTACAAATAAACACAACTATTCTGATACCTTGGAGAAAAATGCTGCAGTGTGGTCATGTGGAATGTTGCCTTTTCAGGTAGAAATTCCCCCATCACATTAAGCCATAATATAATCTGTTTGTTTGGGACTTGAAGAGTTACATGAATCAAAGTTTGTAGTTTGTAAGTCATGGTTTGTAAATCAAGTTTGTAAACTATAAACTACAGTTTATAGCTTAGTACTTGTTTGCTTGTTTGTTTATTGCATTTCTACATTGCTCACCACCAAATTCTCTGGGTTATGGGCAAAAATCAAGCAATGTTAAAACAATTAAATAACATTACATTGTGTAATAATTAACACAACAAAATTAAATTATTAAATTGCTATTTATGATAAATGCAAATAATTTTGAATTCAGTCAAATAGCTTTTTCAACAAACTATGATTTGATATGAATAGAGTCAGTAAATACTCCTGAAGAAGGAGGCAAGTAAAAACAAATGCCTCTTTCTTTGAGTGTGGAATATTTGTACTGAAACAGAAAAAGCTGATGGGAGGACATTTTCTGGTAATGGCCCTCAACCAGTCTTTCTGTTTGCTGGCCCATTTCTGGGAAGAGAATTTACTAGAAATATCTGAAGGTAGGTAAAATTAAGCTATGGGTTGCAACAAGCACTTGGGTTGGAAATACTCCAATCTTACTATGATGAGTCAAAGCCAGTTCTGTCCTCTACATATTCCAGCTATCAGAACAAACTAGTCTCAAAATTATGAATATTATTGTTCAGCCTATGCATCTCTGCCCAGATTGATAGCATAGTCATCTATGCAGGTGGGGGGGGAACAGTGATGAAACACACAACAAAAACTCCACCCCTTACCTACTTTTGGGTACTGAAACACCACAACCATGAAAGGGCAGAGCTTGCACTGTGACATTATGATACATGTTTTATCATTATAGCATCACTGTGGTTCGTTTTAGCATCATTGTGGATGTCTATGTCCAACATATTAATATTTCGTGTAGATCTTTACAAGTTCATTGTCTTGAAACCTTTCAGCCAAATATTTTTGTGAGTTTGTGTGTGTGTGTGTGCCTGTGTGTGTGTTCTCTTTGACCCACTTTGAATGCTAGTGTTCTTTTTTCTAACGGATAACATCTCTTGGATTATTTTGGCAGTGGGAGAGGAACACTTCTATGTAAGGGCAATCAAATAGAATGTGCAGCTCTTGTGGGTTCTGATGGTTAATGTTCCCACAGGATCTGGTCCCAGGGATATTTGCATTAATATAGGCTCTTCTCTCCCTCTCTCCCTCCTGTTTTGAAGAGTCCATCTGCTTCTGCAGCTTTCTCAACACTATGTAGTCAAAAGGCTCTGTCATACTGCAACCATTTATTCTCCTCCAAGCAGCCAACTGAGTTAAGACAAAAGGGCTTGATGGCATGTGGCAGGATCAGCACCATCAACTGACAGAAAAAAAATCCAAGACCTGGTAGCTTTCCTCATTTTTTCACCTGAGAAAACTGAATTTGAAAATATTTGTTTTGCCTCATTTACTGAAGATAATTGGGTTATAGGGCCATTCCTCACATCCATGATAACATACTATCTTCCCATCCTTGCATCAAGAGGAAAGTATATTGATATGAAAAGCGCTGCCCCCATAGCCTACCTCTTGTAGCACAGCTGTAGATGTAGCACAGCTACATCTTAGTGACAGAGCTGGTCATTGTGGCTGCCTGCACACACTGGAACATGAGTAGTTTCAGGGCAGTGATTGGCAGAATCCCTGCTCCCCTTCCATCTCTTTCCCAGTGTCATCTACTAACAGGAAAACAACCCACCAGTCACTCCCCCGCATGCATGGAGGGGCAGGATTGGGGAACTCCAGGTTCATTTGCCATCAGCTGGAAATTCTGGTTTTGGTTTATTTTTTGACACTCAGGTTCAATGTTCCTTTTTTTAAAAAAAATCCTGCCATGAGAATATAGCTCTCTTGATCTCCTGGAATATTGGCAGGTCACTATTCACATGACAAAATTAGCCAGTATTTTTCAAAGATGCTGCACTGAAGCACCCAAGGCACCCCATGGCTTCGTTGCACCTTCCAGTGCCTGAGACTGTGCTGCACTAAGCTGACCTGTCTAGGTCACCAGCCACCAGATAGTCTGCCTGCCCTGGCTTTGCCCCACCCTTCAGCCACCCACCCTGTCATTGCCAGTGAGGTGCCTAGCCAGACTGTGACCTTCCTTTTATTTCTTTAAGTCAGTGTCTAGTTTATGCAAATCCAAGTGGCCTACTCTGTTTGTTTACCAATTTGCATGTCCTTCTTTTATTTTGTTTTAAAATAAGATTCTGGATTATTGTCTCTGAAGATCAAGGGTAAGGTGGGAGAGTGGAACATCCTGGTCTTTTTCATTTAAAAAAACCCAACACAACCTTGGTGATAATGATCTGTTGACATGAAACAAAAGTTAAAGATGGAAGTGACTCTGAAATTAAAGAAAGAGCAAGTTCTCTGGCAAGGAGATTGCACCATAGGGGGGAGCTCAGGTTTTCTCCTTAACCCACCCAACCTGAACCATGGCTTGATATCCCTGGCACTGTCTCTTTCTCGGGTGTGTAATAGAGGAGAAATGCAACCTTCTGATCTGGAGCGCAGTCTGCAAGTTTGTAGCAGCTGGAATGGATTCATGCTGTCTCTACTGACAGTGCAGTCAAATCTCAAGGAAGGCAGCCAGTGGAATAACCGGCCCCACATTTATCAGATGGGAAGGAATAGTATTTTAGACTCCATTGCAGATCTCTCCCTCTCCCTCTCTACCTGTGTACACACACAGGCATACACCCAAATGTATGCATGCGTACACAAGTGCATACTCATATTCAGGATTGAATTTATGAGCTCTGTAAATCCATTAATTCAGAAAATCTCAAATCATGCATATCAATGACATTAGCAATCTCTTGAAAGACCTGCATTTGGTGAGATTGATATTCCATTTCTAAACTTCACAAAAAAAGAAGAAAATAACCCTGCAAGAGAGGTGTACAGTCTCTCTGGCAGCCACTGAACAAATGGCCATGGAGGTGCAGAGTCTAGTACCAGATGAGAGGGAGTGGCTGCACAGCAGACATGGAGTGCAGCAGATTGCCAGCCTCTGACAGCTAATCTTCCCTGCACCACAGATTGTTTGCTAGAGAGTCTGGTGCCAACATAAAATGAAAAACATTATTTTTGTGCTAGAATAACTTAGCACAACTTCAGCCTGCCTCAGCAGCAAGCTGGCCATGAGATGGAGACTCCCTTGTGAGCACATGCCCTTGGCAAATGTTTAATGGAGCCTTTTCATGGCACAACAAATAGGCTGTTGCCCATAGTCCAGCTAGAAATCATCTTGCACTATAAGAAGCAATCATGCTTGCTATAGAGTTCTTTCTGCATTTCTCACCAGAAACAGACTTTCTTAACCTGGTACTTTTTAGATGTAATTGACCCATTATTTCCCACAATCTCTTCCCAAGGTCCACTGGCAAAGGCTGATGGGAGTTGGGGTTGAAAACTTCTGGAAAATCCCATGCAGCCTAAAATAAGAATCTTCTCCAACCTGGTGTTCTTCTAGATGTAATGGGAATTGTAATCTAGCATATTTGAGAGAAGGTAGGATGGGAGAGTCAGGTGTAGAATATGAAAAGGATCCCTGAAAATCTGTTCCATGTCTACATGTGGCTCCTTAGCTCTACTCCATCACAGGCCCTTATATGTTATGGGGCACATATCTGTCCTTCACATTTTACTTTCACAAACTTTACATGGAGAGAACATCTGTCACCTGGGGTGTTATAAGTATTACAATCCTCCTAAAATGATGAACAACATTGTGCGTGCATGCACGCATCCTAAAAGTGCTGGCTGAAGTTAACTTGCAGCTTAAGGCAAGATTCACTCCTGTCCTAAGCAACCCTGTTTCACATGGGTTAGACTGGAAATAGGAAAGTAACCTCCATTGAATATGGATGCCACAAGCTAGCTGAAGAGGTGCAGACTAGGCCACGCACAACTCTTCTTCTAACATTTTGCCATTGCTCTGTTCTGAGCATCTGCTGCCTGAAGCAGCTGATTCACTCTGCCTAATGATAGAATTGAGCCAGTTCGTCAGGCAACTAAATCTAATTTTGGACCGAAATCAAAAGGAACAAGTGATGGAGTTATAACTGTTGACAATTTCATTGATACAAGCAAATAAAAATGACCAAATATAGCATGAAAGAGGAGAAAGGAAATGAGAAAGCCCTTGATTCCTCAGAAGCACCAGCCAAATATTGTATCATGCCTGTCTTCCTCAAAGTAGGACTTTCCACGTGAGTAGGGTAAGTATCCTAGATGGTAGAACCTAGCCAATGTTGGCTGAATCAAAAAGCAGGGTCAATCTGGGGAATACTTGGGTAGAAGTTTACCAGAAATTCCCAGGGTTGTAGATTAGACTAGGAAGGTAACCTCCACTTGAAGCAGACTGTATCCTCACCCATTCCAACACTGGGGATTATAGTCTCCCAATGAAGGCACTATGTTACAGTTTGATCTTCACTTCAAAAAGTTCCTGAGGTAATGCTCATGGTCAAAATAGTGATTTAAGCAACAGTTTGAAACCATGGCCTCTTTCAGGTTTATGTACTTCAGCAGCTGTTTTAATTGTCTAGTCTCTGACTTACAGCTAGTCTCAAGACATCAGGCTAGCTACTTGGAATGGCCAAAAAAGAGATCTTCTCTTTCAGCAGCATCTCTTCTGCTCCAATCTACTTTTGACCACACAGGAGATGCTTTGGCCTTTTTCTCCATGTGTACACCAACTGGAAAGGGAGGAAAGGAAAGATTGATTGATTGATTGATTGATTGATTGGATTGATTTGTTGGATTTGGAGGCCATTCAACTCCAGAATGTCTCTGGATGGCTTACAATTTAAAACAGAAAAACAATAAAAAGGAAGTAGGCACTGGTGAAACTTTACCTCCAGAAGAGGGATTTAGCAGCTTCCTAATCATTCATCAAATAACAGAACACTCTATGAGAAAGTGGGTTGCCCATTGTGACATTCCTTCCCAGAAAAACTTGAACGATAGTCAGTCTCATGCACACATACAGAAAGAGATTTTCTGCAAGCAACTACTTTTTCTCAGTTATAAGACAGCACTATTCATGTTGTAACTAGAAATAATTGCTAGAAATAATGAGATACATTGTTTAGGAAAAGTAACATGGTTCCAATGAAAGAAAAGAACAGGAAAGACCAAGATCGTAATTGCAACAAAGGAAAGCTAAGTTTAAATATATCTGAGCTTCCTATGTTTTAAACTCATCCACAAAAGTGATGAATTCTTTCTTCAAAATATAGCTGGAAAAATAATGATATTGAAGGAGAAGAAACAGTTCATAGCTAGTGTCCATTTCTAGTTACACTGATGATAAACATTGCATGATATATAGAAGGAGCTGGCATTTGCCCCATGCTTCAAAAACATTATGGCTGTGTTCAAACAACATGATAACTCATGGTTAACTAAGTCATGGTTTACTGAATTAATTCTATTGCCTAGATTTTCATGAATCAAATCATAAATTAATTGCACAGGTTGAATTCACATAACATGCTAGACTAAAAGGTAGCTGCAAAATCTGTGTTAGAGTGCATAATGGGAACCCAGCCCACACATTAAGAATAGCCCCATGTGCCATCCTTGGCCAATGGATGACACCACCAGCTTATGACTTCTCAAGGCAGCTGTTGGAGACAGTCCTCTTGTACATGGTCATTCTGTTCCTCCACAAAAAGGTTATGGCACCAGCTAAGGAATCAGTCCCTATTTTATTTTGTCACTGTGCTCCAGAATGCCTGATTTAAACATCAAAGCACACTATATGCTTAAGTGGTGGGTGCATTTCCAACCACCCTTCTAATTTGAAGTTAGTCTTCATTGCAATGACATTGATATCTTCATAACATATGTTAACCATTTAGCTTTCATAGTCAAGTAATGTGTACCTGTGTCAGGGGAGTAATTGCTACTCTTGTTTATCCTCTCCTTGATTAGATATTAAAGTGTATAGGATTTTTTTCTGGAATGTATTACTTTTACAGTGTTATTAATCTGCCTGAGCTTTCAGTGGTAAAACAGGGTGAAGATATAACCAAGATATAAGATATTCTAATGGAATGGTTATCAAATACCCTGAACTGATGCACACTAATTTTACTTGTCCTTAGCAGGAGATTGTAACTCCAAGAAGTACCAGATTGTTGGCCAAAAAACCAAATAATTTTCTGCAAATGATAAATAGATTACATGATGCAATCGGGAGTATAAATCTGAAAATAAATGTGTCTAAGGTAATTGTGTTTCAAAGGGAAATGGAGCAAATGATTGCAATTTGCACTACACAAATAGTGCAAACTAGAGAAAGTAGATATACTTGTGTACATTAGTAGGATGTTTACTAAAGATGGAAAAACAGAGAGAGGATTTTTAAGATGTGCAAATGCTAGTAGAAAGTGGACAGTGGGTAGCACACAGTCCATTGCAAGAAATGAAAGAAGCAAAAACATGCGTGTAAGAGTGTCCTTCTGCCCACTTAGTTATATGGAAGTGAAAGCTGGGTATGTTAAAGTAAATTGAATGCAGTAAAAAAAGTAAATTGAATGGAGGGCTATTGAAGAAGTTTGTTTACTAAAACAAGAGAAAGGACTGAGAATAAAGGAATGCTCAATGAATGTAGATTGAATGGAAAAGTGAATGAGCAGTATGAAAGTAGTACATTGAGAGGGTTGAATCATATACAGAGAAGAAATGAGGCCTCAATTGCAAAGAAATGTATAAAGAAGGAGTGAATGGCTAGGGAGAAAGGGGAAGATCAAGAAAATTGGGATTGGATGGAGTCAATGAGATCCTGAAAACTAATTAAAGAGAGAGAGGGGAGAAGTTTAAAGAACAACGATAATATAGGAAATGTGTGCTAGTGGTGGGGAAGGAAAGCCTGCAAAGATGATAAACTCATGGAGAGGTAGAGTGACTGGTTTGGGTGCAAACTAGATTTAACTACACTTTATTTTCCTTTTGTTTTATCATTCCTTAATGTCTTTGGCTTACTTTTCTTACTCTTTTTTCATACTATATGTAACACTGCTTACCCAGGGAGGAATAGCATGATGTATATATAGAGATGTACCAAATCAACTACTCAAGCAGGTAATTTTTTCAGTGTTGCCACATGCAGAGAAAAGTTCACATCTGATGTAGGATGCAACTCCAGCAGTTTTATATCCCTATCAGAAATCTAGTGGTGGCTCATTGCAAGGGGTAAATTAACCCAGTTCACTCTGTAACCACTAGAAATAGGTTGTGGTGTGGTAGGGCTTAATAATGACATGAACATTTGTTGTCTTAATATCAGAAGTTATTCCCATGCATTATTGCTCCATCTCAGTAGCATCTGAGGAGAAATGGAAGTTCTACCTCTTGCCTCTGCCCCACCAGTACTGCCCAGATCTCTAACCCTCTTCCAAGCACAGCTATTTCCATTCTGATTTGTTGCATGGACTGTTATCTCCCCCCATCACACAGAAAGACTGAAAAACTACAAAACAGCCATTGTATTCTCCCACACACAATGTATTACAGCACCATTAGTTAGCGCAGAAGCAACATAAAGGAATATTTTTCTTGGGGTGTTTTTTATATGACAATATGTCATCTAAGAATCTGGGACAGTTGTCCTGCATCTTTATCTTTATCTTTATCTCTCTCTATCTCTCTCTCTCTCTCTGAAAGACAGAGGAAGACATAACTACAAAATAAGGGGGGAAAATAACAAGATCAGCTTTGTGATTCTGAAAGTTGGATGCCATAAGCTGCAGAGGCAACAGCAATACCAGTCTTGTAGGGACCATGGGCAAGGTGTTCTCTAGTGGCCCCTTGCTATTCTGATGGGCCCGCTAGACTTTACTAGTGCCCAGAGAACTTCATGGAAAGTCATATAATTCCAGCCACCTAGCAGAGGCTCAGCTTTCCACCCAAGTGAGGCAGTTGCAGCCACTTTCCCCTGCCTTTTGTTATCTTTGTTCCCTAAGGTCTTCTCCATTGTATAGGCATGGAAGGAGAGAGACAGTGACACCTGCAGAATTTATTCCACATCAGGAGGAGGAGGAACAAGATGGCTCTAGCCACAGAAGATCCTATGAGGCCCCTGCAACTACCTAGCTTTGCTGAGCCTGCTAGGTACTGGTGTTCAGCTTCTGCAGAGCACGGTACTACATATGCACAGCTTGGTCAATACCTAAAAGAAGCTTTGTCACCCACCCAAAAGGAGAAATTAAATGAGGCGACGTTAGTTGTGATACCAGCAACAAATTCTGGAATAAAAGAAGGCTGTAGGAACTTAAAATTACTCCAGACCATTGGACTGTAGGAACTTAAAAATACTTCCCTTGAAATTCACCACCACCACCACCCACCCCAAGTATTATGTTTTGTTGTTGTTAAAAAAGAAAAGAGCAAGCCCTTTTATAGGGAGATACTGATCAACAGGGAGTAGCTCAAAGAAGATCTGTTGTGAAATGCTTTGTTATAAGTAGAGTTTTTTCTATTTTTGTCCCTGTGATTAGATTCTGAACCATTTGAATCATCATTAATGTAACACTCTAGAAGCAGGCAACAGCTCAACTGAATATGGCATTAAGCTAATTTAGGGAGTCTTTGGAATCATGTGTGTAGGCAGATCTACGTCATACGTGTCACAGTTGTAATTTCTTTTTCACTTTCAAATAGAAAGAATTGCCTGTTATGTGGCCAATAAATCTTTGCTTCCTTCTCTGGTTATTTATTAATACACCACAAACTTGACTTATCTGTCTAAAATTAGATAACTCACACATATTTATAGATGATATAGATAGAGACAGAGATAGAGACAGATATATAGATATAAATATGTAGAATCTAGCATAATACAGAAAAAACTTCAATCAGACTAAAACTGATTGACACATTACATAGCATGAAGTGATAGTTAAGATTATAGGATTTGTGCATTATACCACTTTAGTGTGCAACTGTAAGGGGGCAGGGAGTGAAATAAAAAACCCTGGCATGTATTAAATTTGCATACTTTCTCCCTGATATGCTACAACACAGTGTTTCTCAACCTTGACAACTTTAAGACATGTGGACTTCAACTCCCAGAATTCCCTAGCCAGCATTCTGGCTGAGGAATTCTGGGAGTTGAAGTCCACACATCTTAAAGTTGTCAAGGTTGAGAAACACTGACCAAAATCATACAATCCTAGAGTTGGAAAAGGCCATTCAGGCCATCACGTCCAGCTTCCAGCGCTACATAGAAAAAATGTATTTTGTATTTCATTTCATTTCATTTCTCTATAGAAAGGAGCATTCAGATATTGTCTTTTCTATCATGGAATCTGAAACAATAGAATCCAGAATTCAGCCATCTCATTCTGGTTCTTGCTAATGCAAATCCTATATGGTTTGACTGCAATGAAATATGCAAGGTTTAATTGTAACTGTTTTTTTTTTAGTTAAAGCCATAAAATACATTTAAAAAATGAAATTAAAACTCATGACCTAAATCAATCCAACTAGTTAAAATAAAAGTCCTTTAGGCAGGTTTTGTTTTTAAAAGAGCCATTCTGAAGGAAATTTTAAAAAGGTTTTGAAGGTGGATGAAGAGGGCTAAAGAAGCTTTCAGCAGAGTGGAATGATATTGAAATAAAAGAACTCTAAGGCATCCATGGGAAGATAGAGAGTAGGGCAGATGAATGATGCAACACATTTCATATCTGTTCTATTTGTTGTAGTGGTTGTAAAAAAGGTTTGTTTGACATGCATCGTGAAAGTTGCATCTAATGTCAGGATATAAATCCAAAAGGCTGGGGTTTGCATCATGACATTGCGGTACATGTTTTGTCATTTCTTCATCTTTGCAATTTGTATTAGATGCCTATGAAAATGGTGAAATGATTTCAATTGAACCTGAAATGAGGAAATGTATTTCAAAGATCTGTACGGGAATGAAAGTGATATGTCAAAGAGTAGATTTGAAACAAAAGCTATCAATGTTAATGCCCAAGAAAACAGTGATGAAATGAAAGCTGTAAATGCTGCGAGAACACTGAAAAATGATATGGTTGCAGATATAAATAGCATAATTGGAGGAACGTTAAAATATAAAAGATAAAAAACTAAGAGTGAATACTAATTCTACAAGGATATATGCTTGTTACATGCACCTGAGACAAAGTTTGGCAGGATTCTGACTGAAAGGGTACGATGGGTCACAATGAGCAAAATTTGGAAAGTTCAGTGTAGTTTTATGCTGGGTCATGAGTATGAAAACCAGATTTTTACTATTCAGCTGGTCACTGAGAATTGTACAAATGTGAGGAAGAAAGCTTAGGGTATGTACTATATGTTGATTTAGAGAGAATGTAAGACAAAGTGAATAGGCTTGGATTATGGAATGTTTTACATAAATATGGAGTTGAAAGTTGGTTGCTGAATGTGATAAGAGTGATATATGATGGAAGTAAATCCTGTGTGAGAATAAATGGAATGCTTAGTGAATTGTTCAACACTGAGCAGGGAGTTAGGGAAAGATGTATAATGTCCCTTTGATGTTTAATGTATTTATGGATAAATGTACAAAGAATGTTTGTGGTGACATTAGAGGTCTGTTGGTTGGGAAAGTAAATGCATGTATACTTTAGTATGCAGATGATGCAGTCTTATTGTCTGAGAATCCTAATTATTTCAAGTCCATGTTTGATTGAATGATGCAATGAAAGATATGGATCTGAAAATTAATATATCAAAGACCAAGGTAGTTGTGTTTGACAGAAAAAACAGAATGAATGATTGCAAGTTATACATAGATGGTGAAAGAAATAGATAAATGTGTGACTCTGGGTAGAATATTTAGTAAAGTATTATGAGGAAAGAATGTTTGTCAGAATAAGTGAAAATGTACAGCGTATGTATAAAAGCATAGTTCTACCCTTTTTTGTTATATGAGAGCGAGCCTTGGGTTCGTCTGGAGGAACGTAAAAGTAAGTTGAATGGGTAACAAATGCATGTAGCCTGAATAGAAAAGAAAGTGACCAGTATGAAGGAAGTATATTGAGAAGATGTTGTCATATAGAGAGAATCATTGAGGGCTGCATCATAAAAGAAATATATGAAGGAAGAGTGAATATCTGGAGAGGAGGAGGAAATGGATGGATGTATTCAATAAGACCCTGAAAAAAGGTGAGAAATTTAAAGAACAAGATGATTCCATGGAGGGATGAAAACAAGGATGGCTTGCAAGGATAGAAAAATGTGGACAGGTACTATGAATAGTATTGGTGTATACAGATACAGCAATCTTTTCTATTTTTTTTATCTGATGTCTTTAATTTCTTTGACTTACTATTTCTTACACCTTGTCTGTGCTTTGTATAATGCTGCCTACTCTGAAAGGGAGAAGAATGATGAGCAGGTACTGGTATGTACTGTGTGTGTGGAGAGATAGAGATAGAGATAGAGATAGAGATAGAGATAGAGATAGAGATAGAGATAGAGATAGAGATAGAGATAGAGATAGAGATAGAGATAGAGATAGAGATAGAGATAGAGATAGAGATAGAGACAGAGACACAGAGACACAGAGACACAGAGACACAGAGAGACAG
Organism: Liasis olivaceus; assembly: GCA_030867105.1. Lineage (NCBI taxonomy): Eukaryota > Metazoa > Chordata > Lepidosauria > Squamata > Pythonidae > Liasis > Liasis olivaceus. Next base: position 175,663,422 of record CM061350.1, on the reverse strand, counting down.
AGAGACAGAGAGACAGAGAGACAGAGAGACAGAGAGACAGAGAGACAGAGACAGAGACAGAGACAGAGACAGAGACATATATTTCTACTTTGGGATAAGTCAATTTTTTTTACTTCCCAAAGGGCACATAACAGAATAGTGGCAACTGATTAATTAGGATTGGTAGCCTGAAGTCAAGAGGCCTGAAATAACAATGCTAATCATTTTTTTTTAATGATTACAGAAATTGATTCTCCATCTCCTTTCAATTTAGTCATGCATATTTATTAATTCAATTTACCTTATTCAAGGTGATGAAAGCTATCATTATTTTACAGCTTCCTAGCAGAAATACACTAATATTTTCACCTCAAGCTTCTCATGAATAGTCACTCTATGCTTACATGGTTAAACCAAATAGCTTGGGAGGGTTGCATTTTGTGTCAATAGGATTCCACCAATCCTACTGAATTGAAAACAGCTGATATCTAAAACTTGTTTTGCTGCTTTCAAGAAGACATAGCTATTATGACAAGCTTTAGCTAGATAGCGCCTCATGCATACTGGCAACCAGATTAGTGACACTGGATAGCATCAGAGTTCTTTGGAACTATCACAGGATAACAAAATGAAGCTTACAGCCTGATGTGTAAGTTTCAGGATAACAGTATTGCCTATAGCACCAAATATACTCTACTTTCTCATCAATTTAGCGCTTTCCCATTTTGTGGCCAGTCTCTCTTCAGGCCAAAAGAAGTAGCTAGTTGTCTTCCTAATGACTTCCTGGCCTCTTCTATAATACACCTAACATTTCTTTCATATCATTATGGTGTGCATCCAAGTGCTTTTTCTTAAGCCAACAGATGGATTCATGGAGTGTCAGAAATTATGATAAATAGCTATGCTTCTGGGATTTTTTCTTTTACACACACACAAAAAAAATCTGCTTTAGACTTGGCTGCAGTACTGTATGTAGTTTTGATGATTTTCTTCCTCCTCCATGGTATGCAGCAATGGCATATACTAAAGGTTGTGAATGAAACATGACAGATCTCCGTAAGCAGCATTTACCACAAATAGTATACATTCCATGACCTTCAGATCTTGCTCCATTTAAGGCAAGGGGGCAAACTTTTGGTCGGGGGTCAGACTTTCTGGGTAGCTGAAAATCACACTGAGTGGGGCAAGTACACAATGGCATAACAAAAATAAGAAGGGACTGGGTTTTAGCGAGGAATATTGATGGTTTAATTGGAAGAAGGTAACTTGTTTATTGATGGAGGTTGGATATATTATAGTTTCAGACATTTGAACTTCTGTTTTGTTTTGCTAATCATCAGAAATGAGCAGGTCCAGGAAACCATGGATCATTTCTTTATCAGAATTTTGCCCCTGAATTTCAGAGATGTAATTTCAGGGTGGGTGGGAGTGAGGGCTACAAAACAGGATTTCAGGGAACACACGCAACTTGCAGGTTGCTCATCCCTGGCTTAAGACAAAGGGAAATTCACTGAAGCTTTGGGAGGGCATTTATCCTGTAGCATTCTTGAGGTCATAGATGAACTGATACAGTTGGAAGGAAGATTCTTGCAAAGAAAACCTGGCATTGTTTAGGAATCCCACTCACTAAAACCTTCTCAAAACCCAACGGACTCTTATAAAATCTAGCTTGCTCTATTAATTCTATAGTTCACTGACAATTAATCCAAGCAGAGAAATTCTGCATGTTCCCCTGCTGATTCGCATGCAATCTGATGACAGAGAATTTGCTTTCAGAATTACTTCAAAAGACAAATGAATTTGGGAGGTGGTGGAATATGATGTTCTTGTACTTAGTTACAAAGTGACAAGAGTTGTGCACAATCCCCTCTCTAAAACTCTGCAGTCTCCTTGGCTTCCCACATATCCATTAAATCCCAACCAAAGACACTAAGTGCTAATTCCTTTTACTGAGCTTTTTCATAGCAGTGCTAAGTCAAAACCTTTGAGAAATTAAGTTTCTTTTTCCACTGGAGAAATTTGGAGGTATAACCTGCATAATTTCACTGCCAACAGATTTTATGGAGAATTCTGAAAGCGTATTAACCCAGCTCCAAGTCAGGATATCTATGTATCATCTACTTTACATAGAAGGTGGCTGGCTGGGGAATTCTGGGAGTTGAAGTTCACCCATCTTAAAGTTGCTGAAGTTGAGGAACCCTGCTCTATTTGAAGAGCTCTCCAGTCCAAGTTATTTTAAATATGAAGAATTGTTAAAAGAGATCACAATAGACTTGAAATTGCTCCAGACCATGGGACTGAATAGCCCTACAAATCACCTAGCCATATGGCTGTTCCTCACAGCCACATTAAAATGCTTTCCTCCCATCCTTGAGTCAGGAGGAAAGTATATCTACTTAAATTGTGTTGTCTCCACAGCCTCATTTTGAGTGCACTTCAGCAACAAAGCTTGGCAGTGTTGCTGCCTCGCATAATGTAATGTGGGGAAATCTCAGACCAGTGATTGGTGGATTCCCTTCCCATCAGTTACTCTCCTGAATGTCTGCCATGGAAGTGTTGGGGCTTTGATCCTTTTTTTTAATATTAATTACCAATTTAGTCTTAGTTTGAATTATGTCCAATACACATTTGACTGGAAGAGCTGATTTGAAATATGAAGCAGAGAAGCTCAAACCAGATTGCTTTCAGTACTATTGCCCTTCTGAATCTTTCTTTCCTTTCTGCCTCCTTAAACCAATTCCCCCATAAATTTTTGATTCAGCAAAGAGCCACTTCTCTCTCCTACCCCTCATTCCACATTTGTGACTATATGTTTGTGTAATACCAATTTCCTATGTTACAATCACCCCAGCACACACAAATACATATAATGTACAAACTTCAGCTAGCAGGATTCCTGGCTGACAGATCTATTCCTGGCTTAGAATTAGCACTCTCCCATCAATATATTTCTAGCTGTGTTATATCCTTAACTGGATATCAATTGGAATCAGCCCTTTGGGAACCCATCTTGACTAAAGAGTATAGGACAGCCTTCTCTAGGTGATGCCCTCCAAAATTCTGAAGACTCATAGCATTCCCCAATAGCAAAGCAACTGTAGTCTCAACACATTTGGTATACCCAACTTGGTGAAGGCTGGAATATAGTACACTATACTATACTACACTATGTATTAATACTACACTATACTACATGATTATATTTTCCCACTTCCACTCATCACACTATGGTTGACTACTCTGAAACATTTACTGGTAAGAATTTCCAAAAGTGAAAACATTAACATTGGCAGACACAATTTATCATTGATATTTGTTGATGCCACAAGAGCTGATACCTCTAGTTTGGAGTCTTTCTCTCACATCAGTTTCTCAATGAATTCTAAGCCACATTCTGATTAATGTCCTCATTAATTCCCTCTTTCTCTGTGTTCCCTCTTTTCTTTTTAACATGCTGTTGACAGATTATTATGTGTTTGGAGAATGTATTATTGCCCACAGTTCCTGCAGCCTTTTATCAATGGAAGCAGGCATTAGCAGTGATGGGCAGAAGAGGAGACTTTAACACAGGCAGCTGCTTAAATAAACAATTGCATGCTGATTATATTATAATGTTGAATGCCAAACTTTGGAGGCAAAGTGTAGAAGGTAAAAATACACACACGCATACACACACACAGTCATGTGAAAAAGAAAGTACACCCTCTTTGAGTTCTATGGTTTTACATATCAGAACATAATAAAAATCATCTGGTCCTTAGCAGTTCTCAAAAGTAGGTAAATACAACCTCAGATGAACAACAACACATGACATATTACACCACGTCATCATTTATTTTACAAAAAGAAGGCCAAAATGGAGAAGTCATGTGTGAAAAACTAAGTACACCTTATGATTCAGTAGCTTATAGAACCACCTTTAGCAGCAATAACTTGAAGTAATCATTTTCTGTATGACTTTATCAGTCTCTCACATCATTGTGGAGGAATTTTGGCCCACTGTTCTTTACAACATTGCTTCAGTTCATTGAGGTTTGCAGGCCTTTGTTTATGCATAGCTCTTGAGGTCCCACCACAGCATTTCAGTCAGGTTGAGGTCTGGACTTTGACAAGGCCATTGCAACACCTTGATTCTTTTCTTTTTTAGCCATTCTGTTGTAGATTTGCTGGTGTGCTTGGGATCATTGTCCTGTTGCATGACCCAATGTCAGCCAAGCTTTAGCTGTTGGACAGATGGCCTCACATGTGACTCTAGAATACTTTGGTATACAGAGGAGTTCATGGTCGACTCAATGACTGCAAGGTGCCCAGGTCCTGTGGCTGCAAAACAAGCCCAAATCATCAGCCCTCCACCACCGTGCTTGACGGTTGGTATGAGATGTTTGTGCTGATATGCTGTGTTTGGTTTTCACCAAACATGGAGCTGTGCATTATGGCCAAACATCTCCACTTTGGTCTCATCTGTCCAAAGGATGGTGTTCCATAAGTCTTGTGATTTGTTCAGATGCAACTTTGCAAACCTAAGCCATGCTGCCATGTTGCTTTTAGAGAGAAGAGGCTTTCTCATGGCAACTCTTCCAAACAAACCATACTTGTTCAGTCTTTTTCTAATTGTTACACTTGCTGATGATCAATTGATCAAGGGCATCTGATTAGCAGCACCTGGCTGCTACTTGGCCTCTTCATACCTATGGAAGCAGTAAGAGTGTACTTAGTTTTTCACACATGGCTTCTCCATTTTGGCTTTCTTTTTGTAAAATAAATGATGACATGGTGTAATATGTCATGTGTTGTTGTTCACCTGAGGTTGTATTTACCTACTTTTGAGAACTGCTAAGGACCAGATGATTGTTATTATTCCTGATACGTAAAACCATAGAACTCAAAGAGGGTGTACTGTCTTTTTCACATGATTGTACATGCATATATCCAGAGAGGGGCATGTACGACTTCACCCATTGCTTATGGACCCTGATAAATTTGCAATTTCTAGGGATCATGAATCCTGAGTGAGCAAACAGGGAGAGTTAAGTAAAGTTTGAGGAGTTCAACAGAAGTAAGAAGAGTGACCCAAAAGCTGGGTTTTCTAATGGATTGTGTTCTGAGTGTGAAGCTGAAAAGTTTATCTTCTGAATAGCTGCTGATTGCAAGGTATGTGTCCCAAGAACTGCTGATTGCCCATTGTGGTGATCCTGCTGAATAAACAGAGACTGTGAGAGAATTATAAGGCAGAATGTCTCTGGGGGCAAGCTCACTGAGCAAGGGAAGAGCTAACAGGAATTCATCTTGGGAATTCACTGAGGAAGTAGTCTAACATTTTTTTCCTCTAAGAATCAAGTTCTTGACTAATGTGAGGGCCTAGAAAGGAACAAGAAATAAAAACTTTCCCAGTGGTCTAAGAATGAAAAGGAAAGATGAATGGGTAGAACTCGGCCCTTGTAAATTGCAGTGCTTGTGGCATGTTTGTCTTCCTGCCTGGAAACAATTTGAGATAACACAAGCTCAGAGCATTCCAAACTGCAATCAGAGGATTGGAGCAGTGAGTGGCTACACTTTATTTGGTGAGAAAGGATGAGGTTGTTATCCATTCAAAGAAAGGAGGCTCAACAACAGAAATGGAAGATGGACAACAGTCCATAAAGAAGATAGACAAACAAGTCCCATGCAAAAATAATGGGAACATTAAAATAAAATAGTAGTAAAAATAACAAAACAAACAGCAGTGTTCTGATAAACAGCCCACAGTTTCCAAAATTCACTGCAGGAGTGTTCCACTCATCACATCTACTCCTAAGGCTCTGTGGAATAGCCAGGTTTTAATGACTTTTGGAAAAAACAATAGTGGGGTGTTACTCATTCCCATGGTCTCCTTAAAGGAAAAATCTCAGAGAGAACCCATGCTTCCTGATGTTTTGGGGTAGTAGAAGTCACAGAGAGAAGGCAATCCCATAGATAACTGGATCCTAATCCATATATCATTTTAAAGGCAATCATCACCTTGAATTCCACCTGGAAGGAAATGCTTGTACCAGAACAGATTCCTTTTTAGAGAATAGAAGTGAACTGCCACTAAGAGATTAAAGTCCTTTTCCATGACAGGAAGAGAGGATGAGAAAGTTCCAAGTAAAGGGAGTTGGCAGTTGGAATTCTTGATGGGAAAATGAAGGGAAGATAGGAGCAGGGGCAATTCTGATTTGGGGAAACAATTAAGCATCAGTTCACAATAAGAAAGAAACATTATTAGCAATACTGTAATTAATTATGAGTAGGAATGGTTCAGTATATTGCTACTCTATCTAGTCAGAAGTGTTGGGAGTTGTTTGTTCAAGCATGATTAATCTCTTCATTTTTTTCTGTAAAATATAAACTAGCAGTCATATTTAAATCACTTATCCAAAGCAATTATTTATCACATATGTGAAATTAAAACATACTTGCATTCAGTGACTGAATGGTCCTGGTCATGTAGATCAGATAGGGATTCTGTTGCATAGCATGGCAACCAGTACACAAGGAGGATTCATAGCTTTTCCCTCCAGCCCAGCAGAGTCCCTGGTCGTATTCAAGGTATCTTTGTACATCAGTGCCATCGCCATCTTCCTGGGAATATCTGTTGATGGACCAAACCCCAGAGGGGCAGACCACATGCTTGCCTTCCTCTAACAAGGTCTCAGTAATACACACCAGGACTGCATGCTCATCCACAACCAAGTTATGGAAGAAAGAGCTCTTGATGTACCAGCAACACCTTAAGGCAGAGTTACCAACAATCTTCCTACTGGGACTTAGGAATAAGACCTCTGGGATGAAATTAGAGACCAACAGCAAATGCTTCCTGCCATCTCTTCCATGCAACTGAGATATATCTACCTTCTCCCCTGACACCATTTACATAGTGAGACTCCCCCATAATGACTCACACAATCAAATTCTTTCAAAAACACAACTGACACACAAACCTCACCTACCCAGGAAGCCAACAACAGGCTGGGACCCAACAAAACACCCAACCAACTCACAATACTTGTCCTTCCATTACTTTCCTAAAACCCACCACAAGTCTGATAGAGGCTGCATCTAGCTGTGCATCCTTTCACTAATGTACCTGGCCCAAAAGCAACAGACACTTGTTTTCTCAACCTAAATGAGGTTCTGCCTCAAACTGCTTCATCTCCCACCTTAAACAGTTTGCCCCGACCCAGCTGTGCCAACAGTTCTTCTAGAAAAATGTCAGTCCTCTGACACCAGTCCCTGTATGAAATTCCCCAAGGCATCTCCGTGTTTCCAGACAGCCACAACTTGGTTCACTGCAACCCCAGGCCTTCAAGTGCCAGGCTCCTGAAGCCACTGCCAGACCCAGGGTGGCAGCTACATTATCCTTGGAGTTGCCTCTATCCTGGGCTTATATAGCCCCAGCTGTCAGCAATCTAGTTGTTTCCTCACTTCTTTCACAATGGTGGTGAAGCAGCCCAGGAAAAGTCCAAAATATTCCCCACAATCAACACCTTCAGTCCCAAGGGTCAGTGGAAGTCTGGGATATCTCACCAGTCCTCCAGAACCAGCCACTCCTCTGGTAATGGTGTTCTCCATGTTGTCTGGCACATTTCCAGCAGCCATGGGTACATCAGCTACAGCTCGATTACCTCTCAGACCAGCACATTCTGTGGGAAATTTAAATTCCACATAAACTCTGATTAACCTTCATACTAGTAAGCCACAATAACTTGGCTCTTTCTTCTTCTCTGAATCCATCCACCACACTAATTTGCCAGACACCATCTCATTTCATACAGATCAGCCAAACAATTCATTAACTCAAAACAAAAAAGCCAACTTTCTCCATCCCAAGCCCTCTGTTCTCCAAGTAATCATCATCAGCAAAATCCTAATCACTTCTAACTCACAGCCTCCCAAGGTTGTAGCCACCATATGGTAGCATTTTTTTTATAAAGCATTTTCCTCCTTACCTGATGCTGTTGTTGGGGGGCAGGGGGCTGGGGGGGGTATTGTTTGTTTGTTTGTTCACAAAAGAGACCAAGCAATTGCAGAATAAAGCTTGGGTCTGTGTCTGCAGGCAATTTTGCACTGCAGCCTAAGCTGTTTCTCTCCCAGGCTGCTGCCAACTGTTTCTTAAGCCAACTTTAGAAATTCCAATCTGGATTGCACCAGGTTGGCGACGGGCTGTGCTGTGCTGAAATCCAGACTACGGCCATCACAAGCTCTTATTGGTCATTTCCCTGCTTCTTGCCTTCTGGCTGGCAGCTCCTATGTGGACCAGTCTGCCAACCCCTGCCTTTTCCTTTTATAGATTGTTCCCTCCTCACTAGTCCCCATGGCTTTCTTTTGCTTTTCCAAATATTTGCACACATAGATGCCTTCACCCTTCTTCCCACATTATCTCCTCTGACACTAATACAGATCCTTTCTTTTTTCCTTCATAGTTCTGATAATGCAGTAATCAAAGCAGTAGGGATCAGGTGGTTCTTCCTTCCTAGTTCCTCATAGAAACTTTGCAGCAAGAAAGAATGGAAAGAATCTACTTCAGCTTCATAGAAACAAAGTACAGTAGCAACATATGTACCTGGATTGCAACTTAATGTTTTAAAAGGGTGAAGGGAAGGGAAGCTTCCCAAGTCTGTGGGGAGGAAGTAGGGAAACAAGGGGAGCATACTTCACTCAGCCTGGGCAGAAATCAAAAGGATATCCATGAGGAGATAGAGGATTTGGATGGACCATGAGCTTCTAGGTTTGAGGATAGTTTGCTGACTTAATGAGCCAGTAGCCCAGGATGAAATGGTGGCCCAGGCACTGGAGAGGAGGGGAGTGCCACGGACTACAGCCAACTGGAGCTGGTGCTGTTCCTAGAATGTAACAAAGCACTGGAGACCAATCCAGTTTAAGATGGCTCAGTCTGGAAATAGTTTTAAATCAAAGCTGTAAAATGTGTGCAGGATGCATTGGCAAGGGGCTGGGAGAGGGCGGAGGAGGACATCAGCCATTCCTGCACCCAGGAACCAGTAAAGCCTGTACAAGTGATGGGAGAAACAGAAAATTCAGATCTGCGCAGTGGATTGGAGAAAAAGACAGTATATGTCTATATCTAATTAAGGCACTTTGCAATGACTGATTAATAAAATAGATTTTTGTCCTAGGGTAGACAATTTTTTTATGACTGGGGTCTCCTCCATCTCTCTCCCTCTGTGTGTGTGTGTGTGTGTGTGTGTGTGTGTGTACCATTGCAAAGTACCTTTACACTAATATTTTAACTTACTGATGAATCTACCACTAGAAATTATACTACTTCAGTCACATTTATGCTGTTAGTGGAACAGCTCAAAATATAAATTAATTGCCACTTGAAGTTCCTGCAGCTCTTCTAAATAGCATCTGAATGAGTGCCATTTAAATGACATTAAGGAGACTGTCTGGACAGTTCAATTTTTTCAAAAAAATATTCCAATGGGTCCATTTTCAAATGCTATAATTTCTCCAAGTCCTTATTCATCATAGGGGAAAGATATGTGACAATTGCAAGTTTGACAGTATAATGGGGGACATCAGTGTCTGGAGCAAAGTGGGATTGCATCAAAATGAAGACATATGTGCAGTGACATTATAATACAAACTCTGCCCTTATGAACCTGCATCATGATGTCCAACAGAGGTGCTTAAATTGTGGGTTTACTCATGATGTCATGCATTTCTCACCTCCTTTCTCCCCTTCCCCATGGAATGGCAAGGAGGAACAAGTGATATATGCATCATGATATCATCATGCAAGTGCACAAATGATATACAGTTGCATCATTCACATCATAATGTGACTGGTACCAGACATATAATACTGTATATGTCATTTGTGCAATAATGACACGGCATACATGATGTCATCATGGCTTCAACCAGATGTCTATATCCAAATATCCAGACCAGAGAAACAGATTCAAGGCCACATACAAGCATTAATACATGCAGTGATTAGTTGTATTATAGGCTCCTAAATGTATTCCAAATGAAATTCAATTTTTAAAAAACCATTATGAGTGTAGAAAAACAATGCTGCAGTTTGGGCTATTGAGGTTGAGATCCACCCATTAAATGAACCCTATTATATATATTTATAGGGATCCTGGTGAAGATATAGACCTGCTTCATTTCTCTAGAAGTATTTCTACCACAGCAGGAAATACAGTTGATTGAGGATAGGGCTCACTGATGTAGTGTTTGGAGCACTTGCTAATCAAAGTGCCCATCCAGCTGTTGTCACTTGCCCTTCCTGTGAATGGAAGTTGCTGTCTTAGAAATGCTTGGTGGTCAGGTGAAATTACCCCCAAAATTCTCAATGCTTGCATCAAATCTTGTTTCAAAGTCCTGGAAGCTTTACTTCTGTCAGATTTTTGCCACTTTAGTTTTATTCCTCCTCTCCCCACTGATTGTCTCCCCACTTGACAGGAAAAAAAAAATCCATACTTCTAATTTAATGAATTGTGAGAAAGTGGTGTTGTGTAACAAAAAGATGACTTTTGCTTGCAAAGACCAGAATAAATATTGACGCAGAATCCAAGGGACTAGAGCAGAAAATTGGAGATAATAGGAATATTTTTCAATTATCTCTGGCCTTGGGGATTCAGAGACACCCGAAGGACTATTAAGAACTGAAATACAAGCTGGTGAATTCATCTTCCCTCCTCACTACCAAGTGTACCTACCCATACCATGATTCCTAATGTGAGGGTATGGAAACAGCTGAAGCATACCTGCTGAGCAACCTGGGGAAAGTGTTAATTGGAATAGGGAAAGAAGGGCAATAGTCAAGCTAACAGCTTACACTTTTCTTCTCCTCTAGAGAAGAGTCTACTCCTCTTGAGAAGGTTCTGCTATTTGGATCCTCAGTGTGCCATCAAGCCAATTTAGATGACTTTTTAATCTTCCCCAGCTTCCAGGAGAGAGAAGTGACTTCACCAAATTTAGAGATGCTGAGCAAAGTGTGAACTTTGGAATTTTTCTCATGTGGAGAACTAGCTAATACATTTCTCAAAAAGGCAAATACACGTTCCCTGGAATATACAACTATAACAGAGGCAAGGGGAGCAGGAAACTGCAACTCCAATAATTCCTTGCCATTAACCATGAAGTGTGGGGGGTGGGGGAAGAGATTGCCTGCCTTTCATTTACAAGTTAAAACAATAAACATGGCGAAGATAAGTTTGAATGATCTCTTCTCATCCTAAAACTCACCTCTCTGCAGAGAAGAAAATAAAGGTTTAGGCCCAAATAAAACCAAAGTAGCATGCAATTCCTTGAAAGAATGGTGGTTGCAGTAATACACCTAATATTTGGCAGTTATGCATTCTGGAAATCTTTTGATCTGAAACATCCCATCATGAAACTATAGAAAAGATGACTGGAAACCCCAAACCCCAATTGAAACCCCAACTGAGCCATTCATCACTATATGGGTTGATAGTATGGCCATTTGGACCAACAGGGGGGAAAAAAAGACAGTAAGTAATTCTAAAGCATTCTAATATAAGGAAGAAAGACAAACACTTCTTTTGCAGGGGAAAAAGGCATTCAGGAAACTGAACAGCAAAATTTAGCAGCACCAGTCTTTAACTCAACTCGGTGGTCCCCTGATACATTGGGACAACCATTTCCAAAATTCCCAGCTATCTTGGAAACACATTAAGGAAGGCATGTATGAAGTATCCCGGGACCATATAATACCAGTTCCAAAAAGACAGTTGCCTTAAACCTACTGACTGTCATTATCAGTGCATGGGCATTCCGCATGCCACTGAAAGATTCCATAATGTTTTGTACATCCCAGGATTTCCCTATAAGCCTTCTTTTAACCACTTCCTAAAATGGAGTTTTGCAAGCACCTAGCTTAGCTGCAGTGTGTTATATCCTGTGCTTTCTGTTACATTCCTGATACAGCATTTCTAGACCATGTACTTTACCCCATGCTGATCAAGGTTTATTCCTGTGTTCATTATAGATATTGGATTTTTTCCTTTACTCAAGTCCATATCATTTATGCCCTTGGGAAGCTCAATTTAAAGACTACAGCTGCTTCTGGATGGGGGTCCCTCTTCTATCCAGTCATGCAACTCAATTGGACAGCCACTCAGGGAGCTTAACACATTGTGTTAAGGGCTCATGCAGTAATAAGATGTGAATGTCTTTCCAGTTTTACAGCATGTTGGCCCATAGCAAGGTCAGCCTCACTACTCTTGTTTGCAGCTACATGTTCTTTGTCAGCTCCATGGGGAAACCACTTGTTCAGATTTCAAAACATTACCTCTGCCAAAAAGAAAAAAAGAGATCCAGATTTTCTGAAAGTTCCCAGCCCAAGCAATTCCAAAATGAGTAACATTGACAGAGATACTTTATTGTTAAATTATTTGAACAGAAAGGGGGTTTATAAAGAAGAACATATTAACTTTGTCATATATGTTTATTTTAGTTATTTGTTTTATTCACAGCCTGCCCTTTCGTCTATCCAACAGTTAAGGTTGTTTATAGCAAGTAAATATACAAATAATAAAACAGAATAAAAATAATACAATTAAATTGAATACATATTCCATAGATTATACATTCCATAGGAGCCATACAGAAAAAAACCTTCTGTGGCATATCAGATAAATGAGGTTCTGGCAATGGGAAGTAGTCTTCAAAGATCCTATCCTGCTGATAAATGGGCAAGTTCAGAGTCCAAAAGATGACCCTTCAGACTGTCAGGTCCTAAGCCATTTAGAATCAGTAGCTTAAATTGTGGAGTCCTTGGGGTTCTCTGAGCTTGGTTCTTTTCATATTCGCCTCCATTGGTACCGTAAATTGTGCCTAGTAGGCAATTGGCATCCAGGACAGACCTTTCAGTACAGGGATCAGTTCTATGATGCTCTGATTCTACATAGTATAACACTCCCCAACTGAAGAGATGTAACTGAGCAAATGTGAATAGCACAAGGTTGAAGAAGACTGTATAGTCCAACCTCCCTTGCTCATGCCTATTGAGATATCCAAAATTAATCCAATTAACTCTTCAGTATTTCCATGTACAAACACTGGAATATTACATTAAGAGAGGGTCTGAGATCACAGGATCTTACCTGTGATCCTAACCTAATGGATGCAAACATCTGGGTCAAGTCTACTACATATAAGCATAGGTTTGCTGAGAGTTATCAGATTAGAGCAAATAATTCTGCTCTAGAGCAGATAAGTCAGGGACAGTACATAATCACATTCTTCCCCTCCTTGTGCATTGTCTAAGTGAGAGTGAGAGTGACTCTAATGATATCTATTTAATCTATTTATCTAATGATATCTATTTAAATGCTTTCATAGGTAAAAAGTAGGAACAAACCAGATGTCCTATTTAAACAAGGAATGGGCATGATTATAGTCCCCTAAATATTGTTGAATGCTCAATCCTATCCAGCATGGATAATGGTAAAAAAAAGGGCACCTGTTGCCCATCTCTGTTGTAAAGGATGATAAAGGATACTTTATTACTAAAGGGTAATCCAGCCAAATTTATGACCAAGTGAGATTTTCAAATGCTCTGCAATCCATCCTCCATACTTCTACTGCCAGGCAAGAAACAAAATCATAAATATATCTAGCTCAGAGAGATTTTCAGAAAAGGCTATCCAATAACTTGAGTGAGTGGAGGAGAAGATAATAATCCAGGCAGTCTTTCCCAATTCCTTGTTCTCCTGATGTCTTGGATTTATGCTTTTAGGTGTAATTCCCAGGTGGCATTGAGAAGGCTAATCCATTGGATGGATATAGCCCAGCCATAAGAGTTCTGAGTCTTTAAAAAGTTACTTTAAAAAGTTCTAAAGAAGAACCCTGCCACCTGCACTGCCTCTGTGAGCTGGCTTAGTCTTTCATGTAAAAAACTTCTGAAAAAAAATGCTAATCTCCCTCTTACAAGGATACAAGTTGTACCATCCTGATGTGGGTTGTGAGCTATGATTTATGCTGCATAGAGAAGGAAGCCAAGCTTTGCCCATCCCCACTAGTGGTCTGATCTGACAGCAGCCACAACATTCTATTGGCAAAACCAAATCATTCCTCTTTTAACTCTTGTCCTGTCAAAAGGGGATAGCGAAGGATGACTAGCAACAAAAGTAGTCACAATTTTCTTTAGAAGCTCATGCAGCAAGCCCTTAGAAATAAACACAAACAGCTCCAGTTGTGCTTTTGACCATCTCTCATTCATTTCAATGTGGCTCATTGAAAATGCTAAAAATGCCCCTCTATCTGATAACAGGGGTGATGGAATTACTTTCATTAGTGAGCAGAGAATATCCTTTCCCCTTATGCAACTCTGCGTAAAATATATGCCTCATCCTACATTAGGCTGTTCAAACCTGTGACTCTGTAAGCTAGCCAAACTGGACCAATGTCCTATCCAGATGATTTGCCACTTCTTATAATGATGACCAAATGCATAATGTTTCTAAAGAAAGCAGGCATTAAGAAATGCAGCAACCCACCTGGCTATTCCAGCTACTTCCATGAAAGAATCTCCTTGCTCTAGGATAGGACTTAATTGCTTGAGGCAATCAGCAAGGAAGATTTGGCAACTATTATCTTAGCCGGAATAGCTGCAAATACTCTTACTAATGTGAACCTGTGTACAGAGAACCATGTTATTTCCCTGCTATATACATATTTATGGGCAAATCCATATGAATGTTCCAGAACTTCAAAGCATGATTGATTTTCCTGAGTTGCCCTTGACCTTTCTGTTTGTCCAATTAGCTTTGCTGTAGGGAAAATCATGGCCCGTTGCTAGGCTGACCCAACTGCTTACTCTACAGAGCCACTCATATCATATCTATGTAAGAACCCATTTACAGCCTTATCACTGCAGTTGCAGTGAATTGGACAGGACCTCACAGCTATTTGCTTCTAAACCTTGGAGTGCCTCGTACATAATAGATGATGAGGAATGGAAAAGGAGCCATCCCAAAGCAGTTGCCATGCCAATACAAATGCAGATAAAAACAGCTTTGCTTGCATACTTCTACAAGCAAAGCCTTTCTCAAGGTTCAGCCTTTTCATAGCCCAGTGGTTAAGAATATGATACAAGACTGTTCAGGTTTGCAAAATTTCTAAAGCAACGTTATATATTATCGGTGTCAGGAACAAACAGATGCTCAGCTCATTTATATTTGTTTTTCTTACAATGTAATTATTGGCTTGAATCCTGTTTATCCTCACTGATTTCAGTTGGATGGACTGAGCTAAATCTACATGCTTTAGTCCTAACTGGGTATAAATCAAGCTACTGAAGAGCTTTTTGCACTTCCTTCACACCTCTTCACCAATATACTTCTTTATATTGAACATTGACGGGGCAGATTGATCTTTGGAAATTCAGGCTACTTCCAGAGCTGTTTTCCATTTGTAATGTTTCTGTACAGCAATTTGCATATAGAATGTATGGATCTTTCATTCCTTTGGACCCACGACTTTATATGCCCTGAAGCAAACAGTAAGCTTTCATTCTCCCAGCTAATTATGGTGAGTTTATTTTATATCAGAATAACTGCAAACATATTCTAACTAGAGGTCAACTTAATATGCTGGAAAATCTTCTGAGTTGCCAAGGAAATCAAGCAGATGCCCTACTGAGATTTTCAAAGGGGAACAGATTATCAGATGTAACAGCTTAAACCATTGCCCTATTTGAACTGAAGTTTCTTGGTTTCTCTAATGATTATTTCTGTCATTCTTTGGTAGTTGTGTTTATTAGAGATTTCAGTAGACAGATCCTGAGAACACATTTGCCCATCATTTAACCACTCTTTCTGTGTCTTTTTTGGCTGTAGAAAAACCTCCAAGTCAAGCTAGAGTGACAAGGAACAGAGTGGACATATCCTCCGTGCCCTCGTACAGAAGCAATGCTCTAGGATACCTCAGCACCATGAAGGGGTTAGGAGACAACCGAAGCCGCCATCTGTCTGATAACCTGGACTCTCCTCAAGACTCTCTCTATACCACCCAAGACAGGAATCCTTATCTCCTTAGTCCCACAGATTCTTATTCAATGGACCCTCGATTTCCAACACCCAACTCTCTCCACAGTGACTGTCTCCTTCCACTCAACAACCAGATTTCTAACAGCAGTACATTTCCACGGATTCATTACAACTCCCACTTTGAGGTTCCTGATGAGAACCCCTTTCCAAGTCATGCCCAAGCCACCAAAATTAACAGACTCCCTGCCAACCTGCTAGACCAATTTGAAAAACAACTGCCCATCCACAGGGATGGCTTTAGCACCCTCCAGTTCCAGAGGAGTTCAGATGCCAAACACCGGAATGAAAACCCTGGGAGGATACGGCACTTGGTTCACTCAGTCCAAAAACTTTTTGCTAAGTCACAGTCCTTGGAAGGTGCCTCCAAAGGCAGTGTGAATGGCAAGAAAGGCACCGAGGACTCAAAACCAAACCGGAGAAGTAAGAGTAAAGACCGTGCAAAAACCACTGAGACTAAACGCAGGACGAGATCCAACATATCAGGGTGGTGGAGCTCAGATGACAATCTGGACAGTGACACCTGCAACTATCGTAACCCTATGGGCCTCATGACCCTTGGCAGGCAGCCTGATCACAGCCAGCCAAGGTACTTCATGCATGCTTACAACACAATCAGTGAACACATGCTGAAATCCTCCAAGAGCAATAATGACCTCAAGATCACCACTTGCACCAACATCCCCATCAGCAGTGAGTCAAACTACATCAAAAGAGGGTCCTGGTCCACTCTCACGCTCAGCCATGCCCGAGAAATGTGCCAAAAGGCTTCAGCTACCATCGATAGAGCTCTGCTGAAATCTAAATCCTGCCATCAAGATTTAGCTTATCAGTACTTGCAGGTGGGTGCCATGCTTGGGACTTTATTGCAACTATATGAATGTTGTATAAAGAGCATTTTGATTTAGTTTAGCTAAGGTCAATTCTGTATCACAGCCTGCTTGTCTCTGTTGTTTCTTAAGCCAGCTTCAGAAAGACCAGTCTAGATTGCAATGCTTTGACAATGGGATGGGATGGTGCTCAGTCTGGGCTACAGCCCACTGCAAGACCTAACAGGTCATTCCCCTGTTTCTTGTCCTTCCTCTATGTGAAGCCTCACTGGCTGGCTCCTGTATGGGCTGATCTACCAGAAGTTGCCTTTTCCTGTGGGGGATTGTTCCCTCCTCATTAAACCTATGCTCATTAATCCCTTTACTTTCCCAAATGTTTGCACCACATATGCATGCCTTTAGTTCCCTTCTTCCCACACTATATCCTTGGACACTAACACAGACCCTTTCTTTTTTCTACTTTCCCTTATGGTGACATTGTAGCTTTCTGTACTGTGAGCAGGGGGTGGAAAAGCAAAGGGACCATGTTTCACCCAGCTTGGGCAGAAACTAAAAGAGTCCCCACAGGGACATGTCAGGATTGAGTGAGCATGGCCTTTTAGAGTTGAGGATAGTTCAGTGATTTAACAGGCCATTGTTGGATCAATCGCAAGATTATTTTAAAAACAGCAGCTGCCAATCAGCAGAGAATATAGCAGCCCTGCAGCCCAGAATGAAGTGGCTGTCCAGGGCAGTGACCAGGCACTGGAGGGGAGGGGAAGTGCACTGCAGCCAACTGAAACTGGGCCTGCTACTAGAATGGAACAAAGCATTGGAGACCATCTGCTATGAAGGGTTTAACATGGGTCAGGTTGGAAAACAGCAGTTTTGAACTATAAACATTTGTGTGGGATGCATTTGCAATGGGTTGGGAGAGGGAGGAGGAGGACATCAGACATTTCTGCACCCAGGAAATAGTGAATGGTTTGTACTATCAGGGGGCCAAGCAGAAAGTGTGGATCTGCTTCATGAAAGGTTTGGGGTTGGTGTGGTGTTTATTTGCAGGATCACAACTAACTGAATCCATTCTGTGTACTTCTTAATTCAAGACTTCTTTCTCTGTTCTTGTTTAGCCAGAAATAGAGCTTGATAGGAAAACTACAATAGAAACTAACATATTAAGGCTGGAATCATGGAGAAGCTTTCTACTCTGACCTGTTGGATGAATACAGCTGCTTTTGCTATTACTATTTAACAAATATCTACATGTTAAACACATGCAGAAAATCCAGTAAAAGTAAATAATATATGAAGCCTAATCAGGCTATGTGTCCTGTTTAAAATAATAGAGTAGGTCTGAGACACAAGTAATTGAAACTCTATTGACATCAATACTTGTCCCAAGGACACTAGTTTCATGTTGTCCCTGTGATTTACTCTGCCTTATCTTCCTATTTGCTATATTGCAAAACACCTACTAGACCCAGAGAATAGTGAAGAGAATCAGAACAATTCATCACTACATTGACTTCATACTAGGCACAGCTGTAAGTCTTGGCTTTCCAAACACTTAATCCTTATTCAAGGGTTGGCTTATGCAGCAGCAGGTTCACAGACACAACTAGGAAAGATTTGACTCTTTATTGCAGACAGGAAAACAGCCGTTCACATACAAAAGATTTGCCAATTGCAGTGCACAGAAATCAAGGTCTATACAGAGGTCTATGGTTCAGGATTTAAATATTAGGCTCTTTTATTCTCATCTTGCCCATCTATTGATCATCCTGGAAGACATCTGATTTATGTTGACATAAATGTTCCCTCTGGCCTGAAAACTTATGGCTCTGGTCTCACCATCTTCATTCCTTCTATACCTCCTTCCTAACTATCAGAGAAGAAGTAATGCAGGAACTAGTCTGCTGCCTCCCAACAGCTGGGTGGTCCTTCTAATGAATCAAATATTCTAGACTACTCTTGTATTGAGATTCCAAAACACATTTCATCTCAAAGTCTTTTTCTCTCCCTACCTGAATGGCCAGGAAAAGACAGCAAAAAGCATTATGTATTTTCAGTGTGCCTGGAAATTGCAGGAAAAAAATGCCAGAGACTTGATTGGTACAATTACAGGAAATGGTCTAAAAAAACTAGGCATCCAGCTTCTTTGTGTGGAGATCACATGGAAGAGAGAAATCTGGTAGAAAGCCAAACCTGATATCCAATAGCAATGGGGGAGGATGTGTTTCTGATTATTACAACAAAGAGTTGTTGGAGGCCTTGGTATGAACAATAAGATTGTTAAGGGGTAGGTTGACACCTGGGGAAAACAGAAAACCTCTGAAGAATTGGTAAGTCAGGAGGCATTCATGGCATGAGTAGAAGAGACAGTTAGTCCCCATGAAGGTCTTGTGTCTGAGCCCACATGTGAGCCTTGCTGTTACTGAGTACAGATTCAATCAGTTAGGAAAGAAGTCTCCAGTCTGACTCTAAGAGTCTCACAGGGTAAGCCTGTTGTCAGAGGAAGAATGTCTAACTTCTCCAGGTGCAGAATCAAAGAGGGTTTAAGGGTAAAAACATGCTGGCTTACATGAGAAAGCATTAACCTGCTTGTTTTGTGAACTAGAAACTAAGAAATTTGAAAAAAAGCACTATGTGAGCTGCTCAGAAGTCTGTAAGTGTTCCAAATTCTTGTGATCACTTTGGATCTCTCCCTCAATGAGATGGCATGCTAAAAAGCTTCTGTGTAGGGAAAAGTTCCTGTATAAAAACATCATTCTTTTGTACATTTGGCAGGAATTGCCTGGAAAGGAATGTGCAGAGAAGGATGCTGCCCACAAACTCTGGAGTGTATTGTAAAAGTACAACTCTCAAAGTAAAATCAAAAGTATTAGCCTGAACAAGGGAAGGGTAGATCTGAATGACAGAGGATGGGATGAGAAGCAAATGGCTGTGGACATGAATAAAGGCTTGCTGGCCATCAGAATCTCATTTTCTTGATAAAATTGGTCAATAGTATGGTTAGTGAAGCAAAATTAGGAATACATTTACTGTAATACATTTGGCAAAGCTCAGAAAATGCTGTATAGCCCTGATGATGCAGGAGAGGCTCCAAAGATAGAATAGATTCTACTTTTAATGGATCCATCTAAATTCCTTTTGCAGAAATACAGTATTCTAAATGGTCAAGTCTATGCAGATCAAAACTCATTTCTCTAGTTTAGAATTGAAACTGCAGTAATGAAGGCATTGAAAAACTGCTCAGATCTGATCGGTATGAAAAACAGGATCCTCAAAGTAAATGAATAGATCATCTAGATACACAATCCAAAAATCATGAAAAATATGATTCATACATTTTTGAAAGGCCAAGGAGCTGTTACTCAATCAGGAAGGCATTACTATATGTTCAAGCTTTCGATAACAAAAATCAAAGGTAAATATTCATGACACTTTTTCATTCACATCAAATTGTAAGACCCTCTGAGACCCAGAAATGTGTGTCTCCTATTTTAAGAGTTCACAGATTAGAGGAAAAGGCTAGTGATCCCTAACAGCTGAAGAGTAGAACTCTGAACTTTTGTCAAGAAGAGAGTCATGGGGAGAAAGAGGGATAGATAAAGACTTCCTTGTTGATAGATTCCTTCAGGTAGGCTAGCTCAGTATTTGACACTGGATAGCAGTATTTTGCAGAAATCTAGGCTACAGAAATAAGATTGATTATGTGGTCACAGAACTGATGGGGCAAAGTCTGTACTTTTCCATTTCCAAGCACATAAGCATAGTCTGCATATTTAGCAGACAAGGTGGAGGGTGTGTTTGTTGAGGAGTGATAGATAGTGGTAGTTGGAGACTCTGAAGGCTGAGAGTCTTGCATGCCAGGGAATCAAAGATGATATCATCCTGTTCCCAAAGAATATATAGTTTGTGAATCTGAAGCAAGTCTGTTCCCAAAATTATTAGAAAATCTAACAGGGAGGCTAAATAATGTAGTTTCTACAACTGTGAATTGTGCTCTGTGATGGGTGCTGAGTTAAGAGCTAACCATCAATATCTCAACCTGAACAGGGACCTTGATAGACTAAGTGGCCAGAACATGCCTTCATGCAATGAAGGATTCAATGAAGTTGCCTAGTTTTATTTCAGACCTGTCTGGGATTATTAAGGAGACAAGAATAACTGAATGACAATGCATAGCTTCACATGTCTGGGCTTCATGTAACTTCTGGTTGCCCCATTCTCTGGGTCCTTGGAGGCTGAGGCTCTTCATTTCCCCACAAGCCAGATCTGAGATGTTTAGGACATCTACTTATAAAATGCCTTCTGAGAAGTATGACACTTCATTAATGTTTTGGAAGTGTGTGTATTTTAGGGAAGGAGGGCACACACCTGCAAAATAGCCAGATTTTCTACAATATCAACATAGGCCTTGTGTGTATTGGCATGACTTTTCTCAGACAGATCATGTAGCTCTACTAGCAACCAGCTCCATGGATTCAACTTCCAAAGGCTATGATGTGAAGGGGGAGCAGGGAGGGAAGGGATGAAAAAGAGTAGCGGTGTCTTTCTACTGGTGCTCTGGCACAATTTCTTGAGTCTTCCATCCAAGCAGATCTTAATTAATGCAGACATAGTCTCTGGGGTGCCCTTATGAATGAGTTTGTTTCACGTTTCATTTGATAGAACCTTCTTGAACTGGTCAATTAGCCTGAGCTAACAGTGAAACTCAGCAGCATCCTCTTGTACAAATTGCTTACCCTGTCAGAGATGACAGATTTCATGACTGGTAGCCACTTGTTTCATCAGGTCATCTAAGTCCTGAGACATGCTGCAAAATGACTATAGCAGTCTAAGTCTAGACTGTTCTAAATCAGAAGGGGGCAGTTGCTTATTTAATAACTCTCTCTGTCATTGGGCTAATTATAAATTCTATGTGGGTTTTGTTGGTGGAAAGTCATCTAGAACATTAGTATTGTTCACACTGATTAAAGAAGACAGTAAATTTGTTTGGATTGCCATCATCTTTATCAGGCATTGAGAATGGTTCCAGCAGTTGTTGCAGGGTCTTAAGCCTAATTTGGTATGGGAATTGCAGGTTGTGGTAGATTCTATCCCAAATGCTGGACTAGCTAGTTCATGATCTAGACTAAGTGGTCCAGGTGCATGGTTCTTGATTCTGATACTGGAACAAGGCATTAGCAATCTGTTCAGTGGTTAATAGGATTGCAATAGGATCTGTAGCTATAGTTTAATCTTAGGTCTTTTGGCAAAGTCTCTATTTCTATAGTGAGGGGGCTAGGAGTAGATTAATCTAGCTGGCAGGCTTTACATGAGACACAGCTGAATATCTGAACCTTCCAAACACTTAACCCCTTATTTAAGACTTGGCTTACTTGGCAGGAGGCTCACAGATACAACTAGCCAAGATTGTCTTTTTATTGCAGACAAAAATAAAATCATATATAGACAAAAGATTTGCCTACTGCAGTACACAGAAATCAAGGTCTATATATACAGTAGTTTTGTGTTTTTTCTTCCCATCCTTCCAAGTCATTGGATCAACTCAGTGTTGTCATAACACATCTGTTTGGTTTGGGAACCACTGCCTTCTGGCTCACCACCTGGGAGCCAGGGATATGGACTTGAAGCAAATATTTAGAAACGGTTACATAAAGAAAGAGGATAGAAGTACTCCTTAAGTCTTGGGAAGGGAGATAGTATTAAGAGGCTCAGAATGACTACTTCCTGACTTACAGGGTTACAATACGGAGAGGAGGAGAAGCACAAACCGACTTGCAAGATTATGTTATTATAGCCTATCTAAATAAAGTATACTTCATATGGCCTGTGTTTCCTGATCTGGTCTATCTTGAAGAGCTGATACCACCTTCATTCCTTACACTGATAGCTTTATCACTCCAGCAAGAGTTGTCTTTTGCTAAGCTTAACTACTATGGAAGAACTCTAAATATGAAATATATTTAAATATATTTATATTTATTTATAATAAATAAATTTATTTATTAATAAATAAATATATTTATTATATATAAAAATATATAAAATTTTCAAACTATGTCATTTCGCTAAGGCATAATGTCTCAAAGTAGGGCTGTACATTCAGCTAGGTATTGAGGACTGCATTTGGGCAAATGTGTTCATTCAGTCTTGTATTCTGTGCTGAGAGCTTCATTCAGAAAGTTGATGAGGCCAAGAGAAAAAGTTGAATGGGGCCAATATAAGAATTGAGGTGGAGGCAGACCAATTAAGACCCCCAAAATCCCAAATATTAATTTTCTACCTTAATTTTAATCATTTTAATTTGATTAAAAATGAGTAATACCCTAATTAGGTAATATATTAATCAAGGAACTACCAAGGAGAAAACCACACCCCCACCAAAACTGGCAGGGCAAGCTACTGTATATAAACAGGGAGCAAACCTCACACTCACTTGCACTGATTATGTTACCTAGTTGGGTAATGAAATGGCTGCAAACAAACAAGCTCAGAGAGCATGAAGGACTCCACAAAATAATAAATATGATATGCAGAATCACAAGTAGTCAAAAAAAATCGTAAGTTAATTGCATTTACCCAAGCCTCAGAATAGTTGGTTATGGATTGCTGCTGAAATTCAGGAATAACTTACATTGCTATGATGGTATCACTAATTTGCAGTGGTGCTGTGTATATTTAGCAACAGCAAATGAGGAAAGATTTCAGGGGCCACACCAAAGCTTCATTGGAGGTTCTGTGTTGTTCACAGCCTGCAGGTTAGTCAGAGGTTCTGTGAGAAGCAATTGCTGACCTTCACACTGATTACATCATCCACAAAAACTTTGTGGGAACCACCATTTCATTCAGGGGTTAATATGATACCTGTAGGCTCTGTAACATTCATGGTTACCACACATGCGGCATCCTTGGAACTGCCAAATGGAGTGTTAAAACACTCTTATAATGAAATACTTAGCTTTAAAAAGTCCCTCTGATCTATATAAGAAAAAAGAGAATTATCCTCCCAGTATGGTGTCTTTGAGCCATTTGATTAGAGGTTACCAAATCATCCACACATACTCATCTAGTGCTTATCTGGATTTGTACAGCCAAAATGCAGCCAGTAGATAGTACTGTTGAAGAACTGGAATTTGAGAAAGGGGCTTTGCTATAGGGATTCCTGTGGGAGCTGCAAACTACCCCAAGAGCATTATGTGAGTAGAGAGAGTGAGGAGGAAGGGCTTCCCTAGAAGCAGCAGCCCCTGAAAAGGAAGTCATGCTAGACAACCTACAGAGGTACAAGAGGCAAGTCCTTTCAATAACATGCATTAAACCAGGCATGGGCTGGTCATTTTCAAGGCTTCACTTGGTCTAGGTCAACCAGTTGGCAAGGTGACCAACCCATTAAAAAAAAGTGGCTACAGAAGCCAGAGTTCCAATCTCCCTTGCACCCAGAAGCAGACTAAGGGGAAGGCAAAGAGGTCAGGAACGGAGAGTAAAGGGGGTGGTCCAACAGAAAACCAGCAGAACCAGTCAGAGCAGAAGATTTCTGGCAAGGAACATCTCATTTCAAGCCAATGCCTTGATGCAGTATATTGTACATTGACATACACATAAAGTCTTGAGGTAGAATTTTAGGGAAAATGCTGTTTCTAAAGCATAGCACCTTAAGTCATCCTTGGGCTTCAGGAGGACTTTGAGACAGAGGTAAAGGCAAGTGGACATACGCTCAGGAAATGGTTAGTGGGTTGTCCTTTTACTGGGGCAAAAAAGCTATGTGGATTTGTCCTCTGATTGCTACAAAATAAAAAGATTATTTTCAATCAAAATTAAATCATAAGAATCAAGAATATGTTTCCATTTGAAGACAAATACAAACATTTGTAGCATGCAATGTTGCATTATTTTTGCAGGCCAAGTGATCAGCATACATCTGATTCCTGTGGACAGCTGCTTCCCAATAATGACACAGGAACATCTAGCACTGAAAACTCTCCATTGAGAGTCTTGCACTGTTTTTGAGTAAAGTCATAGTATCCACTGATACCATATTGCCAGTCCCTGCATTACTTCTTACCTGATGGAGCCTGCTTCTGCAACACGGTGTAATTAGTGATATCCTCTGCTGTTTCTACTAGTTGCTTTTTGCCAAGGCAGTAAAATATAGCTAAATTGTTTTAAATTGGATTAAGTACAGTTTCAAAAGAAAACTTGAACTTCATGCAAAATGTAAGCATAATTAAAAGAGAGAAAAACTCTTAGGCCTCCACAAATGGAAAACTCTAAGGAATTTTTGCCAAATGGCTGCTACTATGTCTTCATTATGAAGATGGAAATAGGTGCCCACAGGAGGGGTTGGGGGAGAATGATGAAAAAAGTATTGTGCTGACATGATGCAAACTCTGCTCCTGGGTGAAAATTATTCCCATTTTCTGTACAACTAAAAACATGAACGTTAAAAGTATTTTCCAATAAATTATTAGCTCTGCAAAGGCATATTTAAAGCCCAGTTCTACCCCTGCATGAAATTATCATTATAGAGCCTCCAAACCCTGGTTCAACAAAGAATGTGGCTCAGCTAGGGTTGGGGTAGTTTCTGCCTATAAAGTCATGAGTCACAATAACAACCAACATTGTTGGTTTTTCTGTTCATAGAAGAAAGATACAAGTGTCTCCTGAGAAGGAAAAGGAAGAGCTATCTTAACTCTTAGTAAACTAGGAATGATTCCAACAAGCAACTCTCGACAAACATAGCTTCTTTTGGTGTCTAGTGTTCCATGCAGCTGCCAGACCTAGTTTCAACTCTAATAATTCAATCCCACCTGAGATCTGGCCACCTATTACTATGACCTATTTCATACATTAGTCAGCACAGAAAACCTCAGCTTCCCAATTTCACCTTGTCAAAGTAGCCTCCTATTTCAGATTCAGAAATCCTTACATTGAACTCCCAGTTGAAGAATGATAAAGTCCCATTCCCCCAGAACTCTTGAAAATATATTCAAATTTATGGGCCTGTATACTAACTTCCCTATTTATAATAATCAACAACTCCTTACTGCTACTGAAAGACTGAAGCTATTCCATCACACTTCCAATTTTTAAGATGGTAAGACTAATCTGGTTAATTATTGTCAAATTATACTGCTATGTATAATTAGCAAATTCTATGCAAAATATCTTTGCTACAGGTACTCCTCATTTAGCAACCACAATCAGGACCAGCAACTCAGTCATCAAGCAAAGTGGTCGCTAAGTGAAACCATGGCTGTGCTTATGATCTTACTTCAGTTTTCCCTTGCTTTACAGACCTACGAATGTCATAAATGCGAGGATTGGTGGTAAATTTACTTTTTCAGCACCGAACTGTGAATGGTCACTAAACAAGGCAGTCGCTAAACAAGGTCTACCTGTATAAACTTGCTGATTGAATGATCCAGGAGAATATCCTAGCCATAGAACAAACAGGTTTCAGATCAAGCTGATCAACCATTTATCAGTGTACAAACTTATATCTGGCTAAGAAATATTCAACTATCCCATGAGGTGCCACCTTTATCGACTTGAGGACAGCTTTTGACTCAGTTCCTTGGAAGAAACTGTGGAGGAAGTCAGTGGCTTCTTCCATTGACCATCACCTTCTCACACTGATAATGCTGTGTGAAGACCTTTACACAGATCAGATATAAAAACAATGGGAAATTAATTGTCCCCATTGTCATGCATTCTGGCTCCCCTGGTGTTTAAGTTCTATATTAATGACATCATTTTGGCCTGTGCTAAATTTCAATTCCATCCCCCAGTCCATACAGCCAACCCATTTCTATTCTATTCTATGAAGGTAATGCCACTATTCTATCTTTATCCCAAGTTGGCCTTTGAAGATGTCTAGGAGCAGTTGCATCCTTTTGTTCTAGAGACAACCTAAAAATTAATTATGCTAAAACAATGATCCTAGTTGTCACAAAAAGAACATTTTAACCTTTCCTATAATTGAAAAATCCATGGTAAACCTATTGAGCAAGTCAAGGACTTTAAATATTTAGGTATTCATTTCCAACCATCTACCTCCTGGAGTCACCAAATAAGCAAGCTCTCATCAAAAGAACAAAGAACATCCAACTAGATTATCAGATTTGCATGCCAAAGTCAATAACTATATGCCTGCAGCAATCAAATTATTTAAAGCAAGTATCTTAAGTTTGCTGCTATGCAGTGTGCATCCCTATACATACAAAGACTCTTCTGTATCAGGAGTAACTCATGCCAACTTCTTGAAGGCCTTTGTCCATCCCCCTTGATCAACCGCAGACACACATTTTCAGCTGGAACTTGGGTGCATCTCTCTTGAGGGCCCCTAAGACTTTGCCAACTTAAGTTTTTGCTAAAACAAAAATTCTAGGGTGAATCCTTGACCAGGATACACTCCTCCTTGAAAACCCAAATAGATCCAAATAGATTTGAATTTGTCTTATTGTGGGCTATCCCCCCAGCTGTATAGCTGTATGCTGTATGGGTCTAGATAAAGCTTTGGCAGAACTTAAGCAGAGAGTCTTGGACCTTGACATCCAAAAAGATAAATTAAAAAATTCACATCTCTGCTATTGTAAGCTTGCAGGTAGTCCTTTCCTCATAACTAAATATTTTTATCATATCCGTCATGTCCCGCATATAAGGACTTGTGTGTGTGTGTGTGTGTGCCTTTGAGTCAGTTTTTTTGCTCCTGGCAACTGCCTGACTAGTCCCTGCAGTTTTCTTGGCAAGGGTCCCGTCCCTACCAGGAGTGGTTTGCCATTGCCTGCTTCCTAGGGCTGAGAGAGAGTGATGCCCAAGGTCACCCAGCTGGCTTCATGCCTAAGGCAGGACTAGAACTCACTGTCTCCTAGTTTCTAGCCTGATGCCTTAACCACTATGCCAAACTGGGTCTCTATAAGAATATTTACATTGCTGAAATCTGATGTCTTGCCTTCAGTGATTACTACAGGTAGATATCACAACATTCCTTACCAGAATTGCCTTTGCAGGTGCTCAGATAACAGGGTTTAGTATTACTAGATTGTCCCCTGTATCACACCAGGTATCTTGGTCTCATTGAACCACTTTCTCACTTATTACATTCAGTGAATATAGATCAACTGCTACAAGATCAATGTGCTGAAACCTCTATGATCACAAAATTCTTAGCTGTAGCTATGGCCATTAAAAACCAATGGATTTTCTCTACAACCAGCTAACACAAGGTTTTTGCTTTTCAATCCACTCTCTTTACATGTAGTTGTTGACTACCTTGTTCAAAGCTCTTCCACCAATCTATATATAGAATTTTGACACACTCCACAGCATTCTTTACTCTCTGAGGAATTGATTTACCCACATCATACTGCCTATTGTTGTGCATTAACATAGCCACGTGTATGTTTTTTTTTATTTTAATTACCGCATAATTTTACAGATTTTTTTTTTATTCTTTTGGTCTATGGCCATTTAGTAAACAAACATTAAAAGCTGGACTTGACCTTGGGGGAAAAGGAGTTTTATTATCTTTCTCTGTCAGTTATCTATACCTCTTTACAAAAACAGTCAGGGACAAGCTGAAAATTATTTTTAAGAATATCTCCATTAACTAAGTTTTCAGTTTTCTTTCACTGGAGTATTTCGGAGTTTGAAATATGTTAAATATAATTATATAAATAGGAAGCAGAGATACAGTAACTCATGTTTAACAATCATCTAAGGCCTTTTTCTACCTATTAGAAATAGGTAGAATACCTACATATTATCTAATATGTTGGAAAGACTCTTTGTATGTCCCTTATGAGCCCTTGTGAGATTTTGTGTCAAGCAACATGTGCTTTTACCAATATTTTGTTCTCCTTTATCCACTAAAAATGTGGTTATTAAGACTTTCAAAAAGAAAAACAAACTTTAAAAAGAAAAAAAATCTATTTCTATTTTCATTATATAAGAACCCCTGCTTCTATATATACCACAAGAAATTATCCTTTGTCCCAAACTGGAAAGGTATATAATTTCCTTTTTATTTTATTTTTTTTTCTTAAGCGCTGGGTATGTGAAAGGAGTAAAAAGAACAGAGATTGTTAGACTAAATCATTTGAAAGGCTTACTGTAGTATTGTATCGTGAAAGTTACAATATTAGCAACCCACTGAGTCTTTTGCAAAGTAGAGAGATATGTAGAGTGGTGTGGTCCTGTGACCTACTTTACAGGGGGCAGATAGGCTTTATCTGAAAGGCTGTCTAGCCCAGGTCTCCTTAGAAGAAAAGCAAAGGAGAAGGCCTTGAAGCTGACCATCACAAGTAGCAAATTAAGCAGGCCTAAATATCACCTGTCCAGAATCTTCTCCACTTTGAGTCCTACTGTATTTCCATTTATATGATGGTGAGTATTCTAACTTTGCATTCATACATATTCATTCTATGCAAATTGTAGTGTTTTGGGGGGAGTTTCCCCCTCAGACAATGCATTAGAGCCAGTGTAGTAGAAATCAACTATATGAAAGGATCTGTTAAAGAGTCCTGTTCAAATCTCAGATCTGCTTACTCAGAGGGTGACCACAGCTACATTTTCAGCTCTTGGCCTCTTACCAAACTGTACCTGCAAAGAGGTGGAAATCGTTGGGTTAACACCATTTAACACCATTTAACACAAATATATTAAGCCATAATGGAGTTCATCTGATCAGCATGTTGTATGAATTCAGCTATCATGTTTATACACCATTATTTATAACTAAGCATAATGTGAAACTAGTCAGTCATACCTTAGTCAAGAAGCCATAATTAATCAAACCATGGCTTAGCACAATATGTGAACCCAGCCAATAATATTAATCTGAGACACTTGTGGAATTACCAGATCTGAGCTGCACAAATCTAGAGTTTCCTTTATCTCTTTGCTGCCATCTCATGGTTGTCTGGAGTTTTGCAAGTCAGACCTGGTAGCCCAGTGCTTAGAAACATAGGAACCTGCCTTATACAAAGTCACATTACTCACCTATTTCAGGATCATTTCATCTGACTGGTAGTCACTTTTTGATATCCGAAGCAGAGATCCTTCATATCACAGGCTACTTGGTCCACTTTTTAATTGGAAAAATCAGGATTTTCTGAGCTATGATCTAGCTTAATAATCTACTGTAAAGAATATTAAGATAATACATCTAAAGTGCTTTGAAGACTACAGTTCTTTAATCTGATGATGACGATTCTTTAATTATAATGATGATTTTTTTAAAAAATGCAAATGACCTTGGGGTAAAACAATCTTAGAGATTACAGGGCAAATTTATATACCAATCTAATTATGATACTCAAGGACATCTTATAGGGAAGTAACAGATAACACATTTAGGCTAATTGTCAAATAATGGAGCAGAGGAATGAGTACATCTTTGGGAGTCATTTTTAAATTGCTTTGATATCTTTCTTCCTGCATTTACTATCAGTCAGGTGCATTCTGCAAATTGCAGTGTTTCATTACAAAGAAATAAACTATCCAAGCTTACTGTATTATTCCTGTGTAAGTCATCAATATTATGAAACCTCTCCTTAATTTCATTTACAGGAAATGGAGGGGAGGGCAAGGAGCATTTAGGAATAACTAGTTTCCCCATTATTCTTCACTGCAATGTCACTTACTCAGTGAGTAAGAAAGAGGAAGAGCAAACAGGAGTTTGGCAGAGGAGTTGGTATTGGAGGTTAAGAGGCAGGCACTTGTTTGTTGTTCATCAGAGGAAGATGGAGATGGAAAACTGTGCTGATGACCTGTAGGAGCTATACTATGTTTGTTTTCTTCCCCAAAACAACAAGAACTATATATGCTACAAGTGCAAGCTGATTGCCTTTCTGGAAAATAAGAAGATGATAGGATGTAGAAAGTACTTGTGTCAGGACAGGAAAACTCCCAAAAGAGAGCCAGATAGAAAGGACAAACAGATGGAGAAACAGGACACACTGGTCCATGCCTGTCAAGAAGAACTCTTACTTTCCAGAATTTCAGGATTGATTTCAGGGCATCACAGTTGATGATATTTCTGGACTCCTAGATGAAGAACCATAAATCTCACAGATGAGGTATAAGACTGTACAGGCTTTACAAGGGGAAGGATTTTTGCCCCAGCCTTGAAGAATAGGAAGTGACAAGTGGTAGTAATTGGAGACTCCTAGATGAAGAACCATAAATCTCACAGATGAGGTATAAGACTGTACAGGCTTTACAAGGGGAAGGATTTTTGCCCCAGCCTTGAAGAATAGGAAGTGACAAGTGGTAGTAATTGGAGACTCCCTACTGGCAGCAATCTGTCAGCCAGACAGCCTATCGACAGAAGTGTGGTGCTTGCCTGGGACATCAATTCCTTTAGGAGATGATGGAAAGACTCTCAGAACTCTTTTAAGCCCACTGACAAAGATCCATTTCTACTGATCTACATGGGAACAAATGACAATGCCAAACATAGGCTTGAAGATACTGCAAGAGGCTACAAAGTGCTGGGAAGGAGGGTGAAGGAGCTGTGAGCACAAGTGGTATTTTCATCTTTCATGATCCAGGAAAAGAATAAAGATTACTAGAAGTGAACAGCTGGCTGTACAGATGGTGCCAATGAGAATGGCTTGGATTCTTTGATAACGGGTGCATTTCAGAGGTGAGCAACTCATGGCAGGAGATAGGATACCCCTCATAAGAACCAGAAATAATGTGGAGTTCTTTAAACTGAATTCAACTGGGTAGGGAGAAGACAATCTAGAAAATTGTATGATGCCAGAACTGAGAATGAAGGAATATGCAAGATTTGGAAGCACCCAATAATAAGTATGTAAATACAAGATGGAGTAGATTAAGATATATGACCCAAGGATTCCAGAATATGAGGAACAGAGGAAGTCTTAATGCAAAAAAGTGATTATGATTTATTAGGCATTACTGAAGTCTGGTGGGACAACATTCATGAATGGAAAACAGGGATTGAAAGGTATAATTTATTCAAGAGGAATAGGCCAGACAAAAAGGGAGAAATAGTATTATAAGTGAAGGAAGTTCTCACAACTGTTGAGAACTAGGATTTGAATACAAGGGTACAATCAAGAGTATCTGAATAAGAATGCAAGGAAGGAAAAACAATTATTGTGTATTGGGGGGATGGTATAGAGCACTGACTGATTTGTTTACTAGAAAATTTAAGATACGACAAAGGGATGGGATCTCCTAAATCTGATTCTAACAACTAGGGAAGAGTTGGCTGAAGAGGTAAAAGTATTAGGAATTGTTATGACCCTGCTGGACTTGTCTTCTGATGAGGAGGAAGAAGTACAGCCAGGGGCATCTAGGGGTAATAGTCCTGGAGGGGGTGATTCCAGCAGCATTAAAACCAATAACTCCACTCTAGCTGAGGCAGATCTAGCAAGCCCTCAGGACACCCTGCCTGCACCCACTGACAGCCCCTCAAACTCTGAAGTTCAACCACCCAGTCCCAAGCAGAGGCATGCTTTAATGCTATAACAGTAGTGGGCTGGACTCCCCAGGTCAGACAGACTGGCCAAAAAGCAGGAGAGTACACTTTAATGAGTAAAGTGCCTCAGCTGTGCACCTGGGTGGTGGCTCAGGTTGGCTTATTTATTGGCCTTACTCCCTCTGAAGAACTTTTCAAGCCTCAGCTCTGTTGTGCTTTGAACTCTGGATTCCATCTCACAGTGTCTTGTGTCTTTTCCCTTGGATTTGTTCCTTGTTTATTGGGTTCCTGGTTTCAACCTGTGTCAAGTCTTTGACTATGTTACACTTGCCAACTTTAGCTATAGGTAACAAGGACTCTTTTCTTCATAAAGTTCTGAGTTTGTGTATCACTGGACTGTGGCAGGTATCCAGCTTGTTACCTTGTTGGCTGGCAACCAGCAGTGCCAGCACAGAAAAGAAATTCTGGGAAGAAGTGAGCACATAGTCTTAGAATTCAAGATATTATAGGGAAAAAATAAGTGGAGCAGGGTTGTAAACACATTTCAGGAGAACCAGTTTCAGTGAAGTTGGAAATCCATGGGCAGAATTCCTAAGGATAAAATGAGTATAGGAGGATTGGGAATTTCTCAGAAATAAGACACTGGAAATACAATCCCAGATCATTCCAATGAGGTGGGAAAAAAGGAAGGCAGCTTAAGAAACTATTGTAGATGCATGTGGAGCTTTTGACTGAGCAGAGTTAAGAGACAATCACCAAGTGGGTGTACCAGCAAGTAGCTATTACCTACAGAAAGTTAGAAAGGCTAATGGGCAAAACGAAGTTAGGCTCACAAGGAAAGCTCTAAGTAACAAAAGGGCTTTTGGGGCTATATCAGCAGTAAAAGAAAGAAAAAGGATAGTAAGATTTTAAAAATGGTAGGATAATAACTGGTGATCAGGAGAGGGTAGAGCCCCCCCCCCAACTCCTCCTTTCACAAATGAAAACCAAACTAGACAGTCATTAATTACATAAAAGTAATCTGGAGGGGGGTTTTGGTTGGTTTGTTATGGGATAAGGAGAAATTTAATCATTTCCCTGTAGGAACCTTCCAGGTTGACCAGGGAGGTTCATCAGGCTGATGACCACAAGAAACAGAGCCTTTTTTGAGGTGACCCATCATTACAAAATGCTTTGGGTAGAAGTTTGCCTGACCTCCTTGTAGATTTGTAAATTGCTTTTAAAGAAGCTCTGAAGACTTGGTTATTCACAGGTGGGGTATGGGGGGTGGGGGTTGGTCATTTTCTGCAATTCTGCTTATACTTTGAAATTATAATTTAAAACTGTTGGCTGCTAATCTTAACTGCTGTATTTTTCTCTGAAGAGCTTGACATGATCATGATTTTGTATTCTAGTCTTATTTTCAATTTTGTTTTATAATAATTTTTTTTTTAAGTGTGAAATGCCTTGGGATGCCAGTGCAGCCCTGAAACAAAGCATATCAAGATTTAAATGAATAAACAGTTATTTCTCTCCCCCCAGTAAACTCCCAACAAAAATAATCTCTCCAAATCTGCTAGTTGAATGTCAAGGGAAATTTACACCTGCCCAAGAAAGTTAAAATTCCTTTCCACATTGACCTTTGCAGTCCCAGCATTAATCAGGCTTAGTTGTCATTTGCATAGCATACACCACACACCAACCAGGGTGAATATTATGAATTATTATTCACATAAATAGCCTGCCCCTAAGAAAGAATTCTAACTCAGAGTTGCTCACTCCAGGGCAGAGGAATCCAAAGGTGCAAAAAAGTCAAAAGGGCAGCCACCACTGTGTGAAGCCTCACCTGGTTTTTGTGTGGGAACACACAAAACACTTCCACCCACCCCCCACGGACACCCCTGGTCCAGGGATCCATGATTCACATCATGCTGGACTGTTTATGTCTGCCTCTTTTAAGATTGCCACCCAAAACAATCCATTTTCACTTAGGGCCATTCCCCACCTGCAATTCACAATGGTACAAACATCTTTCAGCCATAGCCCCATGAGATTGCCTTCATCTCATCCTCAACCCATGAATGAGATAGACTTAAATCATCTGTGGGGTTTCAGTTAATACTGTGAGAGAGTCAAGCAATAAGCAGTGGGCAGTGATCTGGGGAAAAGAGGATTCAGAGTGTGTGGGGTCCTCCTCTTGCATCTATCAGAAACTCTTTAAAGAAGCTCCATCTTTTTCTGGGCTTTCACAGCTCGGCACATTCCAAGGAGAGGACATCTTTGATTTAGGGAGGTACTGAAAAAAATGATGTGTGTGCCCATGCACACTCAGAATCAACTTTTCCCCTTCAAATCTGGTATGTTGCACAGACCTATTAAGCAAAAGCAAAAGGGGTGTTTTCTCCTTTATTCCAGCACAGTCAAAGGATAGTCTGAAGGTTTATAAAATCTGTTCAAACTTTGTCATCCATTGCTTTGGAAGGAAGTCAGGGTGCCCGCAGTGCCTGGGAATAGAGACAACAGAAGCAGGCAGGGATTGGCAATGGGGACAGCAATTGTCACACTGGTAGAGTGTTCTGCCAACACAAAAAAGGGTGGATAGCTCTTCAACTAGAGAGTTGGAGAAGGCTCATAGGCACAATTCTGGGTGGCACAATGAGGGAAGTCAATCATGCCACTTTATTGCCTCAGTCTTTTCAAGAATCTTACTTCTGATTTTAAAAAATAAAGCCTGAAAAAATAGTTTTTTAAATTAATTGGACATGAGCTCGACACTTCATTTTGTCTCAAGTTATAGGGCACAATGATGATGCTATAGTGACTGAATTTATGCATTGTGCTAAGCCATAATGTGATTTGTTGGGCTTTGGCTTAGCTAGTTGCATGAATGCAAGTATTTTGGTTTGTAAACCATGATTACTTATAACCTAGTGCAATTTTAATATGGTTTATTCAGAACCATGATTGAATGTATCTTACCATAGTGAAATGCATGAAACTGCAATTTGTAAAACATAATTTATGGCTTATGCTGAACCTAGCCAATAGTGGGATGTTCAGGAAGTCATGGTCCAGCAAGGAATGGGTCCTGTCACACATTTCTTTCATCCTCAATCCATGAGGATTAAAGAAAATTGGGATTCTATCAGTCATAGGCCAGGGTAAATACAGTCAGGCCATTACCGTGGCCAGAGTAGAAGTCGAAAGTCAGCCAGTTTTTTTTCCAGGCAGTTCATGAATGGGAGTCCTGCAGCTTAAAGCTGCAATATGGAAAAGCCCTACATCTGAGTAGGATGGAGCAATTATTGAAGACTTATGGCAGAGACAAAGATCTCTAGACCTCTTGCATCCCATGAAATTGACTGCATTCAAGAGGTGAGCCAATTTACCCCCGCTTCAACAGTAATACAGTCGTGTGAAAAAGAAAGTACACCCTCTTTGAGTTCTATGGTTTTACATATCAGGACATAATAAAAACCATCTGGTCCTTAGCAGTTCTCAAAAGTAGGTAAATACAACCTCAGATGAACAACAACACATGACATATTACACCATGTCATCATTTATTTTACAAAAAGAAAGCCAAAATGGAGAAGCCATGTGTGAAAAACTAAGTACACCTTATGATTCAATAGCTTGTAGAACCATCTTTAGCAGCAATAACTTGAAGTAATTGTTTTCTGTATGACTTGATCAGTCTCTCACATCATTGTGGAGGAATTTTGGCCCACTCTTCTTTACAACATTGCTTCAGTTCATTGAGGTTTGCAGGCATTTGTTTATGCACAGCTCTCTTGAGGTCCCACCACAGCATTTCAGTCAGGTTGAGGTCTGAACTTTGACTGGGCCATTGCAACACCTTGATTCTTTTCTTTTTCAGCCATTCTGTTGTAAATTTGCTGATGTGCTTAGGATCATTGTCCTGTTGCATGACCCAATGTCAGCCAAGCTTTAGCTGTCGGACAGATGGCCTCACATGTGACTTTGGAATACTTTGTTATACAGAGGAGTTCATGGTCGACTCAATGACTGCAAGGTGCCCAGGTCCTGTGGCTGCAAAACAAGCCCAAATCATCAGCCCTCCACCACCGTGCTTGACGGTTGGTATGAGATGTTTGTGCTGATATGCTGTGTTTGGTTTTCACCAAACGTGGCACTGCACATTATTGCCAAACATCTCCACTTCGGTCTCATCTGTCCAAAGGACAGTGTTCCAGAAGTCTTGTGATTTGTTCAGATGCAACTTTGCAAACCTAAGCCATGCTGCCATGTTCTTTTTAGAGAGAAGAGGCTTTCTCCTGGCAACCCTTCAGTCTTTTTCTAATTGTACTGTCATGAACTTTTAACATTTAACATGCTAACTGAGGCCTATAGAGTCTGAGATGTAACTCTGGGATTTTTTGCAATTTCTCTGAGCATTGCACAGTCTGACCTTGAGGTGAATTTGCTGGGATGTCCACTCCTGGGAAAATTGGCATCTGTCTGGAATGTGTTCCACTTGTGAATAATCTTCCTCACTGTAGAATGATGAACTTCAAATTGTTTGGAAATGGCCTTATAACCCTTCCCAGATTGATGGGCAGCCACAATTGCTTCTCTAAGATCATTGCTGATGTCTTTACTCTTTGACATTGTGTCAACACACACCTCAATGCTCAAGACCAGCAAACTCCTAAAACTTCAGCTTTTATAGAGGTAGTCACATTTGCTGATGATCAGTTGATCAAGGGCATTTGATTAGCAGCACCTGGCTGCTACTTAGCCTCTTCATACCTATGGAAGCAGTAAAAGTATACTTAGTTTTTCACACATGGCTTCTCGATTTTGGCTTTTTTTTCTTTGTAAAATATATGATGACATGGTGTAATATGTCATGTGTTGTTGTTCATCTGAGTTTGTATTTACCTACTTTTGAGAACTGCTAAGGACCAGATGATTTTTATTATGTCCTGATACGTAAAATAGAACTCAATGAGGGTGTACTTTCTTTTTCATACGACTGTATATTGAAAGCTGCAGTAAAATTGGATTGGTTTTCTTTCAATGTTGCAGTCTATGGAGTGTTTTGGTGACCAACACTTCCCTGTTTGCAGGAAGTGTTGCTTCCCTTGGTTCACAGGAAGTGTGGCTTGATAGGTTTTCAGCTTCTTCTGATTCAGATTTCTTTTTAATGTGACCAGATAAACACATATAACAGGAAACAATATGGGGGAAGGAAGTAGGTTTAATCAATGTTTTTAAGGTTGGCAAAAATAAATATGACAAGGATCACCTTCAATCTTCTTGCAAAGAACTGGGAAATAGAAATTGTGACAGTGTGGAAGGGCCCAAAGAACCACAAGGAAGGAGACCACTGAGGCCCTTGAATTTGCCCATTGACAGCATCAGGAAATTAGGGTGGGCTGGACATAGGATATCTGGTTCCAGTACTTCTCCACTGATAGATATATTGAATTACTATTTTAGTATAGTAATTATTTCTATATATGTATACATTAAAGTATACATCTTTATGCAAATCAGCATACCCATTTGTCTCTTCTGATGTTATATAAATGGCCATTTTGTCTTTTAATGGAGCAGGAAAGGTGGCTGCCCCTATCATGTTTAGTTTGGCACGTACTGACTCACTCAATGAACTTTCCTAACTAATGATCCTCAGTGGAACCCAAGTTTTGCTAAGGTGCTAAAAAGAGCTGATAGCATAATCATGAGTTCTCCTGCATCTCTCATATTCTGTGATTTTTGTTGTTGTTTAGTCGTTAAGTCGTGTCCGACTCTTCGTGACCCCATGAACCATATTGCGCCAGGCCTTCCTATCTTTCACTGCCTCCCTGAGTTTGCTCAATTTCATGCTCATTGCTTCAGTGATGCTATCTAGCCATCTCATCCTCTGCCGTCCTCTTCTCCTTTTGCCTTCCATCTTTCCCAGCATCAGGGTCTTTTCCAAAGAGTCCTCTCTTCGCATTAGGTGACCAAAGTATCTGAGCTTGAGCTTCATTATCAATCCTTCCAATGAGCAATCAGAGTTGATTTCCTTTAAGATTGACTGGTTTGACCTCCTAGCAGTCCAGGGGACTCTTAAGAGTCTTCTCCAGCACCACAGTTCAAAGGCATCAATTCTTCGGCGTTCAGCCTTCTTTATGGTCCAGCTCTCACAGCCATACATTACTACTGGAAAAACCATAGCTTTGACTATGCGGATCTTTGTCGGCAAGGTGACGTCTCTGCTTTTTAATATGCTATCTAGGTTTGCCATAGCTTTCCTCCCAAGGAGCAAGCGTCTTTTAATTTCATGGCTGCAGTCTCCGTCTGCGGTGATCTTGGAGCCCAAATAAATGAAGTCTGTTACTGCTTCCATTTCTACCCCTTCTATTTGCCAGGGATTGATGGGTCCAGATGCCATGATCTTGGTTTTTTTAATGTTGAGTTTCAAGCCAGCTTTCGCACTCTCCTCTTTCACCCTCATCAAGAGGCTCTTTAGTTCTTCTTCACTTTCTGCCATTAGGGTGGTATCGTCTGCATATCTGAGGTTATTGATGTTTCTCCCTGCAATCTTAATTCCGGCTTGTGATTCTTCCAGCCTGGCATTTCTCATGATGTACTCTGCATATAGGTTAAATAGGCAGGGTGACAGTATACAGCCTTGTATTCTGTGATTTGCCAAGGGTAAAACTGAATTTGCCCCCGGCCTCTGCAAAGCTTTACTCCCTTCCTACCAAGTTTGTTGATACATTCTTTTTGCTTTATAGCATCCCCATTTTAGACTGAAATCTGTTTGCACTCCTTACCTCTCAGACAGCAATTTTTCCATTCTGGAGGTTCTCAGTTAGGCAAAGGGTAAAGCACATGGACAAGCGGACTTGGTGAGGAAAGGGAAAGTTGTGAGACCAAGAAGAGTTCCGAAGCACAGTTCCCAGAGGAAATGCTATAGACCTGCAACAGCATGGAATGGTGGACCATCATTTTCACTATAATTTGTAATGTTACTTTTTTTAAGAGAAGGATTGTTTGAAGCTAACTCTCTTCATTTCCAAAGTGGTAGCCTAGTTAATCTTCTCCAGCAAAACAGGCGACCTTGTAGCACCTTAAACACTAACCAATTTATTATCCCTTCGATCCACAAAAGATTATGTGGCAATAAATTGCTTCATTTTTGAGATGCTGCTAGACTCTTCGTTGTTTTAACAATCTTAGATTTGCAATGTCCATCTCTCTAATCTCTGAAATGGAATTCAACTACAGTAGTCTTCTTTTTCCCGCCCACCCGTTCTTGTACAATCTGAGGAAAAAGAAATAATTTTTTCTACTTTTTTTGCTCAAAGAACATTTCAGCTAAATTCTGATACTGGCAAGAGGGAGGGGGAAGTTGCATTTACCTAAGTTATAAGTGGTTGCGGAATAAATCTAAATGTCCTCTCTTCTGTTGTACAATTGTTTTTCCAGGAAGTCTACCAGATCTGGGCTACAAAAATCTAGACAATCACTAGATGGAAACAGAGATAGAAGAACTGGTTTATACTGACCCAGATGCCAATTCCTTTATGAGCCTACTAATGTTGTCTGTTCTGATTGTCTCCAAAATGATGGGTAGAAGTTTTTCCAATCACTTATTACTTGATCCATTCTTTAACTG
Organism: Liasis olivaceus; assembly: GCA_030867105.1. Taxonomy (NCBI): domain Eukaryota; kingdom Metazoa; phylum Chordata; class Lepidosauria; order Squamata; family Pythonidae; genus Liasis; species Liasis olivaceus. The sequence continues at coordinate 175,623,498 of CM061350.1, read as the reverse complement.
GAGAGGGAGGGGCTGAACAAAACTTTCCTCATGCAAAGTATGTTCTATAACTAGAATCCTCAGCATCACACCTGGGGACATCGACATGTCCACCCACACTTCCCTTAGCGTTCCTCAAGTTCTTTGTCCCACTTGCCTTTTACATTAAAAAAAAAATCTCCTCCAGAAACAGGTCCCAGCAGTTTCTAGCATCCTCCTCATTTCCAAGAATGCCTCTGGGCCCCAAATGGGACCCCAAAAGCTTTTCAATCATCAGTAGCCATAGCTTAGTGCTTTGTTTCGAAATGGGTCAACCTGCCTGGGGGGGAGAAAAAAAAACAAAAAACAGGTAAACAGAACTTTCAAGAGCATCCAAGGAAGAACAGCAGCTATTGAATAAAATAATGTTTGCAACTAGCAGCTATGTAATGAATGGACAAGCTCCACCAACAGCCATTCTGCAAGAGTCCATGCAAGGTAATTTCAATATTCTAAATGTATCTATTGGCTAGAAAGGTTGGAATTCCTCCTCCATAGCTATGGCCGGTCCTTCCACAAAGAGCCTACAAATGAGAGAACATTCATAACAACCTCTTCAAAAGATGTCAGCTCAGCAGCTCTCCATGTTGGCTGAGAAGCAGCAAGTGCTCCTCCTCTTTGACTTTCAAGCATTTAGCAAGGGATGTGAGAAATGAATGAAAAAAGCCTGAAAGCTTATCACATCCAGAGGTATCAAATGCTATTACTCTGCCAAATAAGAATAAAATAATTCATACAAGTATTACAGGGAATGGGCACTGTGCTTTCTCTCTGAGGCTTGGCTGAACTAGACATATAGCTTGATTAGCAAGTCACCATCCCTTGTCATCCTCTGGGGACAAGGAAGTACTGACAAGGCCAACAAAAGCTGTGAGCTTGTGCAGCCAATGAGAACTCCCCACCGGCACTTGTTTTATTTATGAACTCTCTAAGGCTGAGATTAAACAGAAGTGAGATGTTATCAAAACACTGTTTTATCTCATCTGGAGCCTTTGACTTGATAGGTACTGTTGGAAGAAAGAGGGAGGTGTCAGACTGTCTCTTCTTGGCCTGCCAACAAAATCAGCAGAGATGGGGTTGGTAACCTCTCTTTCCCAACTCTGCTTTCTTTACAACCTGGAAAGTGAGGGGGTGGGGTTTCTCCCCTTAATGGCTGTTTCTGCCAAGATAGTTGAGTTACAAAAAAGGAAAAGAAGAAATTGTTATATTTAACAGGTAGCAAAGTAAGATCAGCTGAGGACAATCAGGGCACATGAGTCAAGCAGACTTTCCCAGCCTGATTCAAATATGTTCTCTTAAATTCCTATCCCAGCATAAAAGATGTTGAGAGTTGTAGTACAGCAAATCTGGAGGGTGTCCAGCTGGAGTAGAACCTTTCAACATTGAAACTAGAGTATTAGTATACACCCAGTTGGTATCAAATTGGGCCAAGTGAGAAGGATGCAATAGACTGCAAAGACTTCCTATGGTTTTTCCTAAGGCTGCATTAAAAATGGCACATTGAGAGATCTCCCTCCCACTTAATCCCCTCCTGCATGTCAGCTGGGCTATTTTTGGACAGAGGCTTACTAGTCTTCCAGAAGATCAGTAGACCAATTTACCAGTCTTCCTGTGTTCTGGACTAGAAGGGGAAACTGGCAGAACAATTGCACCCACCTCCCCAATGAACCACATAGAATGGGATGCAAGGGAATGGCTACAGTCAGCAGCATCTGGAAGTGTTCCATGGAGTGGGCAAAATTGTACCGTCTCCCTCCCAAAATAATGAAATCAATAAAAAACCCAACTCTGCACAACCTCTTATCAACAGAAGAGCAGAAAACCTTTAATACACCCATTTGAGATAGAACCAGCAATACATCTTTTTCCCAGTTTAAATCAACTTTTTTTCTACAGTCTACCATTTTTTAAAAAGATAATTGAACATGTGTTTAATAACAGTCTTGTGGTCCTCCAGAAATCTTATATACAAGTGCATATGAGGAAACCATATAATGCCTGAATGGCACTTTTGGTCAGGCACAATATAGGCAGATGCCTTTATGGAAACCAGGTGTCTATTTCCTCCTGCAGTCTATGCCAAAATGGTTATGAATAGCAGTACCTAGTTATCAAAGAGCATCCTTTTGCATACCACAGTGAGCCACAAATGAATTATCTCTGTTGCTGAATCAAGGTGATGGTATAATTTTTATTGTATTTCAATTAATATTTATTTGTTGTTTTTATTGTAAACCATGCAGATGGGTGAGATGGGTGGTGACCAAATTTGAAATATAAATAAATAAATAAATAAATAAATATGATTGCCACCAGGGAGAATTGATCCAGGAGTAGCTTAATCCTCATTTCCTAATAAGGAAGATGCAAGATATTTAGGGAGTTGATGCAAGTTATGATAGCCTTTTTATTTCTCCTCTTTCTTCTGCTTTCACAGTGGCATTACTACATTTCCTTGCTCGGTAACAGCTTCATTAATTGTTCAGTATAACACATTGCTGAGACCCAGCCCAGTTAAGCCCTGCTACTGCAACTTATTTAGTCCCCCGCCAAAGTGCACTTTTGGCTTTCTCCCTACACTTATCTTTAATATTCCTTGCAACTGAGTATATATTACTTTTTCCCCATCATTCCCCATTTTCCCAGGGTGGTGTTTTGTTTTGTTTTGTTGCCTTCAAGTCAGTATTGACACTGCCAGAACTAGTCCCTGCAGTTTTCTTGGCAAGGTGCAGAAGTGGTTTGCCATTGCCTCCTTCCTAGGGCTGAGAAAGAGTGACTGGCCCAAGGTCTCTCAGCTGATTTTGTGCCTAAGGCAGGATCAAAATTCACGGTGTCCCACTTTCTTGCCTGATGCCTTAACCACTACACCAAACTGGCTCTCTTTTCTCAGCTTAGCATACATGTAAACTATAGCAAGTGAAGCCTCCTTTGTACTGAAGAAAAAGCCTTGGGATTAAAGATAATAAAGATAAATTAGGGGAACTCTATGCTTGGACATGTGATAGTGTAGGCAACACTCTATGTAGTTACAAGTTAATGATATAAAGGTTTGGTACATATTTCAAGGCAGAAATTGCTTGACATGGACTCCCCATATCATATGTCTGCTATGTTTAACAATATACTTACTATGGATAATTCATTTTACCCTTTAAATTTCTTTGAAATTTAGAATTGCAATTCTACAGACACTACATGTCCTCAAACTACTTGCTCTCGTGCATGTGTAAAGTTGAACATAGATCAAAGCCACGTAATTGCAGATACTTATAAAATGTTAATATTTTTGCATACAGGATATGCTTTAATTTGGACTCTCATACTGATAAGGAAATTGCAGGTAAAAGACTTTAGTTAAACATTAGAGGAAATTTTGAATGACAAAAACTACTCCATAATAAAACAGATGCCTTGGAAAATGGTGAACTTTTCTTGGCTGGACTTATCTAAACAGAAGCTGGCTGGCCCATTAGGGATGTTGTAGTTTTAATACTGTACCAAAATCTTCCTTCCAATTTCCCTAGTGTTCTTTCCCAATCTCATTCTTGTGATGTTTTAGAATGTCTTTGGGTGGTATTTGTGACCTTACTTCACAGTTGCAAAGGGATGGAGATAGCTGCTGTTTGCCATCTGTTATCTATTTCTCCATCACACTGCAGCCTCCCTAATGGCTCCTGTTTCCTCATCTAAAAAGCAGCATAAAAGTTTTCTCCTGATATTTTCCCCTTGTGAATTGACTGACCCAAGGGAAACTAGAGAGGCTTCAAGAGATAATTGTACAGTTAAAGATAAGACCCTCAAACCTATCCCTTGACCACTCTGTAACTAAAGCAAGTTGCAAGACGAATCCTATTATCAGTACATTTCATCCAATTCCCATTTCTTTTCACTAGATTGAATGAGAATGCTTTTTCAAAATGTAAAAGAAAACTTCTGAGAGTTGGTATAATGTATTTCAGAACTCTGCAATAATTTGTTACTAGCAAATAGCTAATCATGTGCAATGAAACAGAACCCTGGGGAAGAAGTTAAAATTGTAAAGACTGCCTCAGCTAAAGAAGACCAGCTGAGGAATATTCTGACCCCTTACTGTTATTCAGTGTTGCCATGTCTCAGTTAAAGCTGGTGCTTACTTGAAATAATCAAAGCTCTCCTGTTAGTAATGGGTGTTCTGAGCAACTAGAATTGCCAAGAAGCCAAAGCTGTTTCTCAAGTGTTGATACTGAGTTGGCTATTCAGCCTTGCCTTCAGCAAGGCCTGTTTTCCTTTCATCCTGATGCTGACTCTCTTGTGAAAAATAGTTGAAATGTGCTTGAACATGCCTGGAGATTAGCAATGCTTAGGGGAAAACGTCAAAACTAATGGCCTTTCTCCATTTGCATGGTGCACCCAACAATGGCATACATATGCTCTGGCAAGATCTTTTTTCTTCTTTGGCCCTATGACACTGCTTTTATCTCATCCTCAGCCCACAAGTGAAACAGCCTTAAGTTATCTTTCTCTGTACCAGGGTTAAAGTAGAATTTCCCCCCTTATTGCAGCACTAAGGGCAGCCCAGGGTACATAAAATCTGTTAGGCTTTGTCAGCAGTTGCCTTGGAGGGAATTCAGGTGAAACAGAGGCAAGAGATGCAGGAGAGGCATCTGCAAATGGGACGGCACATTTCACGCTAGTATAATTTTCTGAGAACTCAAGGGTGGGTGGAGACCACTATAACTCAGAGTTTTTTGCATGTCTATGAATGAAATGCAAGTCATTCGACTTTAGAACCTTTCTTCACTGCTTTTTTTCCCCTTTAATGATTATTTGAAGTTATAGTTTGAAGTTATATTATTCAATCCATTCTATTATTTGTTTCTACAATTTTATTTTATTGATTAAAATAAATATATAGTATAGTATAATAAAGATTACTTTAAAAGCAGTAAGGAAAGGGCCTGAAACTGAATGGCTTGCATTGCACAATATATGAAAACACTCTTTAGTATTCTTCTAGGAAGCCCTCTGTTCTCCCAGAACTATTGATTTCAGAAGGGCCTAGAAGGAAAAATACCCAATAACTGAACATCCATTTAAAATCTGAAGTGTAAACATTAGCATTGTGCAGACCAGTGTGAAAAATGTGCTTCTTCTCATGTTTGACAAAGAATTAAGGCAGAGTCAATCTGCTTCAACTGGTTGCTCCAATTCATAGCACAATTTTACTTTAAGGAAACTTTTGACCAAAACTTTGACAGAGCAAAATGGCCCTTTGAAGAGCTGCAGGGCACTAGTAAATATCTTGTCTGCGTAGAGCAGTGTTTCTCAACCTTAGCAACTCTCAGATGTATGGACTTCAACTCCCAGAATTCCCCAGCCAGCATGTAAAGGTTCCACATGTCTATCTTGCGTTTAAGTCTTTAATTTAGGCCTGGTATCCTACACGTATGTTGGTCTTCAACACCTTTGCTGTGGCAACTGACTACAGGAAGTGAAATCCAATGCATATGAAAGACACTGGGTTGGAGAAAGGTGCTCTAATATGCTTTCCTCATATGGCTTGGCAAGAGGACTGTTTATATGTTTTTTGGAGTTATACTCCAAGTATTTAAATATATAAGTATTTATAAGCAATGTTTATACACATATACACACATGCCTTACTTAGGGTGTTATGTATATTTCTTTACAGGTCCATAGATGCATACCTATACATAGATGAAATGAGTATTTAAGCCTTTGGAAGCAGGGGGAGTTATATAATATAAATAGTTGCTTATCCTTAAACTCCCTCTTTTAATTAAATCTCTCTTGTATGAGCACTGTTACACTGCAAGATAGATTTTCCACTCATTTGCCTTTCCCATTCTTCAGGGGATCACAGAATGCTTTTGGCACATTTATAGCAATGGATATTCCTTCTGTGCACAAGGCAGAGCTCCCTCTGCCCCTAAAAACTCTCCTCTCCAACTTCCTTGTTAACCTCAGATGTAATTAATAAGTAAACAATCATTGCCAGAGAAGCATGCCATTCAGATATACCTAATAAAACTGAATCTTCACAGAGATGATTAGTCAGCTGGGTGCATATTAAAGGCATACAAACAAGGCTGTTAAGACAGTAAGAAAGTACTCAGTCAAAAATATAGTTGGCTTTTGTGGTTCAAAACATCTGCCAGTTGTCTTTCTCATACAATGTGGCCACAAAATTAAAGTGGAATGCAGGGGCACATTTTGACACACATAAAAACCATGTGGAGCTTTGATCACCTCGTTGTAGCCACCATCTTGACTTTTTTTACCATACCCTGCAGACACCCCCGGTGGAACAGGATCTCTGCAGGAAAGCTAGTTCATATAAAATTGAATGGCTTAAATTTAGAGAAATGAAGATAAAATGGAAATGTTCTCATATACTCAAATAACAGTTCTATGCACTGCAGGCTGGGGACTTTGGGAGTTGCATCTCAATATCTCTGGAGGCAACTAGGTTGGAAAAGAGTCTTTATAAACAATGATCATGAGTAGAAGGGAAAATGGGATGATTTTTCAGACAACATAAATAAATTGTTGTTTTATTCAATGAAGGTGTCAGCACAGTGCGCATCCACTGTATAAAAGGCCAAAATCTACTTGTAAAAACCAATGAGAGAGGCAACCTTCTATTCTAACATGCAACCTGTTTCAATGGTGTTTCAATTTTTGTCCTGGGCACCAAAGAGTTCCCTAACTTACACAGAACGCATGTTCTTCCTCATCTATGGCAATCAAACTAGCACTTAAATTAAACACTTAAAGAACTTAAAGGTTCTTTGAAGGTTGTGGAATGTGGAATGCCTGCAAGCACCAATCTGCCTGCAAACATCTCCCTTTGCACCCACCAAGTTTCTTACCCAGCTTCGGTTTTCAAGGGTTGTCTTTTTCCTCCCCACCTCCTGCATTTTTAAAAAACTGGGAAAGTCTAATGGGACAAAGCAAAGTACTAGCCTCCATCATCAAATGTATGGGTGCCCAAAGGCATCCTTGGAAAATAAAAATGTTGGAAAGGTGGCCATCTTCCAGAGAGTTAAACAAGGAAAACTGGGTAAAAAAACCCCTCAAGAGTAAGGCTGAATGGCCAGTTTGTTTTCTGATTAATGGGTGTTTTCTGCTAAAACCTTATTTTCTGCCTGGCCACATTCCCATTTTGTGAGCATGCCCACAACAGCCCTTCAAAATTCCAAATTAATCCACCACCCTAAAAAAGACTGGAACTTCTGCAGTAAGCTATCTATAGCAACATGTATTGTTTAGAGATGCAGAATCTCATGTGGTACAAATTAATTTCATGGTCAGTGCTCTACAAACTGGGTCCCAAGAAAGGAGATTCATTTCACCACCAGTTTAAAACAAGAATGGCTGCTAAAATAGTACCCTTGGAACATCCTGCATGGCTCTCTTAGCCACCCACACTAAAGTCTTCAATGAGCTGAATCATTTGCTACTTTACAGATCCATACAATTGATCTCATTTCCATTAAAAGATTTTTCTTACTTTGATACACCCAAGTTGACCTCACAGCTGTGCCTTTTTCATCTACTTTCTCCTTTTTTCAAACATGCAGAAATAATATGGTATTTTCCAATTCAATCTTTTCATCTCTTCCCGCTGGGGACCATGGTATGTGTGGTCTGGACAGAATACCAGGCCATCACAGTGGGTAAAATAGAGGAAGAGGCTGTAATTGGAAAAGAGATTTCTTAACTTCCAGCTAGTTTATGCACACAACTCAAGCAGTTTAAGGCTGTGGTGTGGAAAAGTCCTAAATGGGAAGAAGGGTTATAGTAAGGATGGTACTAAGGACACTCATGTGGCAATGCAAAAATGTTGCAGAAGGTATGAGGACTGAGTTTTGTGCTATGTGGAAGTGTCCAATGTCTTAGCCTTAAATGAAGGGGGGAAAGTGCTTGGGATTCATGCATCACAATCATTTACATGTTTGCTTGGAAATAGACAGGTGGGGCAAACACTCAGTTAAGAATTCATAGGATTGTTTCCCATTCATGTTTATTTTGTTTGTAACTCAGCCTAACCAAAACTGCCATATAATCCTTCCGTCGACATTTTTTTCCTTTCTCATTTCTTCTGTATCATATTTTAGATATGTTCTTTGGGGTAGGGTTGTGATCCTCTTGTACTCTGTATTCTGAAAGAGCCCTGCACACTGAGTGAGCTGTTTTAAGAAATACATACATGTATTTGTAACTAGGAACTTTTCTCACTTAGCTTGTCTTTTTAAAAGAGAAATCCTTACAAAATATGAAGTCAAAAGTCCATAGCTAGCTAATAACTTTATCAGAACCAAATAAATTATCATAAAAGAGTGCCAGTTTTCAAACGCTTTTTCAGAGTCAGTTGCAAAAAACAAGGGATGAAGAAGCAGGAAAAACAAACATTTAGGTCAGATGTTTCAGCCATGGCTTCTGCACTTTAAAATCAGACTCAAGTTGGGGGGTTATGCTCCGAATGTATAATTAGAACTGGGACTCATTTGTGTTGGGTTCCACCTAGCATTCAAGGTTAAAGCATGGCTGTTTCCCTTTGCCCCATCTCTGAAAATACAAAAGCCATGTGTCTCTGGTCTATTTCCCACCATTAGCAACACACTCAGATGTCTTAACATAGCTGAGAGCACAAATAAAGGCCATGTTTATATTGACTGTAAAAGCAATTTTGATTGGTGTGCTAAATATAAAGTTGCTTCAGCTGAATTGTGACATATTGGCTAGCAACTGGAAGGAACTGGTCCCTTAAAATGTACAGTCCTGGTTCAGATTATATAAAACCCTCTTCTGCTGGAAGTAGAATTCACCCTGGGTAACTAGGTTGCACCTCCATTCATGGACAAAGGAAAGATTATACATTAAAAAAGAAAAGAAGTTAAAGACTCCCTCAAGCTAAACTCCAAAGGACTGCGTATCCACCTCTATGTCCAGGCAATTTTCTTGGCAAAAATATAAAAATGGGTTACCATTGCTTTCTTCCAAGATCTTTTAATGTTCTTGTCTAGTTCTCACTCCAGGGATTTTCTGTTGGCCTCCCAGCCAAAAACCAAACACCTTTGACCCTATTTAGCTTGGTTCAGGATCCAATGATGTTTCTTGTGAACTTTCACTAGCTGCCCGGAGTTGTTGAGAGTTGGGCAGCAAGCAAGCTTAATAAATTATTAATTATTATGATGACTTCTGGGGGAGATATGACAAACTGAAGAAGGCTCTGTGAAAGTGGAGCCAACAACTGCAGCAAAGACCAAGGAAGATCTCCAGATAAGGAGAGGATGGGAGATTGCCCTCTTGTGCTCTAGACGGCTGCTTCTCACAAGGAGGCCACAGAACAGCAGTTTTCTGCAGGTTTGAGCACCGGGAGACAATGGGATTAGCCATCTTGTTCACAACTGTGGCAGAGACTTTTAAAGGACCCTAAGTTTGCAAACCTCACTTTCTAATCACTTTCAGAAATTGTCTGTTAACCCACCTTAAAGCTATTAGAGACCTTCAGAACAACAAGTCTGAAAAGTCTTCATTGGCTAAGTTTATCTTCAACTCTGAACAAAAGAAAAATTAATTACAAACTTAAGTACTTAAAGGATTTCAAATAAACAGCAAAAAATTAAATAAGATTTTGATTTAAGAATGTTATAAATGGATGAAGGGTCCAGATAAATTTGGAATATTGACTTTTACTATAAGATCTTGAAATTAACTATAAAAAAATAAACAAATTGTTGTGGGAAACACACTTATTTTAGATATCCTGGCTATTGCAAGTCATAACAAAAGATAAGGGATGATTTTAGAAACTGAACACTAAAGGTTACTAAATATTCTAAGAAGGAAAAAAAATATGCCTGATGTCAGTTAATACTGGGACTTACAAAATGACACAAAACATTATAACATTGGAAATATTAAAGGAGATTTTTGAAGAATGGAGCTAGCAGTTAATAACTCCAGTATCAACACTGTCAGTAATGATGTCTGCTTCTACGTGTAAAAGATGTAAATGAAGGAATGACAGATGTGGAACAAATTTTATCTTACAAGATAAAGTACAGAATATGGAACTACAAATGACAGGCCAAGAGAACGATTTGAAAAAAGGACATTTTACTAGATATATAAAAGAAACTGGCTGAAGTTTTAAAAATTAAAAAGGAAATACAAATGATAAACCAAGAGAATGGCCTGGAAAATGTTTTCTTATTAGATCTATAAAAAAGGCTTGTTAAGAGCCTTGAAGAAATCTGTGCAATGGGATAAAGAAGAATTGAAGAGAAATCAAATCCTATAACAATATTTGACTGAATTAAAGATTAAGACTGTTAGAAGTAAAAGGAAGGAATATAAAGTTGGTTGATTTGATCAAGGTTAAAATAAGACCTTTTTTTCAATGTTCTGGCAACCCTTTATGGACTTTTTGTTGACACCAAGATTGAAAAGTTGATGTTTTATGGATCACAAGCCGGAATTAAGATTGCAGGGAGAATTATCAATAACCTCAGATAGGCAGACGATACCACCCTAATGGCAGAAAGTGAAGAAGAACTAAAGAGACTCTTGATGAGGGTGAAAGAGGAGCGTGTGAAAGCTGGCTTGAAACTCAACATTAAAAAAACTAAGATCATGGCATCTGGACTCATCAATTCCTGGCAAATAGAAGGGGTAGAAATGGAAGCAGTAACAGACTTCATTTATTTGGGCTCCAAGATCACCACAGATGGAGACTGCAGCCATGAAATTAAGAGACGCTTGCTCCTTGGGAGGAAAGCTATGGCAAATCTAGATAGCATATTAAAAAGCAGAGACGTCACCTTGCCGACAAAGATCCGCATAGTCAAAGCTATGGTTTTTCCAGTAGTAATGTATGGCTGTGAGATCTGGACCATAAAGAAGGCTGAGCGCCGAAGAATTGATGCCTTTGAACTGTGGTGCTGGAGAAGACTCTTAAGAGTCCCCTGGACTGCTAGGAGGTCAAACCAGTCAATCTTAAAGGAAATCAACCCTGATTGCTCAGTGGAAGGATTGATGGTGAAGCTCAAGCTCAGATACTTTGGTCACCTAATGCGAAGAGAGGACTCGTTGGAAAAGACCCTGATGCTGGGAAAGATGGAAGGCAAAAGGAGAAGAGGACGGCAGAGGATGAGATGGTTAGATAGCATCACTGAAGCAGTGAGCATGAAATTGAGCAAACTCAGGGAGGCAGTGAAGGACAGGAAGGCCTGGCGCAATATGGTTCATGGGGTCACGAAGAGTCGGACACGACTTAACGACTGAACAACAACAACAAAGGGATGGGATATTGGAGGAAGAGCTATGTGTTTAAACTTACAGGGAATGAAGAGTTATTAAATTGTTTATACTTGTGATGAAGATTGGAAGTCACTTCTTTATATATTTTTTCTCTTTTACTTCTTTCTTTTTCTTTTTCCTGCACTTTCTGTTCTTTCTTCCCATTCTATTTTCTTTCTCTAAGTTTAGTTTATATTAGTTTTTACTACTGTAATTAAAATTCTTAATAAAAATTATATTAAAAAATAAACAGTGATGATGATGATATTGATGATGATTTGTGATCCTTAGCAGAATCTAGCTATAACAATAGAAAGAGCTGCTGAAAAAAATATGAGTTAGCCTGTCTGTCATCAGTCTTTTCCATATTTTGCTGCTGTTGAATATTTTGTGGCATAGAAAACAACTGGAAAATGCACATCAATCATGGACTGGGTATGGGACATGGCTTGTGTCATGAGGACTGGGATAAAAATGGTTTGTGAGGCCATTCTGGACACTGGAAATAATAAGGCTATGTAGAGCATGGGGGGCGGGGGGAGGCTGCTTTGCTTCAATGTAAGTATAAAGCAGCTTTGTGAAGCAGGAGATATAAATATATATCTCCTGCTTCACAATTTTATATATATATAAAAGATTTTTTAAAGAGAATAAAAGAAATACAAATTTTGAAAAAAAAGTAAAGAAAGTAAAGTAATAAGTAAATGAAAAAAGATGCAAAGAAATAGAAAAGAAAAAGAAAAGAAAAGAAAAAGTTATAAAGAAAAAAGCTATAAAGAAGCAGCTTCCAATCTTCTTAACAGCAGTTAGAAGTGCATTTATATTTTATCCACTGTCTCTAAGGTTACAACATAATTTCCTTCTTTCCATAATCTACCCTTTTTAATCATGAAACTCATAAATCACTTTTTTTTTAGCAAAAAGTCCATAAGGAGTTTCCAGTCACTAATAAATGTGGTTATTGTCCTTTCTCTAATCAGACAAGTCAATTTTGCCATCTTGCTAATTCTGTCATCTTCACCAGCCATTCCTCCATTGTGGGTATTTCAAAGTCTTTCCATTTTTGTGCATATAATAGTCTTGCAGCAGTTATCACATAATAAAAATAATCTTCCATAACTCTTTTCTAGTTATCTATCCATTAGTCCCAGCGAGAAAAGTTCTGGTATTAACTGAATATTAATCTTTAAAATTCTTTATATCACTGTGTGTATTTGAACCCAATTTTTTCTGGCTTTTTTACAAGTCCACCAGGCATGATAAAAATGATCCTTCATGTTTTCCACATTTCCAACACAGATTTGAAGTACCTTTATACATTCTAGATAATTTTTCTGGAGTCATGTACCAACAGTACATCATTGTATTAAAAATCTCTTTTAAGTTATAACATAATGTAAATTTCAGTCCTTTCAGCCACATATTTTCCCATTGTTCCATCAGTATATTATGTCCAAACTTCTTAGCCCATTTTATCATACTCTCTTTCACTTGTTCTTCTTCCATTTCAAATTTCAACAAAAGTTTATAGATTTTAGCAATTACATGTTCATCATTTGTACATACTTCAATTTCAAATTCTGTCTTGTGCTGTTCGGTTCCAAATGTCCTATTATCTACCTTAAATCTTTCTCCTAATTGTGCATATGAAAACCATTGAAAACTAAATCCCTCTGCAGTCAGTTGATCTCTTGATTTCATGTTGTATTAGAAGCTCACTTCTAAGAGTGAAAGGAAGCAGCCATTTTGCTTCTGCACACGCACATGTCATGCAAAGCAATGCAAAGTGTCCAGCCGAGGCAAACTTGCCACTTTGCCTTGATGAAGAGAAGTCCATTGCTTTCATGCACAAAGCTCTTTGCCAAAGTCTAGTAATTAACCAGTGAAGAAAGGCTCTAAGTTTTAGCCTCCCAAATAGCCAGATCAGCAAGTGAGAAGCAAAGCAGAGTCTTCTGCTTCTTTCCAAGAGTTTCAGGGCTCAGTCGATTCCTCTGTATGCTCTAATGCAGCATTTCTCAGTCTTGTCAACTTTAAGACATGTGGACTTTAAGTCTCAGAATTCTCCAGCCAGCATTCTGGGAGTTGGTCCACACGTCTTAAAGTTGCCAAGACTGAGAAACACTGCTCTAGCGGCTGTGCTTTTCCCTTGTCAGGAATGCAAAGTGTTGCCTTTGAAGGCTGAATTTCATCTCCAGGCAAACAGCTTTTCTGAATCTGAAATTAAGAATTCATGGGGAAGCCAATAGCTTTAGGTCAAAACTAATTATCCCAGCAGAGATACTGACATGTTATTAGGGGCATTTGTCATTGGGACCTTTCCCCTCCCCCTCTTTCTACAAGAGAGAAGCAGGAGACAAGACAACATTCATGCATCCCCCTGTCTGTTTCTTCCACTGCTGCTTTCCCATCTCTCGTAGAGGCAGCCAGTCCTACTACAAGACACAAGGAAGGTGAATATGGTGTGCAGAGTGCAGCCTTGCATTCTTTTCTAGCCCCTGGGACTGGAATTTTGACCAGCTTCTTGTCCAAAGGTTGCTTCCATTCCTGATTAATGTGGCAGTAGGGAATTAGAAGGGAGGGATCCCAAGTTGATTCAGATAGATTGGGTGGACTGCCACGTTAGCAATGAATGTTGAGAGCTGTTGCCCAAACATCTTTGGTGGATACCAGGTTGGAGAAGGCTGGTTTAAACTTCTCTTTAGGCAAATACATCATCATCGAAGGCAAGGGGAAGCAACATTTCTGCAGTCCCAAAACTTTGTTGAAACCATTACATTTTAGTACTATGCCATATGGAAGCAGGAACATGCCAAAAATGATTAGAAATGCAAATGGATTTGATTTTGAGTTTTTTTAAAAAGGACACGCCCCCCCCCAAAAAAAACGCCTAGCTTATCCTCCAATTTAGAAAAAACTGCAGGAAGTCCCATGCATTCCGCATCATTCCCTGCCCACTCTGGCTCTTGTTCCTCCTGAAAGCATTAATTGCAAGCAGTGGCCCATGAAGTGTCACAGCTCTGGGAGGACCTCCAGCTGAGCCTGAGCTCGCTGCCTCCCATGCTGCCAGCATCCACATAGCTGGGCCACTTGCTGGAACAGGATGACAGGCACTGATTGGGACTGCTGAGAGGTTCCAGCTCCCCTCAGGCCTGAGCTGCAGCTGCCTGTGGCCCACAGAGAAAGCAATCAACCAGCTATCACCAAGGTACCTTGCCATTTTTTTAATCACTGCCCTGAAAATGACCCACATTACTTTCTGTGAGGAAAGCAATGCTAACATTTTGCTGCTGCTGCTGCTGCTGCTGCTGCTGCTGCTGCTGTGTGTGTGTGTGTGTGTGTGTGTGTGTGCTTGTGCGCACACACGCCTTTCGAGTCAGTGTTGTCCCTGCAGTTTTATTGGCAAGATTTCAGAAGTGGTTTGCCACTGCCTCCTTCCTAAGGCCGAGAAAGTGACTCTCCCAAGGTCATCCAAATGGCTTCATGCCTGAGGCAGGACTAGAATTCAAGGTCTTCTGGTTTCTAGCTTAGTGACTTAATACTACAGCACACCAAACTGGCTCCCTTCTTGCTGCTGAGGCTTGGCAAAGGGCAGCTTCTGGAGGGAGCAGCTTCCAAACCAACATGTTTTTCTTCCATACCAAGGCCAAGAGGAAAGCATATCAATGTGGGCATGAGCTTTAAAGAATCCATAAAAAAAAAAAAAACAGGCAGGTCAGTTTTGCTGTTCCAGTTTTCATCTTCAGGCTGGACCTACATTTCATCAGGGTGTCAGCTGCCTCACTCTCACAACACAGGACACATGTCAAAAACGATTAGAAATGCAAAATGGATTTGATTTTGAGTTGTCACCCACCTGACATTATTTTTCCTGACAAATACCATTTTCCTCTGACTATTTTGGTTCTTTTGACCAGTCATGGCTTCCACACACTGGTGGGCATGTTTAGGAGCTGTGGGACTATATATTTCATCAGTGGAACGTTGCAAGGAGAACGTGCAGACAACTTCTATAGGCAGGCAGCAGTGACTGTAGGAAGGATGTCAAAATCAGAAAGATGGTGGACTGAGCATTGCAATGCAAGCATTTTGTACATACATCAGAAGGGGCCGGGTTTGCATTGCAATGCTCAATTCTCTATCTTGCTGATTTTGACACCATCCTCCATGGTTGCCACTGTGAGCAGGGAAAATCAAGTTAGGCAGTTTTCTGCAAGTGTTGTAGAAACTAGTTGGGATTAAAACTGATAAACATTTATATACATTAATACTTTATGAAGACTTTGTAATACTTTGTGGAAGTATTAACAACATGCAGTAAATCTGTGTTGTTGAATTTCAACAGTACCTCACACTATCAGATTTCAGCAGCTAATGAAGATAACCACTATTTAAATTTGGGAACACCAAGATTTTATTACATTGTGGAACTGTTAGAAACTTCAGAAGAATGGAATCTTTTAAAAAGCCACCTCCTGAATACATTTGCTCTTACTTTTCTCTCATAACCACCTTTAGTCTGGTCAACTGATAGTTCTATTAATATGCTAAGCAAGGGTGGTATATCTGTTATCTCAAAAAGGGAAAAGAAAAACAGTTTCTTTAACTATATATTTGGTAAGATGGCTATACCATTGCCTCAGTAGCCAGATAATTTAGAATGGTAAACACAAATTAAAAATGCTTCCTTTTGGTATTTACCATTTATAAAGATTATGCTAGATCCAGATTATAGCTTTGTAGCCTAAGATAGTTTTGAGGGAGGTTAGTTGGTTGGCTTCTTTGTGTCCTAAGAGCCATGTTGTAACTGGGGCCAAAGACCAAAATGGGCATGTCAGGAACTATTCTATTACATAAATTGACTTACATATATAACATCCTCCCCCACCCCCCACCAAACACATACACACACCGTAACAGCAGCTTTTCCTTTCCAATTAGAAAACCAAGTGTTCACCATTTGAAGATGCAATGCCTTGAGAAGTAGGAAATAGGCCTTAGAGCCTTGTAATGTCAGATCAGAAGACCATGTGCCAGATTTGGTCTATGAGCCATAGCCTGAGATTATTTTTTCATCACTGCCCTGAAAATAACATACTCACAAAGTCTGTGAGCCTTTAGCTGAAGACTACAGAATTTAAGAAGGAGATGTTTCAGGGATGTATAGTTTAGCAGTGTCTGTAAATTGCTTGCTATATATGAAATTGTCTGTACCTGTGTGATTTTATTCCATCAGAAACTCATTACTTCTGGTGAGGCTGAATTAATGAATTGCTAGCCTACTATTTTGTAGTTCTTCTTATCTTTCAGATGATGAGAAAGTGGAGGAGGATTTTCTATCTCTATTTCACCTTGCTGCTGTAAAGCAATCAAGGCATAATAAAAATAAGCACAAACACATAAAATATCATGAAAATCACTAAAATCACTAGAAGCTAGCACAAACTGACACATTCTGACTAAAGTAGAAGGTCTTCACCCCTTTCCAAAAAGCAGACAGAGGCTGGTAAGTGTACCTTCTGAGAAAATTAATTCTATAGCTTGAAAGCAACATAAAAAAAGGTCTTCTTCTGTATGTCCAACAAATGGACTTTGGAAAATGAAGGCAACTTTCAGAAAGCCTCTCCCATATACCACTCATTAGCAACCTAGCTGCTCCATTTTCTGTCCCTTTTCTTATCTTTGCCACAGACTATTACCATATTCTGCTTTTTTGTTTTTTGCAGGTGCCTCAGGGAGACTGGAATAATATGCTAACTCGGGACAAAGACAATGAAATCCCATGTCGGCGCATGAGAAGCGGAAGTTATATCAAAGCCATGGGTGATGATGACAGTGAGGACTCAGAAACCAGCCCCAAGCCATCTCCAAAAACTGCAGCACGGAGGCAAAGTTACCTCAAGGCCACTCAGCAGTCACTGGGCGAGCAGAGCACCACTCACAGGTACATCCTTCTAACTTCAGGAGTTCCTGGTTTTCGTAATATAACATCTTTGGATGTGGTGAATATGGCTCAAGTGAATTTCAGATGAAATGAAGGAATATGCCTAATTTCATGTAGAAAGAAGGGGTCTAGAAGGAGAACATGAGGGCAGGAGTGGATAAAAGATAGACCAATAGAAAAGAATATGTGTAGCTCAGGGTTGAACTGTGGAGTCCTTGGGGTTCTCTGAGCTTGGTTGTTTTCTTGCAAATGTTTCATTACCCAGCTAGGTAACATCTTCAGAGATGCCTGAAGGACTCCACATAAAAGATAGAATCCTAAAATCCTAGAATTGAAAGGGCCATTTAATCCAACTCCCTGTTCAGTGCAGGAATCCAAATTAAAGTATTCCTGACCAATGGATGTCTGCTAACCACTTGAACACTTCCAGTTAAGAGGAGCCCACTACCTCTCTGCCTAATTGATTACATATATAACATCCCAATTGATTCCATGTCAAACTGTAGCAACTTTTAGGAAGTTTTACACCAGGGAAGCAAAATTTGGTGAATGATAGAAGAAACCCTGGAGGCCTCTGAGAGTGATGATTCAGACTTCTGACACAGAAGAAGAAAAGAATGGACATTTTAGGTGTCCTGACCTCTGGCAAGAATGACTATTTTTTTTCCTGGAGTGTGTGTGGGCAACCTTTTGTCGCCCACCAAACTTTTAGGAGCCCTGCACGCTTTTCCTTGCCACCGATTGATCCACCTGCAGCTATTAGCAGAAAGGGATGGTTGATTTCTCACAGCTTTCCCTCCACCCCCAAAATTACTCAAGACTCCCATTTTGTCAATACAAATGGGATGATATTCAGGGTATCTAGCAATGGCAAGAGGGACACATATTCTTTCTCACAGGCAGACATTTGCAAAGTTTGAGTTAAACCTGGATGAGTTGCCTTTCACTGATGAAGGATGAGAATGGGAGAGGCGTTGATTCAGAATTCTGATGAAGTTACCAGAGGAACACTGCTCTTACTCAGAACAAGTAAAAATGAACTGTGAAGCCACAGATAGAAATGAGCAGATGACCACTCCATGAACAATATTTACCACATGGAGGGTACTGGACCCAGCCTCTTTGTGTCTGCCATTTCCCAATACAGCTATAATCAGCCTGATTTATTTATTTGGTTGCTAGGTTGGTTTGGAAACTGCCCAATTCCTAAAGAACTCTGGGTGGCTTAAAATACACACAAAAACGATCAGACAAAAAATATGCATCCAAAGGAGTAAAACAACCAAACATCCCCTAATCAACAAAAACTAACAAATGCCTGGCATCTACCCTGATCCCATGCCTCGGAACAGCAACATATTTTTAAAAATTTCTTGAACAACTGTTGGATGATAGTCATATGAATCTCTGGGAATGTTGTTCCTAGAGGGCAGGTGCCACAACAGAGAAGGTGTGCTATCTAGGTCCTGACAGATGACATTGCTTGACTGAAGGGACTTGGGGCATGCCCACTCTGCTTGATCTTCCTAGGTGGGCAGAGATAGTCCCTCAAATAACCAGGCCCTGTGCCATGTAAGGCTTTATAGGTAATAATGAATTTCACCCAGAAGCCAAATGGTAACCATTGGCAGCTCATGAAGCGGGGATGGGCATAATGTATATATTTTTACATATGCATGTATGTATGTATATATGTAAGACAGGGATGGGGTTAGGGAGTGAGAGAGAGAATAGTCTTATCCCAACTTTTCTAGCACAAGATACACATAGTGGCTTCAAGGTAATCAAAGATGAGGTATAACAACTGAACAATGACTTAAAAATCAGAAAGTAAAAGTCCTATACTTAGCTTCCATCTTTGATGGTTCTACTCTTGTACTCTGTGGGAAAAAAAGATCTTGTTTCAAAACACAGCTTGTGTAAACCAAATACAGTCAACAGGGCTCCAGGAGAGTTGTTGTTGGTTGCAGTGCATAGTCAATAAAGAAACTCACCTGTCTTGATTGTTGCAGAAAAATGAAGTACACAATTTAGTGCCATCTGCTGACCATGCAGGGAGGACATTTGGTTCAGTTTTTAAACGGATCAGTTTAAAGGGCTTCCTAAAGCTGTGATTGAGGGAATTGATTCAAAGCCAATTCAATAACATCACAAAATTGAGATTCTAAAAGTCAGATTGAGTTGTCAAATCAATTTGACATTTCAGAAAAATCAAATTATCATACAGAGCCATACATGTGCAGTGGCATAGCCATGCTAAGTTCTCATGCTCTACTGTATGTACGGAGCTTCTTCTGTCAAAAAATTTAATTGGCAGCCTTTGCAAGCACATATACTTAAGAGCTCCACCTTGTAAAAAGTAGCACATAATTCTTCACACGCATTATATTTTGCTATCCATAACTGGAAAGAGCCAGAAGCCATTTTTAGAATCCTATACAACACAAGTAACACTGCAGTTCGTTCCATCTGATTACGGAACTTTTCCATGGGAATTACTTTTGAATAAAACTGATTCAGATCCCATTGGTTTAATCACACTCTCTTCTTAAGCATATTTATTAGCTGTTTTTACAACAGACTTAACAAGTTAAAGGCTTAGCAGCTGCATTTACACAACCTGCTAAGCAAAATTCGTTTCAACTTTGCTTGGTATTTTCATGATTTAATTTGATGTGTAAGCTCATTCTTTTTGGTTAGTTTATGGTTGAAAAGGTTGTGTGTACCTAGAAAATTTTAAAAGTCACAACAGGTAGGAGCACCTAGCCAACCTTGAAGATTTTGGAAAAGTTAAGCAGGTACCTGGTTAGTACTTGGATGGAAGACCCTCCTGAGCTATTGCTTAGACTGGGAATTATATACTGATGCAGAGTTTCACAGCCAGGGTCAATCAAGCAATGACGAGCTTTTGGACTGAATGGCCGTGTTCTAGTTTACCACTCTGGCACACTGCAAAGCAGCTCGCTCTGCCTCTAAAGATGCCAGCCACAGTTGCAGGCAAAACATCAGGACACCAGAAAACTAGATTGTGGCCATTCAGCCCGAATGCTCGTCACTACAAGATGGTGAGTTTCTTTTTTAAAAAAAAAAAGGAATCCCAGAAGAAGGCAATGAAAACCACTTCTGGAGAAGAAAATAATATGGCAAGTCCACAATGTCACCAGGAGCTGTGCTTGAAGCAAATTTCAAGTAAAATATACTGTTTGAACACAGGCCTAAAGAAGGAAGTGTCATTGTATGCATTAGGACAGAGTTCCTCAACCTTGGGCAACTTTAAGACGGGTGGATTTCAACTCTCAGAATTCCCCAGCCAGCCTTGCTGGCTGGGGAATTCTGGGAGCTGAAGTCTACCCGTCTTAAAGTTGCCCAAGGTTGAGGAACCCTGCATTAGGAGTTCATTCTCATTTAAGATGGTTAACGTGGCCTATTATGCTTTGTCCTTTCTGCTTGCTTCTGAGAATCCCAGCTCTGCATATCAAAAACTATACTCAGTCGTTCTTTTATCTGTGAGTAGCTCACTGGATGACTTGGAATAGATCAACAAGGATTTCTTCTCACTCCAAATTGTTTTATAATATGTGAATATCCCAGATCTATTATCCTTGGTTCCAACAGGAGCACAATAGGTATACAGGCAGGCAGGCAGGCAGAACAACAGATAGACCTGTCTGATTTTTGTATCTAAGGGAATATACAACCTCTCCCAGATATGTATGCTCAAGTATAACAAAAGCAATAATTAAAAAAATAAAAATCTCCATGATTATTTTAATTAAGAATCACATAGCATGCTCAGGAAAATATTTCCAGTATGAGTGGAAGTTTCTAGAACCTGAATCCTCTTAATCATGTGTTGACTAGCTGCACCCCAGGGTTCCTGTTTCTCATTGCCATCCATAATCACCACAACCAGGAAAAAGAGATTCAGAAGTAGATGTTCTGGCTTGTAAAAGAATAGACAATAGTTTTTATGTGAAGCTTAAATTAAGCAAATATATTTGGATAATAACCTCCAGCTAGCTAGCTAGCTTATTTTTGCTTGGGAAAGGGGTTGGGGGAGGGCAGTATCTGGGATTAATCAAATAAAGGTAGCTACAGTACAATGGAGAAAATGAGTTGGTTATCTTATCCCTACATAGTGTTTTAGATATGGAGGCATTAAAAGCTACCTATTAGATATTATCTACCTAGTTCAATATTTTCTATTATTGACTAGCAGTAGCCCTACAGGAGATTCAGTTCTGGAGGATGAATCTAGAACTTTCTTTATACAAACCATGTGCTCTAAGTGAGGGCCATTTCCACAATGCTTTCCTGCAATTCAGGGAGATAGGTTTTAAACAGAGTTGCTGGAGTCTTGGATACATACTTATCCAAATGAGTTTGAGGAAGCAAATGCTCTCCTGGAGCTTTATTCTTTGACTTGACAAATGCAAGTTGTTCAGTGATGTGCAGCCTATATGTAGAACATGACTGCCACTCAGTGGCCACTGGATGTTTGTTCTGGCTTGGTTGGTTCCATTTTTTTCTAGTAGGCCTTCCCAAAAGAGGACCAAACTAAGCCTGAGATCAACACATCTTTGTATGTAACTTGCATATTGTTTAAATAATTGAAGTACACATTTTGAAAGATAGCTGCATTTCAGTTCATGTTTTGGTGTGAAAATGTTTAATTAGAAAAGTCTGCACTCAAATGGAAACTAAATGAATTTCTCCCCATTGATAATAGATAATGGGACTGAAGTAAGGAGGAGAAGGAGGAAGAAATAAACTCACTCATGAAAGAAACACAGTGGTTACATCTTATTCAAGAGCTCCCAAAACCTGGTGCTAGGAGCAGTGGTCTCTGACAATACCATATCCAGGACTGTTGATGAAATCACTCTTCTTATTTCAAACTCTTTATCCTCATTCCGCAGAAGCCTGGATCGTCTTGATTCTGTTGAGATCCTTTTGCCTCCAAAATTCCCAAGCTGGGAGGAAGAATACAATCAGATCTCAGAAAACCTGAATGAGTCCAGCTGCATCAACCAGGTGAGAGCCAACATGCAACAGTTATCCACAACCACAACAAAAACCATTTTCAGAGAAGAAAGCAAGACAAGAGGGAAGCTTTTTTCTTCAAGGCTGACAAACCTTGTAAAGGTTGCTTTACAATAGACTTCTCCAATCTTGGTGGTCTCCAGATATATGTTCAGCTCCTAGGATTCTCAGTAATGGCCATGTTGGTTAGGGAATTATGGGAAGTGAATCTGGAGAGTTCCAAGTTGTGAAAGACTACTCTATAAAAGTGCAAATGAGAACCAAAAGCTGATTTTGCATCTCCCAGATGTGAAATTGAATATTTTCATTTCCTATCGCATTTTTATTTGAATCGCTTCTCTTTCTTTTCACACATTAATACTACACAAATAGCTGCAAGAGATGACGACAGCAGACTATATAGATGAGAATGCAACTAACAATAAATATATTTAAAGTGCATTTATGTGAGGTTATCTTTATAGTCAGATACTTCAGGTATACTTATTCAGCTCATCAATTTCCTGCATGGCATGGAAGATTCACATGAATCTTCTCATCTAACCATATTACACATACATCAAACTGCAGGTTGTTCATGAGTAGTAGACCCAGATTAAAGGGGAGAGGTGCAGCAGCCAAGATGCCCCAAAACCAGCTATTGAGGAACAGTAACCAAAGAGAATTGTAGCTTCCAGATTCTTCTTAGAAAGCTTGCAGAAGCATCTGAGGACAGAAAGATGTTGGGCTACATAGAATTTGCAAGTGTAACCCATCACAGCTCTTGTCTGTAACATGTTAGTTTCTCCACAAAGCACTGTCTAAAAGTAACAATAATTACATTAATTGTAGTCAACAAGTGCTGTGTATAATGGAATGGGAATGATATTTGTAGCATAGAATTGCAGCATGGAGAGATCCAATTCGGAATTCTGTCTAGACTTGCCCTTTTTCAGATATTCCTTCCCATTCCAGATTCATTATTTTCCAATCTCTGAGAATACTCTATCTCTATTAGGTTATGTTTGGGTCTTCCTATCCCCCCACTTTTTCAGACATTTTTCCCCACTAAAGTTTATCCCACTTTTGCAAGCCTTGAGCTTCTCTTGAACCTACCAATACCAAATGAAGTTTGTATGACAGCCATGTTTGCTGGTTGTGCATGGCAAGCACATGAGGAAAATGGGGTCTTTATTTGGAAATATGCAAGATAAGAAGACTCCTGCTGGATCAGAACATTTACCATCTAATCCAGCATCAGATCTCAAATTGATCAGTGAACAGTCCCATGTTTCAAGAACACCAACAAGTTGAGTTGACAGGTTCTCCTGTTAAATTTGCTTCCACCCATTTTACAGCCATCAAACCAGCAGCAGTCAGCCAGCAAAGTCCATGAAATTAAATGGGCATTGCTTTCCCCAGTAAGACACCATCTAGGAGTGTTCTGATGAAATTATGGCTCATAAGTGCCAAAAAGAGTGTAAACAGCACATCTGTTTACTACTGTGGCACTGACTGTTCTTCCTTCCAACAGCTACTTTTCATCTGTAGTACAATTAGAAAGAGGAAAGATTGTAAATTTATTTTGCTATCTTTTAATGCAGTAGTAAGTCATGTGGTGCCATTCAGATTTTGGGGGTTAAATTTCTTGAAATTATAGATATCTAGCAGTTTTATTAAGAGGAAAAGGTAGCAGAGGCCAGGGTTCTGTTTTCAGTTCAGTAATCAAGTTGAATGTAGAACCAGGGAAGATCAGAATCAGACTAATAATCAGATGCTGTAGACAATCATTTAGATTGAGATTCAGAGAAGCCATAAACATGAGCAAAATAACACAGTGAAACAGGCTGGAATGACAGAGCATGGAAATAGGTGAAACAGAATTTGATAAGGTTAAAATAAGTAGATTCCGCTACTTTCACAATCTTCATTTGCTTGTATGCTTCTTCAAAATCTTCATACTATATTTCCATATTTCCAGTTACTTCTGTATATTTTCCAAGTAATAATTCTTTCACAAGCAAACAGCATGCTGAGATCTGAGATCAACATGATCCTGCATGTCCCCATGATGTTTTGTGTCTTCCAATGGTGCAACAATATAGTTTCACAATGCTTCCTCAGATTTCCTGTTAAAGGGAATTCCTTCCTTATCCATCTTTCCAACTTCTAGAACTCCCTCCCTCCCTGCAGTAGCTGAAACATCATAAGATCTTGGTGCTTTCCATACCCATCTATTCCAGACAGCAAACACCATGCGGTGAAGAGTGAGACAATGCTTAGGCAAATTGCTGTATTTTGTACATTTCCATTGATCCACTAGAGGAGTGCTGTCTGGCATAGTGTCGAGAATACTTTACGTAGCGGCCCAGAAACAGTAAGATGAGTTTGAAGAGCAAAGCCATCAGGGCCAACTCCGCATATAGATGTGCCCTCCATCAGACAAAGATTGGCCTGAAAGTTGCTCCCTTAAGTTCCCAAAAGTTTTATCTGCAGGCTGATTGGAGCTGGAAGCTTCTTGGCTGTCTTAGAATCATAGCTGAAAAGGGCCATTTAAACCACCCCTGCTAGCGCAGGAACACAAATTAAAGTGTTCCAGACGGATGGCTGTCTAGCCTCCATCTGAATCCATCCAAAAAAAGGGGAGCCTACCACCACTCTGGGTAACTGCCAACTGCTCTTATTAGGAACTGGTTCTGTTTTCCTATAATTTAAATCCATCACCCTCTATGTCCTGCACTCTAGAATGAAAGGATCCCTTGACCTTTTTCTGTGTTATATCCTTTCAGGTATTTGAAAAAACCCTATCAATCCCTCAAAGCTAAAACATAAGCTCCTTTCATCTCCCTTCACAGGACTTAGTTTCTAGTCCTCTGATCATCCTCATTGCTCTTTTCTTAAATTGTGGTGCTCTCACCGGGGAGAAGTAGTATCATTTCTCTCTAACAACCTCTTTGAGTCAGTGGTGTCTTGAGAGCATAAGGCTGACATATCTGGCCTGCAAAAGTCCAGATGATCTCTAGATGGCATTAAAGAGATACATACAACTCTCTTTGCTGCCATCTAGTGGTGGTTCACATTTGTACAGCTCATATACAGTAGTCCTATTAAAGTAGCCTCCTCCTCCTCTGCATCTCATTAATCCTCTGAGAACTGGTTCATGACACATAATCCTTATCACTGATCATGCTACTTGGGCTCATGGGAGTTATATTCTAAAATATTGGTAGGGGACCAGATTGTTCTTGCTGCTTTAACGATCCTGAAATCCTCAGCACTGTTAGACACATAAACTTTGAGATTGCTGTGCCTCTTCTAATATTTTGGATCTTTTCCCACTTGTAACCACAACATGATCATGACCAGGCAGCCTCTCTTTTTTTGTGGATCTTCAGGACACTGCCTTCATTTCTTCCCCAATCTATTCCTGTAGCTCTTCAAGTTTTAAAGTAGTGTTTTCCCCCATAAGCAGGCAACAGCCATGGCAGTTTTAAAGTGAGCACAATATAACATGCTTTATGACCATTCAGTTGGTGTCATAGTCAGGCAATCCCTAGGGAAGGAATCACCCTGGTCACTAGTGTGGGCATGCTCTTTTCCCTCCAGTCCCTGGGCATGATCTTCCAAGTTCATTCTACTTTGGGCAGTGGGAGAGTCTGAATCTTTCAAACCAGCCTATTCCCCTGGTCCTGGAAGATCTTCAAGCTAATCCTTAGCTCAAACATTTGAGTCTGAAAGCAGGATCAGCATGAATATCAGCTTACGTAGTGCTTCTCAACCTTGGCTGCACCATGTGGAGGGGAGGGAGACTTCACTTATAAGTTACACTACTTTCACTCATGGGTTTAATGTGCTTCAGAAGAGCTCTAAATATGTGTTTAAAATAGCCTCACTTAACAACTAAGAGGTGTGAAGGAGATAGGCCTGCACAGTGAAGTGCACTGAGCAACCACACATACACATACACACACAAACCTGTTACCAATTAGGCTGTTTTTTAAACACTGGTTTAGCACTCTTTTGAATGAAGAGCTAAACCAATGTTGAAAAGTAGCCTTCCCACAAAGTTTACAACTGCTAGGAGGCTGTGTGATGAAGCAGGATCGCTCCCGTCTTGTCACACAGCCTTCCCAGTGACTGCCAGCTGTTTTGGGGGCTTCACTGACAGATGCTGGGATGTTGCATGGTAAAACCCAGTCCAGGAGAAAAAACATGGAAAGCTGGATTTTTATTGGACACACATCTGACCCCACAAATCAGCTCCATCAGATCAAAGAATTAATGAATAAAGAGTCACCCAACCCCTGCTTGTCCTTCTAGCAGTCTGGGAGGGGTGGCAGAAAAAGCAGGGGGACTAGGCTCCTTATCTGCCATGTCTCTGATCCCATGAATCAGCTCCATGGGATTTGGTGTATAAGGAGTCGGGACTCATTGCTTCTCCTGCCACACCTCCCAGTTCAAGTGATCAACTATGAGAAGCTTGTGCAAAGCCTGAAGTGACTTTTTTCAGCTGGCTAAATCCTCCCATCTAGCCATCTATCAAAACTTGTTACCTTCCCAGCCCATTTAAACAATGGATGTTTTGCTACCAGCTAGCAACATTTGGTGGGGAAGAAAACAACACTGTGGAAATCCACCAATCTCTTTCCATAATTTGCCCTGCACCCAATAAAAAAGGATATGACCATTTAGTATTTTCCTTCCTGTGCTAGGATATGGATCAGAAGTAGGTGCAGCAAATATTAGGCTGGCATGGTTTCTGCTGGCTCAGAAATAAGTAGATAGCACTTTAAATAAGCCCTGGGGAAGAGACCATAGAAATTACTGTTTTGGCTGTCAAATCTTGTTTTAATACCTCTGTGGAGACAGTGTTCTCCACTGCATATGCATGATACACACCATGTCCTCTAACATCTCACCCAATCTACTTGTTTTCCTCTCTTGGCATTTGCCATCTGAGGCAACTACATTATTCTGCTTAAAGATAGGGCTGGCTCTGGGAGAGATTTTGGACATGGTTATTAGGTTTGTAGTATTTAGTTATATTGAGATTATGAAAAAAGGAAAACCTAGAAAGGGTACGTGTCATGGTGATCTCTCAGTTGGTTCAGAACTTTTACAAGAGTAGTGACCAGATAATAATTTTCCTGAATTATACTTTGTCACATGCTGAGGAAGGACATCATCAAGCAGTAGTTATTCATGCATAGAACTGAGAGACCAACATTGTCTCAACTGTGCTAGAGAATCAGTGGGTGATGGACAGCAAAATAAGATCTCATGGTAAGATTCAAATATGACTTATGAATGCATTTCTTGTATTTGTGATGTTTGTCCAAAACCTCCATTTGTCTGTTTCTCAAATTATTTTTTCTATAAAATATTTTGTGAAGTTTCGTGGAATCCTGAAGAAAGGCCATATTATTTTTGTCCAGTGAGAAGCAAATGTTGCCTATTTCCTGGATGATTTCAGTGAAGAACATCCAACTCATTTCACAAATGATTTTCTTGTATTGACTCTCCTTTAAGATTAATAGTTATGTTGGTCTCACCTAGGATTCAGGAGAGACCAACATAACTATTTGCTTACTCCTCCAAACAATGATGTCAAAGTATTTCCCAAATTATGTATCTTTTCAGGCTTTTCACTAAAATTTGGATAAGCTCCTGAGAATAACTATTTTTCTTTAGACTGCCTACCTGTTCTACTAATACATTGTTCTTGGGCCTACTACACTGTGTGCCTGACTATAGAGAGAAACCTACCATGGAGTAATATGGCATTAAGTATGTCATAGCACTGTGGGAAATTAAAATGGTGACTGCTATCTAGTGCTAATTAGAATACTGTTGCTGCCTTCTGCTGCCAATTCAAGGTGAGTCTGCAGAGTCCCATGGGACAACCAGTGCAAGTAAAATCCACCAGGATGCACTTCAGGGGCCTTTTCAAGCCTGGAGCTAGGTCTCCACTTATACTTCTAATTATGTTGTTTTGCTTGTTATAAATATATCACAATAGTGTTTTAATGTATTTTGCAGCAAACTTGATAAACCATAGAGTCAGCTTCCTGATAACCCATGAGCTAGGGTTTAAAATTTTTACACAGATGTTCTGCTTCTACCTTTATTGAACCATTGTGAACTTGCTTATGATAGAGGGACACAACCTGCAGTGCTTGGACATCCCCAAAAGCCTTGGATCTAGCTCTTAAGATCAAAATGTACTCCAAATTATAATGTTCAGAATCAGAGAGAGAGAAGAAATCTATTATATACATATCTGGAATGTAATCAAATAAAATATACGTAAATAATGTCAGTGAAATAGATTTCATGTTTGCCCCGGCCCCGTCCAATGAAAAGAACTATAGAAGGCCTCTAAAAAAAAAATAGGAGGTTCAGTTAATATTCTACAAACTATGCCCACCTAAAAAAGTGAAAGACAATTCCTAGGAAAATGCTTAAATTGAAATGATCCTGTCATGAAACATGATTTTTATAAAAGCGATAAGGAGCTTCTGACTACCCACATTAAACTTTCTCATTTTAAACAAGAAGATTCTTAGGCTGTTTCAAAATGCAGGGTAAATTTTGGAATTTGGAAAAAGAAGTTAACCATATGCATAAATAAGCTTTCATTTGAGAACCTTCTTATCTTCCGCACAGACACCTGAAAACAGTTTTTCTACTCAAAAGACAATGAATAGCAGGGAATTTTCTATCACAATCTGATTAACATAGCACTAAGAAGAACTTGGTTTGACCCCAGTACTTTTCTGAATGGCTCACTGAGGTTATCTTTCTCTTCTTCATAAATCATGTTTGGGTCCAATGTTTGTTCCCAAGTTGTTAAAACAGGGAAGAAGTCTTCAAACAAGCACTTCTCCCTCATCATTTTCCATTCATCTTTTATGTACCATTTTCCACATTTTATCCTACCTTATTTGAAGCTTATCTCAAATATAGGGTCTGCAGTGATAACACAGAGTTATAAACTGCAATTGTCCTTTTTTCATTGATAGGGATATACAACTTGTCAAAATAATCAGGCTTAATGTCAAGTGGGGCATACCAATACAATTGACAAGATCCTCTGGACCAAGCAAGACTATCTCTTATGAGATGCTGATTATAAGAGGATGAAATTATGTAAGTATTAAGCAGGGGGGAAAAAAGATTAAAAAGGTATGAACTAATTGGAAGACCCACTAATAAAAACAAAGTTGACAAGTTTTAAATCCAGCAACCATTTTTCTATTTAATGTATTACAGGGACGTTGCCAAAAAGTAGGTTTAAATGTACCAAAAAGCAGAAAAGGAAAATAGGTAGGGTATTTTTACTTTTAAAATTTCTTCAAACATAAGTTTCCAGAATTTGAAAATAAATAGTCATTGAGGAATCATATAGAGCATTTTAGGAGAGGTACATGCCGATCTCATTACTTGTTTTGTGATTCCACAATGAGATTTATAAGTTTAGGTAGACTAACATCACCCATTGCTGGAACTATGCACTCCACTCCTGGTTGAAAGCATGCAGGGTTTTATATAAATACCTCTTCACTTAAAAATAGTTAGGGTTGACCTTAGCTGAAGCCATGATGGTGGAGTTGATGGAAATGCTATAAAGCTGTTAGATTGCATTTATTTCTTGTTAAAGTACAGATAGGCCTTTTCAAATATATAGGTAGATAGGTCTATCCCTGAATACCTATTCTAAGGGAAGCTGAAGGGAGAAGTTCAGCTTATCTAATCCACCTTTTTAATAACTGGAGGCCGGCGCTGTTTATTATATGATCTTTAAATTCTCATGTTCTGAGCAAATACTTCTGCCAAGTCCATCTCAGGTCTTTAATCAATCTAAGGTTTCAGTGCTATGCAACTCAGATGCATAGAATCAGATTGTAAAAATAAACAATTCAGAAAACAAGATATTCTAATTAGATTCTGTTTTGCTACCTTCATCTTTCTTCATAGATATGTGTGGTTAATTCTGTGCAGATATAGTTAGAAAAAAAGAAAAAAAGGAGGAAAGGAAAGGAATTAGATACATGTGTTAACAGTAGCCAGACTGTTAAGTAGAGAGTGGAGAGATTGTATAGCATTAAGAGTGTATTTTTAATCATAACTGGGATTATAGTCCATATTGTCTTACATTGGGCTCAGTGTGTTGTCTGCTTTGACAACCCTACTCAAAATATGGTAGAAGTGTCAGCTAAAATGGTCAATACCTTTAATATCTCTACTCAGTCTTTCAGTTTAGATTCAGAAAATTAAACCAATGGTGCTTTGATGAGCATCAGTACATTAAAGGTGGAAAAATGGCATCATGATGCAAACACACCCATTCTAAATGTAGAATTGATTTGCACTTACTCTGATTTCTCATTTGATCCATTCCAGGGCAGCCTCCCTAACCTGATGTCCTCCAGATGTGTTGATCTCCAAACTGTATTATCCTGGTGCCATTTGGCTGGAGACATGTAGGGTATAAAATTGGGAAAGGCAGGTCTAGAACATTTAGAACATAAAAGTTCTAAGTGTGTAGGAGAAATTCTGCACCAATATTGTGGAGTCAAATATCTCGGTTGTGTACCCAAAATTCCAGAATACTATTTGCATTTAGATTTAATATCATTCCCTATCAGGTTAGTGGAAATTAGAGAGTAGGCTAATTGCCTTATGTAGACTTGGTTTTGTTGAAACATCAATAGTATCTAGAGATGTAGTCTTTTTTGGCTCTGTATAGTTCTGTCTTTGCTGTGCTTGGTTAGTTGTCGGAAGAACAGCTCATTCTTCTGGATGTGGATGTCACAGGTCAAAACTGTTCCGTGGTTACCATTGTCACTCTGTGGTCCTGTCAAATGCTTCTGTAGTGAAGCAGTGAAATCCCAATCCCTTATGCTTTAATCTTCTCCAACTCTCTCTTCCAGATATTTGGACAATCCTCATTTATTCCACAGATATTTACACAAGAAGAGCAGGTATCGTCCATCTGACAATCTTCTACTGTCCCTTTACATAATATATTGAAGCTACCTTATGCTAGGGATGAGAACAAAAACAAAAATCAAGATGCAGAAAGTTCTTTTCAATATTCACATTTTTCCAAATTTCTATTTAAAAATGCATATGTTAGGAAGATGATGTGCAAGAATTTATAGAAGAAAGTATATAGTAAGGGGAATGCATGAAAAATTGTGCATATGAGTTGGAAGATGCTGGTCCATTTTCATGTAAATTTTAAGAAAAGACAAGCATATGAAAACGGAAGGGATGAACTTGTGCTTGAGAAAAATGTGAAATTTACAAAAAGTGAAATGTGGATTTATTCCTCCATCCTTCCATTATATAAAGTTCTGACATTCCCTGTGGCCTTTTCAGCTCTAGTGCCTTTCCCTTTTGCCTTTCAATGAAGCCCCAACAGAATCTTTTCATAATATGGCTTGATATGACTAAAGATCAATACATTTGAATGACAACTTATGAAGTATGAGAAGGAAACAAAGTCACCAGGAAGTCAGGAAAGAAAAGAGAAAGGTGGCAAGGAAGGTCAAGAGAGCAACTGTATTGTTTCAGTTTAAATATTACTATTGCTGATCAATGCCAAGTTTCAATGACAAATATCATACCCAAATAGTCATCTCTGAAAGAAAGCATTACAGCTGAAAAGAATGTAAGGTAAAGACCAGCTAGAATAGAGTGGGAAATGTCAGCCCTAGCTTGTAGTAGCACAACAAATAATTTGAATAAAATATTTTATTCTATATTTAGTCTATAAATATTTAGTCTATAAAATATTGAACATTTAGAGGTTAAAAATACAGGCTTTAGTAAAATGGATAGAATTTACTATTTCTAACTATAGACATGACCCAGGATTAGAAGATTTAGATTTTCTCACCAGAGATTATAGATGAAAGCTTAAGAGTTTTAAATTCCTGATAAACTCTCTTTTTTCCATGTCATTGCTTTAACACGATAACATTCTCAGTTTTGAACATTCCATGGATCCATCTACTGAGAACCTCAAAATAATTTTATAATAGCTGTGAGCTAATTTAATACGTCCCTTCCTGTTGGTGAGCCATCAAGCTGTATCTCACCCAAAAGATATATATGGTGATCCAATGCATACTTGTTGAACCCCTTAGTTTATTGCTGCCTTAATGTTAATACAAAAACAAGCATCTTGCATGCCACAATAATGTGGAATCTGTAGCTTTCTGGGTCACAAGTTGTACAATCCCTATTGGAAAAAAAAGAAAATCTTGCCTTGTGCCAAAAAGCCAAAGCATCTTCAGTAAGGACTTGAATAGGTAACCTGCAACCTATGTACTCCATGCAGTGCCTGTCCAAATCCTCTTTTTGTAGATTCTGGAGCCCTCTAAGATTCAGAAGCAAATCACTGAACAATAGAGAGGCTATTCCCCACTGATTTTCAGTTGAAAACAAAAAAAAATAGAAGGACACTGGTGTATTAAACTTCAGATAGGCTTAATACAACTAGAAAATTGAGGAAGGTATCAATCTCCTTCAGCAGGACAAAACCTTCAAATCCCAAGATTGCTCAAATCCCAGAGATGTCATTATGCTATTGCCTTGCCTACTGTGGCCTTCTGCTGCCCCAAATTAATAAATAATAAAAGCAAGGCAGCCTTTTGCCAATGCAAAGTTGATATGAAATAAATATAAGAAATATATTTAGACTAAAGGGAGCTTGTGAAATATAGAGATCTGGTGGCACTTTTGATAAAGAATGACCAGCTGTGTTCTTGCAGGGAACAGAAGAAGAGCTGAATGATCAATATGAAGGTATGTGTGAATCGGCTTACAGTGAAGCAGAATCCGCTGCTGTGGAAGTATTGGACCTGCCTCTTCCCAGCTACTTCCGTTCCCGGAGCCACAGCTACCTCCGAGCTATCCAGGCAGGTTGCTCCCAAGAAGAGGACACAGTCTCTGTGCAGTCCCTTTCGCCACCCCCAGCCAGCACCATCAGTGGCAGCCAGACACTTCCCAGCAACAACAGTAAGTCATTTTTTTTTTTAATTGTACTTGGAGTATAAGTAGCTAAGAAATTTATTTGGTGTGGCTTTGGAAGTGTGTGACGAGCCTGGAAAGAGAATTTTGAAAAGAACTTAACAGAAATTTGTGGGGAGAGTAGCTCAGAACAGGATGAGACAGAATTGGTAAACTGATTTTCCAGAATTAAAATTGCCTTTAAAGGGTTCCCTCTTATTCTTACATACTAAGCCATGGGTTTTTAATGGAACCCTTCCAACATGGTGCGATCCAGCTCTTTTGCAACTACAACTTCTAGAATTCCCATTGGCCACACTAGCCAGGAATTCTGGATTTTGCCATCCAACACTTGTGGAGATCACTGGACTGAGGAGGCTGCCACAAAGGAAATATTCAGAATCACTTAAAAGTAATCTTCTATCCCTCTTGTATTCTGTGTGTGTGTGTGTGAGAGAGAGAGAGAGAGAGAGAGAATGAGAGAGAGAGAGAGAGAGAGAGAGACTCCACACTGCAGGGATGATGTGACTCATAAAACTCAGTTTTATCCAAACAAAATGAAATATTTCTATGGCTGCAATCCAAGTCATCCTTTGGTGGGAGTAAGTGCCACTGAACACAGTGATAGTTCTGAATCAACAGGCCTTATGACTGCAATCCTAAACATATGTATCAGATTATTTTAGGATGGACTATAAGACCCCTTGTCTTCAGTGAGAAAGTTTAGCACATTTTTAACTCTCCCATTGACATTAGTGGGACTAGTGCTTCATGTTGGCAATATCACACCTGCTCTTTTCTTCCAAATTGCTTAAATTATAATAAATACAAGCATATGGTTTTGTAACTGTGATCTCAGATATTAACTCTGCCTTATAACTACAATCAGATTGCTATAAATGGCGGATCATTTATTTAAACCTTGCTGAATGAAGCAGAGGATGGTAAACTTGATTCTAGACCATAAGCAATCTGACAAGAAAAGCTGAACTCTCCCCTTGAGTTCTGCCATATAGCCACTTCTTAGGGAGAGCAGAACAGTGTTACTTACTCTACAGGAAGGTCTCACCCAGTAATCTGTGAAAGTAACCTAACTGCTGTGGAAAACTGAAGGCAAGGCAGCCAGCCAGTAAACCACATCCTTCCAATCACCAGGCAAAGATTGGGAACAGGGTGCAAGCAAAGATGTACTTCTTACTGTGAACTGGAAGAACCAGTCCCCCTCCTGAAAAAACCTTGTTTCTCTGGACCCTGCAAGGCTCTGTGACTTGTTGACCGTGCTTCACTGAAGCTCTGTGTTAGCACTGAGGGGCAACTCAAGTTTCATACAGCAGCTTCATTGCATGTGGTAACATTCCTGACCTACCACTCACCTTGCAATAGCCTCTCCCCTCATCTCACTGTTTTTCTCTTAGCTGGACTCAGGTCCAGTATTTGAGACTGGGTTGGAAAAAATTAGCACTGGGAGAGAGACTGCAGGACCATAGGAGGGGGTAGAGTGGATGTCTAGTTTCTTTTCTCTTCATCAGTATTTCTCGATCTTAGCAACTCCTAATGCAGGGTTCCTCAACCTTGGGCAACTTTAAGATGGATAGACTTCAGCTCCCAGAATTCCCCAGCCAGCATGGCTGGCTGGGGAATTCTGGGAGTTGAAGTCCACTCATCTTAAAGTTGCTAAGTTTGAGAAACACTGCTCTACATCTATTCGGAGACTGGAGCACATCTTGTTTAAACAATGTCAGACTGGTCTAATACTATGTTCTTTGAGAGTTCAACTATTGTTACTCTCCCAGCAAGTCTTGAATTTTTTGTCCTTTGTACACCAGGTGAGATTTTTCACTGACAAACCAGGCAGATGCCATCCAAACCAAGATACCGACCTATCAAAACTCCTATAGGAGGGCTGATTTCATTGTAAACTTTGGCATTAATGTTTGAAGGAATTCTATGAACAAAGAAGTGAAGAAGAGCACTACTGGGATGGCTTATTGCTGTGCATGGATATTACAGGGAGAAGGTGTAATCTGGAAAGTCTGAAGGTGTGAGTTATGTGCAGAATGGGCTGTGTGTAAGAATGGGCTGTGTGTATGTATGTGTGTAATGTCCTTTCTACTCCCTTGCTCAGTGAAGAACTGCTTACCTTTCTGAAACATGAAGAACTGCTACTCAGTATCAAGGACAAAGGAAACAAGCCCACTGCATCCATATATGGAGTTGTGTTGTGAACAGAGAAATTGGGAAAGCAGTGTCCCTGAATTTCTCTGGAGGAAAAAAAAAAACTTCCCAAGGGCAAGATTACCCCCTTACCCTTCGTGGTGAAAGCAACACTGCTACTGTACTAGCCCAAAGGGAAGACTTCTCTAATTATGCTTTCCTTGGGATTTCATTGAAGCATGGAAATTAGGAGGGAAGACTGCAGACTGCTAAAAAGATGATAGCATTATGAAAACCAGGGCCTCAAACATACCCCTTAGCTAAGGCAAATTTAACTAAGTGTAAGAATACTGCATTCTACCACGATTGTCTTCTCCTTTTTAAAGTATTTCTAAAGCAAGATCTCTTTCATCAAAATGAATAAGACCTGGAACTGATAAAATTCTCTTTCATCAAACTGAATGAGAACTGGAAATTTAAAAAAACAAAACAAAACTGCAGGAGATTTTCAGTACCAAGCACTAAAGGAAATGGAGTTGCTGGACTATAATTATATTCTATTTTGCTATTTTTGCTCTTTAGTTATTTGGTATCAAGAACCAGTCAGCAGCAGTGCTTTTAATTATTTCCATATTTTCTATCCACAAGAATTATATTCCTAAGTATCAGGCTTAGAGTAACATGGAGCAATGGACTAGTTAATAATGTTAGGTCCTTAGGAGATCCTATTCCCAGTTCTTGGTTGATAACAGAATCTTGTCATGTGGCTAAGCTAGCTGTGACAGGGACACTAAGTGTTCTCAAAACAGCTGTCTGAGTGCAGTCCAGTGCCAAATCTCTTTTCTTCCACCCTTAATCCTCTTACTCATTGCTAAAGACTTTCCCCCACAGATGGGTGGGACCACACCCACAGCAACTACTTTTCTGTTGACTTCATGGATTGCAGCAGCTCCAAGTCAGCTGAAGTGTTTATCTCGAAATCCTATTCTAGATATGGAAAAAGAGTCTCCCGCAATTTCTGGTGTACATGAATTGGCTCCACTTTCAGAGCCAAGAGAACTGTCATGCTAGGACAGCATTATGGGGCAGAAGTCCATAAACATACTCAGAAGAATTCACAGGAGGGTTGCAGATGCTTATCATCCTGAAACAAATGAAGTGATATACAAAGTAATACAAAGCCCTTTGAATTGGAAGTCTAAAATTACTTAATTGCACCATAGAGAGGCAAAAGGATGAAATATGACTAAGACATCTCAGGAGGAAAGAACACAGCTGTTGATGATTGTGATGATCATGATGAAATTTTGACTGAGGCCTGGAATTTAAGTCCTGTGAGGAGAGTTTGTAGGAACTGGGTATTATAAAACTTTGAGGAGAGACAATTTAGAGAGGATACAAAGTATTTGGAGAGGTATCAACTGAGGAAGGGCATAATCTGTTCTATAATCTCCGAGTGCAAGATTTAATAATTTTAAAATTACAGGAAGGCATTTTATAGTTCAATTAACAGTAAGAGCTGCTCAACAGTAGAAATAATTACCTAGAAAGGATATGAACCCCTGGAGGCTGAATTCCAGCCAGGAACAAGCTGATTACCACCTTAACTGAGCCCAAATATCAGAACATTTCCCATGGCACATTTAAGGTTAGTCTATTGTTTTGTTAGCTGATGGAAGAGTACCTTTTTAAATAAATGTATTTGCCTGTGGTTCTGGAAGCATTGAAATAGTTATGTTTTTACTGACCGTGTGCTTTTTATAAAGATTATACAGTGAGTTAATTTATCCTTTTTATCACCTCTTTATAGTGGTTCAGATAATTGTTATGCTTCTTACTTTGGGGTGGAATATTCCAACTGATACAATTTACAAGGTAGCTAGATTTTGTGCGCTAGTCTATAAAGTCCACTAAGAGACTGTTGTGCTTTTGCTTATTATTTCTAAATGGGCTATATACTCTGCAATTGTATTTCATGCATTTATGTATTAGTAAATGTGTTGCTGGTCCTGGACTATAATAAATCCAAGGGAGAGGGGAGGTAGGCTCCCCTTGAACAGAAATGTTCAAACAGAAGTTGAACACCAGGCGCGGTTTCTGAATGAAGGCTATTCCTGTTGGTCTGAGTTAATGAAAATCTGTTCAGAAAAACGAGGACTTTGGGATTACAGATTGTGGAAAATAAAGCAAAAAGGAGCACATAACAACTAGCTGAATAGGTTTGCTTGGATGGAAGATGGTTGATTTGTTTAAAAATCCAAAGCTGTTTTTGAAAAGGTTGTGTTGAGCAGGTCAAAGCAGTTTTATTTACAAAATAACAGTAAAGCAACTTACAGTAGGCAAAAAACTCGTCTTTATACTCTCCAACACTTTATGGTGAAGCTTGTTCATGCTAAAAGATGGGAATGGCACAATTATAAAACAGATCAGTGGGACACTTCATTCAAAGTGCATCCATGCAAAAGAAGTGCTACAGTTCTGACACAAACATATCTCTCATTAAGAACATTTGAGTTCTCTTTCTTACTTTTTGTCTTATGAATTGTATACCTCATATATGCTAGGAATCAAAGTGTGGGTGGGTGTAGGTATTACAGGATTTACTAAGCAAATATATATGAAAGTTAACTCAAGTATCTTACCTAGAAATGTAAAAGACTGACCACCTTTATTCATGCTTATACATAGGGTCTCTAACATGGCACCCACAAATGCCAATGTGCACACATATTGATGATTACTAGGTAAAATCAGCCCCCTCTGATTTTATCATAAAAAGAAAGAAAAAAGGGAACAGACTTGCTTGCTGCAAAGCAATAGATCAGCCTCCAAAACCCCTTTCGTATCCAGGAATGTCTTAATGCATGGCTATAGTCCACTGCCTTCTTTCTAAGTGTGCCCACCTGCCAAGAAAAACAACAGTGGAAAGCAGGGTGAAATGGAGAAAGTAGCAGGGGAATTCCTTGAATCCCTGGCTTAACAAAGAAAGCTAACCTTCTCTTGCCTGAGTTTCTGTATTGGGGGTGGGGTGTTGTTTGAGGGGGCTTTTGTTTTTAAGCAAAGGAACATAATTAGGCTGAGCAGCAAAAGCAACATCAGGACAAGTCCTCTCCCCAAAAATTTCCAGAAAGGAGGCAAAGAATCATCTGCTACTGAGAGTGCACAGGTCAGAGGCTGGTATGTGAAGAGCTGGAATCCCACCGAGGTCCATTGCTAATTATATCATCTAGCAATGACCTCACATTTCATTCTGTGGCTGCAATAAGTATTCCATGTAAGATTGTCTTCTTTTTGACCTGGATTCAGTCTTCAGAGATAGCTTTCTCTGGAAGTAGGCAAGGGATAATGCAATTTGTGTGGTGTAGCTTATAGTTATATGAACATCTACATATAATGCATAATTGTTGTTATTAAGTGTCTTCTGGGACTTATGCAAAAGAAAGCAGGGAACAGAGTAATAACATCATGTATATTGTCATATACAAAAAAAAAAAAGCGCTACAGGCTACGTGTGAGAGCATGCTGAAAATGCTACCTCTGATATTTTATTGCACAACACAACATTTCATCTACTATACATCCCTGTTGGTGAACTGAGGCAAACTGATCTGCTAGAGATATTCCAACCTGACTATAAATCAATAACTTCAGTCTCTGAGTGGGTTTTTTTTTTTCTGTAATAAAACCTGAATAGCCTTGTGTTTTTGCATCATCTGTTCTGTCTTCCTCTTTGGTCTATTTAGAAGAAAATGTACTACAGTATTTAACATAGAAATGTACCAAGACTGAACCACAGCATCCTTCAGCAAAACAACTCTTTACAGATAAGATGAATTAGTTACATAAAGGCTGGCAAATACTTATGGCAGCCCACGTGTAAGCATTTCACTCTCTGAATACACAGCAGCTGCTAACAGGTAATCTTCTTACGATAGACCTGATCAGTTTGTACAATGGCAGCCTAAACATTGCATCATCCCAGTCTGTGGCTATCATTTTTATAGTACATTCATGCAGGAGCTACCATAAAGCATGAATGTGATGTGCCACCAACTGCACTGGTTTATTGTACTTCAGTTCTGCCAAAAAATAGGATTGGTGCCAGCCATGCAATCCTCAGCTACCTCTCCCATGGTTCTTTTGAAGATGGTATCTCCAATACTTTTGATAGGACACTATGTTGTCAATTTCTTATTTAGATATTTTCAGATACAGGAGGTTGTTATTGTTTCTAAATAAAACTTTATGAAATTACACATAAGCTGGCTTGATGCCACTGACCACAGGTCTTGGGATAATAGAGATCTAATAACAGATCTAGAAACTGAGCAGATTGTTTTCTTACTTAACAGAATCATAAGGTTGGCCATTACCTCAGAGGTCATCCAGTCAAATGTCTTACTTCATGCAGGATCTGCTAAAGCATTTTAGGCAGATGGCTAGTCAGCCTCTGTTTGAAGACCTTTAGTGAAGGAGAACATATTACTTCATGATGCAACCAATTCCAATAGCTGATAGCTTGTACTATCATGAATTCTGCCTGATAACTAGCCTGAATCTACGTCCCTGTAGCTTCAGTCCATTTTTGGGGGCTCTGTGTTTCGGAACAAGTCCATCCTCTCCTCTTATGTGACATCCCTTTATATATATGTAGACTGCTATCACATCTCCTGTCAGTCTTCTCTTCTGCAGGCTAAACATACCCAGTTCCTTTAACTGTTCCTCAGAGGACCTGGTGTCCAATCCCATCACCATCTTGGTAGCCTTCCTCTGAACTCTCTCCAATATGTCAATGTCCGTTTTAACCTATGGTGCCCCAAACTGGGTACAGTATTCTAAATGCAATCTAAGCCAGAATAGAGCAAGGGCACTTACTTCCCATGATCCGACTCTATGCTTTTATTAATACATTCTAAAATAGCATTTGCCTTTTTAGCAGCTGCATCACACTGTTGACTCATATTCAACTTGTAATCTGCTAGGATACCCAGGAATATATATACTACTGTCAAGCCAGGTGCCACCATCCTATATTGTACCTTTTATTTTTATTTTTTTACTCCCTAGATGTAGGAGTTTACATTTCTTCCCAATTTTACCCGTTTTAGCCCACAATTCAAGCCTGTCTAGATCTTTTGAATCTTCTTTCTAAAGGGCACTAAAACCCTTTGCCATTGAGCCTGGGGTCCTGGTAGCATGGGTGAGCCCGTGTCATGGCTAGTTTGAGCGGTTGTGAGTCTTCTAGGCTGCTAGTTTTATGCTATTTTTGTTATTTTTAACTCTGATTGTCTTTTACTGTTTTTATTCTGTTTTAATTGTAAGCTGCCCAGTGTCATGTATATGAGAAGAGCAGCCTATAAACTAGATAGATAGATAGATAGATAGATAGATAGATAGATAGATAGATAGATAGATTAAAAATATTAACCACTTCTCCTACCTTTGTGTTACCTGTCATAATTGTGTAATAACTACCCCCTCAACCCCTTCATCCAGGTTGAGCAGGACAGGACTCAGAACAGAGCACTGTACCATTCTACCCAACATTGTTCTCCAAGCTAATGTGAAGCCATTTGTGAATACTGGGTGAGGTCGTCCCATCTAACAATTGCATAAATTTGCCCATAGTTTACTATTTTATTAATATCATGAGAGTCTTTGAAAATACTGGAAGTCAAGAGACACTATGCCCATAGGAATCTTTTTAAAGTGAGCCTGGCATGATTGTTGTGACAAGCTCATACTGTATCTTGTTAATTATTGCATTTCCATCCATGTGCTTATAAACATGTTATTTAATAATCTGCCTGAAGACCTTGCCCAGTGTAGATGTCATATCTACAATTTCCCAAATCTTTCTTCCCTTTTTTGCTGTCCTCCAGTTTTCTGAAGTTTTCAAAGATGTTGTGTGATCACCTCTGCTAGTTCCATCAAAACCCTATAATGTAATTCTTCCGGCCCTGAACACTTGAAATCATTTGAATCTTAATTCATTTAATTATGAGTCCTTTAACTCATTCAGTTAAGGGTCCTTTTTGTCTATCCTGAGCTGCAGCTCCCTCCTTCCACCAGCATCACAACAATGGCCAGCTAAGGTTTTGTTTCTCTTCTGAGAGAAAATACAAGTTAAAATGTTCTACCTTCTCAACCTTACTAATTCAGCTCCTTGCAACAGACCTGTACATTTCTTTTTCTTTCTGATTTACTTTAAAAAGCTTGTTTTATGTTCTGGACATTTCTCACAAGCCTCAGCTCATTCTCAGCTTTAGCCTTTCTGACATGGCCTCGACAGTTTGTGGTGACTACACCACAGTTTGTAGTGACTGTATACTTCCTTGATTATATGTCCCTTTTTCTTTCCAGTAATTTTAAGAAAGCTCTGTGTATATCCACCTTGGGCCCTTTAGATGTCTCTCATTTTTCCTCCTAGTAGCAATTATTTGCAATTGTGCTCTTAATATCTTGTTTCACAGATTTCCTTTCTGGACACTTTTCTCCTTCAGGATTTCAAGCCGTTGGATCTGATCTTTCTTTTGTATTTATCAGAAACTACTTGACACCCATGTTCCTTCTTCCACCTTCTGACAAATGAAATTGTCAGCAAGAAAGATCAGGAATTTGTTGGACCCCTGACTTTTCGCAGAGTTTGGTCTCTAGCAGATATCTGAATATTTGAAATCTCATACTGACATT
Source organism: Liasis olivaceus (assembly GCA_030867105.1). Taxonomy (NCBI): domain Eukaryota; kingdom Metazoa; phylum Chordata; class Lepidosauria; order Squamata; family Pythonidae; genus Liasis; species Liasis olivaceus. The sequence goes on along the minus strand of CM061350.1, from coordinate 175,581,344 downwards.
ATGATTATATCTTCAAAAGTTGCTCATCTGACACAGAAAGACCACATCCATAACTTCTGCTTGTCTAGGAAGTCTGTGATAAACTTCCATGACAACACTTTTATTCTTATCCAGTCCCAACAGTATTTCCATGCTCCAGGTTGTAAATTCCTTGTGCAGGTATATAATTTATGTACAATGCAAACCTCTTCCTTTCTGTTGACCTCTATTCCATCTGAATAAGTTGTAGCCTTCTAGAGTTATGCTCCAGTCCTGTGTACCATCCCACCAAGTTTTGGTGATGCCCCCTGTATTGAGTTCTGTTTATTTGTGTCCCATGGTTTTTTTTTCTTATCTCTTATTTCATCATGTCTTTCATGATGTTCATATGTCATTATCTGCTGCTGTTTCTTGGCTTGTTATTGCTTATATAAGATTATAAATATATAACTACTTGAAAAACATGAAAGCATTTTGCATATAAGTAACTGAGTTCAAACCACAGGAACATTGTTCATCCATCTTTAACTCACAGCAATTTTAAGTGAATAGATTTCCTCTCCTTTTTCTTCCAATGACCCCTCCAAATGAGCTCTACAGAAAATCTGGGGAACATGTAGAGGCTGCAGGGAAAAGAAGGAATTTATTTTTTTACAGAGGTGTTTATTTTACTGCTGGAGAGATTTGTGGATACAATCACACATCTGACTGATATAATGCTTTCTTGCTGGTTTGCTTTGATTTTGTTAACTTTTGTCTTCTGCCTTTCAGTTATTCTTATTAGCACAATTAATACAAGGTGGTTACCTGATTACCACAAAAAAAAAACCCTTCTAAATAGACTACAACTCCCATCACTCAGTTGGCAGCGAAGAACCCTGACTTGGCCATATTTTTAAATATTTACAATTGAGAACAACAGTGGTGTGTGTGTGTACTTTTACTAGTTATGGAATACTTTATCCTCTATTACTGCAACAGGACTCCTAAAAATAGAGAGGAAAACCACAATAAACAGTTAGACAAACATCAGACAAAAAACATGATTAAGTTTGGCACTTTTTATATCTTTTGATGTTTAACAGACTTAGTAAAGTTCAACACTTTGTCTTCAACTCTATTAGGACTCAGCCCAGGAGCATAAATACAGTCCCCTGGGTCCAGGCAAAGCTCTCAGATGGGACTGAGGAATTGGAGTCCCAACATTTGTCATCAATTAAACAGGGTGCAGACCTGTTCTGGTGCCTGAGGCTTCCACACACAAATGCCTTGGGGAAGAACGGCAATGTCTGCAGCTATGGTTGCTCTCTTTCTGATGTGGAGAGGACTGGCAGGTAACACCACTGTTAAGCCTACCAGATACAGATGGGCTGCAAGAGTCCAGAGGGCCACTAAATGGCAGTAAAGAATTAGTGTTCTGTATCTAGCTGTCACCTTAGAGAGTAATACAGCTGCTCTGTCACCACTTAGGCAAGTGTTTTGCCCTAGGCAAGTGTTTTGGTTTTTCTATAGGTACACATCACATCAGCCCTGCAACAGACCATGATGAGGACATTTTTTTAAGACTGAAGACCCAACCAGAGTCCCCTGTTCCTGCAGACTCCAAGGTGACCATTACCCCTGCCTATACCTATACCTACACTACCGACCAAATAGTAAACTGACTTTTTAAAAAATAAATGGCTTAAAACCAAATGGAGGAATATTCTTGCTCCAAAAGAAGAGACTCATTTCCAAAAGCCTAGATAACCTAAGTTAAAAGTATTTAGTTTGTCCTTCTTATCTGTTTGTGTGTGAGTCTCACAAAACCTCAGCAGAAGCATTGGGGACAAAATTCTTCCTAAAACGTTCTGTGAAATGTGAAAGCATTAATCAGCCTCTACCATCAGGGTTGTCTATCAAGTATCACTTCCACTTCCTTGCATTTCATCTCAAGGACTTTCAGTGTACTCACCTAATGTGCTATTGCCAGAGGCTTGTCTCTCACACTGACCAACTGTCAATCTGTATTGACATCCTAAGATATTAACCTCCGCTATATATTAAGATGTTCTCAGCTTAATTCAGAGCTATATTTAAATCCTCCTTAAATTCACATATTAAAAATATGCACGGAGCCACCGTACATGGTCAAGAAACTACCCAAAGTCCAAACTGCCTGCTAGAATTATAAAGAATCTACAAAAGGCAAGTATCAATTTTTCAAATACATATTTGAAAAGTTTCCTTCTTTAGCCATAGGAAACACTAGTATTGCTGTTCCCTATATTGTGGCATATACCTTTAAATATCTATATGGAAGGCAAATCAACATCCATGATTACTATTTTTTAAAACTAACAAACAAACAAAATTTGCTTCTTTTATTTTCCTTCAGTAGGATTTAAGGCAAACTTCCCAATCTGGGAACCCACCAGATGTATTGGACTATGACTTCCATAATTCCCATACAAAATAGAGTCCATCCTGTCTGTTGGGGAAAGGTTGGGAAAGAATCTTAATAATTCTACATTCCAAGTTGCTGCATTCTGGTCCATATTGATAAAAGATTTTTTGGGTAGCTACCAGAACCTATTATCTTACTGTTCAATTTTTTAATACTATATTAGATTGATGAATGTCTATTAGTTCTGCTGATGAGGCCAGAGAATGTCCAAGAAGCAAAACATGAGTATTTGCTTTGCAAGAGATCAGATAGCTTCTCCATTTGCTATGTTTAAAACCCAGGGTTTGCACTTCTCTGCAGAGCAATACTGTGATCACTACAGATCATAAATAAGTCACAACACCAAGTAGGCTTTTTGACGGCAAGCAATTCAAGCAAAAATACCTTTCCTTCCCACAATAAAACTGCCTGCCAATCCACAAAGCCCATCTCAGTTTTCTTGAAATCACATTGAAGGGGTGTCTTTCACTCTGAGAGTTTCAGTCCTGCTCCACAAAATGTTAGAAGAAAAGTATTACTTTCCAGTAGGTATGAGCAGTCTGACCCTGACTTGATGACATATAATCAATCAATCAATGAGCAATCAGAAGCCTTAAGGCCAGATGAAACCCATGTCTCAAATTGAAAAGTATTTTACAAGCAATTCAGGTTCTGTCCCTTATCCTGTGCAAGGGGAAAGACAAGAAGAAAGAGAAAATAGGAAAAGAAAAAGTTTCAGAGGAGAAAATGTTAGCCATTGTTCTGTGCTTCAGCCTGCTCCTGATTTGTCAACAGTTTTCCATATCGTTCCTATATCATAACTTGTCTGTTACAGTGTGCTTACACTGTATAGTTACAGTTACTGTTACAGTGTGTTACAGTGTACAGTGTGATGTAGAACTATCCTTGAAAAGAAGCCTTGAAATTCTAGTTGCTGTAAAATGTGGAAGCTAAGCCTATTAACTAGTACAAGGGATCATATGGTGCCAATATTAAAAGATCTACATTGGTTGCTAATTGCTTTCTAGGCACAATTTAAGATATTGGTGTTAATTAGGGGTGTGCAAAATGTTTCAAATTCAAACCATCTTGAATTTGAAACACCCTATGTCATGTTTGAAACACCATCTTTTGAGCATAAAGTAGTTGTTTTAAGTGCAAACAGGCTATTTGATCACTTTGGAAGGATTTCAAGCGGGAATTATTCATTCATTCATTCATTCACTCACTCACTCACTCACTCGATTTATATAGCTGCCCATCTCACAGAAGTGACTCTAGACGGCTTACAATAAAATAAATAAAAATAAAAATATAATACAGTGGTACCTCGAGTTACGAACTTAATCCGTTCCGTGACTCTGATCACAACTCGAGTTGGTCGCAACTCGAGGTAAATTTTCCCATAAGGTTCAATGTAAATACGGTTAATCCATTCCGCCCTCCGAATTTGGTCGCACCACGAGGCAAATTTCCCCATAAGGTTCAATGTAAATACGGCTAATCCGCCCTCCGAATTTGGTCGCACCACGAGGCAAATTTCCCCATAAGGTTCAATGTAAACTTATTCTTGCCAAGCCTGCTCTGCATTTTCTTTGGAGCCATGCTGACAAGCACACCAAAAACCTTCCAAATGCCACAAAACACACCACAAGCCTCACCAAACGTCTCCTTGCTACCGCGATCTCGCCCACAGGAAGCCACGACTGCATGGCAGCAGGGCAAATGGCCGCGGATCCGGTTCGTAGCTCAAGGCAGAGTTCGCATGTCGAGGTAAATTTTTGGGGCCGGAGCTGGTCGTATCTCGAAAAATTCGTAAGGAGGGGCATTCGTAACCCGAGGTACCACTGTATATTAAAAAAAAAAAAAATAGCCGAGCTTCATAAATAATTGTCAACAAAGCCAAGAGACCAAGTGTTTAGGGCCTTGCAAAAGGCCAGCAAGGTGGGGCTAACCTAATCCCAGGTGGAATGATGTTCCACAGGGCGGGCACAATGGCGGAAAATGCCCTCCTCCTGGGCCCTACCAGCTGACTCTCCTTAGCTGACAACACTCAGAGCATGTCCCTCCTTCCAGATCAGGTAGGATGGGGAGAGACAATTGGGGAGAGATGTTCCCATAAGTAACCTAGTCCCAAGGCATGAAGGTCTTTAAAAGTAACTACCAGTACCTTGAATTGCACCTGGAAGCACACTGGAAGCCAATGCAACTCAGAGAGCAGTGGAATCACATGCACCAAACAAACAATGCCATTAACTGACCATGTGCTGCATTCTGCACCAGCTGAAGCTTCCAAATGCTCTTCAAGGGCAGCCCCATGTAAAGCATGTTGCAATAGTCCAATTTGGAGGTCACAAGGGCATGAGTGACCATGAGCAAAATAGCTCTGTTTCAAGTAAAATGTCTCCAAACAGCCTATGTTAAAATTGTTATTAATTGTTCTTAAGGACTGTTGGTTTGCTGTTAATTATTTTATTTAAAATTGCCTTTATTCCTTTGTAAACCATTCTGGGCTCCTTCATGATGATGATCATGATGATTGTATTATACATGCAGTTACACTGAAAATACACAAAATGCCAGTTATAAACTTAGGCAGACAGTGTCATCTAAAAAAAATCTTGCAACAGTGGACTAAGTATCAAAAACATTAATCTTGCTTCCAAACAGAAATATAAAAATATGCTCATGACTCATTTATTTTCTTTTTAAAATAGTCTATCATAGAAACCTATCTATTCTAAAAGCAGAATATTGTCTAATATGATAGATTCTCTTTCTGTAAAATATAAAATAAACACATTTGTCTTCATCTCAGCAATCTCATTAATTGCTCCTTACTGCAATTAATTACTGTGTGTTTGTAGGGCTGGGCAAAGCATTTATAAGAGGCACTATTTAGTTGCCACAGGCAAAGCATCTCTTCTCAGTGTTAAAGCAGCTGTTCATCCTGGAAAGTTCAGTGCGGCTGCTTCAAAATCTTTCCCCAGTTGTTTCCACATACATCTGCGGGCACAAGTGTTTGTTGCCAGTCTCAGCAGATGTGTTTGTGCATGTGCATGCATGCACAAACAATATGGAAAGCTGCATGAAATCAAATGCTTTGCAAAAGCCAATGTATTTATTTGTTACAAGTCCTGAGTTGCTTTAAATGTCTTTATGACTGTTTTATTAGCAAATTATTATTGTTTTATGTCTTTATAAATATAATCAATAAGTTGATTTGGGAGAACTTTTCCTTGCAGTAGATGTATTTGAAATGAAATGCTTGAATAAAAATGCTTGGACATTTCTAAATCCTGTTGCAGAATACTTAAACCTCAGAGGTTTAAGGTTGGTTCCTAGAATACAGCAAAATAATAGAAGTAAAGGCACACATATGTTTGTTTGACTTGTTGTCCTTCCTTGGAGACATTAAAAAAAAAAAAAGCTGGCATGGTTCAAATTTTTCTTCGGTGGGGTATGAAGGATGATTGAGAAAGGCTAGAATATAGTCCCTTTCATGTCTCTAGTTTGGAGTCCAGAGAGGTTTTCTGTGTCAGATTTGCCCTCCGAAGTTGGAACTCTTTAAATTCAGGAGGTAAAATCTACTGAACACTATGGCCTCCACAGTGTCATCTCAGTGACACAGTATTTCAGCCTAAATGAAAGCATGGAATCAACAAAGTGTAACAGAATGTATAATTATATGCTTTACCTGAAACCCTGTGGTGCATTCATATTATTGAGAGCTGAATGGGTATTAGCCAGATTCCTGCTAAATAAAAATTTCCCTCTTGCATTTCCTTCTTCCAATAAATTGTTTTACAATATATTCTTCTACAATTTTATAATTATGCTCTTTTTTAATGTGAAAAATAGATAGCGAATAACTTTTCCTTTAGTCCATATTAATTAACTCTGTGCTTTCTAGTTAGGCATGATATTCAGTGAAAATCTATAAAATGCACAGATTTGGGCTGCAACATATACAGAAAAATTGAAAAAGCATCTAATTTCAAAACATTTACTTGCCAAATATATGGCAAAACACATTAGTCCCACTATAGAAGCCACACATGCACAGTATTATTTACTTGTTAGATTTATATCCTCTATCTTTCCTCCAGGAACTTAAGGAAGTATGAATACAGTAGTGCTCCCTCCTCCAATTTCCCCCAGCCCTGTAAGGTAGATTGAGCTAATAGAATTACTGGCCTAAGTAGTTCCCATAAGTTTAGGTGGATTTGAACCTGGGTCTCTTTGATCTTAGTCCAACTCTAGAGCACATTGGTTCTCCAGCAGTATATCCAGAATTTTAGCTCCTTTTCCCATTTATTGGAGTTTTATTTCTCCATCCTTGTAGAGTTCTTGTTTCCATCTCTTATGAGTATTGAGAAAAGAGGAAATACAGTCGTGTGAAAAAGAAAGTACACCCTCTTTGAGTTCTATGGTTTTACGTATCAGGACATAATAAAAATCATCTGGTCCTTAGCAGTTCTCAAAAGTAGGTAAATACAACCTCAGATGAACAACAACACATGACATATTACACCACGTCATCATTTATTTTACAAAAAGAAAGCCAAAATGGAGAAGCCATGTGTGAAAATCAACTTATGATTCAATAGCTTGTAAAACCACCTTTAGCAGCAATAACTTGAAGTAATTGTTTTCTGTATGACTTGATCAGTCTCTCACATCATTGTAGAGGAATTTTGGCCCACTGTTCTTTACAACATTGCTTCAGTTCATTGAAGTTTGTGGGCATTTGTTTTTGCACAGCTCTCTTGAGGTCCCACCACAGCATTTCAGTCAGGTTGAGGTCTGGACTTTGACAAGGCCATTGCAACACCTTGATTCTTTTCTTTTTCAGCCACTCTGTTGTAAATTTGCTGATGTGCTTGGGATCATTGTCCTGTTGCATGACCCAATGTCGGCCAAGCTTTAGCTGTCGGACAGATGGCCTCACATGTGACTCTAGAATACTTTGGTATACAGAGGAGTTCATGGTCGACTCAATGACTGCAAGGTGCCCAGGTCCTGTGGCTGCAAAACAAGCCCAAATCATCAGCCCTCCACCACCGTGCTTGACGGTTGGTATGAGATGTTTGTGCTGATATGCTGTGTTTGGTTTTCACCAAACATGGAGCTGTGCATTATGGCCAAACATCTCCACTTTGGTCTCATCTGTCCAAAGGACAGCATTCCAGAAGTCTTGTGATTTATTCAGATGCAACTTTGCAAACCTAAGCCATGCTGCCATGTTCTTTTTAGAGAGAAGAGGCTTTCTCCTGGCAACCCTTCAGTCTTTTTCTAATTGTACTGTCATGAACTTTTAACATTTAACATGCTAACTGAGGCCTATAGAGTCTGAGATGTAACTCTGGGATTTTTTGCAATTTCTCTGAGCATTGCACAGTCTGACCTTGGGGTGAATTTGCTGAGATGTCCACTCCTGGGAAGATTAGCAACTGTCTGGAATGTGTTCCACTTGTGAATAATGTTCCTCACTGTAGAATGATGGACTTTAAATTGTTAGGAAATGGCCTTATAACCCTTCCCAGATTGATAGGCAGCAACAATTGCTTCTGTAAGATCATTGCTGACATCTTTACTCTTTGGCATTGTGTTAAAACACACCTCAATGCTCAAGACCAGCAAACTCCTAAAACGTCAGCTTTTATAGAGGTAGTCACATTTGCTGATGATCAATTGATCAAGGGCATTTGATTAGCAGCACCTGGCTGCTATTTAGCCTCTTCATACCTATGGAAGCAGTAAGGGTGTACTTAGTTTTTTGCACATGGCTTCTCCATTTTGGCTTTTTGTAAAATAAATGATGACATGGTGTAATATGTCATGTGTTGTTGTTCATCTGAGGTTGTATTTACCTACTTTTGAAAACTGGTAAGGACCAGATGATTTTTATTATGTCCTGATATGTAAAACCATAGAACTCAAAGAGGGTGTACTTTCTTTTTCAAACAACTGTATACAGAATCTAATATAATCTAAGGCAGGGTTTCCCAAACTCTTTGGTGTACCTCCTTTGGGGAGATGCAAACAGAGTCTGGGGGAGTTGTGAAGAATATTTATTTATTTATTAAATCAATTTATATGGTTGCCCATCTCACCACAGGCAACTCTTAGTTACATTGTTACAATAAGTCCACCTTTCCCAAAGTTTCATTGTATTGTTTTCATTGTTCATTTGTTTTCATTTTGGTATTTGGATTTCCCCTTCATGGATCACTGCCTTGTCGTGGCGAAGGGGCTTGCGTAACCCAGTGAAGCCATGAGCTATACCATGCAGGGCCACCCAAGATGGACAGGTCATGACAGAGAGTTCTGACAAAATGTGGTCCACTGGAGAAGGAAATGGCAACCCACTCCAGTATTCTTGCCAAGAAAACCCCATGGACAATGTTAAAAGGCTAAAAGATATGATGCTGGAAGATGAGCCCCTCAGGTCGGAAGGTGTCCAATATGCTACTGGGGAAGAGCGGAGGGCAATTCCAAGTAGCTCCAGAAAGAGTGAAGCGGCTGGGCCAAAGCCGAAAGGACGTTCAGCTGTGGATGTATCTGGAAGCGAAAAGAAGGTCCGATGCTGTAAAGAATAATATTGTATAGGTACCTGGAATGTAAGATCTATGAACCAAGGCAAGCTGGATGTGGTCAAATATGAGATGACAAGATTGAATGTCGACATCTTCGGAATCAGCGAATTGAAATGGACGGGAATGGGTGAATTTAATTCAGGTGACCATTATATCTACTACTGTGGGCAAGAAACCCTTAGAAGAAATGGAGTTGCACTCATAGTCAATAAGAAAGTGGGAAAGGCAGTAATGGGTTACAACCTCAAAAACGACAGAATGATCTCAGTGCGTATCCAGGGCAAACCATTCAACATCGCGGTAATCCAAGTCTATGCCCCAACCACTGATGCCGAAGAAGCTGAAGTTGACCGGTTCTATGAAGACCTACAACACCTTCTAGAATTAGCACCAAAAAAAGATGTCCTTTTCATCATAGGGGATTGGAATGCTAAAGTAGGAAGTCAAGGAGTAATCGGAATAACAGGCAAGTTTGGCCTTGGAGTACAAAATGAAGCAGGGCAAAGGCTAATAGAGTTCTGTCAAGAGAGCAAGCTAGTCATAGCAAACACTCTTTTCCAACAACACAAGAGACAACTCTACACATGGACATCACCAGACGGTCAATACTGAAACCAGATTGATTATATACTTTGCAGTCAAAGATGGAGAAGCTCTATACAGACAGCAAAAACAAGACCAGGAGCTGACTGTGGCTCAGATCATGAGCTTCTTACTGCAAAATTTAGGCTTAAATTGAAGAACGTAGGGAAAACCACTAGACCACTCAGGTATGACTTAGATCATGTTCCTTATGAGTACACAGTGAAGGTGATGAATAGATTTAGAGGATTAGATTTGGTAGACAGAGTGCCTGAAGAACTATGGACGGAGGTCTGTAACATTGTACAGGAGGCAGCAACTAAAACCATCCCAAAGAAAAAGAAATGCAAGAAAGCAAAATGGCTATCTGATGAGGCTTTACAAATAGCTGTGGAAAGAAGGAATGCAAAAAGCAAGGGTGAAAGGGAAAGATATAAGCAACTGAATGCAGTTTTCCAGAGAACAGCAAGAAGAGATAAAAAGGCCTTCTTAAATGAACAATGCAAAGAAATCGAGGAAAACAATAGAATGGGGAAGACTAGAGATCTCTTCAAGAAAATTGGAGATATCAAAGGAACGTTTAGTGCAAAGATGGGCATGATAAAGGACAAAAAAGGCAGGGACCTAACAGAAGCAGAAGAGATTAAAAAGAGGTGGCAAGAATACACAGAAGAACTATACAAGAAAGATCTTAATGTCCCTGATGTCCATGCTGGTGTGGTCACTGACCTTGAGCCGGACATCCTAGAGAGTGAAGTCAAGTGGGCCTTAGGAAGCATTGCTAACAACAAAGCTAGTGGAGATGACAGTATTCCAGCTGAGTTATTTAAAATACTAAAAGACGATGCTGTTAAAGTGCTGCACTCAATATGCCAGCAAGTTTGGAAAACGCAACAGTGGCCACGGGATTGGAAAAGGTCAGTTTATGTTCCAATTCCGAAGAAGGGCAATGCCAAAGAATGCTCAAACTATCGCACAATTGCACTCATTTCACATGCTAGCAAGGTTATGCTCAAAATCCTACAAGCTAGGTTTCAGCAGTACGTGAACCGAGAACTACCGGATGTACAAGCTGGGTTTCGAAGAGGCAGGGGAACTAGAGATCCAATTGCCAACATTCGCTGGATCATGGAGAAAGCACGAGAGTTCCAGAAAAGCATCTACTTCTGCTTCATTGACTATGCAAAAGCCTTTGATTGTGTGGATCACAACAATCTGTGGCAAATTCTTAAAGAGATGGGGATACCAGACCACCTTACCTGTCTCCTGAGAAATCTGTATGCGGGCCAAGAAGCAACAGTTAGAACCGGTCATGGAACAACCAATTGGTTCAAAATAGGGAAAGGAGTACAACAAGGCTGTATACTGTCACCCTGCTTATTTAACCTATATGCAGAGTACATCATGAGAAATGCCAGGCTGGAAGAATCACAAGCCTTAAGATTGCAGGTAGAATTATCAATAACCTCAGATATGCAGACGATACCACCCTAATGGCAGAAAGTGAAGAAGAACTAAAGAGCCTCTTGATGAGGGTGAAAGAGGAGAGTGCGAAAGCTGGCTTGAAACTCAACATTAAAAAAACTAAGATCATGGCATCTGGACCCATCAATTCCTGGCAAATAGAAGGGGTAGAAATGGAAGCAGTAACAGACTTCATTTATTTGGGCTCCAAGATCACCGCAGATGGAGACTGCAGCCATGAAATTAAGAGACGCTTGCTCCTTGGGAGGAAAGCTATGGCAAACCTAGATAGCATATTAAAAAGCAGAGACGTCACCTTGCCAACAAAGATCCGCAGAATCAAAGCTATGGTTTTTCCAGTAGTAATGTATGGCTGTGAGAGCTGGACCATAAAGAAGGCTGAGCGCCGAAGAATTGATGCCTTTGAACTGTGGTTCTGGAGAAGACTCTTAAGAGTCCCCTGGACTGCTAGGAGGTCAAACCAGTCAATCTTAAAGGAAATCAACCCTGATTGCTCATTGGAAGGATTGATAATGAAGCTCAAGCTCAGATACTTTGGTCACCTAATGTGAAGAGAGGACTCATTGGAAAAGACCCTGATGCTGGGAAAGATTGAAGGCAAAAGGAGAAGAGGATGGCAGAGGATGAGATGGTTAGATAGCATCACTGAAGCAATGAGCATGAAACTGAGCAAACTCAGGGAGGTAGTGAAGGATAGGAAGGCCTGGCGCAATATGGTTCATGGGGTCATGAAGAGTCGGACACGACTTAACGACTGAACAACAATTTGGATTTTTAAGGGAGGTGTGTACATTAAGATTACACTAAAGGGAGGTGTGATGGCAAAACATTGAGGACTATTAAAAATGGATATACTTTTTTCAGAACTGGATAAAATTTTCTTATCATAGATTCCATTTGGAAAGTCAGTTCTACTTGGGGAAAAAGGCCTTTTTGCACATATGCCAAAGGCTATCAAATCATTGGAACAATTCAGAGACATCTGAATTGCTTCAACAGTTAATGTGAATCAACAACCTATTTCAGAAAGTCAATTTGATTCAGAAATTTAATCAAATCATGTTTGAATCAAATATCCAAACTGATTTTTTTTCCCACAGCCCTAATCTGGAAGCTCTGGACAAAATACTGTTAGGCAGTATAAGCATTAGACTGAGCGAGGCACTTTTTAGGTCTGTTTTCCCCAGTTTGAAGTCAGAAGGAGTCTGGTAGCACCTTTTCAGATCAACAAATTTTATTAAAAGACATAAGGTTTCATGAACTACAGCTCACTTTATCAGATGCACAAAGTGGCTAAACTGTAGGATTTAAATTAGGATGGGGAGGAGGGAGGGGAATACAGGTGATTACACTGATGCAGGTTACAAGTGAGACAAATTACAAATACCTTGTCAATTAATGGTTAAAAACCCATTGTGTTTGCTGAGACGTTCTGAGGTGGCTTGAGACTGATGTATGTGAGTTTAGCAGTCCTCCCCTCAATCGTCCAGGTAAATTTTCTTCTATCTAAAATAGCTGTTTTGAAGTCTGCAATGGATTGTCCTGGGAGATTGAAATGCTCAATTACTTCGTTCTTGTTTTGTGTCCTGATGCCAAACTTGTGTCCATTAACTCTTTTGCATAAAGTATGGCCTGCTTGTCCTATGTAGAATCTAGAGAGGCATCGGTGGCAGATGATGGCTTATATCACATTAGAGGAAGAGAATGTAAAGGCCCCTCTAATCTTGTATGTAAATTGTTGGGGCCTGTAATGGCATTATTGGTATAAATGTGGGGGCAAAGCAGACATCTGGGCTCGTTGCAGGATTTGGTTCCCATGTAAGCATCATTGTCCTGTTGCTTGTTGTGTATGACAACCTGTTTCATGTTGGGTGGTTGTCTGTATGCAAGTATGGATCTGCCACTTAGTAAGGGTGTTTCCAGATGGGCAGCCAAAAGTCACTGTGTTTTTCCTTCCGTCCTTAACAGTAAGGGGGAAGAAAAGAAAAAAAAGGGCAGAAACACCAAGGGAAGTTTACAAATAAAAGACAACATTGCCTGGGTTTCCCATAAAAAATCAGCAAATAAGGCAGAGTGATTACACAATAACATACTACATCTAAAAGCACCTAACCTTAACCCTGACTTTTAAGAGAATTCTTTTCATTTAAATAGGGAAGTGGGATGCTGCAAAGCACCAGCTTCATCTTTATTTCTAAAAATGCCCCTGGGTCAAACACTGGCCCTTTTAAGGTAACTGCAGAAGAGGGCTTTGATGAGAAATGTGTCCAGCTGCTCAGAAAGGGGAAAATAAATCAGTCTTCTGAGTCACGGCTGCCAACCAGATGCCTGTGGGATGCTTGCAAGGATGGGCAGCAGGGTGATGGTTGTCTCCTGCCATTCAGCAACAGTTGGTGTTTGAGGATGCACCTGTGATTCAGAAGGCAGGAATCAACTTTTAGGGCCTCTGTTGCCTCCTTGCTTATGGTTTCGCCTAGTGGTATCTGATATGGTCAAGGAACTAAGAGTCATTTTTGTTGTATTCTTATCTTACTTTCTTCATGGGCTGAGAGGCTGAATGCGAAACCCCACAAGAATTCCCAACTAAAATGTCTGGGGGCACTCTGCTCCCTAGTAGCAAAATCCCATTTGTATTGGGGGTTCCCCCCCACCCCGCTAGGCTGTTGGGGAAGCAATTCCCCCACCCCCGACTATTTGATGCTTTAGACATCAACTTTCCTCATCCCCAGCTGGGCTGAATAGAGCGCGTTGGCTGGGGGTAATAGTTGTCACAACCAAAGTGTGAGTGTCTTGAGGAAGGTTGCCTTCCATTCCAAAGCCGTGTCTAAAGCTGGCCAGACTCTGAAATAGGATCCAGCGCCAGTCGAAACGATTTAGAATTCACAGCTGACTGATGCGGGGGGGGGGGGGAGTTAAGCTGGCGGCATTGCCACTTAGATGGGGACGAAGCCAAGGTGGTGACATGGAAGAGCTCAGGGAGCATTCCTTCGGCAGCCTGGCCTTGCAGCAATCGAGCCATCCGTTCCTTCAAAACGCCTCCCTCCCTCGGACCCGGAGGTATTTCAGCATCCTCCGAACACGCGGCTTCCCACCATCCGCACCGCCCTCGCCCTGAGCGAGCGCCCCCTTCCGCGGGGGCGAGCACACCTGTTATCCATCTGCCTGCGGTTCTCCCCCATCCGCCCCGGGGGAGGAAAAAAAGAAAGAAAGAAACCTTGCGGAGCGCGGAGGTTGGCGCGAGCCTTCCCCCGTTACAGCTCGGGCTTCCGCGCTGTACGCCGCCGTTTTCACGCCAGACTTGGCTGACCTTTACGCTCCCTCCCTCTGCTTTGAGTAAAGCAGGCCGAGGCAGACGGGGGAACGGGCTTTGTGAGCATGTGCGGAATACTAGTTAGAACCGGTTTAGCAGCGCACGCGAAGTCGGAGGACGCTCGCAGCTGGTGCAGCAGCTCGGCTAACCGGCCTGCCCGCCTTTGCCACAGCCGACGAGGCTCGGTGCTGCAGTGCGCCCGCCCCCTCGCTTCCATTGGCAGCCGTCGGGGGTTGCCGCTTTCGCCCGGCCTCCTTCCCGGCTCCCCATCCCGCTCTGCCTTTGCGCGACGCTCCCGCGGCCAGCGCCCGCTCCCCTTCTCCCGCTGTGGCCGGGCGCGGCCCGGGAGGTGGGCGTGGCCAGCCCTGGGCTTTAACAACCCCGATGCTCCTCCCATTGAAAGTACATAACGGGAGCGGATGGGCTGGCTGAGTGAGTGAGTGAGGGAGGAGGGTGAGTGTGCGCCGGCGAAGCCTGTTGTGTACCGCGGCGTTTTTCTCTTACTTTGTATCTTTCTTTCAGCACCGGTCAGATCGTCGTTCTCGGCGGCCGTAGCCGCCGCTCCCTGCCCTCGCCACGGTCTGAAGCGCCACGGGGCAGGCCCAGCTCTGCCTCCCGCCCGTCCTCCGCCCCATTCTTCCTTCCTCGACCGGGACCTGTTTGTTCTTTTCTCAATGAGCAGAGCGGAATCCGGCTTTGCCCCTCTGCCGTAGCGCCATTCCTCTCTTTTTCCTTCCCAGGCGGAAAGAAGGCCGGTTTCTTTCGTTTCTGTCTCCCTCTCTCTCTCTCCCCGTTTTCTCGTTCTAGTCCCCCGTCCTCTTTGTGTCTCCCATGGCTTTGTGTCTGGAACTATTTAAACAATGTGAGTGTACAGAATTTTGTGGGTTTTTCCCCCTTATGGCATGCAAAAATAAGGATTGGCTGCGCAAGCGACCATGCACTGCTCGAGGTTGTGCTTTTAGTGTAATTGTATGTATATCCCCTTTTTTCAGTTTTTCGAGCTGTCATTTCAGTGCTTTCCGTGCGTGTGCAGATAACAATGCAATACGCTATGTCTTGTTAAGTACCACAGAGAATTCCCCGTTTCCTGTTGGAAGTAAATGGCTTTCAGATACGAAACTGCTGGGAGTAAGTGGGCGGGCGTGGTGGGTAGCTCGCGTGTATGTAGGAAAGGTTCTTTTTCTACTGCTTTTCCCCACCCCCTTCCTGCCGATTCTATTGCACTTTCAGCGAAATCCTGAGCTTGAGGGACTTGCTTCGAGGGGAGGGGGGACGACGTATGAGTCCCCTCTTCCTCAGTGCATGGCTCTGTGCTTGAATGAGAATGTTGTCCCTTTTGACTCTGATATATTTAGCCTACTATTGGCATTCCAGATCATGGCAGGATATGATATCATTTTCCTATATTTATGCTGTGCCATACTAAGCATCAGTTGTGTGTGCATTTGTCTGTGCTTTGAGTGATGAAATGACACAGATTGGGGGCTAACCAGCTAGATTTGCCTTGGGAAGGTGACTGCTAGGTTTCTCAGTCATGTAAGCTGTGAAGTTTCAGCAGCATGCTTTTGGTAGGGTGACGTTTAATTTCTCTTGACCCAAACAGCAAATTTATACAGTCATGATTATGAAAAATGCTTTCTTGGGGATTGTTTGCTGAAGATTGCCAGAAAAGGTGGAAGGTAGTTTTTTTTAATAAGCCTTGTTGACTCTTGAATCCTTTCGACCTTACACTTTGCTTAAATAGGAAGGTGGTATAAAACCATAACTTTTTTCCTGGTGGAACCTAATAGGACTGCATTAGAGATTCCTCCTTAAGTATTAATACACTAAGCAAATGTAAAGCAACATTAGAGCCTGAAAAAGAAATTATTGTCTAAGTGCAAAATAATATCATTTTCTAATCTATTTGACCATGATGTTGTCTTTAAGCCTTTTGCTCAGACTCTAAGTGTTCATTAATAAATAACTGTTAGAATTGCATTTATAAGTATGTGTAGATTTATTAAATTGGATATGGCGGAAAAAAACCTATTCACTGTTTTCACCCACCAGAGAATTTAGTTTTCAAATACTGCTTTCCACTTCTCCTTTGCTCTACTGCCAGATATTATTCTTCATGAATAATTCTCTGAGGATGTAAATGGTCCTTACACAAAGCTGCTCTTTGACATCTCTATCCAGCTTAGAATGAGATGAGAATGCCTAGGGCTGTTTCTTCACGTATCTCATGAACTGGACTCCAGTCCATGAAAACTAAGATTGTAATAAATTTGTTAGTTTTTAAGCTGTCACATATACTTCTTTGGAATTAAAAAAAAAATTCTGATCTATTTCAGTTACTGAAGGAAAACCTAACTTTATCTTCCAATTAGCCCTTTTAAAAAGTTATTTTCATCCCAAAAGCTTGTATATGTGAACTAGTTCCTGACAACTACAACTGAAGGAGTAGTAATGATCTGTGTTTACAAGAATATGTCTGAAGTACTGCACCCTCTGAACCAGTGAGCCTTTAATTGGCCAGAATCCTATGTTGCTTAGCAATTCCTGGGCTAGTTTTTCCTCATGGGAAGTTTACCAGAGGGAATAAATTGCTACATGGTGAAATGGGTCTTTGGGGAGTAAAACTTGTCTGCAAGGAGCAATTTTAGAATGTGGTATGAACCAAACAAAAATTTTAGGAAATGAGTTTATTTTCATTCTAAAGAAGAGGAAATCAGGCAGTGAGCATGAACTGGCAATTAATTCTTAAGACATGATAATTCCAGATAATGAATGCATGTCCACGTGAGCTGAGGGGGACACTACAATTCTAGAAGTCTCTTGTATGGCAAGTGTGACCAGGCAAAAGCTTAAGTGTTCCTGTGTGAGGAAAAATTCCAGTTGGCCAGAGAACATTAACAGAGGGGAGGTATTTGTTTATTGGGATGATTCCTGTTTTCCAGTTCTGTCCTCTGCTCCTGAATTTACTCCGATGTTCAGCATCTATACCTGAAATCTGAACCAAAAAAATTATCTTATTTACATATTGACCTTGTTTACTGAGAAATGGTGATTACAAGGCTGAATGCATATCTTTGGTGTATTTAAACAGTATTCAGCTTTTATGTCCTAAACACAAAAATGCTAAATATCAGGTTCCTGAAGCTATTGGGATTTTTAAAATAGCTGCCAAAGTTCAGGCATTTGGTAGAAACAATGCACAAATTTAGTAGAACTGAAGCTAAAGGAAATGTTTTGCTAACTGCAAAACCAAGTAAATTCTTACTTGATCCAAATTTGATTGTAATTTAGCATTCCAAAGACTGTTCAGGTAACATATCAGTATCACATCAAATTCACCCTCATGTCATTGTTAGATCTCCTATTTTTGCCTTAACTAAAATTGGGAATGCCGCATTACATGTCTGTCCAGAAGTTCAGAATACTTGACACTGCTTTAACTAATAGGAATATCTTTTCTAAAAGATTAACAAATCAAATTTGAGATTCAGTGCCTGGTATTTTTCATTTGTTTTCTAGCTGGTTTGTGTGCTTTTAAACTAATGATGTGTTTCTTTCTCTGGCTGGGTCACGTTTGGTCAAACTTGGATTCTTGGAGAAGTGGATATGATTGTGTTCTAAATTATATACTGTATTTATGGCTCTTTCAGGAAAGGCATGGGGTTAGGATAATTTTTTCCCCTGAAGTTAGACTATTTCAAGAAAGAAAGGAGTATTTAAGTTGATGTCTCTATTAATGCCAATGTCATCACCATGTCTTTGGAATGGAACTCCCTGCATTAGTAACCAATATTAACCTTTTCATCACATGGGTTGGGAGTTGTAGCTGCTTGATATTTTTTGAAAGGCATCTAGTTGAGAAAGCTAATATAGGAGAATTCAGAAGACAGAGAAGAATCTAAAATCCACAAAGGGTAGCCATATTAAATAATTATTAAATAAACCCTATATTTATTTTCACTGAATTATCTATTCCTTTCCAAAATGCTAACACATTAATTTTCACAATATTCCTTCCTTTAGGACATCTCACTTTTTCCATTCCCTTAAAATGTAAAACTAAAAATAGGTTCTTAGTATATAAACAAATGCCTCCAGTTTTGGAAGGATCTAGACCTGTGTAAAGTAAGCAGTAACTACAACACAAGAGGCAGGTGATTCTATTTGTTAAGTAAAGTGACTGATAACATTTTTCATCTAACCTTTCTTATGCTGGAACTGATTTTCTGTGTTTCCCAAAATTCAGCAGACTATAGGGCAAACAAGATACATGCTGTATCATATTTGATATTGGAAAACATTTTTGAACAAATGTCTGCTTTAAAAATGAAGAAAGATGGTTATTTATTTATCAGGACTTATATGCCATTCTCATCCAGCCTTTCTCAACCTTTTTACCCTGGTGGAACCCTTGAAATAATTTCCCAATCTTAGGGAACCCCTGCATTAAAAAAGCAAAAAACCCCAAAACTTCATAATATGAATCGCTTCTAACCTACACACTCCACATTTTACAAACATTTACAATAACAGCAAAATGGCAGGCCAGTAGTTAGTTGTGGCATGTAAAAGTCCTACTACTACTGTTCACATTGTGCACAAAGTTCAAAAAATAATTTTTTTTTCAATCATAGTCTCTCTTGGAACCCCAGTGACCTTTTGCATGTAACTCCAATTGAGACTAGCTGATCTAATCTATGGAGACTCGGAGTGGGCTACAAAAACTTCTCCAGTAAGAGAATTACAAACAGTACATTTAAAAAATCAATTACATGGTATTGTGATTCTAAACTCTTGATACAGGATGATTAGAATTGATTTCTGGTGTATGTACCTTTCCTTAGGGTAAAGGGTAACTTTTTGATATTAAAGAGCAAAATGAAAATAATTACAAAGGATGTGATCTGTGTAGCTTTTGGTTCAAATATCACCTCACAATTTTATTAGATAGTTTTAAACAAGCTTCCATCACAGTCACAACCATAATAAGGATAATAATGGGCTATTTTAAAGAACTATTTTAAGAATGTAAAGTACATGAAGTGTACTTTGTTCTCTAAAACACAATGCAAGCGTTAGCTTTACTAAAATGATGAGTAGACAAGTTCTCTTCAGAAAGTCTAATTTCTTTTTCCTTTGAAAGAGAAAAGTGAACCTCTGCCAAGATCCTGTTGTCTCTATAGAAGAGTGAAGCTTAACTATATACCTTAGGCATTTGTGCTTATTGATCTGAATAGTGAATCATAATTTAAAGAGAACCTCTCCCAAACCACTCCAGTTTAATAAATCACACACCTGGTAGTGTTGCCCTTGTACATAGAACAAAACAGAAGAGGAATCAATGTTAAGATAAATTCCTTTTTGGTTCTTATTCAGAGCTCTGTCAATTGCCTGTTTAGAATGACAGACCAAGTAGAATATTTAACATGGGATCTAGTTTTTGCAGAAGTGGTTGACGTAATCTCCCAGTGCAGAATCCAAAGTGATACACCCTGATTCATCATATGATTGAATTTGCCTTCCTCTTGCCAGCAAAGCAAAATGCTGCATATAAAACAGGTGAGTGAGAAGGGGCAACTAGGTTAGTTCTGTTTTTCCTAATATCTTTGGAGACATTATACGGGAGGAACATTCTGTTTTATTCTGGTGTTTGTCTGTGTTTGAGGACTATAGAATAGAATACCCTGGAGTACTTTTTATGTATACCCAGGTTTCTCCTGAGTCCGTTTTTTTTGTCTGTACCAGCTCTCCAGCAGTGCATACCTCCTCTTTTTTTTTTCCCTCTCTCCCCCGGTCCTTTTTCACCAGGGCTCGATACCTCTTTTCCCCTCTCTTCCTCTTTTTTTTTTTTTAATTTTTTGAGTGGGCTGCTACAGAATCAAGTTTATTTGGGGCTTATCTTTATTTCGCCAGTGGACTTCTAGACAAGGGACAATAAGAGAGGACAGAGAAGAGCCTTTGCTGATTTGGGAGGGGAAAGATATTAAATTTGAAGGTGTCCTGGGGTCCAGGACCCTGGACTTGCACCCAGTGTTGATCAACTAGAAATCAGATACAAGGTTATCACCACTTCCACTGTTTGAGATCTGAGGAACTTCTGTTTAAAAAAGGCTGTTTCATAGACAAGAGTGGGGCCTCCTTATTTAATTGCAACAGAGCTTGCTGTCATCTTGGGGCTGAAGCAACTAAGAGATACAGCCAGAGCCAAAGGGGGGAAAAACACCTTTGCTAGCATAGATCTAAAACTACTAAGGAGCACTAAAAAAAAAAAAAAGTAGGCAACTTGCACCTTCCAGGTTTTAACACATTTCATTGTGCTAAAAGAAATTATTAGGCAGGATCAGGGCTGCTTCTTCCCAGCCTAGCTGTAGGTTGGCTTTGACACCTTCTTCTCTCTCCCTTAAGCAGTGGTCTGTAGCAAAGAAAAAGGACTTCTGAAATTAGACCATGAGTTGCATGAAACAGGTCCAAGGGCTACAACTTGCCCACTCCTAACCTATACCCAAGCATTAATTTTCAGATGGATATTTAATAACAAATGAGTGATTTGCAGAGATGACCTTTTTCAACAGCTGTGCATGTTTTGGGTTTCATGCTCACCAAGAAACTATATACAAGGAAAAAAAGAGGACAATTTTATGTCACCAGCAGAAACATAGTAAAAAACTCAAAAAAATCAAATTGCAGAGAGTAAGATCTACTGATTTTTCCCCTCTTCTTTTCCTCACCATAGCAACATTTTGATATTCCCCAGCCTTATGGGTCAAAATAATATTATTGAATTCTATTCAGCGGAGCACTACAAATGCATACATAGGTTCAGGTATCGATTAGCTTTGTTTAATACATGTCCATGTGTAATGTATGGCAAACTTAGTAATGTTTATTACTTACCAAGAACAAATAAGAAAAACACAGTAACTATAAAATTCCACCCAGGAATATTTGACAGCTTAACAATCAAACCAGTAAATAGATAATAGATATTAACAAAGCAAACAAAACTGGACAGATTTAAAACAGTACCCAACTTACCTACCAGAGTACAGGTAGTCCTTGTTTAGCAATTACCTCATTTAACAACCGTTCCCAGTTATGACAGTTATGAAAAAGTAACTTTGCAACCAATCCTCACATTTACAACCTTTGTAGATCTGGAAAGAAAGGAAAGCTGAAGTAAGATCATAAGCTTTCACTTGGCAACCGTTTTGCTGAACAATAGAGTTGATGGTTCCAATTGTGGCTGCTAAATGAAGACAACCTGTAATATTTTTAATAATGCTTGGGGTTTTTTTCCCTCCCCTCTGGCAACGAACTTAGATTTTTGCTTTCTGGAAAGAAGAGTGAACAAAGTTAGTTTTCCAAAGCACAAATGTATCTCATTTGGATTAACTGCATCAGACTTTTCCTGCTAGTTATAATATGAGCTTTCTGCCCAGAACTGTTGACAGTGTTGATATTAAATAAAATCTCCATCGAATTGGGCTTGATTCTTGGTGATTTCATGGACACATGCATGTAGGTTTTTTTTGACAATACAGAAGTAGTTTGCCGTTAACACTATGGCTATTAGGTATTCAAGGAAAACATTAAGTATCATTAATTTCTTTTTGTTTAAGTATATTCTTAAGTAGTGTTTGTGAATGTGCTAGTTAACAAGGAGTGAGAATTTTCCCTGATCCATTAATCATGCATTTTTAATAAATAATGGGAACTTTGTCCCTGATGAGTGGCATATTTAATCAGTCTAGTTCTATCTAAATGACATGTTAGAGAAGTCCTTCTTAGGAGAGAAGAATAGAATAATCCTTTAGAGTGATCTGGGATGCAAAGGTGATTGGGAGAGACAGTAGTTATTGTTTAACTTCCCAAATTTCTTATTAATTTAAAGTGGTAGTAACAGGATGCCTGTGATTCAACTAAAGAGCATTTCAGAAGGCTTGCAGCACAGAATCAGGTGGTAATAGAAGCACATGCTAAAACTGTGGGATTAACAGTGTCCCCATCTTTTTACACTAATTACAAAATTATAAATCACATTTCAGAATAGCTTTATCACTTTCAACCATTTAAGAAAATTGAGCTTTACAGAAATTTTTGAGCACACGTTATTTTTGGGGGGTCTGATTCATCCACAGGCTTAGATGAAACATGTAAATATGCAGAACATAATTTCTTATGTTTCCAAGTGGAATTGCTAAAGCCTGTCCACTTAACAAATTATTTCATATCTCCTAGATCCCCTAAACCAAAGGCAGGCAGAGCGTAAATGTGGATTTACTAGTAAATTTCCAAGTACAGTGGTACCTCAAGTTACGAACTTAATCCGTTCCATGACTCTGATCGCAACTCGAGTTGGTCGCACCACGAGGCAAATTTTCCCATAAGGTTCAATGTAAATACGGTTAATCCGTTCCACCCTCCGAATTTGGTCGCACCACGAGGCAAATTTCCCCATAAGGTTCAATGTAAATACGGCTAATCCGCCCTCCGAATTTGGTCGCACCACAAGGCAAATTTCCCCATAAGGTTCAATGTAAATACATATGGTTAAACAGTTGCCAAGCCTGCTCTGCATTTTCTTTGGAGCCATGCTGACAAGCACACCAAAAACCTTCCAAACGCCACAAAACACACCACAAGCCTCACCGAACGTCTCCTTGCTACCGCGATCTCGCCCACAGGAAGCCGCGACCGCGTGGCAGCAGGGCAAATGGCTGCGGATCCGTTTCGTAGCTCGAGGCGGAGTTTGCATGTCAAGGTAAATTTTTGGGGCCGGAGCTGGTCGTATCTCGAAAAATTCGTAAGGAGGGGCGTTCGTAACCCAAGGTACCACTGTACTTCGCAGTAGATCAGCAGAAATGTTTTAACTTCTCTTGTTTCGTAGGAAGTACAAAATAGTGTAGGCACTTTTTAAAGCAAATAGAGGAAATATCTGTGTTGATTATACAATTCTTCATAGATTCTACCATGTCCTATCATAGAGTATTTTAGAGGGGGATAGAATTCTGGTCAATAGAAATTTATCACACTAACGAAGTCTTTTGTGATTACATAAAATGAAATAAGCACCCATGTAACTGTTTGTTGTTTTCTATTACGTAAAAGAGAAAAAAAGTTTCTAGTGGCCATCGGCGTGGCCTTTCAGTGCACAGAGTGAGAAGGCCATCATGGTTGGCAGTTCTCTGGCTGTTCTGCTCTGTTGGAAAGTAAAAATTTATGTTCCAAGTGGCCTGCCTTGCACACCTTCCCTTTTAGCTAGTCTACTGCCCTCAGGGAAAATGGGAAGAATACTGTCTCCTTACAGCTAATGAAATAAAATTCAATTGCAAGTCTCTAGGACAAATGGAGGAGGGAGGTTCCATTATCTTGATCTTCATCTTGGGCATTAAAATATGTTGGGCTGAACAGGCTGGGTTTTATGGCTTTGAAGAGGTATGCAGAGCTTGTCCTGCCATGTGGTACTGCAGTTGCATTTCTTACTTTTCACCCCTTACGCACAATAAATAATTCAGGGGCTATTGCTAGGAAGAATATGCCAAAGAGATTTCTTTCTGTTCTCCTGCAAACTAGTTTTCAAGTTTGTTCTCTGCTGGAGTTATGCAGTAATGGGCTTTGATTTGTGACATCTTGCTGTGGTCCTTGCTATGAAGTTGAAGGATGAATGGTTGAACCTGTGTTACCCTGAGTGTTTTGCCCTGCTTTGCAGCTGTTTCTTCATATCAAACCGTGCATAGAAGAATATAATTACACTCATTGCCTTACTTGTGCTTTTTGGGCTAACCATAGCAGTTCCTTAAACATCACCGAGTGAAAGCAAAAAACAAAAAACATGGAGAACAGGTTGTTTTCTATAAACTGAGGAACTCTGATCCCTTGTTTCCTCTCTCCAATCAGTCTGCTGGAAAATAATGTCAGCTGTTTTTGCTGTATGCAAAACAGTATCCTTTGCAATGCACCCCTTTAACTGCTTTGCAAAGATTTAACTTGTATATTAGTACTTAATTGATGTTCTTACTTGAACTCAGTAGCCTGGAAGCTGCATCAATGCTCCTGTCTCTGTGCTATGGAATAAGATGAAATGTACCAACACCACACAGGATTAACTTGTGCATGGCTGCATCACAGCCATTGCTGGCTGTGGGAGGGCTTTCAACGTAAACTGTTGCCATGAATGTTGGGACTTAGCTCTGTTAGTAGCTGACAAGGAACAGAGCAGGACTGCCACAGTTCCTGTTCTATCAAGAGCATTGAACCTCAGTGCTTAAAATATAACAAATAGTTAAAGGTTTTCTCAATATATAATGTCCTTCTGCAAAGTAAAAAACATTCTGGAGTACTGAACACATTGCAGGGCATTACGTAGATATGTTAGATAATGCAAGGGATTAGCAAATGATCTGAGTGAGACTAGTATCTTGGAGGTTCAAGTGTCTGGTGCTTGATGAATTAAGTCCAGTAGGAGGTAGCAATAACAAATACATGATTTGTTGTGTCGTTTATAAATAAACTCATTTTTTGTACATAAAATATTTAGTTTTCATTTTGTTTGTATAATACAGGTCTTGGGATTGAGTCTAGAAGCATGCATTTGAATAATTTATATATTAGATTTAAAATGGCTTACTGCTTTTTTTAAAAAAAAAACTTCATTTGATTGTTATATGGAATATCAGATTTTTTTAAAAAAAAATTGTCATCTTTTCACTACCATTTAGGAACTATGAGTTGGGGTTTATAAGACCAGATAGCAGAAAAGTAACCTCCTAGACAGCAAGTGAATGCTGCAACTGTGCATTTGCTCCTCTGAAATTAAATCAGTGGGGTCTGTTTTGAATTAGTTATGTATAGGTATAAGAACTCAAGTACTGTAATTTTTAATCAGCAAAGGCAGGTGTAGTAAGATCCAAAGAAGAGAATGGTCTTTTACAATAATGGATTCCACTTAGGCAACTAGAATTGGCACAAGTCTGAAGAAGTATTTCTGCATTACTGAAGAACATTGATCCCACACATTACTGAAGCCATGCCAGGATACTTACTTGGCTGTCTAGTGCCAGAGATCATTCCTGATTTGCCAGAGATTTTTGTCACAGCTTCTGCTCTTAGCCCATGTACTGTTTGCATTCTGACTCAGTTAAGACTGGTCTACTATAAATGGGTTATAAACTCATTTAAATTCACTGTAAAAAGGAGGAGATTTCAATATGTTGTCCTCCTATTCTGCCCCGTACCAGATACCCGTACCCACAGTAGTGGTGTACATTTCCTCCAGTCTCTGTGAACAGTATACTGTGTTTATATGACTGAAATTGAAAAGCAATCAGTTCTAAAGCAAAGAGAGAACAGTCCCATTACTGAGTACTGACCTTGCTCTGCCCCCAGTGTGTGCTTTTTCAGAGTTAATGCTCTAGAGCAGTGTTTCTCAAACTTGGCAACTTTAAGATGTGCGGACTTCAACTCCCAGAATTCCTCAACCAGCATTCTGGAAGTAGAAGTCCACACATCTTAAAGTTGCCAAGGTTCAGAAACGTTGCTCTAAAGTTCATTTTTTCATATATAGGGAAAACATCAGTCCTATTTAAAACTGGTTTAAAATGTGACATTTGGAAAGTGTTGTATCTGAAATCTTGTCACATGCCCATCCATCTGATCTAGTATAATTCTGGATGTAGTTTTTAGGATTCCATTAACCTCTCAGTAAACTAACTTTATCTCCTTTGTTCTAAATAGATTGCACATAGCTGATCTCAAACTACTCTTTTTAAAATAGTATTACATTAGGAATAATCTGTTCAACTATTTTAAATTACACACATTAGAAAACAATCATAGAATTCTGTAAAGATCCTCTGAAAAAGAAATTTTACTTGATTTGTCAGCTAATTTAAGACTGGAAAAACAAAGTATAGCTCCTTCCCTAGATTCATTTTTTCATGGGTGCTTAACTCCAAAAGGCACAGATGCTTTCAGGATTGCATGTTCTGAGATCTTTGTGATTGTTTCCCCTTGCCATCTCTCAACTGGTAATGAACTTTGTGCAAAATTATAATTGATGCTTCCACACTCTGGAGATTTCTGTCTTCCTAATAAGGGTAACTATGCACTTCACAGAAATCCATAGTGGTATGTGCATGTTAGAGCTGTCCTGCTATACAACAATTAGCTCTAAAGTTGAAGTATTTAATGTTATGGGTGTGTGTAAACTACCTCCTTAACTGGAGCTCTGGAAATAGTCCACATGACACAGAAAACTCCAGAAAGAGCCTGTCTCAGTGTTTGGATCTGAGGTGCTCTTTGGAGAAATGGAATTCTATTCATCCATAAGTTTACATGGAGAAAAATTGAAACATCTGTAACTTTGTTGTGCTTTCAGCAGAATGGGTTAAAATTTGCAGGCATGCTCAACCTTTACAAAAGGGTGAAGTGTATCAAATTTCTTTTTAAAAAACCTGGTGCAGGTGTTTTCTAGCTGCGCTCCTTCAAAGTCTTATTAATTTTAATAATCTGTAACTTTGTTTGGAGACAGAATGTGATGACATTTGTAATGATAACCAAGGTGATGGGCAACAACTTTCCCAATTTTTAGACACATAAGTTGCGGGAGAGTTGTGAAAAGCAACGGAGTGTTCAGTAGGAATGACACTTCCCATTCATGAATGCAGTAGAACTGATTACTGAGGGCTGAAGTTGAAGAATAAGGGATTAACTCACTGTTATTTTCCAAAATTGGTCATTAAGCCAGTTCAGCTAACTAATGCAACTCACAGAAAATAGTCACACAACTGCTGCGGATGAAAGATGGGCAACAGTGAGACAAGCAGGTAGTAAAACTAAGAACCTCTTTTCAGCTGTAGAGTCATTGTTGCTCACAAGATGCTCTGATCTGGGGCTAATGATTTGATTTGACAACAGAATTGTCCATTATTGAATTCAATGTTCTCTCCCGCCATAATAACTTAATACAAATATCATGCCATTCTTCACAGCACAACAAATTTGTGGAGAAACCCGGATGGATGGATGGATGGATGGATGGATGGATGGATGGATGGATGGATGATATGTGCAAATACTCCACTCTACTTTGGGATAAAGGCTTTATTTAAATCTGGTGCACATTTCTACCTGATGTACAGTAAATACTGCACAGTGAATACTTTACTGCACAAATAATTATGGTTAAAGCAAGTTTATTTTATGTCAGCAAAATATCTTGCTCAACTGATTTGAGATATTAGGATAGTTGCTTGGGCACTGCTGAACAAGCAGACATGTTCATTTCTGCATTTTGAGTCATCTGTCTATAGGCCAAGCATTGTTTATCTTATTACATGACAGAGGTACTATATAGTTTTAAGTTCTTAAGTTTCTGGTGTAGTCTCTGCTACATGTATCAGTTGCTCAATCTATAAATGCATTCAGATTTACAGAGACAACAGTGTGGTTTTTTTTGTTTTTGTTTTCCTTGTGGGAAAGAAAGTGGCCTTGTCTCACAAATAAAATTGCACTTAAGATACTTTCTAACAGTTTTTTTAAAGTGGTAAGAAAGTATTGCTTCCTGTTGTGCTATGCAGTCCCAAGTGCAATTTTCACTGTGTATTAATGTTACATCATATAATATCCAGAGAATAACAGAAGTATGGTAGATTTAATCTACAGATTAAGTTTGAAAGGTATTCATGTCTAAACCCTATAATATTATATAAAAATACTAATTAGAATTTGAGTTTAGTTGTCCTCAAGGAATTAATTGTCCAGATTTTCAGCAACATCTGAAGTGTCATTAGTAAAAAGATCTAAAGGCCTTGAGCAGGGTTTCTTATGATACACACCTTTGCTCTAGCTGGTTTACTTGTTTAATGAGATAAAAATGTGAATGTCCACAGGGAAAAAAGGAAAAGAATACTGATTTTCTTTTGGGTCTTTGCATCTTTAAATAAGAACTCTAAAACATATGCTTAGAACTGGTCAGAACAGTTACAAGAAATTCTTGGAAATATTTCTGTGTAATCTCTTACAACCCAAACTTGCTACCATGAAAGCTACAAACCAAGAAAATGAACATGGTGCAACTGGTAGTTTTGTTTGGACTATTCTTCTGGTTGGCCACCTACAGAGAATAGGGCAAGTCAGTGCTTCTGATTGAAAAGGGTGCTTTAGAAGTCATGGGGTCATGAATGTACTATCTGTCTGCAGCTTTTTAAAGTGGTCACTTCTTTTCCTGGAATCACATGACAGTTGCAAAAGACAGCTCTCCAATCCCAGGAAAGACACAGAGTGTGGACAGAATTTGCATTCTAAAGCACATTTCCTGAAGTATTTTCAGAGCACTAAACAGCCTTAAAAGATTAAAGGCTTCTAACCATGCCCATATGCTGAAATCTCTGGCTAAAGAAACTTTTCTGGCTTTTGCTATAGCTGTTCATTTTCAGAATAATTCATATACCGTAGACCTCTAAGCCACTCTGATTTCTTTAACACATCAAAATTGCTTAGTTCACATAACAGATGAAGGTTTAGTGTATTTGTGTGAAGCAAGGTTTCCTGAGCATGAGGCTTTAAGTCCTAAGTTTTTCATATGCTGTTTTGTGAGATGTGTGTTGACTTTGCACAGCAGGATTTGCACTTCAAGAGTCAGGCAGACTGATGTTCAGGACTTACTCATGAATAAATGTGCCTACATATTTTCCAAAAGCTCAGCTAGGTGATAAAAAAAGCTCCATGGCTTACAGTATTCAGATTCACATGCCAACCAGGAAGCACTGCATCATTAAAGCCATCAAGTTAAATTGGGCCATCCAAGTTCTCTTTACATTAAAATAAATCTTGGTGCAGATAAGGTTTTGTGAAACCTTTAAGATAAATGTGCTGCTTGTGTTTAGGAAGTGTGCACATCAACAATCTTTTCCTTTTAAAAAGGTAACTTTTGGGGGGATGAACCTTTTTCATCATAAATTAGTACAGGTATTGCTACTCTGCCTTTCAGATATGTCCAGTGTGGCATTTATAAAATAATTCTAAAATACTATAAACAGCAACAAACAAAATAATTTAAGGCTGCAGTCACATGGGTGGGAAACAAGTCCACTGATTTATTTTTGACTGACAGTAGATCACAAATAATGTATTTAAAGAGCTAGTTATAGTAAGATGCTTTGGTGATCATATTGAACTGTGCCAAGTATCTATTACAGTAATTGCAACTGTTATTTTTTATAAAGAAGTGAAAATATGTATTTCTCTGAACTACTGTACATGTTTTAGAAATAGGCCTGCCTTTGATGTACTTGAACAAGAATGTAGCAGCTGCCCTAACTATAAAGCTATTCTCCAAAAGCTTTAAAAATGAGAACTAAAAATGTTGATTAGTTATTTTCCTGATCAACTGAAACTACTAACTGGTTTGAATCCTTCAGCAATATTGTAAACATTATCTTGTGATGATATTCAAATGAATAATATTGAATTTGGGTCCAAAATTCTGACTTAAAGTCTCTTCTTTTACTCCAGGCAAATCTGTTTAATGTTGTGAAGGTTTTTTTTTTTTTTTTGTCTGCGCTCAGTCATTACTGACCCTGCAGTGACTGCCTGGACGAATCCTTGCAGTTTTCAAGGCAATTGTTTTTCGGAAGTGGTTTGCCAGAGCCTCCTTCCTAGAGCATAGCCCAGCTGGCGAGCGCAGGAGGCAGGGTTTCCGTTGCTTTGCGCCCTTTTCAGGCGAGCGCAGTTTCGCACTTACCGGCAACTGGTCCCGTCTCTCTGTGCAAGGCGCTGCCAGCATTTTTCCTCCCACCGGAGTGAGAGTACCCATTTATCTACTCACGTGAGTTTTCGACCTGTTGGGTTGACAGGAGCTGGGGAGGAAACAGGAGCTCACCCTGTTAACGCGAACCGCCGAAGCGTCAGCCATTTCTGGCCGGCAACCTGAATTTCTTGGCCACCTTAGAGGATATATATTCTATAGAATAAAATTAAAATTGCCAGAAGATGCTGATACTCCGGCTTTGGGTGGAAGTGGCAGTGCAATTCATTACTATTTGAATGGAAATGGTAACATCTATCTTTATGTACTGATCATGCATTATCCACTTTATTCAAATCTAAAATCCCCACAACCCACCAGTAGTTAAACTTGGCCTGGGTTCAGCTGCAGCGCTAAGCCTCAGTAAGAACAACCCTGCTAGGGCAGGGCTAGCCATCTAGTCCAGCATTCTGGGTCACCCAGTATCTAATCAAATCCATCAAGAAACCCCACCTGGATGGAAAACCCTCTTCTTCCTCTCTTGATCTTTAAAGCTGACAGGGGCTAATGGTCTTGATTGTTATATACTGATAGCCTGACCTGTGTGAATTTGCCCAGGACTCTTTTAAGACAATCTAAATTGTTGTCTGTTACCACGATTGATAGTAGCAGATTTCAGAGTTAACTCTGTATTGTGTGAAAAACCTCTTCTTGTTCCTGAACCTCCTGCATTTGGAATAAACTCCATGCTGGCAGGCCACTCACTTCTAACCCAAATCTGGGTGGGCACCTGCAGCCCACTCGGATGGGTCAAAATCACTGCATAAGAACTACTGCAGGCGGGGGGTGAGTTTTGACCCCACTGTTGTGAAATATTGATCCATATTTTCCATGTTGTGTATGATTTTATAGAGCTTTATATATTTTCCTTACCTGCTTTTTCTCCAAGTTTAAAAATCCCAGTCACCGTAATCTTTTGATTGTGATTTTTATTTTAACCTTTTCCAGGTTGTACTATATAGTTTATGAAGTGTTTTGACCAGAACAGCAGAACTGTATTCTAATATACCCAGTCAGGTCTCACCATAGATTTATACATCTGTATTGGCAGTTTCATTTTTAGTTTTCTTCTTAATAATTCCAAGAATGGAATCTCCCTATTCCCCCCCCCTTTTTTTTATTTTTTAACAACAGCTGCATATTGGATTGGTGGTTACACTGAGCTTTCCACTAGTGCTGGGTGTGCTTCACATTTGATTCCAAAAACGGTACCTCTGAGCATGTAAAGACATACATGTAACACCTGTCTGCAGACTTGTCTTTTCCTGCTCACTTGGTAGCGGCAAGGGACAGCCACACACTCCTGGGAAAAGAGGCAGATGCATTCAGGTGTTGCAGAAGCTACGTTCACACTGGGAAGTGCCTTTTGGAGATGGGATCTGAAGTGCTGCACAGCCCTACTGTCCACTATAACATCAGGATCGCATCACATGCCATCTTCATGCCCTATTAACAAATACAGGAAGGTTGGTTTGGATTGTTTTGGTGATGTTACTATCACCTGATTACATTGAAATGCTGGTTTGAGGCCTATTCACTCCCTCTAGAGAGATCCACCTTCACAATTTTTTTTTTAAATTTACTAACCTGAACAGTTTGGTATCATCAGCAAACTTGGGCCCCCTCACTGATGTGGCTTGATTTTGCTTTGGCATTTGTATGAGCCTGGCCAATTGTGATGTATGCAACAAGTGAAACTATAACTTAACATTTATGAACCAGGCTTTAGAATGCAAGGAGAGCTGCTCAGAAAGCCATCAAAAATGAAGACGTAATCCATTCTTCATGTATGCATGCTTATGCCAGTCTGGAGTACAACCAAAGTGGTAGAATAGGTCTGTGCAACATTTCAGAGTTCATCTCCAAAAGGTGCTTCAGAATGCCCAGGAGCACAGATATAACACTGGTTTGTAATATCCTAAAGCAACTACACTTTTCACGTGATTCTGGAAAAAGGCATTGCATTGTGAGAGGTTGCAGACAGGTGCTACATTCATGCTCCTGCATGCTCTAAAGCACCTTTTGGACATTAAATTCAAAGTGCTACACAGGGTTCTCAGTGTGATAGAATGAAAAGTATTAATTCAAATGATAAGCAGGGAAGTTTGTGAACATAAATATCTAGATGTGGGAGGAATCTGTAAAAATAAAAAAACAGCAATCAGTGAAGTGAGATAAACAGTGATTTCCAGTGATTTGTTAACCCTAGGCTTTTAATGCTTGCAGAGAATTTTTGCAAGCAAGTAGTCAACATAGCGTTGGCTACCTGCATAAGGCAGGCCATTTTATTATTAAGAGATACTTATACCCCACCTTCCCTCCAGGAAAGATTAAGCTCTGCATTTTACCCTTCCTCCAGTTTTTCCATCTTTTTGTGCTGTGGGTGTTGATGAGGTCCAACAAAGAAAAGGGGCATCTTGGAGGACCTACCACCCCTTCAGGCTCAACATTCTTCAAAATCCCAGCAGTTACTACAATAGGTGTATCACAAGATACCTTAAATCACAACTGAGCCGATCATATTGATAGTTCAGGGTGACCTGCGAACTCAAGAAACGGGGTTGGGTAAAGTAGGAGTAAACCTGTTATGCGACCATGGCCAAGAACTAGTCCATTGCGGCCAGAGAAATTGCCCCGTGAGTACCTTAGCGAGGGAAGGAGAAAACAAATACGGGGAGTGGGAAGTGCTGCGTATGCTGACTGTTCCGAGACTGGAATAGCCTCGCATCCGCCTCAAAAGGAGGCCAAGCTCTTTTTAGGAGCAAACTAACTCGACTTCGAGGGAGCGAGAAAAGGAATTTTCAGCAGGCCGCAAAGCAGCCAGGGCAGCGTTACGCCCCTTCTCGCTGCCGCGGAGGGAACCTGGCTTCCTGCCTTGCCGACGAAAGTTTGTGATGTGGGAGTGTTTCGCTCGTTCAGCGTGGGGGAAAGTGACTTTCGCCCGGGACACGCTTCTGCCCCGGCGAGGTGTTGCAGAGGAGGTGGCGTAGAGCAGAGCAAAGCGCCGGCTGCGTGTGAGAATTCCTCGCGGCGGCGGCGGCGGCGGCGGCCCCAGCGCGTGTGGAGGAGGAAAAAGGGCTGTGAGCATGCGGCTCTGGATGCCAACGCTTTCCTCGCCCTCCCAGGGGTAAGGCAGCGCTTGTGAGTCAACTGGGTTCCAGCTGGGAGGACGAAAGTTTCCCCCGAGCCTCTGGCGGTGCCCGCTCTGCCTCCTCTCTCCATCCCTTCGCCGGCTGGCTGGCTGGTTCTCTCTCTCTCTCTCTCTCCCTCAAGCGGTTCAGCCGGATCCCGTTCTGAGCTTACCTCCTACGAGGGCGAACAGCAGGCAAGCAGACCGCGTGGCTGTGACTTGTGAGTACAGCAGACTTCCCAGGGTAGCCGGAGAGCAGATGCAGCCTTCCTAGGCCGAAGTGGTGGTCTCTTGGATGCCCTTAAAAGTAGCCGTAAGATAGAGGGGACCGTAGTCGCGGAGGTCTTCTACCTTGCCTTTTTCTCTTCCGCCTCGCCTTGGTTCGAGGACTTTGGGATTCGTAGCAATGAATTGGGGTGTGACTGAAGTTGGGGCGATTTAAGCGAAACTGTCAAGTGAAATTTAAGTGAACGACTCTTCTCTTTATGAGCCGGAGATGGATGCCATATGCATCGCAAGGGGCGACTTTGTAAGGCTTTCATTACTAAATTGGGATGTCGTTTTCAACTGTAAATGCCTTCACGCCCCGAGGGAAAGACGATGCTTTCCCAGTTTGCCATGTTCGTCGGGTTATTCTATCGGGACGGCCCCTAGATGGCAGTACAGAGTAAAGGTTTACTGCCCCTAGACAGCCGCGAAGATCTTAAGGTCCAGGATTTTAATCTTTTGTAGAGAATATGTTGTTGATTCATTGGTGATGTTGCTCTCTTGGTATATAATTATCATTTGAGTGTACTGTTTGTTCTAGCATAAATGAAGTTAGACACAGTAGAGAAAGTTTGAATTGAAGAGTTATGGCCTTGGCAAAACTGAAAGTAAAACAGAATTGAGCATGATAATTTCAGTCTTATTGCTGTCACTTGGGCAGCTTAGTTTCCTGCTTCATCCAGCTGGGACTAATGACCTGCTCTATGAGTTGAGGACATTGTGGCTGACCTGCTTACATGGTTGTTTGTATGTTGTTCTGAGCTGTTTCTCCATCCTGTCATTCTTAACAATGCTGAGACAATTTGGAGAAAACTTTGTCTTATACAAGTTAATGATATCTTGCTAAGCTTCTGTTTTGCTTATATGTTTTATTTATTCATTAGATTTATATCCTGCCTTTCCTTCAGGAGCTCAAGGGGGGCTATCTGGATCTCCCAGCACAACAGCAGTGCTTTAAAATGGGACTAAGTGAGCGTCTGTGGCTGAGGTGGACTTGAACTTGGGCCTCTCCAGTGCGATCCGTCTCATTAACTGCTACACTGCTGGTTCCACATTAGCACATGAAACTACAGTCTAGTTGTAGATAAACTTAGAGATTAAAAGGCACCATTTTATGTATCATTTAGCTCTGTGTGCCCATTTATGGTTTCAGATAATCCTGTCAATTTGACATTCAAGTAGCTTTTCATCTTGTTGCTTCTAATTTATATCTTATCTGGGTTTGTGTTTTACATTAAATTCTTCTGTATCCTGCATCACTCTAAGTCATTGTGTGATTTTGGCTTAACTAGTTTCATGAAAGACAGGTTGTAATTTATTTAGTAAATCATGCTTACTGCAGTGTGAGGACCCAGCCACAGCCATCTCCTACTGCAATGTTAGTTACCAACTAAATATATGTTAGTGTATATTATATTTATTATATTAAGTTCCTTTGCTATGTGGTTTGTCAGATACAAGCATGAAGTATTAAACTGTATTTCCTGATAAGCATGCATAGAACTGCACTCCAGTTATTTTTGTACAGTCCCATTAGAGCGTATGGCAATTCAGGGTATACAAGGACCATAACTGAAAGTAACAAACCAACATAGCAGTCTAAAAACTGAGTGCTGAGGAGAAGGAAGGGAAAATAGGTAAATAGAAGCAATATATGATTACCTCAGTTACATATATTGGAGACTGAGTTACAGGAATTGTATCTTAGTGTACTGCATAATGGATGACGTGATGAAGCTTAAGTTAACTTAGAGCTGTTAACGGGTTATCATCTTGTCCCATTCTTAAAATATTTAGTGAGGAATCTTGACTACAGAACCTCATTTTCCCAGCCTTAATGCTGGCAGGTCTTACAATCCTGTTCTTTATAAGAAAGTCATTATATTGCCACACATATTTCATACCTTATTAAACCAAGCTTTGAGAGATTAGAAAGCAAAGACAGAATTAGGCTGTGTTCAAACTGATAGACTGCTTTTAAGTGGCTTCTCAAAATTGCAGATATAGAAACAGCTTTCTTGTGCTCTGTTTTTGTCTGATTTGCTGTTGATTAAGTGCATGTGCATTGCTCATGAATAAGATGAAATACTATAGGGATATAGAAACACTCTCTTTTGTCACTGGATAGAATAAACAAGAGTAATTAAGACTGTAGGTGAGTTCTCCTCTTTGCTTTTTGTCATTTTTATATATACCTGAACTGCTCCCCACTGTGTCACTTTTTGTACTATAAGGTATTATCTCTGAGTTTATAGACTATAACTTAGAAGCATTTTGCATGTAGAGAAGCACTGTTCGCTCTGGAATTTATTGTAACCATAACCTTTTTCCTGCAGATGTTTTCAGTTAGGTTTGATGCTGCTGAAAATAGTCTGCTGTGTATTTTAAGTCAACTAACTTGCTTACCAACTTTCAGCAAAAAGAAATAGTGGAAGATAGATTTGCCATCCCCAAGGATTTCCTGAAAGATACAGAAAGCTTTAGCTCTTCAGACGTGAACTGAAGCAAGCAAGTCATCTCCTGTCAGATGGGCTAAACTCCTTGGCAGTTTGAGTTGCAAAAACTCAAGTGATTGCTTGTGGTATTTATTTTTTGCAGTCAGTATCATATGAAGCTTTTTCTTGCTCAAAGCTACACTGAAGCTTTCAGGTTGCTACTCCACCCTGTGAGCTTCACATCCTAATTATTGCTTGTATGAAATGTAGTTCTGGATTTGATTGTGACTGATTATGTGCCATCAAGTCATTGTCGACTCTCAGTGACCATGTAGATAGATTTTACTCCATGGTCTTCCAGTGGTGTACTTATTACCACTGGAACTGAATTTATCCAGCTTTCTACTCATCATCCTCTTCTTTTTTCTTCCACTTTTCCCAGCGTTAGAGCCATCTCCAGAGAGCTGGGTCTTTACATAATGTGTCCGAAGTAGGGTAGTTTGAACCTGGTCATTTGTGCCTTGAGTGAGACCTCAAGGTTGATTTGTTCAGTGATCCATTTGTT
Source organism: Liasis olivaceus (assembly GCA_030867105.1). Lineage (NCBI taxonomy): Eukaryota > Metazoa > Chordata > Lepidosauria > Squamata > Pythonidae > Liasis > Liasis olivaceus. The sequence continues at coordinate 175,544,762 of CM061350.1, read as the reverse complement.
TTGATTTCTTGGCTATCCATGGTATTCTCAGGAGTCTTCTACAACATCATTGTTCAAAACCATCAATATTCTTCCTATCCTACTTCTTCAAAGGCCAACTTTTGCTTCCATAGAGTGTCACAGGGAATACCATTCCCTGCACTACAGATAGCCCTCAACTTCTGACCATTCATTCAGCGACCATCCGAAGTTACAAAAGCACTTTAAAAAATGACTTACAACTGGTGCATGTTGTATGTATATATACGTACCTAAACCCTTAAGTTGCTAATGGCTAAATTTCCATTTCCATTATAAAAGCAGTACAGGTAGTCCTCGACTTACGACCGCAATTGGAACCAGAACTTCCATCACTAAACAACGTGGTCGTGAGTCACGCCTGATTTTATGACCTTTTTTGCTGTGGTCATTAAGCAAATCACATGGTTGTTAAGTGAATCCAGCTTCCCCCATTGGCTTTGCTTGTCAGAAGCCCCCTGGGAAAGTTGCAGATAGTGATCACGTGAGCCCAGGATGCTGCAACTGTCATAAATACATGCCAGTTGCCAAGTGCCTGATTTTGATCACATGACCATGGGGACTCTGCGACAGTCATAAGTGTGAGAACCGGTTGTAAGTCATTTTTTTCAGTGCTGTTGTAACTTTGAATGGTTGTTAAATGAATGGTCATAAGTCAAGACCTTCCTGTATTTTTATTTTAGGTAAATCTAAATGTAGCTGGTATTGTTGAAACTCATTACACTGAGATTATTGAGCTTATTAAATTGTACTTTCTTTCTCATTTGCCTTCTTAGTCCTGTTGGTGGCAAAGTCTTTGCGTGCCTATAAAACCAGTTCTATTGCTGTCTAACTGATCACCTCTTTGACTAATTCAGGCCTTTTAACAGTGGCAGTAGTTACTGTAGAAACAATTTGTGATGTCACTGACTGAGAAGGACAGGGAGAGTTTGATCCTGCAAATAGACTTTTACTCATTTTTTGATCCCTGTAGTGCTGGACAGTGCAGAATTGAAGATAATGTTATTTAATATCTGTCCTGCTTTTCTGCTTGTAAAATGTTCCAGTGGTTATACATACACCAAAAAAAAAAAAAAGAGAAAAAAATAAAAAAGAGAAATAATAAAATCATTAATATTAGGAGTTTACCTAAAGAGCTATGAATTGCTGTTTCAGAAGAAGGAATGAAGTTCAAATATAAATCTCTGGCAGGTGTATTCTGCATCTTAAATTGAACTGAATTTGGCATTGTTCTGAGTTGAAGCACTTATGAAGTCATGGCTTCTGGGATTTGTACTAGATGGAGATCCCTGCACTTGGAGAGCTATTACCATTTTCTAATTTTTAAATGCATATGTAAAACCAGTTGACTCTTTTTAAAATGCTATTGCTGATTTTATTGACACCCTGCTAACAAGTGTTTATTGTGAGTTACATTAGTATCTGTTAGGCTGTGTTTCAGTAGCAGCATTTGATACATGATTGACTTTGGCCCCCATACAGAAAAGTAGCAGTTTCCTTTCTTCACTTCTTAAAGGGCAGCAAGTGCAGTAAAAACACTTTCAATTTATTTTCTTTTAGTAATCCAGTATGTACTAGTATCTTGGAGTCTGTAATCATTATGTTTGCTCACATGCTGAATTGGACTCTCTGCCAAAACCTGTGTAAAGTGGTGAGATCATCAACAGTAATGTGACTTGACTTGCCACGTGTCTTAAAGGATGAAATGAATAGTAAAAAAATAGTTGCTTATGCAGTTCTTCAATCTTGAGGAAATTTAGAAGAGTAAAGTTGTATGAAAGTATTCTAGCCATGGTTTATTAATGCATTTATCTTCTACAGAGCTGGAAGGTAATATTATGGATTTTATTAGAGCTGTAGTTTAGTGTATTTCTGAGAGAGTCCTGCTGTGTATCTAATCTAGTGTTTCCCAATTTGGTGTCTCCAGATGTGTTGGGTTTCAGCTACCAGAATCCCTAGTCAACATGGCCAGTGCTACAGCAAAGGATACTAGGACTTGGTCTTATGCACCAGAATGGGGAATGCTGATCTAACTCTTCCAATCCACATGTAGTAGATTCTGCAGCCCATGATGCTTTTTAATGATACGTAGCTCATGGGATTAGGGTAACCTCTCAAAGAGTTATCTGAATAGCTGGCTTTCCAGTGTCTGTGCAGGTGTCTAGTAAGAACTAGGTCCTTGGGCCAATACATAAACATCTGTGCTTATAATTATATATGAAAGGTTTTGTGCCAAATAAAGAAGTTGCCATTTGATATTCCTTTCCATCTCTCCTCACTGAAATGAGATACTATTGTGTTTTACATTCTCAGTGAAAGTCTGTGAGGTGGTTGATTCCACCTATACCTACAAAGTGCTGCTATCTTAGCAGTAGCAAACAAAACTTGGGTTTGGCTGGTATTTGGTTATGAAACTACCTTGGTAACAGTCTAGCAGGTGATGTGCTTGTAAGTCATAGCAATTTTATTTTGATGTGAACATTACTTTTTTTTTTCTGGTTATTCCAGTCTAACATGGGAAAACCTTGCAGCCTGATTTGTATAACATGTCTGAATATTTAAAGAAATAATAAATTGCATCACTTCACATAGGATAAAAGAGATTATTGGTACAAATAACAAATTTATATTGCTCATTCCTTTTAAAAAACAACAAAAGACAGAACAACAAATGTGTTAATAGGTCTCAATGTTTTTCTTGTGATCCTTTCCTTATCTTAATTGTTTGCCAGTGGTAGTGTGTGTGCTGTGTAGGGGGGGAAATGCAGATACCACTCCTCTTGTCTATTCCCTGAGCACGAGTATTTTCAGGATGAATTTGGACATAGCACATTATGTCTTTCTAGAATGAGATCATGTGGAAATGATGCCTCCATACAACTGGCTTGTAGAATTAAGTGAATCATTGCTATATGTCACTCCATGTAACAATAGTTTTCCATATTGTTTAAGATCTAGAAAGAAAGCCAAGTTTGACAAACAGTACCTGGTTCAGAATCCAGTAGGCTACCTTCTCCAATTGTTTTCTGCAAATTTGTTGGACTGCAACTCCAGTAATCTCCTGAAGAATGTCCAATGGGATGTGTGGTTAGAGAAGGAGGAAGTAAGATAGTAAAGTTTACTAAATATTATTCACAAGTATTGTACTCTGAAAAGAACACTGTCCCCTTCAATATAGGAAATATTTCTCCTTGCACATTTTTGTGAAGAACATTTATAGATCACAAGTTCTGTCAGTTATAACACATCACCCAATCCAACATAAATTGGGCACTGCTATGTTACATCAGTATTTGCTATAGGGAAGAGGAAGCATATGTCCATAAATAATTGTAAAGAATCCTGAAAAGAAAGAATCCCACTCAAGTCACTGAAATGCAATACTTTTAATTACTGGTGCATCTAGAGAACACCAGTCTGGTTAAAAGAAAGCAGTAGTGAATAAGAGAGGATTTGGATGCTTAACATCTTAAAGCATATATTGTTCAAAAGGTATATTAGCCTTGGATAAACATTATATATCCACTCTGCATCTTTTGCAAAAAATTAAAAATGCTTCTCCAAATTAGCTTGCCGCTGAATTTTCAGAATGGGGTTGGGGGAATATGCATACAGTAGCTTACCTGCACCTGGTTTCTCATGTTACATGCACATGTTAGAAGCTGGCTTTCTAGCCTACTTGTCTTTAGTCTGCAACACAGATATATTTTTTTCAGGCTTCTTGTTTTTCTGAACAGAAGCAAGGTGAAGTGCCTGAGAGTGAACAGAATAAATCAACAATATGCTCATGTATGTTTAATCAAATCAGAATAAGGTCCTATTCGCGTGAACACATTGCACTAAGCTTTGGTTTATTTAACTATAATTATTGAATAAACCATAGCTGAACAGTGATGTTTGGTTCGTGCTAAGCCAAAATATAATGAGCCTCATTATTGCCTGGAGTAATGTGGGAATTCAGCCACTGAGATCTTGTTTCCATGTAACTGCAAATAGGATTTGAGAATAAGTAGCCTATTTTTTTAAAGGCTTCATTTGGTAACAAAGCCAATGATGACATCAGAATCAAACCAGTGCTTTTCCTTTTGTGTCTCCCTACGGTTCTTCCAAAATTCTGGTCCCATACTATTTGTTATGTACATTACATAGAAGTACTCAAGCAGTAATCTCTATACCTTAGGATGACAAAGAGACTCAGAAACTTGAAACTCAATTCTGAAATGTATTGTTGCAAATCAAAAGGTGCCTGTCACTTTGACTTGTGACCCCTTTTATGCAGGAAAAGCCTGTTAATAGTGAAAAAAATAATAATCCTATGTTTTCTGTGTGTTAAACTGTTCACCAGAGGGAACTCTGGAGAGTACCTCGTCCTTAAAATTAGTGAATGTTATTCTGAATTGTTAAGCTATATTTGGGACTTCAGCTACCTTACGAACAATATGTTATGCTTTTAGTCTCAAAAAAAGCATGACTATAACCATGTTATTGAAGGACAATCAGCATGTAATCTTTCTACAAGATTCACATGAATTAGGGAACCAATCTGGAATTGTAAGATTCAGGTGTTTTTGTTAACACTGTTGCATTTCATTGAACATTTCAGCAGCCTCATAGTTATATAGTACTGAAAGATCAATGAAAATATTACTTATTAATACAGTATGACAGAGTTGGTTGCCAAATGCTTCTGAGAATGTTCTGTTTCTATGTTCCTTGGCTTCTTAATACTGATACTCTCACAGTTCAAACTACATGTAGTGATACAAATATAGTATGCAGCTGATTTTGTTGCTTCTAAGAGTATAAAACCATGATTTGAACAAAGGCCACAGTGTGCAAGAATGAAAAATGTGTTCATACACTACAGTCGGGTATGTTACTGGTAGAACATAATTCAGTTTTGTAATGCATTGTTACAAGTGAACATAGTCTTATTCTTGCTTGTATAAGAATTAAATATGATTGTGAAAATTCATTGTTTTCTCTGTGAGATGAAATAGAACACACCCCACTCCAGGATTTAAATTCATTTTGTGGTTGGAAGGAACACCGCAATCCTCTTGTTAGTTTGCTGCAGCTACAATATTATTCCATAACTTGTTCTGGCTAAACCCATTGCCTTAGTTGTAGGTAACGAGAAATCTTCCCAAACAGGAATGGCAATTCCAGCAGGCAGCTGTCTAATGAGAATGCAAGGAACCTGTTCCCTGAGCAACTAAGTATGTGGGATGCTGCTAAGCAACAGCCATCTGGAACCCAGTTTATATTTCTTGGAATGTACCAGCCATTTGGCTGGCTTAGATATTAGCATACAGTTGTAGCTGTAGCTGTTATAGGGGAAATCTCTCGAACCATCTTTTCAACTCCCAGCTACAACTGTATGCTAATGTGTCTAAGTAGTCACCAAAAACTGAGCTCAGCTTGAGGGAATCTTTACTTTCTCCCTTTCCAATACATCCATACTCTATTTTAAATCTTAATTTAAACTTAATTAGCCTAAAACAAATTGTTTCTTCTGTCTTTTGAGCTCCAGGTAACTTATGTTTCTGTACAGCTACACATAATTTTCAGTCATTTTTCAGAAGGTGCTTGTTATTTTCTCTCATCTTCTGCCTTGATCCCAACACAAGTCATTGTGTCTACCATATGCCAAGGCATGTATTCAGTTGGCCAGTGTCTTGTATTCACTCCAGGTGCAGCTTTCATTGTCTCTTCTGAACAATCCTATATTAGAATTGTATTTCTTCAACAATTATCCATTAATTTCACTACATGTATTCAGTAAGTATACCAAAGCATTTTTAAGGTAGGGCTGTGCAAATGTAGCAGCTGTCTGCAGCTCTTTAAAGCAGTCATATCTTTTTCTAGAATCTGCAGCTGTCACATGACCTCAGAAAAAGACAGAGCTGCTTTAAAGAGTTATAGACAAGTGCTACACCCTTGTTCCTGCATGGTCCAAATCACATTTTTAAATATGTGTGTGTGTGTGTGTAAGCTGCAATGCAATTTAATTTGGCTTGCATTTTACAAGCCCTTTTCTGGTGTGAACAAGAAAGACATAAACCCAAGAAGAGTTGTTAGTATTCCTATGCTTCTTTAGAAATGTGTTTAGCTTAAAGTTAAATTTGAGTTTATTTTAGAACATTGATGCTCTGTGAGTACTACAGCGTTCTAGTACAATATGCAATTGTTGCATATACTTTGTTCAAACCATTCAGTCTAAAGTGCTAATGGAATGTTCAGATGAAAAATTCTACAACAGTGTTCCATGAATTATGCTGGAGAACAACTAATTAGAATGGGAATTAAAGATTAATGTGGTATAATTGTGCCATTAGGCGTTGATTCTAAGGGAGGGGTCAGCAACCCACAGGTGCTATTCATCCTCTGGTAACACATGCATGCCTATAGTACTCTGAAATTGCGCTGCTGCAATTTGGCAACAAAATATCCCTTTTTCAACTTCTTTTGCTCTGAAATGAGGCAAAATAGGTGTTAAGCCTCTGAGAAGTTTAATAGACTTAGCTTGCACTCCTGCCTCCTCCCAAGCACTCAAGGAGAGGGGGAGGTATCTTCAGCCACATTTCCACCACCATCATCTGCTTTGCCAGATGTGCCTCCTGTGACTCTTGGAGGCTTCCAATAAATTAATAAACTGCAACCCTTGGCCAGAAAAAGTTGTTCAGCCCATGTCATATTGTGGGGAACATCTGGATGTGTACCCTGTCATTCAGAACGTAAGTGGCATTTTAAAGTCTTCAGTTAGGGCATGCTGGGCTGCTTGCCATGGAGGAGAAACTGTTGGTATAAATAGGCATTTCTTACCAACCACAGTGAATGTGCCATAGCATGTCATCCCACAGGGAAGGCATTTGGCATCAGGCCTTACACACAGCCTTTGGGAATCAGCTAAGCTGCTCCTTGTCCCCAAAGAAATGAAGAAACATCTATATTTTACTTGGTAACTACATTTTCCTCAGTGGTGGAAATGGTGCATGAAATATGAATGTTGATACTTATTTTTTATTTTTTGAAGGGGAGGCTTTTAGCTTCTGGTAAGCTGAGAGCAAAAAAGCAAACATCTATCTTCCCCTCCCCCTCCATTTTTTAGGAAACATCACAGCTGTTCACCGCAGCCTCATTATTATGTTATTGTGGTAACTAATGGTCTCCTTGGAGATACCAGGATACCTGTTTACATGGCTCAAGTTTTGTAGACTTTTCTTTCCTGCCACTAGTGTCTGACTTCAATATATTCTCAAATCAGGTGAGCTTCAGTACAGTTGTCAAGGCTTTATGACACCATAGTTAGAATATTGTTTCTGTATTTCACCAAGTATCAAAACAGGCATCCCCCCCTCCTTATTATTTCTTAGTTTGCCTGTTTTTGTTTTTTCTTGGTGGTTTTAATTTGAGGGGTTGTTTTGATTTTGGTTAAATGAACAGCTTGTTCAACAATGTGTCTGTTTGGAATGCTAGAGAACTTTAGTAGCTCTGGAACAGACATCTTGGTGTGTGTACCATTTTTTAAAAAGCCCCATTAGGGGAAAATACATTATTTTTAAAGAATATCTGTTAAACTCAGAACATTGCAGAAATACTTTCTCCTGAGCGTTCCAACCTATAGATAGACTCCTCTAAGTGGGTGCCCTCTGAATGTGCTACTGCTATATTTCTTGGTATTCCCAGTTATGAACAAATGGTTAGTCCAAACACATCTGGAGAGTGTGAATTTGGGAAAAGCTATTCTAAAGGAAGAGAAGGAGTTAACCTACTTAAAATTTAAACATGAAGGAACAAGGTGTGTCAGCTTTAAAGCAGTGTGTAACAAGTTCTGTGCTGCTTCTCAGATGGCGCTTCAAGAAGTATTGGTGCACTCCTCTGTAAAGAAGTTTGGGATGACTTTAGTCTCATCAAATTAGTTTGTGCTTGGCAGTGGAAAATGGTGAAGATGGATAGCATGCATACCTCTTTCTCATTTCTCAAAAAAAAAAACTGGATTAACAATTTTAGCAAGCTTTAAGGGTTTTTCACTGGAAAATCAAGATTGGGAATTCAAAAAGAGTCCAAATTCATAATGGCCAAGTCAAATCCCCTTATCCCAGAAAGGGGGGGCGGGGAGATTCTGAAAGGCCTTTGAAATGAAAAAAGCAGGCACAGAATTGTCTCAGGAATTTTGCACTGAGGAAATGGCCTTTCCGTTCAATTTCCTACTTAACTGGATTTCTTAAACTGACCGAGGCAGTAGAAACATTTGTTAGCTTTCTCTTGCTATCAGCCTTTGACTGCTTAGTGTCACTTTTTCAAAAACAGCTGCAGCTATATAGTAATGTGTGTTGTAGAGCTCTAAAGTTGTTGCTGTGGTATTAAACATTCTTGATCAGCAAACCATGTACGCAGATTAATTCTGACTGCTATAAACTCTCCTGTCTAAAGCCTGTAAGCAAATAACTTTCTTAAGGACAAAATAGGTGCAAGGCTGTAAAGATGTGATTGGTTTGGTGCTGCTTGATTTTGAAAGGTAGTTAAAGTCATGGGAATTCTTGGAAAAAAATCTTTTTACCTGGTCCTCCTCTTTGGCCAGATGAATGTGCAACCTCCTATTATGTTACGAACGCTCAAGAAAATAAATTCCTTTCTTATACTATTACCCAGTATATATTACTAACCAAAATGTTTGGTGGTATATGTATAATTTCAAGTATCCTGTGCTGATTATGGAGAGGGATACAGGATAATCATGATTTAAAATAAACAGAGAGAACAGGGAGATGTTCACACAATCAGTCATTTGTGGGTTGGTGTTCTTTTCTTCTTCATCCAAATGAGTATTGCTTTATAAAGTGTCATTGCCAATCTGTTTGGCATGTGTGATTTGTATATTTCTTGCTGGATATTTCTCTACTGTGTACAAAGCATTCAGTGTATTTATATGGATGGGATGGGAAGCAGGGCTGAACATGTGGTCTGTCTTCTGTAAAACAACAAGGGTCTATTGCTTCAAAACATTCCATTGTATAATAGTGTTCCTGGCCTTTTGCCATCTGCAAGTCTCAAATTAGGAAAAATCTGTTGCTGTAAAGAAAGCTATTAATATTAACTCAGCAACTGATATGCAAATCATGCTAAGTCAAGGTTTGCTTAGTTATGAATGCACCACATTTGGGTGGGGCCTTGTAACATGCTAAAACATAGACCTTTTTTTTTTCAAACTGATTATCCTCCATGTGTGTGAATTCCAGTTTCCCAAACTCTCAGCACTAATCATGCTAGCTGAGGCATTTGGGGAGCTGAAGTGAAGAAGACTGGAGAGGCCCAGGCTGGGAAAGATTTCCAAAGGACCTAAACTGTGTTAACAGTTCTATTAAGGCAAGATGTCTTAATTGGAGACATTGTGGGAGAGGACCCATGTTAGTCTAATGGTGGCAAAACAAACAAACAAACAAAAAACCAACAGTTTGGGAGCACCTTTTCCAACTAACAAATTTCATTAAAAGGCATAACTGCAGGATATTACTGAAGTATTTAAAGCAGACTTTGCAATATTTATTTAGTTAAAGGATTTATACAATTACCCAACTCATAATTTGTGACTCTGGGTAGCATACAAGTATAAACCTTTTCTTTTTCTCTCCCCCAATAATTTTGCTTTGGAGGTACCTTCTACTGCCTGAGCAGGTTTTCTGGAGGCTGCAAAGGTAGAATCTCAAAGATTAACTTATTCAGCTAAGCAGAACTCCACTAAATGCTGCTCTGGATCCAACCCTCTACAATACTTAGAGGACTTAATTTTGTAAAGGTGATCATTGTTATTCCATAAACATTTATTAGCTGCATTTGGCAGCCTGTATTTCAGCCTGTAGTACATTTTTTCAGACCTGTGAAATGACTTTGGAAAAGCTCTACAATTTTTCTCTGTGTGCTGGATATTGAAAAAAACTACCATTTTCTCCAAATAGAAATAGAATGTAGCAATCTGCAAGAAAAGTGACAGTCTCATTAATTTCATTTCTTTGCTGTAGTCTCAGAAAAGTATAACACTGCCAATACATTGTTTAGAAAGCCACTATGTCTGTATGCTGTATATGTCTGTATGTGCTTACTCAGATGTAAGCTCCAGTGGATTTCTCTCAGGTGACTACATGATGTTGAAGCTTTAATATAATAAATGAAGACTTGTACTGCACAGAAACTAGCATCTGAAACCTCCTACGTTGCCACACACTGTGCTAATACAATACTAATCAGAAGTTTGGACAATGCTTATGGTTGTCTGAAGTGCTCCTGTAAGTGTTGCCATAGGCAAGATTAAGCAATTCCTAAATATTTATGTTTGATCTTAATTTTCTAGAATAATGTGTGCACTTTGTTGAATTATCTGTTAAGACATAAATTGCAGTTGGAAGCCTCAAGGGGCTACGTTTCCTAAGTTCTTCAGAAAGCAGGTGGGAATTTCCAGTATTATGTAGAGTTCGGTATTGGATTAGGACTGGGAAGACATCATTTGAAATCCACCCTTAGCCGTGGAAACTTATTGGTAACTTTGGTCTAGTCACTGTGTCTCTGCCCAGCCTTCCTTGTATGATGGTTGTTGGGATAAAATGAAAGAGGATCCTCATATAAGCTGCCTTGGTTAATAAAATATAAAAGTGTCCTGCACACTGCAAATAGATCAGTTTGGGAAAAGCTTCTCGCTTGACATGCTAGTTTTGTTTCTTTGTAGAAAGCATTGACACATTTCAGCTTAGTTCTCCCCAATGCAACTTAGAAGCAGATAAAACACATGAGGTTGTTGATGGGTTCTAGTATCTGTCCCAGCTTTATAACAGATTTTTCAAATTACAATCTTAGCTCTCAGCCACATCTCCTATTGAGAACAAGAAATAACAAATGCAGTATGTTCTACTTGTGTGGCTGATTTGCTCCCACTGGAATACATCAAGGAGATCAGAAGAACTGAAAAAGAGGAGTTTATTAGGTGATTAAAGAAATACCATGCTCAGATTGATTCATAACAAGTGAATTCCGTTTCATCTTTTCTTCCAATGGTGAAAAAAAAGATCCCAGCATTCCCAAAGCTTATAATTCCTGAATAGCAAGTAATATGTGGACAGACCCTCCCACTTTTGCTGTGATCTCCATAGTTTTATGTTCTTTAAGCTATTCTGATGATGCTTCCAACTAGACTGTGACTTGGTTCACATGTTATGGTAAGCATTTTTCTTTTTTTCTTTTTTTAGTTATGGGTTAATAACTGTTAGGGCTATGCAGATATCTGGATCCTAAGGACAAAAAGTCTGTGTGTCTTTGTGCCTATGTGTCTTTAAACTAAATATAACTTTTCCTGGGATTATGTATCAGCTGTAGAAGGCAGCCATGTGCATCTAAGAAAAGACAAGTTTCCTTTAAGTAGTTCCTGATAGGTACTACATGTACACTTATGTGGTTTGAGTCAGATTATTGCTTTGATTCTGACTCTCCACATAGCCCTATTGAATATGTCATATTGGCCAAGTTCATACTATATGCTAAATGAAGACTGAACACATCACATTATGGCTTAGAGTGGTATGTAAACCTAGTCAATTTCTGTAAAAGCTGGATTAGCTATACTATTATTTAACACTTTTTTTATCAGGAGAAGGTATTGAATAGGCTACTACCTTAGTGCCTTAGTAGTATCTGTGCTGGATTCCTTGCTAATGGTAATGACAATGCTAGTCCTTTTTGGCCAGTAAGCTACAAGTGCAATGAAAACCCATTTTTACCCCAATTATGCTTACCTCTTTTTTTCAAACTTGGATTCACATATATGAGACGGGTGGCTATATAAATTATATAAATAAATAAAATATTTAATTTAGAGACTACATTGAAAGCCAATGTAATTGAAAATGTGTGACTGTGAGAAAGTTTATTGTATATTTGTTGATTTAGAAAAAGCATATGATAAAATGAATAGGCTTGAATTACAGAATATTTTGCACAAATACGGGATTGAAGGTTCTTTGCTAATTGTGTTAAAAGCAGGAAATAAAAATATGTAAGAACTGAGCTTTATGAGTTAGGCTTCAACGTATCTTTAGCTTCCTGTTGTCAGGGCAGAATTATATTTTAAAATTTTCACAGACATAGAACAAAATTTAAAAGCAGTTAAAAGATTGAGAAAGCAGTGAGTTGAAGACAGAAAATGTAATTGCATAGTCTTTATTAATTTGTACAATTGTACACAAGTTGCAGAATTTTCAGACTACCAGCTTGCAGAATGTTGCAAGGTGGGAGGTGGCTATAGAGTGTGCATCACTTCTATAGAACCGGTTAACTTAAATGACTTCTCTTAGAGCTGATTAGACAAGATCACTGAGTGACAGTTTATAGCCTCCAGGTAACTGTTTCAGCCTGTCCAGCAGCTTTTCTCTCAAAGCATCCAAAAAAGCTGCTCTGATCCTATGCTTAGGGTGAATCATAGTTGGGACAAAGCCAGTTCACTGGTGTATGAATTAAATAATCACTGGTATATGTAACTAGTGATGGAGAAACAGATTTGTGTTCTTTTGCTTGCAGTTTAAAGGATAACAAATAGTGTAGTTAATGTCCCTTACCTCTGAAGCATTTCTTTTTTTTTTAACAGGTAAAAAAACAGTACAACATGTCCTTCCTCCCCCCCTCCCTGCTACCCTTTTTTTGTTTGTTTCCTACTTTCTTTTGGTATCAGGGAAGGAAGAAATCATAAACCAATTTGTAAATTATTGATACAGTGATCTTTGATGAAAGTGTCATTGAATTGCTCCCTTGATGGAGAGGTGACTAACAAGTGCAATTTGGTTACTGATTAATTTATAATTCTGAGGGCTTACTTTTTAAACTTGTTTTCTGCAATTACAACTGTTTTGTTGCACTTTAAACACTAACCCATTTATTTTATATAAGGTTTTATAGGTCACATCCTCTTTACCAGATGCTTTATTTAATTTTTATATTTTATTCTTTCGCTTGGATTAACTTGGTCTAGAAAGGTTGTGTGTTTGTGTGTGTGTGTGTGTGTGTATGCATGCTGTTCTTTCAGGTTCATGGTTTTCTCACTCTCCGTTATCCTCATATATACCCTGTAAAGTAGCTGACAGATAACAGGCCGTAGTCATATGTTAAGGGAGGTTCATGCCTATATCTGAGTGGAAATTTAAACTTGGAATTCATCAGTCCTAGTAAAACATGCTAACTACTAATCCACTGTCTCTATATTCATTTTCCCTCTTTGTGGTTAATGCTATTTCTACAGAAATAAATTTCTACAGAAATAAATCTTGTGCTGCAGAGCCCTTTCTTGTAACACAAAATGGATATAGAGCCTCCATACCCTCAAACAGTAGCAACATCACTAAATAAGTGATGTAATTATTATGGGAATTCCCAGGAAAAGCCTGTGTTCTGAGAAGAAAGAGAGGCTTGAGAAAATATTTGAATCTATAACTCCTTGGTTACTGTTCTTCTGTTTAATTTTTAACTTTTTTATTGCTTTAACTTTATTTTAATGGTTTGACATGTACTGTTAATATTGGGAGAATTTTATTGTAAAAGGTTGTCTCTTAAATAAATGGTGAGGTGAAAAGGCAAGACCTAGAACTGTGATGTTGCTACTGTTTGAGGTTATGGAGGCTCTATATCCATTTTGTTGGATCTATAGATTATTTCAGAGGAATTGTTCACCAATTTCATTATGTGCCCCTGTATCCCTTCTCCCTAAATATGAGCTGTGAAGCTGAGAGCTTGGGAAGTGATGTACATTAAGGAGAATATAATTCCAGTAAGTTAAACTTTGCTTTCTAGATCTTAGATCCAACCCATGTTTCTTATGTGTAGCTCCTCGCAGAAATGTGTTGGTATGTAATTTCTGTTCTCACTCTTCCTGAAGCTGCTTCAGTTTCTGATGGGAAATAGAAATATCTTGTGCTATGTACTAATTAGAGTTCCTCCTTTTAAGACTGAAGCATCATAAACAAACAGGGTTAGGGGCTTTTTCCTTAGCTTTGCCATGGATCAAACTCTACTACTCCTACATCTTTCTTACCTAGTTTGGGAAACAAGGACTTCCTTCTGGCCCATTAAAAAAAATCTTGCAGATTACAGATAATTAAAGATGATCAAGAAGAATTTGAATCAGTTCTTAGTATTGGTAATGGCAAGTAATTAGAGACTCAGGCAGACACTTTGCTTAGCCGGGAATTGTAGGTTTTCATCTGAAGTAGAATCAATTAACTGTCTCCACCATCTAAATTTAGAAAATTACATTCATTTCTTTGGTCTTAGTGATCAGTAAAGCATTATTTTAAGAGATTACCATGGGAAGACTTCTTGAAATCTAAACTGAGCCTCATTCATGCCTTCTGAAATAGATTTCAAAAATCATTGTTGAGTCATATAGAATCATGTACATTCACTTTGATCAATTTTACACTTAAGGCTCCAATATCTTTTGAGTCTGTACCAGACCTGTAGGCTAGACCAGGAAGTCAAAAAAAAAACCTTCCAGTATAAGGCAGTGGGAAACTGCTTCTGAACTGTTGCCAAGAAAACTCTCTGTTGGGGCCAGTAGTCACTGAAAGATTAACATAATTTCAAAGTGTTTTCACTAACTTTATTGCATTATTTAAATGAGAAGCTGGCTGTGTATTCCATGTTGGCAAATTACATGTGAAACAACAATAACTATACTTGTGATAAAAATAGGAGATTTTGGATTAAAATATGGATTAGCAAGAATGAATTATGGCTCCATATCCTTGCCTATAGTAGTTGCCTATAGTTGCAGTTCTCTTTAATGTGAATTAGTGTACTTCAAATAATTGCATATGCTTAAAAAGAAACAGCAAGCACAGAAAGGAATCCCTAAGATCACTGGAAGATAGCAGGAATCACCAGGTATGGTTGTGGGGTTATTGTGTGGTTCACATAAATAAATGTTTGGATCCCCTGAGATCATGTCCATTCAGCATGAAGAATATCATTCACCTCCCTAAAGAAAAATGAATATTTACCCATGTGAACTGCCATGTAACCTATTTTAATTGTCTTTTTTTTTCTTTTTAAATAATCTGCGCATTATATTCTTTATTTTGTACCAAGAAAATTTAGGAAAGGAGCAATTTATCACTGGCAGACCTATGTTTTATCCAGGAGGTACAAGTAGTCCTCGCTTAACAACTACAATTGAGAGTGGAATTTAGGTCGCTAAGCAATGCAGTTAAACGAATCATCACGTGACTAGACCCAATTTTATTACCTTTTTTGCAGCAGTCATTAAGTGAATCACCACAGTTGTTAAGTGAATCACCAGTTCCCCATTGATTTTGCTTGCCGGAAGCTGGCTGGGAAGGTCGCAAATGGCGATCATGTGACCCCGGGACACTGCAACCGTCATAAGTGCGAGCTGGTTGCCAAGCACCTAGATCACAATCACATGACTGTGGGGGCAATGTGATGGTCGTAACTTTGGGCACTGGTCATAAGTCACTTTTTAGCGCCATCATAACTTCAAACAATCGCTAAACAGTCATTAAGCAAGGACTACCTGTATATTGATAACACATTTAACAATCAGAGGTAAATGCTGATTGAATTTATTACCTAATAGTTGTGATTAGGTTCATAGCTTAACCAGTAAGGATATAAAGAAGAAAATGTAATAACATTATCTGACTTAGCTTCAGATATTACTTATAAGCTATGGTTTGCTTAATCATCATTGGTGAATAAGCCACAGTTGGCTAGGTTTACATAAGCAAAAACCCTCAAACCATATTATGGCTAAGCTGCATGATGTATAAACCCTGCCTTTGTGTGATCATTGAGATAAATGATTTATACTTGTCATTGTTTGAAATTCTTGGAACAGTGTGCTTTAGAGTATATGTTATATTACTTTTAAAGGATGAAATAGGAAAATGTAGGAAAGCATTGTGATCTTTCAGGATGAAAGGTGAATGGGTTTGGCATGCTTAAACATGGATATGATTGAGAACTACACCTAACCTGATAAACATACCTGATTATGCAAGACTCATTTCATAGAATCAAGTGATACCCATCAGCCTCCATACCCTACTGATTTTATTTTACATGGGAAGCTAGTACTTGTATGATGAAAAACAAAGTGCCACCCTCAAATATTAATTTGCAAGGATGCTTCTGGGCTACACTTTTATTCTTTACAACTTTTCCTTAAGGAACTCAAGATGGTGTATATGGAATCACCCTTCATTTTATCTTTACAGCCTAGTAAGAACCCTGTGAATTTGGTTGAGCATAGAGAAAATGACAGGCCCAAAGTCACCAATTGAGTTCCATAGGAGGGACATGAACCTGGGTCTCCCCAGCCTAATCCAACACCTTAACACCTGTCTTGAAAGATACAAGTAAACCAAAATATTGGAGACCAATGTGAGAGGCTGGAAGGAGTGGTAAGATGCAACCTCAGCTGTTTGCCTTCCAGTAAATGGATATTTTATCATTGGCCATATCTACCACAGAAGCCATTTTATCAGGACACCTAAAATATACTCTCAAAATCCAAAGTGTGTTCATTGGTCAACAATCCTAATATTTTAAAATTATTTTAAACAAAGCTTTCTCACTTAGTAGGTACTTAGTTCTTGTGTCCACTACTTCCCAGTTTCCCTTTTTTACTTCTTTTTAAGTGTGCAATCCATTAAATATAGCAATATTGGAAACATATCTGGAAATCTGGTAACGTGCAAATGGAATAACTTTCAAGTGTAAAGTGTAAATCAGGAGTCATATTACATCAGTGTTTATTTTGGATGGAGTAGACTTTCACTCTCAGCTGGGTTTGATTAAATAAATAGTAGATATGCTGCCAAAGTGAGCATGATTAAACAGTAAGTCTTGGCTGCTCTTAACAAAGATAAGTGAATTAGCCTTTGACAGATGTAAAAGTTACTTTTACTTATATTAAACTTGTGTCAGGTTTAGCCCAGGAAACTCCAGGAGACAGTACAGATTCAATCCAGCAAGGTTTATTTGGCTTCACACCATTTACAGAATCTTCTCAGACTGAGATCAGTTCCCAGGCTCAGTAATCAACATGACTAGCATTCCTCAGGGAGGGGCCAGTCTCATCCTCTTATCTCTCCCCCGCTCCTCTGGTGATGAGAGCACATGTTTCACTACCCTTGCTCTATCTCTCACAACTTGTGATTTTTCCATATGTGTTGTGTTCACTACTATAAATGACTTGGCTCTTAATCTATACCCTTAATTATCTGTTGTTTTTTAAACTGTTCCAGCTTGAATCTGTCCTTCTTTGCACTCTAGCAATTAGCCCTAAATTTACAAACTACTCTAGATTTTCTCTTTCCAGTGCTGAGTACAAATGTATCAACACTTCAAAACCAGTCTATTTTTTCTGATAACTCCTGTGTATGCAGATATAGCAAGATCAATTTCTCTTGTAGGTATATCTTCTGGATGTGTAAGATTCTTAATATAAAGTTCTGATTTTTTAAAAGAATGAAAGTGCAGAAACAAATTATTGTGGATCATAATAGTAGCAATGTCCAATGAAGGTGGGATATTGGAACTTGTGTCAGTTTTTTAATCCAAGCTTTCCACTTACAGTTGGGGTTAAAAATTGCCCATTACAGACAGGAGGCTTTATCATACTGGGTAGAATTGAGTAATACTGGTCAGTTTATTCAAGCTGGTTTAAGATACTTCTGGCCCCTTACACAACTCTTCCATCTTGTATCAGAACATGTACATTTATCTTTCTTTTCAGATAGTAAGCAACTGAGAAATGTATTCCATTTCAGTCCAAATTTCCTTAGTAAATATGTTAAAAGTTCATAAATACACATGCTGGCACTTTGGACTCCAAAGTGTCAGCATTGTTATCCTTTCAACAGACAGATCTTTCACCATATTTGTTGTTCTGTGCTACAATAAAAATCATTTTTAAAAAACCCTGCTACAATAAAATTCTTTAAGAAATTAAAACCCTAAAAATATAAGCTGTAGTGTTTGAAGAATAAGGCTTAGGGGAAAAAAGGAAAGAAGTAGACCTATGAAAACTAGTTCTTGGCTCTTGTGTTGATTTATTAATATGGGATCCTGCCAAAAAGTATACTTAGTATATTTAAAGTATATTTAAGTATAAAGTAAAAGTATATTTAAAAAAAACATGAAAAAATGAAGAATTTTGGCTGACAGTCAGCAAGCCATTGGGTATTGGCCAAGATAAGAGGAAACAAATACTTGTCTGGAATCAATTGATAGTTACTCATAGAACATGCCAACTTCTGAAATGCTATTTTTTGAAAAGAGCTGCAGCCAAAAAGATGCTTGAAACCTAAATATTGCATGCAACAAAAGAAAGTAGCCAACAGCTGTATAGAAAAGTTTAGGCACCTTTGATCAAATTATATGCTTCAATGAATTCCTAACGAACAGAAGCTGGAACAACCTCTACATGTACTAAGTTTAACTCAACATCTTTCTGCAAATTTGAATACATACTTAATATTTAAATGCAGTTATTTACTGATTCAAAATAAGAAAACAGTGAATATGGCAGGTAGAAAAGCTTGAGCACCCCTCCAATTAGTTTGTCTTTATAATGGCAGACGAATATGACTACATCTCTGGAATAGGTTACACATTCTGTTCTGCATGAAGAAAAATGTGGAATTCCTCTCGATTCTAGCTCCAGAATCCAGGTAGCCATCAACAGTCTTGGAGCTTTAATGCACAGTAAATGTATTTATTAACAAATAAATCATGAAGAGTATGGATATTCTCTGACAGAATCTTTTGTGGCGTTTCTCCTCTTTTAGGTGTATCAGCTTAGTCAAGACACTGAGGCTTGTCAACTAATCGGTTCAGAGACCAAGAGGTGGCCTAGCCAGGAGCTTAGATACAGAATTAAAACTGCAGGTTGCCATGGTGGCTCTGTAGCAAGTCTGTCTTGCTTTATAGCTTTCTAGAAGGGTCTTCTGTACTTCTTTCATTATCTTCCAGTCTGTGTTATGATGTTCCTCTTGATTTTCACAGCAAGATAGTGCTGCCTAATAGCGTGCTTTGGTTTGGGCTGCTTTGTGCTTTGTTGCTGGTTAGACTGGGGCATTCTGCAGTGGTGTTTGTAAGCTTCTCTTAACTCAGAAACTTGCCTTTTCTCTCTATTCACTAGACCTTTTGCTGCTTTTTCTTCTTTCTTCCATGACCCTTCTGTCTCTTCACACTTCCTTGCCTCCACTGTCGCAGGTTCGGCATGCCTAGTGGGCTATAAAAAGACACCACCACCGGTCCCACCTCGGACCACCTCAAAGCCGTTCATCTCTGTCACAGTGCAGAGCAGCACTGAATCGGCACAAGACAACTACCTGGACAACCAGGACCACAAGAGTGAAGTCAACAGCCAGTCAGGACTGAGCAATTCCTCAGATAGCTTAGACAGTACTAGGCCACCCAGCGTAACGAGAGGAAACATCATCACTCCAGCCAGTGAGCCTCCTGAGTTACCCCAGAAAAATGCATCCTTGAAGAGTGACAAAGGAACGTTGACTAACGAAGAACCAAAGGTGGAGAACATCCCCAAAAGGAAGCTGTCGTCTATAGGAATACAAGTATGGACTTGTTTGTTCTCATTAGTACTAGAAGATGACCTTACTGTAATCATTTCTGTAAATGTGCATACCTGTTTAACTGCACTGGGGTCTATGCCTACTGCATGTTTCTGGAGCAATTTAGCTTTATAAAACCCTGGGGGCCATTTGAGGAGAAACGCCATTGGGTAAATTAAACAGGACATTAAGGAAGAATTTGATAAAAGTGTGCAAGCTCTGTCTCTGAGGAAGTTATTTCATACTCATATATTCCCTTTAGATCACCACACCTATGTGGAATCATGTGGAGTATACTCAGTCTGATGTGTAGGATGCCACAGAAAAAAAACAGCAGGTAGAACTAAAGTCATCCCTTAAGGTGTTTCTAGAACAGCCTTCTCTAAATTACTTATGTTTCCTACAATGGTCAGTGATTATGGGGGTTGTAATTCAAAATATCTGTAGAGTTTTAGCTTGGAAAAAAACTGCCCTAAAACAGGGGTAGATCATTTCTGGCCTAAGTATACATGGAATCATTAGCAGAGGCATATGGTGGTTCAAACAGGAGCAAAATACCTCTCTGTATTGGTATGGTAAATGTAAAATGTAGAGAATTATTTTATTTGAGCACTGCTGCCATAAAGTTTGGCCGTGCTTCTGCAGAAAAAGACAGTAGGCCATAGACGAAGTCTAAAGCAGAAGAAGAAGCAAGCATAACTACCTAATCAGGCTTTTAGGAAATTTCCCTACTAATTAGACCACATGGAAGCTTGGAAAAACACCATATTTGGAAGTAAATGTCCACTTGTGAGCCCCTGAGAGAAAATAATTTATGGGTTAAATAAATTGAAGAGTAATCAAGTATTTAGCCTTCCTTTTTGATGGGTGAAATAGTCATAAAAGGAAGCTCCTGAATCAAAGGTGTATGTATGCGTGTATATGTGTGACTTCCATCTCAGCTCTCCCAAAATGCTGTGTAGAGTGCATGTGCTTTATGAAATCTAACCAGCCTGCTTCTGAAGTAAGATCTTTGAAATAAAAACCCAGTTATTCTGCTTTTCACATCATGAACACCATCACTTGCTTGTTGCTTGTCAGTCAATAAAATGTCACTTAGTTTGGGCTTTGCCTTTGCAGATATTCTAATACAGGAATTTTGAAAAGATACTTTACATGGCCTATTGAAACTGATCAGCATAGCATTCTGCCATGTTTAATAGGGTTTTCTATCCAAGAATCATTTATTTATATTTTGCAAGGAATGCAGCTGCTTAACACCATGGAAATTTTAGGCAATCTTGTAAACATGATAAGAGTATTACATTATCCAGCTATGAAAAGAGGATTGATTTGGGCACTTTTAATAAATTAATACTTGCTACTTTATAGGGAGTTTTGTGGCCACATTTTCCTGCTGGAGTAGCAGCACTTTAGAAGGATCTTGATGCAAATAGGAATGCTGTAATAGTGTACAGGGACAGGTTTCTCATGGGAGTAAGCAGTCTGGGTGCTTGCAGAATTAACTCCCAGCAGCCCCCCCCCCACCCCCCACACAACTAGAGGATGAGGCATGCAGGGAACTTGCAGGTTTAGATTGCCAACCTCTTTACAGTAAGTGCCTCTCTCTGTGGCACAAGAGTTTTCCATTTCTGAAAACTAGATGGGGAAGTCAGAAGACACCCCAGAAGAAAGCAGTGTTAGCCCTCTTCCAGAGAAGTTCATTAAGTCACCCAGAACTGAACATGACTTTGAGGGAGACGTTACCGTGTTTATTTTAAAAAGTGCCTAGAAGTTAATCTTCCCTTTGTTGCATCACATTTTTAGGATCATTTGTATTACTCTTCAAAATGAAAGAATAGGGAACACTAGCAGGGCTGTTTCTTTTTCATACTCTCTAAAACGGTCTACTATGGGAGGAAGGGTTGGACAAAATTTAACTGGTAGCTTAGTTAATGCTTCTCTGCGATTTATTTCCCCTTGCTTAAAAGAGCATACTCAGAGAATAACTGCATTTCCTTCGATGCCATGCCATTCTACTCTTCTATATAATATTTTGATAGATAGCGCTGAAGGATAAGTTTGCTGGGTTTAATAGTAAAGACTTTCCATGTTGAGTAACAAGCTGTAACATGTTTGAATTAGTTGCATCGCCCTTGTTGCACCTGATAATGCCTTCACCAAAAGGCTTTAAGGGAGGCTACAAGCTTTGTTGAGCAGATCTATGTTAGCTTTTGATGCTATTTTGACATTGGCTTTCATTACGCAAGCAGAGAATTGATTCAGTCTGGGTTCCTGCCCCCATTCCCAAAGATTTAGGGTTTTCATGGGTAACAATTAAAAAAAAAAATACAATATCAGTTACAAGCAACATCAATAAATCTGTCTCTAAACCAATTGTACTAAGGCCTGTTGAGCAATCTAAATAGCATTTAGGCTGAGGTGATTTCCTTTTTATGTGTCTTATTGCAATGGTAAAACTTGACTCTAAATTCAGATCATATTAAGTAAATAGATATATTCCCACTCAGTAGTCTGCTTTGACTGCATTTCTGTTCTCATACGTCTAAAATTTCTGGTAGGATCATTTTATTTAACAGTATACCTTTATTTAACAGTCTGACCTTTGACTTTTAAAGACAAAATTTCAAATTACAGATACCTAATTGTTCAGTTAAAAACTAACCTAGTAAACAGAATCTAAAGGGAATGGAAACTGCCTTTTAAAGTTATTTTTTAATAGGACAGCCAGTGTAACTTTGGCTATGAAGCCAACAGCTTGATTTTATTTCTTTCCCCACCTCCATTCAGAACTTTTAACCATTCTGAGTCAATGTTGGGCATTAAATATCTGATTGGCTCCATTGCAGACTCTTCCTGATCTTAATAAAGAAATTTTGCTGCCTTTTGGTGTGTGGTGTCTGCATGATCACTTTGTGTGTGTTTGTGTGCATGCATGCCTCTTCCCTTCAAATGTGAATTCTAGCAGCAAGTTTTTGTGTTTTTGTTTTTTTTTTGTTTGTATCTTTTTGTTAATAAGGTTGACTGCCTTCAACCAGTGGCAAAAGAGGAGCTCCCTCCATCAGCCACCAAATTCCAGTCCATCGGGGTACAGGTAGAGGACGAGTGGCGGTAAGTGGAAGACACAGGTTTTTTTTTTTTAAGAAAAAAAAAACCATGAGTTGCAATCTCCCAATTTATAGTTTGGTTTCTTTTTTCCTATTTCAAATCACTGCCGGGTAGTGAAACCCTTTCTCAACGGCAAGCACTCTCCCCAAAACAAAGAGGCTTAGTCATGTAAGAGAATCATTGGGAGTCTGAACTGAACAATAGAACAGGAGATGTAATTACAGATGCGTGCCAGTTTTTGTTTGGATGGCCTACTGCAGTAAGCAGGCAACCTTATAATTTTGTCTGTCTGCATGTGTGGTGTGTGTATTTGTGTGCAGAGAAAGACGGGCAAGGAAATGCAGTTCAGCTGCAGATGCATAAACAAATACATATTGTTGTCTCTGTGTGCTGTGGAATAAATCCAGCCCTCTGCAAGGGCTGCCTTTCCTGATTTTCTCTTGCCCCTCTTTCACTTTATAGCAACAGCCACTCTCACAGCATGTCCAACAAACAGGATACAGATTCTGACTCACAAGAGCTGAATAATTCTACCTGTAAATCATCTGAAAGAAGCCTTCCTGATTGCTCCCCCTGTAACAACTCCAACAACCTCGATGCCAACACGAGGCAAACAGCCATGCCCTCTGAGATCAAGAAAAACCTCTCCTATGGAGATAGCAATGACCCAGCCTTGGAACCTTCCTCTCTCCCACCTCCTGATCCTTGGCTTGAAACGTCCACCAACACTCCATCAGAACCAACACAATCGGGAGCTTGCCGAAGGGATGGGTACTGGTTTCAGAAACTCCTACAGGCAGAGACGGAAAGGTTGGAAGGGTGGTGTCGACAGATGGACCAAGAGACCAAAGAGAATAATCTCTCTGAAGAAGGTGAGCGTGGATGATGCTCTGGCTTTGATGAGATTTGAAGCTTAAAATGGGTAAAACCTTTCCATGCCTCTAGCATGTGAACAAGTACAAAGCTGGGCCCAAAAGCTAGTTATTGGAAGGAGGGCTATTTCTGTACTCTAGGGATCGTGCAGAAGAACAGCAGAACTCCTCATATCTTATTCCTATTTTTTTTCTTAGACTTCAGTTGTGACTAACCATAGTCAGTGCAGCAAAACGGTTGTTCCTATGTGATAGGGTGTGCCACTTCTTTGCTTTCACTGATACTCTGGACAGAAATGTTGCATCTTTCTTTTGTTTAGGACCAATCCAGGAAAGTGGTGCCATCAGCACTCTATAATTCTAAAGAAAGTTAAATCTACAGTACATGGAGTTTTAAATAGGATTTTATTTTCTGAAATCTTTCACTGGGGTTGGGAAGAGAATAGGCAGGGAAGTTCTAAACCTCTTTTTGGCAACATACCAATTTCTAAAATATTTACTTGTTACAGAATATAGGCTGTTGGACTCTATTCACATGTCAAGGCTGAGAAATCCATGTTGATTAGAAGCCCTCAGTCACAAGCCTGTATTTAGAAAGTTGGATGCTTGTAGCCTCAAATACTATGAAGAGGCTTTTGGGGGAAATAGCATTGGAAATCAATTTTCTCCGCCTCCCCTGAAGACTCCACTGGCACTCTATATTAAACAAAGAGTCTTGGAGCAGTGTGGCTGCCTGCCATTTCTGTACAGGGAATTGATGCTGGCAGTAGAAAAAACAAGGGCTAACCAAACATGCGCTGACAAAGAAGCCAGAAGTCATTTGTAATGGCTTGCCATTAATGGCTCTGAGCGAAAAATATTTCTGTTCTTGGAAGGGAAAAAAAAAGATAAATACACACAAAGGTCATAAGGAGGTCTTTTTACCTTAAATCTCCTTGCATGTTCTGTTTTAAAATTCCTTCATTTGATTGACTGCTTAAGTTTTCTTTTTCTCATATTCAGTCTTAGGCAAAGTCCTCAGTGCAGTGGGCAGTGCACAACTACTAATGTCACAGAAATTCCAGCAATTCCGTGGCCTCTGTGACCAAAACTTGGTGAGTCTAACAAATCTCTGTTGTTTGTATAAATAAACCTCCTTCCCACAGCATGGTATATAGTTTTACACCACTTTGGGGTGGTTATTTAACTGGATTCAGGGAGAATACAGATAATATCGGCCTGCCCCCAGCGACTGATGGACCTGGAAGGGTTCCAGAGGGAGCTGGGGGTTGTTCCTGATGGCCTATTGTACAGTCCAACTGAGGCCTTAGTCGCCGCTTGGAAGAGAGGGTGGCTGTGGCCTTGGATTGGATTGCGCCCATGCAACCTCTCCCTTTCCGTGGATCCCACCACTCTCCATGGTTTACAGAAGAGCTAATGGGAGAAGAGACATCTAAAGCTCCACTGAAGGTCAACAAAGGATGAACTCAACCGAACACGGGTGAGAGCTGCTATTAAGGCCTACCTTGTGGTGGTAAGGGTGGCGAAGCAACAGTACTTCTCCGCCCTTATTGTGTCTGTGGATTGCTGCCCAGTGGCCTTGTTCTGGGTAACCCAAGCTCTTCTGGGCAGGGGGGACCTGGAGATTCACCTACAAGGCCACGCAGAGGAATTTTCAGAGCATCTGTCGGATAAAATTACTCAAATTCATTCCCAGTTAGATGCCAGTCTTGGTGCAGGTCCCATGGATGTGCTTTGGGCACAGTCTTGCCCTGTTATTGGGAGTGGTTTGAACCAGTTGGGCCTGAGGAAGTGGACAGGATCCTGATGACTGTGAGGCCAGCCACTTGCTCATTAGATTCATATCCCTCCTGGTTGGCTAAGGCTGCCCGGGGGGTGACATGTGGGTGGGTTCTAACAGTAGTGAATTCATCCTTGAGAGAGGGGATTGTTCCTTTGCTTCTTAAGGAGGCATTGGTTCACCCCCTCCTCAAGAAGCCATCACTGGATCCCACCATACTGGACAACTTCCGTCCAGTGTCCAACCTCCCTTTTTTAGGGAAAGTTGAAGAAAAGGTGGTTGTGCAGCAGCTTCAGTGGACCCTAGATGAAGCGGATTATCTGGACCCCTTTCAGTCAGGATTCAGGCCTCAACATGGAACAGAAACGGCATTGGTTGCACTTTTGGATGATCTCTGGTGAGGGTGGGATGGAGGTTGTGCATCCATCCTGGCACTTCTTGACCTCTTGGCAGTTTTCGATAACCTCAACCATGGTATCCTTCTGGATCAGCTCCATGGGTTTGGTGTGGGTGGCACAGTATTGGGCTAGTTCTCTTCCTTCCTACAGGGCCAGTACCAGTCAGTGTTGTGGGGTCCCACAGGGTTCGGTACTCTCTCCACTCCTATTTAACATCTACATGAAACCACTGGGGGAGATCATTCATCACTATGGAGTGAGGTTATCATCAGTATGCTGATGATACCAAATTATATAGCTCCATCCCTGGCAAAGTAAGTTATGCTGTTGATGTCTTGTCACAGTGCCTGGAGGCTGTGGGAATTTGGATAGGTAACAACAAGACTGAGTGGCTTTGGGTCTTAGGGCCTTCTGGATCTGGGACTTTACTATCTTTGGTGCTGGATAGGGTGGCACTACCCCAAACAGACCAAGTGCGCAATATGGGGGTCCTTCTGAACTCATGACTCCTGCTCAAGGAGCAGGTGGCAGTCATGACTAGGAGGGCCTTTGCACAACTTCGTGTTGTGCACCAGTTGCGCCCATTCCTGGATTGTGAGGCTCTGCTCACAGTTACTCATGCCCTGGTCACTTCCTGAATGGACTACAGTAATGGTACATGGAGCTGCCTTTGAAGAGTATCTGGATTCAGCTGGTGCAAAATGCAGCAGCATGGGCAGTTATGTGTAGCTCTAGGAGGACACGCATCACACCTCTGCTCTGTGACCTGCATTGGTTCCAGTTTCTTTCCAGGTGCAACTCAATGTGCTGGTTTTGACCTTTAAAGCCCTACATAGCATGGGACCAGGTTATTTGAGGGACTGCCTCTCCCAATTACATCTACTGGTCCCACCAGATCTGGCAGGAGAGGCATGTTGCAGGTCCTGTCTGCTAAGGAGTTCCATCTGATGGGACCTAAGAGACAAGCCTTTTCTGCTGTGGCATCCGCCCTTTAGAGCATCGCCTCCCCTGAGGTGAGGTTGGCCCCAACCCTTGTGGCCTTCCAGAAAGCTCTCAAAATGTTTTTTTCATCAGGCCTGGGGATCCCCTGGCAGCAGAGAGCCCACACGTTGGCTGTACCATGTATAACGTTCAGATTTAAACCCTCTCAGGAGCTTGTTTTTATTTAATTATTTAAATGCCTTAAGTGGTTTTATAATACATTTATTATTGTTTATACTTTTGTATACTGCCCAGAGTCACCTTGTGAGAGATGGGCGGCCATATAAATTTGATACATAAATAAATAAATAAAATGATGTAAAAATATATAATGAAAGGAATAGCTGTAGCACCTTCCCAACCCCTCACAACAATGAATACACTCAAAAACATCACCTAAAGAAAATTACACCACTCTGAGAATGTGATGGATAATCAGAAAATGCAAAAAGAAAAAAAGTAGGATTCAATATAATATTAATTACTTTGAGTACAAGTAATTGATCACTTGTAATATGGGCCTGCACTACCCTCAAGCATTTCTTTGTCTGCCTCTCTCACATGTGCAAAAAATTGGGTCTGCTAAAATTATTAACTATATATTATTAAAGGACACAAAATACAGTGTATGGATAATTTCTGAGCTGCTGAAATGTAACTGACTGAATATAATTGAGTAAAATGCATACGCATATAAAAAAATACTCCTTAATTAGGTAATAGGCCTGTTTCGGGATTCCACTGCAGAATGGAGAAACATAGTTTATAGAAATGTACTTAATAAAGCAGGAGTGAGTGATGAGCGAGCAGAGCTCTTTAGGGGTTTTAGGATATTTTAGGCTTCTTTCTCCCTGAAATCTCATTATGGTGACAGAAGATACTTTCCCTCCATTATCATATCAAATCTGTATTATTTATGGCCATAGACCAGAAGTCAAACACCATGAAATATATAAACACACACACACACACACACACACTCTCTACAAGGAAAAAATAAAAAGGAATAATATAATAAAATAAAACAAAAAGTAGGAGGCAAAAATTAATTCTTTAGTCACAACCAAAAGTACAGAGGCAATCCTAGAGGCTGTATCTGAATCCGGATCAGACAGAAGGAAGTAACAGGTAGAAGTCATGCTCTCTGCCTGGGAATTTCATCAGGATGGGATGGATGAAAATCATTGGGGATGCCCCGTAAAGAGAGTGGAAAAGAGGCACGTAGTTTTGCATCACCACAAAGGCACATGCGCTGATATAAAGCAATCTTTTGTAACTTCCCGGTAAAGCAGCCAAGAACGATGCATTCAGCCTTTCTCCCCAGCATAGAAGTTAGCAATGTCTAATGCTGGAAGCACTAAACTCCTTAAGAACAGTTTTTTTAAATATATAGTTACTATTGTTTGGGACTTATCTGTAGGACATTTATCTTCGTGCCACTGCCAGGTGCCACGTGACAGTCTAAGGCTGCCTTAGGTTCTCCTGAAGAATGTTGGACAAGGAATTGAAGACAAGAACTCTGTTAGAATCTTTGCTGCTCCAGCTATGAATAGTTAACCTTAACAGAGAAGGAACAAACCTTGATCCTTACTCAAAGTAGGCTACCATGGTATTGCTGTGTTGCCCTCAGAGAACTTCGTTTGGCAGATGCAGGGTCAATCAACAAATAATATTGACGATAACAACAGCCTACTATCTTATGTATTAAAACATTGATATAAAAGAAATAAAATTCATTTCATCAAACTGTACGTGCTAGTTTTATCCAAAACATGCATATAAACAGACCTGAACAGAAATTCATTACTGTTAGCATGAACTTTAAAACCATCTGCAATTCAAGTCTTAAATTGTTAATTCTAAATGAACTGCAACATTTTAAGAGAACGTCATCTGCCTTATTTGTTCACTGCAGAACCCCAATTCCAACCCTAGGCCCACAGCACAGGACCTTGCAGGGTTTTGGGATCTCTTACAGTTGTCCATTGAAGACATCAGCATGAAATTTGATGAGCTGTACCACCTAAAAGCTAATGGTTGGCAGGTGACAGAGCCATTGGAGAAGAAGGTAAGTGTCAAGAATACCAAAACCAAACTCCTGTAGTATAAGTTATGTCATTTTTATGGATGTATGTAGGATGTCCCTTGTCCATGTTAAACAATTTATAGCTTGATCCTAAATGTATTGGGAAATAAGATTTAGTTATCTGGTGAAATTATACACAAGTAGGCACACTTGATGAAGTTCTTTTAAATTAAAATTTAAATGTAAATACTGACGTGCTTCCAGAGTATCCTATAGAAGTCAATATATAACACAATATTTTATAACTTGTTAAAACAATTGTATATTTTAAAGGTTACAAGAATAAAAATCCTGCTTGTCACTGAGAAGATAACATATTGAGGAAAGACAAAGATCTCTGTAATGGGAATTCCATAAACAGGCCACCCCTTTGTTTGTCATTTGCTTTACATTGGATAGAGACAGGGCCTTTCCAAAGGTGACTTCAAAATACAGGTTGATTCAGGAGCAAAAATAGGCACCTGATCTTACGCTGTGTAGAACTTCATGTAAATAAATACACCTTCAAGTCAAACTTGACTCCAGTTGACTTCATGGACATGTCCATGGGGTTTTTTGGCAGCAACACAGAGTTATGATCAATTCCCAGGTTAGCCTACAGCTCTCATATTTCTTGGGGATCTCCTATCTAAGTACTAACCAGGTCTGATCCTACTTAGCTTTTCATACTAGCACAGTTCAAACTCTGCTTTGCATGGACTGGAAGCTTGTGAAGTTCTTTCAAGAGCCAGAGTGAATTGTTCAAGATGACCTGCTACACTGTAGGAACTATTGTCTTATAGCATGTATTTTACTGTCTTCGAAAGCAGCCACACATATGATAATTTCAAGTTTAGGAATCCTTCCCCCACACTCTTTTGAAATGTTGCTTTTCTCAGCAGTTCTCATGTAACTCAAATGGCCTTCTGTTATGCTTGAAATTGATAAGGTTTTCTTTCCAGCGGTTGTGTTATTCTGTTCATTCATCATAATGTTTAACATAAAATGTGGGGTCCTTCAATTATTCCCCCAATATTACTTTATTAATTTTTCAAAATGATAGAACAACAAATATTTAGTAAAACGTGGAGAGACCTTGGTTTAAGTACTCTGCTCTTACCCATGTTGCATATTATAAATAGTTTGATGTGTTCCTTGAGTGTGAATCACTTCCATCTGATTCAATTCAATTCGCCAAGTCAAATGGGTAGTTTCTTTTGGAAAATTTATTCAATTTGGTATATGATCACATGGTCACAATCACCATCTTATTATTTTTTTTTTTTACTCCCATTGTGGACACCACTGACTACAATTTTAAATCTAGCAAAGAGAAGAAAATAGTTGAAGGTAGGGATGTGCAAAGGTCTTCATTTTGGGAACAGAATGTTCCAGAGAATTGCTGAACCTTCCATTTCCCATCCAGACTGCACAGAACCTTTTTTGGGAGGGGCTGGTGATTTTCACAAATAAATTTTCTGATCTGGAAGCAATTCAAGATGTCTGGGAGTGGTCCAGTCCAAATCAAAGTTTTCTTTTGTCCAAAAGCCATGTCCAAAAGTCATGGCATTTTGCAACACTTCTGATTTAGAGGAGTTACTTCCAAAAACTGTTGATCCTCTGTTCCTTGTCAGTTTAAGAACAGAGCATCAACAGTAAAAGATAATAAAGATAAAAGATAATACAGAATATGAAAAATCCATGGCTCCTTGTCAGACTTCCTCCATTTGAATCTCATTTTAGTCCAATCCATTATCGTGTCTCTGAATTACTGGATTAAATTTAATTCTGATGCTTGTAAATGATGTTATATGCTGGTTCTGTCACTTTGAATAATGTAACTAGAGCCTCAAGCTAGTTAGGTTATTTCAAATTTGGCTCAAGATAGCCTGAATTTTATTGGCTTAAGTCAGTTTAATAGTGATAAATGAGGCAGAAATGGGATTTTTGATATGTAGATGTACAAGCAACAGCACTGCATTTTTAAAAATCCACTTTTGCCTGTGCTATGCAATAGTGAGAATTATGCATACAGTGCATTTCTGTTTTTCTACATTTTTTGCTGTCATTCCTCCCTAAAGGAAGAAAAGAAACCACCCCCTCCTGTGCCAAAGAAGCCAGCTAAACCGAAATCTCAGCTAAACCGGGATAAGGCATCTGACTCGGTAGACAAACAACGCCAGGAAGCTCGCAAACGCCTCATGGCAGCCAAGCGTGCTGCCTCTGTTCGACAAAACTCTGCCACTGAGAGTGCGGACAGCATTGAAATCTATGTTCCTGAGGCGCAGACCCGTCTTTGAGCAAAAAGAAGAGGAAGAAAACACTTTTTTCACACCATTAAAAGAAAAAAAAAAAAGGTTCGCTAAACAGTAGTGTGATTTCTTTGGTCTAGGGACACCAGAGCCAACCCTGCCAAGGGCTCCCAATAGACCTTTCCTGGTTCTGTGGTTTGGTTTTTCTCCTCCCCGTCTTTCACGCTGGCTGTGGTGTGGCTCAACAAACTTCTGGGAACGTAGTCCTTCACACTTGGAACTGCAACCTTTTTACTCGTCAGTCTAATGAGAATTATTAGCTTGTTTACATGAAATGGACTAAATTGAAGCAAATGAACTCCCCCCTGCCCGCCTTCAGCACTTGCCATGCTGTGCTTCCCCCCTTCCCTCGGGTATTTGTTCTGTCTTCTGCTCCAGAGAGTCTCTTTCTCTCCAACCTCACTGTTTTTTCTTGTATTTTATAGTTCTTCTCTTGGCCATCCTTTTCTCTGCATGGCATCATTTACTGTGTTAGAAGTAAACTCTTCTACAGTGCTCCAGAAGAAAACACCTGTTCAGTGTGTACTCTTGCACTCTGCTAACGAGCAGCCTTTGGTTTTGTTATGTATTACTTTCTTTATAGATGGGTTGGGAGTGGGTGGCCAAGGTTGGGTTGGGGGAGGCAGGAAGGCTTTGGGGTTAATATATCTTGTAGTCCAATGATGTAAACAGAGGGCACAATCTGTGGAATATAAACAATGTGTTTTGTTATAATAGCCTGGAAGCAAAAAATGTGCAATAAGAGAAGTGTTTTGTCTGCACAACCCCATGAATAGTGCTGCAAAGGAGGATTTCCCATCTAGGGCACCCAGAGAAAAAAACCGCAGCAAGGAGGATTCACATGTTGCCGCACACACTTTTCTTTTTCCTGCACTCTCTTCCCCTTTGCAATTTTTTGTATGTGATTTTGTGTGCAAGGATCAATGTAGAAGAAACCAGCTGCTATACAAAGGGTGGGGGGAAACTATTTCAAAGTTGTAGGTATACGTTCTACAGTGAAAAACAATGGTTTTTGTACTGAAAAAAAAATGAGATAGATACTAGATGGTTGGCAGTTTGCCTACCTCTATGTATGTGTACATATGCACATATAGACTTAGTAGGATATGTAAATTTAACACCAATGCATACATAGCCAATCACACATGTACACATTCAGATGGTGTCTTTAAAAAAGCACCTCCAAGAGGATGGGTGTATACAGCATATATTTTTACATGTACTATAGCTAGATGTGTGTAAAAGTGTGTGCAAAAATATATACCCTGCATATTCTCTCAGCCATTCTGGCCCCTTGTATCCCATATTTTTGGAGGAACTGTCATGAAATTTCACTTTGACCTTCCTCTTTCCCTCTATACATCTATTTTGAACGAATTGGTGGAGCCAGGAGTCAATAGCCAAATTTAAGTTTCTCCTCTGCCCTTTACACCAACCTCTTTTCCACTTGTACATTTCTGTGAAACCTCTGCAGTGTATTTGGGGAGAATGAGAAAAGGTATTCAATGAATAGCCTAAGGTGACTAGAACCCAAAAGAAATTTTATACTGGTATATTAATGAATCGAAGATCATGTCAGTGAATGCTGTATACGGTGTCTATGCATAGGGAGTGTTAGATTCCTATCTGCCCACTTAATGTACGATTTTGTAATCTGTGAAAGCTTGGCCATATAGCGTATGGCTTCAAAAGAGATTGGAGTTATTCTATTTTCCTCCCCCTCTCCACTAACTTTACTTCAATGCTAGAGGGTGCTTGATTGACTTTTGAAACAGGTGGCTGACTTTCACAGTTCTTCCTATTAAAATTTGAAACGCTTGGAATGTGACTTTTTTTACTTGCATTTCCAAAAGCAGTAATGTCAGTGATTAGGGCAGTTGTTTGATGGACTCAGTTTCAGTGGTGCGTGTTTCGGCGTGCAGTTCGTCAGTGGGATTAAATCTTAAATATATGTGAATGCAGCAAAACAGGTCTCTGTTTTAGAGAAGTGTTTGCTTCCACAACTACACATAGAGAAAAGGTAGATATGCTTTTCTCTGGCATATGTACTTACATGCTATATACACTGAATATATTTATCCATTTACATCTTAGGTGTATTTACAAAGGGGCTTTTTTAGCTGATGTGTACCCCTGTGTGAACTGGCTTCGTTAGTTTGTTGCAATAAAAATAGTAGACCATGGGTTCTGAAACAGTCCTGAAAAATGCTTGGGGTCATGAGCACAAGGACCTGTCTTCAGCATGCCTTGAGCATTGCAAACCACAGTTGGGAGGTAATTATGGGCTATCATACTTGGTGGGAGAGAGAGAGCAAAGCAAGAGCAGTCAGCTGGTTGTAAAAGCAAGGGAATGTCAGAAGCCTTGCTTCAAACTCACAGCATTGACCTTTCTCCCCCATTTTTTTGTTTTAAAGGCCAACTTCACAGCCAATTCTTGATCCTCAAAAGAGCACTGAAAATAGTTTCCGTAGGTGGCACTTGCTTAGCTAAAGTATGTATACTTCAGGGGTTGAAATAGTGTTGATCATCCTTGCATCAGTATCACCTCCAGCTGTACCAGAGGTTTCTTCACAAAAATAACTTATTCCATCTACAGATCTGTGTTAGCGATAAGGTAGCCAATGGCCTACCTCTTCACGAAGCATCCATAGTTCACCACAATGCTGTGCCTCTTTGTAATCCAAATCTTGTATCCAGGGATGACATAACTGCTTTTTCAAAAACATCTAAAGCGGTGTTTCTCAATCTTGGCAACTCCCAAGATGTTTGGACTTCAACTCCCAGAATTCACCACCCAGAATTCTGGGAATTCAAGTCCACACATTTTGGGAGTTGCTAAGGTTGAGAAACACTGATCTAAAGGACAACATTTTATTTGTGCCTCTCTGGGCCCTGAATGTTTTGGGATGGATTAAATGGAATTTAAGGACATCTGCATTCACATAGTGGAAATACATCCAAGTCTTGTTCTGAACCCTTAAAATTTTAAATAATCTAGTTCAGCTATAAATCAACTCAATTTATAAAATTGGCCAAGTCCAACTTTTCTCTCGTGCAATTCAAGGAAACACCCAATAGATCTGAACCTTGTGGCAGAGCTACAAATGCTTAGGTGACTTAATTTCTTAATAGCAATAATTCTGTGAAACGAGCAGGATGCCTTATGCTTGTTTTCCTGCTCCTTGTATTTCATTTATGCTATCTAGTTTCACTAGTTTTCAACAGAGAATGTAAGCAGAGCTGGGGTTAAAGTTGCTCTGAAAAATCCATTTGGTGGAACTGTGCTCCATATATGCTTGCCTAGTTGTATTTACCTAATTGTGTGATTTGAAAAGCAATGTACCTACTACTTTGATAACCTGTTTTTCCTCCCAACCATGAAGAATGGTAATCTGTTCCCCTAAGTGATATTTCTTAGTTTTATGGTAGGAAAAAAAAAAAGGGGGGGGGGGGAGACTGCTTAGGACTGTGATTGATAAATTCATGACAGGCTTGGGTGGGTTTTTTTTTTAGGAAAAAGGAAATGAAAGCCTTGTACCAGACTTGTGGCCCAACAGTTTGTAATGTGAGCTTTGCTGCCATTGTAAAATACAGTAAAACAAACAAAAGGATCTATTTGGTGCTCTTATGCCTGTCTCCTTGCAATTTCTGATCTTTATGAGCTCCACTTTCTAGAGCCAGCAATCAGATGTAAACATTAAAATGGGCGAGATTAGGGAAAGTGTATCTGAAAACAACCAAGACATTTAATTTAGACTATTTTTTGTCATCCATTAGAGTGACCAAATTCGTCTTTAATAAATGAACAAAAATATTGCAAGACCTTTTTCTACATCCATGTTTATTTATTGCCTGATGATCTAGCAGTGGTGGTTTTTCCTGACTTTGAAACTTAGCCACCAAATGAGATGTTTCTACATTCAAATATTTGCAGTCTTTTTATATTGCTTTCAGATCATTTAGCAGCTGAATGTTAGCCTATTAATGAGTCACTTGGTTGATAGATCTATATCTTGACCATTTGGTCTCTGCCATTAACTTTTCTGAATAAATATTCAAAGTACTTTGCTTCAAATAGTGATGTTCTTAAAAGAATGACTGGCCCAAAGAAATAGTATGGAGCAATTAAACTGAAGAATTGTATTTTCTCCCAGCCCTTAATATAAAATTGTATGGTACTGACATGAGCAAGATGGTCCAACAAAGGGCTGAGCAACTTATTCCATCCCTTTCTAGTTAATGCTACTTCCAAAATAGAATAGCAAATATCTTAGATCTGGGGAAAAGTAAGCAACATTCTCTTATTAGGTTAAACTTTAATTTCAAACTCTGTTCTTGCAGATATCTTGTATCTGATTTTTTTTCTTTACTCAGTGAGCTAATTTAGGCTTCATATGTCTTTCCAGGCTCACTAATTGCATGATATTATACAGACTGAAGAGATTATACCTGTATAGAGAGAAAGATTGTTTAAATGAAATTCACTGTTATATATTTGCTTTTTAAATTACACTGAAAAATGTTTAAATTATAGCATTATATACTAGTACAATGGGTAAAAAACATGCAAATTAATTAGGAAAGAAAAGGTCCTCCAAATCTTACTGAAGTACAACTCCCATCCCACGTAGTATCCAACATTTGATACATCTTCCTACTTATGCTATAGATGCACCAAACCTGTTTGACATATGCATTGCTATCTACTAGCAGCAGTATCCTCTTATCAATGTTCTTTCCAAAAGAAGCTCTAGGAAAAAAATATAAGGGAAATTACCTACTTTTATTGTCCTATTACTAGACCTGTTCACTTCCACATCCAGAATTCTGTACTGAGCTCTATCAGATTGTTATGGATTATAATGCAGGAGAAGTCCCACGGCCAGACTTTAATTCCATAATTAGTGGGCTGGCTTGTCCCTGGTAGTGTTCAATATTACTTACTCTCTGGAACATTTGTTTCTCTGGTGGTTAGGTTTCTCTTACAGTGTTGTGTGTGTTCTGTGGAATTTAATTTATAAGGGACAGAAAATGCTGTGAAACCAATGGTAACCATTGAGGCAGGGGGATTCTGAAAAGCCATGGAAATAGTAGATAACTACATATACACTATTCAAGTCAGACTCAACTCCTAGTAACTATATGGACAAGTCTATGCAGTTTTCTAGACAGCTTTTTCAGAAGTGGTTTCCCATTGCACTGGTTTCCCTGCTCCAAGTCTAGCACCTTAACCATTAGACCAAACTGAACTTTCATGGGGATAGACAAATTGTCAAATATTTTCTTGTCCAACTGCAGAGTTTTCTTCTTTTGGACAGACAATCCTCTGTAGAAGTATGTGATTAAGCTTGACTTTCTCTTGTTAGGGCTTCTGAAATTAAAATAATGTTCATCCCTTCTTATTCTCTATTGTAGTGAAAGAGATAAGATCAAGAGGGAATATACACTGATTGTGAACATGAGTGGCCAGTATGAAGGTACAGCCACTGTGATGTAGTGGTTAAAGTGCTGAACTGGACTTGGGGAGATACAGGTTCAAGTCCATCCTCAGCCACAGAAGCTCCCTGGATAACTTTGGGCCAGTCACACTCAGCCTAACCTACCTCATGGAGTTATTGTGGGGAAGGAGGAAGTACTGTGTGTGTTGCTCTAGAGCTCCTGAAGGAAAGGGGATATAAATCAGTTTGTTTAATAAAGGTGGATTCAATTGTAAATCAAAGATGTGAAGAATAAACAGGTTAAGAGGAAGGAGAAGACTGAGAAAGTTATGGTGGGATGGAGCTGATGAGAAGTCTTAAAAAATGTGTGAAGAGGTGTATTGGCATGGTGGAAGGAACAATAAGTTTCCAGAATAGAAAGGCACAGAGGAATATGAATGGTCTTGGTATAAACTAGTAAATTTTATTTTTGCTTACTCCTTTTCTTTTGAATGTTTACCCTGAAAACAAATGGCATGAAGGCTGAATGTGTCGATGTTGTGGGTGGCTAAAAGAGGGGCAGAAGGACAGTGAATACCTTTACACCCTTCTTCCATTTAAAAACACATCCAGTCCTATTCTGTAAGAAAGTTATTTTGGGTCACACATCTATTTCATTTGCTCAGGTTCTTTTGGTGGGATTTTTTTTTTTTTTTTGCTTGCTTTAACAAATGTTTTTTTTTTCAAGCATGACAAAAGGGGTCATGAGGACAGGGCTTAAATAACATCCAGATTTTGGCAGGATTGGCACAGCTGAACAGAAACCTGGATTGTTCATTAACACTTCAGTAAGATTCTACTGTTGAATCAATCTTGCACATAGTTTTCTTGTTGAAATGAGTCAGCCTCACAGCTCATTAACAATCCCATTTCATGGTCAAAAATAGGAAATGGTGTAGGCTTTCTTGCTGGTACCAGTGAGAATGCAGAAAGGAGGGGATTGCCTGATTTAAAGCTTTTTCACAGTAACTTTCTGCATATTTTAGCATATAACAATCAAGTAAATCAGAGGTGGAAAGCCAACGCAAGTAGAGCAATTATCTTGGAAAGGTCCTAGCTAACACAGCAAGTAATGGGGAAAATTTATGCCTGAGCGTAACTACCCCCGCATAATAGAAGAGTACTGATCTAGAAAGAGGCAGACTTCTGACCTAGAATGCCAAGGCTCCAGTAAGGATCCTTTTGTTCTCCTGGAGATTAAATGTTAGATTTAATCTAACTTGAATAGGCTCAAGAAGGTCTGTGTCACCTTTTCTTGTAGGTCAAAAAGCTGCAGATCTATTTCACCTATATTCTGTAAGATAAATTTATAAAATAGTCACACTATTAGAGCAAGGAGAAGTATGTTATTTTGTGATTGTCTTTGTACACAGACATTTATCCAACATTAAAATCTTTCCTGTCTCCAGGAAGCTAGCAATCATGGTGATGAACCATTTTCAGGGAAATGCTTCCTGATAAATACTTATTACCATGATCTTAATGCTAAATAGTAGACACAAAACACATTCATATCTGCAAACAGCATAAATACGATTAATTGCAATGCAGCATAAAAATTGCAGATTGATCAAGTCCAACTGGAATGCACATTAATACGAAATGAATATAATCAATTGAAGGCAATACAAGCAGCTATTAACAGTCTTTCCATGTGCAGCTAAATTATGCCTGCCTTTTGTGCGCTAATGTTCAAAAGCTTTAGAGAACTTTTTCAATGGTTGACTTGGGAAATTTAGTCTCTTGTAAATAAATGAACCAAGGCACAGTAATTTTGTCAAAGAACCCTCTCCCAGTAAGTCTTGGAGTGACCATACTTTTGTACAAGTGACACTATTCTGTGAGAGGTTTAAAAACTTTCTGAATTTTGAACGCCTTGTTCCCGAATTTTGCTGCCTACCTTACTAACAGAAAAATCAACAATGGCTTCTTGAAATATTTCAGAGCCAGCCTCCAGTTTAGCTATTTCCAGATGTAACTCTTCTTTGCATCATTGGAGTTTTCCCATTTTTTTGTAGCTTGCAGAACAGCCTATGCAGCACCTTTGTTTGCTTCTGAATCTATCCCTACTATATCCCATCCACGCTAGTGAGTGAATTACAACAATCATAACACATGGACACCTACTGATTTGTCTTGCCTTGTTCAACCTTTCTTCCTTCTGTTCACCCTTTTCGCTTTCCTTAAAGCACATTAATTACAAATATATGCACAGATCCATTTTCTTCTTCTATACTTTTATACCAGAATTCTAGAAACACAAAGCAGGCCTACTTTTTCATGCTTCTGAGTGCTCCAAATATTATCAATATTCCTGTGTTTTATTACAATGAAAAATGCCAAGATTCGTAAGATCACCTCAGATAGAAAAACATATCAGGTGCTATGGAACGTGTACATTTTCTGAGACTTGTACTTTTGATCTGGGATTGCCTGTGTAATGATTATCCCCATTAAGAAAATCATGAAAGAGAGAGAAAATGTTAGTCACCAACCAAACAATGACAAGGCTGTCTGGAACCTCAGTGAAATCACATAATAAATTATGCAATTTAAAAGTTGATCTGGAAACAGCCGGTCTGGATAACAAGTCTCCAACTCAGCTTGTCTGCTCATACAGTACTGACTAATCTTTTCAATGTCCATTTGATAGCAGCAGCAGATGTTCTTCCACCCATCAAAGTGAACGGATATGTTTTCTCAGTTCTTACTACATCAGATCACAAAGTAGGTCAAGTCGGATGGGATGTCCCAACAGAGAAATGAACGGAGCAAATTGGAAGAAGTGGTTATAAAAAGTAATGCTTGTTCCTGTTTGGGGAACTGTCCTCCAGAAAAAAAACCACCAGGATGCTTAATTTCACAGAAGTTTCAGGTTGTAGAAGTCAGTCTCCTCCTAGCTATGAAGAGGAAAGGTTTACAGGAACAGTCTCTTTAACCTTGCAACTGCTAGAATTTTGAGGAATGCTCAAAAGTATTTTATAGGCTCCAGAAGCAGAGTTTTGACTAGCCTGCTGCATCTTATTGCAGTGGTACTATCTCTTCAAAGTCTATTAAACAAAATGAAAATGGTGCTAAAACTAAATCTTTTCATACCACCCAATTTCATAGCATCCAATTCAGACATTAGTTTCAGTACTGAAGGCATGGTATCTTTTTTAAAAAAAACTTTATTGATTAAAAAAATCCAAAAGTTATTTACAGTAGTTCTGCTCCATAAACTTCAGACAAAAGAATATTTTCTCTCTTGCAAAGTCCCCATCCCACCTGAAACAATATCTTTGCATCATTAGGACAAAGTACAGCAGTATAGCAAGAGCAGCGCATTGCAGGAACTGGATTTTTAAATTTTCTTTTATGCTAAAGTTTCAGATCTGCTTAGGCACTTTCTACAGCCCATTAGATATCCTGTGTATTACTTAATCACACTGGTCCCATTCTAAAGGAAATCAGTGATGTATGTACCATTAAAGTCAAGTAGGTTACTAGCCAAAGGTATATTTAAGAGGGACCTGGGGCTCAGCTGTTCAAGGAATTTCCATTTCAATAGTACACTGAAATAATGCCCAATTCCAAACAATCAGAATAATCAAATGAAATCTTGCTGTCACATTCTAGGAAACCTTAGTGGTTTCCTTTTAAAAGGGTTTGAAAAAAAGATCAAAGGACCGATATGTTCACCATCCAGAATTCAATAAGGATGCGAACTGGACACAAGACTGATGAATGCCCTCAAACAAAATAGCAATAAATGAACAGCTTAAGCTCTTTTCAAGGCAGCTCTGTGGGTTTTTTAACAGAGGAAAAAAGCACCTTTGGGTTATTTTAAAGACAACTTTGGATTGAAATGGCAGCTCTCTAGGCACAGTTCACTACGTCCCATCAATGACATGGGACTGATGGTCAAAGAGCACCAAGAGAAGGGAATGGACAAGGCTATGTCCAGCAGCAATTGTGGGTTTCACTCATCTTAGTTGCACTTTCTGGGGGGAGGGGGAAGGTTGAGGGGGAAGGCACTCTCAACATTGGTAAAAGCCATAAGGCCTCCCGCTTGGGTTCCAGTTGTCCTACAAACCATTTACTCTCCTCCCAAAATCTCCCATGAAATCAACCACCGGCTTCTATGCCTGGTTCAAAGATATCTGAGAAAGGTTGTGTTCTGCTGGGCTTTATCTTTACTATTCATGCAACATAATAATTAGGCTAACACCCTCTAAAATTAGTGTTTCTCAAGATAGATATATAGGTGTATATAATAGATCACTATTTAACTTACATTTACAGTGAAACAGCACTATTCAAAAAGAGGTGGATGATCCTATCACCCAGGGTACGCCATTCTTTTGCAAGGTCTTGATCTCAGGACAAAAGAGGATATAACTCAATGAAAGATCTGCATTCTAATTGATCAACAGACAAGCCTTGGTTTCCCTCCACCTAAATCCAAGGTGTACCCCTTTTCTCTAATTTTGAATAATAAACTATTGGGTCCATCAAGGCTACAGATATATGGGACACATGAACATCACACATGGGAGTGATAGAATAGCATGCAGAATGGAAGCCCTGACTCTGCTTGACTTCCCTTCTTGGCCATGAGAGGGCACCCTTGCTCCATCAGCAAAGGAGCAACTACATTCAGCATGATGAAAGCAAGGATACAAAAATACCCAAGTCAGAATGCGCCCTTGTTTGTTTGTATAGGTAGTTTTGTCAGCACATCCATAAGAGATGCTGTAAGATTTCCAAAGTCACACAGAAATACAGTTCATGTCCAAAATTAAAAAGGAGAAAGCATTGTTTAAAGCAACTTCACAGTCGAAAATTTTGTTTGAGTTTCTTACTCCTCCACACCTTTGAAATGCCCTCTCCACGGCTTATGGCTAGCCTTCTGCCAGCATAGTCCTCTCTCTCTTCTATCACTGTACTTATCAGGACAAATGTAAGAAAGAGTAGGCAGAAGAACACACTGTGTCACAAAACGAGCTAAATTTCTGCCAGCACCTAAAGAAGATCGTCCAACAGCACCATAGATTTTTGTTTCTTTTACTGGCACTAGTATTCACAAGGTGATGCTCAATTGGTCCTCCTGCCCAACAGAAAGAAGAATGCCACAAACTTTAAAGGCTGCCAGTTCATTTGTTCATTATGGGAGACTCCCATCAGGTGTGATGCAAGGACCAGCCACTTATTCACACCAGATCAACAATATGCTACAACATGGTACAACTTAAAAAAAGGGTGGGGGGCATTTCCCTGCCCCCTCCAAGAAAATTAAAAATACATCAGAAAGCCAAGGGTGTTGAAATCACTTTTTGCTTGTCTTCAGTTGCCAAAAGGAAAAAAAAAAGTATTTGTTTTTGATAAATTGCCTTGGACTGCTTTCTTGTCCTAGTCCATGTCAGTGAGCTTTGAAAATTTGGGGGGAGGGGAGGGGAGGGGAAGGAAGTCCAAACTACTGCCTAAATCCTCCACAGCACTTTTTTAAAAAAGAGTCAAGTGTCATAAAAGTATCAACCAGCAACTACATCTTCTCAGAAGATGTTCACGTTTTGGGTCCTTTCAAGAGCGGCCTGGAGTCAAGAACCCCTGAGCAGACAACCTCCTCCAGGTGGCTTAAGAGAGATGCTGACTGGCTCCATAGCATGATGCTAACACAAAGGATGATGTAGTGTGCCCTCCTTTGAGGGAAGAGTGTGTTTAGATAAAGTTGGGGGTGCCTTGTTTCCAAGGTGAGCTGGCAGCATAAAGCCAAAACAATGGAGGCTTCCACCATTATGGTTCCTGGTTGAGAAGAAACCGTATCACAGCATTAACTTCTAACAAGGGAGCTCTTGCTGCAAAGGCCAACAGAAAAAAAATCCTGGAAAAAAGAAAGGACTGCCTCCAAGAGGAAACCAGAGGCTGCAGGAAGCTACTTGTTTTTTCTGGAAAGAGCAGGAGAAGATTCTCTCTGTGGTGATGGAGGCAGCTGCCCACTCAGCTTCTGTGAGTCAAGCTCAGCTGCCCTTTGCAGAGCCACTTCTACCAGCAACTGGAAGCTGCTGAAGTCCTCTCCAAAGAGCTCAGGTGGTGTTGGAGGGGGCGTGTTGAAGAGTCCGCTGGTGGGACTGGCTGCATCCGCCCGGGTGAGAAGAGCCAGCGTGTTGCCTGTTGCACTCATCTGTGATTGCTTGGGATGGGATTCCAGATCAACCCGCTGGAGCATGGGCCGTTTCTCCAGGTCACTGGTCATCACAGTCAAGTTGCCAGCCAAAGGCCGAGCAGTCTGGCAGATCACAGGGGGGCACACAGACATGGAGAGCACCTTGGATGTAGTGGCTGCAGCAGCAGGAGGCACCATCAAGAGTCCAGAACCTGCAGCAGCTCCACGGGAAAGTGCTACATCACTGGCTTTGGTGCCTCGGCGAGAAATAGTGAACTGGTTTGGGTCTTTGCCATCCTTTAGCAGCATATCAGGGAGAAGTCTGCGCCTGGCATTGATGAACCAATTGCAGATCTGGAAGAGAAATATCAAAAGGATGGCATTAGATGTACCTGAGGCTGGATGAAGACAGTCGTGAACTCAAATCCCGGGTGGTGGTGGGGAGATTACCTCTCTCTCTCCACTTTCTACCAGTAGAATGGGAGCAAACATTACCGGCTGTACAGAGAAATTAAAGTAGAACATTTAACAACTATAGCTGAGAGAGAAGTTTAAAAATTAAGGGAAAGGGTAGAGAGAATTCAGCAGCACTGCGTTATTTTTCTTTCTTGTACAGGTA
Source organism: Liasis olivaceus (assembly GCA_030867105.1). Classification (NCBI taxonomy): domain Eukaryota; kingdom Metazoa; phylum Chordata; class Lepidosauria; order Squamata; family Pythonidae; genus Liasis; species Liasis olivaceus. The sequence goes on along the minus strand of CM061350.1, from coordinate 175,501,353 downwards.
GTCCCCAGGTTAAGAACGCCCAGTTTATAGATGACCCACAGTTAAGAACAGAGTTAAAATCTGAGTTAAATACCCAATGATTCGAGTTAAATACACACTGGTTTGAGTTAATTACACAATACTACTTAAACAGCATTATACATTAATACTGATCCATAATTAGTAACTACGTATTAATTTGACTTAAAGACAGACCTTGGGAATGGAACTCGTTCTTAAACTGGGGACTACCTGTATTACAACAGCCCTCTGAGCCAGGTTAGATTGAGATAGAAATGGAAAATTATTTAGTATTATCTGTTTATAAGAACAGGTAAATTAAACCCTATTCATTTTTGCCCTGGACCCATCCATTATTTTTGACATGCAACCACCTTCAGCCTAGAAATGTTTTATTGTGATAAACATTGAGAACTTATTAAATCTATATGAAACAATCAACTTAACTGTGTTAAATTCATGCAATTTTTAATTAAAAATAAATCAAATTTTGTTTAAAAACTATCTGCTTGTATACAGGCATAACAGGGTCCTTCTCCCTCTCAAACACACATCCCTCCCCTTCCTGCCAATCTATTCTGGGCAGGACTATACAAAAGATCATTTCCAAAACCATCATAGAGACACGGTGGTCAACTATCACTTGGTGATTGGTGTTTCCTATTTCATACATGCTATTCTCCCTTCATCACACCCCAAAAGGGAACTGCTACTGAACATTTTCAAGGCCCTTTCAAAAAGTGGCAAAGAACATTGAAATGCGTACATTCAAAGCAAGGATATATAAAACTCCACCAGTTCCAAAAACGACATTTAACTAACAAGAGCCATTTACAATTTATTGTGCACCCAAGAAAGCTTTAAGAACTCTGAAAATGGTTTCATGATTGCTCGTAACAGACAGAAAGTTTTGCAAAAGAAAATGCAAAACACTTCAGTTCAGGTGAAGCTCAGAAGAGAAATAGGCTGTATTTATAACATCATGATTATAAGACAAACAGTGCAGGTTTTAAAACATTCTGCATTCCTTCCACCTGTTTTTACTTTGAGGGGCAAGAATAGGGCTATTCAGTTGTCATTTGAATTTCTCTTTTTCTGTGTTACAAGCTGGGATCTGCCCAACCAGCACAGGGTAAAGCACAGAAGATTTCTTCCAAGATTCCTGGCATACCGTTTTTCATGCCAGATATGTTCAAAAGTGAATAGAAAGTATGTTGGTTGTTTCCTTTGTATTGGCCAGAACATTCTACCTTATGATCACACACCTTCAAAGTTCCAGTCTACTTCTGTTCAGTTCCAATCTGGCAACTTTTTCATTACTTTCAAACAAAAGCTGGTTTTGTAAAAACAAAAACTGTCTACAGAAAGTTTGCTTCATAAAATTTATCTACAAAGAGATTATCATTCCTTAATTGGTTCAAGATCAAAGAAACTTATAGGGCAATTCCTTTATTCAACAGTAAAGCCTTCTTCAAATCAACCTCAACACCAGGTGACTTCATGGACACATCTAAGCAATTTTCAGGTGTCTCCTCTGCTTCCAGGTTACTGTTTCCATCTAGCCAATCTAGCCAACATCCTTGGCATTTCCTTGCTAAGCTGTTGAGATCAGCCAAGGTCAACTTGATGTGAAAGACTACAGAAATTAGGGGGTTTGACCTTGGAATAAGAGTGGGTAAGGGGATATATTAGAATTATATAAGAGTGTGTATGGTGCGGAAAGTTTAGATAGTGGAAAGGTTTTTGTAGAATTCATGTTCATTCAGTGCAACTAAACCTGGGGTAATTCAGGACTCATAAGACAATGTCCTTGGTTACAGAATGCAGACCCCATTGTTCTGGACAATTTCTGTCAAGTTTCTCACCTCCCCTTTTTGGGGAAGGAGCTAGAGAAGGTGGTGGCACTGCAGCTCCAGAGGATCCTGGATGAAACGGATTATCTGGACCCCTTCCAGTTGGATTTTAGGCCCAGATATGGGATGGAAATGGCATTGGTCACACTTTTAGATGATCTCTGGTGAGCCCGGGATGGGGGTAGTGCATCCATCCTGCCTCTTCTTGACCTCTTGGCGGCTTTCAATACCATCAACCATGTTATCCTTTTGGGTCTGCTACGGGAGTTGGGGGTGGGTGGCACAATTTTGTGCTGGTTCACCTCCTTCCTCCAAGGCCAGTCCCCATCGGTGTTGATAGTGAGCAAGAGGTCTAGCCTGCAGCCCCTGCTTTGTGGCATGCCGCAGGGTTCGGTGTTCTCTCCACTCCTTTTTAACATCTACATGAAGCTGCTGGCTGAGATCATCCATCATCATGGGATGAGGTATCATCAGTATGCTGATGATACTCACTTATACATCTCTGCCCCAGATGAATTAAGTGATGCTACGGATGTTCTTTCACGGTGTCTGGAGGCTGTGGGCGTCTGGATGGGGGAAAACAGGCTTCAGCTGAACTGTGGTAAGACAGAGTGGTTGTGGGTTTGGGGCTCTTCCATATTTGGGGTTTTACCATCTCTGGTTCTGGATGGGGTTGCACTGCCCCAGACAGAGCTGGTGTATAACCTGAGAGTCCTCCTGGACTCACAACTCCTGCTCAAGAAGCAGGTGGCAGTTGTGGCTAGGAGGGCCTTTGTTCAACTATGTGTTGTGTGCCAGTTGCACTCTCTCCTGGATCAGGAAGCCCTTCTCTTGGTCACTCATGCCCTGGCCATCTCCCATATGGGCTATTGCAACACGCTCTTACATGAGGCTACCAGTCTGGCAGGAAGAGCATGTTATGGACCCCATTGGCTAAATAATTTTGACTGGCGGGGCCTAGAAGGAGAGCCTTTTCTGCCATTGTCTCTGCCCTGTGGAATATTCTCCCCCCTCAACAAGATGAGATTGGCCCCCATTCTTTTGGCCTTCTGGAAGAGCATTAAGACCTGACTCTTCTGACTAGCTTGGGGATCCAATGGGGGCTCGCAGCACTAGGGTGGCTGGTGACTTGAGGATACTCTTTCCGTCTTTTAACTTAGTTTTTGTAAGTTTTTTTTACTGTTTTTATGGTTATTTGTAAGTCGCCTAGAGTCACCTATGTAGTGAGATGGGCGGCATATAAATTTGATTTATAAATAAATAAACTGTGTGACATAACATCTGAAGGGGTGATAGACGCCAATTTAGGTATTTTAAACAGGGACTATACAAATACAGGAAAGAATCTGGCTACCAATGGCTAACACAATTTACCAACGGTAAACACAGCCAGCAAAACTAACTCTTGCGTATCTTAAATACCAACTGCTAGGTAGCAATAGTGAAAAAGTGCTACTATCCTCCAGTCCAGACCAATGAACTTTCTGAAGACATCTGACTGGTCACTGTGGGACACAGAATACTTAGATGAGTGTACCATTTGCAGATCCACTAAGATACATATGAGTAAACCCCAGTTTTCATTTGATAGAAAGAGCCCTGTACTATAAAACTACAATTGCCTCTGGTTGGAGCAAAGTTTATTCTTACCACATTGTATGGACTAGAATAGTTCTTATTCTGGCATAGAATAGAAATGCTACTACTAGAAATATTTTACACCCACCCACTCATAGCAGGTTATTTCTGTATATTATGTATGTAAGACCAGAATTCCCCAAGATGGGTCCCTCCTCATGCAATGGGATCTCCATTCCCCAAGTTCTCAAAGATAGACTGAGGAAGGCTACAGATGTCATGTAGTGACATCTACATGACACTGGGTGGTTTCCCTCCCAAGAGGGTAATTTGATGTAAGTAAAGCCAATTTAAATTATTACAGGGAGACAAAAGAGGGTTAGAGTATGCTAACTGGCTGATATAAATCAATGGTATTACTTTCTGGAAGACTTCAACATTACTCATCACACATTTTATCCAGGTCATCAACATGCCCCCAAACACCTTCCCTGAAGTTCTCACCATATTCTCTGCCCATCTAACTTTTTAAAAGGGTTCCTTTAATTTTTTTTTTTTAAGGGGCCATCAAAGAGGAAGCTGGCTGGCTGCAAAGCAAAGCAACAGTCTCTACACACAGAATCTTATTATATGTCTGAGCTGAGTCAACTTCTTCCCTTCTCGTCAGTAGATTATGTTGAATTTGCTGCACTGTGTTACGTACTAGTTTTACTCTCAGTGTGCTTATGCGGGTTTTCTATATATATTCTGAAAGTCCTGAGTTGAGAACTCTCCTCACTTTGATTTCATGTTTATTTTATATGAATACAGTACACTTGGCCTCAGAGGTATTTCACCTAGTAAATGCATTGTTTGTGACTGGCTTGCCATCATGCCACCATTTTGTGAACAGCCAAGTCTTCCATGGCAGCCATTTTGTGAGAGTGCTCACCACAGGCTCCTGAAATTACAAATATGTTCCCAGCTCAAAGCTGCTTTCACACCATAGAATTCTGAGCCACCTGAGTACCAACCAATGGCAGATGGCAGGACATCAATCCACTAAACCCACCCAAGTGGACAGTAAATGAAATTACATAAAAGGCCAAGACTCTCCAAAAGCAAAGAGTGAAACACAAACATCAACTCCCTTATGAGATGGAAAGTTAGTTTTCAGACTGTTTCTTTCAGAGTCATGAATATTTACAATATGAACAATGGACTTTTTTTTTCAAGAATCTGAGTTGCTTCTGCAAAAAATAATTAAAAAAGAAGTCAGAGGAAAAGCTAGTCTAGATACAGGATATCAGTCCACCAAATTGAAGCTCAGCCTCTTTTTAACCCTCGCATTCTCCAAAGGTATTGGGACTGCAGCTCCTAGGCTGCAAATATGAAAAGGCATGCTATCATTTCTATGAGAATTGTTATGATTTTTTATTTCTTCCAACATACTAAACCTAACTGTACCAGTAACCATGGTACAGCTCCTTATGTACTGCCAAAGCTATCTCAAATTTGAACAAACTCCTACAGAATCCCTATATTTGCTTACAGTGTAAGCAAATATATATTACAGTGTAAACCACCAACATATAAATCTGAACAGCAGAAGCATGCACAATTGCATCCTTTGAAACAATCAATCATATTTCGATCTAGCCAGCTAGTGATATTATGGATCAACTGCCAATAAGTCAGCAGGAATTCCTATGTAATGCCATAAGAAGCGAATTACAGTATCTTGAGAGGCAAAGCAGCTAGTTATGCAATTTGTTTCATACATATATTAGGGTGCAATAAATTTTTTCTCCTCTTGAAAGCAGAATGGAAATGCATGCATGCTTCAAAGAAAACAATTATGGAAATATAAATCAAGCAGATTGACTTATCTTTTGCAAATCAACAGCTCTGTAAAATATTCCCTCAGGGGCACACCTTACCACAAAATTCCCTTTCACCTCTTGTATTGTTATATTATGCAGCCGCAAAGACATAAACCTTCAAAACTATGTAGTTTTGAAGATGAACTGGTCGTTCCGAGTTTCCAGGCACGTGGCTTGACAAGCGCAGTGCCTCTCCACTATTCACTGAAGCAGCCCATTTTTTTCAAGCTTCTTCACAAAGAATCCACTCATTAAAATACTCTTAATTCTTAAAGCAAAAGTATCTCTTTTTCCACAGAAGCTTGAAAAAAATCAGGCTACTTTATGAGCAGCAGAAAGGTGCTTTACTCATATAAAATATAAACTTTCTAAATCATCTTTAAAGCATGCACAACCCTGGCAAATGTGGCCAATACTCAAAATAAGAAATTGGCTGTCAGCTCATTTCTTCTATGTTACAAATACGTGCTTACATTTTTAGAAAATGCCACAACTTTTAAGGTAACTAAATTGAACTCTCATCCCGGGTCCCTCTTCCTTTACTGTCAAGAAGCCATCAATGCAGTCATCAGCTCCCCACGGCTGATTCTCCCCTACTTCACATATACCACAAGCCCAAACACCTACACTTGCTACAGAGAAACAAAACTTATTTCCCCCCGTCTTAAAAAATGATTTTGAGAAATCAGGACACTAGCATACACATGCTCAAGCTTTCCCCAAATAAGTGTCTACCAAATGTGCTTTAAATCTCAAATCTAGATTCCTGTAAATTTGGCTCTTGAGGCACTGTACTTATGAGACAGCAACATTTGGCAGGAAATTAAAGGCTGATAGTACAATATAAGATAAGTGGCCAATTGCCTATATATTTTACCCCTTCCCATAGCATTAGATCAGCATTTCATGGAAGGTGACTATGGAAGAAGTTGCTACGATGGCAGTGCCAATGAAATGTTATGCTAAGGTGGAATCTTCCCACACTACCCACTATACTTTTTTTCTAGTATATCAAAAGCACCCCTGCCCAATTCTCCTATTGTAAGCACTCTCAAGTCACAAGGCTTCCAAAATAAAGAGGAGTTATTTTACTTTCACGTCTTAGCAGTAACGGCAAATCTGGAGGCCACTTTCTCAATCCACCTAGCTAAACAAATTGCAAGATGGGGTATTCTTGAAATGCAAACTCCGCTGCATGAAACACGGGGATCATCCCACGACATGGAATTTTTACTTACTGTTATGCTCAATCCCACCCACACACATCTACCGTACCGAGAGAGAGAGAGATCCAGTTACGCTGCTTTTATAATTACAAAAAGTGACCTTGACTATCTCAACGGTTTGCAGCAAGCAAACTCTTTTTCTGCCTACAAGTAAGAGCTGCAACTTGTTATCAGAGTATTTGTACTCCCAGCATGCCGAGCAGAACAGAGTAAGCATTCTTGTGCAGTCAGATCCCAGCTGAGAGGGCTAGACTTGGTCAGTGGGGAGAGATGGGAACGAACTGTCAAAGGAAGCTCAGAACACCATCAGGAACGCTACTGGCGACTTAGCAAGTCAGACACCCAAGTGACCCCAGTTATATGGGGAGAGCGGTCTGCTGTAAAAGAGAGAGTGCGTGCAGAAGATGCAGATCATAAGCAGTTTTAAGGGGCACTGTGTACTTTTCACAAGGCTCAGCAACAGAAAACAATCTGAGTATCTCTCTTCATTCAATCACAACATTCTTTGCCTTTTTTTCATTTTCTCTAGTCGTGAAGACAAAGGTGGAAAAAAATGGGGAGAAATGAAACACTTTTTCCCCTGGGATGGAAAAAAAATGGAAATTATGTTTTCCACTTTTTCCTCTGGCCTTCACACCTCTTTCTTTGTGCTCCCTCCTAAGCAGAAATGTATTTTGTTTAGCATTCAGCATTAAAAACAATTAAGGCTAACAAGTATCTGAAATCCAACAGGATTGTCGGTAGCAATGTATTAAAAAAAAAAAATTTGGACCAAAGAAATAGACACAATGAGATTTACATAAAAGACAGCCTATCAGGCCCCTAAAATTTTGGCCATAGAGAATAGGAGAACACAAGCTTTAGAAAATCACCTTGATACCCATTAACATTTAGAAAAACTGTCTTAAAAGAAAAAGAATGTTTCACCTCCATCCATTCATCTTGCACTATTTGTCAATAAGTGCAGGATTTGGATATTCAGATATGGCTTCAACCCCTTTCTTCCCATTCCCAGACTGGGGAAGTCTCCAAGACTATGAGATACCAAGTTGCTTGGAGACAAGGAGGAAAAGTTAGTTAAATACACACAAGAGCTAGGATGAGTCTCTGAGATCTGCACTACCCTTGTATGCACTAACATTGTGGGGCTCCTGGCTATCTTGGAAAGTCAAGCCAATTAACTCTTAACTCTACAAGTTAACTGGTTGGATTCTTGCTCAGAGAAAACTCTGCATTAATAGTAGCATCCCACTGAAGCTGCAATATGACTTCCCATTGGTAAGAATGCCTGCTTCATCCCAACTCCAAGATTTCTTTCTCACTCCAAAAGCAAAAAGCATTGCCTTTTCCCCCTCTTCCTTTGCCAAAGTTAGCACATGAAGAGACACAAAATGCATATCACATCAGCCCATTAGTCCAATTGTGAGCAAAGGTTTACTGGATAAACATTTTTTTTCTGTATCCGAAATTTGGTCTTGTTAGATTTATATATAGGTAATACTGTCATCCAATGAACTTTATTATGATTCTTGACTGAAGCATCTTATGGATTGATTTAATTTGGTCCAGTGGGTTAATGGGGGACTCCAGAAATGGAGTAAGAGTAACAAGAACAAATGGCATCTTTTTTATGCTGTTCAACCAAGATGATTTGACTGACTGCTGCTCCCCTTCTGGCCAATGGAAACAGTCCATGACTTGACAGAAGAAGTAGCTTATTGTCAGCGTTTACCCAGATAGGTGTGAATGAATTAAAAAGTGGGAACCTTCTTGTCAGACAGCCTTGTATATTTACAAAATGGTGGTGGCTGGGACATGACCAGGAGGAGGAGGTCCACAGAGCATCTCTTCCAACCATCTCAGAAGAGATTTTAAACAAGGTAGGCCAACCAGAACCAAGTTTTATCATACAGTACTCTGAATCTGAGTTTATATCCTACACAAAATGACTGCTTTTACTGGAGGTACATAATCTTGATGGCCAGCTCATTTTTCTTATTGCAGCTCCAAAGCTATTCTAAAACCTGATCTAAATTAAACAGAAAGCAAGTGAGGGAATACAGAGATCACAGAAAGATTTGCCAGTCAGAATGGAAGCTAAAAGTTGAATCGATACAGCAAGATTTTACAAGGAGTTATATATTACCCCACTTTCCTTTTAAGTCTCATCTCAAAACATACCTTGTTCATGTAACCTTTGTCTTGCTCTTTTTATTTCATATTCTCCACAGTAGCTAAATTTTAAATAAATGTAACAGAATCTGCCCACATTCACATGTCTTCTCCTCGTCTGTACCTTGTGCTTTTTCTTATTGTTGACTGAGGAACTGTAAGCTCCTTGAGATGACAGCCTTTATTTTTTCCTAGCAAACCAAGCAGCATAAACCATTAATGGTACAGGTAGTCCCCAGTTTAAGAACGAGTTCCATTCCCAAGGTCTGTCCTTGAGTCGAATTTATACGTAAGCCAGAACAGTATTATTGTATAATATTGTATAAGTAGTATTCTGTAATTAACTCGAACCATCGTGTATTTAACTTGAATTTTGCTACAATAGGCTCCATTCCTAACTATGGGCCATCTGTAAACTGGGCTTTCTTAACCTGGGGACTACCTGTATTGATTTACTAGTTTAGTCTAGAATAATACAAGTTAAACTTGCTAGCCCTTGCTTATCTTTCTAAAAGCTAAGAATTTTGTCATACAGATTGCATAAGTAGCAAAAAACACTGTCCATTTTTAAGTCTTCCAATATAAACTGCACATCACGAAACAGCTAATTTAGCCCTAACTGCACATTATTCTAAGCTGTGGCTTAACCATGGTTTATGAAACAGGTTACAATTGGTTGGGATCATATAAAACATTTGTCATGAAATATAATTTGCAAAATTCAATAGCTGGCTTCATACATTTTGTGAAGTCAAACCCAAATAAACCAAATTATAGCATGATTATGTATACCTAACCCTAATTCTATCTTTATTTATTTATAGTCCCAATAGATCCTTTTCATAGAACCAGAGAATGAGAATGCAAATTTATTTATGTATTTATTTGTCACATTTATATAGCCACCCAACTCACACAAGCACCAAAGGCTAAGATTCCACTTGCCAACTAGCAGAGAGGATAACAGCTTTAAAAAGCTTCATTCTAGAGGTTCTTCATCACAAAATGGCAAAAGCTAGAGAAAAGCTTCATAAGTTTTATAGTCATATGAAATCCAAATTGCGGGCTGTGGCTAACAGCTTCCAGGAGTGTCATTACAGAAAGCCAATTTAAATCAGAGTTTAAAAGTTGGCAAAGAGATTCCAATTTATTTAGTAGCAATTGACCATAGCCTATACTTTGGGAACCTATAGGATACTATAATTAATAGAGTCTTTTTTCCCATTTACATAACAAGGGAGAGTGTTCCGTGCACTGCCACATATATCCTACTAGCATGCGTGTACCCACTTTCATTTATTAAGTCAGGCCTGAAACTTACTGTGACTTATAAAGATGCCCACACTAAAAATCTGTATCATGAACAAATTAGGCCACCCTTTATTTTACACAATCATAAGTTTCTATAATCCAGTATAATATGACTAGTACTGGAAGAACAAGATTAAAGTATTGGATTCCTGCAATAACCCATTAGGAAGAGCTAGCACTTTAAACCATGATCTAATCAGTTTCTTTTCAGTGGTGTGGGGGGAGGAAGGTTTTACTGCAGAGTAAGAAATAAAATCTGGCTTTTGCCCTGGCAATATACCAGTCCGTGCCTGAAGCATTTTAGTTTGTGTGGCTCTATCAAGTAATTTTCAGTGCCTGCAATGAGTTACCTTGAAAAGTGTCCAGAAACTTCAATGGGTACAAAATTCAGGTGCCAGGTTGCTAACAGATTGCATGAGTTGGGGATCACATTATATCCCTATGGAGAGACCTCTCTATTTGATGAGTGCTTTCAAGGCACAATTCAAGATGTTGGCTTTAAACTCTGAAGTCCTCTGAAGCTTAGGACCTGACTAACTGACAGGTCTCCTATCTTGGTATGAATCTGTCCAGATTTCAGAGGCCATTCTGGGGGCATGAAGGAGCAGTCTTTCCCCTCTATCACTCCCAATCTTTGGAATGCACTCCCTTAGGAGTTTCACTTAGCCTCCCACTCTCTCCCTTTTTAAGAAAGGAGGCTGAACCTTTCTGTTCAGCAATGTTTAAACTGGATTGAGGGTTTCAGCTCAATTCATTTCCTCTTTCAGCCATGTTGGCCCCCTTAACAATAGAAAGACAGAGTACAAATTAAAGTAAATACAGTTGTTGGGTGGATGGCTCACAAGAATTATGGACCAACTCAAGATTCCGCCATTTCACCTACGTTACAAAATGGTAACATGTTTGTTAAGCACCAAAGACTGAATCCAATGCTGAAGAATCCTAAATCTGCTCACATAACAGGATTTTCACTTCTGTTCCTCCTAGCAAGTCCTCACTGTACTCTCAAAGTCTACTCCGTAATGTTTAGTAACAGCAAATTTATTTTATACAGCACATCCTGAGGATAAGAGTGTTTTAGGGAAGAGCAGAAATTGCCCCCTTCTTCCTCCATCAATGGAACCTGCTTTTCCACATCATTAGATTCTGCTCAGAGAAAGAAAACCAAGTTACTGTCCACTCCATTCTGGAAGACATAAAATTACTGCTTTGGAGCATAAAACAAGGAGTGAAATAATTATTTCTTGCAACAACATTGGATTCTGAACCAGTCAAGCACAAAAATAGACCAAGGATCAGCTGAAAATCCCAGGACTAGGCTGAGAAGTTAAAAAAAATACAAAACAAAACCACTTGGAAGAAGGCAATCAGAAACCACTTCTGCACTGTTGCCAAGAAATCTACATGGACGCATCCACATAACCATTAGGCATCAAATTAATTTGGGGCAGTCTCTACTTTGTTGGCCCAAACCAATATTCATTGGTGCAAACCCAGAAAATTAAAATGTCCAGGTATCTGAAAAAATGCCTTTAAAATAATTTCTAGGGCATGTGCTCAAAATTTAGATGTACTTTAGCTTTATTTTAAAAAAGTTGTACCACAGCAGAGAACATTTAACTGCACACTTATTATTTTGCCAGCTCCCACCTATCCTACAAGGTAGAATTCATGCTTTCTTATCCTCATATCACTAGACTGAAGCCGCCACAGTATTTGCTGTTTATTATGTTAGCCAACTCTTTAAAAACAAGCTTAGGACAGCCTTGAAAGGGCCTTATTACTCAAGAAAGTTAGGCTTATTTTGAGGTTTATTTTGCAGAGACTGAAGATCAGCACATAGTTGCTAAAATGTAAGGTGACAAGGAAAGGAGGAGGCATATTAGGAACTGTCACAGGATGCAAGTCTTCAGAAAAAGAAGTGGCTAAATTAAGATCAGGTGTTCAAGGGGTGTCACTGCCTGCATTTCAGCTGAAACTGCTTGCATCTGGGTTGGATTTGATAAGAGCATTCTCCCTTAATTTCTAAGTTACATACCTTCCTCCCCCAGCATAACCACAGACACATAGAGAAAAATTTATGACGAGGAAATAAAAGGAATTATCTTTGGACCATTTGGTTCCCAGAACTGAGCCCACAATTTGTTTAGGCCCACATCCTGCCACCCTAAATCTCAGGCCACAATGTAGCTGAAAGAGAAAAGGAAGAGGACAAGCACAAAAACAGCCACTTAAAAGGGCAAGACTGCCATTTTATTTGGTTGAATTGTATCCTGATACTCAGGCTCTGAAAGCCAGGTTGGTGTTGAAAGCACTGAGCTAGAAACCAAGAGACTATGAGTGCCAGTCCTGCCTTAGTCATGAACCCAGCTGAGTAGCTTTGGACCAGCCACTCTCCCTCAGTCCTAGGGAGAAGGGAATGGCAACCCACTTCCAGAAATATGGCCAAGAAAACTGCATGGATCTGTCCAGTCACCAGGAATCAAGACTGACTTTAAAGCACACAAAAAGTAAGGCTGTCCTTCAGATGTGAAGAAAAAGTTGTGGTTCAGAGCTTGCAAAGGCACACACTCGGCACCTTTCCACAATTCCTTAAAGCAGACATCCTTTTTCATGGATTGCACATCTGCTCTCTGCAGCTGCCACACAGCCCTGCACATGTTGCAGGGAGGTGCTACGTTCACACTCCTTTTTGCCTTCAAAACTGAAGCACTGTACAGCCTTAATTAATATGGCTTTGGCTGGCCAAGTCACACCTTAAATACAGTTAGATATAAAATGAAATCCGCTTACCTAGGTTCCAAAAATTCCTTGTAATTACTTGCTGGTCAAAAAAAATCTCATCACAGACATCTACCCTCCCCACTATTTTGTGTTCCAGTCACAAAGATCATAAAAAGTCATTTTTAAAGGCAACATTAACAGAGAGTTTAATAATGCCTCTGGTTCTGCAAAGACAGCTCAATCAATGCCTATGCTTTTGCCCTGTGGCACTTTACCCTCTTCTAGTCTAGCAGAGGTTCTGTGATGGATGACTATGCCACTGAAATCCTAGCCAGGGTTAAAGAATGGATGCATCTTATATACCAGATCTTGACATTTGCTTGAAATATCCCACCTCATGGAGTACTGGGCCTCAGATGTTTGATTATTTAATGAGTCACTGAATAGTTTGGCTGTAGAAGCTAACTTCTGAAATATCACTGAATATTCAACCACATTCTGTATTAGCATCCCGTCACAACTAAACTACAGGCATAGGACGGGAGTTAATTCCACCAGCGACACTAATGCTGCAGCACAGGATTGCTAATGAATCTTAGATATTCTACCATCCCAATCATAAATTCATTACCAACGCCATACTTACATTTCTTTTGGACAGCAAACCAATCGATTCAATGAGGGAAAGCTATTAAGTACTAGACCTAAGCACCAACTACTGTAAACACATGCTTCTCTTCTAACATTTATATCCTAAGCAAGTTTACACTGAATATTTATCAATAGTAATGAAAACCTTCTACTTTAATTAGGAAAGATCAAGCTGGATAGAGAACACATTTCAGGATATACCAAACATTACTGAGGCAGAAAAATATTATTGCTTTTCCCCCTCGGAATACACAAAATGTAGGAGTTTTGCAGACCTGATGCTAGTAATAAGAGCCTGTATACCTTTTAAGGAAGAAAGCAGGACAAAAAAAATCTGCATGGGAATCCTGAAGTTTAACTTTTGGTGCTAAATTCTGTAAATAGAAGCCAACTAGTATCAGGAATCTGAACGCATATAACCTGGGCTGTTATTTGGGAGCTTTTCCATTGTACCAGCTTTCTCCTCCTCCTCATCCCCCCCCCACCTTAATTTCAGGGCCACCTTCTGGGAAGTTTCTTACTTGTAGAACAGAGAGGCTTGTTTGCCCTGAAAGACTGAGTTTCTCTTGCTCCGAAGGGTATGCGTTGAACCGGTGTTCGTACAGCCATTCCCGCAGAATCTTGACAGACTCTTTGGGGAGATTGCCCCTTCGTTTCCTCTTGCCAGGCTGGGATGGGTCCTGAGAAATGCTCCCATCATCTTCCCCAAAGTCACTGTCAGACATTGTGGAACTGTTGGCAGATTTGTCTTGGTTCAAACCTGGAAGCAACAGAAGTGTATGTTACATGCAAAAATATGGCATCCTTGTGTGACCAGTTTCTGAAGGTGCAAGGAGCAATCCCATATTTTTTCTTGACAGCCTTGCATTCTAATAAAATAGGATGTAAAATCTCACATTAATGAGGTCAAGGAACCATTAGCCATCATGACTAGATCTATCCAGTCACTCTCTATCAAACAGACAGAATGCTGCGTTCCTCAGTTCTGAAATGCTACAAATCTCACCTTCTCTGTAATAAAGGACACTCTTAAGAGGCGGCAGCAGCAACTTCTTTGCTTAGAGATTAAAGTTTTACAGCAAGTTAATAACTATTTTTTTCAAAATATGGCCCATTTCTTTTATAGCAAACTTTTGACCCAGCTAACCATTCTCTCCACAGTGAGATGACTGGATCCTTTTATGGCATAGTCTTCAGGAAGAAGCATTTATCCCTCAGGAGTTCCCCCCCCCCCCCATTCTTCTGTGTGTATGTGTGTATGTATCACTGGAGTTGCTATATAAAACTAAAATGCATTCATTAAAACCTTTCAAGGAAAGACAAACAGCCCCACGTGCACTGGAATTTTCAGCTACTCAGATGAAACAGAGCCCAAATACTAAGATATTATTAAAGTGCACGTTGCTTTGGGAGGGTGCTGAAGACTGAACACATCCTGTTCTTAAAGTTTCTTCCCTTAAGTACAGATTGTTACATTTACCAGCATTCTCCACCACTTCAAAAGGGAAAAAAGGGAGGGAAGGACAGAGAGAACCTATGCGGGGGGGGGGGGGGGCGGGGGAGAAATGGTCCGCAGAAACAATCGACTTTCAGTTTGCTCAAGGCTAGCTTACTGCCCTTTTCCAGACATGTGGTCGAGTTTGTTTGGAGGAAGGCATTCAAAGATCAACACGTAGGGATCCAGCCCCAGCAAGCGGGCATACAAACAGCAGGCAAATTCAAGTCCATTGAAATGCAAACCCGATTCCCTCTCGTTCTTCCTCTCTCTCTCTCTCTCCCCGCCCCCCCCCCCCCCAACGAGAGAAAATGGCAAGACTTTGTGCCTAATTAAAAAAGCAAATGGATCCTCGTCCTATTCCTGCAGGCAACCGAGCGCCACGGGGCTTAGAGGAGTGGCTGGGTACGTGAGGGAGGCATTCTCCCTTCTGTTTTAAGTCTGTAACTCATCAGGGATGGAGGAGGAGGAGAAGGAGGAGGAGCCTTTTCTTTTCTTTTTTGCTGCCGTTTCCTCCTAGCCCTGAGCTACCCACCACCAGCTGCACATGGGAACGGCACAATCCAACCCACAGAAAGAAAAAAGCGCGGGGGGAACCATTAAAAATGCAAACAATACAGGAAGGACAGAGGAGACTCGGGTCGAAAGCCTCGTTTTTTGATCGGCTTATATTTCCGCCAAACCGCCTACTTTCAACCAAAAACAAAACAAAACAGGACAACCCACCAATGCCAAAAGCTAGCAGAAAGGAAGTTGAAACGGCAACAAGCGGCAGTCGCCGTGTCCATTCCTACACAAAGGGAATGCCACTGAAACCAGCCCCGAAGAGGGGCGGAAAGGGACGGGGTGGGGGGAGACCGATAACATTTTTTTCTTCCGTTTGAATTCAAGATGTCAGAAGTTTGCCAGAGTAAGAAGCGCACGCTTTCCAAACACGATCGAACTCCCCGAATTCCTTGTACTAGCAGTGGCTCGAACAAGGATTAGGCGCAGGAGTTTCCAAAAGGGAAAAGAAAGTAAAGTGGAGGGCAAAGATAACCTCAGCTCGACCCTGCCCCCAACTCTTTCTTTAAATCCCTACCCACCACGCACGCACGCACGCACACACACAACCGGGACTCCATGTTTTCTGCCTGTTACATCGCCGCTCTTACCCCCGACTCTCCTCCTCCGAAGCCCTTCCATGGAGGGACCAAGGGGTAAGGCTGGGGGTTGGCCGAGACCTTCCCCTCCCGGATAAAAGGGTTCCCGGGCCTCCAAGGACTGGCGGCGAAGAGCGGGCTGAGGAAGGCGCACACAGAAAGTTTCCTTCGGTGTCTCCTGCCCTGAGTGACAGATGCCGAGACAAAGTTCTCTTTGTTCCAAAAGAAACAGGAACTTGCACCCCCTCCCCCAGCACGCGTTACCCCGGTTTTACACCAAACACATCTCCCCCCAAGCTGTCATTTTACAAGCTCCGCAAATCAGCGAGGGGGCGAAAAAAACAAATTTTCCGGAAAATAAAATTACATCCAAAAACTCGTGAGTTGGGAGGGAGCAATATACGAATGGGGGGAGGAGGAGGAGTTTGCCAAAGAGAAAATTGGGAAAGTTGCCATTTTGGGATTGGGAGAAAAGAAAAACACGCAAAAGTAAAGAAAAAGAACCTCTGAAAGTATTTTAAAGAAATCAGTGAGGTTCAGGTGGTCGCAGGATCTTGCCTTTCTTTCTGCGCGTACGAAGTTGGATCTGGTTTGCTTTTCCTCCCTCACCGTTGTCCTAAATGGGGCCGAACAAAAGACTCCCTTCCTCGCTCCCTCGCCCCCCGGCACAGTTGAGTGCTTGGAAGGCATTTTTCCGTCGCCCTCCTCCTCCTCCCCTCTTCCCTCGTGCTTTTCAATCTCCGCTTCTTCCCCAGCGCCACTTTTGGCAAAGTTGAGTAGCTTTTGCAAGCGCCGGAGACGGTCGCGCACTCAAAAACACACCCGGTCTCTCCAGGAGGTGCTCCATTCTCTACGCCCACACGCACGCGAAACTTCCCCCGCGTGCCTTTGGCAAAACAGAGGCGCGCTGCACGCCCCCGGACTCTCTGCCCGGTGCTCTCAGCCTGCGTGCGCTCCCGCCACGCTTTGGCGATCAAAACAAAAATGGGTTTCATCCAGCCAAAGGAGGGGAGGAGAGGGAGAAAACCCAACACTCGAGAAACTTCCCGGCCACTTACTTTTCCTCGACGGTTTCATTTTCCTCCTTGCGCTGCCTCCCACTCCCCCCCCTTCCCCTCCCGGCCGCGCTCCCGGCAGTGTTTGTCTCCGAGGCTTGACCGACGCGAGCACTAGTTGCTGATGCTGCTGATCCTCGCTGGACGAGGAGATGGGGCTTCTTTGTGTGGGCGCAGGCCGCTCAAGAGGAGGGGTCTCGGGGCTCTTAGATGTGCCTTTAATACCTAACCTGCTACACGGTCTGACAGCTCAGTCTGGAAACTACCTCTCCGGCTGACGTCAGATCGCCTCTTCCAGTGACTGCTCGGCTCCGCGCATCCAGAGTGCAGCGCGGGGGCAGCCCGTTTAAGGAGGGCGCGGGTCTCCTCCCCCTCCCCAGGATAATCTGAAATGCGGGGGAGGGGGCGCAGGCGGAAGGTGGGACTCGGCAGGGAAGAAACAAAAACAGAAGCTGCAACTCCTGGAGTAGGAAGTGCAAGTTGCACGCCTGAAAAACTTTTATTCAAACTAAGTTTGCATTTTAAACACACACGCACCCCGCTGCCTGCTTTTCGAGAATGATATGCAGATTGCTGATCAAAAGCGTATGACAACACGAGGATTTTCGTCATGTAATCAAAAAGAAAATTTGCCTGTAAATTTCCTCCCACTGATTTTTCCTCATCGGTCCAGGGTTTCTTTAAAAGCTGTTCTTTCTTCATCATGTAAGAAATAGAATAACTTCCTGTCCTGTTCACCAAGGTTGTAGTCCTGTGCAGAACCCACTCAAGTGACACACTGAACCACACGCTAACCACATTTTAGCCTAGCGGAGAAGGACGGATAAATTGTGATTCCTCAGAAATAATGGTAAAATGAATAAATTGAAATAAACAGTGTATAAAGGAATATTGCATAGAGGGGATTTTAAAATTCTCTTTCAATTAAGATGAAGTCCCAAATCAAAAAGATCTAACCGCAGCAGCAGCAATGGAAAACTTCTACAGTACAAATCTTGCCCGTGGTCATAACTGAATGCACAGTAATGTTAATTCTTGATGTATTTCATTAATAGGTCCCATTAAACTTGATGGCATTGTATTCACACTAAGTGATTTGGGACTGCAGCCTTAAGTGTTGTTAACATTATTTCTGTACTGGATCAAGGAGTCTTTGTATGAATCAAATACGTGAATTAAAGTTTTATGAGGTTGCTATAGCTGTGGGCTTTTAACAAAATATTTAAACAATATTCCAGTAAGTTCTTCCTCCAGGTCCCAGCATCAAAGGAGAGAAGGTGTGTCTCCACAAAGGAGAGACCAAGAAACAGCTCACAGAACACCAAGGACTCCACAGTTCAACCCTGAGCTACATTTATTCTCTTCTATTAGGAGCTTTTTCTATCCTGGCATCTTAGAAAGGGTCAAATGTTTATATGTTAGCAAAGTCATAACCCTTTCTTTACCCTAAACTATCCTCCAGTCATTCGATCTCAGGCTTCCATGGCTGGACTATTGCAGTGGGTATAATTTCGAAGTAATATTGCCATTTCAAGCAAAAAATGTGGCAAAAAAGTTGAGCTCATACACCAGGCTTTAAATCTTCATTGGAAACTATGTGGCCTACAAAGATGATTACATTTTGAGCTTCCCAATTCTGAAAAATGTTGAACAAAGATTGGTGGAAAACATCTCTTTCATAGTATTCAAATGAAATTGAAAAATGGAAGGCTCTGAACAAAGAAAGGAACCAGGTCTTCATAGTGTGAACAGTTATCCTGTGGAGTTTGTTATTACAAGTAGTAGTGGTGTCTACCAACCTGGACAGCCATAAAGAAATTAGATAAAGTCATGGAGGAAGAGGCTGTTAATGGCTACTAATCATTAATGGCAATATATTACTTCCAGTATCAGAAGTAATCTGATACTATCAAAGAAGACCTTTGACTATCAGTTGGTGGGGAACCTGAGCCAGAGATGCTACTCTACCTGTCCACCTTCCAGAGGAATATAGTTGTCCAGGATCCTGGATTTTTTTTAAAAAGTCAGCTTTCTCCACTCTCATACCCTCCAGGAGTGATAGACTAGGACCAACAGACCAAGGAGCATAATGCAAAATATCTGAAGACAGCAGAGTATGAAAGGTTTTCAGCACAACTGTTTTTATGAAGGCTTTTCCTTTTTAAAAATGGCTCTTAAACTGTTGCCATGTATATAACTAGAGCTGGAACAAGTGACTTTTTGAAATTCTTTACCAAATTTGGGGCAGAGAACTCTGGTAGAAAGTTTCTCAGAATTTCTGCACCAATTTATCAAGGCCAGGACACATACCCTTGCCTACTTAGCAGTGCCTGCTACTGAACAGCCTGATGGGAAGTTTCCTGGCTTTAACTTTCCTTAGATTTAATTGAACTGTGGTAGCCCAGTGAGGTTGCTAGAAAGACTGTTGTGTAACAGTCTTAGCTAAACAAGAACAAGACTGCCATATTCCACCCAAAATAATTTCTCTGAAATATTTTTTTTATTTGGAAAGAAAATGACTAAGACAATTTCTCTTTCATCAAATTAACTGTGAAAACTGGTTAAAATGCAGAAATTCTCTGACTGGCACTATAGAACTTATGTACTTGTTTTGTTCTGAAAAGCCTTGAATAACCAGTGTTTGCCTAAGATGGCTATTCATGAGTGCACACTTTGCATTCACACCTTTAAAAATGTAGAAGTACTTATGAAATATATGCATAAAACTGAGTTTATGTAAGGACAGGATTGGGGAGGGTCTATATTTATAAGTTGCAGAGTAGGCCCTGTATTAGTTCTTGAATTTTATCTCAACTTTTTTTCAAGAACCTGAGATCTGCCTGTTTGATTTTTGATACAAGCCTTTTTTTTAGGCTAGGCTACAAATTAATGAAGTCTGTACAGTTTATAAGGGCCAGTAAATGCAGCCACCAGCCCAATCTGTGGTTCTACTTGTGGCTGGAAGATTAGAGGGGTGGCTGTTTAAAAGCCTGGATAGACACCATCCATAAAGTGCTTAGATTCACATAACATACTGAGCCATTGTTTGTTTAAGCACAATTTACTGAATAATCCATAATCAGATGAGTTAACACATCATATTAAACTATAACGTGAGTTGTTTGGTTTTGGCTTAGCATGTTGTGGAAAGCTATCCAGGATATCCTCAAGGGCAGAGAACAGGACATTGACTGAAATATGTACATTTGGGATTACATCAAAGTTTAAAAAAAAAAAAAGACTTTCAGTAATTCCCCCTTTGACTGAAAGCCTGTAGACCTATGTCTAATGTGGAAATGCTGTAATAGGAAAAAAAATAATAATCAGGCATGCTCCTTTTATCCATGAAAAAGGTAACAACTTTATCCACAATTAAACTGTTCGCTCTTTCTATAAAATAGTACAGTATGCTTTTAGAATAGTATTTATAGAACAAACACAGTTTTGCTTAATTTCCCTACTAAGCAAGAATGCTACCAAAGCATCCTTTAAAATTTAATGTTTTCTCAGGACTTCCGGGGAGGCAATGGCGAACAGCAGAGCCAACGACTGCAGCAGATTGGCTCCTCAGAATTCCTCTCCAGACAAGGGGTGGATTTGGGATTGCCCACAAGTGCCCAATACAGCAGCTCCTCATGAGGAGACCATAAGACAGCAGTCTCTGGTGGGTTTAGAGCTCTGGAAGCTGAGGGAAAGCCATCTCTGCCCAAGCTGTGGTTAGAGCCTTCAAAAGGATGCTGGGTTAGCATACTTCCTTTCTTAATTACTTCAGGAAATTGTTTGTTAATGGGGGGGGGGGTATATTAAAAACCTTCAGAAAGACAAGTCTCATTACGCAGGGTGAGTTTCCTTCAATCCTTGGTGAAAGAAGTTTTATGCAAGTTTAAGGACTTAAAGTAGGGGACGCAGTGGCGCAGCGGCTTAATGACGCTGAAAGTTGCCGGCCAGAAATGGCTGACGCTTCAGCGGTTCGAGTCCAGCCTTCGCGTTAACAGGGTGAGCTCCTGTTTCCTCCCCAGTTCCTGTCAACCCAACAGGTCGAAAACTCACATGAGTAGATAAATGGGTACTCTCACTCCGGTGGGAGGAAAAATGCTGGCAGCACCTTGCACAGAGAGACGGGATCAGCTGCCGGTAAGCGTGAAACCGCGCTCGCCCGAAAAGGGTGCAAAGCAACGGAAATCCTGCCTTCCTGCGCTCGCCAGCTGGGCTATGCACTAGGAAGGAGGCTCTGGCAAACCACTTCTGAAAAACAATTGCCTTGAAAACTGCAAGGATTCATCCAGGCAGTCACTGCAGGGTCAGTAATGACTGAGCGCAGACAAAAAAAAAAAAAGGACTTAAAAAATTCTTCTTTTGGAATGAACAGCAAAAGGATGATTAGAACATTGATTTTGGAAAGTTATAAAAGGACTAGGGGGGCAGATGGATTTGAAATAAGATTTTGAAATTAATTACAGGAATCCTTCCTGTGGATTGTTTAGAATTTTATAAAAATATATATATATGAAGATTTTGAAATTAAGTATAAGAAACCTTCATGTGGGAAAATGCTGTTGTTTAGAAGAAAACATGTTAAGATGGGACTTTGAAGGTTGGACACTGGAGGGAACCAGAAAGAACTAAAGATTATAATTAAAGGAGAAGAGACACACTAATACAGAACGAAGCAAAATAATCTAATTTGGGAAGAATTCAAGGATATTTGGGAACAATGCACCCAGAAATTACTCTTAAATTGTCTGCTATTATAAAAATGAATTTAAAAGAGGTTATAGAAGAGAAACAGATTTTACTAGACAAAATAGAGATAGAGGCTGATTTAAATATGGGTTTAAAGATGACAGGTTACATGAACGATATGGAAAAAGATGCCACACTGGATTTACAAATGAAACTGGCTGTTGTCTTATTAAAAGAGATATACAAATAACAAACCAGAAGAGTGACTTGGATAACTTTCTTATTTTGGATTTACAAAGGAGACATATTAAAGTTTTGAAGGAGCTTCTGAGAAGAAACAAAGAGAAAATGAAAAGAAATCAAGTTTTGGGATACTATTTAAAGAGAGTAAAGATCAAGATTGTTAAAAGCAAAGAGAATATAAAGTTGGTTTATTTGATTTGCAATCTCTCTTGCTACATTAGGCCCACTAAAATACTACTAACTATTTTCACACTTACCAAATCAGTTTGATTAACCAAGGTTTATTCAAAAAACCACAATTGGGAGAGTTTAAACAACCATGGACGAACCCAACATACTATCAAAGAAACAAACCATACTGTAGTGTAACATGTTGTCTAAACTCAGTCTTTTCCAATATGGTGCTCTTCCAAGTGTTGGCTTGTAAATTCCACAATTCCCATCAGTTAGTCATAATGAGGAAATTCATGAAAGTTTAGTCCAAATATAAATGGAAGGTACTTGGTTGGAGAAAACTATCCTCAACATTCTAAGAATGGGGCTAAAAAGCTAATGTAGTGGCACTGGTAATACAATTTGCTTATAACAGCAATTACTGCCAGCTTTTAGTTTGTGTCAGCAGTGTCAGTGACCACGAGAAATGGCTTATACCAACTATCGTGGACAAAAAAATAGTAAGAATTTGTTGTTGCTACCCTTTTGGAGTAAGTATCTTGTTAACATTAGTGTGGGCAGGAATACACCTCTCTCCTTTAATCACCACCTGATAGGACAACAACATGCTGGAGAGACACCTCTCTTCTGGAGGAATTCTTAAACCAATGGCTAAACTGCCAGTTGTACTATATGCACAGAAAAACTTTTCCACCATGTAAGAGATACCAAGTCCCAATCACAGTAATAATTTGACACATCTGAAGGGCATTGGATTATAGACTTCCCTCCACATGAAGGTCTGTCATTGAACAGCATCCCAACACAATTGCAAGTACTTTCATCATTTGAAGGAACTGCTCTTAAGACTCTCCTGTTCTGAAGGACAGATCAGACACACACAAAATCCAGATTCCAATAAATTGGATTGTAAATATAAAGCTTGTCCTATAAAAGTCTGTGTACATTTGTGTGTGTGTGTGTGAGAGAGAGAGGTATTCAAATAGTATTTATCCATGGTATTTCATCAGTCTAAGTGGAATGCCACAAGGCTTGATCCTATGTTCTCTAATCGTAAGTAGTTTCACTATTTAGATGAAAAGGTAAAGGGAATGCTTATCATAATTGTACATTATACAAAATTCAGGAGGCAGCTAATACCCTAGAAGACAGAAATAAGCTTCCTAATAGGCTGGGAAAATGGGCTAAAAATAAAAAACAATATTTTTTTACAGAGTAAAGATCTTCACTTAAGAAACAGAAATCAAATGCACGTGTATAGAATGAGGAAATGCCTCGCTTGACAACTGTTATTGTGAAAAAGACTTTGGAAGATAATGAATTGCAAAGTGAATATAAGCCAGCAATGTGATGGGGCTGCAAAGGAAGCAAATGCAATTTTAAGCCAGGATGCAATGTTCCACATTGTTTTACTTTGGTCAGGCCCCTCCTTGAATTCTGTGTCCAGTTCTGGGCACCACATTTTAAGAAGGATTCAGAGAAGGTCAACAAAGTGCTGGCTGGGGAATTCTGGGAATTGAAGTCCACAGATCTTCAAGTTGCCAAGGTTGAGAAACACTGATCTAGAGACTAAGATCTAAGTTGACAATATTTAGCCTTGAGAAATGAAGGCTAAGAGGGAGTACAGTGGCACAGTTCAAATACCTGACAGATATCTATCCCATAGAAGTTCAAGACCTGCTTTCTTACTGGAGTGCACAGGACACAAATTAATGGATTTCAGTTGAAGCACAAAAGTCTGGCAAAAACTTAGAAAAATGTTAGGAACGGTTTAACAGTAGAACTAGTTATCCAGAAAAGCAGTGGAAGATTCTCCTTCAAGAGAAGCGTAGCAGCCATCTGTCACCATAGCTTCATTTTGGATTTCTGCACTGAACAATTTCTGATTTCATGGCCTAAATTGTCCCCTTCCAACTTAGGATTCCACTCTTCTCTTTAAAGTCTTAGTTATTACCTTATACTGGCTGGGGGAATTCTGGGAGTTGATGTCCACACATCTTAAAGTTGCTGAGGTTGAGAAACACTGAACTATTGTATCAAAAACTATGTCCTTTGAAAAACACCCTAACCAATTATATAGAACACTGTACAGTGAAAAAAATGGAAAGGATTTTTTTTAAGAAAAAACCCTTTATGCTAAAACTAGGGAGGAAAAAAGACAAAGGAGAAAAAACTGCCCTCCCCCAGAAAAGAAACAACAAATCTTTTAGTATATTAAAAAAATTAAACAATACTAAAAACAAAAAAATTATCTAAATCATATCTAATTCTAAATATATATAAAAATACTCTATTTAAAGAAGAAACAAAAATATTAGGCTATTAAAATTGTATAAGTTTCTTCAGTTTCAACAGTAGGATTAATTCTTAAATCATGAATTAAACTTAGACCATATGGAATCATATTCTCCAGTCTTGCCTCTTCTTTGATGTGTGTATATAAGTAGGGTTGAACCTTGTTAGCCTCTGGTTGGGAGACCACTGGGAAATGTCATCCTTATAGGCTAGACTGGGAAATCAAAGAAACTTTCCAGAAGACCACTGCAAATCATTTTTTTATTGTTGCTAAGAAAAGTACATAGATGCATTTATGTAGTCACAAGGAATCCAACACAATTCAAGGGACTCTTTAACTACAGTGCATTCGGAAAGTATTCAGACCCCCTTCACTTTTTTCAATTTTGTTATGTTGCAGCCTGATACTACAATCGTTCAAATTCATTTTTTTCTCATTAATCTACACTCAGTACCCCATAATGACAAAGTGAAAACAGAATTTTAGGAATGTTGGTAAATTTATTAAAAAGAAAAAACTGATATATCACATGTACTTAAGTATTCAGACCCTTTACTCAATACTTTGTTGAAGCACCTTTGGCAGGAATTACAGCCTCGAGTCTTTTTCAGTATGACACAACAAGCTTTGCACACCTGGATTGGAAGATTTTCTGCCATTCTTCTTTGCAAATCCTCTCAAGCTCAGTCAGGTTGGATGGGGACCATCAGTGGACAGCCATTTCCAAGTCCCTCCAGAGATGTTCAATAGGGTTCAAGTCAGGGCTGTGACCGGGCCACTCTAGGACATTCACAGAGTTGTCCCTAAGCCATTCCTGTGTTGTGTTGTCTTGGCTGTGTGCTTAGGATCGTTGTCATGTTGGAAGGTGAAACTTTGGCCCAGTCTGAGGTCCTGAGCACTGTGGAACAGGTTTTCATTGTGGATATCTCTGTACTTTGCTCCATTCAGCTTTCCCTCAACCCTGACCAGCCTCCCAGTCCCTGCTGCTGAAAAACACCCCCACAGCATGATGCTGCCACCACCATGCTTCACAGTTGGGATGGTATTGGGCAGGCAATGAGCGGTGCCTGGTTTCCTCCAGACATAACGTTTAGAATTGAGGCCAAACAGTTCAATCTTGGTTTCATCAGACCAGAAAATCTTGTTCCTCACAGTCTGAGAGTCCTTCAGGTGCTTTTTTGCAAACTTCAAGCGGGCTTTCATGTGTTTTGCACTGAGGAGAGGCTTCCGTCTAGCCACTCTGCCATAAAGCCCAGCTCGGTGGAGGGCTGCAGTGATGGTTGTCCTTCTGGAACTTTGTCCCATCTCCACACAGGATCTCTGGAGCTCAGTCAGAGTGACCATCAGGTTCTTGGTCACCTCACTTACTATGGGTCTTCTTCCCTGATTGCTCAGTTTGGCTGGGCAACCAGCTCTTAGAAGAGTCCTGGTTGTGCCAAACTTCTTCCATTTGAGAATTATGGAGGCCATTGTGCTGTCAGGAACCTTCAGTGCAGCAGAAATCTTTTTGTAGCCTTCCCCAGATCTGTGCCTTGCAATAATCCTGTCTCTGAGCTCTGCAGGCAGTTCCTTTGACCTCATGGCTTTTGCCCTGATACAGTATGCATTGTCAGCTGTGAGGCCTTTTATAGAGAGGTGCGTGCCTTTCCAAATCATGTCCAATCAATTTAAGTTACCACAGGTGGACTCCAATCAAGGTGTAGAAAGAGTTCAGGAACGATCAAGAGAAATGGGAGGCACCTGAGCTAAATTTCAAGTGTTGTTGTAAAGGGTCTGAATACTTATGCCAATGTGATATTTCAGTTTTTCCTTTTTAATAAATTTACAGACATTTCTAAAATTCTGTTTTCACTTTGTCATTATGGGGTACTGAGTGTAGATTAATGAGGAAAAAAAATGAATTTGAATGTAGTATCAGGCTGCAACATAACAAAATTGAAAAAAGTGAAGGGGGTCTGAATACTTTCCGAATGCTCTGTATATCACTTTTTTTATCACAATATCACTTACTTGCAGGTTGAAGTCCCAAGGAGAGTCAAGCCCACTGATCACTTTTTGGGGAGGGAAAACAGCAGTTGGAAACACAGTTCTTGAATCCTGGCTGCTTTTGACTTGTAATTATTTTGGGAAAAAGACATTGGCTGACCTGGGAACTGGATTACATTCTGCCTTCATCCTCCTGGGGTGAGTGAACTGAGTTAATTAACTTCATTGTGCAAGCTGATAAATCTAGGCAAAACTAGAGGGTGCAAAACGATGGCACATAATTACCTCAAGTCTAGGAAAGACTTAAAAGAGGCGAGATCTAGTTAAGGGGAGACACACACCCACACCTTCTTATGCTCCTCCCATCATTTTAGTAGGAAAACCAGGGCTGAATGGAATGGATAATGCCCAGTGAAGGTGAAGTAGATTTAAGGCACTTCATTTTTTCAGCAACAAGTGACCTAAACAGACTCAAGAGCTTCCATCTGAAGATTACTAATTAGAAACATAGCTGTGATGGTACTCCAAGGCCTTTGAAAGTAGCCTGATCCTATGCAAGGTTGCTTGGAAGAAGCCTCATTGTGCTGAAAGGGGCCACAATCCGGGCTAAGCTTTCTTTCACTGAACTAGGTTGCACATCTGTTATTGCTAAAGCAGCTGATCTGTCCTCAGGCAGAAAAAAGGAGAGTCTCTCTTTTGAGGGAGAAAAAAAGAATGACTGCACGAATTAATTTGAATTTAGCCAGTTCAATCCAGAGTGGATTCTAGGCCAGAAATTTCAGCCATGGCACTGTCAGCACACTTTCCTATTCTTCCTCCTTGTCATGACAGCTCCAACTTCTAGCTAAAGATTTAATGAAGTTTTGAGGCAATGACATATACATAATTGCTGCTCCCTGTGATATTAAACAATGCATTACATTTACAGTCTATTAATTTATTAGATTTACGGCAGGAGTGTTTTTATATGCAGTCTATAGCTATCTTTGAGGGTTGCATTTAGAACTGAATTGCAGAAAATATAGAGGCACAAGACACATAGATACTGAGGAGTCTGGCTTTGTTATACTCAGAATAAAGTCAGTTACCCAATGAATTCACCACCAATAAAGATCCATAAGTATGAAGAGGCTTGCACTGTGCTGGTAGGTAATCTGAATCTGGTTCATGCTGAAGGACCTTAAAGCAACCAAATAATTCTAATAAGTATGAAATCTGCACATCCAGATCTAGATGTTACCTTGTTCAAATGGTGAACTGGCAGGGGATTTTCTCTGGAATTAAATACTTGGATCCCTAGAGCTGTATCCAGGTTCCCATCCCAACACCACAAAAATGGAAATTAAAATCAGGAGGAAAGCTGAGAAAGCAGACCCAGCCCAGGATGCTATAAAGTTTACAACCATCATTATTATGCTAGATGGTCAATCGTCAAACTTCATTTAAAACAGCTATAGAAAATCAATATGAAATGGATATAACATCATCCCTAAGAGTTAGGCTGGGCTACTTCATTGCACTAAGCCAAATTTATTTGAAGGTGGTTTGTTGGATGAACTAAAATGCTTCAGTTCACACATGTTCCACCAAAAACAATGGCTTACAAATCATAGTGGCTTGGTTTACAGACTATATTAAGCCAAAACTACTCAAGCTACATTATGTCTTAACAGCCCAGTCTTAATTATCTTTTTAACTAGCATTGTATTAAGACAGTAGTTATTCTCCAGTGAACACCTATACTAATATTTTTGTTTATTCATCAGCTCTCCAGAAAAATAGAGGAAGAAAAAATATTAGGAGGAATGGTATATGTCTGCTGTGGCAAAACAGCAACAACATAAACAAAACATAAACAATGTCTTAATATATGCCTTAGATCAGCAGTGTAACAACATTCTAGAATGGCCCGAAGAAAACGTAGAAGGATCCTATATCTGCTTTGTCAGTGTTGGTACCCTCAATGCTAGTTGAAAATTCTAAGAGTTGCAAGGCACCTAGTTGGGACAGCTGCCTGGTAGCAATCTTGCCAAGTGGAAAGGAGGAAACTTGCAATGAGATGGACCTTCAGCTTAAGATGGATTTGTTTCAAGGGCAATTTGCTACTGTATGTATGCTGCTCAGGACCACCACAAATTACATGACAGCACCACACACACACCATGCTTATCGCAAGGTTGTTAAAGCTAATTGTGACACAACTAACAGCCTAACAACCCTTATTCAATTGCTAATGCTCCAACTCCAGGAATTTACAAAACAGTTCAGAGGAGAATCTTTATCAATCCATCCTCTACAAAAGGAAACTTGTTGGATCATAAAAATGGTTTGCAAAGCTGCAACTTCTTAGAGCATTGATCTTAAGCCTCCAAGAGTTGGAGAGGATGCCAACATTAAAAATGCAGTTTTTATACACATGCTCACTACCTTTTCGTGGTAGGAAAAATTTCACAAAGGGGTAACTGAGTTTTAAGACCCAGATGGGAAGAGGAGGAAAAAATGGTGCCTTTCATAATGGAGTGAGCTGAAAATGAGGGTGGCATTGTTTGGATTATCTAAAAACTAGACAGGGAGGGGGGGACTGCTTAATAAGATCTGATTTTCCCAATATTTACTTACTTTTCTACATACCATGAGAGATGTTAAGTGTGCCCAGTTTAGGATGATATCTCTCATCATTATAAGCCAGTATAAATAGCTTTCCCCAAATGAACTATGAAATGTTATAGTAATTTACCCATAGAGACATACATTGATGGCACATATAAAAAACTTATTTAGGCATCTTGACTGAGAGTTGGACGAATTATTAACCTAAAATGTATTCTGCAGTGCTTTTTTCATGCCTCTTCAGAACTCTTATTCATTTTAATGGGACTTCCTTCTGCATAAATGTGTGTAGCAACTTTCTTCAATCTGATGCCTTTTACATCTGAAAGTTGCTAGGCTGAGGAAGACTGGAGTATAAAACTGCAGCCTAAGCGTAGAAAGGCGGGAAGGAAAGAAAATTCCTTTCTGCACATATTTGTCTTCTTTAAGACATTGTTCCGGTAAGTTCTACTACTGCTCATCAATAAGTTTGGACAATTCACTCCAAGGCTTCTTAGCCAGATTAGTTTATCAACTCTTAATCTTCCTTCAGAATTTGTAGAAAACTCCAAGCACTAAAGAAGAAAGAGCAGCTAATCTATATCATAAAGGGTTGTTGTTGTTTTTCTATTTTGATTCTACAAATATACCCAGGAGGTAAACATTTCATTTGTGTGGGCAGGGAATCATAACTATGATGCTAGAATTTAAGTCTCAAAGGGTTGCATGCCTAAAAGCATCCAACTCTGAGGGCAACTTCTACCGTGTTTGTGTTGCTGCTAATTCCCCTAACTCAAGAAAGTTCTTTAATTTAGCAGGTAACAGAAAGGATAGCATTTCCTCAAAATATCTACCTCCATGTCAATCCTGATAATTTAAAGGAAATATCTGGGGATAGAAAAATGGGCTTTTTATAAGTCCTGCCCTACTGCTAGTCAGAAAATAGACTTATGGGAGTATTGATCTGGTTTCACCACCACTGCCATGTTATGTTTGCTCATTTGCTTTTTGTCTCCAATCAAGCTGGAAGATAAGTCAGCCTCTAAAATCTCCTGTTTGCTTTCTGACCTCTTGTAACTAACAGGGTATTGGGTGACAGAGATAGCAGGGTTACCAGTTAATCAGTGACTCTGAGCTATAGATGCAAGGGGAAGTGTTAAAAAAAAAAAAACAGAATTAAAGGGTAAGACAAAAGAAATTCTGCAGAGATTCCTTAATTATCCTACATATAGGACAGCCATAGATTTTCAAAGGAAATTAATAGACAAAAAATTAAGATTACATTAGTGGCTACAATCAAAATAGACTGGAAGCAAATTGGCAGCAGGAAGTGAAGGAAATTAGCATTTAATGCAGAGATTCACAACCTTTCTCTGCCAAGGGCTGTTCCTGGACCTCAGCTGCCTGTCAAAAGCCACACTTCAAACAGTGGGTGCAGACATAACACAATGGGTCAAGTCAAAAACAAATCTCAATTTGAGTTAAATTAAACTCAGTTAACATAATGTCCCCGGGGTATTTCATAATCCCTCCTTCTACCACTTTAAAAATACAATTCAGTGACACTCTTAAAGGAACTTTGGAGGCCAAATCCAAGACTTTGATGGTCTACATGCAGCCTAAGGCTTCAGGTTATGCACCCCTAATTAAAGACTTGGAAGATATGAGGAGATGGTTAGACAATAACAGGAATGCACATGCTGTCTTTTGTACATGTATGTTCCTGTGGTGTGTGATTCCAGCCTAGCACTGGAATCTCATATCATGTTCCAGTTAATTCATTGCGGAGCCATAGACATCAAAATATAAGGAAGATGAACTCATGGCACTCTGCATATTAGAATGGAATTCTTTCCCCACTGAAGTGTGGATTTTTGGCAACATCCCTTAGCAAACTTTGTGCTGAAGAAGTATTGTAATAAAAGATAAACAAATCTTCTGTTTAAACAAATAGACCTAGAGTATATATGTACTTCTTTACCACCGTCCTACTTGCTTCCTCAGCTTCAGCTGATGGCTTCTTTGTGATTAATGATGCTGGACAATTGTAGTTGGTTCCCTTTCTAATTAACACTAGCTAGAATTGGGCAAATAAGAAACAACCATGGTTTCACTTTCTAATGTTAAATGTTAGTGGTGGCTGCTATGCCTAGACCTCACTCATAGCAGTTTATGGCATTTGTGTTCTTCAGAGGAGAACAACAGTCAGGGCATTCTCCAGATCCTTAGGCTATACACTCAGCCCAATCTTTTGGTGGGGATTCTGGAAAATGTAGCCTAACAAACCTGGATGGTAGGCTAGAGAAGACTGAATGATATTGCTTGATTCACAGAGTATGTTGAAACAAGAGTGGGGAGCCTCTCAGGCCCTAGATACCCCTTTGCCTAAATTCAAGGGATTAATTCAGATCTTGGATAAGAGCCATCTCTCCCTTCCCCACACCAACTTTTGACATGGGCACAAACCCATCCCTGATTCAGCCCTTTCCCAAATTATACCTGAGTAATGACTGAATTTGCATAACAGCCAAAGCTAAACAAACTACCTTGTGGCTAAGAACTGACGTCTGCATGCCTCTCCCAATCTGGTGGTGATCTGAAGAACTGTTTGGCTAAAATTTATATCATCATCCCCAGCTGGATAATGGGAATTGTAGTCCAGGACACTACGTTGAGGAAGGATATGCTTGTGGATGTTTGTTGGTTAATTGGTTTGTCCACTTTACCCAATGGTTGAAATAGTGGTGCTGAGATAACAAGTATATAGACTAGTGTTAGTGAAACTCAAGAAATTAAATCTCTGTCAATTCTACCCAGAGTACTGAAATGAAGATGGCCATGGCTAAGTGGGAATTTTAGGAGCTTCAGTTGCACAGTTGTAAGGCTCAAAATTGGGGCTGCTTTAGGGTTAAGATAACAAAGTGAGCCAGGTATAATAGCAATGGTATACATCTTTCAGATGACATAATCTGGATCTTGTCATTATCCAACCTGAGAACCCAAACGTGAATTTCAATAACGTAAGAATCATCCTAACGCTATTTTTTCCCAATGGTCATTTAAAAGTGCCTCACACACCCATTTAAGTTCAATTAGCTTCAAATTCCTTACTGTGCGTTAATCCCATCACCTGCCCCAGGACTGATGGTTTGAAGATAAACTCTTTTGTTAAACTTTGCATAAGACCTTTAAGTGCATTTACATCTTGCTTCAGCTGATATACCTTCCTTCAGTAAATTAACTATTCAAATTTTGGAAGCACTGAACTGAACCCAAGCAAAAGCTAATTCATCCATGCAAGCATCTCTACAATATTGCCTTTATTATTTCTTCATTTGTAGTGATTGATTAATTATGTCCCTTCAAGTCATTTTCCATTCATAGTGACTACATAGATAGATATTTTCCATGATCATAACTTTATTCCATTGTCACGTGCTTAGAGTCTGACAGAGATACAGGTTAGGAAAATGAATTGAATTTTGGAATGTAGCCAACTTTTATTCTTCCTGAAATGTCAAACCTGTATTCAACCAGATATCAAATTATGCATTTATAATATTAAAACTTAAATATAATTAGATGCATGGATATACACACAAAGCATCAGCTTGAAAATTCTGCACTTTCGCATCT
The DNA here is from genome assembly GCA_030867105.1 of Liasis olivaceus. Classification (NCBI taxonomy): domain Eukaryota; kingdom Metazoa; phylum Chordata; class Lepidosauria; order Squamata; family Pythonidae; genus Liasis; species Liasis olivaceus. Next base: position 175,468,677 of record CM061350.1, on the reverse strand, counting down.
ACAGTAGTTTAGTAAAAATAAAACATTTTTGCAACTAAATTCAAGTCAGAACTTTTTTACTCCACACATACCCATTTTAGTTTTAGAAACAGAATCTGGTTGCTGCACCTCTCTATAATTAACCTTGTACGTTCCCATCAGCCATGCCAATGTAAATTTCACAGTTTCAAAAGACAAAAAACAGTTTGAAAGTATTGTCACTTGCCTTGACTTTCAGTTCTTTGGATATTGCTGCATTCTCTTTATCCATTCATGATCAGCAAATTGCAGCTGAACTCTGAGGTTAATCCAGGTGTGTTCCTGTAAGTTTCTGAAAAGGAAGAATCCTTGGATGTATCCCTTTCTCTGGCCATCAGCGGTGTTCAATATTTATTCTAGATAGCAGCTGAGCCTCCACCAGGGCACATGGTTACCATTATGAAGCATTAGGATAAGGGTATTGGATTTTTAAACTGAGCCAAATAGCACAACAGCTCTGAAACAACATAAACATCCACCTTAATCCAATGAGGACTTTTAGGAGAAGACTTGGTTTCCTTACCTACCCAAAATATCAGTTCAGAAAGACAAAGAATCCTCTTTCCATTCACTACAGGCTGATGAGTCAGCAGTCTTGAGCACAACCTATTGTCCCCCAGGGGTCCTTGGTAAACAAATCAGTGAGAAGGATGTCATCTTCAAAGGAAGAACTCTCCTTCCATGCTAAGATTCTCCAAGAGAATAATCCTAGGATCAGACTCTAGCTTTCTGAAAGAGGCTTCTGATCAGACTTCTAGGATTCCCTTAGCAGCTTGGTTCTCTGGACACACCAAGCCAAAATGTGATTTGCTAATTTCTCTCTCAGTATGTGGTGAGGACCCAGCCATATGGCTTATTCAATAAATAATGTGGCTTTGAGGATTGTTGTGAACAGAGTTTTAACTAAAACTCCCAAGATCCCAACAAAGGATATATATGGTTAGAGTTGAGGAACAAGTTTGTCCCTGGACTCATGTCCTGTGAAACTGTGGCTTGTTAACTATATTGTATAAACTACAACCACTTAATCCATATTTACAAATCACATGTGATATGTGAACCCAGCCTGCCTGTAGAGCAAATGCTTAGCTTAGAAATATGTTTGTTTCGGTAACAAAACTGAGTCACAGAAAAAGCTCCTAAGCCCTGGATTTTATTTTATCTTTCTTCTTTTCTGATTGAAGTTGGAGAGACTTTGTTATTGGTATGTAATTTGGAATCAGAAATCCTTGGTAATGTACTAGAAATCACTCAAAAAGTTCTACCAGCAGATCTCAGTTTAAGATCAGTGTTTCTCAACCTTGGCAACTTTAAGATATGTAGACTTCAATTCCCAGAATTCCCCAGCCAGCATGGCTGGCTGGGTAATTCTGCGAGTTGAAGTCCACATATCTTAAAGTTGCTAAGGTTGAGAAACTTATTTACATTATGCCTGCCCCATTTCTTTATCTTTCACAGCTGCATATCAGTCAGAAATTCAACAGGTATACTGTTACACCTCTGGAGAGGGAGGGGGAAATGGCAGTTGTTGGATTTCTGCTTGCCATTCTGCTATAAAAGACACAGGAACTGAGCAAAGGAATAGTTAGCAAACTTCTAATTGATTTCCCTACTGCCCTGGAATTCCCATGAAACTACCCACCTATTTCTGTTTGTCATATGCTGGGTAAAGTTCCAGGGACACAGCAAGCTAAAAACTAGCTAACTGCACTTTAGCTTAATACATCATTTAAGCCCAACCATGTAGTTAGCTCATGTTTTAGTTTGCTGAGCTGGTGGAAGAAGGGTGGCAATCATTCAATCCTAGCAGTTCCTGACTCTTCCACTAAGCCAGGCTTTGACTATTTGAAAAACCTGGTTAGCCCTCTAGGCAGGGTGCATATACACTGTACCTTACAAGCATCCTTTCCAGCACTCTATTCTTAATGTTTCTTAATGTAATGAATTAAATATCTCCTGATTTTCTTTCAAAAGAGGTTTCTGTCCACCCACATCCATTTTGTTAATAATCTAATGTTCTTTCCCCTTCTTTTAAGGGGGAGGATGGACATGGTAGAACATAAAGACTATATAAAACCAAGTTTAATTTTTCAACAGGTAAGCTATGTTGGATTGTCCTGCTAGACAAGAACTTATATTACACCTGTATTCTAGGTCATTATCTAGCATAGCTGTCTCCATGTTGGCCAGTTGCAGTCCTAGGGCATCTGGGGGCACCAGGTCAGGGACAACTGATCTATCATAATCTTAGCAGAGGATTACTGCAATTCGATTCTTCATGGAAAATTCAAGAAACTTCATTCATGCATTATACAAGAACATTAGTCCATTAAACTCAATGGAGTTTACTTTTGAGTGCATGTACATAGGATCCCATTGTTGCAATCTTTTGGACTCCTTCCTAAGAACAAGCTTGATGAATTCAGGACAGCTTACTTCTAAGTAAATATGTTTTTGCTACCCAGAAGATACTATTGAAAAAGCAATAGCTGTACAATAATGGTCTCCCACATTTTCCACAAAGGTGATACAGAGACCACAGTGAATAACACTTCCTAGCAGTTACAATTTCTTGGGTTCACATATTGCGTTGAGTTGGTTTTAACTATGGGATTTGAAGAAACCATAATGGCAGGGTTTGGACATCACGCTAAATCAACTCAATCTCAAACCACACAGAAGCTTAATATGAAGTACCAAACTACCTAATCTGTACTTTCAGTCTAAATACAGGCTTCTTTTTTAAAAAGCCATTTTTCCCTTACAGTCCTCCCTTTTTGTGAGGAGTATAGAAACAAACAAGAAATGTTTTATACAGATATTACTTGGCATAATGATTATTACCTGCATGCAAAGCATGCTCAATATATTTTTTGCTCCCTGGGACGAAGGACAAAATATGACCCTCGTCATCCTATATGTAGATGTTGAATTCTGACTTCACTCATGGCAATGGGTAACATATTGCACTGCACCTGGAGGCAGTAGTCTTAAGCAGTGCACACAGTGCCAAACAGTATGCGCTTCTCAGTCTCTCCCTGTCTTTCAACATCTCACTCTGCTTAATAGAAGAGTTGGCCTAAGGTCCATGAAAGACCACAGTAATCTTAAGAAGATCCCTGTGTAGGTACTTCACTGTTGATTGGGCTACTTTTGGCTTTTGCTCATTGTAGCAGTTGGTTGTGGATCAGGGAAAGATGAAGAATATTTCTTAGAACATGGTAGACTTACATGTTGAACCTAAGGATGACAGGACAATTCAGAGAATCCCTGGAGTTGATAAGACTAATCTCAGCCACCTCAGGTATGCAGTCAATGCCATTGACTATTTCTTTAGAGGTGGAATCATATGAGCACTTGCCCAAGAGAAAGTTCTATTAAACTTGGTTTGATTGGTTTTTAAATTTCTAACCATAAGACAGGACTGGCTGGTTAGTCCTGCTAATTTAAACAAGACCTACTTCGAAATAAAAAAAATTCAGAAAATTATAAAATTATCTACTCTTTTTACCTTTAAGAGGCATAAAGCATTTAGTCCAAAGGTATGTAGTCTTTTCAAGAATAAGGGCCACATCTGATAGCTTTTAAATGGAGAGCTAGAGGTCATACTTCTCAGAAATGTGAGAGTCAGGACAAAACTAAAAGGTATTTTAATGTAAGTTAAAATATATTTTATTTCTATATAATTTTAATTCAAATGACATACTAATTAATTGAATAATGTTCTCCTTTCATCATTTTTAAACTTAGGTGGGAACTTTTGGATGGTTCCTGGGGGTCACACTAATGCTTTGTGGGATATAAGTGGGTTCCTGGAAAATTGGAGACTCCTTAAACTGGATTTAAATTTTTTAATAAAGGTACCAAGAAAGACCCAAAAGAAGCCTTGCTGAGGAAAATGTTTGTATGTTAGTTTCCGCAATAATCAATATCCATTATATAATGAAGGAAACAAACAAACACATTTAGTTTCATTGTTGGTCAAATCTCAAAATCTTTGGTCAGATTGTCAAAAAGCAACTGTACAGCAACATCTCTTATTAATTGGAAACCAGCAAGGATAATTGTAGGACTTCTGCAATATTTCAAAAGTTGTACCTTTTTTTTAATAAAAAGAATTGAATTATTCAAGCCAGACATTTCAATAGAAGAAGGAAAAAGAAAGGAAGCAGATTTGGAAAAGTGATTTATTTTTGTGTTCTTTCTGTTCAATCTTTTCAGGCAACCTCCACAAAAAATACAATGTTAGGTCAGAGTCCAAGGTGGGATTTATGTGAGAATTTCAGCTTTGGTGGACCGATCATCTTGTTTCTTATCAATGCATTAGCTGAAATATTATGTGTCTGGGTCAAGAGGAATGGAGACATTTGAAAGAATCTTTGTATTAGTGTCAAATGTGTTTTACCAGTCCTCAGATGTCCTTCGTGAAAAAAATATCTTGACTACAAAATGGGGTGTGACTTCTCAGGAGGCAGTGAGAAAATCCCAAAGCCAACCTGGTATCCAGTGATCTTTTCAGGGGTTCAATATAAGCAGTGAAGGTGAAGGCCAAAGGTTTGATGCAGGATCTGGGAGACCTGAATTCCATTCTCACATCTGCGGAGTGATAGGATTATTCCTGGCTGTATATATGTCTCAATGTCTTGGCTTTAAAATGGGAATAACCATAGCCTTACCTCACTGGGTTGTGATGGCAGTGAAAAAGTTGAATATGAATCACATTACAAGTGCAAGTGCTGTATATGTAAACTGGTAACAGTTGTCTATTTTTAAAAGGCCACCAATTCTAGGTTCAGATCTAATGCTAGTGGTTGTATGAAACAATATCAGATGCATTCACAGTGTTTCTTTTCATTCCCCCATCAAATCTGTTTATAGAGGGGATATTGCAAATATTTTAATCCATGGGACCTACCAAATCATCAGGTAGCTTAATAATGAATCAGTATTGATCCACATGAACATACACAGATATGCAAACCTCATTCTTCATTAAGAATAGAAATAGGTCTCTGAAATATTTCAGAGTGTACCCCATTCTACTACTTGATCCAGGGCATCAGGGAATCTCAAAGAGGAACAAGAGGACTGGGACAAACAAGGATAACTGGAAATTGGAATCTCTCTTAGTTTTAATCATCTTTGTCTTTGGCTCCATGCTTCAGGATACGGGTGAATTCCACATAGTTGAAGTTGCCTTTCTTGTCAATTGGAGCTTCTCGATACATCTCATCTACTTCTTCATCTGTAAAACGATCACCCATGGTGGTAAGCAGTTCACGCAAGTGGTCTTCATGAATGAAACCTGCATTAGAGATGAAGGGAAGAGAAGAAGGGAAAGAAGGACCCAGGGGTGTCCATTAGAAGAGGGCTGCCTTCTAAGCTGCCCTCCATAAGATATGGTAAGGTAGCCAACAGGGGTGGTAGAGGTTTTATGTGATTAAAAATTTTGGATCAGCTTCTGCTTCACGTTCCACTCAGTGAATTTCTGAAATCAAATGTGTCCTTCCTAGATCACTGCTATTTGAAAAAAGGATTCCCATTATTTAGTTTGAACGGTCTTTTCACCAAGTGCCGTTTCTCTTAGGGGTGTGAAACTTTTACCAAAATGGGGACTACCCTTCATATTATGCCACAGATGACACTCCCTAAAATGGTTGAGACTAAGTTTTAAAAAAAAGCCTGTGACTTAATTAAAATGAAAATTAAATATAACATGCTATATGATTCAGTACGACTATGAATGCTTCCCATGCATTCAATCATTTCCTCCTCCTGTCACATGAAAATTGTAATTTGGAAGAAACATTTGAGGCTGCGCACAAGACTTTTATGGGAGGGAAGAGGTTGCATGCAGTCTGGGCTTGCAATGTGCACCTTTCATTTATCTCAGCACAAAGATCTCTTAGGGCAAAGTTGCCGGCCAGAAATGGCTGACGCTTCAGCGGTTCGAGTCCAGCCTTCGCGTTAACAGGGTGAGCTCCTGTTTCCTCCCCAGCTCCTGTCAACCCAACAGGTCGAAAACTCATGTGAGTAGATAAATGGGTACTCTCACTCCAGTGGGAGGAAAAATGCTGGCAGCGCCTTGCACAGAGAGACGGGACCAGTTGCCGGTAAGCGCGAAACTGCGCTTGCCCAAAAAGGGCGCGAAGCAACGGAAATCCCGCCTCCTGCGCTCGCCAGCTGGGCTATGCTCTAGGAAGGAGGCTCTGGCAAACCACTTCCGAAAAACAATTGCCTCGAAAACTGCAAGGATTTGTCCAGGCAGTCACTGCAGGGTCAGTAATGACTGAGCGCAGACAAAAAAAAAAAATTTAATCTAGTATTATGGAGCAAAAAAATATTTGCTTTGGGTATCTCAAAGAAACTCCACAAAAAGATAGGCCCAAATACAGTAGGGGGTTCACAATACACCCAAATAAACGTATACTGCTGGATCTATCTATTCCTACAAGCTGTCAGAGATGGCTTAGCAGAAAGCCCCCAGCTATAGTACAGAAACAGTCTCCTCTGATCATACCTGTGGCCTCCTCGTCAAAGCAGGCAAAAGCATTCCGAATGACATCTTCTGGGTCTGTGCCATTCAACTTCTCCCCAAACATAGTGAGGAACATGGTGAAGTTGATGGGTCCAGGTGCTTCACTCATCATCCCTTCCAAGTACTCATCTGTGGGATTTTTCCCTGAAAGATGCAGTCAGCCAAGAAATTAGGCCTTGATTCAGTGCCCTGGTCCAGCTTTCTGTGAAAGCTTACTCTGGAGTCTTCTCCAGCTCCAACAGGAGAAGATTAAAGGTTGGGGAATTAGAACTGGAGTTACTCAGCACACCAAGAATGATGTGGCTGGAGCAAATCTGACAGCAGGAATTTTAAAACCTGTAGTTAACCCTGACTTTCATTTTCAAACCAAGATACTTTACTAGCTGGGGAGAAGGACAACATGATCCTCCCTGCCCAGATTGTCTACAGAAGCAATTGAACTGACCACTGAATTTTATTTCAGTGTTAAGGATGGGATAAAATCCCTAATTGAGGCAGCAGGCCATTGAAACCAGGATCAGTTAGCTGAGTTCACATAGTAGTCTACACCATTATGTGATTTGTCCAGTGTGAATGCAACCAACTGTGCTTTATTCCATAAACCCATGATTGAACAAATGATGTGTGAACATATTAAACAGGGATGCACGTACCACCATCTGTCCAGTGTGGCTTCCTAACCTGCATCAGTGATTTACCAGAGGCTTAGTGGATTATCCAGACTCTAATAGGCTGCCATATCTGGTTAATGCTAATCAGCATTTAAAACAAACTACTCAACTTGACTTCAAATGACATTTGAATTGGGAATGACAGACACTGGGAATGACAGACACTCCAGGATTGGGAGCCATGCTAAATTCTGAAATAAATCGCTAACACTAGCTGGTTTGCCATATAGAATGGGTCTAGTTTAGTAGAGAGACCCAGTTTGGTGTAGTGATTAAGGCATCAGGCCAGAAACCAGGAGACCGTGAGTTCTAGTCCCGTCTTAGGCACGAAGCCAGCTAGGTGACTTTGGGCCAGTCACTTTTCTCAGCCCTAGGAAGAAGGCAAAGGCAAACCAATTCCAAAATCTCACTAAGAAAACTGCAAGTACTAGTCTAGGCAGTTGCCAGGAGTCCACACTGACTCGAAGGCACCAAAAATTAAAAAAACAAAGCATAGTAGAATGCACATCCTTAACAAGGCTTAACCCTTCAGTTGAACATATTCATTGTGTCACAGGCAGTGTTTCTCTTCCCTAATGGAAGGGGATAGCTAAAGGAAGAATAAGAGGTCACGATAAATTCCCTCCCCACAATATCTTCTAATGCAGATGGCTGTCTCATTCCACCGAATGGCAGGACCAGCCCTGCTTCGTGTAAGGGCCAAAGAAACATATCATGCAACTAAATGTAAGTTTGATCAGTTAATGCTCTCAACATTCTATAATAATAAAAAAAAAAAGGTAGGGAAACCCCTTCATTATGGTCATGTGACCAGGAGGGAGGAAGAAACGCTGAACTGCCTCTCCCATAGCAATGAACTGGATAAATTTTTCTGGATTTTTTGATCTCCACAGCCCCTGGCTAGATCTGGCCCATTTTCAAACTCAGTCTTTCTTTTGCTGGCTCCCCCCTTCCCTGCATCAAATTTGATCCCACTTTGTTCTGGTTTAGGAGAGTTATCCTGGGGATGCAGAGATGGACAGAGGGAGTCCAAGCTTTTACATATTGCTTTCCAACATTCTGTTGGGTTAGAAGGAATACAAAGAGTTTCTACATAATTTTTTAGGGATATTCTGAAGAATAAGACCAGATCTTTGGTGAGGCAGTCAGACACCTTCAAGGGCTGCTATAAAATTGTAATATTTAGTTGTGAGAAGGGGAAATTATTAAAGAGAATAATATTGATTATGTTTAATTTTAGTTAATTTAAATGTAAATGAAATGAATACCAATTGTGGTTTTATCCTTTTTCTCTACCTTTTGGACTTTGTTCCCCCAGCATATGATTCAAAGGCCAGCAAATCCTTGTGCATCCTGGCTTAGCATGTTGCCTGAAACTAGCCAGTTGTGGTTTAGCCACAATTTAAAGAGCTATGGTTTAGTACAAATGAATCAGCATTCAGGGTGGATTTGGACTATCAGCAAAATCTTAAGCATTACTTAGATGTAAGTGTGATAGATCTCAGTAAGATCTTACTCTCAGTTAAGTGAATAGAGGATTCCTAGAAGCTAGCCACTACTGAACTCAATGGAACAAATTAGCCATGATTTAATGGCTGTGTTCACATAGCATGGTAAGTCAATTAAGGAACATGCTCTGCCATTTTACCCATGCTCCCCAATTGTGCATATTTCTTTTACCAAACTTTTAGATTTATTGTGTCATCCAGCTCCAGAGTGGGGTCCATTTGGGTATACGGAAACAGAAATCTGTACCAAAGGGACCTGTGGGGGAAGGTTTAAAAAATCAAAATGGCAGATATGACCAAAGGCCCACCCCATCTGCATGCAACACAGTTGAAAATGCATGAAGCTTTGATTGTACAGTTACAACTGCCATCTTGACTTTTTTGACCTGACCTCCAGCAGAAGCCCCTGGTTTGTACTTATATATGTCTGCTCAAAAATACGTTTCACTAAGGACTTATTCTCAGTACGTTTGAGCAGAATTGGAGCCTAAAATTGAATCCAATTATTTATTTTATTTATTTATTTATTTATCCTATTTGTATAGCCGCCCATCTCATACAAGGTGACTCTGGGCAGCGTACAGCAATTAAAAAATAAATACATAAAAACAATTACACATAAAAAACTGTAAAAACACACAAAAAACCCTCCTATTTTGATTGCATAACATAATTCCTCATAAATTAGATAATTAAAAGTGAACAACAACAAAAAGCTGTATAGTGTGATGGCTATACAGGTAGCCTGGTGGTATCCTAGCAGTGTTAACTCCAACCTACAGGGATCAGCAACAGCGATCTGAATTTACACAATGTGGTCTTATTAATTAGAGCAATAAAATGTCCCTATGAACATGTCTTCCCAAACAAAAGGGACTAGTCCCTTTACTCCCGGTTTCTAAGGAGCTTCCCCATAAAACCAGATCTGTGCTGGGGGAAGGGTTTGGGAGACAGACTCGTCAAAACACAAGGAAACTGATGCAGAATGACAGTTGAAACAGGGAAAAATATACTGGGGAAGAAATACTGCCCAGTGAGGGTAAATGGGGAGGAAATCCAGTTTGCTACTATGAGCATGCACTCAGGCCTGCAGAATCCCAATTTCTCCTTCAAATTTGATTCATCAAGAGACCAAATTATCTTTTTACTGTACCTTCACTGTGGTACAGCTGACTGCCCTCTAGTGGCCATCTGTAGAACACTTTAAGAATGTTCTTGGTACTCTGAAGAATAGCATTTTAATGCCCTCCTGATTCCTTCCTGATTCAAATGTACACTCCTCACAGCCATTGTTTTCTTACCTTATTTTTTAAGTTTTCCAGCTGATTCAAGGAGAATTTTCTAGCACCTTGGGAACAGTTCAACAAATCTGGATTCCAACAAAACAGTAAACTAAAATGTAGTTGGCGAACTGTGCCTCAAGAGTTGTTGAGCGAACTTAGCCAGTGTGCTTTCTGGTTCAATGTGTTGTGTGAACTCAGGCAATTGAACTGATTCAGTAAACCATAGTTCAGCTAACCTTTGTTAGTGCGTTGTTTGAACACTGCCAAAATGTCTAGAATGTAAACTGTATGATTTGGATTTCACATCAGCCACAGTTTTGAGTCTCAAGCTGAACCAATCCTTGTAGACAATTACACAAGAACTGTCTATAAGAAAAAGCTATATGGTGAAGAATAGACAATATAACTATGCAGGTAAGTAGAGCCTCCATTATTAGGGGTAGTATTTCTTAATAATAGGACACTCAGGAATTTCTCTTTGCAGAATGCTTTGAAGAAGCATTTAGCTGGCTACTGTAAGAAAGAAGCTGAACTAAATTATAATTTGGTCTGGTCCAGCAAGGCAATTCATATGTTTTTATGTTATGTGAAAATAGGTAACATACAGTGAGAAAGGTTACTATTTAGTTCTTGACTCAACCGCTTCAAAAGCTTCACAAGTAATCAACTCCAAAACATCAACATTTGGCACTGGATTCAGAAGAAAGGCTCAGACCAGGTTTTACATCACAACCACCCTAATTTGTTTGGTGTGATTTTGCTGTAGCTTGTTATGTAAGTGCAGATATTGTAATTTGTAAACTTTAGTTTATGGCTTAGAATGCTGGGTTAAATACACCTTAGTGTAATGTGTAAATCCAACATATGAGTAAATAGTTCATGACTGGCACTTAAGAAACAATGGGTGACACACAGTTGGACACTGAAATATCTGTGGTGGGGAAATCAGGCATATTTTAGAAGTCTCAAAAACTTGCAGCGCCTGACCCAGTGTTTGTTCAAACTTGGCCACTTTAAGATGTGTGGACTTCAACTCCCAGAATTCCCCAGCCACAAAAGCTTACTCAGGTATATGAGGCATACTACTCAATGCAGTGCCCTCCAGAAGAACTGACTTTGTTCCCCATCATCTTCAATAGTGTGCCATTGGCCAGAGTGATGGCTGTTGCATCTAGCAGATCTGGAGGACACCAGATTGGGAGCGAGCTGTGGAAGACAGCGCTCGGAGGAACACACTGTGACTACCACAGCATGTCCTTATCTTTGGCAGGCCCCCTCACACGACCACAGAGGGTATCAAAAAAGTCAAGATTAAGGCTGCAGCTGTGTGACCAAAGCCCTGCCCCTTTTTGACATGCATCGCACTTGCAGTGCATATCAAAGGAGGTGAACCTTTGACTACACAGTTGACTTTTTGACTCCCCTGCAGGAGCCCCTGGATCCATCCTCATTTTAGTACTGTATGGTGGAGGAGAAGGCAGGGGAAGGGAGACTATTCTTGCTAGAACATTTAGTCCCCCAAAGGGATTAGGGCTACCAGATTTGGGGTGCCAAAACATGCACAAACATTAAATGGGAGTATAGAATTAAGAGTTTTAGGGTAACTCTTTGCTATCTTCTACTGGTCATCTCTATATTTTTGCAGCTCTGCTTGCCCTACTTAGGTATAAGTGTGGCTAAATATATGGCTTAATTAATTTATCATTTAAAAAAGGATGATGAGATGTCTTGATTGGCCTGCCTGATCATGTATATAATGTACTTATAAATGCTATTTGAATGAAAAAAAAGGATGATATCAAATGTTTAAGACTTCTTAACTATGCGATGACTTTTAATGTTAGATTTGTGGGGCAATCCTATGGAGCTCTTCATATGAGAGGCAAGCAACTCTTTGGCCCTGAAGCATTGGACTTTTCTTAGTTCAGCGCCTAAGGTCACAACAAATAGGACAGTGACTCACTGGCAGGGGTGATGCCCCATTTTGTACCCTCTGTGTGGGTGTTGTATTATGTGTTGAATTTTCTAGTTGTGTTATAGACCCGTCCCATGGTATCCCACTTTCAGGGAGGCAGATGAGGAAGAAAGCTGTTTTACCAAGTTAATGGTAGAACATCCAACTGTGAGTCTAGGAAGCCTCGCATTGGACATTGTCACTTAGAGAAAGGCATTCATAAACTCTGAGCTCAGTTCCTTCAGCTTTCCAGTCTGGACAAGCATAGCATTTAGAAGACAATAATAAGAAAAGTTGGCAGGGCAAATGTGGCATAGTAATTAAAGTGTTACACTAGACCTGAGGAGACCAGATTTAAGTATTCACTCAGCCATGAAACTCACCAGGCAACCACGGGACATACTGTATATTATAGCTTGGCTTTGACTTTCTTTTGAAGTAATGAAAAGAAGTATATAATCAATTATGCTTCTCATAAATTATCTTAGTTAACTCTACATACTGCAACTTTATTGGGTACGTCTGTGCTATTACGCCACGTAACTTCTTTTACAAAAAGGCATAGCATTTTGGACAATTAAATTCGCCCATATGAAATCTCTCTGTGCAACCAAGTCTGGGAAAATGCACTGCAGAAGAAAGATGAGGGCCCTCAAAAAGTAATGTCTCCTTCAAGTTAAGCACAACTTGATACATCCATGCAGTTTTCTTGGTAGAGTTTCAAAACCTTCTTCTGGGATGTTTTTCCAAACTTAAGGTCTAGCTTACAGCCCTGGTCTTCCCTAGTGCTCTCCCATCCAAATACTAGCCAGACCTAATCCTTTTTAGGTTTTGTGCCTAGCTGAGATTGGCTCTATCTTTTGCTTACTGTGTTGTTTTTCTACTAGCATGGAATTCTTAATGTAAGGGAGCATTAAAAATATTACTTCCTCTGCTTTGAATCCTTTAACACCTCATTCAGCTGTATATTCAAATGAGATCTCAGAGATCATGTATTGCTAAGGATATCTCTGCAGTTCAAGGTTAAGACTAGACTGAAATTAAAGAAATCCTGATACTTTTGTAGTCTTCCAGCTGTTTCTGAATTACAATTCCTATCAACCCTCTCATTCACCATATAAATTGGGACTGCTGGGAAATGTCGTTGGAGAACATCTACAAGGTCGCAGCCTTCTCTTAATTAAATGGCACTGGGTTAAACATATTTTCTTACCTAGAGATGCCAGCATGTCATGTAGATCCTCTTTGTCAATGAACCCATCACGATTTTGGTCTATCATATTGAAAGCCTCCTTGAACTCCTGGATCTGTGACTGGTCAAACATGGCAAAGACATTGGAGGTGGCACGCTGAGGGCGCTTCTTGGTGGTCTTTGCCTTGGCTCGTTTGCTGGACATCTTGATGGAGTTTTTCTTGGCCTGGAAAACAAAATAGAAATGTGCTTTTCAGAAAAGGAGTCTGAATAAAACCTGCAAATAACTTATTTTCTGATTTCCTCCATCCTCTGGCTTTTCATGCTAGGAATCTCTTAAGATGTTCTGAATCTCAGTATTCCATAATGTAGGCAGCAGTCCTGTTCGTTCTTACATGGCATCACAGCTCCGTTGAATTAAATTGGACTTCTTCATAAACCTACAAAGATCTGTGCTGTTAGTGACATACGTTTGTCTAACTTTGGCTCTGTTCACACAATACACTGATGTAGGTCAGTGAAAGACTTAGCAGCGTCATTTACATAGCACATGAAGCATAGTTAATTATTTTTTGTCAGTTATGTTGTGTTTTAGACATCATATAAATCCAGCCTGTTTCATTAGTGGTAAGTATATTCTATGAATCCAGAAACTGGATTAATTCAGTACTCAGGTTAAGTATGCTGCGTAAACGGAGTCTTTGAGAAAATAAGAATTTGGTTCAGTTTAAGTCTCCAAAAATTGTCAAATCATTATGTGGTGGTGGAAAAATAAAGCTAATTTATTTACTGTGGTTTTTTTTCCCCCGGAACCTTAATAACCTATGCATTTCTTAATCAAGGGCAGACTTCCTGACACACTCCAATTATTTTGCACTACATGTCCTGCATCCCTTTGCTATTGGTCCTGCTGAAGTTCAAACAGCTGGAAGGCATCAGGTTGCTACTATCTCTTTTAGATAAATATAAATTTGCTCATGTTTCAGGAATATGTTAAAACTAAGCAGGAAAAACATTTTTTTCTTGTACAGAGTGTCTTGTCACAACTGAAAGAAATATCTACTTATTATGTCATAAGCTAGCTTTCCCCAACCTAGTACCTTCCCAATATATTTATTGGCAAGACTCAAAATCTGATCAAAATGCAAGCTGGCATGGGTATTATGAAGCCCACTAATTCAGATGCGCCTAATGATATGGTTTCTAATTCATAAAAATCATACCATAATGAATGTGTAGTTATTCTGTTAGATCCTAAATCTATGTTGCAGCAAAAATAGCAAATATTGTTACCCACCGGGAAATTTCTTCTACATAACTTACTAATATTTAGCATTTAACATTTGACACCTAATACTGATAATTACTTTATTGGCAAACATAACATTTTGAATTTCCCAACTAAATTATTATCCCAAATGGCATTGTAGGTTTGGTAAATTTATCAGCTTTTCATATCATGACCACTGTTGAAAGCAGTAAAGTAATCTGTTTCTAAGCTTACAGCCTATTATAATCACATCCTGGTGAAATGAGGAAGTTTATGCCACCCCCACTCCCTAATCCGCACACTCCGAAAGCGGGTTATATTACAGGTTCTAAACCCATTCTTCAGATGAGTATTTTAGTACAAGAACAACTCGCTGTGATTGGGTTAGATAGAGCTGCTATTTTAATTTTAAGAGACTTTCCAATGCTCCACACGTCCTGGCTAGCTTCCTGTCTTTGCAGACAGATCTAAGATTGAGGGAGGTAAAACACTTAAGAAATCAACAGGTTTAAAACATGGAGTTCCAAGGGACGCTGCTGACACTCAGTATCTGCTTGCCTAGCATAGGTGCTCCATACAGAGATTGGGAGAAATCCGTTTGCTTTTTCCCTCATGTGAACCTTGCCTCCAGCTGAACTAATCTCAGGCTTCTTCTGATTCTTTAGCAGCTCTACGAGCTCACGAGGAAGGCACAATCGCTTGTAGTCCTGCTCAGGAATAGGAGGAAATGAGTTATCTGTTCAGAGCAGATTCCAAGCATTCCAATTGCCTCCCTCTCACACCCTTTGTCTAGCCTGGCATCTGGATATCTGTGCTCTTTCTCTGAACTACCCCTACAGCTTGTGAACAAGGATTACAAGCACCCAGTTCATCAAGCAAAGGGGAAGCTTGTAGACAGGATTATGGGAGGGTGTCCCTATCTCCTCTTTTACAGAGGAGGAGTTGAAGAAAGCAGGCATCTTGAACCATTGGACTGGACTGCAAAACGACTAAGCATGAGGGCCATCTAGTCATAACTTTCTTCACTATGGAAGGATGGACTGGATTTTGGCTGAATGAAGTCATTATTCCTAGATTTGTGACACACCTTCTAAATTAATTCTGC
Source organism: Liasis olivaceus (assembly GCA_030867105.1). Lineage (NCBI taxonomy): Eukaryota > Metazoa > Chordata > Lepidosauria > Squamata > Pythonidae > Liasis > Liasis olivaceus. Next base: position 175,453,138 of record CM061350.1, on the reverse strand, counting down.
TCTTTTTTTGCTCTTGGTTTTAAGGACACCCAAACATTTCCCTCTAAATAAGAATAAATGAGTAAAAATGAAAAGAAAAGCAATTCCTTTAAATATTTCTTAAAAATATATTGAAAGATTGGATACAGAGGCATCCATGGAGTGGGTTCAGAAAAACTCAGAATGGCCTGTGCAACCATGCAATCAAACTCCTGCCCCTTTTTAATGTGTGCTGTGCACATCATGTTGACTTTTTCTAACCTCCCTTTGTGGACCCCCTTTATTGGATGAAAAAGCAGGGTCTGCCCTGTATTACAGCAGCATGAACAGGATGCAAAAGAAAAGATGGAACAACAAACACACACACAACAAACTAAACTGGGGGATGGTCAGAAAGAAACTCCAGTGATTCCAACCATCTTTCTCTAAGGAAGCCCACTTCACATTTTTGAGGACTGGCTTATACTCTTACCTATCAATCCTGTAACCAATCAACATACAACAAACATTTCCAAGGAAACCCATTCATCTCTTTTTAGGCCCCCCTTGTTTCTCTATTTATTTAAGGTGCCCTACCTGTTACCTCTGTGATTATTCATGCAATATTGTGGACTTTACTTAAATAAGCAGCATACAGAACCATAATTGTAAATGAGGCTCTTGGCAGTTCTGACCTGTTAGGATAATTCTGTCCAGTCCCGGTGAGCACATGACCATATTTGCTGCTTCACGGGACAAAGGCTAAGAGATGCTAGAGTCTATTTACAGATTAAAGATCCAGCCTCCCTTGAGCTGAGCTTGATTCCTGATAACTCTGCAGACATATTCATGTTTGCAGAAGTGCTTTCTTATTGCCTTTTCTGAAATGTTTTTACTTCTCAGTCTTGTCAACAGCCATGGGATTTCTTGGTTGTCTCCTGTCCGAGTATAAACCAAGTCCAATTTCCTAAGCTTTTTTCCCCAAGATCAGCAAATGTGGGCTAAGTGCTACCGCCTGTGGAGGACTTTCATAGCATATTAAAGATAATACAAATTACAATTCCTACCATCTGGAAATGGGAAGCCAAATGTATCTGACTTGATTTTTAAAACACTGTGGGTGCTTTCATTACCCATTAACCATGTTTCTTGCACTTAGAGACTGTAAAAGTATTTGCTTCCTTGCAAGGCGCACAACTCGTGCTTGAAAAGACTTTCATCGTGCTGTCCTTGTGCAGTAACATGCTAATATTTGTTTAAAACACATCAAAAAGCATCCTACGAAGATCAGTAATTGGACAGCCTTCATTTTAGACAGGGCCCCCAAAGGAAAGGGAAGAGAGAAACAAAACACAAAGTTGCAAAGTTGCATTAATGGGCAGCTGGAACAGAATCCATTCTAGGAAGGAGAGGACAGAAACTGTGTGCTGTTTTTGCAGCCAGTGGCGTCCATAGAAGGGGGTCTAACTAGTTGGTCTGATGAAACAGCACTGCACATTGTGGCACAAGACCCATCGCTTTCTGCATGCATCACATCACAATGCATGCACAAAAAGGATGCGGGCTAGTGCCACAATGGTGCAATGTTGCTTTCATGATTCTGAACTGTGGAAACCCATGCTTGCATCTGAGCCAATGATGCAGCCCTGCTTCTCTTCCACAGCCTGGTGGAATAGCTGTTGCAAGGGGTTATGGCACAGCAACTCCGTATCCCTTCTTATCAAGTGGCCTGCACTCAATATGTATATGTTAACCCAAAAATAGGAGCACAGTTTAAAAGAGACTCTGACAAAATGAATCAGATGCAGAAAAGGACAATGAGGATGATGAAGGACTGGAAACTAAGTCTGATGAGGAAAGACAAATGGAAGATTCTTTGAGAAGATGAAAGGAGCAAATGATAACAGTCTTCAGGTACCCAGAGGGGGTCACACAGAAAATCAGTTCTCTATAATTCCAGAATAATTTAGTTCGTTAGTTACCAAATTTATACAGCCGCCTATCTCACAAAACGTGACTCTGGGCAGCTTACATGCACAACAATCAAAACCGTATCACAATATAAAAAACATCAGACATAAACAACAAAAATAAAACATAAAAACATAAAGTAATAAAAACATAAAAGAACCCCAAGCTAGCAAGAGGACAACCATCGTTTAGCCTCACTCAACCACTTTACAGCCTTGCCATGGGATCCCCTGGGTTGATGGAAGAACCACGTTTTCAAGGCTTTCTGGAAGGCTAACAGAGATGGGGCTAACCTCATCTCAGAGGGAATGATGTTCCAGAGGGCAGGGTCTACAACAGAAAAGCTGCGTATCCTGGGTCCCACCAGATGGAACTCCTAAGCAGACGGGATAAGGAGCATGCCTCTTCTGCTGGACCTGATGGGACAGGTAGATGTAACTGGGAAGAGACAGTCCCATGCCATATAGGGCTTTAAAGGTCAGAATCAGCACCTTGAATTGCACCCAGAAGCAAACTGGCAACCAATACAGCTCATAGAGCAGAGGTGTAACACAAGGCACACATAACTGTCTGCTTAGCAGCCTTCTGCACCAGCTGAAGCGTCCGGATGCTCTTCAAGGGCAACCCCATGTAGAATACATTACAGAAATCTGTTCTGGAGATGACTAGGGCATGAGTGACAGTGAATAGAGCCTCATGGTCCAGGAAGGGGCATAGCTGACACACAATACAAAGCTGTGCAAAGGCCCTCCTGGCCACGACTGCCACCTGCTTGTCGAGCAAGGAGTCAAAAGTCTAGAAGGACCCCTAGGTTGCACACTGGGTCTGTTTGGGGTAGTGTGACCCCATCCAGTACCAAAGATGGTAAGCTCCCATATGCAGAAGGCCCCCAAACCCAGAGCCACTCTATCTTGCTAGGGTTCGGCTGAAGCCTCGTTTCCCATCAACCCCCACAGCCTCCAGGCACCGGGACAACACATCAACAGCATTGCTTAATTCGCCGGGGGCAGAGATGTATTACTGGGTATCACCAGCATACTGATGATACCTCACCCCATGGTGATGAATGTTTTTAAGTGATAGGAAAGCAGATTCTGAATGAATGCTAAAGGAAACTTCCTAATGGTAAGAGTGGTAGAACCAATTACCTATAAAAATTAAAGGATCTCTTCACTGGACGTGTTTAAACAAAAGTTGGAGAGTCATCTGTTGGGGATACTTTAATCTGGATTCCTATAGAGAGCAGACAGTTGGACTAAATTAGCGTTTCTCAACCTCAGCAACTAAGACGTGTGGACTTCAACTCCCAGAATTGCCCAAGCAGCATGCCGAGGAATTTTGGGAGTTGAAGTCCACACATCTTAAAGTTACTGAGGTTGAGAAATACCGATTTAAATGTTCCCTTCCAATGACACAACCTGAGTAGACATCAGACAAGGAATGAGAGAACAGTCTTCTCTTACGGTGAAAGATCTGCATTTGAAAGCCTTTTCTCTGCTGAGATGAAAAGCAGCATTTAAATATTCCAAATAATATTTGGAATGCATTGCTTTTCTTTCTGTAAGGAACATGCCTCGCTAGTTCATCCTTGGGCCCTGCAGATGGAACCACAATCTAGCAAGAAATAACAGGAACATTAAAGAGTCAGAGATTCCAGAAAGAAAGGAATTTCAGTAAGCCAAACTGACAGCCAGAGTTGCCATATTTGGTGCTGGGTATCAGTGGCTTCAATACGCTGAAAGAAGTTGAAATCGGCTGGAAGGGGAAAGGGGTAGAAATTAGCATACTGGTGTGCCCAGTGGTCAAAACAGTCAATATGGCAGCCACAACCATGCAACTGAAGCACCGCCCCCTTTTTACATGTATCGCAACACACATAAAAATGGCTGGGCTTCAATCTATGGTTGTGGCTGCCTGCTTGACTCTGGAAGCCCCTTCCTGAGGACACTTTTGTTAATATATAAAAAACAGATATGTTTAAAATGCATTTTCCCCTATGGAGATCACCTACTTTCAGCTTTTCCTCTTGCTAAATCCCTTTTGCCCAGTGATGGCACAGGACTCTTACCTGGTCATCCTTGATGATTTGAAAGCATGGGATATTTTTTGTCTCGGAGTAGGAAGGAACCCAAGGAGAGAGTCTTTAAAAGACCCTGTGGCTCCTTTCTGTGTTACTTCCTCTCTGAGACCTCCATCTGCAGGCACAGCTTTCCCAAGGCTAAATAACTTCTAGGAAGTTTTTTTTTTTTTTAACTCCTTTATGTAGCTGATAAGAGCATGACCAGGAGTTACCTTTTGAGGGGCCGAACCGCGGCTTAGCCAAGAATTTTAAAACCACACACACCCAAAACCTGCAGCTAAGCACTGATTGCAGAGCTGAAAGGCTGGCTTTTAGCGCAGGCCAGGAAAGACCCCTTTTCTGCAGCCCCAGGAAGACAGGAGGTGAGATGATTAGTTCAAGGCTGGGATATACCTCCTGCTACAAAAAGGATAAAAGCCTCTTTGTCCTGCTGCCTTCAGTGGGATTTTACCCAACACTAGTTCGTCACCAGCTGCTCCACTCTCTTCTTTCCATTTGCTTCATCACAAAGAAAACTGCAATTGGCTGAAGCCAAGAAGCGACGCTACATTCTTCCCCCTTTGTATACTGTTTCTCCAAGCAGCAACTATGGTCCCAGCTGGTCTTTCAGAAGCATGTACAGGTATGATCCCAGGCAGCAGCCACCTCTGGAGACTTCCTTTCTGCAGTGCTGTTTGATACCCTCAATGCCCCCAACGCTTGCTCTCCTGATAATATTCGTAGATTAATTAGGCAGATGAGACAGCACCAAGGCAAGGAACGGCAGCTCAGACATAATAGAGCTTTGGAACTACAGCTTTCCTGGTTTGTCTCAGCCTGAGATAGGGGGCCATGCTCCCTTCCTAACAAATCTTAATTTTGCTTAGAAACTTTAATAATAATTAAATAGGAAGCTGGGGTGCTGCAAAGCAACCACCAACCTCAAGCACCATCTTTGTTTGCAAGAATTCCCTGCCTCCCAGAGAGGCAATGTTAAAATACAGTAAAATGGTTGGTGGCTGCAGCCTACTGCTTTGTTTGGAAATGTGTCCACCTGCACAAAAAGAAAGACAAAGATAAGGTAGGCTGGTAGAAAGTATCTTGGGGCAGGTGAGAGGGAGTCCAAGGAGCAACTTATCTTCTAGCAAACAGCTGTTTTATCATCATTGGTTATGCCCCCTGTGGTATCTATTTGTGATCTACAAGCCTCCCCTGATATGGTCCCCAAATTGGGAATAAATTGCCTTCATTGGTTTTTGCGACACCCACTAGCAAAAGGAGATGGATTAGACAGTTTAGAACAGCTTGCCTGCTTGATTACTATAGCCAGAAATCTGAAGAATTCTGATTTTTACTGCTGTATGATGAGCCAGGCTGTTCTTTCTCTATTTCTTACAAAAGATCTGTAAGATAAATCCCTACCATAATATCTCTTTTGCAGAGGGGTGTCGGCAGGGAGGTTGAAAGACAGTGAATTGTTCAGTGCTCTAAGTGAGGTTGGGCTGGAAACAAGATTTGAATCAATTGATTTTAAAGTAATAGTAATCCTTTGGCTGAAACCCACCAATATCCCATGTAAGCACATACAGTATTTCAATTTCACTTGACAAATTTTTATGATGTGTTCTTGGCTATGCTACAGATATTTTCTCATTCAAATAGGGACTATATATATTGTATACCCACAAAAAAAATCAGGGAATAATCATGAAGATTTGTTTACGTTGCTTCTTTATTAATATGGCAATATCTTAGCATATAATCCCGATAATGAAACAGTAAAAATAAATATAACATGGTCAAGGCAATTGCAAATATTTAAACTGCACTTACCAAGATGAAGAAGATCCAGTCTGAACTGTTTTTAGGGTTTACTGATTCTCTTTAAATGATTTTAGCAGGAATTTAATGATACATTACTCTTATGTCCTCATCTATTATTTAGGCTGTATCTTTTACCACAGGAATAAGTTCCACTGCTCACAGTGGGGCTTATTTCTAAACAAATGGTATACTTATAGAATTGCACATCTTATGCTCCCTGCCAGTGCAAACATTTTGGTTGGGAATTACGGAAGTTGAAATCAAGCACTACTGAGGACATTATCAGATTGCAGAACATTGTCCTAAGGTTTTGCTTTCTGGTATCCTAGCTATATTTCTGTTTCTAAAACAAAACAAAGCAAAACAAGTACCCAATATTTTTCCTGCAAATGTCTTGACAGAGTTTTTAATACTATAAACTGGCTTGATGTAGAAAAGCAAAAGGCTAAGGAATTCCTGCAGTATCATACTGCCTACTGTATCAAAGTTTGGCTTGAAAATAAGAAAGAAGGAAATTGCCATACATCAGCTTCTTTCTCTGTTTAGCTAAATTCTTCCAGCCCAGCAAAATGTCTCCAGGCTTAAACCACATTTTAGCTTAGTACAACATGCAAATCCAGCTACATTAGTTATGTACAAAGTGGCATTTTCACAGGTTTGTCATGATGCAAAATTGTGGTGTGGTGTGCATCCATTGGTGATGCTGTTTAAATATGGATTTCTTGGGTAGCACATAGGATCTGGTGCTAAATCTGAGACAGCAGAGAATGTCATGCTCTTAATAATGTTAGGAATTTGATCAGTTGCTTTTGTGGCTAAGACAAAACTTAAACAATGGTGTCATACCACAATGGAACCCTGGGATTTTGGTCTATGTGTAAGAGCAGATCAAGAGCCTTGATTGTCATAGATCAGTGTTGTCCAAACTTGGCCACTTTAAGATGAGAGGACTTCAACTCCCAGAATTCTCCAGCCAGCGATGCTGGCTGGGGAATTCTGGGAGTTGAAGTCCACTCATCTTAAAGTGGCCAAGTTTGGACAACACTGTCATAGATGGATCAATTCAGCCCAGGCAATTGAAGGGCCTGAAACCGGCCTGTTGCTGTTTAACTTTTGTTTCCGTTGAACCAGTTCTGTCTTTAAAGCTTGCAGTTTTAATGGTGCAAATATATCACTAAATGTAAAATGTTGTGCGATCAAGTTGCTTTTTGCTGCTTGGCATGAAAATTGTTCAAGTCATTTGAAACGAGCATTGTGTGTCTGTGTATGTGTGTGTGTTATGCTTATTTCTGATTGCTTAGATAAACTGTAAGAAAACCTTTTCATGCCACCTGAAATGCTACTTTTGGCTTTTAATTAGAAATGTATAAAAAATGTTTGTTGGGAAGTGCGTTTAAAAACTAGCAGCTTTTAAGGGGAAACCATCAAAGGAAAGCAAAGAAGTATCCACTCTCTGCTTGATTATTTTCTTGATTCTCTGACTTCTCCTACGCTACTCTAGCCACAAAAAGAGTAAAACCTGAAAGCCTCATTGTCACCTTGTTCACTTCACAGAGCAGGGAAGCTGTGGCAATTCCTCTTGCAGCTGAGGTCCCTGGTCTGGTCTGAAAAAGCCCTGGATTTCAATGCTTTCACGTTTACCTTCTGTTAACCTATTTGTTGTGATGTTCCAGCCAGCCCACTCTGCTTTCTCTTGTTCATTATTTCCTATTAAAACTTTTCTGTGATTTATGGAATGGTTTGGAGGAAGTCCCCCATAAGGTCACCAAGGATGCCCATGTAAGCTGCCTACTTCTCCCCCTCAAATGTCCTGATAAAATGTAGGAGAGGGACAAGATAAAGGATTATTACAAACTTAAGATCAAGATTACCCATATCAAGTTTTCCTTCCTTCCATAATTTGTTAATAGACCAGAGTATTAATTTGACTAATGGAAATGAGCATTTATTTTTTTCCTCTGGACACATTTCTTGTCACTCCATAACGGCAGTGAAGCTTCCCCAACCTCTTCCTGAGCTTCTAATTGCCATAGCAGTTCTTGCTTTCCTCTCTTGACCTTAAATGGTTGTTGGGACTGCTGTTCTTCACTACTTGGGGAAGAAACTTGGCACAGTTTAGCGGTCCAAACAATACAGGTAGTCCCTGGGTTAATAACGCCTGGTTTAAGGACAACCTATAGTTAAGAACAGAACCTATTATAGCAAAATTCAAATTAAAGACACAATGATTGAGTTAATTACACAATACTATTTATACAGTATTACACAATAATGCTGTTCTGGCTTACATACAAATTCAACTTAAGGACAGACCTTGGGAACGGAACTTGTTCTTAAACTGGGGACTACCTGTAAAAGGTTTTCTTCAGCCGCAGTTCATTTTTTTTATGACTTTTCAAGTATCTGCATGTGTGAGGGCACAATCCATCAAATATTCTAGCCACATACGATTCATTCAGCAGAATGAAGCTTGTACACATTGGTTTCCACCATAGTCTGGCTACTGTTCAAGAGTACAGGAGCTAATCTGTAGGTAAGTGGTATGCTACAGCAGCCTTCCCTAAGCTTGTTCCCTCCAAATAGACTACAATTCCTATCATCCCCAAAAGGTTTGATCATGATGGGACTTCTAATCCACATCTGAAAGGCACCAAATCGGAGGCATTTATTGGCTGGATTCAGAGACTGCTAAACTGTAAAGTGATTTGTTTGATTTTGACCAAGTGTGTTGAGCAAGTCATCTTACTACTGTTTATTCAATAAATAAACCATAAACAAAGCTTAGATTTCTAGATACAGACTCTTTAAAACTGACATTTGGTAAGGCAGAGGTGCTGTCTCTTCATCTTAGACTTCCAGCTCTTTTTCAGTTGTTTATTATACTGCACTAATACCCCATATTTGCTGTAGGTTTTCTAGATCAAAATTTATACTTTTGTACACTTATGCATGTGCACACACACAGTTTTATTTGCAGTCTGAAATATGGACAAAGAACTCAGTGTATTAAAAGACCTGTCTTAAGATTGATACCTTTTTTACTTCCCTCTCTGTTATAGCTCAGACAAGGGGACATAGAGTCTTCAAATATCTATTTTGTTGCTTGCTAAAATCCTGAGTTCAACTAAATAGATCTAGGTTCAGAAGATATGTATACTAAAATAATAATGTGTTATTAAAAAAGCATTCTTGAGTATGTAAAAGGATACATCTTATTGCATTAATGAATAAATATAGTCATCCACCCACCTTCAGTTCTTCCAAGTCATGCTTGAGGCCTCTTTTCAAGATAAACACGAAACTTTAAACATGTTCCCAAAAGATTCTTTTAATCAACATACTAGTGCCTACAAGCCAAAAGGAAGCTTAGCTGACTCTGACTAGCCTAAAGGTAGCCAGGTGATTTAGCAAACTTGTCCTGCAATTCTGTGTCACTGAACTCTTAGTGTTTCATTGAAATAGCTTTCACTCTTAGTTCAGCATTTAATCAGTTTTGAGGAGAAAAGGTACCAGACACATCCTTCGAGGATGCCTCCATGTTCAACAGGCTGAAGCACTCTGCAGGTCTGGCTAGCAGTACCATCTCATACATATTAACTGAAACTAAATCTTACGGAGTTCGGTATGTGCACACGACATTGCAGTCTGAATACTTTAGACCATGACATTTGTAAACTGTGCTCCTGAATCTACAGTGTCTGGATGTTTCTTCTTTCCAAAGTACGAAAAAGATATCTTCATCAGACTCTAATTTGCTTTGCTTACTCAGACTGGGTAATTAATGGCAAAGAGCAGTTCAACAATGGAAATAATTGGAGGCTTCCCCTGATGGAAGGTATTCAGTTAAAGGCTAGACAGCCCTTGATTAGGGATGTTGTAGCTCTGGATTTCCAGATGAAGTTCAACAATGGAAGTAATTGGAAGCTTCCCCTGATGGAAGGATTCAAGCTGGACTGGAATGGTCCCTTCAATGGGACCTCCAAGTTTAGTACAAATCATACATCTTTAGCCAGAAGAAAATTTTCTTCCAGGTTTGGGGACCTGCAGTATCATGATTAAGGACACCAAATAGACTTCTCAAAAAACAGGTGTATCCCACATTATTTGCAGTGGCAAAGTGGATTCTTTTCCCCCCATCCTTGCAGTCCTGGTTGAAATGCTGCTTCTAAGAACATAGCTAGGAAGTAGCCAGTAGTTCATGTACTGTGCTTAGCCCTAGTGTGATTTGTTTGGTTTCTGCTTAACATGTATGTGAATCCAACCATTGAGACTTGTAAACTGTAGTTCATATCTTACTATAATGTGTGGATCCAGACAATTGTAATTTGTTTAGCAAACTATTGCTTAGTTTCACATGTGCACCTGTAAGGACTGTTATCAGCCATCCCCAAGCTGCTGCACTCCAGATGTGTGGGTGTTTACAGCTTCCAACACAGAGTTTCTGAAAGGCATCACATTGGGGAAGTCTGACATAGATGGACCAGAGTTGTGATTCACTATAAATCTGATAACCTCCTGTGTGCCAACAACTCCTTATGGCATAATATGCATGACATGAGCCACAAACTAGCCAACCACACTTTAGCTTAGCATGTTATACAGAAGCCTACATAATTATTTTATGGTTGAGTGCATCATGCAAATCCAGAATACTGAGTTGAATAATAACATGGTTAAGAACCACAGGTAAACATGACAAAAAGCAGTGAGTACAGCAATCAGTAGCCAACGTGTTCCAGAAGGAAAACCTTACTGCTAGTTTGTTGCAGCAGAACAACAGAGCATTGATTTTGGATTATGAAATGCGATGTAATGGCTAAGTGATCTAGTATAACAGGAAGCTATCAGCTCTTGTTTTGCCCAAGGAAAGCCTCCTTCCATCCATCAACCCCCACTTGCTAAAGGAAAATGTAAGGAAGAGCACCTACCTGGTTTAGACAGAAACTGTTAAAAGCCCTCAGAGAGATCTAGGAAGCGTTTCTGCAAAGGGATGAAATTAATTAGCTGCTGTTTTAATCTCCCTAGTTTGGAGAAAAGCAGGATCAGAGGGCAGAGGCAGCCAATGAAAAAAGAGAGTTTTCCCAGATGGTCCCCTCCCACCCCAAAGGATTTGGCCATACAAGGCAAAAGAATGCTGAGCTGTGCGGGTGGCAGCAGCCCAGCTGTGAGACGCTGGATTTGGGACTGTGAGAATAAGGAAGGGGGAAGAGAGGATTCTGCCTTATATAGATGAAATGATGGGGGGGAGGGTTGGAGGGAAGTCCCTGAGCCCTCTGATCAGTTATTAAAAGCAGCCGGCAACTGAGAAGTTGTAGCAAACAGTTTTCTTTATAAGGATGCAAGTCATATAAATGACAAACTTTTCTGCTGGTTGGGAGCAAGAGTTTAAACAAAGGTTTAAAAATAAATGCTTAAAATCTACAAGGGCTTCCTGGGCAATGCTTAGCTGACATTCCTCACTCCTCGGTGCAGTTTGTTTGTTTGAATTATTTTTTCCCTTGCCAGAACCAGAAAAGTACAGATGTTTTCTAGAGAATAAAGACAGGCTTAGGCAGGAAAAATGTAAAAGAAGCCATCAGAGGCAGTTACCTTTAATTCATCTTTCCTGTCAAACAGGCTCTCACATTTCCATCGAAGCAAGTAACACTTCCTCACTGGATTCCTCATGGTGTAGAGACATATTGTAAGCAGTACTGTATATTATAAAGTCAGATTTCCTTAAAGTCAAGCTCAACTCTAGTGACTTCATGGATCATCCATGTAGCTGTCTCCACAATACAAAAGTAGTTTGCCATTGCCTTCTTCCAGCATGTTTCTTTTAACCAGTCTATCCAACAATCCTTGTCTCCCATCCAAGTACTAACCAAATGTAGCCTTGTTTATTAGCATTTTGAACTTAGCAAAGCTTGGCAAAGTGTTGTCATATGGCCATCCATTTGACAGTTATTACTAATGTTGTGGGGGAGTCACTTGGCTAATTTGCAAAAAATTAGAATGCCCAAGTTATACTTGTCTAAAATATTATGTTACACTTATCTGCCAGCTTTCCACTCATTCTGATCCATTGTTTATTTGGGCTTTAAATGGGGATGTGGAATTTTTTTAAGCTCAAAGCTTGCACTGTCTCCGGCCTATCTCTCTGGTGAACTTATGCCTGTTGTAGGTTCCTTCCAATCAAGGCAAGAAGCAGATAATTTGCCTCCCTCTCATCCCACCCACTCCTCAACCCCACCCCCATGTCTTAGCCTGGTTATTAAAAAGTAGCCACAGAAGAAGATGCTCTAATTACATTTCTCATGGAAGAATATTCCCCATGGAAAATACTGCCGTGTGTTCTCATGAGCAGATGGTACCTGGAGCAGAGTCTCTCAAATAGTTCTTAAAACCTGGGTGTTCTGGAAAGGAAAATACATTTCCTGACATACCTAAATCCCAAACTGGCAAGGTTTATACAGCTATGCAAGAATATTTAGAGATTCTTGTATCTTGTTAGCAGGCAAGATGTGACACTATGCTGTGTAGAAAAGTAAATAAATCAGATTTAGAGCCTCTGAATCTGTTCACGCTATACAACTTCTGCTTAACCATAGTTTATTCAATTAACCCAATTTTCTAAGTTCACATGATACATTTAACATTAAAGCTAACCACGTGGGATTAGGTTTGTATAACATGCTAAAACATGATTGGCTAGCTTGCAGTTCATCCAGACACTCGTTAAACTTAATGAAACCCACATAATGACCTTTTAAATTAATCACAGTGCTGAAAAGAACTTAGGTAATTCATTAAACCTCCTACCAGTTCAGGAAATCTTTTGCTCCAGCATCCATTGTAAGTACTTATTCAGCCTCTTTTCAAAAACCCACAATGGAGAAAAACATGATACAACGTTCAGAGATAATCTAGTCTACCATCTACAACTGATTCCACCTACAGTTCTTTCTAAGGTGTAGTTAAAATTCCCTTTTAATTTGCACCAATGGATTCCAGTCTTATGTTCTGAAATACTAGAAAATACATTTTATCTATTATCTATGTGAAAGCCTTTGGAATGATTACACAACAGGGGCATTTGCAGGAGGATGGTTAAAAAGTCAGGATGGCTCTGACGTATGTATAAAGGATGTGGGTTCTATCATATGGCTAAAGTCACCATCTTGACTTTTTTGATCCACCTGAATGCCCCTGTTACACAATTAAAAAGTTTCTCTAAACCTACTGGGGTTTATTTTTGAATAGATCTGTATAAGATAAGACTGATAGATCATCGCTCTAAACACATTATGTAAGAGTAAGTTCAGCTGAACTCAATGGAAACTTCAAACAGACATGCTAGCACTAGTAGTAGATAAATCCCATTAGTGAACACAATGACTGTGTTTACCCAACATACTTACTCAATTAACCAATTTTCTGGGTTTCCGCAGCATGTTGAACCACAAACTAACTTCATGAGCTGTCTTCACAAATTGCACTAGGCTAAAGTGTGAGAACACTTACAGTAGCGTGTTCAGTCAAAAAAACAAAGACATTCAGTAGATATCACAACCTGTAAATGCTGGGAAGGAATGCATCTTTCCAGCAGGTGTACTTTGATTAGCTCTTGCTAAATTGCCCTATGACGGACAAATCTTCCCTCCTTTTTATGTAGAGACCCCATCCATTTTATATTTCTTTATCCAACCACAAATAAAGGTAGACGTTATTTCATGCCCCAGAAAAGTTTTGTTTTTTAATTTAACTAAGCTCATCTGAAAGTTTGGCTTCTATGCTTTGCAGATATGGGCGTGAGATCAGTGTTTTAATGTTTCACCACAGTTGGTCTTAAACACAGTGCAGTTTGGAAAACTACATATCCCCACTGTGAGAGCACTGGGTTACACAAATATTGTAAATTCCCTAGTGCCTTTAATCTCTAAGGCAGGGTTCCTCAACCTTGGCAACTTTAAGATGGGTGGACTTCAACTCCCAGAATTCCCCAGCCAGCCTTGCTGGAATTCTTCTTGCTGGGGAATTCTGAGAGTTGAAGTCCACCCGTCTTAAAGTTGCCAAGGTTGAGGAACCCTGCTCTAAGGGGTCTTTGCTGTCCAAGGAGAGAGGGACCCCCAGGTAGAGCCAAAGAATAGGCTATTGTAGAGGTAATGGAAAATGATACCTTTCTGCCACCTTGTGGCAAATGCACATAATTAAAAGGTGCAATTCAAAAAGCAGCTTTGTTCCTTCAATGTCCAGAAGAAAATCTTATGTTTTTAATTTACATTCAGTAAAATATTTTATGTTGATGATGCTCTGCAACAGGACATTTTCTCTAACACTTACTTACATTGCAATAAGCACAAATTGTATCATGTTTAGTAGTTTCATGTGTTAATGGGGCTGCCTTTGAAGGCTCCTAGAAGCTTCAACTGGTCAAGAATGCAGTGGCACAAGTGGTAATGGGCATGCCTCCCTATGCCCATGTAACACTTCTGCTACACAAGTTGCACTGGTTGCCATTTGCTTCCAGTGATTCAAGGTGCTGGTTGCTACTTACAAAGCCCTACAGGGCATAGAGCCTGATTACTTAAGGGACCACCTGTCTCCCATAGCATCTGCCTGACCGATTTGATCCCGCAAGGTTGGCACACTCCGGTTCCTTCAATTAAATAATGCTATCTATCAGGACCCCAGAAGTTGTGTCTTCTCTGTCGCAGCACCTGCCATCTGTAACGAGGTTCCCCCCAAGATCCAGATGGCCTCCTCTCTGCTGCTGTTTAGAAGAGCCATGAAGATCTGGCTCTTCACCCAGGCCTTTGACGAGGGAGAGTGAGACCCCTCACTTCATTCCATCTGGTCTGTCACACTTGCCATCTTTTACCTTTAACTGATTTTATTGTAATTCTTTTTGTTTGTTTGATTGTTGTGAGCTGCCCAGAATCATTGGGAGTCGGGCAGCATACAAGTTTAATAAATAATAACGTAAATAAATACTGAGGTTTTTTTCCATTGAATCTCTGATTATCAGCCCAAATGTTTTACCAATGAAACCTAGTATGGCATAATGGTTAGAGTACTGGGTGGGTCTGGCTAACAGAAAGTAAATGTAAGTAGGCAGATGGGTTGGGATTACAAATCCTGGAATTCCCAACCAGCAGAGGAATATCCCAGGTTTGGGAAGGCTGGCATATCCTCAGTGTCTGCAGTTTTAATTCAGTCTCTCTCATTTCGTACATGTGACATCCACATCCATGCCTAGGATTCCCAATAATTATTGTGGTTATTTCTTCAGAACTAAGATTAGATAAAACAAAATTTTGCATGCCACTTTCTCTATCCTGTTTTTTTTTTTAACATATTATTGAATTGGATTGAAACTTTCAATAGAAAGCAGTAGCCAGCCTGCAGTAATATATGTATATATTATGGGTGTTTTGAAACACCAATTTACACCTTGAGTCGTTATACTTTGGTGGCATGCATTTCAATCATACCCTCAATAGTGTTAAAACTGTTTGCCCTCTGTAACTGCCTCTTCCCTTTGAAAGGCAGAATATTAAAAACTTAGAATAAAATCCTACGTATATTTGGCAGAGTGAGTGATCTCCCACTGGACTTTTAGACAGAATTTTAATCATGCTAATTTATTTTTTACTTCTAACTTATTAAAGTAGTATTTACCTGTATTTTCTAAACTATCCTGAAAATATTATTAAATCAAGGTAGAAAATACTTATAATTAATAGGGCTGCATCCTGTGCACAGTCCCTTGAAAATAAGTCTTACTGGAAGGCACTCTCCCATGTTTTTTGTTCTACATTATTTATAGTTTTTAACTGGTTTTAATTGTATTTTAACATTTTCTTTTTTAATTGTTTTGACTGTTTGGGTTTTGTTATTTTAATCACGTGCATCACCCAGAGTTACTTATGTGAGATGGGCGGCTTTATAAATTTAATAAATACATTTATATAGGGGGATTTGATGAAACATACCAAGGACTGCTGAGAGGAGGACCAGACCCCACAGCTTCACCCGGCCATCGCGGAGAGAATATAAAACCTGTCTTAATATGGTTTATTGAGCGTAAGGGTCTGCATATAAGGCCAAGCCACGATGAATGGGTTCACCCATCACATGAAGTCACCAATACCCATTAGGACTGATCACGACTCACAGCGGCGGGTGTAGCTTTGGAAGACCGCCTTACGGACTTGAAATTTAGGTCGGCCCCGCCCGTACCCGGGTGTTGCCCCCAAATGCGACCGAAGAGCATCCCAGCCGCTCCGTAGCGCCCAGCCCTCTGCTCTGCTCCGCTCCGCTCCGCCCACCCATCGCTTCGCCGCTGGCGAAAGGCCCCTTTTCCTCGCCGTAGCTCGCTCCGGTCATGTGTCGAGAGCCACGTGGCTCGGGACGGCGTGATTAGCTGGGCCTCAAGATCGGCGCTCACGTGGATGAGCGGCTTCCTTCCCTGCCGTGACCGGGGCGCGCTGAGCTCGAAGTGTGGCGCGGGGGACGATGAGCGGCGGACGGCGGAAGGAGGAGCCGCCGTCGCACCCGCACTCGCAGCAGCACCTAGTGGCCAACGGTGGGGGAGGTGTGTCGCGGGCCTCGCTGTGGAGCAAAGCCTTGCGGAGCGACTCCGCTTGGGAGGACAAGGTGGGGCCTAGACCGGGTCGCAGCACACCGGGCCGGCCGGGTCTTTCGGGAGGGCGCGCCTTGTGCTCGCGGGCGACGGGCTGGTTTTGTGGGGGCCTTGAGGCGGGGACGTTCTCTCCGGGGGCTTGCAGCGGTGGGGAGACTGCTTCGTCAGTTGGCCCTTCTAAAGGTCACAGCGCAGTCCTGCGTTGGCGCAGTTCGTGAGGCAGAAACGGGTTTGTGCCCTGAGTTACTGGGTGGGATGGAAGATGCGGACGTTGGATCCCACCAAGGCTGATGTTGCCTGTCCAGAAACCGTTGGGGTTGGTGTCAGCCCCTTTGCTGACGTGAGGCGGGGGTCCCAGTTTCCCCTCAGGGAGCAGCTCGGTAGCCTGCTGGTTCTCCTAGATTCACAAGTGATCAGCAGGTGGAGAGATGAGGCGTGCCCTTATTATCTTGACACTGGATTGCAACAATGTGCCCTGCTTGAGACTGTGTTTGAAGATGATTAGGAAACTGCAGTTGGCACAGAATGCGTCAACCCACTTGCTGGCACATGAGAGACATTTAAACTGGGCAAAACCTATATTCTGGGTGCTGCTTTGGCTGCCAGTCTGTTTCCAAGTACAGTTCAGAGTGCTGGATTTTACCTGTATGACCTGCAAAGCCTCATCTTTGTTGCTCCCAGGACCTTCTTTTCCAAACAGAACCTTCCTATCTTGTACAGTCAGCCTGGAGAGCAATGCTTTGGGTTACCCCCTTTCTCCCCGGAATGTCAGAGCAGGCTTTTTGTGAGGCCTCCCCAACCTTTTGGAAGACACTGTCCCCACCCCTAGGTCTAGATGGTCCCCAGACTTCTACAGTTCAGGAAATCATGAAGGCTTTGCTCTTTCTCCAGACTTTTATGGCTTGAGGCCCTTATTTTGTTAGGCTATCTCTAAATAGTTCAACTATATTTTAATTATGTTGTCTTCATTAATTGTTTTTAGGATGTTTATGAGAAGCAGTTTGGTGTAGTGGTTAAAGTGATTGGGGTAGAGACTGTGAGTCCTAGTCCTGCTTTAGGCATGAAATCAGATGGGTAACTTTGGGCCAGTCACTCTCAGCTCTAGAAAGAAGACAATGGCAAATATTTTTTTTAACAATATAGGCAAGAAAACTGCATGGACTTATCCATGTAGTTACCAGGAGTCAAGACTGACTTGAAGGCATTAAAAAAGGAGGTATTTATAATATTTATGTATGCTTCCTGGAGTTTGTTGAATTGAATGAGATATATGTTAGAAAAATGAATACAATTAAGTTAATTTTGCATGCTGTGGTTCATTTAACCAGGAGTTAGCTTCTTGTGCAAACGCAGTTTTTGTGTTCTTCAGTGTTAATTTAGTTGATTTAAGCAACTAAGATTTTTAAAGCGGGGGGGCAGTTTGAAGGATAGTCTAGATACTATTGAAGCTAAAATTTTAGATTACTCAAATTACATCTTAGCATGATGAGTAATCCACAGTTGGCCAGGTTTACAAAACACAAAGACAGGAGCATCGCTTCACAAATTGCAGTGGCTGGAGTCATGCAATATACTAACTGGAAACCAAACAAAGTACATTTAATCTTATTATGATGTGTAAACCTTGCTATAGAGCCTATGCATATATAATGTAATGGGTAGAAGGAATAACCTTGAGGAACAGGAGGAAGAACTGCTACCAAGACAATGGTCATATAAAAGAAATCTGAGTCCAGGGCAGAACTGTAACCTGAGAAAATATCTGAGACAAGACCCATCCTAGTTCTCACGAAGATAAAGGGAGGGGGGGAGGAAGTGCATTCAAACTTGCAAGATTCTGTTACCATAACCTTATAAAAGTAGTATTGGCCGGTGTGAGTTTATTTCTAGTCTAGTCTACCTTGAAGGGCTGACATATAGTCATAAAATGTGGGAGGAGAATACAGATATTCAAATTAAGCTCCTAAAACACTGTGATAGTTTCTTACAAGTTCTGCTTCACTATTGTGAAATAAAATATGCTGTCTTGGAATCTGTCTTTAAAACCAAGCAAACTGTCCTATGGTAGAAAGTACATCTTTTTCACACCATTTCATGGCAAGCGGAAGTTCTTCATTCTCACCCATTCCTGTGAGTGATTGTGTGTAAGAGATACATTATCTTATATTTTTCTTTTCCAAACAGAAGAATTCAGGCTGCTTGATCAGCCCATTTGTAAATCAAGTGAAATTAGAATGGCATAGAGGTTAGTGTCCTGATTTTAACTTACAGAATCCAAGATTTAAATCCTGACTTGGCCATGAAGCTGAGCAGATACCTCACTTTGAATCAGTAACCCAATCCACCTCACAGAATTGTTGTGAGGTTGAAATAACTTATCTGAGCTCCTTGAAAGACTGGTGCTTAATAAATATGCCATAAAGGATATAAATATACACCTTTTACTCTGCACCGAGGATTTGAGATATATTTCCAGCTAGGATTGAAATAATTGCAGGTGTTTAATTCCTGAGTCTCCTTTTAGTTTTTCAGACTGTATATCTGAGACCTTCTCTCAAAACACTTGTATAATTCTTTTCAGTTATGAAGCTGAAATATCTTCAGAGCTTAGATTTGCTATTACAAGAGGAAATATTCCTCTACATGTGTTGAATGTGAATTATGGTTCCATATGAATTTGATATTGTTTCTTCTCTGCAGGATGAATTTTTAGATGTCATTTACTGGTTCCGGCAGATCATTGCTGTTATTTTGGGAGTGATCTGGGGAATTGTTCCACTGAAGGGATTTGTGGGTATAGCAATGTAAGTTTATTTCTTCTTGCATGTTTTTAAAGACTGAAACATTGATGAAGTTGAAACAGTTAAGATGAGGGATATGTATTTGAAATACATGGATTTTGTATTATAAATTTATTTGAGCTTGCAAAGTTTTCTCAAAGCAGTTTGTGGGAAAGATACAGAGAGCTTATGTTTAGTACAGAGCGAACATACATCAGAGCATCAAAAAGGGTTTTATAAAAAAAAATGGCTGCATTGCATTAAATAAAGAAAATATAGGTTAAGAAAACACATCATCCATTTATCTGAAAATATAAAATATTTGTCTAGAAGCTTAAAATGTGTTATTTATTGCTGAAACCTAAATTTATGGCTCTGCTGGAAAAGTATATAGATGTCTAACAATATGAATTCATTTTCTAGCTCTGACAAGAGATGATAAAAGGAACATAATATCTTAATTACTGTTAGTAATTAAAGCACCATGAGGCATTCTTGCAATTGCATATGTTTTCCTTAAATGACACAGATTTTAAGTGGTTTGTTTGCCTGATAGGAGGAAAATGAAATACTTCCAGTTACTGCTTCTTAGTCTATTTATAGACTCATTTATCTGCTTCTGGCTTAACTTTATTTACTGGGTTATGATAGGAAGAAGAAAGAATATCATCCTCCCTTCTTGAATGGAGGCATTCAAGCTGATTGGTCAGTCCAAGTTTTTAACAAAGTCAGAGTAGTGTAGGTTAGAGGGTGTCTTAGCAGAATTCAAAGTTCAAATTTGGGGGGGGGGGGGGTTGAAACTCACCTGAAATTAACACAGAGTAGCAAGAAGATCATCAGAATCTTTGATTCCACATGCATACTAGAAATTCAGTTTCTACTTTCTTTCTGGATTTAGTGCCACATATTGCTTTTAGAGCTTTAAAATAGGTTATATCTTCAGAATCTACTGTCCTGTTTTTCAAATTTTACACTGTTAAAGATTTAATGCATGGTGCATTCAGGGTCCTTGTTTGAGGCAGATTTGTGAAGGGACACAATCTGTACCTCTAAATATATTTAATTTTATTTGTGAAAGACTGATAATAATAAATAGTATCTTAATTTGTAGTAGCACCACAGTGGGCAGTAGGGGGGGGGCATGCATTTGTGGCTTTATTGGGTTATATAAATATAATTTTATTAGATTGAGCTAAAAAAATGGGAAGTAATAAGGAAAATATTTTTGTTTCCCCTTGAAATTCATTAAGTTGAATAAATTATTGGTTTTCCCTTGTTAGATAGTTATTAGCCTAATATACTATGTATTCAGAAGTAGCTCTGCCACAAGGAGGGGCAAAGATAATTATCTTGTCAGCATATTTGGAGTGGGAATATTAAAAAAAAGAAAAGAAAAAGAGGGCAGCTAACCCATGAATCACACTCAGCAAGTTTCCCCGCAAATGCTTCATTAAAATGAATAGGAGCTGCTGTTAATTTCAGTGAAGTTCAAACAAGAAAGCTCCTTGAACATACTTGATAGCTTCACATTGTAAATTGAATGATGATGTCCAACATCTCTCTTTTTTCCTCTCCTCCAGATTCTGTCTCATAAATGCTGGAGTCCTATATCTCTATTTTAGCAGTTTTCAGCAAATAGATGAAGAAGAGTATGGTGGAACATGGGAACTAACAAAGGAAGGCTTCATGACATCTTTTGCTTTGTTTTTGGTAATTTATGTTATTTGTTCATAGACTGCTGATGCTATGCACAGTGCAAAACAAGAGGTAGATCACCACACAAAGAAACCTTAAAATCTTGTAACTAGAGGGAAAACAAATTGAGATGAAATTAAGAAATGTAAGTGACATATGAGTAAAATGATGGATATTATTTCCCCTGCTAAGAATTTAAAAGGCAAATGAATAGGTTTTAGAAAATAGTTAGAATCCAACATCACATGAGCAAACTCCCAGTTGCAATATAGCATTTTTTCTTCCCTTCAACCCAAAATTACCCCCAGAAGTATTCCTAATGTTCTAGGTTATATTTAGAGGATGGGAACTATAGAGAAAAGGGGAATCTGTTCTGCTGATTGCTGCTGTGTTGTTGGTGAATTAATCCAAAGTACTTAATAATAAAACCTTTCATTATCTCTGCTAATTTATTCTGAAAAGTATATGTGTCTGTGCATGTATGAATGTAGCGAAAGCTTTCTTAGCTGCCCCCTATTCTGGTAAGCAGTGTAATATCTGCCCATGAACAACCAAACTTTTGACCAAGTGTTTCTGATAGTTTTATGTGCAAGGTATTTATTTATTTTATTTATTTATAGGTCACATTTATATAGCTGCCCATCTCGCACAAAGCGACTCTGGCAGTGTACAACAATTAAATAAAATAACAAGTGGATAAAAACAAGCATTATAAAAAGATAAAAAGTTATTAAAATAAAAACATCATCACACATTTTTAAAAATTTAGATTTTAAAATATACAAACCACAAAGAGCAGATATATATGCCAAGGTATAGCATTTAATAGGGAATGTTACAAGTGTCACCATTAATCTGCAGTCTAAAGTAATACAGAGAAAGAAAAGTTTTGGCAGTGATTCTGTTTAGGGCATAAATTGACCTAAATAGTTGTGGTAAGAAGATAACACCTACATTCTTTCTCAAACATGTACAGTTAGTTTATAATATCTCAGAGCTTCTGAATGGGTAACAAAGATTTTGATTGCAGATGTTTATTCTTTATACATAAAGTATCCAGTTTCTAGCATTGTATCGTTGGTTTTATTCAAGCTCTCATACATAAATTTAAGAAAAATAATGGGAGTTCTCAAAAGGGGTGCAAAAATATTTTGATTTTGAAATATTTTAAGCCCATTCCACTCTCATAATTGTTCCAATCTTAGCAAAGTGTTCTGACTCCCAGATGAATCATTCCAAGAGCTAAAAGGTCAGAATGGTCCCTTTTGAAGTGATAGCATTCAAAAAGTTTAGAAAAGCATACAGTGGTACCTCGGTTCACAAACGCATCTGTTCACGAACAATTCGGTTCACGAACAGCTCCGGCCGCAAAAATTTGCCTCCGTTCACGAACGCCGGATCGGGTGACAAACAGGATCCGCGGCCATTTTCCCTCCCATGATATGTGGTCGTGGCTTCCTGTAGGGAGGGGGACTCTCCCTCCAAGCAGTAACTGCGGCCATTTTCCCTCCCGTGACACGTGGTCGCGGCTTCCTGTAGGGAGGGGGACTCTCCCTCCAAGCAGTAACCGCCTCCCCACCCACCTTCCTGTCCTCCACGCCGGGAGTCGCGTCGAGCAAGGTTAGCTTTCTCTCTCTTCATACTGTACTTTGTGTCATATTTTTGCGGTTTTTTAAAAAAAAAAACATGGTTCAGAACGGCTTAACCGTATTTACATTGAACCTTATGGGGAAATTTGACTCGGGTCGTGACCAGAAATCGGTTGGCGACCAAATTTGGGGTTAGAACGGATTAACCGTATTTACATTGAACCTTATGGGAAAATTTGATTCGGTTCACGACCATTTTGGGTCGCGACCAGAGTCGCGGAACGAATTAAGTTCGTGAACCGAGGTACCACTGTAATAGCATTTTTGATAGGACAGGAATGAGATGTTTCAGAGTCAGAACATTTTGACCTTGAGACAGTTTTACATTTGTCTTATCCGCTAGCACTAAGAAGTAGTGAAGCTTTCTGACATTAGTCCTAAAGTTTCTTTCTGGTCCTTTATTGTAGTAATGTTAATAGTGCAATCTTATCCAGAAAGAGGAAAGCAAAATACATTCATGCTTACGATTTGGTAAAGTTTAGATCCTTTTCTGATTTGTTCTTATCTGTGCTTCATTTCAGGTTGTCTGGATAATCTTCTACACTGCCATCCATTATGATTGACAAACTTAGCCAAATCAATTGTCTTAATTGAGGAACACTTTAAGAAACACCTTTGGCCTGTGGGGAGTAGCCAGTTTTTATACCCCTGGTCCAAGGAGATGCAACATGTCTTATGGATTCTAAGAAGAAAAGTTTGATCAGTCTTATTTTAAAAAGTTGTTACTTTTCCAGAACTTAAAAAAAGCCATTACAATGTTTTGCAGACAGCACAAGACTTTTCAATCTTTCAGCCCTCTTGGTGACTTTATCCAATATGGCGATGACAAATCTCTATATCCAAAAAGGGTGATTCTGTTAATTAATTTGCGCCGATTATCTTGTTCTCTTTGAGACCTATTCGGATTGTGACTTGTCTTCCATTCGTAAGACATACTAAAATGGTAGCCATCACGAAGCATATGGCAGGAGCAGAATTCTGCTGAATGTATTGTAGAGCATAGATTTTGATGGTTCTCTTAGCTTCTTTTAAGAAAATTAAAGCTCTGATCTGATTGTATTAAGTACTAATGTCTTTAAATGGTTCATCCAGGGTTTTAAAATTTTGATTGCTTAACAATGTAATAAGCATAATCTTCAGATGGTTTCCTAATATTTTGGGATTTTAACTCTTTATTGAGAAGTGTGAGGCTTTCCTAGCTTGATTAGGGAACTTTCCAAAACAATTGCAGTGATGTAGGAACATCTTAATATATTGGTTAGCTAACCAATTCAGTTTCTAGAACCTACCTCAGAGTCCAGTGATCTAAATGCACAAAATAAGATGCTTCAGAATTCAATTACTTTGGAATTGTTATAGGTTTTTGAAGCTGAAATGTAATACAGAATAATTAAGGCAGCTAATGTCTTGTACATAAAACTAATTTTCAGATAGGAGTAGATTGAACTTCAGTGTTGATCTTTATGATTATTAAAAGCATCAGAATGAAAAAAAATGCTACTAATTGTACACTAATTAGGCTACTTATGAGTTTTAATTATACTGTCTCAATCATTTTTAAGATATAAACTGTCTATATGAGTATTTAATTATTTCAAGGAGAGGCTATTTCCTATCTTAAGTTAATGTAAATAGACAGAAAATGGAGTTGTTCATTAAGACTGCCTTACAGTAAGAATCTGTTTTGAGTCCTAATATGCTGTGGATAAATTTCCAGTTCTTTGTACTCCTCTTTTGAACTCTAACTTTGCATACTTGATTTCATAAGTAGCTTTCCATGCATTCTCTTTCAGCATTGTCAGGCGTGTCTTCCTTTTTCTGTTCCATTCAGCTCTGTTCAGTTTTAACATCAGGGAAGAATTCAGCCACAGAAGATGAAAGGCAAAACTACTAAAGGTTGGAGAGCCTTAGCAGAGGTTTCTCTTGCAGTTCTTCATTGCCAACTTCTTAAGTGTTGTCTCCTTCAATTTGAGGAGATACTTAGACATTTTGGTATTTGCTAACCTTAAGCTGCATTTCTCAATCAGCAGCGGGGGTTTGTTTGTTTGTTTTCCCAAAGCTTAAAGCTTGAGTCATCCACCAAATAAGTAAATCATTTTATACATGGAAGATCACTAATAAAGATCACTTTAAGAAGCTGGTGTAATGCTTTTTTATTGATATTGCCATTCTTTTATTTTAGATAGTATTAAATCTTTTGTGGCTGCTTTGGCCATTAAAGTAGATGGATACTTGCTTTTAAAAAAGAAGGCAGCCCGGCAGCTTTTTGTTAAGAGACCTGGCAATAAATATGCATGCTAGTATTGGAGGATCATTTTGGTGTGCCTTTTATTTTGGAGGTAGAATCTTAGATCTTAAAATCCACGAAAAGAGCTATTCCTCTTAAGTCACATAAGAGATTCTCTTGGGGTCCCATAAAATTGTGTTGAGTGTTGGGGAAGAGTTGGAACAGAGAAGATTGCATCTTTGGAAATATTCTCCCCCTTACTCACACACACATTAGCAGGCTTGCTATTTGATCCAAGTCATTGTTTCCTGTGCTAAGTACTGGATTTAGTCTCTGCTGTGCTTCCATCACGTAGTTTCTGCAAAACATTTCATGGATCAGAGATTAGGGACTGAATTTGCACATCCACTTGACATGTTGTGGGATGTCAGTCATAGTTGTACTATGGTCAGTTATACAGAGAAAAATATCTAGGCAGAAGCATCTTAGCTATGTAGCAAACATTTATTCAAGAACTTGTGTAAAAGAGTTCTCCCATATTAATGGAAACATAACCAACATTTCAGTAAAATAACAGGCAAAAAAACTATCAGCTGTTTGGATGAAACGCACAGCTCAACAAGCTACTGCTAAAGCTCAGGAGTCTCAGCAGTGTGCAACATCAAATAAAATCCTTCAGTTTCTATAAGAATATTTGCATCTACTCAGCACACTCATGGGATTCAATTGCTGTTTTCAAGAGCTGCTTTCAGTGACAGTTGGTAGTCTGAAGTAAAGCCAACTTCTTTGCTATTTTTCCTTTCAAGCCAACTTACAGTATGTATTACAGTGAATTGAACGCAGTCTTAGAGGCTGTATGTTTTCATACCAAGGATATTGTGATTATCCTTATTTCTGATACAGTCCACTGTTTGTAAACATTTATTTCATACTATTAGAGACTTTGAGAT
Source organism: Liasis olivaceus (assembly GCA_030867105.1). Taxonomy (NCBI): domain Eukaryota; kingdom Metazoa; phylum Chordata; class Lepidosauria; order Squamata; family Pythonidae; genus Liasis; species Liasis olivaceus. The sequence continues at coordinate 175,427,401 of CM061350.1, read as the reverse complement.
TCAGTCAAGAAACTTGCACTGTCACTTAGAAAGTTATCTAGGCTCTTCTGAACTGTGGTTGTGTAATGCATAACTTGGCTTATATCTTGGCTTCAGCTGACAGGTGACTTTGGATCTGGTTCAGCCTACACTTGGAAAACAATTAGTTGCTAAGAGAGAGTTGTTTGGAACAGAATTTCATTTGATGTGCTTGGAACATTATCCTTGCTGTTATCTCTCATTAGGTATCTATTTGGAAAGAGCAGTGTTATTTATATAAATAAGAACAAGAACCAAAATCACTGACAAAAGGAGATGTCATCTAATGGTTGAAAGCTGGCATAATTTAAAATATATGTTCACACAATCGGCATGTGATGGGACTTTCATGCATATGACATTTCTGTGTATAGTTCCACTTTGGATTCCTTTTGCACAAAGGCAGGTTATATGCATATGTTAATTTAAGTCCCTTAAATCCATCAGCTGAATTTTTTAGTGTTTGCATATACCAACAGTGAAAGCAATCTTGGGTCTGAATAATAATCCAATTTAAATAGTCTATATAAAACTGGTAAAGCCTCCAATTGAAAATTTATTGGCCAGGCAACCAAGATTGCTGCTCACCTTGATTGGCATTGCATTTTCAATACTGTGATGAGCTAGTTAAGGGTATTCCTCCAGATGAATATTCCCACTTTTCACTCAGTTGTTATAGTATAAGCAAAATTCACATTGACAGCCTGAGATAATGGTTGTTTTTTCACTTTATAGCCATGTTTGTAGCATAAGATCATAAGTTGGGTTGAAGATGGGCTCACAAGAATGCCAGATGGAGGTCAGCCCCAGAGTCCTGAGAGGAAGGCATCTCCTGTAGTTGGTGAAACAGGAGGTTTGCAGCATTCAAACAAGTGGCTTTATAGAACCCAAACCAACATCTATAACTTGGAGATAGATGATTTTGTAAATCAGTAGCTTTTGACTGTGTGATAATTTGTACTTCTATCTCCTAAGCATGTTTAAAACTGTCTTCTCTAAGATATACCACCAAGCATAAGGAAACCTTAATTTCTGAACTGGTATCTATAAGAATTGTGCTTTGGCTCTTGATACATAAAGATGTAAGCACCACAGAAGTATCTTCTAGATAATGTGTCCATTTGATTAGGATACACAGTAGCAAACTCTTCAGGTGACATAGCCAAATAATCACTGATCTGAGGGCAGACCTTCACCATAGGAATATTTGTTTTTGTCTCATTCCCTAAAAAAGAAAATCAGTTTAAATATAGATTTAAGAGAAATCATGAAAAGAGTAGCTAAAGGAATTCTAGAGAGGTATGTAATTCAACAGGATGCAATCAGGTCAAGAAATTAACTCTGGTCAAAATGCTATTTGTGATCTGTGGCTCACGAAAGAGAGTAGTTCACATAAGACATGCTATACTAGGTTTGTGATCCTGATATTAAACAATTAAGTTTAACATGTATCAGGCTAGCCTAATGTTATTGCATGCAGTGCAAAATCAGTTGCGTGGGCACCGTATTTTTAAATAAAAACCACCTTCATACAAGAATTATGAGAGCTATTTTCAGGGTAAAACTAATCATGTATATTGCCAAGATGCAAAAGCTGGAGGGAGCTGTGAGAAAAAAGAATCTTTGGGTGAAAAAGACAAGTTTTTAGAGGCCTCAGATGAATGGGATCGCCTTAATAAGATTGAAACATAAAGGCATGTGGAAGCATCCTTGAAGCTGATGTGAACCAGGCCGGTTGTAAACTCCTTATCACAAACATCCCCATAGCAACTCAGGCATCTGCCCTGAGGGAGGATGCCTTCTTCCTGGCATTTGGCACCTTGAACTAATTTGTTTCTTCTTCTCTGTGACACTATTGTTTTACTAGCAGATAACAGGGGCAGAGAGTAACTTGAGAACTATTGCTTATTTAGGTATGCCTGCATCATCATATGAATATGTATGCGTATACGTTCTTTTTCCCTTCCCCTTCTTGTGTTGTTGTTGTTGTTGTTCAGTCGTTAAGTCGTGTCCGACTCTTCGTGACCCCATGAACCATATTGCGCCAGGCCTTCCTATCTTTCACTGCCTCCCTGAGTTTGCTCAATTTCATGCTCATCCCCTTCTTGTAGAACTGTATAAATATCAGAGCATCCATTTTGCCTGTAGGGGAGTGCTTCCCACTAACTTCTGGTGGGGTCCCCCTCCAGTACGTACTGCTCAATAAACACTGCAGTGAAGCCTTGATTATTCTGCATTTGTGTCCTGCGTTTTGATCCCACAGAGCCACAGACTAGTGGAAGTGAAAATGAAGGCCAGTTGGAAAGAGAAAATGGAAGTAGCTTTATCATTAACTTCAGAAGTAAGACTCGTGATGCTTGCTTACCCAAGGTGCCAGCCATGCTGTCGAAGAACAGCCAGGTGTGCCATATCTAACAAAAGCCACATAATGATTGCTTTTGATGCATAGCGCTTCAAACAGTTCCATTGTATGTTGCTTCGTGGAGAGATTCTTGGGTTCCAGTTGGGAGCACAAATGCTTGAGCCTGGAGTGCACCTGGATGATAGAAAGTGACAGTCACCAGTCAATAATCCACCGCTGAGAGCTTCCACCACTTCCAGTCCTCACCACCAGTGCCACAGCCAGCTCCAGCACTGCCCCCACTCTGTTAGCTGCCAAACAGCTGATCTATGTGCCAGGTATTCCTTTGTGGCCCACAATTATTTTTAATTTATCATTGTGGTCCTTTGTCCTCTGCAAGTTTGGCAGGCCTGTGCTATATCTTGTGTGTACAATACAAACTTATATCTAAGTTAATATAAATTATAATGTAAAATTTGAAATGCCTTAGACAAACCAGTGAGATTCTCATTTTACAGATGAAGAGCACTGAACCCGAGATAAATAGTTACAGATCATCCATAGCAAAGATATATTTTACACAAACTTCCAGCAGTACTTGCTACTTTTAAATAACTGTGAGTTAGGAATTGTTGCTAATTTATTACAACTTGCCCATAGCCACAACGTATGCCTCCATTGTAGACAAATGCAGAGAATAGCACTTAAAATAAACCGCTGGACTGAGCTCATCTGATTCTTTTCTCTTTCCACTGACAGCATTTCCATCCTTCCTACCTTTGCTGTGTTGTCCGATCAGCTCATATTTACGGAGGATGGGGAGGGATCCAGAGACTACTGCGCAGGACATATTGAACCCATCTGAGAAGCTGCAATCATACAGTTATAACAATCCAGCGTAATTAAAGACTTCCTCAATGAAGATGGGTTACATAAATCTCATTTTATTTTTTATTTTATTTACATGCCACACGCTTCCCATCAAGAGGCTGCCACCATTCTGAGTGAGGCCATGGGGAGACTATTCATAAATGCAGGAAAAAATAAGACAAGTTACATGACCCAAGGACTCTAGTGTCTTTACACAAATGCACAGTGTATGAGGAACAAACAGGAAGAACTAGAGCTCTTACTGCATAAATGGTTTATGAGGCATTACTGAAACCTGGTGGAACAAAACTCATGCAAGGATAGGAGGCTGCATTGCACCTTATCCAATAGGGAGGAAGAAGTGCACACATGCATTGAGATCCAGGAATTTGAGCAGAAGGGTTTAGTTGAGGGCACTGACGTAAGAACTACAAGGGAGAGGAAACATCAACATTGTTGTTGTTGGTCACACAGTCAGCCAGACGTGTAGACTGGATTTGGTATTTTTATCCACCTATCGAGTCCTTCCCAAGGACCTGGGATAGGCAGATGTTGTTGTTTGATGGTGTTATAGGTATGGTCGCAGGATATAAGCTGTTCCAAGTAAAGCTGCCTTTTGCAATTGACTGATGGTGATTTTGTCAATGCCAATGGTCTTCAAGTGTTGGCGTTGCACCTAAGGCACCTATTACTATTGGTACTATCTTTGCTTTCTTTTGCCACAGTCATTCTATTTCTATTTGCAGGTCTTTGTATTTTGTGATTTTCTCCAGTTGTTTCTCTTCTCTTCTGCTGTCTCCAGGTATTGCAATGTCCACTATCCAGACTTTTTTGTCTTTCTTATCAACAGTTGTTAAATCTGGGTGTTGCATGGCAGGTGCTTGTCTGTTTGAATTCTAAAGTCCCAGAGCACTTTAATTTCTTCATTTTCTATTACTTTGTCTGTTTTGTGGTCCCACCGGTGCTTGCTTGCAGGCAAATGGTATTTCTTGCAGATATTCAAAGGCACCATTGTTGCTACTTTGTCATGTCGTTGTTTGTAGTCAGTCTGTGCGATCTCCTTGCAGCAGCTAGCTAGGTGGTCCGGTGTTTCTTCAGCTTCTTTGCAGAGGTGGCATTTGCTGTCTGTTGCTGTCTTCCCAGTTCTGGCTTTATATGCGTTTGTTCTTAAAGCTTGGTCTTGTGCAGCCAGAATTAGCCCCTCTGTCTCTTTCTTCAACTTTCCTGCTCTTAGCCATTGCCAGGTCTTGCTGTTATCTGCTTTGCCTGATAGTTTCGTGTGTGTGTGTATACTGGCCATGTAATACTTTGCCTTGCCATGTCTCTTTTCTATTCTTCATTTGGTCCTTCTTGTAGGACAGTTTGGTCTCTTCAGTATTCAGTAAGCCTTCATGGTGTACTAGCTTCAGTGCATCTTCTTCACTGTCCTTCAGAAGGGCATGATTCACTGTCATTATTATTCTGGTCTTCCTATCCAGGGCTCCTAGTTCTGTTTGAGTCCAGTCCACTATTCCAGCTGTGTATCTAATGATTGGAATTGACCAGGTGTTAATTGCCTTGGTGGTATTTCTGCCACTGAGTTTGGACTTTAAGATCTTCTTCACTCTCATGATGTATTCACTACTAACCTTCTTCTTGACTTCAATGTGCTTGATGTTGTTAGCTTGAAGAATGACCAGGTATTTGTAGTTATCTTCTTCATCCAGACTCTTGATGCTATTTCCATAGAGCATCTTGATTCCTTCAGTTTTCACTATTTTTCCCCTGAGGGAGTATTTATATTTTTATCATTTTATTGTCTTGGTTTTTAATTGTAAGCCATGCAGTCAACCTCTGGGGGAGATGGGCAGCATATAAATTTAATTACATACATACATGCATACATACATACATCCTGTGCCCACATTATTTTTTTAACTACTGGAGCTATAACCAATCTAGGGCAAGGTTTTTCATGTTCCCTCTACAGTAGAACCAGCAAGTGTGGTGGCTTATGCTGTGTTTCTTCTGCTAAAGCATTCTAAAGCAGTTTACTCCTTTCATTAGTATTTAAGCTTTTTGGGTATAAAGCCTCTCCTGGCATTGCCCTACTGCCCCTTTCCACTTCTTAGATGGTGAGCATAATCTCAGTTTGTATATATAAATTAAGACTGTCTGAAAGAGCATACCAATCCAGAAGCTCTTTTGCTCTTAGAAGTGCTGGATTAGAAGCTTGGAGTGGTACCATATGATGCCACACCCAAGGACAGAAAGAAATTTGGAAGAGCCCTATGAAAACCTGGGTTCAAATCAGTGCTCAGCCTTGAAGCTCACTGGATGACTCTGGCCTGGCTTACCTCATAATAAACGTGTTTTATTATGTGCATAAAATGGATAGATTGGGAATTGTGTACACTATCTAGAGCTCTCTGGAGGAAGAATGAGATATAAGTGTAGTAGTAGTAGTAGTAAAAGAGGTTAGCAGTGGTGGTGGTCTGGACCTGAATTGATGAATTCAGCGGTGTAGCTGAATTTTGGACCAAGGGCAACCCTTGACGTTTAAATGGTCTAGCATACCAAAAAGTAGACAGGGCAAGGACAGAAAGTATATCTGATGTAATTTACATTAAAGACTAACATTGAATCCTAGCAAGCTGGAGTTACTGTTTGTCTATCAGCATGCTTGGGCATCTCCAGTGGTGTCTTGTGATGGGGAAGTGCTACCCATATTAGGAGCTGGTCTACAACTTGGGGGTCCCCCTGGACTCCTGACTCCTGCTTGAACAGCAGGTGGAAGCTGTGGCTGAGGGGGAATTTGCCCAGACTTGGTTGGTACACCAGTTGCAGCCCTTCGTGGGGTGAGAGGATCTTGCTACGGTGATATGTGCCCTCATGACTGCTCATTAGAGTACTGCAAAGCACTCTATATTGGGCTGCTTTTAAAGGCCACTTGGAAGCATCAGTTAGTCCAAATTGCAGTGGCCCTTGTATGACCAGTGGGAGCACATCAACTTTTTTTTTTTTAATTTTCTGGTTTGGTTGCATTACATTTTTTTGGTTCTCATTAGACTGTGGATGTTTTAATGCTTGTATACTGGTAACACCACCAAGAGCCCTGTGAGATTGTGGCAGGATATAAATATAATAAATAAAGTCAGCAATATGATCGTTCCCCATATATTTAATAATCTCCTTATCCTGTCACACTAACATTTCCAATTTTGCAGTATGTTTAGGAAAGGTTCTAGGTTTCTAAGAGAGGCACGTGGATTGAATAAGTATAAAAATCAAAGACACCATGTTAAGCAAAAGCATTTTTTTGTTATTGTTCCTTGTTTTACCAGGTTATCCCATTGTTTATTTCCTGATCTGAGTCATTTAATCCACATTTCAAAGATGTGTCTACTGCAAGGGAGTTGTTGAATATTTTCCCACATGCTAAGGGTCATATTTGCAAATCAAAGTCAAGACTAACAGGCAACTGCTAGGCCACATCAATGAACCGGTGATTCCTCTGAGTATGCGCTCATGTAATTCTTACCCCACCCCCAAAGAAACCCTCTAAAATTATATAAGTTACAGGTTCAGCTAATTATTGTTTACACTAGATTCATTTTGCCTCAGTCACCATAGCTGGTGCATTGGATTTTCTGGGAATGTAAACAGTAGCAAGAGCCGTGTCGATAATGGGGAATCAGGTCATTTGAAGAGAACCTTTTGGACCAAAAGGTTTTTGTGTGTGCCCCACTTTCCCAAGCAGGGAGAATTCAGAGGTACATACTTATCTAGGACTTGGATTTCTTTAGAAGGAAGTATGCACAAATTCAACTGCATCTTGTCTCATTTTCCTCTTTTCCTAATGTATAGCAGGAAATTAAGTTAAGAATTGGTATCCCAAATATTCTTTCAGTTCCGTTCTCTGTTTGTACTTATCTGAAGGCCCAAAGACAGGAACTCTCTTTTTTAAATTTTTTAAAATCACTTTAAAATTTAAATTGACTTTTAAATGTTACATTACCTGGTAATCTGTGGTTAACCCTACTGCACTTAATTGTTTGCCTGGCCTCTTATTCCCTGCCTAGGATCATATGTGGCACTAAAGCATTGGCATTGCTTACCTGCTTATTCCCTCCCCCTCCTTACTGCCATTGCCAGGGATGTCTGCAGGGGAGGTCATAAAAGTCAAGATCAAGCTATGACTAGGCAATCAAAGTCCTGACTCTTTTTTTTAATGTGCATTGCACATGCAACATATGTAAAAAGAGCAGCAGGGCTTTGACCAGGAGCACTGCTGCCTTCCTCACATATCTGTCATCTCTTTTCCATCTTTCTCCTGAGCACATCCCTGCCGCTTTGGAGCATCTGTCAGCATGATGCTATAAAACTCATTGTTATCCAGCTCAGGTAGATGCCTGCTTTCTGGAGGAGAGGTGCTACTGGTGGGTAGACAATGGCTGCCTAACCAAACCAGCCATTAGCCCATGTTCAGAGGACACAAGGAGCCCTGGTGAAACAAGGAAAATCAGTTGCAAGGGGGGTTGGGTGGCAGTTGAGGTAAGCTTATTTTAGACTCCACAAGACAGCTTTCGTCGACATCCCACACTCCAAAAAAGTAAATTGTGGCTTCAATTATTAGCTATCTAAGAGGGTCTGATGGCTGCAAAGGAGAGGCTAAAGTGTGGAAAGGGGAGATCCGGCTCCTTGTCCACTTTCTACCTCGGAAGCTCGCTGGGTAACTCTGGGCCAGACACCGTCTCTCTAGCCAACCTCCCTCACAGGGTGTTGTGGGGAAAAAGAGGAGGAAGTGCCATGCCCACTGCCTTGACCTTCCGAATGAACGATGGAATAGAAATCTAATCAATTAAAGGGGCCACAGTTGCTACCTCTCCATTAGCCGTCTCATAATGGTGGAGATACCTGCCATCCCCGCCACCCCCTTTTCCTTCTGGAGCGGCCCCACAGAGCGAGGGACAGATCCGCGGAGCACAGGCCAACCGGCTCGGCCAGCGCGGCCCGCGTCCCAAGCTCCGCCCCGCGGGCCTCTACGGCCACACACCCCCCCCCCCCGCACGAGCCCCCGCTTCCTCCCCAGGCGCTCGCTCGGCTCCCCTCCTCGAGAGCGGGGCCGGCCTCCACCGGCAGTCATTTCCGGAGCAGGAGCCTGCGCTGAGCCGGCCAACCAGCGCGCCTGCCTGGCCAGGGAGGCGCTAGCAGGATGGCGGCGGCGGCTTCGGCTTCGGCGGCCACGGCTGCAGGTGCCGCCGAGAAGGAGGCGAGTCAGGAGAGCAGCCTGGGCGCCTATTCGCCCGTGGATTATATGAGCATCACCAGCTTCCCCCGTTTGCCCGAAGAGGAGACGGGCAACGCCATCGCCCCCGAGAGCTGCCTGCGCTCCCGGAAAGAGGAGGATGCGTTCCTGGGCGAGCAGGACACCGGTGAGCGCGGAAGCGGAGGGCGAGCCCGCTTGCTCGCCGGGCCTCTCCATCTGACCAGCCGGCCAGCGGACCTTCACGACCATCTCTCCATCCTCCACCTTCCCTTCACCTCCGCGGCCTCCATCCCATCCCAGTCGGACCGGCTCCTCCGGGACTGGCTCCTGTCCTGCCCTTCGCCCCTTTCCCTGCATCTCTCCTCCGGCGGGCGGGCGGGCGGGCGGGGGGGCTTCTGCGTCATCCCTTCCTTCTCCCCAGAAGCGTCTGGCATCGGCCCAGCGGTGCAGCCGTCCCGCATCCTTCGCCGCGCTGCCTCTGCCCTCCCCGCTTCTCCTGCCTGCCCTCCTCCTAACGTCCCAGCCAGGATTCTCCAGCCCTCGATCTCCCAGGCTCTGCAGCCATCTTTTCCCCTTGGCCTCCTCTCTCCTCCCACTGTTTGCGGGGTGGTGCTGGGGGAGCATTGGGCTGCTTGGCAAGGCGGTGGAGGCTCTTGGGCTGTCTCCTTCCATTGTCTTGCTGCCATCCCATTTCCATTCCTCTCCTCTTTCATCTCCGTCCTTCTGCCTTTCTACCAGCTCTACTGTCGGGGCAATAATGTAAGTGATTTTATTGCCTCCATCCCATTATATCTTTCTGATCACACTATAGTCTCTTGCTCTCCAAAGAATGCTTACTGATGCTAATGCAGCCTTTCCTAATCTTTGTGTCCTCCAGATGCATTGGATTGCAACCCCCAGAATCCCCAGCCAGCGGTCTCCCATTCTCATGATCTTGCCAACTGTTTACCTTCCCTGAAAATGCCTCATGTTGATTAAGGACTTGTCTTTTCATCTGTTTCTCCCAGTTCCACATACTTGGGAGTAACTCTGTGAAGTGTCCCTGAATTTTGATCTTCAGAATGTTATTTACTGTTCTAGACTCTTCCAATCAGTCATAAAAATTGAGAGAGAAAAACCAGTAGTATACTGAAAATTACCCAGGGTAAAGTTTCCTATTGTTTCACTAGGTATTTCCAACACTTCTGAGTGTTGTGTGGGCTCTTACTACATTTGCATGGAATCCATACTGCAGGGGCTGAGATATAGCCAAGATCTGCATAACTTACTATTTTCAGATTCACTATTTACTGTAACACATAGGGACAATAGTTAGAATAGAGCTTCCAGTCACTCTTCCTGTCATAGCAACTCTTAAAGCAATTATTTCTAGCCCAGTGCCTTTCAGAATGGCTGGATTAGAACTCTCATAATCTCATCCTGCATAACCAATGCTTACTAAGGAGAGTGCCATTCTGGAGAAGGCTAACTTAAAGTGTGGTTCTCCAGTCTCATAAATGTAGCTTTCTGAGTCAGCCAGTCAGGCTGATTGACACTAGGTTAGGATGACAAAGGAGCATCTCTTCATGCATTGTGTAGGTAAAGTTAAAATTCTCCACTAGAATAAAACAAAGATAAATAGTACAGTATAATGTTCTAATTTAGATGCCTGGATAAACCACAAGGGAAAGCATTGAAGGTCCATACTTTTCACTTTGAACAGTTCTATTAGTTGTTTAGTTTAATGGATTACTATGAACATGGATGAACTAGATAGATTTTGAAGTCTCCCTGCAATTGGAAATGTTGCCTTCTCCAGCTTCCCAATTCTGGAGAAATTTCTAAATGTTGGGTTCTTGGTGTTCTCTGAGCAGCAAGCTAGGTAACATCCTTATCTAACCTGGTAATGAAACATGTGAGGAAAACAACCATGCTCAGAGCAAGGACCCAACAAATCAACCCTGAGTTATATATATTCTCTACTATTGGAGGTTTCTTAGTGTATTCTGATGAGCTTAAGTCATAAGAGGAGCTGGCATTCACAGAACAGTTGGGAGCAGAGTTTGCACGCACATCCCAGCCTCCTTCCCTTGTAAACTTGCATTTGATCCTTCCCTTAAGTCCCTGCATGTTCAAGTAGACTCAGCATCTTTTGACATGTTAGAGAATTCACAAGACTAAATCAATGAAAAAAAAAAGTATCTTGATTTATGGCTATAAAAACATGCCACAAAAACATGCTATCTATATGCTTAAAAATGAATTGCTTCTAGTGCAAGTTCCATTAAAACAGTAGCTTTTTCCTCTCAAAGCTCTTTTCACCTTAAAAATGAAGTATTAAAAACTACAGCTAGACTAAAATGTGCCCCCACTCATTTTTCCTGATTTCCTGTGAAAATAGAGTCTGAATTTCTATTGGTTTATTTTAGAGAAGACTGAGAAATGTTGCTAAAATTTTCAAGGTATGTATACTGCAGCTAATACATAGATGAGGCCAGGACTTAACAATTTTAAAAGGAAGAAGGGAAAATGAGCTACCATATAAAATAAGCAACGCCAACAAAAGATATATGGCACACACACCCATTTCAGAGAAATATCTTCTAATTACCTTTTTTTGAGGATACAGAGTTCATTTCTGTTCCCGCTGATCAAAGTTTGAAAAAGAAATATGTTTCCCCCTCAAACTGTGGCAAAAGAAAGTATTTATGCTTTTTTTTTTTCCTTGCACCTTCTATGAAATGGACAATGAAACCACATAATTTACCACGGGCAAGATTTATGGTCCCAGGACAGTTTCTGGAGTTCATAGATCACGCACTCACTGGGCAAAATCCTTGTGTCTCACTTTAAAATAGAGGCTAGGAAAGAAGGCTGAGTCACCAATGCTTACTTTTCTCTGCTTAGTAACATGTGAAGTGTCTTTGAAATATTTAGGATGTTGTAGCAAATAATGGCTAAGGTTCCAGTTCCTCAGCCAAAGCGAAGATGTGTTATGCAGGAAGTCTTGAGCTGCTGGAGGAAAGTAGGAATATAAATCTAATCCATCCAAACAGAATTGGTTCAAATCCCCATCTGACGATGAAACAGTTCTCTTGTGAAGATAAAATAGGAGGATCATGATCTCCTCGGAGGAAAACGATATAGCTGAAATAAAGATATATCTCATTTATTTATTTTTTTTCTATTTTACCATCATTCCTTAATTTTTCATATTTTTCATTTGTCATGTGCCATCTTTTAAATAAAATGTGTGTGTGCATGTATGTATGTGTGATTATCTTGTTAATGCCATCTCAAACTTCTAAAGTTTGAGAATCAAATAGATCATGTGTTTCAGTACTCATATAATTAGGCATGTGCTTATTTCTCTTTAAATAATAAGGTTTCAGTTGCTTTGAAGCCTAAAATATTCTTCATCTGGAGCTTAACTGTATCAGTATATAAAGTGTTTGACATGTTTCATGGTGTGTTTTCTCCAACCTCCAGAACTGGTCCAAAACATTTTGTTATTTGAGACAAGTAGCAAATACTGTCTCCCCTCCTAAGATTAAATTTAAGCAAACCTTTAATTTTACATTACAAGTTAGAGCATATATAATCCATTGCGCTATGCAGGGTTTTTAAAATTTTCCCATAGGGCAAAAAGATAGCTGGACCAAACCCAACTATTTGCTGTCTATAAAATATAATGCTACATAATGTGCATTTAATTAATGCTTTCAGATATCATACTTTCTCCTGATTCACAATTTTGTAGATAGATTGATCTTATCTATACTGGAGGAGCTCAGGAAGAATGGTGGGGATACTGCACTTGTCACTTGTAGAAAATTGTCACCCTCTCCATTTTAATGTTTAGATCCTCCCAACCTTCAGAGTACTAATTTGTATGGAAATATAATTGCTGCAGGTAATACTAATGCTAATAAATAACCTTGAACTGCTTCTGCCATAGCAACATCAGATTTTAATAAAGTGATGTGTTCTTAAATCCTTTGTATTTTTAAAACTTTGATTATTCATTATAGCAGCACTTACTGTTTAGAAATAACGTTTCAAGATTTCCTACTTCTTCACATTTCTGTTTTCGAAAACATTGTAAGTAATAACAACCCATATTTTATTTTTCTACTGCAGGGGTAGGAAAGTTTTCTGTGGCCAATGGATCACATTTCCCATACACAATTTTTGGCATCCAGTGGGACCTAGTTATTATTTCATTCTTCCCAATACAGTACCATTTTTATATATGGTTCTCATTAACTTCATAGGTTACTGCAACTGTAAAACAAGGATCACATCTCTTGATCTATTATGTGGATATGTATAAGAACCATGGCTGATGCTGTGCAATGGTTATTATTGCTTCTCTCCCCCCTCCCCCCCTTAATATCACTGGATATATCTTATATGTACTACTAGAAAAAAATGTATGAGCTTCTATCCAGTTTCTGGTGTGAATATGTAAAAGTCAGTTATGAAGTTTTAAATAAACTTGAATAGGATGTCTAAATTGCTCATGCAAGGAGGTTAATTTACGATTGTTTAGCACCTTCCTGCATGTGTCAGCAGTGAATATTTTTTATGCCTGTATTTTAACTGAAGCTTCTTTTCCAATCTCACTCACCGTCTCTTTTTCATAAAATTGAATTCATTTGGGAACGGCTTTTTCACATTTTAACCTTTCCAGCCTGAATCTTGGCATACAATTAAACAGATGTCATGGACTGAATAAGACCTCCCTTTGAGAATCATTTTCTTCACTATTCCAGATTTCTTAGGAAAAGCTTTGTCATACATATGCCACTTTAAAGAAAACTAAATGCACTGAAAACCTGCAAATATTTGTTCTCCAAACAAAAGATTTATCTGCAAAAAACTAAGGTCTAGTTTTGGTAGACTTTACCAAATGCCAGGGAATGTTTTTGATACCCCAGAACATGGCTATACATCTTAGAAACATAAAATAGCATCACCACACTGTTGGTAACATAGAACAATAGAAGTTGGCATACTACTTGATGCCACTTCCCAATCTTTACAAGCATGTTATCAGTAATATATAATAAAGTACAGTTTAGGAGAAAAAAAAACCCCATCAATTTCACCTTTTATTATAAAATCTCTATCTTGTGGTGCTTCTAAAGGAATTTTCTCCAGGAATTGCATTTACAAGTATCTGGCATGCAAAATGATCGTTGCTTGTTTCACCCTGTGATAATGCACAGATCACAGTGACTTGGTTGGTGACAATGTGCCACAGCTTTCCTTTCTTCAAAACTTACCTGCTTTGCATTCCTTTTACTGTTTCTTCCTCTAAGGGAACTGACATGATGAAGAAAAGGCCTTGCCTGTTTCATCAACAAATATTTGCTGGTTTTGTTTAGATGTAAACAATATTTACCAAATACAATGAAAACTCTTTTTTCCTAATGATGCCTGAAAACTTAAGCCTCAGTTTTAGCTTACATTCACATATTTTTATTTAATATAGCTTAAATAAATACATTTTGGCTGAGTGTCACTTATGCTACAATGTTCAGAGTTTGAAAAGTATCTTGAAGGAAGAGCATAAATATAGGCAACTCATCAAAAAAAGCAAGAGCTGCTCCATTTTTTCAGCAATCCTAAAACTCGTCACAAAAGATGAGGCATAATTTACTGTATTGAACTGATTGGAAGTGACAAATTCTTCCTAGCCCAATAAGTAAAGAAGGGTTAGGGTTAGAAAAAGGAAGAGCAGCTTCCCACATCTTTGGATGGGAACATTAATGATTCTGTGTGAGTGTGTGTGTTTGGGGAGGGGTTGTTATTAATACCTAGGGCTGATCAGTAAGTCACGGGAGTATTAGGGATACAGTTTCAACACTAGATATCATGAAGAAGACAATATATTGGTGAAGTTGTATCTTGATATTAGAGAATATTAATTTTCACACTATTGGGGGAGGGGATTCAAAATTGTGTTAGGTTCATCCCTTAAACAGCTTGGAAAATAAAGTTAGCATTTAATTTGCATATGTAATTACTTAAGTTCCTTTATGCCTGATGTAATTATCTAGAAAATAGAGTCATTATATAGAAAATAGATTATTTCCAGGCCAAACCATCAGTTTTCTTTAAATTTGTCCATATTTGAATGGGGGTTTGCTTGTTTCTGCAATACTTACACTGCACATTTCAACAAAAATTGGAACGTTATTGTTTGTGCATTTTATTACCTATAGTGTGAAATTACAGTATTTTACTTCTACAATATGATTTCTGGAAGTGAAATCTTGGGCCAAGATCCAAACAGAATTAAGCAGAATTAATTTATTTTGAATGGAGAAAATTATGTACTTTAAGTCATTGGTATGTTAAGATGCTTAACTCTGGATGGATTGTGTTCTGATTTCGTTAGCATGATATAATCCAAGACACTACCTGTAGATCAAGCAAGTGCACTCAGGAGACCACTGGTACTTTGTTCTTTTTCAATTTTAAAGGATTGTTACATTAAAATATATTTACATGCAACATTTGTTTCATTTTCTTTCTACCCCCTGTTGTTTAATAACAATGTATTCTATAAAACAGTGAGATCACTGCTTGGGTGCAGTCAAGTGCTAGATAAGCATGCAGGTTATTTTATAAGAGTAAATGTGAGTGTTTTTAAGTGAATTTCTTTACAAGGATGTTTAAATGTGATCTTGTCATATATGAGCTGACGTCTGCAAGACTTTAAAGCAGTATTCCCTAGCCTTATAACCTCCAGATGTATTCAACTCCCAGAATTTCCAGTCACCGAGGCATGAGTTGGAATCCCAACAGAAGATTCCAGGCCAGGGATGGCTGTTTTAAAAGGAAGAAAAGTCTGGATGCAAGGTTGAGATTGACTGTGCATGGGTTACTTCTGGATAAGTAATTCTGTAAGGGCTGAGTTGCACTAATGCAGGTCAACTTTAATTCCTAGAGCATAGGTACATTTTTGTCAGCCCTCAGTAATTTATGACCATGCAACTAACACTACAGTGATAGGTAGGAACAGTTTTCAGCAGTTGAAAAACAGTCCAAAAGCCCTCCCGTGCACAAATTTCCGTCTCTAGCATCTGCAGATAAAAGGTTGATTGCGCAATCACCAACTGTACAATGGGCTTTTTAACTTCTGTTGTAGAAAAAAAGACCTAGAGAATTATCTCAGTTAAAGAAACCTTTCAGTTACTCAAGTTTTAAAGGGTACTATTAAAAAAAAAAAAAACTTGCTTTGAATTCTATTTGGAACTGTTGAAGCAGCCAGTGAAGCTATTTCTTAAAATCGTAATTATATGATTTGTAGGGCCTGACTCCATAAGCAGCCTAGTATCTGAAATGATTGAATTTTTTAGAAATCTCAAATGGTTGCACGTTGCAGTAATCAAACATGGAGCTTACTGGGGTATGGATAGCTGTGACTAAGCTATTTTTGCACAAGAAAGGGTGGTCACAACACCTGCTTTCAACAGGCAGAAGGTTCTGCATGGTACAGGGACCAGTTGGGCTTCTAGTGACATAATTTGAAGAAATCTCCCTGAAAGGCAATGCAACCTTGTACAGTTCAACATCACCTTAAAGTCAGGCACCTGAAGATGTGTGGACTTAGCTGGCTGGGGAATTCCGGGAGTTGATGTCCACATAGCTTAAAGTGGCCAAGGTTGAGAAACACTGGTCTATATGATTACTGTCCACCCATTTAATATTTTCTTAATCTCCTGCTATAATACAATTTGACAGAATTTATGGGACTCAGATTGCATACCATGCCTTAGAACTCAAGTTTCCCAAGAGTTTCCCAGGAATTCCTCTGCAAGTAGTGATTATCCTTTCTCACTGAATTGCTCTGTATCTTCCTGGATAGGGTCAGGTGCTAAATCTCATCTCCAAATCAGTGACAGTAGCTATAAGGACTGCAAAAACAATTTTGCACTTAGTAATCTATGTTGAGGGATATGCTGTGAAGAGGAGGAGCTTAACTTTTCAAAGGGTTCTTCAACGGACAATTTATGAGTGAGACCACTTGAAATGTTATGGTGAGGAAAGCTGTTACTTGCATTCCATCTTCCCTATTCCATTCCTATCAATTCCCTAGCACCAGTACATCAGTCAAGATCTACCCTTTCTTCATTAGGCTATTTCTAAGGGCATTAGCACACTTCTGTTTTTGTTGTTAAGATCTTCTGTCCAGAAACCCTGAGATTCCCATAAGCCTTCTGATACATTTCTCTAAAATATGGTTGGAATCATGTCTATCTGGTTCTACACCCGGATTGTAAAAAGACTGTGAGCTGATTACTTTTATGAGCAGCCATCCACAAAACTATTTGCTGCTTCATGTGATCCTCATAGCTCTGGAGGGAAGAACTTAAATCTGGACTACATCAGCTGTTAAGGATCCCAGGCTCTGCAAATCTATCTATCTATCTATCTATCTATCTATCTATCTATCTATCTATCTATCTATCATTAATTTTATTAAAGTTTATCTTTTCTTTAAAAGATAAAAACTAACAAAAACTAATACAGCGTAAAAAAAAGAAAAAAGGAAAAGAAAGAAAAAAGACAAAGGTGCAGGAAAAAAGATAAAAAGAAATAGAAGAAGCTTCTGATTTTCTTTGCAGCAAATACAAGAATGATTACAAAGTTATTTCTTATTTTATGGTTACAAAAAGAAAAGCTCACTTTTTTCTATTATCTAGGTTTTTCCTAATCATCAAAACCACAAATCATAAGTGCATTTTTTTCCGTTTCATGCAAAAAGTCTATAAGGGGTTTCCAGTCAGCCATAAATGTAAATATTGTCTTTTCTCTGATCAAGGACCTCAATTTAGCCATCTCTGCAAGTTCCATCATCTTCACCAACTATTCCTCCATTATGGGTAGTGCTGAACCTTTCCACCTGTGAGCATATAATAATCTTGCTGCAGTTGTCATACATAAACATAAAGATCCACAACATTTTTCCAGTTGTCTGCCCATTAGTCTCAAAAGAAAAGTCTCTGGTTTCAATTGTACTTTGGTCTTTAAAATCTTCTGAATTAGTGTATGTATTTGTATCCAAATTTTTTTGGCTTTTTTACACATCCACCAAACATGTTAAAGTGTCCATGTTGTTCACATTTCCAGCATAAATTCAAAGTACCTTTATGCATTCTAGACAATTTTTCTGATGTCATGTACCAGGCTCTGCAAATCTGCTAAGAATTTCTTAAGGTTATATCCACCTGCAGTTCTTTCTTCTTCCTCCCCTTAAAAAGACTTAGACTATGGCCATGTCCCCTCCTCGATCCATCATGACACAAAATTCCTTGGCAGCAATTTCTGCTGTGTCCCCATAAAGTTGCCTTTATCTCCTTGCCAGCCTATGAATGAGACAGGCTAAAGTTGTCCACTGCATTACTCCTTACTCCAATGCCATCTTAGGGCAGTCTCAAGGGTCGCAAAATTAATTGGCCTCTATCTTGGAGGGAAGTCATGTGACTGGCACTGACTAGGAACAGAGGGAGGAAAGGGATCAGCAATGGAGACAGCAAATGTCCTCCTGGCATAATTTTTCTGCCTACTCAAGAATGGGTGGATAGCATTATACTTCAGCAGAGGCTGGGAAAGGTCCAATGCCCAAGGAAGGCAATTTAGCCACTCCTGCAATTGCTGAACTACAACTACCAGCTGTCCACATCACTGGTCATGCTTAGGGCTGCTAGACTTATTATTCAGTAATACCTGAAGTGGCAGTAGTTGCTTATCCTTGGCCTGTGCAATCAACTACCAGGGACCAGAAGAATCTATAGAATGATATCATCTTCCCCAATCTGATACCCTCCAGAGGTATTGGATTTCAACTATCATCACCTCAGGCAGCTTTACTATAGCGATCAGTGTATTTTGAGGGCACCAAACTGTGTTTGGCTGAATTAGAGCAACAAAAGGGTGACTTCTGTGAATTAGCAACTTCTTTCCTACTCTCTGTGGAAATAAGGAACTGAATCACAGCACTCAGGAATATGGGAAAACTAAGATAAATGGATCAGTGTTTGGATTCACTACAAAGGCAATTGTTAGACCAATTCATAGAAGTTGCGGGGATCAGTGGCTATTAGCCTTGATGGCAGTGTGAATGCCTCTGAAGGCCATCTGGTGGGAGATGCTTGTGCAGTTGTCTGGCCATTGTGAGAACAGGCCTCTTGGATTAGATAGACTAGGGGTCCGATCTAGCAGGGCACTTATGATTATGTTTCTGTGATTCAGGGATTTGCATGAGTAACCCAAACAGATCCTTTTAATACAGGCTTTCTCTTTGACTTTTAATCTTGGATAGTCCTGAGGCTAGTCCTTTACCTTTATTTATTTATGTTTTAATAAATTGGCATTTTTGCAGCTGCTACCATGCTGTGGGGACATGTTTGTAATATAAGTACATACAGCAGAAATGGCAATAAAATTCATGGGTAAAAAATGTACAGCCCAAACTCCAGGGTGCAGAATAGCCCCCTTCTCTGTTTATTGTTTAATATTATCTTAAGATTGCCAGGAATTAGTGAGAATTATATGTAATCTGACTCTGTCATAGTGGCACCTGAGCCCGAAAGACTCTTGAAAGCTCACTATAAGCAGAAAAGCAGCAGTCTTATTGGGACTTATTAGCAGCAGTAGTGTAAGTATCCCAGGGGCTATGCTTTTAGCTAATAAAAATCTGGTCTTGTTCCCGCTTGACATCTTTTTCTAATATACTGTTTTCTTTTTTGACCGAAGATCCAGATTCGTTCCTTAAGTCAGCTCGCCTTCAGCGCTTGCCTTCTTCTTCATCAGAAATGGGCAGCCAGGATGTCTCACCACTTCGGGAGACCAGTAAGGACCCATTCTCTGGGGACTGCAGCTGTCGCCAGGATGGTCTTACTGTGATCATCACTGCCTGCCTAACGTTTGCTACAGGAGTCACGGTGGCCTTAATCATGCAAATCTACTTTGGGGATCCCCAGGTAAGAAGAGGTATTGGATTGTTTTTTCCTTTAAGAAGATGATCATGTTGAGGTAAGAAGAACCTGTCTTTCCTATATAACAATGACTTCTAGTATTATATGAAAAAACAACCATGTGCTCTGCAAGCAATGGTACAACGAAAGCCTAAATTAGGCTTTGCTGTACTGAGATGATGTAGTGAGGCTGCTGATCTGAGGCTGCTGTATTTACTAAGATTCACTGTTTAGTGATTCAAGGAAGGATGTCCTTGAAATCTGCTTATGGAATTTTCTTTCTTCCTTGTTACAGCTGCTGGTGAGCTATATAAGTTTTGGCACCAGTAAAACTACATGGTCATCCAATTTCTGGCTGAATTTGGGCTGCTGTGTTTCATATTTCTTTCTCTGTCTTCTCCTCTGCTTTGCCTGTAATTTTTTTTTTTTCAGTTTTATTGCTTTGTACCTTGATTTGGGATTATTTTATAATGAAAGGTAGGGAATAAATGTGATGCATAAATAAGATGTACACAAGTATTTACGCAAGTTACTATTTTCACAAGTAGTATTCTGTGCTGTGAATTAATCATTAACAAGGGATATCTGAATGGACTTTTAAATCAAGGCGATCTCTTGCATACAGGAGTCTTACTGTCCTTGTGCTGGTTCCTCATCACAGAACGTTCAGTGTAACTTGGCCAATTCTAATAAAATATTTATGGGGTTCCCTTGCAATATATTTTTCCTGACATTAAACACACATCCTACTCTCTTCTGCTTCATGGCTGGAGATATGTGACTTCTTCACTAAATTAAGCAGATCTGGACTTGGCCAGTGCCTGAATGAGAGATCGCCATAAGACCCCAGGTTCTCTGACATTAATTCCATGACTAATGCAAAGCAAGATACGAATGTTCTAAATAAATAGTTTCTAGGAAAGCTGAGATCCAGAATGAGGTCTTTTTATGAGATCCCACCACAGATATTGTAATAGAAAAATAAGACACTGATAACATGCATGAAGGCATTTTCATAAAAGATCTTAACACCAATATATAAATTAGGGCTACCATACAGTATCTGGGATGCAAAATTTCGGACCAACAGTAGGTAGCTGCAAAGAGTTAGATCTTTCTCAATCTCTTTGCTGTCATGTAATGGTCATCTAGATAGTCATAGCAGCCCTGATATGGTAGAATTAAAATAGGGCTTTCATTCTGGAGAGAACCTGTCCATGAGGTCGCTAAGAGTTGATACTGACTTGATGGCACTCAATCAAATCAATAAGATAAGTTCTAGATAGTGGCTGACCACTCTACACTTGAAACTGTACAACTATAGGTAGTCCCTGGGTTAAGAATGCTCAGTTTACAGACATCCCATAGTTAAGAACAGAGCCTATTGTAGCAAAATTAATTAGTTAAATGTACAATGATTCAAGTTAAATACACAATGGTTTGAGTTCATTACACAATACTACTTATACAGTATTATACAATAATACTGTTCTGGCTTACATACAAATTTGACTTAAGGACAGACCTTGGGAACAGAATTTGTTCATTTAACGACAGTCTGGAGTTACAACAACCTTGGGAAAAGTGCTTTACAACCCCCATGGTCATATGATCACGATTTGGGACCTTTTTTATGATGGTAATTAAGTGAATCACTGCAGTCATTAAGCGAATCATGTGGTCGTTAAATGAATTCCAGCAAAAAACATCCATTGGGGAAGCTGGATTCACTTAATGACCATGTGATTTGTTTAATGACCATGGGATTTGCTTACTGACCATCGTAAAAAAGGTCGTAAAATCAGTTCCAATTCACTTAATAACCAAATCACTTAGCAACCTAAATTCCAATCCCTATTGTGGTCGGATAGCGAGGACTACCTGTACAACAATTGCTGTGCAAGCTGTCATCTACCTTTCCATAAACCACAATTGCCAGATATGTCCTAAATGTACTGTCATGGAGACACCTGATGATCGACTCGATAAATCTAAGGTTTAGGATGGTGGGCTGTTTCTGACGATTCAGTCAGTTGCATCTGTAGCTATTGTCTCACCATGTGGTTTCTCATAGATATTCCATCAGGGTGCTGTAGTCACTGATGCTGCTCGCTGCACTGCACTGGGGATTGAGGTACTGAACAAGCAAGGCTCCTCAGTGGATGCAGCCATTGCCTCCGCCTTATGCTCAGGAATTATCAACCCTCACACAGCCGGCATTGGCGGGTAGGTGCCCAAGAGGATCTCTTTCATTGATTTGTTGCCATCTTACAAAGAGAAGCCTTCATCCAAAAACAGGTTTCCATTTTCATTTGAGAGTGAATTTTGGTGACCAATGGGGGAGTATGCTTTTGTAACAATTGATGTGAGTATCAATCCTGTTTATTCCCGCATGAAATATATTGTTCTGAAATGGTGAAAATCATGTGAGATTCTCAGCCATTTTCTGAATGGCAATCCTATATTTTAATGTCTATTGCTCAAGCAGCAGACTTTAGGCTGAAAGACACTGAAAAGTTTTTTGAGGTTGAGTCCAGAGTGGATTTTGCCACAAGGCATTGTGGAGAAATCTTATACCTCCAAAACGTTATCTGCTAGATTTTTTAAACTGAACAATTTAGAGTCTTATCTAGGGAAGTTATCTAGTGAGTTTGGTCCAGTTTGGGCAAATCAGTGGTAATTTTTTTCCTAAGATTTCCATCTGGCTGGAAATAGAGCCCACCCAGATGTGTTGCACAGCCAGTCCTCAAATTTTAGATGATCATTGCTCCAATGTCTTGGTATAGCCCAGGGTGCCCTCATCCTCACTGCTGTTGTGGCAGCCATCATGGTGCCAGGGACGTCCACAAGGAATGGTAAAGTTAAGATGGTGGCTGTGGACAGTGTGTTTGAAACTCTGCCTATTTTTATCTGCAACACATATTGCGTAGAGCTGTTACTCTCCATCAGTAATCAGGCTGTTTGTTTTAGGTAGATATTATGCAAGAGAGATTTCAAGGTCTCAATGACTGGAACACCAGGAAGCTCTAGGGCATGCAATTACATAAACAGTGTAATCTGATAATGACCCATCGGCTGGGATTTGAGAGAACTTTTGTTGAAACTGGAAACTCTAGTTTGGTATACACCTCATTTAATCAAAATTCATGAATAGAGAAATAAAAACAGCCCACAGAGATAAGGCCAATTTAAACTTCCTTTTCATACAGGCTGGATCTAATAACTTATAGTTGCTCTATTTTAAGTGGTGATTAAAGTATCAGGTGAATAGTAGCCATGGTTTAAGAAGAGAAGCATATATTAGGCCTCTTTTTGTTTTACCCTAAGGTCTTACCTATAGAACACATACCTGAGAAGCAGCAGAGTCTCTTAAAGGAAATATATCAACATAGTGTTCAAAAAAGTTATTTTTACATTGCATCTGTTATCTTTAAAGCATTCTATGACTCTTTCTTATTAATGTCCTGTACATTTTTTTTTAATCCGTTTTGGAACAGAGGTAAGTGCTTTCAATTTAATCTTTTCAGAATAGACTCATACAGCTCCGATATAGAAGAAATAGAAAGCTAGCTTACAACAGATTGTCCTATTATACATCTACCCAGAATTGTTTACTCTAATATTGTTTCTTGAGTGTTTCAGCAATGTGAGTCTTACCATTTGGTAAGATGAAGCAGCTGCTTTGAGCATCAAACCAAGACACATGTCAAACTGGGGCCAAGTGCCACCCACTGCTCTCCCAACCCACTATCTGAGCTGTCTTTTCATTGTGTTTAAAATGCACCTGTCTCCCATGTATCATTATGAGGGGGTCCTCAGTTCAACATATTGCAAGGTGCCTGTGGTGCATGCCTGTGCCCACAGCCACTGCAGCTGTTTCACAATGCATCAATTTGAGAACTCCTTCAGAATGACATTGGTAAGGCAGCCAGCAGCAGAATGACTGGGGCTGTCATTGCCTCCAAGAAAAGGATGTGCAGAAGGTACCAGCCTTAGGGTGGCTATTGTAAGGGGTAGATTCTTTGTACTGGAGTCCATTCTGAGAAGAAGACATCCTATAGCTGACAAAGTATTCTTAATGTAAATTTTATTGACTTATGGTTCCACTGTTGCAGTGGAGGGGTAATGCTGGTTCATGACATCAGGAAGAATGAAAGCCAGGTTGTTGATTTCCGAGAGACAGCCCCCTTCAACATCCAAGAAGAGGGATTTAGCAAGTTTTGGGAAAGTAAGGTGGGTGATTACCTTTATTATTTAAGGGCTGAGTAGTAGTTGGTTGGTAAAGGTCTCCATTCATCTCTTGTCATTTCCTGTTCTCTTCACTGAATTAATAATGTGCTATAAACAAAGGTTTATTTTCCAGTTTTGATATGGACTCTCTTGACACTGTTGGTATTTTTAACAACATTCCCTTTTTTTATGGCCCATTGGGGCTCACTCCTGTTTAAAGAATTTGCATCTCCACTGTACATTATCTTCTTGCTTCTTATTTGGGTTTTTAAAAATTTAATATTATTTATTCGTTTAATCAGTTTGTAAAGCCACCCTGAGTTATTGTTGAATGCATGGCTCTACAGACTGATTAAAGAAATTAAAAGAATAAACAGTTTTTAAATGGAATTAAAAGTTAGATTCCACTTAAAGCACTGTTTGTAAAGCTCTTGACTTTTTCGTTATGTTCTTCTTTTTTATCCAGCCGGGTCTCCTGGTGGGTGTCCCAGGCATGATCAAAGGACTCCATGAAGCACATCAGTCTTATGGGAGGTAAAGAACATTTGTCATGTAGGTGCACTCCATTGTTCAGCACCAACTGGAAGATGAAGTATGCGTTGAATAACAATATGCCAGAACTGAAGCAAAGTAGTGATAGGAAATGAAGGCAGAAATCACAACTTCTAAGACCTCTGCCAAGAGCTACACTTCCAAAGATAGCTCAGAATGTAAAAATTAAATTTAATTGAGTTAATTAAAGAGAGTTAATATGATTTAATAAAGTTCTATCACATTAAATGAAGTTTCCTAGCAACTTTTGGAGGTATTCTGAAGGCTGCATCTGAGAGCCTGAGGGTCACACACACCCTTGGAGCCTCCCACTCTGTACCCCCACTGTAGTAGAAAACTGACTGGTCCCTGATACGAGGGATTCTGTCCATCAAATTACAGTTTTTCTAGAGATATGGCTGATCCCATTTCCTTGTGCAGTTTAGCACAGCAAACATGTCTGTCCCATTCACATTTGATTTTACAGACATGTCGCTTTTGTTTTTCTTCTTTCTGTTCATTTCCCTTGAAAATGCAAAGCTTGGACAATATGTACAAGGAATAATTTTATTAACTGTATTTGACAAATAATTTAAATTTAACCAACTCAGTTTTAATTCTTGTCCTGGCTACTTCTGATCTGCAAGTTCCTCCTCCTCCTCCTCCTCCTCCTCCTCCTCCTCCTCCTCTTCCTCCAGTATTAGTATTAATTGTTTTAGTGTAGGCCCAAGCATGCCCTTCAAAGAACAAGTGTGAACTTGGCCAAAACTTGTACACCCCATTGTAGTTACCATTCTTTGTTTACATTTTTGTCCCAGTCAGTGGTTAGTTGTGTATATCATCTTCAGAACAGCAGAAGGACAAACAAAATCAAGTTGGCTTCTACATAAAATGGGATTCAAAAAATCTGCCTAAAATTACTTGGTAACATTTTCATTATGGTTTATATCACTAATGAGCTGAAGTCTGTCAAGTCAAGCCATTATTTCTGTTTTGTCAGGCTGCCATGGAGACAGTTGTTGGGTCTTGTTGCAGACATAGCTCAAGATGGATTCAATGTCACACATGATTTAGGTGAGTGCTTTCGCAGAATAAGAGGTGTGGTGAGGCTAGACTGTATGTACAAGATGTGTTACATTTTTTGATGCTGGCCAGTGTAGTATTTCTCCAATTTTCTTGGAGGCTGAGAGTGAAAATCTAAGCATGTATCCTTAAATTTGTCATTGCTATTATTAATACTTACTTCCTCCAATTATATTTAGGATTATGAGAACCAGTGTGGTGTAGTGGTTAAACAGTTGGACTAGGAATGGGGAGACTCAGATTCTAGTCCTCCTTTAGGCAAGGAAGCTGGTTGGGTGATTTGGGCCAGTCATTCAATAATAATAACAGCAACAACAATAAACATACTTCTCCACTCTTCCTTCTATACTTGTCCAAACCATCTTTTCTTAATGTCTACTATAAGACCAGGGACAACCAGTTTGATAAAAATTGAGTCAATTGATTCAGAATTGTACAGAGAAGCAATTTCATAATTGTCTCCTACTCTAACTTTGTTTCTTCGAAATTTTTTAGTTGACTCTTAGACAACATATTTTTGAGTAAATCCCATGAGGTTTAATTCTGAATGGACACACAGAGGGTTGTACTATTAATCACAGTTCTCCTGCCCTATCTCCATCCAGTAAATGCCATGCAACACCTTATAAAACATTAGGTCTGCTTTCAAATAAAACAAGAACTTCTAATATACCAAAAGAGAATATATGTAGCTCAGGGTTGAACTGTGGAGTCCTTGGGATTCTCTGAGCTTGGTTGTTTTCTTGCAAACGTTTCATTACCTGGCTAGGTAACACCTTCAGTGCTCAAAGGGAGTGGGGTTTGCTCTCTTTTTATATACAGCGGCATGCCCTGCCAGTGTTTGTATGTGTGTGTGTGTGTGTGTGTGTGTGTATTGTTTTTTCTCTGCTAGTTCCTTGATTAGGGTATTGTTTACTGCAGGGGTCCTCAAACTTTTTAAACAGGGGGCCAGTTCACAGTCCCTCAGAATGTTGGGGGGCCAGACTATTTATTTATTTATTTATTATTAAACTTGTATGCCACCCATCTCCCCCAACGGGTGACTCTGGGCGGCTCACAATAATAGTTTGAAAAAAACATGAATGAATTCTTATGCACACTGCACATATTTTATTTGTAGTACAAAAAAAACCAGGAAAAAAAATAGAATAATTAAAATAAAGAACAATTTTAACCAACATAAACCCCACCCTGCATTGGTGGTCAGTGTCAGTAAATGTTATCCTCCCCCCACCCCCTGCCCCCCACATTATTGGTCAGTGCCAGTGGCCATTCTACTTGAGGGGCAACCACACAGCCCAAATGGAGAAAGTAATAGGGCGCCCTGGACCCCACTGATCACCCTGCACAGAGGATCCCTCCTGCAGAGTATGAGGAAGCATGAGTTGAAGTGCCCCTGTGGTTGTAAGTGTGGACGGGCTGCCAAGTGCCCGAATTTTGATCATGTGACTGCAGGGGTGCTGCAACAGCTGTAACTTTGGGGACTGAGCATAACTACTAAATGAATGGTTGTTAAGCGATGGCTTAACAAAGAATTTGAGTTGATGGAACAGGTCTGGGCAAGGAAGAGGAGTTTGGATATAAATGCAAGGAACAGAAGAGAAGAAAAAGTGAAACAGAAACTGAGTACAATGCTTTCTGCGGTCCTGATAATTTGCAAAGAAGTAGGCTGACCTGATTTCCAAAAATAAAAACTTGTATATACGAATATTAAAAAATGCATACATGTATACAAATCTACAAGTCAATTTCCCCAAAGTCACAGGCAAAAATTACCAGAAAAAAAAGGACACAAAGATGTTTAGAAGAGCTTCTCTGGAATGAAGCAACTTTAAGTAGTTCCAAACATTCCTGTCCCCTGTTGTGCTTTTATACTCTGTGAAAGATTATTTCCAGGCCAAATTAATTTAATAAATGACTAACAATCAATTGACCACTCTCTCCATCATAAGGCTATCAGACCTGATCTGCAAAAATCCATTAGTTGTCAGCAAAGAGATACAGGAAACACTAACTTTGCTTTTTATTCTGGATTTCTGCAGACTAGTACTAATCAATCAGCCAGTAAAATGGATAATGGAATAACTTCATTCCCATGTTTCCTTCCACCATAAGGTACCCCGAGACTTGATGAGTAATGGAAAGACATCATTTCTTTGGCTACTTGTTCCCATACTGTTCTGCCTGCTCTACCTTGAGCCCTCCCATTAGTTCGAGGATGCCTTCCCCAAAATCAGGACTGTCCCTGTAAAACTGGAATTTAATCTTGGAAATAAGTTTCAGGCACTGATAGTGCCTTCTGTTGACTAAAACCTAGTCATGGCAGCATTGGGAATATTTTAAAGACATTCCCAAAGAAATCCATTGTGTGGGTAAAACAGGAAGAAACATAAAATGCAAACGCGAAGCATCATGAGAACGGGGCTCCTGCCATTCTCCAAATAGGGTGCCTGTACTCATGAGACCTGGGGAAGACCAGATGGTTTCCAAGGGATTGCAAGAACGGGGTGGGCAACTGGGAGAAAGAATGACACAAGCAGCTTGGAGAATGACACACCAATCACCCTGCACGGAGGATCCCTCCTGCGGAGTACGAGGAGGAGAGCCGCCAGACCCGGTATACCTGTAATGTAGAAGAGTCCGGCTCTGCAGTCTCCCTCCTCGTGCATCGCCTGCAGCTCCCGACACAGCCCTGACGCTTCCGCTTCTGAGAGACAGCAGCGGTGGCCAATCAGGCGGGCGGGCCGGATAAATGACCCTGGCAGGCTGTATCTGGCCCGCAGGCCGTAGTTTGAGAACCCCTGGTTTACTGCTTGATTGTATGTCTGGTGTTAATCTTGGTGTTAATCTCCACACATACAACCAAAAGTATGGATCTGGTATGTAGATGACGCCTTTGTTATAATAAAACAACTAGAGAAGACACATGAAACCATCAGCAACATCTTCAAAGAAATAAAATTCACCAGAGAAGAAGAAAACAACAACACACTACCCTTCCTGTATATCCTCATCAGCAAAAGAAACAACAGCAAATTAGAAACCCAAGTCTGTCGGAAGACAACCCACACTAACCAAGTACTCCATTGCCAAAGTAACAACCCTACCTCCCACAAGAGAAGCTGTGTAAGAACATTATTCAAATGAGCACAAATGCATTGCAGCAACCCAGAACAGCAGAAAAAGGAAACAGAACACCTATACAACATCTTCCAACAAAATGGATATCCAGGCAATTTTATCAAAAAGTGCCTGACCACTCAACCTACAACACAACCTACACAAGCTATGAAAAGGATAATACTGCCATACATCAGAAACGTCTCAGAAACCATCAACAGACTATTACAACCACATGGCATCTCTGTGGCACACAAACCAACTAAAGCCCTTCAAAACATCTTAAACCAAAAGACCAAGTAGCCCAAGAAGAAAAAACAGGAGTCATCTACAACATACAGGGTAAGGACTGTAACAAACACTATGTAGGACAGACAAGCAGAAGGCTTGCACAGCACATCCATGAACACCGACTAGCAGTCAGAAGACATGATGAAAACTCCTTAATCTCACAACACACGGACAGACTTAACAGTTATAATTTCAACTGGGAAACTGTCAGCATCTTAGACCAAGCTTAATCCAAAAATGTGAGGGAATTCTTGGAAGCCTGGTATTCAGACAAGGCTGCCATCAACAAGCACATAGAGATAAACAACATCTACACATTATTCAAAAGAGACAATAAAAAGGAAACAAAAGACCAGAACATCTCCTCACCAGCAATCATCACCCAGATAAGCAGAGATTAACACCAAGATTATCACCAGACATACAATCAAGCAGTATCCAATACCCTAATCAAGGAACTACCAGAGAAAAAACAACACACACACACACACCAACACTGGCAGGGCAAGCTACTGTATATAAACAGAGAGCAAACCCCGCTCCATTCTAGCACTGAAGATGTTACCTAGCTGGGTAATGAAACATTTGCAAGAAAACAGCCAAGCTCAGAGAACCCCAAGGACTCCACAACTTCTAATATAATCAAAATTCTTACTTTTTCTGATATTCACATGTACCTTCATGCACATATACACATACAGTTTTTGGGACTTAATGCTTATAATGTCCATGTTATGAATAGTATACATGAAACACTTTACAATAACTGGATTGAGGGACCAAAGGGGTGGCAAAAGACATGATTTTATTTATTTTATTTAATAGACTGTTTAGGCCACCCAACAATTCTGGTCAGCTTACAATCAAAAAGAGGAAAAAAAATCACACACAAAACAAAACAAAAATCAGTGGTCCAATACAAACATAAAAACCATCCAACAGGTGCTCAACCATCACCCTGCTCCAAAGCCAGGGAGAATAGGTGAGTCTTTAATAACCTCCTGATCATCAACAGAGTGGAAGCCATGTGGATCTCTGGGAGGATAACATTCCACTGTAATACCAAAACTCCACCAGTATGCTGCACTTGCCTTCAAGTGTTTAAACAGCCCATGAGGGGCCTGGATCCTGGGGCAGGTCCCCAAAGCATCTTTGTCACACCACAGACCTCCCCTCTTCTCTATAGTCAGAGAAAGATAAAAATGGGCCGTGAGCAAAGACTCCAATCCCTGACTCCAGAGGGGAAAACATAGACACTCACCCATAGCACAGAGGGCAACTTTCTGGCACCAGCGAGGACTTCAAGTCCACAGAAGTCTCCTCCCAGCTTGGTACTGCCCCCACCACATCAGAAGTCTCCAGCTTCTCTTCAGGGCACCTCCTGCAGCCTCTCCTTCTGGAAAAAAAGTATCCTGGGGTGAAATCAACTGACCTGGCCAAATGTCCAGACCTGGCACCAAGGGGATGGCAGAGAGTCCTTCAAGCTTGTGCTAGGTTTCAGCTGGAACCACACCCCACAAAGCCAGCAGCCTCACCACAACCAGCCACAGAAGAGACTTGAGGGATTGGGATAGAAAGCTCCTTCTTTTTGAAAGCAGGAGTACCCAAGAGTGACAATGTTGGGTACATTCAGTGTATACAGACTACAAATGCCTTTGGGAAAGCACTTTTCCTCAATTTCTAAGTTGATTTGGAAAGCTTTTATAACTCAGCATTTACTCTTTTGCTATTCTTTCTGTCATTTGTAGCAATGGCTATCAAAGAAATGAAGGAATACTACAATCATTCAGAGAAATTCAGAGAAATCTTTTTTCCTGATGGGCAACCTTTGTTGCCAGGAATGTTTGTGAGAAGACCAGATCTGGCAGCTCTTTTAGATTTGATTGGGTCAAGAGGAGTCTCAGCTTTTTACAGTGGAAATGTGACACACGAAATTATTTCAGAGGTGAGTCATTCATTATTCTTGTGTACATATATGTGTATGCCTGGGTATATGTATGAGTGAAGGATATTCTTGTTGTTAACTGCCCTGAGCATGCTTTATGGAAAAGTTGGGTGCAAATAAATGAAATGCATAAAATGAATAATTACAGAGGATTCTGATTCTTATTTCAATTTAAGTAATCTGGAATAATGAGTTTCAGGGTGTCACCTGGCCAGATTGGTTAACCTAGAATTATTCTGAGGTTTCTCTAGTATGCCAAAAATTGTGTAATGATGAGAAAAATCTCCAGAAGCCAGTTTGTCAGCCACTATCAATCCCCTCTTACAGTGCATAGCTAGAGGGGAATATTTGTTGTGTTCTAGGATGCACTCATTAGACAGGCCCAACAAGTCTAGGTAGTAATCAATATGAACAATGTGACCTATGCAAAATTAGGTTTTCTCTTCCTTCTCTTTCTCCTTCCCTATTGGTAGATTTGTATAGAAACCGTCCCATCAACATATCAAAACATGCATGTTATAATATGTTTACAAATAAAATGATATTGTTTGATCAGTTTGGAAGACCCAAATCATATTGTTTTGCAATTGCTTAGCCATTTTAAAAGTTATTTTAAACTAGGACAGTGCACTGCTAGCCTGTTACATGAAGCTTCACCACTATGATCCCCTGACTAGGTCCTTAAATCTGGAGGTACCTTGTCTGAAGAAGACTTTAGCAACTATACTGTGTTGGTGGAAAATCCAGTCCATACAATATATCAAGGTAAAAAGCCTCCTCTATCACCTATCCTGTTATTTTTTATATCCTTCGAATTTTCATTTTTAAAATGAGTTTAGGAAGTAGGGCTTCTTTTTAGAACTAACAGAACCCTTGGCTGCATTTGTTTATATGTTAGTGCAGTGCCCCCAGAACAGAATGAAAACTAAGACTCATTTCCTCCAGGTTTCATCAACCTGACAAGAGAAATAATAACGTATACCCCAACCCTACTTGGGAGACTGCAACAGACTCTGAAGTTTTTTGGCCCTTGTGTGAACCCATTTATTGGTGGCATAGAAGTATGCCATTGGTATAAGCTAAAGTTACAGGTTTCTATGCAGGCGTATTATTGAATAACACCGTGTCGTACTAACAGAAGATAGTTTTCTTTTTGAAGGACTGTCTAGGGTCTGTTTTTCTTCTGAAGGTTAATCAGAAGACAATGCTCTATTTGTTTGAGGTCAGGGAACATGTTATTCCTGCTGAAGTCACACGCTGCTTTCAAAACACTTGCTTCAAAACAGTTTTCCCAAAACAGAGGGATTTGAACTACAGTTTGAGAAAAAACAAGATTAAGCTTGTAATGTTTCCTAACATAGGAATGGATCTTGCCAAACTCAGTGAGATTTTCTTCTGAGTGGATTGTTCTAGAACTCCACTGTGAAGCTGCCCTTGGTTTCACAATATTAGTCTAACCCAGTTTTTCTGTGTTTTTCTCCTTCTTTCACTTTAATAGGACATCTTGTTCTCAGTCCACCACCTCCACATACAGGTCCTGCTCTGATCACAGCCCTAAACATCCTTGAGGGTTTTAATATTACCACTCAAGTAGGCAGGGAAATTATTCTGCATTGGATAACAGAGGTAAGACCTGCTTAGCAAAATTGCTTGGGTTTGAAGATGTTGTCATAGGACCTTGTTCCTTCACTGCATTATATATACTATACTATACTATACTGTTCCATGTTATTTTCTTCCTTTATAAAGAATTTAATGAGGTAAATGAAAAATGGTTGCCAGTAAGGTACTTGAAGTGGTTATTTGCAAGATGTTTCATGAGCATAGAGTGTCTGCTCTTGAAATTGGAGTCATAGTTTTCACACAGTTTAAAAGCCAACTGGTTGAAATTTATTTCAAATAAACTTCCATATAAATGTCTCCAATAAAACTACATGCATAGTTGAAGTCAGTATCTAGAAAATGCATTCTAATATATTTAACCTGCAGAAATAGTGGCCAGTGATTTCTAATGACAGGATTTGTGGCTTATGAACATTTGACGAGCTATGGGTTCCTGAACCCTGATTAATTCCCATCTTGAAAATGTTCATCCATTTTAAAACTTGGATAACAATTCATAAAGTTTACAGAAACTTTTTACAGAAAACAGGCTTTGCATCAAAACATTATAACCTGCAATAAGCTGATATAAACTGCAAGAGTTTTTGAAGAGAAAATGCATTAATTAGTGTTCTTTGCTATTTCCTGATTATCGGAAGACAAGACAATCCTTTCACATGTATTAGTTAAAAGCACCTCCTTGTGGCATATCTCTTGTACTGTAATGGGAATCTAATAACTCCATCTTCTCTATGGCTTAAAAGGAAAAAAAAAAAAACTACTTCTTTCAGTCATCTATGTTGCCACGTGTTATAGTCTCTGACATATAATTTGAAATTTGGCCAGTAAAAAACACAGGGAATGTTTCTGCAACAATTATGGTCGGGCTCGGTTGATTTTCTATATCGTGCCTAGAGAATACCTATTTTTATAGCAGCCTATGTAATATAAATAAATATGATACATTCTACATATGTCTGATGTTGGCAACTGTATTTTTAAAAAGAATGAATAGACTTAAATATGATATTAAAAGTAGTAAAACTCAGGAACTGGAGGTGAACATTCTGATAAAAGAAATTCAAATGAAGGAATCACTGTGAAATTGACCAATTTGGATATAGTACTAGCTTTGATTCTGGAGCCTTAGGCCACATATGAGAGAGTGGTTTTCTCTTCGATTTTATACACTGAACTAGCATGGTGATACCATTATCAACAGTCACTGATTTATTATGGAACAAGCATTTCTTCAACTTTAAGTCAAAGTTAAGTATAACTGTGTATTGTCGAAGGCTTTCACGGCCAGAATACAATGGCTGGTGTGGGTCTTCCGGGCTGTGTGGCCGTGTTCTGGAAGTTTTGTTTCCTAACGCTTCGCTGGCATCTGTGACCGGCATCTTCAGAGGGCAGGAGCACAGACAGGAGCAGTTCTCTCTGTGCCCAGGATGATGTGACCCTTTTGTGGGTATTTATAGAGATCTGAAGGGGGGGGATGGGGGGGATTGGGGGTGGTGGTGGGGGTAGTGGTGGTGGTGGGGGTTGAGTTAACGAGTGGCTGCTTGTTTTGGTGTCAGAATATGTGTGTATCTTCCTGGGGGTTAGGCAGGGTTTTTTCTTCTACCCACCCACCCCTCCCAATCCCCTCCCCTTCAGATCTCTATAAATACCCACAAAAGGGTCACATCATCCTGGGCACAGAGAGAACTGCTCCTGTCTGTGCTCCTGCCCTCTGAAGATGCCGGTCACAGATGCTGGCGAAACGTTAGGAAACAAAACTTCCAGAATATGGCCACACAGCCCGGAAGACCCACACCAGCCTTAGGTATAACTGTTTTCAGCATACCCAATAATGTTCACAGTACTGTAACCTACGTTTTTATAGTCAATACAACATATATTCATAGATCATGAATGCTCACATCACAATAGATGTGACATGTGGTTCTCAAGGATTGCCAGGCTCTTTCTGTGGTTGTCGAAACAGACTAACACAGTTGCTAACATCTTTATGAGCTGACTTCTAGAAACGCTATGAATAAATACATTTTAGAAAATGTAATGATGTGTATATTTCTGCACTAGGTAATAAAAAAAGTTATGTGTTAAGTATCAAATTGGATCTCAGGTTAAACCATCTTTGAATTCTCCTTTAAAAAGAATGACTTCAGTAATATGGATCACAATCTGGAGTGGGAGCAGAGGGTTAAATGTGACTTGCCTCCAAAACTTTTTTTTTTTTTTTAATACTAATAGCAGATATTGTTAAGAGACCCAGTGTGGTGTATTGGTTAAGGCATCATCTAGTTCAACCTTAGGCACAAAGCCAACTGGGTGACCTTGGGCCAGTCATTCTCTCTCAGCCCTAGGAAGTAGGCAATGGCAAACCACTTCTGAAATCTTGCCAAGAAAACTGCAGGGACTCGTCCAGGCAGTCACCAGGAGTCACCAGTGACCGGAAGGCACACACACACACACACCAAAAAAAAAAAGTTAAAGAAGCATGTCAAAGTGGAAACACTGAAGAGGAAAGAGGTTTAAAACTTCCTCTCCATCCCATAATACAAATTAATTATATTGTGTGCCAACCATTAATTTTTAACAGAGAACTGAAAAGTCTTAACTGTGGCATTAAAAATGCAGGACTGGCCTGGGTCGCAGTCTGAGGGAAAGGCAACATGGTGCCCTCCCCTCACATCCCACATATGAAAGACCATTGGATTAGTGGCTGAGTCTTCTTTTAACACTACCAGTGGGACTGCAACTTCCACCATACCGAAGAATAACAGGCTACCTGAAGAGCAGAGACCAGCCACATAGTGCATACACTTGTTTCCAATCCTGCTCTGCCACTTTAATCACCAGTGGTGATCTTGTAAGAAAAGCCATTAAGAAGAGCAAGGCAGCCATCTCAAAGGATAGAAGCCATTCCTTCGGCTTTTGTAGCGGGGATGAGAGAAACCATTGTCTTCTTCAGACAGCCTAAACATCCTGGACCTGCCTTGCAGCTCTGTCCCTGGAGAAAGAGAGATTTCAAAGGCCATCTTCATATGCTATTTATTTTTTTCCTTTCTATCCTATGTAGACCTTAAAAGTTGTATTGGCATTAGCTAGCAGTTTGGGAGACCCTTTCTATGATGCTTCCATTTCTGATAGTGTGGAAGATATGATGAGGTAAGTCTCAATTTCTGATTATCATTCTTCATACTGATATAATTTTTTTGTCTTTATGCTAAATGCAGAAAAGGAATAAGAAAGAGTAAGTCAAAACAATTAAGGCATGAGATGAGAAAAAGAAATAAAACAAGTCTCAGCCAACACAATTCACTATACCTCCCCAATCTTTTATCTTTGCAAACTATTCTTGTTTTCACCATGTCTATCTATTGGTTCATATGTTGCATTTGTGTTTTAAACTTCTTACATCTCGCTTTTTAAGGATCTCATCTGCTCTATCCAACCATAAGTTTCTCAGCCTTCTTATTCATCTAAACCAGTCATGTCAAACCTTTTGGGCTCGGTGGGTCAAAAATTCAGGAAATGCCTAACTTGACTCTGTTGGCATGTCACCCCACCAAAAAATGAAAGAGAAACAATTATTTACATATTCATTTACCTTAAAAAATACAGTCAATCATGTATAGTGCTATCTATTATATAAAGAAATGTCAAATAATTACAAAAATGAAATATGAGTAAAACAAACTCAGTTCCTTTGGTAACTCAAACAGGGAGAATAGTTGTCAGGTGTTGGTGAACACTGGTCACACAAAACATTGTGGCGTGTCACCTTTGACACGTGTGTCATAGGTTCACCATCACTATTTAAACCATTCACTCTTCTTTTATAGATTTGTTTTGTGACTCAGTCCTCATCCATTCTCTCTGTGTGATATCATACCACCTCCATGTACTTCTTACTTCAACTTATTTCTGGTCATTTATTTTTGTATTCAATCCACATTCATTAAAGCTTGGTCCCATTTCTTCCTGTTTTACCACAAACATTTCTTAAGTACCCCAGCCCCACTGTATCCAAAATTATTTTTATGTTTCTCCCAATATATGCATCTCCCACTTCCATAAATAATCTGGGCAGAAGCACATTCTTATTCACAGCCATCTGAGTTATTTCAATAATTATTCATACCTTGCTACAGAGCATACTGCATATGACCTTTTACCAGTATTTCTTTTATCCATCAAGATTGATGTCAGGCCTTTGAGGTAGGCTAGGTCAGGGAACAAACTCCCCAAGTTTGACTGGAACTATACTTTATTGATATAGACTACAGTGACAGAACCTTGACTAGGCAGGTGCCTCGAATAGCTGTTTAACCACTTGTCAAGTTGCCCAACCAAAGGGCAAGTCACAGGCACCAAAGTGTCCCATACCTGTCACTTTTCAGTTGGGCAACTGACTGAACATGGGTCTAGCACTCTTCTGAAAGAGCCCTAATCCTGTTTTTCAAACAGGTCCAGCACTCTTTCAAACAAGCGCTAAACCAGTTTATGCAAGGAACCCACATAAGATCTGATAAGTGCTTCAGAAAGTACCTGTTAGGCATTATGAGGACAGATGCCTCTGAAGAAGCCAAATGTCTGGTCTTTCTTGGAACCAAAGCCAATGTGGCAAACAGTGCCCAGAGACTGGAGGGGACATACCTGCAGCAACTTAAGCTAATAGGAGCTGGGCTGATCCCAACCTCTGAATGCACCATAAACCACAGTATTGATGGTATACGCTAGGTTATATCCACAGCAAACACTGTGTTGAGAGATGAGGGAAAATGTTATCTTAAAACTGTAACAGCTAAATAGGACTTTAAGATACCTCAACTGTGTGCTGGGGTTGAGACAAAGTCAATTTCATGAAGACATTGTATAAAAATGCTTCCTAGGTCATGTTTATGTAGGGATTAGGAGGATATGAGGAAGAAGCCTGACTTTTAGGTACTGGTTTATTAACAAACTTCTTGATTGCTTGGCTTCTGAGTAAAAACTTAAATTAGACACAGGAAGACAATTATAGACCTCTGGAGGCTGATTATAAACAGCCAAGGTGAAGTTCCTCTAATGATGTTTCTGTTTGCAGGCCAAACGTGTTTTTAGAATGCAGGCTTTTACAGTCTAAACTGATATGGCTGCTGAGATGCATTTTGAGTGCTATTGCTTATTGTTTCTATATTTTTATTTATTTGTAATTTCATTTTTTTAAAACACTCTGTCCCTTGTTTGACCAGATGTCTATACAGTGAGCAAAAGTAAAGACAAATAATCATTTCTCCCTGATTTTT
Organism: Liasis olivaceus; assembly: GCA_030867105.1. Taxonomy (NCBI): domain Eukaryota; kingdom Metazoa; phylum Chordata; class Lepidosauria; order Squamata; family Pythonidae; genus Liasis; species Liasis olivaceus. The sequence goes on along the minus strand of CM061350.1, from coordinate 175,389,855 downwards.
CTTCTCTTTGCAGCAAATCTAAAGCCAATTTCCTGCATCAGCAGATTGAGTCCCAAGCTTTCCCCTCTGATCTTCACATTCCACATTTCTCTATTGAAAGTGGTCCCTCTGCTAGCCAAGTCCTTGTCATGGGACCTGATGATTACATTGTTGCTGTTGTAAGGTAAAAAGATGCTCGTGGGACAAAATGTTCCTAATTTCATATGTCACAGATGAGGTCTGAACTACTGACATCCAACTAGGAAAAGGATCTTGGGTTGTGATGGTGGCACTGACAATATCTGGCAGCTGTGAAAAAGAGTACTTCCATTTTATGGATTGAAACTAAAATTGCCACTATGATAATCTCCTCATAACAGTCTGTGATGGGGCAAGATCCTCTGCTGTTCTGCTTAAATTAAAAGTAAAATCTCACACAAGCTGAGCTCAACTTTAGGTCTCTGCAAAGATACATTCATGTAGTTTTCTTGGAAAAAATATAAAAAGCCAGATGTGGTTTTCTGACTTCCCAGTCTAGACAACAGCTCTGGAAGTCTTTTATCCAGACACCAACCAAACCCATCCCTGCTTTAGCTTTTAAGCACAGACAAGATCAGCCAGTAGAGACAGAATTGTATTTTCCTCATTTCAGAAGATATTATACAGCAGTAGAGTGGGATAAGATACAGAAAAAACATAACTAAAACATTTCATGCACTTTAAATACACTACTTTCAGTACTTAGAAATGTTGCACTGATTTGATTTTAAAATTAACCTAGAGAATCTGGTCATGGAAAGTCTAAAAATAAAATAAAGACGTTATTAGAACTTTTGATTAAAAAGTAAAGAAAATACTTAATAAAGACTTAAAAGAGAATGCATAGGGTAAAGAAAGTTGAGAGAGAACAGATACTTATTATCCCTAATATTGGAATACAAATTCTTCCTGGGATACTGATTGTCGGGTGATTCAGGATGAACCAAACAAAGTACTACTTCTTGCAATGTATAATTCATGTATGGAGTCTGGTACCACAAGATGGATCAAACTACATAGTATATTAAAGACCGAGCATGCAGAACTGAACTCAGGTGTGATCTGGCAGAACTCTTCGTATGATTCCTTTATTCTGGACAGGCTAAAAATTATTTATGCAGCTGTACAATACTGGGCAGCTGATTGACTTGGAAGACTTGAATTCCAACCCAACTGTCTTTGTGTTTTTCTTCAGTTCCTTGAATCGACCATTTGGAAGTGGAATAATGACTTCTTCAGGAATCCTTCTAAACAGCCAGATGTTGGATTTTTCTTGGATGAATGAAACAGAGGACCATTCCTCTTCCAGCTTGGTAATAAATTATGAAATTATTCTTGGACAAAAAAATTGAAAGCAGAAATAATTGTATATCAGTATGTTGAAATATAAGTATACCCAAGATAATTGAAATTTAGCAATCTTCTATTATGTTTAAAACCATAAACTACTTATATTTTTAAATAATCATTGGTTTGGATCCACTACAATAAATTGAACTTGATTTGATAAAGATACTGATGAAATGTAGATTTTAGAATATTTCTTGTGGCAAATACAGATATCTTACGTTTATTGCTTTCAACAGATCTGTTTAAGTTTATATAATCTATAACCAGAAGAAATAGATGAAATATAATCTGTTTAATCTATTCCTTCTGGTTAGAGACAAATCTATCTTGATTTTTTCCAAACATTGTCCATGTGGATTTGCTGTTTTCCTTGCACTGATATTGTTATATAGTTTTTTTTAAGTAGTATTTGAAAGATGATTCTTGAAAGAAGATCTAAATGTCAGGAGAATGCATGGCTTAATCTTCTATATGTCTGTCCACACAAATGTATATGTAAATAAGTTTTAACCAGGATTATTTTCATTCAGAGTCCTTATTTATTTATTTATTTATTATTTATTAGTTTGCTTGTTTGTTTGTTTGTTTATTTAATCAATTTATATAGCCACCCATCTCACCATAGGCGACTGGGCAGCATGCAACAAAGCTAAAAACAGTAAAATACATTAAAATATATATATACTGTACTGTATAGTTGAAACTGAGCACTAGACAAGCTTGAATATACTCCACAGAAGCCATACCAGTTAGTTAATAAAAGAGTCAAGAACTTTCTAAACAAAAGCAGAAGAGGAAATTCCTGAGTCTATCTAGATACAGTTCGGATTACTGCCACCTTGGGATAAAATTATATGATAACACAATTTATTTACTCCATTCATTCTAAAACCAGGGATTGGGTAGCTGTGCATCCCCCTGCAGATGTTGCTACTACTGCAGCTTCCTGCCATCTGTAGGGCAATGCTAGTTTATCCTCCCTGGAGTGGCCATTCCATTTGTGTAATTTCTTATCCTCTGTTCTGATTTGTGGATGTTTCAAATGTATACCTTATGTGTTTTTTTAACTATGGTTTTAAATGTGAATTATATTGTTAATTATTCTTGCTAGTGGTTTTCAGTACTTTTTAAGTAGCAAAGCAAGAGATGCTAGAAGTTGTGCTTCACCAATATCTGGAGGGCCAGATCTTCCCCATCCTCATTTAAGTGACATTCCTCCCTTAATATAAATTTCTTATCTGAAGTAGCTTAAGAAAAAGACAGTTTTGAGCAAAACCCCTACTTTGGAAAGCTCCTTCATTCTAGAGCCTCCTCCGTTTTATGGTGGTATTATTTAATATTTGTAAAAGGCCCTAGCTTTCTTGCAATGAGGTCATCAGAGAAATGTGATGGGAAGATGCCTGAAGTGCCCTGTGAATGGCAGATAACTTGTTCATCCCTTTTATCTAGTCCTTAAAAACGGTACTTGCACAAATTGCACATAAGGAAACTGAACCCTAAAGAGCAAAGGAAGCTCCTAGTGATATATTTAACAGTGTTTGGGGAAAAAATCTTTTTCCTGCAGAGGAATTTTATTCAGCCAGGAAAAAGGCCATTATCTTTCTTACTACCCACTATTGTTCGGCCATCAGAAGGGATGTGTGGGACTTACCTCTGCCTGGGAGCCAGTGGTGGAGATAAAGCTTTAAGCAGCATCATGCAGGTAAGTTCTGGACTTGGGATTAATAATCTCATTATGGGAGTAAAGACCACTGCTTTGTCCAGGCAGTGATTCCCATGTATTGAAGGGCAGGTCTGTGAAGTGCACAGATCACACAACGGATTTGTGCATGCACAAGGATCTCCATGCAAAGGTCACTATCCCCATGTAGAAATCAGGTTGGTCTGGTGGGGGCTTGCTGCTTGCCCAGCCTTTCAACAGCTAGATAAGACTCAAGATAAAATAAAAAAATAATTAAACAATAATTCATATTTGGTTTCATTTCTTGACAGATTTTAATAAATGTTTTAGCATATAACAAAAATCTAAGTGAGAGTCTATCACTTGGGCGGCTTCACCCTCAGCTACAATCAAATATTCTAGAAGTTGACAGTAAGTATGAACTTCTACTAGGTTTTTTTTAATATGCCCACACAAAGGAATTTTTCTAAGGCATCTAAAACTACTCTGTAGCTTTTCTTTGCTAGACATGGTTTATTAAACTTTGTAGCCTGCAAAGTTTATATAGCAAACTTTCTATACTTGATGTATAGAAAGAGGGGATACTCTTTTATGACAGACTACATTAGAGGTTGAAGTTGAAAAGCTAAGCAGGGATGGACTTGGTCAGTACTAGGATGAGAGATCACTACCAGGGCTTTAGGCTAGACTAGGAAGTCCAAAAAACCTCCCAGAAGAAGGGAATGACAAACCACTTCTGTCTTGCTGCCAAGAAAATGTGATGGACTTTTTCCTGAAGTCGCTAGGAGTTGAGGTTTTATATTGGAGAAATAAAAGGCAATTGTGTGGGCATTTTTTTTCACATGTTCACAACCTTATCTTTAAAAAATGAGTGGGCAACATTTTTCTTCCAGGATCTACATTTCTATGTTTTTTTCCCCCAGCATCAGTACATGGGGAAGGTTTAAGGCTTTGGCTGTGTTAGCTGTTTTGGCTGTTTACAGATGCATTCAGCATCTACTCAGATCTCTCTGATCAGGTGGCCTACAGTGACAGAGGGTGGTTGCCCCATGACAGTGCTTCGGCTGAGGAGCCATCCTTGATTTAAGCAAAGGAAGGCAACTTTCTCAAGCAGAAGGATTAATGGTAAAGTGCTGGAAAGGACATAGCTGTATGCGCCACCATCATAAGACTTCCCTGCATTTTTGTTAGCGTGACTGGCGTTTGCAAGTGTGGCAGAAGAAATTGCCCCATTACCCATGTTAAAGTGAGGGTACTTCTGTACTAGCACTGCTTTTATTCTCTAATCTCCCTAAAGCATTTTGAAAATGACCCCAAATCCAGTGGCTTCAAAATTTTGAGAACATTAATCTGCTTCAACTGGCCAATCAGAGCGCGCATAACAAAACAAAGCATTCAGTTGAATGCCCGGCCCTGAGCAACTGCCAGTGCCAGAGCTACAAAATTCCCCTCACCTGCACCCCACATAATAAGAAGGGGGTGTTTTGTTAACATTCCTTTTTTACATTTGATTGTTCATGAAACAGAATGGTTGCTGTTTGGGGTTGCTGCAAAAACTGTTAGCACGAATCCTGGAACTAGGAGGCCAAGACATGAGTTCCTATTGGTGAGAAAACAGCCCACCCACAAATTCAACATTTCAAATGGAAAGCTGTCCTCTAGCCAGTCTGAGATACACCACAGTGAACTGGAAATGAATTGACTTGGCTACCAAACATGGAGAATGGCGTGAGATCTCATATACCCAGAGCTGATTTTGGAGTGGTGTAGCGCCCCATTGTGGAAGCGCCTCCAAAATAAGTTGCCAACTCACTTGGTTTCTATATGCAAAATGGGAAAAGGCTATCATTTTGTTATTTACCTGAGACAACAAAATGTTTCAAGCCAACCCCGGAGAGGGCATCATTGCTCTAATGAAAATAACTTTTTCAAACCTTTCTCATTAGGTGAGTTTCCAGAGGAAGATATCAGCTATTTTACAACCAGGGGTGAACATGTAAATAAAGTTGAGGTCCTCTCTATAGTTCATGGAGCCAGAAGAACAAACAATTTCATAATTGGTGTGAAAGACCCAAGAAGCGTGGATGCAGCAGGAGCAACAATATTATAGCAACTCTCCGATGAGTTTGTTCAAAAAAAAAAAAGGCTTTTTTTTCGAAATACATTATGCATGTTTCCAAACAGTTCCTTTATCATTCCCCATAATGTGGAACAAGTGGTGTTTTTATGGGTTTCTACATTGCTAAATAGACCCCTGCAATTCTGTACTAAAACAATGAAGCAATGAAGCTTGATCAAGGTACAGCACAGCCATTAGAATTTTTGTTCATTATGATTTTGAGTTATAAAAATCTCAGGCATTCTTATAATAGGAGCACAGGGAATAAGTTTAATTTTGATAGCTAGTCCAACTATTTGGTGCACCACAGTGAGATAATTCGAAATTGAGCACAGGGAATATTTAAGAAACAAACAACTGGATACTGAAAATGTACCATTTTGACAGTGTCAGTGTAAGATTCACTGTTCAAGGAATACTTCTATATTCACCCAAGTTCTTAATACAAAACCCAACAACCCAAACACAGTTCCATGAGTTTGAATTTGCATGGAAAATATATACCTAGGGAAGATGCCTATTGGCTGATATTGATAGCAATTCATAAATTCCCTCATGTTCAATCTCTGGAACGGTTTTGCAGTTTGTAAGAATGTTTTATTGGTGGTTTTCCTTCCATGGATAAACACATACTAAAATAAAGATGTGTGTGCTTTTTTTTCTTTTAAGGTAGATTGTCTGCCTAACTTCTTAGGGTAAATCAGGTTGCTTAACCCAGTATCTGACTTCCTGCTATGTACAGCTGATTTCAGGATAAGCTGGGTTTACACATACCATTCAAGTGTGCTTGTTAATTGTACTTCCCTGTTCACCAACAACAAAAGGAAATGGTACTTTGACAGTGCAGAGTGCCTTCATGTCAGTATCTTGAGGATCAAGCAGAAAAAGTTTTGTGATAACATATTTATCTCTGGTGCTTTAGCGATCTCCCTCCTTTCTCAATTAGTATACATGAATGGAAAATAAGATGGCTGAGGATTCTCAAATCTTCCCTGTGAGTCAAGTGATTTGTACCAGCCTACATGTTTAACTGTAACTGCTCTTACTCATATCTTAAGTCATATTAACTTTTATCATCCTCTTTTTGTCTCTCTGCCCTAAGGAGAGAAGGCAGTTTCCCATAATCCTCTTGGTGGTATCAACTCAATGGTACATTGCTGGTGACTTCAACAAATTGAAGGTGTCATTTCAAGTGTTTTGACATAATATGTAATGTCATTCAATTCTGGATCTGAGTTATGAATTAAGCTATTTCTATCCTGGAGAAAATCAGACCTTGTTGGTCTCTACTGTTGCTCTCTGGATTGTTTTCATCTCTAGTGAAATAATTTTGTGTGCAGAAAGAACTCATGCAGATTCAGCGTCATCTTGCACTGAATAGTTTAATTGTAGCCTTGTGGTTAGTCTGTTTCTCAGTAGCCCTACAGGTCCATTTCAGCGTGTTTTATATTTATTGGGCATTACCAAAAAGAAGCCCAAAATAGCAGCAAAAAGGCTGTCCCTTCCCATTTAAATGCTATGATTTTGCACTGTAATCTTCAAATCATTCTCATTAAAAAACAAAAAAACTGGCAACATTTGAGGAACAAACAATACTATAGACAGGAAGAGTGAAGCTCATCTGAAACCATAATTACTGTCTCATCTTATTCCCATTTCTTAAATTGAAGGGATGGTTAATAAAACTAAGACAAGATTTTGCATGTAATATCTGATGAAACAAACAAAAAATTAAGACTCATTAAGTTTCCATATTTTAAGACTCAATTATAAATATATTATTTTTCCTATTCTTTACTTCCATTTATATGCAATGTTTATAAATTGCCCCAATCTGAAGGCTGTGGGTGGCAGAAAGGTAAGAAAGTCACTTAGCAAGGTGCAATTTTACATGATTTGCAGCTGACATCTTGCCAAGCATATCTCACTTTCTTAATTCAGTTCTAACAAAATAATCTGCCTCTGGATAATGTCCACCAGATTAATTCTTGCAAAACTTTTTATTTATCGGAATCATTAGCAACATTGCTTAAAGATACTAAGAGAAAGAAAATTTCACTATTTCAGTATTACTGATGTTTTAAAAAAAATCGAACTATAGAACACACATAGAAAAGCAAGAAGCTGAAAATATTAAATAAAATTAGTAAGAATAGAGTTCATGCATAACACTGAAGGCCCCTATCCAGAATGGAAAAGCCATTAATCTCTGAAGCAATGCTATTGGTTCAGCAAGGCTACATCAAGATTTTTCCAAGGCAAGAAGATAATATATTTATATATATATTCCACAATTGCCTTCAAATCAGTTTTCACTGGGCTCTTTTGTGAATCATTAGAACAGTCGCTTGTTAAAACTAAAGGTAGTTCACTAAACAGACTGTTTCCTTCACATTGATGCTGCTGCTCTCAATTTATTATGGGAAAATTTTAAAATAGGTAAACTATTTCTGTTTAGGTGGTGTTTAGTACATATGAACATTTCTCTTCATGAAAAAAGACACTTCATGAAATACACAGCAGAAGGAATTTAAGCCACGGAAATAGACCCTGTCCCCACATACTTAGTACAAAATATAGGAATTACTTCACTGAAAGTAAATAGTTAAAACCCCTGCTTTATGTAGGCCACAGTTATGTTAGCAGTCCCTATCCACGTGCAAGTCTATGCTTATCTTCAATTGAAAATGGAAAGTTTAGGGAAATCAACAGTAGATGTGATTCTATTTCCACATGTTCACTGAATGTGTGAAGAGCTATTCTGAAGACAAAAGGAAATTCATTTTACTCATTTTTACACAGTAATGAAACAGAAAAAAAAAATCAGCACCCCTAATTTCATTGCACTGGGTACCTAAACATCTGTTATTTCATTTGGGAACATTCTTTGATTATCGTAATTGCATTATAATTATCACTGTCATAATTATCAATGGGAGCTTTAATTACTATCTTTCTATAGAGAAAAACAAGCTATTCTCTTTGGAATAACAGAGGTGAGAGCAAAATTTGGCTATCATATCTAATACTATGGGACCCAGGCTCCATCATCAGGAGTTCTAGAGCAAGTTGCAGTGCATCTTTGAACATGGGGTACATTGAAATAGATTTTACACATATTTTACTAGTTTCTTAATAAACTGGAGAAAGCAACAGACATAATGCTTGTTCTTATATATATAGAAGTAGTGTTGAAAAAAATGAGGAATATCTATGAACTTGGGGATAGACAAATTAATGGCAGTTGATACTAGTTCAGACAGTGCAACCTATCTTCAGAATCAAAGGCAACATGTTCTCAATTCTATTTGTTAGGGAGCAACAGTGAAAGAGCTATTGCCCTTATGTCATGCTTTTGAGTTTTCTCAATGAATCTGTTGGCCACCATGCAGTCTGGAATATTGGATGAGATAGGCCTTAGCCTGTTCCAACGAGGCACATTTTATTTTCCTTAAAATAATTTTATTACAGATTATAATTGTAATAGTAAAAACTAATACAAACTAAAAGAAAGGAAAAAGAATAGAAAGAGTAAAAAAAATGCAAAGGAAAAGAAAAAAAAGTAAGAATATAATAAAAGAGAGAGAAGAAATATATAAAGAAGTGACTTCCAACTTTCATCACAACAAGTATAAACAATGTTGTAGCTTTTCACCTCTTCTTAATTTACAACCAATGATCACTTCATCCCGTGTCCCATCTCTTATCTATAAGCAAATCCATAAAGCGTTATCATTTCAGTCCTGGTGTCAGCAAAAGTCTATTAAGGATTGCCAGAAATAACAACAACATATCTATTTTAATCTTGATCAAATAAACCAACCTTACATTCTTTCCTTTTACTTCTAACAATCTTAATTTTTAGTCCATTTAAGTAATGTTATAGAACTTGATTTCTTTTCATTTCTTTTTTGCCCCTTCTCACAAGATTCATCCAAGCTTTAACAAATCTCTTTTGTAAATCCAATATGTAAGAACTATCCAGATCACTGTCTTGGTTTATTATTTGTAATTCCTTTTTGATTTTTAGAGCCTCAACTGATTTATTTTGTATGTCCAATGAGACATCTTTTTCCATGTCATTCTTGTAGCCTGTTATTTGTAGATCCACTTTCAGTGTCAACTCTGTCTTGTCAGGTAAAACTTGTTCTTCTTCTGCCATTTCTTCAAAAACGTCTTTTGGACACAGTCTATCCATAGAAGCAAACATTGCTATTGTCATTGTTAACATTAACTTCTGATTCCATTTTTCTAAAGTATCCTTCAGTATTTCCAATGTTATAATACTTTGTATCATTCTGTAGCTGTTAATCAGGTTTATGTATTCTTCTCCTTTAATTAAAATCTTTAATTTCCTCTAGTGTCTAATTTTTAAAAATACTTATCTCCATTATGTCTTAGAAAAAAATCAAAACAAGTCCACTTTCCCATGGGAAGGATTCTGTATAATTAATTCCAAAATCTTATTTCAAATTTATCTGGACCCTTAATCTGTTTATAACTTTTTAAAATCAAAATTAGCTTTTTGCTGTTTACTTCATTTTTTTAAAGTTCTTAAGCCTGTAGTTCAATTTTTCATTTGTTAAGGATTGAAGGCAGACTCACCTGGTCACCTGTTGGTCCAAAGATCTCTAATAGCTGAAAAGTAATTAGCAATCAATTTCTGAATGTGATTAGAAAAGATACTATGTGAACTTAGTGTCCTTTTAAATGGGCCAACTGTGGTTTGAGCAAGATGGCTCCCTCATTTCCCGATGCTCAAAACCCACCAGAGGTCACTGTCTTGAGGAGCAACTGTCTGGAGCACTTGTGGACTATCTCCCATCCTCTCTTTGTCCGGAGAGATTCGAAGAGCCAGTCTACCTATTAGCTTTTCATTCCTTGCCGTGGTCTTCAGTCTGCCACTTCTTCCACTGGAAGCTTTTTTTCTTTAAAAAAAAGCTTTTATTATGGTCATAGACTGGCATATGCACATAAAATCCCTCAAAATTCAGAAATAAAACAGTAGTAAAGGATCCAAGAGGCAACAAAAATGATCAACTAAACAGTCAAGTAAATAAACATTTGAGTGTTTGTGTGAAGTTTCAGGTAGAAGCTTTCAATGGATAAAGGATGTGACAAGCTTTGCCCAGAACCTAACTCTGTGAATCGAGTCAAAAGCTATCTTTAAATCAATAAAAGCAACATATTAAGTACCTCTTTGACATTAAGCATATTTTTTTTACTAGGTAATATAGTGTAGATCACCTGGACTTGAATCTAGTTTGCTCCTGAGCCCAAACTTTATATTGGATCAACCAGTCAGTAAGTTTCCAATAGAGGTGCCTGTTGGTACAACTGATAATACTTAGAAGGATAATTGGACTGAAATTAGTTGGAGAGTTTCTAGTTCCTAATATTGGAACTGTGATAGATAGATCCTCAGGGATCTGGAGAGAATGGTCAAGGGAGGTGAATCAAGAGGCGGTTAAAGAAGCCCATCAATCAGAATTAGTTTTCAAAAACTCAGCCAGAATTAAGTCTCCTCCATCAGCCTTGCTGTTTTTCAATTGTGGAAGGAGTTTGTGGATCTTAGTAGGGGCCACAAGTGGCCACTCTGGAGTGTGAGCTGAGGACAGCTTGAACGAAATTGAATCACTTACATCAAAATAGCACATGATGGTGTTCAGCCAAATTCTCAAGTAGAATTATCTAACTGGCCCAGCAGAATCTTTTATGAAATAATGAACTGTCAAATGCTAAAAAATTAAATAGTTCTTATCAGCAGCATAGTCTCCTGTCATTTTGAGGTAGAAAACATAAATCCCAAGATGTATGCTTTAAATAAATGCCCTCCCTCTCTGCAAGCTATTCTCCCCAATCCCAAGAAAACAAAAATATTCTAGTTTCTGTCATATTGTGTCCTTCATATTCTCTCTTGTTTTCCCTCAAACATTAAATGAGGCCTCCAGAAACCAAAATGTTGCCCACCCCTTATTAACAACAATCAGCGAACATCATGAACTTTAGATTGATTACTAGGATTAGATGATGACAGTTTTTTTTTAATTGCCATACAGTATAAGTATTATTTGCCCAAACATGCACAGTACTGTAGCCATGTGTTTAGTTAAAACATCTTCTGACATTTAGTTATGGGCTGACAGTCCTAACTATTTTCGAACTCTCTCTGGAACTAGAGGATTTAATAAGCAATTTGCAAAATAATAAGCACATAGCAATTATTACCAATGGTTGCTAGACTTTACCAAATTAGATATTGAAAAGTATAAGGGAGTCACGGCATAAAGAATTGTAATATCCAGTATATGATTATCAATATAAGGACATTTGGGCTTCTATATGTCTATATATGTTAGCCTGTTCCAACAAGGCAGATTTTATACACTAGCCAGCTATGGTCTGTAATTGAAAGTGTTACAAATCCATCTCTTAGAATTCTTTCTACATTACCTGTTATCTATAGCATGGATTTATTCAGTGAGTAAAAAGAAGTTCCACTGAACAAACATATTCATTTATTTATTCTGAGAAAACAACAGAATGCACCCAAAGTATATATGCAATCAAGGCTCTAGTTTACCATGCAACTGCAAAGCATAACTGCAGAAAGTGGATTGAGGTATGTGGTAATAAAAGGTGTGCATTAAAAATTACAGGCCAAGCATACTTATTCATGACTCTTCCAGCAACAGCTGCCATTTGCAGAGAGAATTGTGTGCATGCCAGAGTCAATTAAGCACATAGCTTCATGCAAATTGCTTTTCTGCACCTTGGTGAAAATGCTAAATGTCTATTCTTATGGCATCTTACAAAAATATATGCACATTTAAGAGAAGTCTATGTTGGAAGAAGTGCTGCAGGGACTGATGGAAAATAATGATGGCCCTGTGTTGAGAAGGCTGGGAGAACTAGGAAAAAATTAAGAAAAAACCCTCCTGTGAATTAGAGTAAACCCATGAGTCAATAATTTTCTAGCATAGGTGGTCTTTATTCTTGGCATTTAGTCAACCACAAACCAAAGATTTCTTCAGGAAGGACTTTAAGTGCTAGCGCTATTTTGTATGCAAAAGATCTCAAAAAGTTCATGACATCAGGTTAGATTGTTAGGAATGCCTGCCATAGGCACTGATGAGTCTCTGTCAGTCAAACAGTATGGAGACAAATGAGTCACTACACCTGACTAGTCATAAGCTTTTAAACACACTGTCAATAAGGTTGGCTGAACTCAGCAGAACATTTCAATCAATGTGCATAGGATGAGGTGTGAAAGATTAACTTGAAATGAACACGAAATCCATTAATCTAAAGTTATTTAAAATAACTGGCAATCATCACCATCATCATCAAAGCAAAGACACGTGATAAGAGATTCACCATCATCATCAGAGCAAAACAACATGGTAAAAGATTCAAAAGCAGTAACAAGTTCTTTTTGACCAAGTCCATAGTTAAACTATGGAATTCAAGCTGCCGTGATGGCTTCAAACAAGGACTCTCACTTCAGTTGGGTTGCACTGCTTTGTTTTGCTTTGCTAGCTTTCCCTGCCTCCTCTGGAACTTGTAAAAGCTGGAAGAGGCATCAGTGCAAGAGCCTGGACAGAAATCTCTTCCAGTTTTTCCAAATTTATTTATTTATTTATTTATTTGATTTGATTTGTCCCCGCCCATCTCCCCTACAATGGGGGACTCTGGGCGGCTGGATGAGGCTACAAGGAGGCTGTGAGACAATGTGAAATACCTTGTTAAGGCAAATTTCTTATCTCTTTGCTTTGGACATCTACTTATAATGCCTCCCAACATGAAGGATGGGGAACTTGATTAAGAAACCACTGTTGAATTCACATCTTGCATGTGTATTCTCCATATGCATTTATTTAATCACTATGGGAACAGACTATCAGATTAAATAAGTCTTTCTATTAATATTGTATCTATTGTGTTCTGTTCAGGAACACAATGGAATTTTAGAATACCTTTAAATAAGCACATTTTTCACAATAGTGCTAATTTCTGTAGTACTAATTTGGGAACCTGAGGGTACTGTTAATTTTTATGATTCCTGCAGTCCAGGACAGTGGCTTTATCACTTGTGACCCTTCTGTAAGGTATCTTGGGCTTATGGCTACAGTGAGCAAGATATAATCTAAGCACCTTCCAGTAGTCCCTGCAATAATGGCCTAGATTAAAAAGTGTCTTCTTCTTCCTCTTCCTCCTCTTCTTTTCCTTCTCCTTCTTAGAAAATTTCAATTTCTTCTTTGTTTAAATCCAACAGCATAAATAGCGCAAGCCTCCATATACCTATTTTACGTAAAACTGTATTCAACTAATTCAATGGAGCTTTTGCCTAAGTATGCCAAGCATTGCAGCATAATGTGGAATTTATACCTTGCCCTTCTGTTTATTCCAACATTCAAAGCAGTTTTCAACCATAAATATAAAAAAACAAAATTAATACAATTAAAACCAAAATTAAAACCAGTAACTTAAATAATTAACCTTTAAAAATTAGGCAAAAGACATATGTTTTTATTAGAGATGTACAGCTATTTGGAAAAGGTACTTTAGAAGGGGGATGGGTGCTGTCTGTGTAGGGGATAAGGAAGATGACCTCAACAAAAATAGGCAAGATCTGTTACCCAAAATGATGAGGCGAAAAACAAATCTTAAGTCCACAAAAGCAGAAAATATGCAGACAGACACAGCCCTAATTCACATAATAAAGGGAGGAGGCACAGCACAGTGAGACCTGCAAGTGTCTGTTATTACAGCCACTCTCAATAAAAGTAGTCTTAGCCTTCCTGTGGAGTTGATTCCTGATCTGGTCTACCAGGTGAGGCTGACAAGAATCTTGCAAGTCTGATTGTCAAGGGTGTTAAACAAGTGGTGACCTCATCTCTCACATACCTTGTCCACATCTTCATACTCTATATGTTGAAAAAAATCCATATGAGCTTGACAAGAAAGGTCCAGCTCCATATACCTGACTCAATACTGGAGTCTAAATCAAAGCAAATTCAGCTGACTTGATCTGCAAAGAATGATGAAAATTGTTTTCAGCAAGCTTTTGATTATTCTGATTTCCTTCCCTCAACATCTTCATGGAGATGCCACATGCTATGGAAAAGCACTGCTAGATTATTCTATGCAAATGCAATGAGTTAAAAAAAGTAAGCTGTCTTAGTAAACCTAGTGCCATGGAATAGGATTTCAAATCAGCCTGAAAGAAGGACCCATTCTTGGCTCAATACATAAGAAGTTCATCTACTTACAGTTCAACCCTCTATCTATCCTTTATTACTCTCAGCTTCCTGGTAAACCGAGACGTCGATTGAGCAAGAGGGCAGAAGATACTTTGGAGTGATAGTGTCAACCACCTGGGACATCCCCATATTGTACATGTCAACCAGGGCTCTACAATATTGCTGATACATTTTATTTTTATTATTTATTTATTATTAAATTTATATGCTGCCCATCTCCCCCACAGGGTGACTCTGGGTGGCTTACAGTTAAAATCCAAGACAATAAAAACAATAAAAATATAAATATCCCCAATTAAAATCACAAATAACAATTCTATAAAAGCCAGAGTACAATTCAAGATGATGGGGGGAAAAGTATCAATCATCCCACCAGCCAGTTCTAGCAATGAGAGCCCCCATCAGGCTCCCAGGCCATCTGGCATAGCCATGTTTTTATGCCTTTTTGGAAGGCCAGGAGAGTGGGGGCAGTCCGCACCTCAGGTGGCAAGCTGTTCCACAGGGTGGGGGCCAAGACAGAAAAGGACCTCTTCCTAGACCCCACCAGCTGGAATTCCTTGACTGGTGGAGTCCGCAACATGCCTTCTCTACTGGACCAAGTGGAGCAGGCAGATAAAACGGGGGCGAGACAGCTCCTCAGATAACCTGGTCCTGTGCCATGAAAGGCTTTAAAGGTGTTAACCAACAACTTGAATTGGGCCTGTAAGCAAACCGGCAACCAATGCAGTTCGCATAACAGAGGTGTTATATGTGAACACCCTAGGGGCATTCAAAACTGTCTGTGCCTCTGCATTTTACTAGCTGTGGCTTCTGAGTACTCTTCAAGGGTAGCCCCATGTAGAGTGCATTGCAGTAATCCAAACGGGAGGTGACTAGGGTATGAGTGACCATGTGGAAGGCCTCCTGATCCAGGAAGGGGTGTAACTGATGCATAACATGAAATTGCGTGAAGGCTCTCCTAGCCACCACTGCTACCTGCTCTTCAAACAGGAGTTGTGAGTCTAGGAGGACTCCCAGATTACACACTGGGTCTGTCTGGGGTAGTGCAATCCCACCTAGAACCAAAGATAATAAGCTCCTATATCTTGAGGTTCCCCGTATCCACAGACACTCCGTCTTACTAGGGTTCAGTTGAAGCCTGTTGTCCCCCATCCAGGCCCCTACAGCCTCCAGGCACCACAAAAGGATAGCCACAGCATCACTTAGGTCCCCTGGGATAGAAATATATAGTTGATTATCATCAGCATACCGATGATACCTCATCCCATAGTGCCAGATGATCTCACCCAGCAGTTTCATGTAGATTTTAAATGGGAGAGGCGAGAGCACCGAACCCTGAGGCACCCCAGAAAATAGGGGCTGTGGGCTGGATCACTCACTCCCTATCAACACTGATTGGTGTCAGCCTTTGAGGAAAGAGATGAACCAGCACAAAACTGTGCTGCCCAGCCCCAATTCCAGCAGCCGACCCAAAAGGATACCATGATCGATGGTATCAAAAGCCACCGAGAAATCAAGAAGAGTGAGGATGGATGCACCACCCCCATCCCGCTCTCATCAGAGATCATCTAAAAGTGTGACCAATGCTGTTTCTGTCCCACAACCAGGTCTGAAACAAGACTGAAAGGGGTCCAGATAATCGGTTTCCTCCAGGGTCCTCTGAAGCTGTCATGTGACCACCTTTTCCACAACCTTACCCAAAAAGGGAAGGTAGGAAACTGGATGAAAATTGTCCAAAAGGGATGGTTTTTTGAGGAGGGGGCGGACCAGGGCCTCTTTAAAAGGCGTTGGGAACACCCCCTCCTGCAAGGATGAATTCACCACTAGTACCCACCCCAATGTCACCTCCCTGTTGGCTGTAACCAACCAGGAGGGACAAGGATCTAATGCACAGGTGGCTGCTGTAGCAGCCCCAAGGACCTTATCCACTTCCTCAGGTTCAACAGGATCAAACTGTTCCTAGATAACCAGGTAACTCCCCAGGCATCTCACTGGACCAGCATCATGCTTAGCCTCCAACTGGGAACGGATCAAGCGATTTTATCTGTCAGGTGTTCAGCAAATTCCTCTGCCCGGCCCTGTAGATGGTTCTCTGAACCTTCCTTACCCAGGATGGACCAGGTGACTCAGAACAGGGCCACCAGGCAACACTCTGCGGATGCAATAAGAGTGGAGAAACAATGGCAGCTGTCACAGTGTCCCGCAGTCACATGATCACAATCCAGGTGCTTGGGCGCCCAACTCGCAATTATGATGTTGCAGTGAGCCACGGGCATGTGATCACCATTTATGACCTTCTCTGCTGGCTTCCCACAAGCAAAATCAATGGGGAAGCCAGCAGGGAACAAGCCACTCCCATAAGTTGCTCCTGCTGCCTTTTCTCCCAAGGAGCTCCGCTATACAGTACCAGATCCCAGGGATCTAGCACTCTGTAGCACCCCTGCTTGCCCACACTCCCCAGTGCCCATCTGTGACACCCCCCCATCCCCCCAAGGCACCTGTGCACCCCACAAAACTCTAAGGTTCCACGGAGCACAATTTGAAAAACCCTGCTTTAAGTGATTTACTGTATGCAAGTTTTGCATCATCTACAAATGTTCTAAATGCCTCCTCAACTCCTTTATCCAATGCATTAATAAAAATGTTGAGCATAGGGCCAAGGACAGCCTTGCCGCATTCCTCTTGATACTTCTCTACAAGCTGAAGTGGAGCCATTAATGAGTATTTTTGGGGTGCAGGCATTTGGCTAATCATGAATCCATCTAACAGTAATATCATTTAGTCCAGGGGTCTCAAACTCAAATGGAAATGGGAGCCACATTACATAAATTGTACTAACCCGTGGGCTGTATTCATACACACACAAAAATGCAACAAACATTAAAAATGAATTGAAACTGACTTATTTGGAAAATATTGGGTAATATTACTTAATGTACTGAAAATAATGTGTGGTTAATTTTGCAGTTCTTCATTCTGACTGTTTCATTGACCGTGCTTTGCAGAGACCAGAATGTCACCACTGATCCTGATACCACATGAAGTAGCCAGTCACAAAATTGCTTGCAGATGTTCATCAGTAAGTCTTGACCATAAAGCTGATTTGTTAATCTTCATTGACAAGAAAAATAGTTTGTATACATAAGGAGTGCCAAACATTGCCATGATTCTAGCAGATGCAGAGAACAACCTCGGAAACCTTTCTCTTGAAAGAAGTTTGTAAAGGTCCAGAACACCAACATCAATATATTTCAGAATAGTGTCACACTAAAGCTCTATACTTCCATCTGGAACTCCTCTAGAATACTCCAACTTCCACAGCAAATGTACTGGCAAAGGATTTAAATTGTGTTTCAAGCACCTTACATTTTTAAAATGTCAGTCAAACTCTTCATGCAGGTTATTAATTATAATAACATATTCTTTTAAGCAATGTGATTCAGCCATTCTTAATCACTTTAGGGTTAAGAAATTAGCCAAGTTACCAACTGCAAGGTGTCTTGCCCATTAAGAAAGCTTACTTCTGAATGAGCTGACACTGTCATACATCTGGGTGATCAACAGCTTTGTACCCCTGAGCTTTAAGTTTAGTGTATTCAGGTGCTAAGTGACATAGCAGAAAAGCCAACAGTTTGATCAGTGAGATGAGGAACATCTTTGTCATTCATTGACATGAACAATGCTAGCTCCTCTCTTAGAACACGAAACCTCTTAAGCACATTTCCCTCGCTCAGCCATCTAATTTCACTACGATACAGCAACCCTCCATATTGCTACCATGTTGGTTACAAAAGAACTAAATTGCCTATGATTGACTCCCCTTGAACATATAAAATTAATCATCTTAACAAAATCCATTTGTATACTTTTACCACACAGGACTTCCTAATGCAAAGTGCAATGAGTAGCAATGAAGGTACCTGACATACCAAGATTGTTTAGTTTTGCTTTCAGTAATCCCATAACACCAGTCTTTTCAGAACACATTGTAGGCGGACCATCTGTGGCCCCTGACATAAATTATATACCACTGCAGCCCTGCTTTTTTAATGCATATTTCCAATTTTTGAAAAATGTCACCACTTGTCATTGTGCTTTTCGTGGGTAATATATCCAATAATTCTTCAGTTTATGTTCCAGTTTCAGGCAACTCCTCAAACAAATGCCACACAGTAAACAGTGGATCTTGCACTGGTAGTCTCGTCAAGTCAATTGAAAATGCTTTGATGTCTTTTGCAACAAGTACCATTTGTTGATGTACGTTGTTAGCTAAGTCAGTAATCCTGCTGGAAACAATGTTTGCAGACATAGGTACACCTTTAAATATTTTTTTCCTATTGGGGCCAAGAATTTCACTTGCATTTAAAGCAATATTCTGTAATATGACCTTCAGTTAATGGTCCTTATGATTTCATGATCGGTTCATGATGAAACTTGCTCTTAACAGAATCTTTGCTTGATTTGTTGATATTTGTGAACATGTTTTGGTGTGTTGCAAGAGCTGCTTTGAGTTGCTAAACTGTTTTGTCTTGCATTTTGCCAGTTATTGCTGCATACTTCTCTTGATGTATCATGCCATAATGTCTGTGCATATCATATTCCTTTAGAACTGAAATAAGTTGCAGACAATGCAGTTTGATCTTTCATCTCTATAACAAAATATAATTTTCCCACTTATCTTGGCAAATGTTTTTCTTCTGCAATTATTCTTTTTCTCAAGGAAAATGTTAAGTTTTTGTCAGTATTAGTGAGCTGTAGTGGATCATACAAAAAAACCCAAAAACCCTTAGTAGACCACATACAGCCTGTGGGCTACATATTTGAGACCTTTAATTTAGTCCATATTTTGCCCATTTATGAAAGGGAACATCATGAGGCACTCTATCTAAGACTTTGCTGAGGACCAGGGATGCTATATCTATGGCATCCCTTGATCTACTATGCTATTAATTCTCGAAGAAGAAAATAAGGTTAGTATGGCACAATCTATCTGTGATAAACCTATCCTGGCTCTTGTTAATTGTAGCATGCTTCATTAACATGCTGCTTGGCAATCCTTTCAAAGGCCTTTCCAAGTGTAGACGTCAAACTGATCTGTAGTTTTTCAAGGTCTCCTTCTTCCCCATTTTAAAGATGGGGATAACATATGCTCTCTTTTAGTCCTCTGAGACATATCAGTATTCCCTGAGCATCTAAAGATTAGCAAGAGTGGTTGTGCGAACACTGCTAGTTCTTTTAGTACGTAACCCATCTGGCCCTGGAAACTTATTTAAATTAGCTAAGCTTGCTTACCTTTTCTTTGTCTATCCTAGACTGTAGTACTCTCATTCTTCCAGTGATATGATGGTGACCAGCTAGGGCTCCATTTCCCTTCTGAGAGAAAATAGATGCAAAAGAAGAGTTAAGAAGA
The DNA here is from genome assembly GCA_030867105.1 of Liasis olivaceus. Lineage (NCBI taxonomy): Eukaryota > Metazoa > Chordata > Lepidosauria > Squamata > Pythonidae > Liasis > Liasis olivaceus. The sequence continues at coordinate 175,370,014 of CM061350.1, read as the reverse complement.
TTGGCCTTCTCACCATCAAACATTACCAATTCACCATTTCTCCTTGCAACAGACCTACATTCTTTTTGGCTTTCCTTTTATTTCTATCAGACCCAAATATCAGTTTTTTGTTACTTTTGGTATCCCTTTACAAGCCTCTACTCATTCTGAACATGAGCCTTTCTGACATAGTTTTATAGTTTCTGGCAATTACCATGCATTTTTCTTTAGTTACATTCCTCTCCTTCCATTTCCTGTACATGACACTTTTTGTTTTCAGCATCTTAGAGAGCTCTGCATATATCCATGTTGACCTCTTTAGATTTCTTAATTTTTCTTGCTTGTAGGGATGGTTGGTAATTGTGCTTTCAGTATCTCATGTAGAATTTCCTACCCTTTCTGAACACTGAAGTTCCTCTCTTTCGAATGTAAAGCCACTGGGGCTATCTCCTCTCAGAATTCATCAAAATCTACTCTTCTGAAGTCCAGCATACAGGTCTGATCCTTGTCAATTCTCTCTGGATATCACAAAATTCAAATAGCAGACCTCCTTGTTCTTTCTTCTACCTTCTGACAAATGAAATTGTCAGCAAGAAAAGACAAGAATTTTTTGGACCTCTGACTCTTGGCGATTTAGATTTTTAGCAGACGTTAGGGTATCAGAAAATCCCATTATCACTATCTCATACCTTTATGGCAGATTGGTCATTAGATGCAGAAAAGCTGATTTCTATATTTTTGTGTTGTCCAAGGTGGTTATAATAAGCTCTGACAATGGTATGATTTTTGTTTCTCTCTCTCTTTATTCTTACTCTAAATTATTTCAAAAGGATTTCCATGCTTTGATTCTTAAATTTTTGCAAAAGTATGTATTTTTTCTTTACATAAATGATGACTACATCCATAAACTCTAGTTTACTACAATAGCAGGTTTCACCCAATACATGATATAGATAGAATCAAACAGCTCACATTATGGTTTAGTACACTGAATGAATAATATTATGACGGTTCCTATTCTGTATGATAAATATGCTTAACAGCTATTATTTTTAGTTTCTACATATTAATCTGTGGTAGAACCTCTTAGAATAGCCTTATTATGTAAATATTTTGTTCATACAGGTCAATATATAATTTATAATGGAAAAAGGGGGATATGGTAATGAAAAATCACATTACAAGAAGACTATGTAGACATTACTTGTATTTTTGGGTAGGTTTTTGACATAGTAATTATGCTACCTATTTCTGTAAGACCAATATTATCTGCAGACTGATAAAACTTCCTAGGCATTTGTGAATAAGTAAATTAATCACATGACGAATACCAATGAAAAAATACAGAACTGAATGGATAGCATACTAAAACCAACACATGCACAGCATTCAATAATGTAATCAACAAAGAAACCTTGCTGCAATTAACAAAGAAGGCAAAGAAGATAAGATCAATCAAGATTATCTTACAAAATGTTCTTCTATAAATCAGGGCTCTGGGGTACAACTCAATAAATAACTATTCAGAGTTTATGCTATAATACACGTACTATTCTTTTTTTTTTTTTTGCTAAAACAGATAACGTGACTACCCCTTTCTGCAACATATACCTAAATGTAGATGAGAACATTCATTTAGAATGTTAAATACAGCACATGGGAAGTAAGTAAGAATTTGAAATGGATGGTTGCTTTATTGTTTACAGAGATGAAAACACTCTTAGAGATTTAACAATACTCTTACACCATGGTATCAAATTTATAAATATTTATTTACAGATGTTAGGTTATTCTGTGGAATCTAAGCATTATTAAGTAATACTCTTAGATTGTACATATCATCTTTGTACAACTACATCTGTAAAAAAATTACAAAACTAATTAAGTTAAAAAGTTAGTATTATGATTAATAATAATTAGTTTAGTTAATGTTATCCCATAATATCCCTTCAAAAATTATCAAATATTATTTAAGTCAAAATTACATTCCTAAACAGCTAAGCATTGTACTTTTTCTATATTATGAAAGAGAAACAATTCTCAGCATTTTAAGTTAATGCTGTTTATAAATTCAACTTTTTATAGTGCCTGATCACAACATTCTTATAGCTGTTCACCACATTTAATCCACTCCATTTACCAGCTCATTTCTTTTTTATTAATGCATCTTTCCCTAAATTTCCAAGTTCTACTTTTCATTATTTACTGTTAGGGCAATAAAAAATAGACTTTGAACAAGAGGGATTATACCCTTCTGAAAGACTGTTCTTTTGCCAGCTAAAGTGAACAGGAAAGTAAAGATTCTTTTGTGTAGAATAAAGATTTTGAGTTTCTTTTTACTGTAAGTTAGATGTTTATAAATACTTGTATTTATTCTGGTGGAATTCTAGCAATATAGGTGAATATTGTTAGTATGCAAAGTATAATGCTTTTCTGGCTACATCAACATTAGTGCAAGGATTTGATTTTTTTTTTTTTTGCACAAGATTGGTTGCAAGCACTTCTCACTTGAAGAGATAGTAGTTAAATGAAATGCAATCTTCATCCTAACATTTGTGCATTTTATCTATAATAGATATCTTTCAGAGTCCAGGCCAACATGAGATTCTCTCATTTCTTGCCCCATAAACTGCATGAAACAGATTATACTGAGATGGAAAATCATACATAAAAACATGTTGGCTGAATAGAGTTTTGAACCCAGGACTCTATGGCCATTATGCCTGTAGACATATGATCATTTGAACCAGCAGGACTACTGTGTTAATAAAGAAGCAAATATTAAGTGAAAATGTTGAAATGAATCTTGTGTTGTACTACAGATATGGACACTAGCTAATCCCGTGGCATTTTAAAAATTAACCAGCATATTGTGGCAAATGTAAATGCAGTAGCTTCCACAATATACACAGACTAAGTCAGGCATGGTCCATCTTACTTCACCATTCTGTTTCAATTAGTGGTCAGTCGGAAAAAGAAGATATGTTATGGGAAAGGCCACTCCAGAATCTTATCTCTAAGAAGGAACAAGGCAGAGGTGCTTCCAGACAACAGTTCAAAATACTACAAATCAAAAGATACTGTTCTATTATTCCATCTTAACAGATTTTCTGTGGTTAAAATAAAGATGGAAGAATCACTAAGAACACATAGGAAGATTACAAATGGGAGATGGTAAGGCCACGTCTTCCTCTAAATCAGTGTTGTCCAAACTTGGCCACTTTAAGATGAGTGGACTTCAACTCCCTGGCTGGGGAATTCTGGGAGTTGAAGTCCACTCATCTTAAAGTGGCCAAGTTTGGACAACACTGCTGTAAACGTTTGAATCTAAGCTAGGACAATTCCACAGTAAAAGTCTCCATTTCTCAGAGAAAGGAAGAGTGCTTTCAGATGGTGGGTTCCTAGTGCTACCATTCAAAAAGCATTCACCACAATGGTAGCTTTGTGTTGTTCCAAAAAGAGACTCCTTCAAACTGAACTTGCCTACATGGTGACACACAGATATATCCAACAGCATGAAAGTGGTTTCCCACTGTGTTTTTCTGGGGTGCTTTTTCAACTTCCCTATCTAACTTTATTCCTAGGATTTCCTGATGGTCCACCCAAATGCTAACCAGGTGTGATCCTTCTTAGCTTTCTGAGATCAGCCAACCTAGGTGCTGCAGTCCTTGAACAGATCTTCTAGAAAACAATTATGGGAGGCCAAAAAAGACCAACATAATCTGGCTCCTCAAAGCATCATCTGGAAGCATTCCAAGTCCTCAAGGGTAGAGTAGGTCTAACCCCTGAACTCATAAACTCTCCATTCATTGTCACCTTCTTTACTTACTGTTGTCCCCAGCATCAAATGGCAGTCTCCTGATCTTGTAATGCCACCACAGTATACACAATGGTGGCTCTGTATAAAGAACAAAGGTAAATATATATCTGACCACGCCTGTTTTTAGAAAGAAGTTAAATTCTGAAAGGAAAAGGGGTCATTCCCCGACTGAATAAAAGCCCACTGAATTTCAACATGCCAGTTACAAGAAGGATCGGAAGAGGGACCCCCGAGAGCAATATCTGGCCCTTTGGAGGAGACGCCGAATTTAAGTGGGTGGAGGTGAAATCCCTCTTCAGTGTCCCAGGCTATTCTATAGACAATTGCGGCGTGGTAGGCAAGGGGCCATCTCCGGCCGCCCAAGGCAAGTTAGCTTGAACGTGTGAACGCGGGAACTGTCTCAATGCGGGATCAGGGGAACTCTTTCGCCAAGAGAGGTACCACATTTTAATGAAAACACTGGAAAGAGAGGAACTGCGGAGTTTCCTGACCCCTCTTCATTTCCACTAGGAGTCTTTCGGAGGGAGAAAAGCGAAGGAAGGAACACGAAAGCGACCGCCAGAGGAGCCCGGCCGTGAACGCGCCGCCGCCGCCGCTTCCCAACCGGCGGCGCGCGCCCGGTCACAGGCGACGCGCGCAGCCGGGCCTGTCACGTGGCCTCCCAGAGGAGGAGGAGGAGGAGCCTGGGCCGGGCTTTGAGGGTCGGTGTCCTGGAGGTCCGGGTCTGCACCGACCACCTCCCCGCCCCGTTCTCCACCGCTCTCCTCTTCGCCTTCCTCGCCTGGGCGCCCGGTGGCGGGGAGGGCTGTCCGCACAGGCGCTCTGCAGGCGCGTTGGGCGGGAGCAGCAGCGCCACCAGGTGAGCGCGCGGCTCTGGGCTCGGGTGGTGTGTTGCGCGAGGCGGGGCCGAACGGGTGGGCTGCGTGGGGGGGAGCGAGAGAGCGGGGGCGCCGGAGCTGCAGCCCCACCGGGCGAGCGGCGGACAGGCCGGCTGTGGGAGGGGCTGGTCTGACAGCCGTTGCGAGGGACGGGCAGCGGGAATGCGGGCCTGGTCAGGGGCTCCCGGGACTAGGGGAAGGCAGTCGGGCGGATGGGCCTGCGAGGCTGCCTGGGGAAGGGCGAGGAGGCAGGGAGGGGAGCTGGAAATCTCTCCTGTGGAGACCCAGCAGCTGGAGTCGGGGGCGGACGGGTGACGGAGGCTGCCCGGGCCAGGTTTGGGAGAAGAGGGGAAGGTGCTCTAGAGAAAGGAGCGGCAGATTTAGGCCAGGCTAAGAGGTCCTCGCACTGGGCCTGGCTGCCCCCCTCCCCCCTTTTTGTTAGACACCCTTGTTGTAAGAGAGAGGAGCCCCTGGATGAAACGGGGGCTCCAGAATAAAACACAATGGCTGTTCTTTTTTCTCCCAACGCCCAATAGCTTAGGCAATCTAGATTTGTTTAGAATATTGCTTGGCTGCGCTGTGCAAAGTACTGTTGCCTCATTTGATTTCCCTTGAGGTCTAGGGACGTAGTGGTAGTATCAAAATGAGCACGTGAGCTGCGGCTTGCACCGGGAGTCCAAAAGGGTGGACTTTTTCAGTGAGGTTAATCTACCTTGCTCTGTTCCTCCTTTTGTTGTTAAATCATACGGCAATAATTGGCCGCTCATTTTGAAATCACATTGGTCTCTCCACAGGACATCCAAATGATATGTGTAAAATGGTTTTATGCTGTTTTTCAGAGTTCGAAGGAATAGTAACCAAATAATTTCTCTGTAATGCTTAACTTTTTCCATTAAATAATTCACAACAGTTCACTTGACATCAAATACACAAAGGATTGCATTCCCAGCCTATGATTGGAATATTGGTATGGAGTTTGTACCGATTCCCTATTGTTTTGTCTGTTGATGTTAGAAAACAGGACCCTTAATCTGGCATATAGATGGCTTAGGTGATTTTGCTGGTGTCTTATATACCAGTGTAGTTTAGTTATTTCAATAATAAGGTAATCTGATATTCTGTTGGTTGCAATTTATACTTGGTGCTTGGATAACATAGTCTCCCTCAAGTTAATTCAGCTTCTAATGATGATATGGTATATGTTTATGCTGTGTTGCCACTCTTTCTGGAGAGTTTTTGTTTGCTGTGGGAATTCTGGTGGTCTTCCATTTAAATACTAGCCAGGTCTAATCTTCCTTAGATTTTTTGAAATCAAAGTTGGTTAGCTGATACAGTCTTTATTTTAAAAAGTGTTTTGAAATGTGGCAGGGCAAGTAATATAGCGTGAAATTTGGTACGACTTATAATTTTGATCTTGAAATATGTTCACATGACCACAATTTTGTAGCATAACCTCAAGAACATACATTGTCCTGAGATGACCCCTTAATCCGAGGTAAGGGACCTAAGACCCTAAGATCTTCAGTGCTTTTTTATTGTTTGCTTATTCCACATATTTCTTTTTTTAAGAGAAACAAGGTGTGTTAATACCTTGTTTCTCTTAAAAAAAACAAAACAAACTTCAGCAACAGTACATATTTTAAAGATGCAGTTAGAGTATAAAGCAGTCTATATTCTTTTTAATTACAAGTCATAACGTAACTATGGTTTATTTTGATATCATGAGTTTTCAAATCTTAAATTTTCACATTTAATTCTGTCTGTGCTTGGGTAGTTTTAAATTTGTTTTGCTTATAAGAATTGCCCAGTTTTAGATAGTAAAGAGATTCTGTTTTGAACTGGAGTGGGCGGCTATATTAAATCTAAATAATATATTAAATCTAAATAATTATAGTAATAATAATAATAATAACAACAGTTGTAACTTCTGCTGAAGAGGAATGTGCAAATTCAATCCATTAAACAACTTGAGCAGATAGACTAGTTCAAAAGAAATGTTTCCCAAAGCTTCTTAGTGTACTTTACAAAACATTGAAGCGTGTCTCTTTGAAGACTGTATCTGGCTGAGTCCATATGCATGCAGAGAGGTCCCACAGAACTGTTGTCTGTGCATGAACACAACTTGGAACAGCTTTTGAAATAATAATGCAAGCCTCGCAAAGGATGGGCCATTTTAATACTAAGAAGAGACCGCTTTGTTCACCTGGTTCAAATGCTTTGTACAGCCTTATGTTTGAGCATCTAAGCACTGTAAAAAAAAATTAGTAACAGCAAGGTGAAAAACTTTTTGTTGTTCTCTACAGAGCCTTTGCAAAAATCACCATATATAATTATCTCTATAATATAAATATTGTCTAGTTTTTTTCTGATTTCCATCTATCAGAGAACCTTTGTTTCACCTAATTATGATGACAATGTTTTGAGTAATAGTTAGATTTTATATTTTTAAAAGTGGATCAACCATTGCTTGATTTTCATCTCAAAAAATAAAGGTATGATCTGAAAGTTCCTATAGTGCATCAGATACAACTTGAATGTATGCATTGTCTTCACATATTTTATATTAAGACTGATACATCTCAGTGCTTCTGCTTCTTTTTTTGTTTTCCTTCCTGTCCTCTAATGAGTTTGGGAATATCAAAAGTCTGCATAATATTTTGTGATTTTTGAGTTTTCTTAATGATTGCCTTAATATGTTCCACAATTAATATATGACCTATCTGGAGTAGTGAATGTGAGGTTGTTGAGCAGGATTTAGAATGTGAGAATCCTAGAATTTTGATAAAATTATTATATAGATAGTTGGAAAAGAAACAGAACAATTGTTTTAAATTAAAACAATATAATCTGCCGTGCCATTTACAAAAACTTATTTCTTGTATGATGGATTAAATGGCATGTCTGACATACTGTCTGCTGGAAGAAATAGTTCCTTTCCCAGGATGAGTGGCAATCATCAGCTGTGATTACTGAAATGTATCACTATCCTTTAAAAACTGGATAATTTTTAGCATTCTTACTTGTTTCATTTAAATTAAATGTGGTAAATGAAACTTTTGCACGAAGTTTGTCCCACTTGTCCTTTGTAGAATCCAGAAGGGCATTACTGGCAGACGATAGCATATATCACATTAGAGGTGCCTTCACATGCTCTTCTTCCATTCTTGTGTGTGTACTTGTTGGAGCCTATGATGGTGCTGCTGTTGTAGATATGGGGGCAAAGTAGACATCTGGGTTTGTTGCACTGTCTGGTTCCCATGTTGCTATCCTTTCCTGTTGTTTCTTGTTGCTTGTGGAAAATATACTTCAGGTTGGGTGGTTGTTTGTATGCAGGTATGGGCCTGAGAAACTACAGTGTCATTTCTAGTATGGGCTGAAGCTTGTTAATAATGTTTTTGAATGATTTGAGTGGCAACCAATGGTATTCTGTTTCTGTGGTCTGTTTTTTAATAGGTCTTTCCTGGGAATTGATCTGGCACTACTAATTTATTTATTGAGTGGGTAGTTCCGTCTCCTGAATGCCTGGCTTAACTCTGTGCATCTGATGAAGTAAGCTGCAGCTCACGAAAGCTTATGCTGTTTAAGAAGATGTGTTAGTTGGAAAAGTTAACTGTCAGACCCCTGATTTTTTGCCAAATTGAGAAGGCTATTATAATCTATTAAACTTCAAAATTTTGCAACCGAGTTAATATCTTAAACAAAAAAAGGGTGCAGAATAATGGTTGAGCCACTCACTAAGGATTCCATTCACTTTCGTGTATTTTTTATTTCCATTATACGGTGCTCTTATAACATTCAACAAATAGTTCTGATCCTGCCTTGAGTTGAAGGCCCGTACTATGGTAACTCATGCCCTTATCACTATTTAGACCACTGCAATGTGCTTTATATGGGTCTGCCTTTGAAGACTACAGTACTTGAAAATTATAGCTATTACAGAATGCAGCTATTCATGTGTTGGCAGATAAGAGCTGCTGTGGCCACATAACACTCATATTGCAGTCTCTGTCTTGGTTCTCAATAGGTTTCTGGGTGCAATTCAAAGTGCTGATTTTAACATTTAAAGGCCCACATGTCTTAGTTTCCAGATATCTTCAGAACTGTCCCCTCCAGGGATAACCACACCATTCTGTTCATTCACTCCAGTTCAGTATGCTTGGTGTTCCCTGTATAAAAGAGAAAAGAATTATGAAGGCCAAGAGAAAGTGGTTTTTTTCTGAGGACTACCACTTTAAGTAATAATTTTCCCCAAGAGGTCCAGTTGGCATCAATCCATATAGCATGACTATTAAGACAGAACTTTTCCTTGCGGTTTTTGAAATGTGATGTCATGTTGATATGATTGACTAGTTGGCACTTGTAATTGTTATTTTACTACTTTCACTGTTTCTTTCTGTGATTGATTGATTGATTGATTGATAGATTGATTGCAGTTTTTATATATTGTAAACCACTGTAGAGTGGCCTGATAAAGACCAAAGTTCTGGTCTGGACATCCTCTGCCCTAACATAAAGCCACACAATACTTCTCAATTTTTGCTCATGTTATACCCCTTGTAACTTTTTAATCAGAATTTTACCAAACTTCCCGCCAGGCACTCTTAATAAACTAATCCCCAATTAGCTTTTGCATTCATTCTTGCTACCTTCCCCTTGCATAAGGAAATAACAAGGACATTCTTCTAATCAAACAGAGATGCGGTGTTCACATAGATTAAACAAGTTGCACAGCCATTCTATAAGCAAACCACATCCATATGTTAATATTTCTCCACTTGTATTATGTACGTGTGCTGCCCTTTTCTTTACTTCTTTCTTTGGCACTACCATTTTTAGTATTTATTTCAGTTCTTTTCTTTGACATATTATTATTCCCACATAAATTTCTAAAATACATTCCCTCACTTCAGTTTGATCTCAAATCATTTCATCACATCTATTTATTTATAAATAATACCATCATACTGGAGAGAATTGTTTAACTCTCTTTATAGACAAAATAATTCTGTTGAAATAACTGCATTTTCTCTGCTTCTTTTAATGTTAACTGTTTCTTGTTCTCTGGTGTCATCATTTGCAACTATCTTTTTCAAGAATTGGTCTTGGGAGAAAATGGATGTGGAAGAAAATGAAAGAAGTAAACAGAGTGAAAGTAAAACAACTGCAGGAAGAGAAAGTACAAGTAGAAACTTTATGTTACAAAGTTCTTTCTACCCATGACTTACATGAATTTTTATACATGTGTATTACTGTGTTTGAATAAATCTGCAGTTTTTCAGATACAATTTGCCCCTTGGATATCACATTGGCATTGCTAGTCTTTTTTCCCTTTTTTTCACAGTGCTGCTGTAGGATTTGGAGGATTTACCCCTTTTCTTTTTGTGTTTGTGGCTTAATATTTGCGCATTTCTTGGTGATCATCTCCTAAGTTTTAGGGTTTTTTTTAAACTGTATGTTTATTTTAGGGCATATGCTACCCATTTCTCACATGTAGGAAATTCTGATTGAAGAGGAAACCAGTTCACCTGTATTCTGTGAGACAGGAATTTTAATGCAGAGACATAGTACAGAACAAGAATTGATTAGTCTAAGGTGTAGAATGAAAAATAAGCACAACAATGAATGAATTAGGAATTCCTAATAGGATAGAGCCAGATATTAGGTATTATATCCTTTACAAAAATATAAAAGCAGCATCATGTAAACCATACCCATATCTAACTAATTTAGCCTCTGAAGGATTCTGAGGAGTCAGGGAAGTTTTAGAGTTTTCAAGAATAGAGAGATACTTTCTGTTTTGGAGGATGCAAGGAGCCAGATAAACTCATGTGAACTGTAACTATGATCAGTGAAGAGGGATGTAATGAATTCATGGATGGTGGCAGCAGCAGCAGTAAAAGACAATGTAAAATGGCAAAAGAAAGTTGGATATAACAGTATATGTCTGTTGTCCCTGGGTGGAAGAATGAAAGGTTATCCTGCAGTGTCCTTGTGGAATGAAAAAAATGATCATAATCTAAGACAGCATTGAGATCTTATGAGCAATATTATGTTTTACTGAGGTTTATGTTTTAAAATATTCATTTAATGTCAAGACTCCATTGGTATCATCTAGGTTTATTGCAAGTACAGTACAGGTAGTCCTCACTTAACAACCATTACAATGGTGCTGAATAAAGGGACTTACAACCTGTACTCGAAGTTATGGCAGTCTGGGCCTTTGGTAATCAGTTTGCCCTTACAACTGCAAAGCACCCCATGAAAAGTCAGTGGGGAAGCTGACAAGGAAGGTTGTAGGCTGCTGCTGCCTGCCAAGAGGACTCCCTCTCGTCTTTGGGGCTGGCTGAAAAAGCTCTGTGCTGAAATCCAAGCAGGATTTTGTCATGGGGCATTTTCTGCTAGTCCCCAAAATTTCCATGCCCTAAATTCCCCATGCTGAAATCCTGCTTGGATTTCAGAACAAAGCTTTTTCAGCCAGCCCTCAAAGCTCCATGCATAAATGCCTTGTTTATCCAAGCAGGATTTTCAGCCATGGAGGATTTTCAGCCCCAGAGTGGAGAGGCTTCAGAAGTCTCTCTACTCTGGGGCTGAAAATCCAAGCGGTTCTGAGGCCTCATGCATCCAACCCACACTGCACCCCTGCACACCCTCCCTGACCCTCCCATGCCCCCCCCACTCCCTCCCCCACCTGGCAGCCCCTGGGGCTTGCAACTTTCTGCCGGCTTCCCCATCAACTTGATTGTGGGAAGCCGGCAGGAAGTTGCCTTGCCTAACAACAGGGGCATTCACTTAATTATGGCAACTGGGATTGTGGGATTGCAGTCACTAAGTGATGTAGTCACATTATGTTTCGCCTAATGACCACATCAGTTAGTGATGGAAGTTTCAGTCCCAATTGGGGTAGTTAGGCAAGGAGCGCCTGTACTGTAATGCTGAGTGTAGCACAAAGTAAATAAGCAACTGCATTTAGTTATAAGTGCATGATTAATACAATTACTATGACTACTATTAATACTATTGCTATTACTATTACTGTTGGTTAAGATTTCATATTGTTACTGTACTGCATCCAAGGGTTTTTTTGAAATTTTCTCATTACCTTGCCAAAACCTATAGGAGGAAGGATAGTAAATCAGGGACAGAGGATGTGGTTTTTATATAAAAAGATCCTGATTTTAAAGACTCCTGTCTGAAACCCTGTATAGCTGCTGCCAATCTGTTTAGACAATACTGAGGTAGAGGCATAAGAGTCTGATGGATAAAAGGCAGGTTTGGGTGTGCTTGCCCAAACCATTGATATGTAACTGAAAAATCATACTAATATCTGGTATTTGGTCCTTGGCAAATCATTTTAAGAAAACTGCTACAACTATTTCCAACCCAATTATATCCAATTCTCTCTTAAATTCTCATTTATTTATTTATATTTATTTATTTAATCTGTACTCCTTCCAGTGACTCTGGCCAGTTCACAAAAAAACCCATAAAACTATTAAACAATTAAAGCAATACAGCAATAAAAGAAGAAAGAAAGATAGCAAAACTGGGCAACAAAAAACACACCCCCACTCCTTGAAAGGGGCAACAACCATCTTAGTCAAAGGCTTGGGCAAAGAGCTAGGTCTTCAAAGCCCTCCAAAATGCCAGTAGGATGGGAGCCACCTTGGGGGGAACCTTATTCCAGAGGGCAGGCACTGTGACAGAAGGCATGCTTCTGGGTCCCAAAAGATGGCAGTTGAAGGAACTTGGAGCACACCAACCCTGCCAAATAAAAGCAGCTGGGTAGATATTAGAAGAGAGAGGAACCCCTCAAATAGTTGGGCCCTGTGCAATGTAAGGCTTTATAGGTAATGACCCGCACCTTGAATTGTACCCTGAAGCAAACTGGCAACCAGTGTAGCTCGTGAAGCAAAAGTGTTACATGGGCATACCAAAGCATGCCTGTCACTGCCCAACCACCACATTTTGGATCAGTTGAAACTTCCAGGTGGTTTTCATAATTGTTAGCCAATTGTTATTGATAGGCAATCTGTTTATTTGTGCATTTGGCATAATAAAACCTTGAAATATTTATTTACTTTATCCTGCTTAGCTGTCTTCTCTAAGATGATGCCTACTAAAGATACTTAAACTAAAGTTTGTCAATCCCATCCAACATTCTGGCAGATGCAGTGCAGCATATCTGGAAAGCAGAAGGTTGTTTTTATCAACTCTATTAAGTGCTCTGGATGCAAGTTATAAAAATGTTGTACTGGGCCTTTAGGAAGTAGCTGCATAAACAGGATAAACAACTTCTAATTATGAATTTCACAGAATTCCACATTTTTATAGGATCTTATATGCCATTCCTATCCAACAGGATTCTGAGTGGTGTACATTCCTTTCTACAGTAAAATGGGTAAAATGCAATGATGGCATAATACAGTTTTGGACATTATTTTCTAATGTAACCCTGTCAACTTTCATTCTCTGATCTTTTATCCTGTATCTCATTTTCATCTCTTGTTTCTTACCCTTTATCTCTCAGATATCTGGAGCTGTCCTGGCTCTGGAAGATGATTTTATAGAGTCACAACTCTCAAGTATCAATTGAGCAGGAAACCTCATCCCATGTGTATATCTTGGAGTGTTTCCCTTTCTGTAAAACAGTTAATTATATAAGCATACTTTGTTCCTTCAGTTTGTTTTTTCTAAGACAACTAGAATATGTAAATTTCAATTCTTATAAGTAAGCATATTTAAGATGAGAAAGAATGTGATAGGCATCTAGTTTAATAATAAACAGCCTGAAGTATCTGCTTGTCTGAACCTTCTCTATCACAGAAATATTGCAACATAAATTGATGACTTGGAATTTGGAAAATATCAACAATCCCAGACTAAAGGTTGTAAATTTCTGAAAACTCAAGGTCAGCTTTCATTGATCAGTGCTAAAATTGGAAATATCAAGCCATGCCAAGTCTTCTGAATGTCCCAGAACTACCAACTAGCATTGTCCAGATGAATTTATTAGCCTACATCCTATTTCACACTGATCTAATTAGTTGCCTGGATTCTCTGAAGAGGGAATCTGATGAGGATGATGTATATGAAAAGCAGAATGAATAAAATTTTATCTTTTTTAAAGGAACATTTTAAAATGGTAGTAATTAAAAACTTTTAAAAACTATTTTTTAAAAATCTCATCAGCGGTTAATTGTATTAAAACACACACATTCTACAGTTAATTTTTCAATCTGGAATCCTCAACACATAGACACTCTTAGGTCAAACAGTGGACATCTACTTTGGGCCCTCTTTTCACTTAATGCTTTTAAAGATTATTTAAAAAGCAAAAAAGCAAACACCAGCCTACAGAATTAAGTTTTACTTCCTGCAAGGGCCTTGGATTTCACAATCCACACATTCTTAGAAAATAAAAATGTTGAACACAATAGCTCCTTCTAATTTTGTGATTCTAAAAAACTTGTAAATAACCCTTCCCCTTTTTCATTTGTTATTAATACAAATATTGAAGAGTGTAAGATCCAGAACTGAGCCTTATAGCATTCCACTGAATATCTCTCACTAGTTTGATGAGAAATACCAATGAAGATGCTTAGAGTGGTTTTTGAGCCAGCTTTGTCTGCAGTTGACTTGCCACTCAGACTTATCTAGCTTGCTAATGAAAATGTTGCAGTGACCTTTGTCAAATGTTTTCCTGAAATCAAGGTGCATATCATTACATATACAATATTCCCACAATCTATTTAAGGTAGTTTCCCCATTAAAGAATGAGAGATGGTTAGTCTGACAATTTAATAAATCCATGTGGATTTTGGTAATTATCACAGTGTTTCCAAGGTGCTTACATATCTTTTTATTATCTGCTCTAGAATCTTCTGTAAATTAAGGTTAGACTAACTAGACTGCAGTTCACTGGATCCTCCTTTACAGGTTTTCCAGGTTTTCTTAAAGACCATCAAAATTAAGTTAAACCATCAGTTCCTTCAGTCTCTTAGGATGCAATTCATTTGGATCTGGAGTGTGAAATTTCTTTAATGTAAATAAATTTTGTAATTATTTTTTCTTATTATCTTGTCAATTTCACATTCCTGTACCCTCTGTTTACTTGAAGGAAAAACAACTTAAATGTAGGCAAAAAAAGTAATAAACTATGATAAGTAATATTTTTGTGGTAATGCAATTTTATGTTTGAAATTTCACTATTTGACGTATTTCTAGGCATCTGGAGGTTGAGTCATGGCAACTGGACTTCTTTTCTTTTGGTTTGATACGTTTGAAATGCAGCCACCCTGGAAGACATTTATGGGGTCTCCCCTAACCAACTCTCTAGACTGAAGAAGCTGCTTGGACAAGCAGCAAAATGTATCAAACCAAAAGAAAAGTCCAGTTGCCATGACTCAACCTCCAGATAATTCCACCTGGATGACTGAGAATCTTCATCAACATATTTCTAGGTATATTTCTAGAGAGCCAGTTTGATGTAGTGGTTAAGGTCCTGGCCTAGAAACCAGGAGACTATGAGCTCTAGGTCTCCCTTAGGCATGAAAACTGGCTGGGTGACTTTGGGCCAGTCTCTCTTTCTCAGCCCAACCCACCTCACAGGGATATTGTTGTGGGGAAAATAGGAGATAGGAGTATTAGATATGTTTGCTGCCTTGAGTTAGTTAGATATATCTATATCTGTATCTATGTATCTATGTATCTATGTATATAATATTTATATTATATAGATAGAAATATATATATATATGTGTGTGTGTGTGTGTGTGTGTGTGTGTGTGTGTAAGGATAATAATCTAATGATGATAGTAGTGGTGTGGGTGTAGGATTATAGATACGATTACAATTCGATTTAAGATATAGATATAGATTTGAGTTTTAGGCTGTTAATGGTTCCACCTTTACTTCCAGATCAATGACATATGCCTGTCACTAACAGTTGCTAGGAAACACAAGCAGAGGGTGCTCTAGTTACATGTCCTATTTGTAGGCTTTCCATAGGGATCTTGTCTATTGTAGGAACAGAATATTGCATTAAATAAGTATTTGGCCCAGAACAGCTTCTCTTACATTCTTGGAACATTTTTATTTTGAACTGACTTTTAAAAAAAAATTAAAATACACTAAAAATTGAATACAGGATAAGAGATAACATACTGGACAGAAATATATGTGAAAAAGTTCTGGATGTCTTGGTGGATCATAGGCTGACCATGAGCCAACAGTGTGATGCAGCAAAATAATAAAATAAAAGGCAAAAGCAATTCTAATCTGTACCAACAGAAGTACACTATCAAGATCAAAATAAGTCATATTTCCTTGCTGTTCTAGATAGTCATATGATACCTAGAATATTGTTTCAAGTTCTGGACACTGCATTTTAGGAAGGACATTGACAAACTGGAGTGTGTCTAGAAGAAAGCAAGATGATAAGGCTCCTGGAAGAAAAGGTATTTTTAGCCTGGAGAAGAGAAATTGCAGGGAGACATGATAGCTTTCTTCAGATATCTAAAGGACTGACATTAGCAGGCAGAATAGACTTGTTCAGTATTGTTCAAGAAAAGAAGAACAAAAAACAGTAAGTTAAAAATTACAAGGAAGCAGATTTCAAGTAGACAACAGGAAGAATGTCCTAGCTGTAAGAGTTGTTCAACAATGAAACAGACTGCCTCAGGTTGTAGTGGATGCTCTTTCACTGGAAGTATTTAGGTGGAGGTTGGATGGTCATCTGGGGGGGATGCTGTAGTATTAGATTCTTGCATTGGACAAGAGGTTGAACTAGATGATTTTCTCTTCAAAGCTTTATATTACAGATAGTCCTTTTTAACAACTGGAACTGGCAACGTGGTCAGTAAGCAAAGCAGTCATTAAATGAAGAATCACATTACCGTGACTCTGCTTAGAATTTTACTTCAGCTTTCCTTTGTTTTATAGTATCAGAAGGATATAACCCCTAACAGCCAGGTGAGCTCAAATGTCAGGGAAGGTTTCCGGAAGTTGACTTACGAGGAAGCTGGGTAAAAGGGCAAATCTTATAGCCCTTATTCCCTATTCTCCCACCCTTTGGAATGCTCATCCTCATGCTGGGATAATTAGCAAGGAGGGAATTAATGTTTGTATTTATAGGTAGTCCCTGGGTTAAGAACACCTGGTTTACAGACAACTCATAGTTAAGAATGGAGTCTATTGTAGCAAAATTTGAGTTAAATACACAATGGTTTGAGTTCATTACACAATACTACTTATACAGTATTATGCAATAATACTGTTCCAGCTTACATACAAATTCAGCTTAAGGACAGACCTTGGGAACAGACCTTGTTCTTAAACTGGGGACTACCTGTACATATATTGGAGAGGAAGGGATTACAAGAAAGTAAGCAGGCACACAATGGGGGAATTCAGATTGAAAGGAATGCATTAACACCAGCTGTTTGCCTAGCATGCTGTGAGCCACTTAGGAGGCAAAAAAGCTTTCAGGGTGAAACTGATTAGGATCTTGTCAATTTTAGGAAGCAGCTGCTGGTGGGGGAGGGTTCTAATCAACTAATTAAGATCATAGTGCTGAGCTTGTTAACTTGCAGTTTGTGCTGGTTAGCACTTTTTAGGGACATGCTGTGCTGCAGAGAGAAGCAGCTCAGGAAGACATAGCTTGCCTAGGCAATCTCCCTGCTCTGCGAGGAAGGGAAGAAAAAAATGGGTCAGGCACAGGACAATGACTGTAATGGCAAAATGGGACTCAGAGACACTGTGAAGGTCATAAATGCGGACATCGATTGCAAAGTTACTTTTTCCATCACTTTCATAACTGAATGGTCGCTGTCTGAGGCTGTCACTAAACGAGAGCTAACTGTATGTGAAACCCAGTTGGTCTTGTGAGAGTACAGTTAGTCCTTGCTTACCAGCCACTCATTCAGTGACTGTTTGAAGATACGATGGCTGCCCTGCACTGTACCACCCCTGCCACCCTGTACTCTGCCCTGCATCCCTGCCGCCCTCCACTCTGCCACCCTGGGAAGGTTGCACAAGGCCAGCAGTTGCCTCGCAAAGTGCCATGCTGGGCACACCTCATCAGCAGCAGAAGAAAGACAATGAAGATCAGCAGGGGGTGGCAGGGGTGTGGGAGTGCAGAATAGAAGGCAGGGTGGCATGGGTGGCAGAATGCAGGGTAGCCAAAAGGGCAGAGATGGGGGTAGATAGGTGGGTGGGAGGAGTTGAAGTACACCATGCAGTCATAAATGTGGGTGGGCTGCCAAGGGCCCAAATTTTGATGACGTGGCCATGGGGATGCTGCAATTGCTGTAACTTTGAGGATCAGTTGTAAATACCATTCATTCAGCACGGTCATAACTTTGAATGGTCGCTGAAGGAATAGTCATTAAGTGAGGACTACCTGTGCTGCATTCAGAAAAATACTTCTAAATATTTTAATATACGCCATCATACTAGGTCATAGGATGAAGCAAAATGATACTGACATTGACACAAGATCAAACATATGTTAAACATATGAATGTGGAGGGGCAGTCTTTACCATCTAAAACGTTTGCTAGGCCAAAATTAATAAGTATTATTTTAAGCAATATATATTAAAGAAGTTCTGAAAATCAATCTAAAGTAAAAAAAAAAAAAAGTAGATGAGCCACTAGATATTTCATGTATCTCTGAATCTTTTCATTTAGTTCTCTTTTTTAGTAGCCATTATGTTGGTATAGCTATCAAAGTTGGGTGTCTTTGTTACAATAATATTAAAACCTATTATATGTTCAGCAAGTCAGGATTGCTAATAGCATAGGATCACTCTTGCTTTGTTACCAAGCATGCACTAGGAGGTATGGCCAGTGGATGCATCAGTAGTAGCAGCTATTTGCAGGTTCCTTATCATGCATTCATTGAACATGAGAGGGGGATTGTTTGATTATCCTTTTCTTAAAATATCTGGCAGTTTATATTATGTCTGGACAATGGTTTGAAACCTTAAGAGAGAGGAAGGGAATTTTGAGTAGAGAAAGATTTAAGTACTTCTCCCTTTTCTTTTGTTTTACTACTTTAGTTAGGTTCTGCCTTCTTTAAAAAAGCTTTAGGCATTATTTGTTAGCATTATTTGTCAGTAGTAACAGATAACAACTAGCCTGGAACATGAATTTGTGTTTCACAAGTTTTCTACAATTCCTTATTTATTCAACAATACAGGTAGTCCTCAACCTATGACCATTCGGTCAGTGACCGTTACAAATTATGACAGCACTGAACAAATGGTTTTCAGAGTTCTGGCCATCCCAGCAACCCCACACTCACATGATCACGTTCTGGGTGCTTGGTAACCTGTTCACACTTAGGACCGGTTGCCAAGCATCCCGCAATCAGGTGACCGCCATTTGCAACCTTCCCTGCCGGCTGCCCCAGAAAGTCAGTGGGGAAGCCGGCAGGGAAGGTCACAAGTCATTAGGGTAAGTCTCCCCCACCTGTGCACCCTCCCCCAGCCACTCTGCACTCATGCCATGCCAGCCACTTGTGCACCCCTGCACACCCTCCCCCACCCATGCCAGACCCTCATGTACTCTCCCTGACCCACAGTGCCTCTCATGCACACTTGTGTACCCTCCGTGCACCTCTCACACACCCATTCCCACCCTCATGCATCCTCTCCAACCCTCTCCTACATCCTTGTGCACCCCCTCCCTCCTCCACCCAGCAGCAACCACATGCCTGTGGGCCTGGAACTTGCAACTTCCTGCTGGCTTCCCC
This sequence comes from Liasis olivaceus, assembly GCA_030867105.1. Taxonomy (NCBI): domain Eukaryota; kingdom Metazoa; phylum Chordata; class Lepidosauria; order Squamata; family Pythonidae; genus Liasis; species Liasis olivaceus. Next base: position 175,350,583 of record CM061350.1, on the reverse strand, counting down.
ACTGAGTTAGGTTGTGGGAAGCCGGCAGGAAGTTGCCTCGCCTAATGACCATGGGATTCAGTTAACGATGGCAACCGTGACTGCAGGGATTGCCATCAGTAAGTGATGCAGTCGCTTTTTATGACCGCATCACTTAGTGATGGAAATTTCAGTCCCAGTTACAGGCAGTCCTTGACTTACTACTGCAACTGTAATATAATGTAATGTGATAACCTATAAGAAACAATCTAGAAGTAATTTGGTTTACTATTTTTTGTTGTTGTTTTTGAAGGGCTTGTTGAAAATTAATTGTTTCCTTTTCTTGAAAATAAAGGTTTGTTCTTATCCAAGAAGGACAACAGGACCTCATCCAGAATCTAATCCAGCCTTAAACTATGCTGAGTGATTTTATGGATAATGTGATGGCTACTCAATTTAAGATGATTGTGGATTTATGACTAACAGGTATCTAACCTCATAGAAGAGCAAATTTAATTATTTATATAATTTAAACTATTTATATGGCTGCCTATCTTTCCAAAGTGACTCTGGGAGGTGTATAAGAGTTTTAAAAAAGCAACAATTTAACAATTATTAATATTTAATAAATATTAAACTAATAGTAAACCATGGATATCTTCAATGTGAAATTTTATTTTTTATATATAAAAACAATATAAATGCCTTATATACCAATATTGTTTATTAATGAAATTATTGTAATGATTTAGGAAGCTGACATAATGTTCGAAATGTTATCTATTAAACATTTGGACTGCTTAACTTTGTACAGTGCATTCATTAAGCTCATTGGGACTTAAGCCTCTTAGTGTACTTGAAATTACAGGTTAGAAGCATAGACCTATGCGTACCTATCTCACCTGGGAATAAATACCATAAATGTCAGAGAGATTTACTCCTGAGGAGATAAGATTACATTTAAAGTAAGTCAATATTAACATCATGGAGGGAGACCTGAACTGTCATTGGCCTAGAAAAATGAGGAGAATTATGACTTTTTTAAACAATAGAACAAGGACTACATATATTTAGGTTTATAGGATTTATAGAACCTAAAATCCATCAATTAATGCTTCATGCAAAAGGCTTGCACTTTAGATTAACAAAGCTGAGTTCTAAATTTTCAGAACAAAATAGATCTCACCATCCTACCAGCATTAAAAAAAAAAGCAATTTTTTTAATATAACACGCTCTTGTATGTTTTGGGAAGAGATGTGTATTTTATTACTATTATTAAACAATTTAAAGTCAGAAATCCTTGTTAAACTATAAATCATCCTGAAATATACCAATAGGTCTAGAACTATATTCTGCCAATCCATAGGTTATAGTGTGTAATCTATTTATAAAAACCCTTTATTGGGTATAGGGAATCTTCTTTGAGCGGGAATTGGGAAATACTACTTTTATCTTCAGAAAATAATTACGGTTAGTTTGTTTTTTTTTTAACACTCTTTTGTTTCTATCAAATCTTTCTTTAATGAAAATGGAAGCAGGATATATAGCCAGATATTTTGACTATTTCCTAAAAGCATGGACCAGCATTATTTGAAAACATTTTTACAAATCATTCAGACAAAGCACAGGAATAACTGTTGCTTTATTTGTTTAAATTGGAAGTGGGGAACCTGTATCTTCCTGATATTACTAAATTACAATCCATTCCCCTTCAGTATTATAACAAGCAGGGATGGATGCTGGAAACAATATCTGAACCAGTATCTAGAGTCACAGTTTACTTAATCCTATTCTGAATTACTGGAATAAATAGTGGGTGCTGATATTGTCAACTTCATTAAATCCAATTCTTCTGCCTGAGGCCATTCAACATTCAGCATTGAACTAATGATGTTACCTAGGTGGGTAATGAAATGTCTGCAAGCAAACAACCAAGTTCAGAGAGCACTTAGGGCTCCACAGTTCAGCCCTGAGCTATATATATTCTCTCTTTGGCATTCAGCATCTCTCAGTTCTTAACTTCTAGATCAGGAAATCTTTGCTAGTTTAACAACTTTTGCCTTGTGAAGTATCATCCCCTAGCAAGAGTCTTCTCTGCATTTGGAGATTCTAGGAATTAGCTAGATAAAGGATATCAATTGAATTTTTGAAATTCAGATATAATTTTGGAGCTGACATATATGTTCTTTTTAAAAACACATCTTTAATTTTCCATTTTCATTTAACAATAGTGTCTTTAGAAAAATTATGCATGTGTTTTGCTGGGTATTACATTGACACAGAACTGACAAGGTAATTTTAATGGGATACATTTATAGGTTTGTCACAGGTGAAGAACAAAGAAGATTGGATTCCCATAGTATGTTCTAGCAAATCAGCAACCTACATGCTGCTATGGCTCAAATGTTACGGAACTGTTTAAGTTCTCATCAAGCTTCTGATGCAAGATCTCCTGGTAGGCTGTTTTTTCTTATTAACCACATCATTCATTCTCTGTGATTAATAAAAATACTTGCCTTTTATATTACTTGATATTATTTGCTAAGATCTTTCTTGAAACATATGTTCTCCAGAAATGAAAATGTATCTCCATTCACTCCTTTATTAATGGCTGTGCTTGGCAGTTATGTTCAGTATGTGTTTTTGCATTTCCTATAGGGATATTGGTGGACAAGGTACAATATTATAGAGACAGTGGTGGCAATTCTAGTAGCTTCTTAGCAATTGCAGATGGAAGCCCACAGTTGGGAAGCAATGATATGTTAGTTCTTTGTAGCCACTTAAAATAAGATTCCCAGTCTTCTTTAGTCAGGTTTATTGAAAGGGAAATGGAAATTAAATTATAGAAATCTTGGCAACTGGATGTGTTTACATAAACACCCAATTTATCTCAATGTTAATTAAAGCAGTGCTTTTTTTAAATTCTCTTCATAGTAACCAGTTGATTCACTAGGCAGATATCTACCATTCTCCTAATAAAGAAATAATGTTCAGAAATCATGTACTTGTAATATTTTGCAGATTGCTATCCTCTTTCCCCAGATTTTGGGAAATCTGTTACATCAGTATAGGAACACTTTTTGGATAGATATCTGTTTCTTCCACCTTGGATAAAGGTTTATTACATTAGTAGCATATCACAAATTCTCTAATTGTTCAGTTCATTATCACTTTATTTAGTTTTTCATAATTATTCTAAGGTTATCTGTATTTTTCTTCAGAAAAGAGACATTTATTTTGAATAATGTTTAGTGAACAGTATATTCTGAAAACATAAAATGGAAGTGATGCTAGAAACAGAACATTAGTAAGTGGCAATGGTAGCATTTTAAGAAGCTTTCATAAGCTAGAATTTCTTTCCCTTTCTTAAACAAGGAAAGTACAGGTAGTCCTTGGGTTACAACCATTCGTTCAAGTGACCATTCAAAGTTATGATGGCACTGAATGACTGGTACTTACAACTGGTCCTCGGAGTTCCGGCTATAGCAGTGTCTCCGAGGTCATGTGATTGTAATCTGGGATCTCAGTGCCCAGCTTACAGTTACAACATTGCAGCAAGCCACGGTCACATGATCGTGATTTCTGAGTTCCCTGCTGGTTTCCCACAAGCAAAGCCAATGGGAAAGCTGGCAGGAAGTCGGAAGTCATGGTCATGCGAGGTCCTCGCTTAACAACCCATGTGGTCCTCATTTAACAACGGCATCTGGGACTACTGGAATTGCTGTCACTAAACAACACGGTCACATGATATTGTGCTTTACAACCGCTTTGTTTAGCACAGCAGTTCTGGCCCCAATTGCTGTCTTAACTCAAGGACTACCTATAGGCTCAATATTATTGAGTTATATATGCCGTGTGGAAAAGAACAATTTTATATAGTTAATGACAATCTGTTCTGTTATTATCTGTTACATGAAGAACAAGAAAAATGAGAAATCTTAAAATTCTCAAAACATAGTTAAATAAATAGATTGAAATCTACATATTTAAGATGCTTAAGTTCCACTAAGCCTATGCTATGTTCTGTGGGGGTTTTCAAAGTGTTTATGGATTTCTTTCTACATCATCTGCTTCCTTATGAATAAGTACATCTATTAACTAAATTGCTCATGATATAAAATGATTAATAACTTGACTTCCTTACTAGCCTGCAGCACTAACAGGGATATGGACTGTAGTAAATAGCTAAAGAGGTAACCTGTTTCATGCATGTGTTTTTATCCCTGCCTCACGCTGCTTTTAAATATTTTAATCACTTGTAGGTACATTCTGCACTGAAATTAGAAATGTAGAGAGCCTCTGATACCAAAGGCAACTAGCATGCTTCTCTCTTTAGGCCTTCCTAAAGCCATTTGTTTGGAGTTTTTGCATTATGAAGGAGTGGGTTTTTTTTAGGTATTAGTGTTTCATCATTTATTGTTGTTAAAATCCATTCCATATACAGTGGTACCTCAAGATACGAATTTAATCCGTTCCGTGACTCTGATCGCAAGTCGAATTGGTCGCATTCTGAAGCACGTTTTCCCATAGGATTCAATGTAAATGCGGTTAATCCGTTCCACCCTCTGAATTTGGTCGCATACTGAAGCAAATTTCCCCATAAGGTTCAATGTAAATAGGGCTAATCCGCCCTCCGAATTTGGTCGCATCCTGAAGCACATGTCCCAGGTGCAGCGGAGAAAAAGGAAGTGCTAATCAAATCTGAGAAAGGCTCCCTGCGCACAGCCGGGAGCGGGAGCTTCCCCACCTCCTCTTAATTCCGCTCTTTCCTTTGTGCATAGCCCTTGGCGCGCCCGACAAAAGCACAGTGAAAGCAATGGGGGGAAAGGCTTATGTGGCGCGCGCGCGCACGCACACCCCACTCATTCCCCCTCTTTCCTTCCGCGCACGCACGCACACCCCACTCATTCCTCCCCTCTTCTGCAAGCGCACGCACACTCCACTCATTCCTCCCCTCTTTCCTTCCGCGCGCGCACGCACACCCTACACTCATTCCTCCCCTCTTTCCTTCTGCAAGTGCACGCACACCCCACTCATTCCTCCCCTTTCCTTCTGCAAGCGCACGCACACTCCACTCATTCCTCCCCCTCTTTCCTTCCGCGCGCGCACGCACACCCCACTCATTCCTCCCCTCTTCTGCAAGCGCACGCACACTCCACTCATTCCTCCCCTCTTTCCTTCTGCAAGCGCACGCACACCCCACTCATTCCTCCCCTTTCCTTCTGCAAGCGCACGCACACTCCACTCATTCCTCCCCTCTTTCCTTCCGCGCACGCACGCACACCCCACTCATTCCTCCCCTCTTCTGCAAGCGCACGCACACTCCACTCATTCCTCCCCTCTTTCCTTCCGCGCACGCACGCACACCCCACTCATTCCTCCCCTCTTCTGCAAGCGCACGCACACTCCACTCATTCCTCCCCCTCTTTCCTTCCGTGCGCGCACGCACACCCCACTCATTCCTCCCCGCTCTTTCCTTCGCAGTGAAAGCAATATCAGTAAAAGGAATGGGGAGGAAAGGCTTATGTAGCGCGCGCACAGCGGAGCGGGAGCTTCCCCACCCCCGTGCTGCTGCTTCTTAATTCCGCGCTCTTTCCTCTGTGCATAGCCCAAGCACACTGAAAGCAATGGGGGGGAAGGCTTATGTCACGCGCACGCACAGCCGGGAGCGGGAGCTTCCCCCCCCCCACTGATTCCTCCGCGCTCTTTCCTTTCTCCATAGCGACAAAAGCACAGTGAAAGCAATATCAGCGCACACGCACAGCCGGGAGCGGGAGCTTCCCCCCCCCCCAGCGCACTCAAATTTCATTAGCACTTCCTCTTTCTGCATTGCTTTCCTTGGGCTTTTGTCCTCCTGCTCAGATTTCATTAGCACTTCCTCTTGGAAGCTGCGACCACGTGGCAGCAGGGCAAATGGCCGCGGATCCGGTTCGTAGCTTGAGGCGGAGTTCGCATGTTGAGGTAAATTTTTGCGGCCGGAGCTGGTCGTATCTTGAAATTTTCGTAAGATGGGGCGTTCGTATCTTGAGGTACCACTGTACTAAATCTAATTTTGGTTCCAGTTCCAGGAGTTCAATTCTGTGATATTTTGTTAGTACATTAGAAATCATAGTATTGGGCTGAAATCATAATCTGAATTCTTTAAATAACTTCTTTCTTACATCCCATAATTCAGATCCTTGCCTTTAATCAGTGCATTGAAACAGACCAGTGAAGCAGGCTCGTACTAGAACACTGACCAAATGTTTAGTCTTGTTTATTTGGTTCAGATCTTTTCCAGGAACTTCTTTTAAGCAGCTATAACTGGGAGAAAAGTGCTGAAATCATTCAATAGGTGTTGTGAAAACAAGGAATTTACCGTAATTATAAATAGTAGCAAAGTGTCACTTTTCTACATTTTGCTGTCACCAGCCACCATTTTTTCTGTTGGAATCTTCCTCAGATGTTTTGGGGATGGAGGCGGTGTATGGAGACCATTACATCCTATCCTTTCCTCCAAGGACTTCAGGGTAGAACTCTAGTTCTTTCTTCCCCTCAAATTCATTCTTATAGCAAATTGTAGAATGCATCCATAAATATATGTTACTAGTTCAAGACTACTTGATAATCACCAAGTTTTCCCACAGAAACATTTCAAAATAATGCTGGATTATTCTAGAATCATTCAGAGGGTGGGTTTAAAGCTGTAAACTGCATGCAATACAGGAAAGAGCTCCATTCCATATCAGTTTAGTATGGTAAATATATAATTTAGGAAATGTGAATGTGTATGTATGCATGTGTGTACATAGGGGCATGAGTGTGTGTGTGTGTGTGTGTGTGTGTGTGTATACATACACACAATATAAAAATTAGGAGAGTGCAAAGCATTTTGAATTCAAACAATCTCAAATACAAATCTCTGGTGTAAAACAGAGATTACAAGCGTGAGTTGGATTGTTTTGAACATTTTATGTGTGTTTTGAGCTTGAAACAGCTCTGTTTCAAAGTGCAAACATTGTTTCAAACTCAAAACACTTCCCAAAATATCAAAAAAGGCTGTTTTGCACTGAAATTCAAAACATTTTGCAGATCTTTTTTGTGCATATTCAGTGCTTTACTGGATAAAGTTACTTTTGCAAATTCAGCACCAGCAAATGAATACCTAATTTGGGGAACTGTTTAATTTCCGTCTTAATTTATAGATATTTATCTGTAAATTAGGACTGAAATTAAATATTGAAATTTATGAATAAAATAATTCCTTACATTTAGACATGTTAAAAACTAAATACTAACCAAAATAACATATCACTTCCATATATGTTAAACAAATATATTTCATTTTTTTTTTTCTTTCATAGATTCTCCTTAGTACCTGATTAAGTTCCAGTGCAGGAAATTATATTACCATGGTTTGGGGTGACATACCCGATTTAAAAGATAATTACAGTTTATTGTGCTCCTCAGTCATGGAGGAACTGAAAGTGGATCTTGATTCTGAACAGAAAGAAGATGGTATAAAACATAACAGCCCTTCTGATGATTCTACAATCTTTGTAGCTTTTAAGGGAAATATAGATGACGATGACTTCAAGCAGAAATTGGGAGTCATTCTGGACAATGTTCCTGGACTTCTACACATGGGTACTTCACTTTCTGATCATTTGAATGTTTATATTGGCTTTATATATGTAAAAATATAATATGCATATTTAGAGTTTAAGTTGCTCTAGAGAATTAGACTGTATTGGATTATTTTTCGAAAAACAATACTGTAAACATTGGGAAGGTCAATAATATTGCTACCATCCTCCATTTTTTTTTAGCATATACTGTTCGTTTACTAACCTGTATGAACTGCTGTGAAGAGCAGCTATGCATTTTACTTGCTAAGAGAGGCATCAATTATTTTTAAGGTTTTCTCTTTTTTACAGTAGATCTGAAAGCAAATAATACTTCATTAATTGATTTCTCTTTTGTCATCCTCTGTTAGATGAAATGTTCTTGCAGCTGCCCCATTTTTAATTGCTTTTTTATTTGAAACAAACAATGTATATGACATTTGAAACATTCATATATAAAACCCATCCACATGTAGGATCTTAAGAAGATTAACAAACATTTTAAGCAATCAGTATTTCTACCCTAAATAGATACATTTCATTAAGGAAACTCAAGCCATTAATTTCTTGGAGAAAAGGCTTTGTGTGGCACATTCAAAAAACTTTTTGAGGAAATGAAATTATCAGTCATATATCTTTCCTAGGTTTAGCTGTCCTAAGTTAGAAAAATAAGGACATATTTTGTAAAGAAAAGAAAACTTTACGTATGCATAATAAAGTATTCCTTTCCAGTACAAATCCTTAAGCATTTGTTGTCAATTTCTGAAATGTTCAAAAGTTTCCCTACAGTTTACCTTGATGAAGGCAATAGCATTAAAGGAAGACTTCTCTCCGTTCTTCAGAGCTGAATTTACTTGATTCTGTCCATTTCTTTTCTCCTTTATTTGTTAAAACAAAAAACAAAATGCAGAAGAATTTGGATGTTGTGGGTATTCTGCTTATATTTTGAGCCTATTATCTGAACCTTCCTTTATAAATGTGCCAATTGAAGAAGCAGATTACCTCCATGGACAAATACTTGGGGAATGCCACCTTGTTGATTTATCTGCATGTTACTAGGGCTTTACCAGTCAAGTTGCTGTAATAAGTTCTTGTGACTTTGAATTCCTATGATTCAGTGTTCGACACTATACTTAACAGTTCTGAAAGGCTTCATGAAATAACTGATTGTAGTGGCAGCCCATCTTCAACTGCCAAGAATCTATACCCTGCATACCCAAAACAAAGCTCATTATCCAGTCTTTCCCCAGGCCCTGCCATATATACAGAGAACTATCTTATCCACCTCCATTTCCATATTTTCAGTAAATTTAAGATGATCCTCTAATTAAAGGCAAGCCATTTGGGTAAAAATACTAATTTTCTTTTTGGATAAATATATCTCTAGATTGGTTTCTATTCTGCTTCCTAGCCTTCCTGGTTCCCAGCACCTTCTTCTTCTCGAGGTGTCTAGGAGTTTGAGTAAATTGGGACAAATCTGTGCTTATAGCCTGCCTATTTTCTTCAGTTCATTAGTGCCCAACTTGATGTTTTTTCTGGGCAGTCTTTCCATCAGTAAGGTTCTGTTATTGATTACCATGGCTTGTGATTCTCTAGGGAAAGGTTTATTACATGTTGTTGTTTGAAACATGTGTTTCCCAAATAATTGGAAGGTGTGCCACCAGCTGAAAATTTTAAAAAAATCATGACTAGAGGACTTTTGGATAAAAATTTACAGAGAATATAATCTTTTAATTGAACAGGCATGTTTTCCTTCAACATATCTGTGCAAAAATAGATTTTCAGTAATCTGCAACCAAGGCCACCTATTGAAATAAACTAAATATTATGCTGATACCAAGACTTCCTTTTACAAATCTGATGCCATAAATTTATGTAATACACATTAAATGCAAGTTCACACAATCTAATAAGATGCATTAAATGTAAGAGAAAATACAGGTATAGATATCTTCTGCCGATTAAATCTAGCTGCTCGTGAAGCTGAACTTCCCAATGTTCACTTTTTAATGTTGATTCAAATAGTACAAGTTATTGAGACTGGATCCACAAAAGTTTTTTTTTTTCTCATGCATATAGGTAGATTCTTATGAAGATAGCAGCTAGCCTTAGTTTGAGACTTAACTATAGTAATTTTATGTTAAGTTGAATGGTCTTTTTTATAAACTAGCCTAGAGTCACTGAGATATTTTCTCAGTCTGTTAATAATTGTTTTTAAAGAAAAATACCTGTCTTGGTAAGAAGCAATTAATAAAAGTGAATGAAGCTTTCTAACTCCTAATTTCATATATGTTGGGTTATGAATCTTCTAGTTTGTTTGTTTGTTTTATTCTGTAACAAGAATCTAACAAGTTAAAATTGAAGAAAGTGGAACCCTGGAACAGTGTACGTGTTACTTTCAATATTCCCCGTGAAGCAGCTGAGAGGCTACGAATGCTAGCTCAGAACAACAACCAACAACTTCGTGACTTGGGAATTCTGTCTGTCCAAATCGAAGGTAATTGAAACTACTTTGTGGTTGTGGCTGAACCATATAAAGTAGTGCAGCTAATTTTATTTTTTTGTATGTTTTTGTTAGCTTCTTAATAATTTGATTAAAATAGGCCAGATAATTTTTTGGGATGAGCTATATTCTCAGAATTCATTTCCTTTCCCACACCTGTATTGTTAACGTCATTAATGTGAATACTAACTATGAAACAGGACCTGCTGCAGCTCCATGTCGTTTGTGATTATTGGATAAGTGGGAGAAATCATCTGATAGGTAAAATTGACATGGTCCATGCCATTTAATTATAGTCTTGAGAATAGGGATAGGAAATGTAATAGTAATGCTGTAGTAATCTTGCTTTCTGTGACAGCTGTCTCCTTTTTCTACATATCCTTTCTCATCTCAAACATCATTTGAATGTTTGGGAAGAAACATGGGCTACCAATACAATTAGCAATTGTTTTTACAAGTGACAAGTGTATCAGTGCTTATAGGTCCAATGATACATAGATCTTATATATAGCTTTTTGCACAATGCCATCGTTAATGGGATGAAATTGTATTTGAAAGACAGTTACTCTGCTTGAGTGATACATGAATTATTGAGCTGACCCAGTTGTGTTTTCCCTTCAATCAGTTGAATGGAGAAGCATTTATAGAAAGTTATATGCAGCAGAACATCTGCACACGTAACAATTGTGAAGTTCTCCAGTGGGTTTTTTGGGGGGAGAGGAAGCGGAGTTGCAGAAGACCTATCCTCTCCAAGCTAGTTGTTTCAAATGCATACTCTTTTAACCTACATCTGATATAAGACATTTTAACGTTTAAAAAAGCTGCTTTTTAACTTCCTCCCACATGAAAGCCACATTTGTATTCTCTAATTATTGCTTTCAGGTGAAGGTGCCATCAATTTATCATTAGCTCAAAACAGGGGTCAAGATTTAAGGATTAATGGGCCTGTTGGACAAGGCAACTCCGTACGAATGGAGACAGGATTTCCTATGCCAGGAAGTCAAGGCAAGTTCAGTTTTTAAAATCTAGACAGATAATATTTCATGAAATTTGCAAATAGCTTATTTTACAACTCCAGACTTTCTGCTTGATACTTCCTTTGGCATATTTCTTTTTGGAGATGAGCTAGCTGTTAAGCTGAATAAACAATGAGGAAGGAAAGTGAAGAAATGTAATACAATGTAATGGGATACTGATACTGGGTAGATTGGAAACACAACCAAATGGATTTGGCTAATTCAGATGTGGATGTCAACTCTGAAGTAAACATTTGATATAAATAAATAGCTGATTGGTGGAGTAAAAATAAAGCATAGCTCGATTACAAGAAGAGATAGAAAATAAGGAAGAGGTAAAAATCTGGATTTTAGGTTCTATAAAAGAAATACAGGAAACGATCCCTTCATAAAAAAATTGTTGACACCTCAGAGAAAGAGAGAGAGAGAGAAATGTTTTTTGAAAAGTTCCAGTTGTATATTTTATTTATTAATTAAATTTATATGCCACCCATCTCCCCCAGAGGGTGACTCTGGGCAGCTCACAATTAAAGTAAAACCCGAAAACAGTTAAAAATATAAATATCCACATTAATTAGGTAAAAAGTCAAACTCTATAAAAAGATCAAAAAGTTCGAGATCAATTGTATAGGTCTTAAAATGCATTAGGAAGCATATGGATCAGTGGTAGTTTTTAGGAACAGAAGTGCATAGATTGTTGATAATGCAAGTATTTGGTAATTCTGTTTGTAGTAAATGAAGAGTATTCAGAGATCACTATATGGGTGAAAATGTATGCAGTGTTACTTGTGAAAATCCACTTATTACATTATGAATGAGGAAGATATGGGTTTGTCCTTTGTTGGCCTTCATCAACTAAGTTGAAATATACTTTTGTACTAGAAAACAGAAAAATCATATATTAATGGTAGAGTATGATATTTATGCTTGTGAGGTATTTCCCTGTGTGTGGTCTAACAGATACATATGGTTGTGGAATAGCTTGGGTTTTCTTTTTCTTTTTTTGTTTACTTAGATCCAGTAGGAAATGTTTTGCCATGGCTTAATGAGTCCAAATTATATTTCAGTAACTAAATATTTCAATGCTGAGTTTTAAGATGTTATCATTTCATGTTACTATATTACAATAGTAATATTACAGTAATGTAATCTCTGCAACTTTACACAATAAAAATGTGTCCACATTTCTAGGTTTAATTCGAATAAATAATCCTGCATCTGTGATGATGCAACAGAGCGGGACTGTATCATCCTCTGTGATGACAAATACAGCTAACACAGAACTGCAACCCAGAACACCTCATCCAGGATCTCAGCCAGGTAGTTAATTTAGACCCTGCGAATTTAAATGCCACTATTTTCCTTGTTGGTAAATATCTCCATAGAAAAATGCACACGTACTCTTTCTCCTGATCTTTCTAATTTAGAAATATTTTGCATGTACAGAGAAGCATTTCCGCTTGAGCAATACAGCCTCAGTGAATTTTTCCAATTGTGCTATCCCAGTACAACTCCGTACTATTCAGAGGACTATTTAATACTCAGAAATGCTATAGTAGATGATTTAGTAGGTTGGATGGAAGAAAAGCTCCATTTCATGAGCAGAATTCCATTCTGGAACCAAGTTGCAGTCTAAAGCAACCTTCCACTGAGCTAGAAAAACTCAGTGATCAGGAGGCTCAAACACATTCCCTGCAAGAAAAGGGTAGAACATCTGAGATTCTTTATCTTGGAAAAGAGTGGCTGAGGAGGGATATGATCAAGGTGTAAAATCATGTATGCATGGAGAAAAGAAACAGGCAGAGACTTTTCAGCCCATGTCAAAATATTGATCAGAGGTTATAGAATGAATTGATTGGAAGAGACAAAAGAAAGAAGTTTTCCACACACGGTGCCCTATTAGGATAGATTAATAGAAGGTAAGTCTATGAAGACTGTTAGTCTTTACACTCAGTGTTACTTCTCAGTTGGGGGTAGCATGCCTTCAACTATTAGTTGCAATGGAGTAACAAAAAGAGAGGAATATGTTTCTACCTGCTGATTGTGAGCACCCCAGAGTGATCAGTTTGGCCACTGCGAGAAACAAAATTTGGACTAAAATTGGTCTTGGTCTAATTGAGCAGGGCTTTTCTTATGTTCTTCCCAAATGCAGTGTTGTACATCTGCTGTCATCCCTAGGTAACATTGCTAGAAATTATGAGTCCATCTGTTTGGAAGACACCAGATTGAGGAAGGTATTTACCAAAGCTACTGTCCACTTTTATGAGTGGAGTGAGCATTTACTTTTGAATTTTCAAATATTTGTACAGATTTTATATTGTTGCTAACCTGTGACCCCATAAAATTCGAGTGAAAAATTATTGAAGAATGTTTCTGTGAGGGTAATGTATATAAAAGAAGATGGAATATGCTTGTTCCTCTAAATAATCATAGGGATATACATTTGTTCTATTGCTACATCTATGGAACTAGTTACTAATGACTTTTCGTTTTCATTTTTTTCATAGATACAGTGGATCCACTTTTGTCAAGCCTCACTATCCAGCAGCAGAATCATCCATCTGGATCTGTGGTGCCTCAGCTCCATTCAGTACAATCAATTCCTCTTAATAGGCAAATAAATCCAGGCAACTTTCAGCAGATGCAACCTCAGCAGCAGATTCAGCCACAGCAACAACTGCATCCACGCCCTCCTCAACAGCACCAACAGCAGCAACAGGGCATTCGACCTTCATTTACAACCCCAGCTCAAGTCCCAGTTCCTCCTGGTTGGAACCAGGTACCTTCTGGAACAGCTCAACTTCCTCCATCCCAAGGAACAATGGGTACATTGACAGTTAACCAGGGTTGGAAAAAGACCCCTTTGCCTGGACAAATGCAGCAGCAAATCCAAACAAGACCCTCATTAGCAACAGTACAAACACCCTCTCACCCTCCGCCTCCATATCCCTTTGGAAGCCAACAAGCTTCTCAAGCACATACAAACTTTTCTCAGATGAGTAACTCTGGCCAATTTACTGCTCCTCAAATGAAGAATCTTCAGGGAGGACCCTCACGGGTTCCTACTCCACTACAACAATCTCACCTATCCAGCAAGTCTCCTGCTTCCTCTCCTTCGTCTTTTCAGCAGGGTTCTCCTGCATCTTCCCCAACAGTTAATCAAGCACAGCAGCAGATGGGACCAAGGCCCCCCCAAACTAATACCCTCCCCCAGGGATTTCAACAGTCTGTAAATTCTCCTGGTCGTAACCCTATGGTACAGCAGGGAAATGTACCTTCTAATTTCATGGTGATGCAGCAGCAAAACCAGGGTCCACAGGGTTTGCATCCTGGGCTTGGAGGTAAGTTATCCTGTTTATGGAAAAATGTTTATGCATATTTTCATAGTAAATTGATACGTTGTAACTTCATGTGAATTTACTTCTCTCATAAAGCATTACATTGTAGGATAATAAATGCCAGGAATTTACCTGTGCAAGTTGTATTGTATCTGCACAGCAGGTAGATGATAAGTGAATTTAAAATGATCTTCTCCCCAAAGGGAAATTACATAAATGGGGGTTGAGCTGTGAGGATTTTGACCTGGCGCCTGGGGGGGAAGGGTACTTTTGTTTTTAACCGTGGTTTTCTGGATTGTTGTGAGCCGCCTAGAGTCATCATATGAGGTAGGTGGCCATATAAGTCTTGTAAATGAACAAACAAACCCCCAAATCCTGTGCAGTGCCCAATTTCCATGCCTTAGCAACTCAGAGTTGCCATCACCAGCTGAAAGCAGTCCTGGACATTTTTTTTTCTCAACAAATGTGCATATGTGTTAGAGGAAAAAGAGATAAAAAAGATAAGACATATATATGTGTGTGTACACACACTGTATACATACTAGCCAGAAGACATGCCAAAAAAAAAAAAGTCAGAACCAGGACAAAAACAATAAATTAATATTAATTGAATTAATAAGTACTTATTAGAATTAATTTCCTGTAAAATAACCACCCTGTTGTGTAATTAATGAATTTCCCATCTACATATATGCACCCAATTTGTCTCTCATTTACATTTCACCATGGACTTTATATGCATTTTTCTGGAGTCCTTTATTCTTGAAGAGAAAAGAGCATCTGTT
Organism: Liasis olivaceus; assembly: GCA_030867105.1. Classification (NCBI taxonomy): domain Eukaryota; kingdom Metazoa; phylum Chordata; class Lepidosauria; order Squamata; family Pythonidae; genus Liasis; species Liasis olivaceus. Next base: position 175,335,378 of record CM061350.1, on the reverse strand, counting down.
TTGTGAATGTAGGTTCTTATTACTGTAAAGACAATTATTTTGAGAAAAAACTAGTCTTCCTTAACTACTTCTTGACTGATTATGTGCCATCAAGTTATGTCAACTCTTACTGGTCACATAGATTTTCTCCATAACCATCTGTCCCTAACTTGGTTCTGCGGGTCTCCCAATGATGCACCCATCGTCACTGTAACTGAGTCCATCCAGCTTACTGCTGGTTATCCTCTTCTTCTCTTTCCTTCCACCTTTCCCAGCATTACAGACTTCTCAAGAGAGCATAATGTGTCCACAGAATGATAATTTGAGTCTGGTCATTTGTGTCTTGATTGAGAACTTTGGGTTGATTTGTTCAATGATCCATTATTTGTTTTCTTGGTTCTCCAGCACTAAAGTTCAAAAGCATCAATACTCTTTCTATTGTGCTTCTTCAAAGTCCAACTTTTGCTTCCATAGAGTGTCACAGGGAATAACATTTCTGCACTGTTCTGATCTTTGTAGACATAGACATGTCATAGCATCCGAATATCTTTTCAAAGGACCTCATGACTGCTTTAACCAGTGCTTGTTTGTGGCATATTTCTTGACTGCTTGTTCCTTTACTGTTGATAGTTGATCCTAAAGGGCAGAAGCTATCTACCACTTCAGTATCTTGAATTGTCAGTTCTAAGGCTGGTTGTTGTACCTTTTGTCATTAGTTGAGTCTTCTTTATATTTAATTGAAGTCCCATTTTTTCACTGTGCTCCTTGACTTTTATTGCTAGTGTTAGCAGATCCTTTTCATTTTCGGCTATCAGAGAAACGTGTCATCAGCATAGCACAGGTTATTTTTTTTATAATAACTTTATTAAATTTTAAAAACAGAAAGATAAAAACTAATAAGAACTAATAAGAAAAAGAGTAGAAGAAAAGAAAGAATGAAGAGAAAGGAGAACAGAAGTGTAGAAAGAGAAAGAAAAAAAGAAACAAATACAAAAAAAGAATGACTTCCAACTTCTTTTACAGCAGATATAACTTACATTAAACTCTTACTCTAGGATTACAATTTAGCATCCATTTTTTCTATAATCTATTAATTTTACTAATCATCAAATCCATATATTGTAATTTCATTTTTTTCTGTTTCCTGCAAAAAGTCCAAAAGGGGCTTCCAATTAGCATTAAAATTAGTCAGTGTCTTTTCTCTAATCAAAGCCGTCATTTCACCATCTCAGCTAGCTCCATCAACTTTACCATCCATTCTTCCATTGTAGGTAATATCAAGTCTTTTCACTTTTGAGTATATAAAAGTCTCGCTACAGTTATATATAAAAAGAAAGATCCATAAGATTTTTCCACTTGTTTATCCATCAGCCCCAAAAGATATTGCTCTGGTTTTGATGGTATATTAATATTCAAAATCTTCTGAATTAATATGTGAATTTTTTAGCTTTATTACATGTCCATCAAAGATGATAAAAAGTCCCCTCTTATTCACATTTCCAACATATATTTGAAGTCCCTTTGTACATGTTTGACAATCTTTCTGGTGACAGATACCAACAATACATCATTTTATAAAAATTCTCTTTAAGATTATAACATAATGTAAATTTTAACCCTTTCATCCACATATTTCCCATTGTTCCATTTGTATATTATATCCAAAATTTTTAGCGCATTGTATCATACAATCTTTAACTTGTTCATCCTCCGTTTCAAATCTCAACAAAAGTTTATACATTTTAGCAATAAAATGTTCGTCATTAGTACATAACTCAATTTCAAATATAGTTTAATCATGTTCAAAACCATATGCCCTTTATCAACTTTAAATCTTTCTACTGATTGTACATGTGAAAACCATTGGTATATACTTTATATCCTTCTGATATCAAGTCTTCTCTTGATTTTATTTTCAATTCTCCCTGGTAAAAATCTAGAATGTCACCATAAGTTAGCCATTTCCTCTTAGTTACCATTTATCTTCTATAATATGCTTCCTGTGGTAATAGCCATAAAGGTATTTTTGGACACAATCTAGATTTATATCTATTCCAAATTCTCAAAATGGCACATCTAATAAAATGATTTTTGAAATAATTTGAATCATTAACCTTAACTTTGTCATATCATAAATAGCCGTGCCACCCAAATCTCAAATCGTGCCATTCCAAGTCCAGTAACATTCTGTTTCTCAGCATCACCCACTCTTTCATCCAGACTAAACAACACACTGCAAAGTACAATTTCAAATCAGGTAAAGCTAAACCACCTCTTTCTTTGACATTTTGCAATACCTTGTATTTAACTTGTGGTTTTTTGCCTTGCGAGGCAAATTTAGATACATCTTTCTGCGATTGAAATATCTGGGATTGTGATAATGAACATTGTTTCTGTATCTTAATATGTTGAACCCATTACCTAATTCTTCCTTCAGTACTAAAAGCCACTATTGTTACTTGTTAACTTTTTGCCTAATCCTATATTGTCTTTCATCCTTCTTCCAGATGCCTTTTCATTCTTTTATCTTTCCTCTCTTAGTACTAGAATATATTGGTCAATATTAATAAAAATCTTCTAATGAACATTATTTTCTGTCTAGGAATGCCCAAGCGTCTTCCAACTGGCTTTACTACAGGGCAAGCAAATCAAAATTTCATGCAAAGTCAGGTGCCTTCTACAGCATCAGGCACACCTGCAAATGGTGGCACAACTCAATTGCAAGCAAGTCAAAGTGTGCAGCATACAGGTCTGTTGTATTTTGTTGGATTACTTGTTCGTTTTCTAGAGTGTGACAGCTACTATAATAGAGATATAGTTTTGGCTATGATTGTCTGTGACCAACAGCCATTTTTGGTGGTAAACAAAACAAACTTTTATATTAAATGATGTAGAACTGTCAACTTCTGATATGAAGTAAAGGAGATAAATGCAAGAAATTCATTAGTTTCAAAAATTTTTGCATTCCTTTATTTGATCTTACAGATTTCAACAATGAATAGACCTAAGAATAGACTTATTAACTGAAGATAGGTATAACAGAGAGCCTATGAGAGACAGGAAAGGAAAAGAACATCCAGGTCTTTGTAGTTTGTTTAGAAAACTTGATACAGACATTTTAAAACATTTACGTTACCCTTAAATAAACTGTTTAGGGTTGTTTTGTTTTTAGTTTTCCCTAGTCAACCAATCTGTTGCATTTTAACTCTGCATGTTTTCATTTTGTGTTATTAGCATAAATGTTAGTAGAAAATAAATATTAGAAATCACTTCTATTTCAACCCTCTCATCATATATTTCAGAACCTGCTATCACAGATAATGTAGTTTTAGCAGTATAATGGATGTTGAATATGTTGAGATATTGTTTATTAAGTTATAAATATTGATATTAATTCAGTTTATAATATGATTTTTAAGGTGGTCAAGGAAATGGTCCTCCCCAGAATCAATTACAAGTTCATCATGGCCCATCAAACATGATGCAGACCAATTTAATGGGACTTCATGGGAATGTAAACAATCAACAGACAAACACCAATGGAGTTCCACAAGTTAATATAAGCAACTTGCAGGGACAACCTCCACAAGGACCACAATCTCAGTTAATGGGGATGCACCAACAAATAGTATCCTCTCAAGGACAGATGGTTAACATACAGCCTCAGGGGTCTCTAAATCCTCAAAACCAGATGATACTTTCTAGAGCTCAACTCATGCCACAGGGCCAGATGATGGTAGCTTCCCAAAACCAAAATCTTGGTCCATCACAGCAAAAGATGACTCCACCCAAACAAATGATTCCCCAGCAAGGCCAACAAATGATGGCTGCACATAATCAGATTATGGGACCTCAAGGCCAGGTGCTGCTGCAGCAAAATTCAATGATGGAGCAGATAATGACCAATCAAATGCAAGGAAATAAACAGCCCTTCAATGCTCAAAGCCAGTCTAATGTTATGACGGGGCCAGCTCAAATAATGAGAGGACCAACTCCCAATATGCAGGGAAACATGGTGCAGTTCACAGGGCAAATGATGACTCAGCAGGGCCCTGTAAATAGTAATCCTTCTCAGGTAATGGGGATTCAGGGACAAGTTTTGAGACCTACAGGACCTGCCCCTCATATGTCTCAACAGCTGGGTGATACCACCACTACAACCAACAATGATGTGAACTTGACACAAATGCTACCTGAAGTTTCTATGCAACAAGGAAACATAGTACCTCCCCACTTGCAAGGGATGCAGGGAAACAGCAACACATCAGGAAGCCAATTTGCTGGACATGGGATGCCTTTCAATGCCCCTTTTAGTGGAACCCAAAATGGGAATCAGATTTCCTGTGGACAAAATCCAAGTTTTCCCGTCAACAAAGATGTCACACTAACAAGTCCGTTGTTGGTAAACTTGCTACAGAGTGATATATCTGCAGGACATTTTGGTGTGAACAACAAACAGAACAATCAAAATGCCAATAAACCGAAGAAGAAAAAGCCTCCAAGAAAGAAGAAAAATAATCAGCAAGCGGAACAAATTAAGTAGGTTTAACATTTTTGTTTCCTACATAAAAGTTACTTCTCAGTTGAACATAGTCTTCAGTTTGGTAGGCTATTTTAAGCACTTTTTTTTTCTAAATTCCAAAGCAATGACAGTTTTGTGATAAACACTTTTATTTAAGGATTGAAGAAATAATTACCAACAATTTATGTGTTTATGTTACTGTAGGTTGTTAAACTCAAGAATTTTGCCATAAATGCTGCCTCATTCCAGAGGCAAATTCTTATTTATGAGGCTGATATAAAAGTAATTCAGAAGCAATCACAAAAAGGAATGCTAAGGAGAGTCTTAATCAAGTGAGCACCCACAATTAATATATGTTTGTATTTCAAACATCTTCACTACTTAGGATTTCAGTTCAGTATTTCAAACAATTAAAGAAAATAATTGGACCTAGTAATGGAGATTACCAGACATTTATACCAAAATGCACTAGCAGTATTAGATCACAGCTATCCAGTATTCTCTTTTAATTTTGCCTCTCTTGTACATATATCATCACCTTCATTAAAATATTTAAAAATTAGAGTAGTTGACAAACTAAAATAAAACTACATAAAACAAAAATAAAAACGGTGCTATACAATTCTACAAACCAGTCAGCAGCAAATGCTTTAAAAATTAATGAAATTAAACAATTTAATTGGCCCAATGAACCATCAAAGTAAGGAAATTTCTTAGCAAGTGTTCTTGGATTGTATTTATTTATTTACTTGCTTGCTTGTGTTTATGACTTGGGTTTATATGCTGCTCCAGTCCAGAACTTTTAATCATCACCTTAGAATCTAATAAGGCTTAGGTATTACCTATTGGTGGCATCACTAGGAAGTCCAGCTTCAAACATCAACAGCTAAGCTGGTATATGATAATTCCAACACATGTTCCAAACAAATTCTCTTTCCCCTTGTTGTAAAACAGGAATGTTTTACAACTTTTGCAGGGCTAGAATGGATATTTGCATTGATAAATAATATGTCGTTTTCTTTTTGACCTGAAAAAAAAACTTGTAGGCCAAGTCAGGCTAATTAAAAATGGCACTGTGGCCTTGAGTTGTGCTAACTGCTTGATAATATATGTAGGATTTTTGATGGGACAAGTAACTGTTTCCTTGTTATTGGTGCTTTAGGATTAGAGTGATAGAAATATGTATACATTTTCAGTTATTTTTACATTTTCTGCCTAATTTACATTGAGCAGTGGATTTGTTCTCTCTTGATTAATAAATTATAATGTCCATTTAGGATCTACTATACCAATAATAAAAGTTGTTCCTGCCCACATATATTCACTGTATCCAAAGGGTTGGTTTGGATTCTAGTTGGCCCAGCAATTTTCCTTGTATAGTACAACACAGATTTCCAACCGTATATGTACAAATGGAATTATGTTTGAGGCAGAATTTACACAAATTGGCTGATTTCTATAAATGTAATTTTCTAAAGAAGTGGGGGAGGTATACATTAGGCAAATCATGCATACATCTATACCTGTTAATAAGTTGGCCACATTCAATTTTCTGTGTGCAGGTTTGGAAAGGCCGTTCTGCAGACTCTGTCACACCATTATCTATATGAAATTGCTGGGCCTACTCATTGACTTCCTTCAAAATAATTGCTCTATTCTTTATGAAGACTTAGCATATTATATTATAATGATTCACTTCAAAGGTCTCTGCATGCAAAGAAGTGATTACTATTATTGATTTAATTGAAATTAAAACTTGCAGAAAATTTTGGATAAAATGTTTGTTAAAACTAGATAGAAACTATATTACTCAATAAAAGTTGAAAAGATAATTAGAAAAAAAAAACTAGATTGCTAAATGTAATAGAAGATTTTTGTTTTTTACAGAATGATTGGAAAAATTTGATTATGTTATTTTGATATGAAAGAAGAGCTATTACATCTTTTTACATGTAGCTTGATAGTTGATTTTTTTTTAATGGGCAGAACTGTAAAAAGCATCCTCAAAGGCAGGGGTTCTCAACTTTTTTGTGCCATGGATGCCTCTGAGAGTTTGGTGAAACCTACAGGCCCCTTCTCAGAAAAATGTTTAAATGCATAAAAGAAAATACATAGATATAGATTGTATTAGAAAAGAAATCAGCTATGCTCCAATGCAAACTTTTTTTTTTGTTGTTCCCCTAAACCTCCAGAACCAATTTATGCTATATGGAGATAGGTTAGGAAGAATCCATTCTACTAGTGGAAAAGCACCATTAGATACAATCCTATGTCTGCATGAGCTAATTAAACACTCTGAGGTACTAATAATGGTAAGACAAAAAAAACAGTTTAAAGCACAGTCCTATATATATTTACTTAAAAGTGCCATTAAATTCAGTTGGTTTACTGCATAGAATTGTAGTTTTTAATCTCGTGCAATACACACAGAGGGAACAAATGTCTATTTAAAGTGGTATCATTGTGAACTACTTCAGATTCCTCTGTAAAATATCTTTACACTTATCAGTTTGTGATGTTCAAAGTGGCATTTTAAAATAATAGTTGTAGTGACCAGATACTAATATGATTCCAGCCACGATTTAGCCAGTCACAGTTGTTAACTTGACAATTTTATTTTGGAGTAATTTAAGTTTTAGAATATGCTACATAGATAGCCCCACATATAATGCATTACAATGATCCATCCAAGAATTTACAAAATATGAATAACTAAGGTTAAAGTATCTCTGTTCAGAAAAAGTCACAGTATATCAAGTCTCCTATTCACTGGCATGTCTTGTGTCTCCAGAAATACTAATGAAAGCAAGAGCATATCCAGCCTCCATACCTGACCTTTTAAGGGAAATCTAACCCTCTTCAGAATAGTTTAAATGCTATTTTCCAGGGCATTCATCAACAATAGCTTCATCTTAACTGATTTCCTAGTAGCCTGCTAAGAAAGAAAGAAAGAAAGAAAGAAAATCAATACAATGGAAAGATCTGATTTTTTTAAATCAATCCATTTATTCAGCTGCATGGAATACTAGCTGCTTACAGCTACCAGGTGAATTAATAAATGTGAGCTGTATTACCATTATAGTACTGCTGTGGGACTATTAATTAGAAAATAACATTGTGACTTAAGATCTATCTCAGTTATATAACTTCAACATAAATTGACATATAGAGTATGGATCAATTATTCTATTTCATTGGAATCAAGAAAGCAAATAAACAGAAATGCATGCGTGAGAGAACTAAGTTTGGTATGCAAGTAGCTAGAAGGAATGAATGGGCTTATTATCCTGAAGTTTTAAAGAAAAAAGCTTCAAGAAAAGAAGTGTTCATGGTTCCTATTGTATAGCATAGATATAACCACTAGAACTTTCTAGCATTATGGTTATCTCAGCAATGGGAGGATTACTGCCATTTTGCCATTACAAAATGCAGGATAACAAGGCAGATGGAAGCAGCCACCCTGCTGAAGCTAAGATGAACTAGGTCTCCCAAGTGCCTGGGCAGAAGAGCAGCTGGGACCCCCAAGTATGCCACCTTGTGTTTCATGATAGGAAAAAAAGACAGGATGCAAATGCACCAAAATAAATAAATAACAGTTCTTACATCATTTATCATTCTGCTGAGCAATAGAATACCAGGAGACAAGTGTGTGTGTCACCCATGTATTTGCTCAGTAAATACTCTTAACAGTAAAAAGATAATTCCCTGACACAAAACTTAATACTTTTATTTAAAAAGCAAAAGATAACAAAAGAAACATGCAAGCATCACATTTGATACTTTTCAAATGTTACCAAACAATATTGGTTAACAAAAATAATAAAAGCATTGTGTGTAATGTGTACTTTAAAAAAGAAATAAAAGGAGAATTTGCCTAAAATATATATGCATACACAGAACATCTTGAAGAAATTAGACCAGATTGTTCAAACACTCTCTTCTTTGTTCCTCTGTTGAAAAAGACCTAGTTTAACCATTGCTACAGATCGACTATAGATACTTATTTTTCCAAAGTGATAATTATTCCTACTTCCAAAGTTATTTTATAATAATTAGTTTGATTGACCTTCTTCTCACATTTTTTTACGTAGTGCAGAAAGAAACCAAAATCTTCATATGTATCATACTGCAGATTTTTATTGAAATAGATTGTTTCCACTGAAGAAAATGATCTCTGTAACAGAGCCAGGGAAGAGGCAATCTCCTACTGTACCCACTGTCATACTAGCATCTGCCTAGGACAGTTCTACCTCTGTTTTTCTTCTCTCTTCCAGAGATAGTGGCTCTCCAAAGGGCCATGATTGGAAATCAAGGGTCTAAGAATAAGCAACATGTTCAGAGATTTTTTTTGAAAGTCAAAAAAAGGGAAGAGCAGTTGGATAAATGTTATTCAAAAGCTCAGGTTAACTTAGCCTTCTATTTTATGGTGTAAAATAAAATAATGGGTAAAAAACATATTGCCTCACATAGGCAGAAGGCCATTTAATAGTTTAACATATGCAGTAGTTGGTTTTTAGCAGTAAATGCTACAAGAATAGCCCATGCAACTCGCATTTAATTTTCTATCTGTTTTAAGAGTACTCCATCACAAAAGTTAATGCATCCATAAAACTAACTACAATAGTTACCTGATCCTTTGAGTAACATTTATATATAACAACTAGGGCTGGCCCCAAGTATAGCTATAAAGCAGCCTTTTTCAACCTTTTTACCCTGGAGGAACCCTTGAAATAATTTTCAGTTTTCAGAGAACCCCTGCATAAAAATGGCAAAAACACAAAAACTTCATAGTACCATTCACTTCTAAACTATGCAATCCATGTTTTACAACATTTAAAACAACAGCAAAATGGCAGGCTGGCAGCTGAGTTGTGGCATGTAAAAATTCCCACTGTTGCAACTCCTAGCATTGATGCAGCGCTGGAAGTTCAAAAAAGAATGTTTATTTTTTTTTCAGTCATGAACTCTTACCGGACCCCTAGTAGTCTCTTGTGGAACTCCAGCTGAGAAGGGCTGTTATACAGTATAGTAATAAAACAAACACCTCAAAAATATCTGTCAGAAACTATCGTCCTTACCCACTCAGAAGAAACGATGACAATGTCCTGCCTATTGCCTTAGCCACCAAGAAACAAAAAAGCATGAACCGTGCATAAAAAGATTGTCTACCCTGATATATATAGGGTGGGTTTTGCTTTGCTTTTTTGTTTTTTTGGTGCCTTTAAGTCAGTGTAGATTCCTGGCAACTGTTTGAACTAGGCCCTGCAGTTTTCTTGGCAACGTTTTTCGGAAGTGATTTGCCCTTGCCTCCTTCCCAGAGCTGAGAGAGAGGGACTGGCCCAAGGTCACCCAGCTGGCTTTGTGCCTGAGGCAGGACTAGAACTCATGGGCTCCTGCTTTGTAGTCTGGTGCCTTAAACCACTACACCAAACTGTCTCTCTTTACATTATAAACAGATATAATTCTGAAGTTAAATTAAACAGATATAATTCATGAAGTTAAATTAAAAGTACGCTTGCATTAGTTATGCATGTTTCTGTCCTTAGTGCTTCAGAATCACGCCCAGCTGGCCTTGAAGAAGCAGAGCAGCCACCATTGCCAGGAGAGCAAGGTATAAATTTGGATAACAGTGGACATAAGATTTCGGACTTCGCAAACAGGCCAACAGGTGATAAATATATTTTTATGACAAATATATTTGGTATATACAGTCATATTATTTACAGTGTTTCAAAGAAGTTAGCTATTAACACTGATCCTAAACGTTATCTTCCTGCTATTTGCAGCCCCTGTAGGGACTGCATCATTTGTCATACTTTAGGGGCACAGCAAATGGTCCATAAACCAGTAGAAAATAAAAGTTTTCTTTCAGCATTGTGCTCCCCACTCATAAACAACTGATAATTCAAAAAGATATTGCCTGGAGTTAAGACAATACTATTCGAAAAATCAGTTCTCCTATTGTATATTTCGCTGTTATGATCAACAATCATGATAATCCTTAGGCTACCTCTTTCTGAGAATTTATCTGATTCCCTTTTGGTCAATGGCTATTCACATTTCCTATAGCAACATATTCTGTAAGTTAGATATGCCTCAAATACAGAAATACTTTCTCCTAACTTTTCTGATTTGAGTGCTAATTAACTTAATTGGCTAACTTCATATTTCAGTACTAATAGCATGAGAGGAAGAGAGAAAAATAGTTTCTTAATATCATGCATGTTTTTATAAACTTTTATTATTTTTCTTCTGACATCCTTTAGCAGTCTCTTCTAAACAGCACCACAAGCTTTCAAAAAATGTTCCAACTGCTTTATTATCTTAGTTACTTTTTCTTAATCTTTTTCAAATCATAATACAAAGATCAGCCTTAGTTGCATTCCTAATGTTGCTGCATTAGAATCTATGTATGGTTTTAACAGTAATTACTGTTTCATTAAACATTTGCCAGTTTCATTTTTGACATGTACTAACTAGATGTATTTCATTGAGCTATCTGCGGTGACCTTTAGATCTTTCCTGGCTAGTCACCAGTAATTTGGACCTTATTGGTCAGTATACAGGTGAAACTCGAAAAATTAGAATATCGTGCAAATGTTTATTTATGTCAGTATGGCAACTCAAAAGGTGAAACCAATATATGAGATAGATGCATTACATGCAAAGCGAGATATGTCAAGCCTTACTTTGGTATAATTGTGATGATTATGGCGTACAGCTTATGAAAACCCCAAATTCACAGTCTCAGAAAATTAGAATACTGTGAAAAGGTTCAATATTCTAGGCTCAAAGTGTCCCACTCTAATCAGCTAATGAATCCATAACACCTGCAAAGGGTTCCTGAGCCTTTCAGTGGTCTCTCAGGCTGGTTCAGTAGGAATCACAAGCATGGGAAAGACTGCTGACCTGACAGTTGTGCAGAAAACCATCACTGACACCCTCCATAAGGAAGGAAAGCCCCAAAAGGTAATTGCAAAAGAAGTTGAATGTTCCCAAAGTGCTGTATCAAAGCACATCAATAGACGGTTATGTGGAAGGGAAAAGTGTGGTAGAAAAAGGTGCACAAGCAGCAGGGATGACCGCAGCCTGGAGAGGATTGTCAGGAAAAGGCCATTCAAAAGTGTTGGGGACTTTCACAAGGAGTGGACTGAGGCTGGAGTTAGTGCATCAAGAGCCACCACACACAGACGGATCCTGGACATGGGCTTCAAATGTCGTATTCCTCTTGTCAAGCCGCTCCTGAACAACAAACAACGTCAGAAGCGTCTTACCTGGGCTACAGAGAAAAAAGAACTGGTCTGTTGCCCAGTGGTCCAAAGTCCTCTTTTCTGATGAGAGCAACTTTTGCATCTCATTTGGGAACCAAGGACCCAGAGTCTGGAGGAAGAATGGAGAGGCACACAGTGCACGATGCTTGAAGTCCAGTCTGAAGTTTCCACCATCTGTGTTGATTTGGGGAGCCATGTCATCTGCTGGTGTTGGTCCACTGTGCTTCATTAAGTCCAGGGTCAACGCAGCCGTCTACCAGGAGATTTTGGAGCACTTCATGCTTCCTTCCGCAGACGAGCTTTATGGGGATGCTGACTTCATTTTCCAGCAGGACTTGGCACCTGCCCACACTGCCAAAAGTACCAAAACCTGGTTCAATAATCATGGGATTAGTGTGCTTGATAGGCCAGCAAACTCGCCTGACCTGAACCCCCTAGAGAATCTATGGGGCATTGCCAAGAGAAAGATGAGGGACATGAGACCGAACAATGCAGCGGAGCTGAAGGCTGCTATTGAAGCATCCTGGTCTTCCATAACACCTCAGCAGTGCCACAGGCTGATAGCATCCATGCCATGCCGCATTGCGGCAGTCATTGCTGCAAAAGGGGCCCAAACCAAGTACTGAGTACATATGCATGCTGATACTTTGCAGAGGTCCGATATTGTTCTATTTCCAATCCTTGTGTTATTGATGTCGTGTAATATTCTAATTTTCTGAGATTGTGAATTTGGGGTTTTCATAAGCTGTACACCATAATCATCACAATTATACCAAAGTAAGGCTTGACATATCTCGCTTTGCATGTAATGCGTCTATCTCATATATTGGTTTCACCTTTTGAGTTGCCATACTGACATAAATGAACATTTGCACGATATTCTAATTTTTCGAGTTTCACCTGTATGTAAAAAAAAGTTGTAAGATGGGAGATTGCCGTTATTTGCATTTCTTTACATTGAGCCTTATTTATCTTCCTGTTGACTAGTTCATATAGACAAAAGTCTGATAGTCTTTTAGAGGTCTCTGCATTCTTAGATTTTTTTCATCCTAAGTAATTGACAGGTTTGGTGATCTTAGGGAGTCTTCCCTCAGTTCAGATAATTTAAATAGCATCAGTCCTAACACAATCCAGAGACACTGGGGGAGGAAGAAGGATCCATAGCTTCTTTCTCTCCATTCTTCATTTAAACCTAGTGTTCTGCTTCCTGTAGTTTTTATTTATCTTTTCCACCAGTTTGAATGCAAGAGATTGTAACTTCTTGCCTTCCTGCCTAACCCATGATTACTGTTTAAAAAATGTCGCTATATGCTGCAACAAAGAGGCTGATTGTTATAGTAATTTGTATATTTTGATAAGTGATTGCTTTTTTATTTACAGGCTACCCATCTCAGCCAATTGAACAAAGATCACTTCAGCAAATACCTCCTCAGCTTTTGCAACATGGGCAGCAGCAGCAGCAACAGCAACAACAGCCACCGCCCACATCTCAACAGACACAGTCTCAGCAGCAGCAGCAACAGATGATGATGATGCTCATGATGCAGCAAGACCCTAAATCAGTCAGGCTTCCTGTTTCCCAAAGTGTCCATCAACCTAGGGGCTCTCTGAATGTAGATACACAAAGAATGGCAATGCAGCAAGGGGGCAACATGCCAGTTATGGTTAGTCTGCAAGGTCCTGGCATAGTGCCTCCATCTCCTGATAAGCAAAGAATCCCAATGTCAAACAATCCAACTCTAGCGAACAGCACCCGAAAGATGGTTTATGCAGATAATACACAGAATCCTACCAGCTCTCCACTGGGAGATGTTTCATCAGTTTCCTCTGTTTCTGAAGGAAATGGGCCTGAAGCCCCATCAGCTTCAGGACCTCATAATGCTATAGCATCCCATTTAATAGTTTCACAAAACCAGCTAATGATGGCAGGGCCAAAGCCTGGACCTTCACAGATGTCAACTCCCCAAGGAACAAGTCCTCAACAGCAGTCTAATTCTCTTCCAGGCTCACATCCACATCATTTTCAAAACATTGCTACCACATCACAAACATCAAGACCTAAAACACCAAACAGGGCAAGCCCAAGACCATACTATCCTCAGACTCCCAATAATCGTCCACCAAGTACAGAACCATCAGAAATAAGTTTATCTCCAGAGAGGCTGAATGCTTCTATTGCTGGTCTCTTTCCTCCTCAGATCAATATTCCTTTGCCTCCTAGACCTAATCTTAATAGGGGGTTTGATCAACAGGGTCTTAATCCAACCACTTTGAAGGCCATTGGCCAAGCACCTTCAAATCTCACAATGAACAGCCAATCCAGTTTTGTTTCCCCACAGACCCACAAGTTGGATCCAATGGCTATCAATCCAGGAAAACAAGCCAATGTAGGTGGGGCAAAGCGAGCCAGTCCAAGTAATAGTAGAAGGTCTAGTCCTGGATCCAGCAGGAAAACCACACCAAGTCCTGGAAGGCAAAACTCAAAAGCAGCTAAATTAGCTTTGACTTCTCAGCAGAATCCCACACTTATGCAGAACATGGACTTGCAGAGAAATATGATGGTTGGTCCACCTTCCTTGCAAGCAACTATGACTGGAAGTTTTCAAAATAATGGTATGTTAACTGCTCAGAACCCTGCAATTCCCATATCTGTTATGGCTGGTATTTCAGAAGATAACAAAGAAAGCTTCAGTGTCCCTCAAGACAGCGTATGCCAAAATATGCAGGTTGTCCCAGTGAGCAAAGATCAGCACAACATTGAACTGAAAGGAGTTCCCAGTCAAGAAATCAAAATTTTGGTACGTGAAGAGCAACAAAAAAGAGAGGTGGCTCTCACAGAATCTTCTAAGCTTCCCAGTCTAGAAGAAAATAACACTATTATATCTCCAGCTATGCGTGAAGCACCAACATCCTTAAGTCAACTTCTTGACAATTCTGGAGCCCCTAATGTTACTATCAAGCCTTCTGGACACCCTGGCCTTGAGGTGCCTCCAACAGTAACTTGTGCAGATGAATTTAAAAAGGTTTCTGGCATTCCCCCTCCCCCACAAGATTCCTCTTCTAATAAAGACCCTGTTTGTTCCCTGAATTTACCTGCAAATACAGAAGCTTGTTCAACCCAAGTACAACAAGAGCTGGGAGACATAAATTCAAGTGTTTCTCAAAATATGTCTCCAGTGATACAGAGACCTATTAGTTCTACTTCTCTCTCTACATCACTCCCACCCAATCAGATAACAGTATTTGTAACTTCCAATCCCATTACATCATCATCTAACACTTCAGCATCATTGCCCTCTCATATGCAGCCCACATTAATGCCTACTGTTGTCACCATGCCTAGTGTTGGTAATAAAGTTCTGACTTCTGAAGAACAGACAGCAGTTCAATCTAATGCTCGACCTCAATTCATTACTCCAGTTTTTATAAATTCATCCTCAATAATTCAGGTTATGAAAGGATCTCAAACAAGCACTATTCCTACAACCCCAATGACTTCTAATTCTAGTTTAATATCACAGCCTGTTGCAGTTGTTGGTCCTTTACATTTATCCCAGAATATAAAGTTTTCATCAGGGCCCTCACCTAGCTCTTCAACTAATACTCCCGTCTCAAGTATATCAGCAAACCGACCATTGGTTATTAATTCACTAACAACCCCTATTCAGCTTCCTTCTCCTTCATCAACTAATCCTTCAAGCACTTCTTCACATCCTTCCAGTCACTTAAATAAAGATTTTAGCTTAGAGGAGATTAATTCTCCAACTTGTGCCTCTGTTGACCCATGCACAGAAACAACCTCACAGTCCGGTGCTGCGGTTTCTCCATCTCATGTGCATAGTCCTGGGTCTTCCATCAACAGGCGAAGTCCAGTTACAAATACTAAGGGAAAAGGCAAGGTGGACAGAATTGGTCAGTTTTTGCTGACAAAAGCATGCAAGAAAGTCACAGATGTTTTTGATAATGGGGAAGAGCAATATGCTGTGGAGGGAGAAATGGAATGCCAGGAACAAGATGTTTCAATTCCTAACAGCATGGAGGTAGAACAGTCTGTAGAAATAGAAGACAATATTGTAGCACCTCCAGCCTCCACTCTTTTGAAACAGAGCACTTGTGGAACTAGTAATTCAAATGTTAGTAATACTGCTACCGTTCCTGCATCTGTATCACTAAGCTTACCAGGTGGCACTCCTTCCTCTACTGTACTCTCAGTAGTAACCACTCCAGTGATGTCTGAAATCATATCTTCAATTCAGAGTACTAATGGTAACCCTGGTAGTGTATCAGATGAGCAGGTTGGAATTGCTTCCGAAGATGAGAAAGTGGAAACCCACCATGAATTACCACATAATATGGGTATGTATCCAAGGTACTTGTTCAGTCTTCCTTGCCAAAATAATAAATAAAATGCATTTATTTGATATTCTTCATATAGGAATTTCAGCTAGATACATTTGTGAGAGAATACTGTGTGTGCATATGTTTGAGACCGGAAACTTTGGGAAAATTGGCAGGAGAGGATATTTTATGAAAAACTTACAGTTCAGCTGAAATGTAACAATATTGCCTAAAACTCTGGCTTAAAAAACGTCATGCATACTACTGCTCCAAGATTCAAAACTTGTAATATTAATACTAGCACTGTAGTGATATTTATCTGTATTATTAAACAAGCAGTACTGTTAGAGTGACTTTGGGAAAATCTTTTGAAGTATCAGACTGCTTATTTCTTCCTTAATGTTGATATCAGATGAAACACAGTAATAAATGTTTGAAAATCCATAGAAATGAAAAATAATGTGAAAGAATTGAGAGAATTTTATTTTCAGGCTCGTTTTCATGGCTGAGTTAGCACTATTCACCAGTCCTTTTGCTGATAGAAAACTGAACTGATATAAAATTTGTCTCCTACTCTGGTGATTCTTATCATACCACAAGCACAATGCTGGCAAATTGTGCCGTCCTTGTTTACAATGTATAGAGTGTGTTAAAGACAGAGATTGGTGAATTCCCCAGCTTTGTTTTCTTTCCTACTGTATTTATTGTTATTAAGGATTGGATAGGAAGCATCCAGGTGTGTGTGTGTGTCTGTGTAGTTGATGAGACTTTATTTGAAGCATTGGAACCAGTTCTGACGATTGCAGTTAAACATTAGAAAAAGCATCCTAACTGCAAGAACAGTTTGACATAGAACGTTGGGGGCATGGCATACTTCCTTTCACTGGATAAATTCACTTCCTTTCTCTCAGCTAAATAGCCATCTGCTAAGGATGTTTTATTTTGGATTCCTGCACTGAGCAGGGGTTCAACTCAATGGCCTAAAAGTTCCCTTCCACTTTTGTAGTTCTATAACTCTGTATTTTGAAACAAGTCTCCTTGAATTTAGTTGGCTAATGCCCAGGTACATATACACAGGTTGCAGCAATAATGGATAACATTATTGAAGAATTAAGTTGTACTCTAAAGATTAATGGTTTATTATTTACTCCTTAATGACATTGACTTGGATTTTGAAATCTGTGGGCAGCACTTCATATAGCGGACATTGTTGCTGGTGAAAGGAGGAAGGATACATTTTTTTCAATTATTCTTGTATGATGTAATCTTTCAAATAATTGTGGGAGAGTTAGAGTACTTTAATGAAAAACAAAGCATTAAAAGCACTTGTAAAGGGAAGAATGAATCTGTATAAATAGCCACTTCTGCAAACAGGAACTTTTGCTGGATTAAAGGGCCTTCCATATTTCAGAGGAAACTGTCCTTTGATAGTGTTCACAATCCAAATTTGAGTTCTCTAAAAATGAGACCTATTTTTTTAACACAGTAATGTTGAATACTGCATACTCTCATATATACTTAAAAAGAATTTGGATGAGTACAATGTCACTGATCATTATCTTCTAACCGTTAGAGCATTTACTTGTCATTATAATGCTGTAAAAATTTCAGAAGTAGATATGGGCTGAGAATTAGTTTGGTGTAGTGATTAGTAACTAGAAACTGGGAGACCATGAGTTCTAGTCCTACCTTAGGCAGAAAGCCAGGAAAGTCATCTCTCAACTCTAAGAAGAAGACAAAGGCAAACTACTTTTGAATGTTGCCAAGAAAACTGCAGGGACTTGTCCAGGCACTCACTGGGAAGCAACACTGATTCACACCCCCTGCCCGCAAAAGAGATGTGGATTGCTTTCTAGTGAACAGAAGCCAAAATGTCCTCTGTGAAACTTGAATAACATATTTTGATGGTTTCTATGTAATTCCTAATTTGCACTTGTCAGAAATTAAGATATTTCTAAGGATGCAGTCACAAATACAGTGAACATGTATAAATACACATAGAGATTTGCAGTAATATTTTTATAGATTTTAAATATACCGGTATGGTAGATATACCAATGTTTCAAGTTGATAAAGTAGCCTTTAATGTACCAAAATGCAGTTATTTCATATACTTGTTTTAAGTTTTAGCCATCACTTTACAATATGTTAAGAAAACCTGGAGATTTTTACATTTAGCATATTATTTTTATAGAGTTTTCTCTAGCTGGTTTATGGTATTCCTGAAACATTGTAGAACAGAATTTTTTGTTTCAGGAATTTCCATTCTTGGCACATCTATATCTTGCAGCATAAAATAAATCTATTTTTCCTTCTGTTGAATAGTCTTAATGGATTTTATATATGTTCTTGTTTCTTAAATTCATAAGGTAGATTGATTTTTTTTTTAATTTTCTTGGTTTAGCATCTTCATGTCAGACTCTAAGTGCAACACCAGAGAGTACTGTTCAAAGAACAGGTATGTTTTACTTTAGATAACTGATGTATGGCTTCATGAAGGGGGGTGTGTGTGCGTGTGTGTGTAAAATTATAATATACAGGGTATACCAAAAGTCAGGCCCCATAGGCCAGTGACAAAAAGTTTTATTAATTTCAAGAATTTATATTTGTTTTCAGAGAAAATGTTACTGCACTTAGGAATGTTCAAAGGTCATGCATCAAATGAGTAAGGAAGTGTTTAGAACAAAAAGGCAATCATTTTGAACATGTAATGTAATTTATATAATAAATTGTCAGTGGTCCTGACTGTTGTACACCCCGTATATACTACAATTATACATTATATCCATTACAAGAATTGTATATACAATACAGAAATTGGGCCTTCTGTCCTCTGGAATAACATTCCCCTTGAGATTCATATGACCCCCCACTCTTATTTAAATAAGCCTTTATTTAAATGAGCCTTCAAGACCTGGTTGTTTCCCCAGACCTTTGGTCAGAGTGGATGATGGGCCCAGCTTCAGTTGGTATTTCATCTCCAGATTCTTCTTTTTTTACATTTTGTACCTTTGCTTTTTCTATTTTTCTTTTTGTAAGCCGCCTAGAGTCGTGATACATTTGGGGGGCGCTATACATTTTATAAATAAAATAAAATCCCTTGTATTTTATGTATATGCAAAATTGCTTTTTATCTTGTATTGGATCAGAAAACAGTTCCTCAGACAAGGGGTTACATTTAAAGAGTTTGAAAATGATTTATTTGACTTTAGTTACAAGGTAAAAATACTTTGATTATTGCAGATGGATGTGATTTGGGGGTTTCTGCACAAATTATTAGGGGCGATTTGCAAAGTGTGTCCCCTCAGCTAATCCCCTCTTCTAAGCATACTCTAGAAGGCTCACTGTGAGTCCTTTGACGACTTTCTCTGACTATCCATGAATGTCCACGTGCATGCACTACTTCCACTGCTTTAATATTTTGAGGAGGGGTATTTCCTTAATGCAGTGTGCTTTCTCAAGCACCTCTTTCAAATGTGATGCACAGCCCTACAAATTATTTTAAAACAAATAATAACCAAATGTTAAAGGAAGCTTAACCAAACACAGATAAGAGCATATTTTTACATACATTATGGAAGTAAAAGAAGCAAAAAAAAGTCTCAGTTTGTCTTCTGTATTGCATCCTTGAGCAATTGTCTGGCAGTTGGTAAAGTTGAGTGGTGAAGTTTGCTGGGTTCAGCTTTCAAGGTTTAGACTGGAATTCTTATTGTCTACTGTAACAATTTTGCACATTAATGAGGATGAGCCTATTAGAATCCACATGGGTTTAGATATTTCTGCTGTGGCATTATCAGTGGAGTTGTGTAGTCAGTTTTTCTGCAATCAGTTTCAGGTTTTATGGCATAAGGAAATGGGCAAGTTGTTTGAATCAGTCCTATCAAGTTTAGGTTCAATTTTTGCATGCTTTTGCTGATAATACCTCACAGAAAGGGATTTAATGCCTCATTAAGTTAAGCTGTGTTACCTGCTATCTTGAATAGCATTGGTACCATGACCTCTTCTAGATAGAATCTATCTGGATAAGAGTTACATGAGAACTAATATACTTTTATTGGCAATGTGCTTCAAATACCAGTTTGAGACATTCTGAAAGAACATAGCTCAAGTTGGTTTCTGGCCCTGAGCTGGAAATATTTAACAAAACAACAACATTAGCATTGTGCACAGACATTCTTGAGCAAAGCTAGAGCATCACATGCAAACACAACTTGAGAATATGGGTTGGGAATGGGACTTAATTCATAATAACTTATTCAGTGCAGAACAACAGAAAGAAAGAAAAATCTACAGTATCTTACCAAATTTTGATTACAAGTTTATAGGGTCACACTTTGAATCTCCAGTTAGCTTACAAGTAGTCAGGCAGAGAAGGATTCTGAAATCTGGTGAATTAAGCATAGTTATTGGAATTTAAAAGGTCTTCATTCTTTAGATCAAAATCCATATAATGTATGACTATTCTGCTTTATACACTACTTCTGTATATTATAAATTAATTACCATTGTACCCATTACTTACTTCAAGTAGTAATCAAGTAGTAATCCTAGAAATAATTTTCATATATATGCATAGACACTCGTGGACATACACATGTATATATATTTCAACTTTAGATTAGAATAATTCTTTTTCTTTTCAGATCTGGAAGCAAATCCTGTCATTATCACTGGCCTTTCGTAAGTAATTAGTTATAATAGCAAAGAATAAATTCTTTTGGTGCAAGTTTATGTGAATATGTGTTTCCTGTGTATCTTAAAAAGGATGCTTTGTTTTAGTTTTTGTTTTTGGCCATTTTTATTCTTGATCCCCACCCCCCACCCCCAATATCAGAGAGGTAGTGCAAATTAAGATTTGGTTCTTAGAAAGATTTGCATGTGAATTGGATTTTGCTTTCCAAAGATATTTGTTTACTGGCATAGACTAAAATTTGTGTAAAAAGGAAGAGTTCTTTCCATAGTGGTAGCACTTCGCTAAGAACTGTGTATGAAAAAGCTTAATACTCATAATGTGTCTTGCAGTTAAATGTAGTAAACCAGATAGTCCTTTTCTGGATGAAATGAAAGGCTTTTTAGCATAGTTCCAATTTCTGTGCTTTTTATTTTATTTATTTTTATTTATTTAAAAGACTTATATGGCTGCCTATCTTATGTACCATAAACTGTAGATTTTATAACAAAATCATAAAAAACAATAAAACCACCATCAAAAACTCCCAATGCTCCAAAAACAAAACCCCTCCATACACCAATACTTAAATTTACTGGGCTCCAGCTTCACCCTAACCCAATGCTTAAGGAAAGAGCCAGCTCATCAAGGCCTCCCATTTATACATTTTTTTCTGTCCAGAAGAGCTATGTTTTTGCTGCAGTGAGAGGGTTACCAGGCCTAACATTGTGTCCCAAATGCAAAGTATGTGCTTTATTGCCTTGGAAGATTAGCCTTAGGTTTATGAAATATACGGAGTACTATCTTTGGTTAACCTACTAACATTTCTAGAAGCATTTACATTTGAAAATTTAATGCTGACACTGTGTTGCTTATAGGTATCATTTTATATTTCTTACGTCATGAATTGTTTGTAAAGACACAGCTATTATTTCCCCTTTATCAGTAATGAGCCAAAGGAGAATTGTGAGAAATCTAAAACTCCAAGTAGAAGAAATTCAAGAACAGAGGAACCTGTAGTGGTGCAGGAGACAGTGGAGAATGGCCAGCGCAAGAGGTCATCGAGACCAGCGTCAGCATCCAGCACTACAAAAGGTAGGGAGGAAAGTCTTTGAGCAAAAAAGCTGGAAAAAAATTTGCACTCAGAATATTTAATTTTATGTGTAAGTGTGGTATTGAATTCCAGAAATGGGAACAAAGACTAATGAAAACGAGGTATCCAATTTTATCTTTCCTTCCTGTTGTCTATATCTAGACTCTTCTACAGTGTTAAGTGCGGCACTTGCAAACAAAACAAATGGCTTGCTATAGTTGCATGCAAAAATTTAGGCACTCTGGTCAAATTGTATGTTTCAAAGAATCCCTAAGTGAACAAAAACTGACAGAACCCTGACTTGATACAGAGTTATGCACGACATTTTTTCCTCACTTGTATACAGGTTCCAAATAAGAAAGCATGTATATGGCAATTGCAGAAGTATGGACACTCAGTTGAGTCAGTACTCCTTTTTTTAGAGTAAATATGTAAATGAGCCCCCCAAAGGTGATTGACTTGTTAGACCTACAGTTAGGTTGTTTTGTTTGTTTGTTTTTAAGTTAGTGTTGATTCCTGGTGACTGCCTGGGCAAGTCCCTGCAGTTTTCTTGGCAAGATTTTGGAAGTGGTTTGCCATTGCCTCCTTCCTAGGGCTGAGAGAGAGTGACTGGTCCAAGGTCACCCAGCTGGCTTTGTACCTAAGGTGGGACAAAAACTCCCAGTCTCCCGGTTTCTAGCCTGATGCCTTAACCACTACACCAAACTGACTCTCACAGTTAGTTAGGTGAAGACAATGCTTTGGCAGCCAGTAGCACAGAAAATACTGTGCCAATCAAAAGAAGAATGGATTCAGCTTAAATATCAACATATCCTAATCAATAATGTCCCGCAGTCAGAGAAGAAATTGAAGCTGAAAATGGTTGGATATTTCAGCAAGACAACAATCTCAAGCATGCCTTCAAATCTATGACATACACACAGGAAAGAAGGCTAAAGCCTTTGGAATGACCTTCAATGTCCACTAAGTAGAATATTGAAAATCTTGGAGGAGATCCCACACAGAGTATGTGCAAGGGGAGCTAAGAATATTTTTGAACTAGAAGAATTCTGCAAGGAAGAGTGGGGGGGAAATTCCAAAAGCAAGAATACAAGGACTTTTATCTGGCTATATTAAATGCTTGGAAGCTGTTATTTCTGCAATGGAAGTGTCATAGAGTACACACTGGCAGGGTGCCCAGACTTCAGCACCTGCCATATTACCCTTTTAATTATTTTGAATCTGTAAACATAAATAATAAGCATGCTGTTACATTTGCAAAAAGACTTCGTGTTTAACTATGTATTGGTAGAGATTGGGTAAGTTTCTGTTCATTTAGGAAGTCACTGAAACTTTTAAGTTTTACTAGGGGTGCCTACACTAAATTTTTGTTATATAAATTTTTAAAGGCTTAAAATAGCTTATAATATGGGTAGTCTTACTTACTTGCAATTAGGACCGGAATTTCCATCACTAAGCAATGTGGTCGTAAAGCGTGACGTCATGTGACTGCACCACTTAATGACGGCAGTCCTGGCACTCTCCATTGCCATCATTAACCAAATTCCACCAGTCATTAGCTGAGGACCCACCCCAAGCCAAGCCATTCCGGGCTTGGTCCCTCCCAGCCCTGAGCCTCGGTAAGGTAAGGGACTGACTCCAACTCCCCCTACTCCCCTGTCTCCTCCCCCATCTCTGCCCTTTTGGCTGCCCAGCACCCTGCCTTGCGGGGCAGCAAGCAATCTAAGAACCACGTGGCTCTGGGGCTGCTTGCCATGCTATGGCTCAATCACTTTTTGGCATACATGGCTCTGGGGCTGCAAGGAGCCCCTGAGCCGCAGTGCAGCACAAAGCCCTTCACAGCGCCCAGCCCAGCTCCAGCTGGCCTAGCAGCATGGCGCAGAGGGGTTGCAAGAAGCTCCTGAGCTGCAGCTCAGTGCAAAGCCCAGCACGGCGCAGCAGCACAGCGCAAGGGGGCTTCTTGGCACGCTGTGGCTCTGGGACTGCAAGAAGCCCCTGAGCTGCAGCACAGTGTGAAGCCCCTCACAGCATGAAGCCCAGCCCAGCAACGTGGTGCAAAGGGGCTTCTCGGTGCACTGCAGCTCTGGGGCTGCAAGAAGCCCCTGAGCTGCAGTGCGAAGCCCTTTGCAGCGTGAAGCCCAGTCCCAGCCTGACCCAGCAGTGCAGTGAAAAGCCTCAGCTGCCCCAGCCCAGTCCCAGCCACAGTGGCCCTCGCCACCCTACACTCCGAGGCCCCTGCTGCCCTGCACTCCGCTGCCCCAGCTGATCTTCACTATCTTCTTGTTCCTGCTTCTGAAAAGGCCTGGCTGTCCTGGCCCTTCATGAGGCAGCTGCTGGCCACGTGAAGCCATTTTCCCCAGGTCTTGTGAGGAAGCTGCTGTGCACAACCTGGGGAAGAAAGGCATGAGGCCACAGAGCGCAGGGGGCAAAAGGGCATAGATGGGGGGTAGATAGGCAGGTGGGGGGAGTTGAAGCACCCCTGGTGTTGTAAGTGTGGGCAGGCTGCCAAGTGCCTAAATTTTGATCATGTGACCACGGGGGCGCTGCAGTGGCTGTAACTTTGGGGACCAGTCATAAGTCCCTTCGTTCAATGCTGACGTAACTTTGAACAGTTGCTGAACAAATGGTCATAAATCAAGGACTACCAGTACAGAAAAATTGGAAAATCTGGCTTTGCAGAATGTATGAATTAATTTTACTTCTCAAACTTACATATAATCACCAATATATAATACACAGATCCTAAATTGTATTACAGTATTGAAACCAAAATATAAAATCCAATAAAAGTCTATATGTAATTACAAGAGGTTCAGTTCATAAAGTTTCATATGTTAGTTCTCTGAAATAGATAGCTGACTGCTGCTTCTCGCAGAAAATGAGATCCCCTAAGAGAACTGTTCCCCTTCCCTCCATACACACGATGATGTATTTGGGTTTTAAAAAAAATTGATTTAAATGAATAGATATTATCATTCCCAAAATAAAATATGACATTTGATATAAAATTACATACTATTTTGTGTCCTATTCTCCAATAAGTGGTATCCAGGGAAGAGATCTTCTAAGGATCATTACACAATACATACCCTCTTTCCTTTAACATTATGTCCACCATAATATAGAAATATTGCTTTTAACTACAAGAAACTTTTATACAAATAACATTTTCAGCAGGTTTAGGAAGAAACAGAATCCTGGTATAACTATCTCATCTGAAAAATCAATAGTCCTCTTTTTCCACTCTTGTAAGACCTATTTAAGCATAATAAACTTCTGAATAAACATGCATAGGGTTGAGATGTTCAGATTATATCAATAATTCGTCCAGATATAATTATTTGCTCCTGGTTTGTACTTTTATAATACTGTGATGAACAACATTGTATGTGAAATTTCAAGTTTCTAGCATAGACATGTATTCAGTGAACTAAATAAATGTAAATTATTAAGAACATGGTAGACTATTTACACAGAAAAGAAAATCCTAGAATAATTTATATAATGCCTGGGTTCATTTTATGTATATGTTTATACTTGAATGGTTCATGAATAATCTTTTCAAACTAATTTCCCTCTTATAGAAACAACTGCTGGTGCTATGCAGTCAAAAAGAAGAAAATCCAAATGAATTACTGAGTGGATATGCCAGATGTATAAACGTGTGAATTTTACTTAGCAATTCAGAGTTCTGATTTCTTGCTAAATATTAAAAAAAACTACAATTCTGTACAGAAATTAATTTTATTATTATACGTTTCCAATAAATGCGAACTTTTTTCCTCTAAAGGTGTAATAATGGGAAGATATCAGGCTATTTGTTAAATTTTCTGGTTTTGTAAAGTCTTGCTTAGCACATCAGATGTAGCGTGTTGTAAAAAATCTCATAATTGTAAATTTATTTCTATGTTTTCACTTTTCATAGGACAAACTAGAGTACAGGGTTGTCATTTTTTTAGACATTAAAATATTGTATTGTGCCGTTTGTCAAGTACTGTATGTGAATAGCAACTGAAAGGGTTGTATATGGCCCAATCTTGGAGATGTAAATAGTTTTATTATATAGTAGGTTTGATGTATTTGTTGTAGAAAAGGACCAGTGAAACAAAACAAAATTGGAGGATTTGTGAAATGTGGATTATCCTAGTGCTCTAAATAAATGTCATTGACTTATACTTCATTTTATAGATAAATTATTTTGCCTCTAGATTCTTTTGCATGGGAAGAAAGTTACTGGGGAATTTCAGAACGGTGCGGAACATTTCATTTCTTTCTGGTACTGATCTGCAGTCAATGCTATCATAACGATGCAGAAAACTTGGATGGAGCACTGAACCCAGTCTAAGAATTATACTCATTTCTCCGATATTCTTTGCAAGATGAAATACATCATCAGATAGGGTTTTTGGAGAAGAAACCTTGGTTCCTACAGTTATTCCTTCCTCTATTTATACAGAAGCTTCTTTATCTCTGAATGAAAAAGAGCAGACATTTGCATTCAGGGAAATATGCAATATGGCCAAAGCATAGCAACAATTGAGGACATTGCACTTAAATAGAAAGTTGGTCTGTTCTTGTTAAACTCAAGGTTTCAGGTATCTTTACAATTATACCAGAGCATACTACAAAATAGTTTGAGACAGTTGTGTCCTTTTCACTGTCAGTACATTGCAGATGCAAAAGCGGGGCCATCTAAATATTGGACAACCTCTTTTCATTAGCAATATTTGTAATGGAACCAGCTAAGCCCATGGATTAGAAGGCTGGTAGTTTCAAACCTCTTCTCCTAGAAGTCCTCTGGGTCTTAACAACCTGGTCCCACCTTCTGCTTTGAATATTGGCCTGATAATTCCCACTGAGGGTATCTGTCTTCTAGAGAGTGCTTTACCTGGCTTCATCCACCTAACCCTTGTGTATGCAAGTGTTCTTACAACTGCTGATGCATAGTAAGTACTGTCCTTGCATAGTAAGAAGTTTACAATGACAACCTAAAGCCAAGTTTGTCTTGGCCATGATTTCTGTATTTTTTGCTGATAGATACTAACGTACTGAAATAAATTAAAAGGAAGAACAAGGGTGCAAAAGACACATACACAAATCAATGCAGCATGAGGAAATATTGGGCATTTTTGTGCATCTCTATTCTATCTTGGTCAGACTGCACCTAGAATATTGTGTCCATTTCTAGGCATTGTATTTAAGGAAAGACATTGACAAACTGAATTGTATCCAGAAGAGAGCAGCAAAGATGATAAAGGGTCAAGGAGGAAAAATGTATGAATATCAGAGGTGGTATATTTAGCCTGGAGAAGAAAAAGTATCAGGAGACATATTACTTATTTTCAGATATCAGAAGAGCTGTAATGCAGAAGACAGGACATAATAGTTCAGAGTTGTTCCAGCCAAGAAACTAGGGGATTAAATTACATGGAAATAGTAGTTAGGTAGGTTTTTTTTAATACTAACAGAGATGTTTCAACAATGAAATAAACTGTTTGGGGAGGTGGTGGGCTCTCCTTTGCTGGAGGTGTTTAAACAGAAATTAGATGGTCATCTGTCAGGACTGCTGTTAATGGATTCCTACATTATGGTTAGAAGTTAATAGTGAGATTATATGCAGTAATATAATGTAATTAGCTAGATCTAGTAAGCATTAGGGCAAAACATTTTGAATTTAAAATATTTTGAGCTTGGAGCACTTAACGGTAAGGTCAAAACAGATTTGGAACACTTATGGTAGGATCAGAATAGCCTTTCATTTTATCTGCACATTAAGCTTGTGAGGTAGATTGGACTAAGAGAGAGAGTAACAGGTTCAGATTCATTCATTCCCCCAAGTACTGGGCTAGGATGCTATGTGAGTCCATTTCAGTGCATTGGATGTGAGTTATTCCCTGTGGTGTGGCATGCTTTTATTATTATTTTTATTATATTTTGATCTTTTTGAACTCTGTTAGCCACCCCAAGTCACTTGGTGACTGGGCAGACATATAAATTGAAGTATTTGACTTCTGTGACATCCATGTAGCCTAAAATATTCCACCTTTCATTCATCTGTTTATAGAACCTTCCTTCAAAAATCTGGAAGGTCATACAGGATGGGGTTTGTTTGTTTGTTGGTAAACACATCAGTGTTGTTCTTAGTGAACCATGGCTTCTGCCTTGACATTCTTCCATGAATCCCATGTTACAAGTGCATTTTTGAATACAGCTAAGGTGAAACAGGCCACCAGATCCGCTTCTCAGTCTTCAGGCTAAGATCAAGTGTAGATAGACCTGCAGATTCCTGGATATTGTTCTGGGTTCTCTCTGACTTCCCGCAATGTTCTTTGACTGATTTTGATAGGCTAGCTATTTTAGGGAAAATGTTATCATTGTTCCATTTTTTCCCATTTCAGGACCATGTCTCTGACTGTGAAGCCATGAGCTCCAGAGTTTTAGAAATGGTTTTTTTGCCTTTTCCAGGCTGATAAGCATCAATTACATTAAAAAAAAATAAACATGGTTTTCAGCAGGGCCTGATGGGCCTCTAGAATCTGTGTAGTGAGAAAGTCATTGTAATGGGGGCAGGATGGATTTGTGAGACTTATATAGGGTAGGGCTGGCCCAAATCAGCCCTGATTGATTAATAAAGTATTCACACAATTGGGCCTTGTTGGTCCTTTAATTAAATTGATTGAATTAGGGAGGCAATTTTTACACTGGCACACTGCACTAGCACATTGCATGTTAGATTGCTTTGTTTATGAAATAAATACTAATATTTAGTGTTATCTGCTCACTCAGACTCTCTCTAAATACAGGTAGGGGCCACATGAAGCTCTGGTAATCTACAGTGGCAAAGATGTGCAAAAATTCAGATAATTCAAGAAGAGATGAAGACTTTTTCACAGAAATATCTGTCTATGTCTACATCTGTATATTTTACTATTAATATTACTAAATTCATATATTTCTTTAGGACATGAAGACATACCAGACTCACACATTTTAAAGAATTTTCCATCCAGATCAAACATTTTTGAAACATGTATTTTTAAGGTAACAACACAGTTAGTTTTCTCCCTGAGTCCATGCTATAGATTTTCTAGATACAAAAGAAAAAGACAGAAAAGACAGAACTCAGCCTGTCTTTCAAGGCTGTCATTACAACAGTCTCCTACTCATTCAAAATCATTGCATAGCTAACCACAACTTTAAATGTTGAATATTAATAATAATGCATGATAATGTTTGCATCCTCTCTTTGACGTATTTACATGTATTTATATACACATATGCTATAAGACATTGTCTTCAGTTTTTAAGCACCCTTCTGTTGACTTAACATTGCAGACTCATGTATAATTGTGATTTTCAATATCATTATTGGAATGAATCATTCATTTGGCAAGAGAGGACCAATTTTTGAATTGCAATCATAGTGACACGATGCAGGCATTTTACAAACATGTTAGATGACAGTTTGCACAACAACTGAAAGTCTTTTATTGTTAAGTATTTGGAATTTGCTCTGCAATAGTGAGTATTTGTGTTTATACAGTAACAACAGGTGCACGTTCTATTTTATTCTCAGAAGCTAAATATGAGGTATAAAGGTGATGTTTACTTTCCCCATTTTACATATAGAAAATCAGGGCATGGGGCCTTATTCTAGCCATCAAGGAAACAATAGTTGGAATTTCTCTTTCATGGATTCAGCTGCAAAGGAATAAAAAATTATGCCTGTTCTCCATATTGGGTCTAAACATGTTATTCAAAGAGGTAAAAATTCTGGTTATATTGTTGCATATTGGGAAGCCTTGCTGCTTAGCTTTCAAATGGTGTTGGATCCAATTCTAGATGAGAAGGAGAAAACATTTCTTTATTTTGATCTATGTTACTGGAATATATTTTTGAAGTGGGGAGCTGGAGTAAGATAGTTTTCTAAACAATTTCTAGGAGTTTCTAGGAAGCTTAGCTCCGTGATTACACCTTTATTTCTTCTGCATTGCAGGAATCTAAAAATTGTCTTACTGGCCAGACCAGTGGTCCTGCTCCTTACTAGCATGCAGTAAACAAAGCAATCTGTCTCCAGCAATAGCCAGGCAGAACCTTTGGGAAGATTGTAGATAGGACATGATGTAATAGCCCTGTAATTTGCTTTGAGCATCTCTGAACATCAGAAACATATGATGGAACCTTGCTGCTGTAAACATATTTAACGTATGTCATGCTTCAGTCTGGTCTGTGTTAAATCTATGAATCTGGTAATCTCCTGCCACATAGCCTGTGTGTTGACTTCCCAGTTATCTTTATAGCACACAGGGGTGGGAAATAAACTGCACTGTTGTAAGATAAATGTTATCATGGGAGGGGGGTGCTGAAGTTCAAATATTTATGTGTGTGTGCATTATGCCTTCAAGTCAGAAGGCACGCACACACACACATATTTGAACTTGCCAACTGGCCAGTCACTCTTTCAGCCCTAGGTAGCAGGCAATAGTAAGATTTCAGAAGTCGTTTGCCATTGCCTGCTTCCTAGGGCTGAAAGAGAGTGACTGGCCCATTGGCAAGATACGTTGCCAACATACTTTATTAATGATCCCACACAAGTGTTCTGGGAGAATGTGTGCTTTGGGCAGCATTTTGCAAACCTTGGCTGATCTCAAAAAAGCTAAGCATGGTTAAGTTGGGCTAATTGCTTGGGCAATTACCAGCATAACCAGTTATAGGCTAAACTGGGAAGACTGCAAAGGCAAACCACTGACAAGAAAATAACATAGATGTATCCACTTAAGACTAGTTCAACTCAAGGGAGATTTTTTTATATACCGTATACCATGTCACTCAGATTCCAATGTTTGAATCAGTTCTTAATCCCAGCAATTTGAATGTAATTTAAAACAGCATTCCCAATTTGGTACCAGCTAATTATGTATGTTACCTATGGAAGGTCACCATTTGGGGAAAGCTGCTGGTGCATGACTAGGGCTATGGTCAAGCATAATGCATATTTTAGTGATGTTTAAAGCAGGAAGGAACACCCTGGAACATTGGAGCTATCTTTGGGTTTCACAAGGGAATCAAATTATCAGGGGTCTAATATTAGACCTCCTTAAACATCTGTGACAGTAACTATTACATCAATGGAACTGATTTTAATTTTTCTGAAGTATTTCATTTTTCTGAAGTATTAAGTAGAAGGGAGAGGCCTGAGAAGCATAAAAATTGAAAGGATTTATCTCTGTGGATATGTAGAAATGGAACTTTCTAAAGTTGTGTTTAAATATCTCACCAGAATTTGATTCTGGTGAAATATTTAATATCTCCTTGGTTAGCAATGGCAATTGGGACTGAAATTACTAAGTGATGCAGTCATAAAGCATGACATCACATGACTGTGCTGCTTAGCAACAGCAGTCCCAGTTGCCGTCGTTAAGCAAGGACCATGTGGGTCGTTAAGCAAGGATCTCACATGACTGACTTCCAACTTCCTGCCAGCTTCTCCATTGATTTTGCTTGTGGAAAGCCGGCAGGAAAGGTCGTAAGTACCACTCGTTCAGCACCATTGCAAGTTGGAATGGTCGCTGAACAAATGGACATAAACAGGATTACCTGTATAGGCTCACCAAAATGTGTAATCTATCCCCTAAATTACCTCAGAAAGTTATATATTCAAATATCACATTATAAATTCAGTTTCCCTATCTTTAAATTGATAAATCCCTTCATGGAAATCTAGGCATCTAAAATGAAAATTTACATATTACAAGGAATTTTCCCCTTGAATATGTTTTGAGTTACATTGGTAAATCATCTTGATTCCCCCATTTCCCAGAAGCTGCTGCTACAAAGTCATTTAATATGAAATCAAAGAGGATAAAAGTCATAAGCACAAAATTAAAAGAAGTTATAATATCTTGCCTTAATTACATGTGAAGAGAACCAGCATATCCTTTGATTACTATAATGTTGGTACATCTGACTCAGCCTGATCATATTTGCAAACTCTATTGCTTTTTCATTAAGTCATAAGAGAAGCAGAAGATGCAGTTTCTCATAGCTTTGCACTTTTCTAACATATTTAAATGAATTGTTTTAATTTTGGAGATAAGTATTTAGGGTTACCTTCTTTATTCCTGGCAGGGTGGCATTCACCAAGAACATGTCAGGATTAGCCCAGGAAGCTCCAGGAGACAGTACAGATTCAATCCAGCAAAGTTTAATGGCCTTACTCCCGTTACAGAAATCTTCTCAGAGTGAGAGCAAATTCCAGGGTCACCCTCCCAACCTCCCTTGCATTCTTTAGGGAGGGTTCAGTCTCATCCTCTTATCAGTTCCTCGTTGCTCTGGTGATGAGAGTAAATTCTTAACCCCTCTTGTCCTGACTCTCACAGAACATAACTGAATGGGTACTGTTAGAAAAGTACCAAGATAATTGAGGTCTGCCTCTACTTTAGACAGAAAACAT
The DNA here is from genome assembly GCA_030867105.1 of Liasis olivaceus. NCBI lineage: Eukaryota > Metazoa > Chordata > Lepidosauria > Squamata > Pythonidae > Liasis > Liasis olivaceus. Next base: position 175,303,053 of record CM061350.1, on the reverse strand, counting down.
TCTGTTCAGTCATTCCATGTAAGCTTTAGATATATAGACCAGGATCCACAAAACTACATAGCTAATTCCTTTACTATAAGGACTTTTGTTCTTGGACTGTAACTCCACTCTTCCAATGGCATATGACAAATTACTTTTGTAGTTAAGAGTCTTCAAAAGACCATTGTAATATGAGGATTTGTCATTCAAAAGAAAAATCATGGTACCTGTGTTCTTAGATGCATCTAAATTACCCCTTACGTTTAAATAGAAATACCAGATAAGATAATAGAAATAATCATATATTTATCACATCTTTATTTGGTCAGTTATATTGATATGAAGCTCTTGCACTTTAAAGGGCAATACTATCTCTTCATGTATCCATTTTGGTGTGTGTGTATATATGTGTTCCCCCCCCCCCCCAGACCTGGTTAAGAAATGTTGCAAAACCATGGATTTCTTCTGCAGTGCAAATAAATTCCCCTTTTTACTAACTCAGATTACATTTCAGAAGAGAGTTTGTAAGGTTTTATTTAAAAAAAATTATCCACAGCCTTAAATTGTTTTGAGATCAAAGTTCCTAAAATCAACACAGGAAATAAATTTAAATATGGTATCTCCATCATATTGGGAAAGTATTTTTAAGAATAAATGTTGTGGCTGAAAAACAGGATGTGACTATTCCCATTTTCCTGATTAGAGGGAAGAAAAACACAATGGACAAGAAAAGTTATAAATGAAAAAAAAATTACCCTACCTGTTCTGTGGCTTTTTAAAAGTGATTATTTTTAAGTGAGCAACCAGCCCTTGTCCAATACAATTGCAATGAAATCTAGTTAGCTCTGAAATAATGTTCATTTGAAGAGATAATCCCCGTGTTTCAGACAGGGAATAATACCATTCAGTGTTGAAATGGTCTTTAAAGGGGAATCCAAACTTTCAAAATCTAGGTGCACATTATTCTTTAGAGCAGGGTTCCTCAACCTTGGTGACTTGAAGATGTGTGGACTTCAACTCCCAGAATTCCCCAGCCAGCCTTGCTGGGGAAGTCCACACATCTTCAAGTCGCCAAGGTTGAGGAACCCCGCTTTAGAGCAAGGTGGACAACTTGGTGCCTGTGGACTTAGTATGCCTGCAGATGTTTGCTTTTCTACCTTCAGATTCTTGCCCCCGTTTAACTAAGCTTAGGAAACTAACATAGCACAGGGCAAAGCCCAGCCTCTAGCATCACCCTGATTTAGAAGATAAAAACTAGGTGTGGTTGCAGCAAAAGCCTCACTGACCCGCCCAACCGAAAAAAAAGTAGTAGGAAGTGGGATGGTGGGAATCATCCTGCACTGCTTGAGAGAGTAACAGGCAGCAACTTCGCCGAATTGTCTTCTGGTAAATGGGTGTTTTGTGACCAGCCGCACCATCATGGGAGTCCTTCTGAGTCCTTCTCAACCCAGTGACAAGCTTTCAAAATTCTACACCCAAGTAGATTTCTTATCCCTACTTTAAAGGGCACTTCTATACTGAAGAGCCCACACTTCTCTTTGGCTTTCACTTAACAGTTCAAAATCCTTTCTCCTTTGATGTGTAGTGTAAATCTACATATTCATTAAGTCACTGGCATTTTCTTTTTAGTACAGGCTTCCTTATATATGGTGCCTTTCAAATATGTTGGACTACAGCTTCCATCACCTGGTATGGGCCTCAGCCAGGAACGTTGTGTACATATGATTTCAACACATCTGAATGGCACCAGATTAAAGGAAGACCACTTTAGTAATACTCCATATAAAGGCTACTAATTTTGGTCCCTTTCTTCTAATCTTTTCTTCTTTATCTCAGTTTCTATCACTATTTTGCCAGTCTTTAAATTAGTACATAATGAATGTATTCAGACCAAGAGGTTCCCATTTCAGTCTTTTATTTTGAATTCATATACTTCCCCTCTTACTTGTAATTGTTTCTTTCTCCTAAGATCCGAACATATTTCTCTTAGAAGAAGTGTTCACGATCAGCATCATGAAAACATATGAAAAAGCTGCAACCTTGTAAATCTATGTTTGCATTTTCTTTTAAAATGTATTTATGCATACACCAGGCTCTTTGCTCCACCTGATTTTAATTTAGATATTTTTAATTAAAAAAAATAATCCGAAGCTGGCATGCTGCAAAGCAAAAATACCAGCCTCTAATAAGAATGCCCTTGGGTCTCAAGTAGGTCCTGTAGGCATCCTTAAAAAATAAGGATTGGTGGGTAGCTACAATAATGCTTATATTGAAGAATGCCCACCGGCCTAGAAAGGTAAGCTGGGGTAGTGGGGAGCAATCTCCCCAGTTGGCTTTCTGATAAATGGGTGTTTTGTGGTCTATTATGGGACCTCATCCCCTGGTGCACCATTTTCTAAAAGTGCCCCGAAGCTTCCAAATGTGTCTCTGAGCCCCCAAAGGTTGCCCATTCTTGTCTAAACACTTGATCATTAAATTATACAGCCATTAATAGTACTGTAAGAAACTCCTTGATAGCCATGTAAATAATCAGATGGAGGAAGAGTACTTTGAAAAATCCACTATAGTTATACCACTTTGCCCTTTCCATAACTGTATATCCTCTGTGGCATTTGTAAACTGTTAATGCTAATTGCATCTACTCAAAATGGGCTTTCAAAGTTGCAGCTTTGCATCATGTAACACTTCTGAATAGAGAATTCAGGTTCTATCTATATTCCATTTGAAGTTAATGGCAAAACTCCAAGAGATTTTCATTGTATTGCCTTGCAGCCTCAAGGCAATTAAGGATATTCCTTGATAATTCATGAGTAGCCACTACATCAACTCAGCAAAAGAAACAAATATACAAATTATTTATTTTTCAGGGAAGGAAGTATGTTAAAATACATGCCATTAATCTTTAACTTGGGATATGTTAGGCTTCTTTCTTGTTTTTTTGTGTTCCATTCTGCACAGGAACCTGGTATCTCCATTTGTGACATCACAATCTGTTGGGGGCTTTTTGTCATGAGTGTGATGTCAAAAAGAAAGGCACTGATGTCACAGGCTCTCTAGTGCAACAACAAGGGATGAAAGGAAATGACAGGGCACCTTGTTCCTCCTGTAACTTATTTAAATTAAAATAAAGGTGATATATTCACTGGAAGCACCAAATTAGTCTAACACTGGCAACTGCTACAATAGCCAGTGTGTGAATTCATGCTACCTAAGGACCAAGAAACACACTCACACAAAGAAACATGGTCTCTCTTAATAACCAAGATACATATATGTTTCTCCAACACTTAAAAAAACCCCATATATTGGAGTTTCAAAGTTGACTTGCTGTCTTGTTTCTTAATGTTAGCAAGGCATGTTGTGTTTCATTCACTATGAGATCCAAATCAAAATCTGGAAATTGGATGTAGAGTAGGAGATGGGACATTAAACGCAAAAAGGAAGTCGTTGATCAGAAAATGTATTTGTTACTAAAAACAGGGTGGGGGAATAAAGCTCAAGAAAAGCCCACAAAAGATCTACCATTTAATGTTGCCAGTTCATGAGAATGTAGGAAGTTCTCACAGGGAGGGACGGTTAATTTCCGAAAATGAGTGAAGACAACCCTCTTGGATGGAAAAAGCATTGTGAAGAACTAGTGAAGCTAAAAGTTAAAAGGATAATGCCCCACAGTGTAGACTTCCTGAAGTAGCTTAATAGTTGTACTGGCGCTGGCATGGTTGGTAGACAAAGTGGCCTTGGGGTTTGGCCCGTTGTGGGCGGCACTCTCTGGCACGGTTCTGCCTCTTCATGACTTTCTGACTCAACTTGTGCTTCTCTGCCAACTGCTTTGCCCTCTGAATCCGACGCACTTGATTGACCTTCTCCAAGATGGCAGCCTTGGTGGCAAGAGAAGTGGAGTGGTGCGGGGGATGGCGCTGTAAACGGTTTTCAGGTATTTCGCTGCAGAAAGAAAGACACACAAGATTGAAGTTGACATAGCACTTTTGATATGGCAAGACCCTGCTTCAAAGGACAAAGGACATGACATTTTCCCTAAATAGCAAAAAAGTGATTCATAAAAATTAACATAAGCAACTCACTCATAAATGTGGTAAGGAACACAATCTACAACTCCCACGATCTACAACAAAATGCATGACAGCTGTGTGCACAGATAATTCATGAAATCTCCCTTCCTCCTACTTTTTCGGGGGGAAAATTATTTAACTATGTATCTGCTCAGGCATTCAATTCAACCATGTAATGAAAACCATGGGAGAGAGAATGGGGACTGCTGATGGCCTCATGCACAATGCATCCAGGCAGCAGGGGGCATATCTGAGCACAAATCTGCTGTAATGTACATTCACTGTCCTCCATAGGTAGCAAAATTCCTGGGTAGCATCACTCCAACAAGTAGAGAAATGTAATGATGTGAACAAAGTTAGCAAGTGCTTCTCCCCTCTCTATATGGTTCTAATCACAGAAGGGAATCAAATAACCAAATAGAAATAATGTCATACTTGTAGGCATATCTGGAGCTCACAAGTGTACATAGTACTCTGTGAAAACTGAAAGTCTCTGAATATACATCTATTTTGCTACATCAGAGAATCCATTTGGAAACAAACCAAAATTTAACTGGGAGAGTAACATTCCAGCCAGCTAAATAAAATAGGAAGTGCTAGTCAAATCAGAACTTAGCAGTATTTGCATGAAATTCCCCAAGCATTCTTTTTACAACAAATGATATAACCCTATACATGTTTACTCAGAAGTAAGTCCCACTGATTTCACAGAGGCTTCAAAAAAAAAGAGAGGGAGAGAGAGAGAGAAGAGGTTCTTCTGAGTTGTTGCAGTCCTCCCCAGCTACTTGGCTCCTTTCACACACTTACCTAGATATATTTTTATATAAGTTTAAATGTACACACACAATACATACATACAACATTCTCAATTCAAAAATACATTCAACAGGCCATTTTCTAATTCAGCCTGGAACTCTCCTCCCTGATATATTGGGGTATCTGGTTTGCAATGCTGGGAGATGAAATCTCAAATCACTGGGAACCCATCAGGTCAGGAAAGATTGGGCTACGGTATATTTTTCCTAGCTGTGAAATGAGTGAAGAGGAACATGGGATGCTCTTAGTAAATATCCAGAACCATTAGGTCCTGCCCTGGACTTACCTCTCCTGAACATTCTCCTCAGGATCCTCCCTTTCCACAATGATACTGTTGCTGCTGGTGACATATACAGACATGCTGGGATGCTCAATCAAGAGGTCCTCCATGGGGCTGCTCTCCATACTGACAGGATCAGGACCTTCTGCAGTAAAACAGGGGGGAGGGGTAACAAACCAACTCTCATCCATCAAGCAGGGGTCAGGCTGAGAGGGCATGGACCTGCTGACACAGTCACTGAGGGAGTGGGGTGAAGACGTGGTAGGTGGAAGGGACCCATGGCGGCAACGGGAAGCGCAAACAGAATCCTTCTCACCTACCCGCTGCTCAGTGCCAAGACTTGAAGCCAAACTATCTAATAAGAGATGACAGCAATCACCGGCCACACAGAATGGGAACAGCCAGAACAGCAGCAACAATGGCACAGACAAAATTCAAAAGAAAGACCACAGTGCAAAGCCATTCAACAGGAATGCACGGCAGTGCAGGGTGCATAGGAGTGGGTTACAGGAGGGAAAATGGTGCACACATTCAATATATTCAATGGATGGGAAGGAAGAAGGAAGAGAAGGAGAAGAGAAAGGGGCGCATTATTAGTGCAAAAGATACCCCAAAGGCATTGGTGTGGCTCATCCTGAAGTCTTCCCTGAGGACTTAGGACTGGCCCAAGATGTTCTACTATCTGGTGACTACGATACCCAGCATAATTTGCAATTGCAGCTGTGCGCCACTTGTAATGTGCTTTCCAGCATCCTTTGCCACATTGTCAGGTGTTCCAGTCAGTACGAATCTCCAGCTGTGTGTGCTGTTTTATTTGTGGCCATGAAATAGGTCTGCTTCAGTTGCTTGTGTAAATACCCCAGTTTGGGAAGGTTGGAATTATCATGCTGCATAAAGGAGGGAGCTAAATATCCCGAAGCAAAGCAGGTAGTAGGTTATGATACTGGGTTATTAAAATATCCAAAAGACATGGAGTGAAAAGAGTATTTGCAAGTAATAAGAATACCTTAATCTCTCCTAAAGAGTAAAAATCAACTGCTGATGACTTACAGATGCTAACGTCTTTAAATGTGTGCTGATCTAAAATCAGTGAGATTACAGAGGAACTTTATTTCTGAAAAAGGAACAAAGAATAATCATAGAGGGAAATTTGGGAACAGGAAGGGTGATTTAAAATTAGATAGGTGGCACCTCCAGCAGACAACGATTTTTTAAAAAGTGCCTCTTTTTAAACCTCAAAGCTACAATCTTTACAAGATTGTAAAACACGCTTTCTGTCTCATCCTATTAAAACTGACCCAAAAGATAAAACTTTATTTTAGATTAAAGCAATAATCCTACACATATTTAGAGAGACCTGTCAGCCTCAGCTGTACAATTTTAACAAATATTGCACCAAAATTTGTTATATGATTTCCCATTTTCTTCTCCTTTGTTCTCAGGGTGTTTTAGAATCTCTTGGTGATGCTTGTGAGTTTCATTTATTTTTGTGGGATACTCCACAATAGTTTTCTCTTAGATTACCGCTCTACCCTTCTGCAGCTTTCCCAGCTGCCCTTGCTTCTTGATTTAGGGGGAAAAAACCCACAATCATGGGATTGGCATGGAGGAAGTCAGAGAAGCTGCTCTATCCAGAAAACCTTCACTGAAAATTTTGCCTCATTTGGAGAAGAAGAAAAAAAGAATCAAAGCCCTTTTTTCTACCAAATTGAATGAGAATGGTAATAAATACATAAATAGAAATTTTCAGCACAACAGTAATTTAAAATGAACCTTTCTTGTTTGTGTGAGTGCAGCTATCCATAAATATAAACACAGATAATTTTTGGTAAAGTTGGATAATAAATCATATAAATGTCAGTTACAAATGCTGATTAGATTTCATTAATAGTAAGTTTTTAAAATATACAGAAGGTTCTACAGCAGCACCATCTCTCCATTACATCTATCTTTTTTATGCCACTGTAACAGCTGAGGTTGTACAAGGCTTTGGGGCAAAAAAAACCCCCAAAACCCTATTAGTCTTAAGCCCTCCTCACTTCTGACTCCATTGCCTGTTCCCTCTCAGTAGAATCTATACAATTGCCCAGCGGATGAAGGCAGAGCAAAGCAAGAATGCTACGTTCTCTTCCTCCTCTTCTCACTGCCTGCATATTTGAAAAGAGCTAGAGAACAAGGCAGGAAGCTCTAGGTACTCCTAACAAGCTCCTACTGAGCATGGCCTTGGACTCCTTTTGCTGTGCCTGTCACTCATTAGTCAGAGGAAGTCTAAGAAAGATGGCAACCCATCAAGGATGCTGAAACAGCAAGAAAAAGATCTTTGAAATGGTGACAAAGTTTCAGCAAATATGAAAGTAAATAAGGCTACATCTTAATTACACAAGGAGAGAGGTCTGTAAAAGTGAAGAAACAAAACAGGTCTAGGTGTATCAACATATAATTGCATCAGAAGGTGCCTTCTCAACTAGAATTAGAGTACTTCTTGACTACTGATCAGAGGGACTGAGCTCATGATTTCACAAGAGACACAGCAGTTACTACTTCCCCCAGTTATTCTAAAATGAGGAAGCTTTGCTGCTAGCAAAAAAGGCAGAACAGAATAAATCAACTGAAGTCCCAGCACAGCAAACCTAAAGCCTTATAGAAATAAACTGACATTACACAAACAGAAGTCTTAATTTTCCTAAGAACACTTTCTGTGTAATAGTGCCAGTGGAGTGTAGTGGTTAACATACTAGACTAGAAGCAGGGAGACCCAAGCTCTAGTATGCCTTCAGTTATAGAAACTCACTGGGTGATTTTGTGTCCGTCCATGGTTATCTCTGTGGAAAAATAGGAGAAAGGAGCACTATGTATACCATCTTGAGCTCCTCTGAGAAAGGTGGGATAGAACTAAAATAAACAAATAAATGGTGTAACTCTTAACATGTACACAAGTTAAGAGTACACAAGAGTACACAAATGGTGTAACTCTTAACATTCTCTGCCATCACTGTTCTAACATGACCTACTCTGGAACTGTAACAGCTGATTTTTTAAAAATGCATTTTTACTGCATTGTCAAATCACATCCTGGCAGAGATGAAAGAAACACCAAACACTGGATTCTATAATTGAGATTTTGCTGGAACTTGCTCTGAAAAAAGAAGAATCTTCAAATGATGGGACAAACACATTCAATTTTGCATGAGTTTCCACTGTTTTAAAGGAACTGTCTAAAAATAGAATTGAAGCTGTGCAGTACTTCAGATTTGATTCCAAGGAGTTCTTTAGGACACACGGGGCACAAATGTAGTCACTGTAGACACAGCAGCTCTGTCTTTTCCCAGGTTCATGCAGTAGCCTCATTTGCTTTACTTCACTTTTTCCAGTTTCAGAAAAAATAATGGGGCTGCTTTAAAGAGTTGCAAACAGGTGCTGTGTTTGTACCCCACATGCTTCAAAACACCTTTTTGGAATTAAATGTGAAGTATTACACAGCCCTCTATAGCATGTAAAGCTGATATGCCAAAAGGTCTATCAAGCTGGAACATCAGTAAATTTGCATTGCAATAACCTGATTCTCTCCCTGCTCCTGCATAATGTAATCTGAGGTCTTTGTACAAGGAAAACTGCCTGACTATCAAGATGTCATGCTTCCTGCATATGAACTTACACTGAAAGCTGTGATGCTGGCCCTGTAGTTATGCAGCCAGACAATTTTTCTTGCACCTGCAACTATGGTTGTATGTTATACCACAGAGTTTCTACACAGGAGTGGGGTGTGGGGGGAGAATAATGGCTCATTTTAGCCCAGAGACTGGGAAGGAAGACAAAGCGTGTTTGCTACCGGCAGCTTACATAAGCAGAGAAAACCAAGCTGGACAGTTTTTTTATAGGGACCATAAAACTGAGTAGAAAGATGATGGTGAGGTTTGTTGATAAGGTTGCTTCTTAAATCTACTAGAGAGCTCCCAATTCAGGCAGCAGGAGCAGAATTAGCCAAGAGTTCCCACAAACAGGAAAGCAGGCCATGTCTAAGCCCCCAGATTGTCTATTGTCACAAACCACAAAAACAGACGTTTTGCTATTTGAACGGTGCCACAGCCAAGCTGGAAGAAAATGTGTTTGGCTGTCAAGGAGGGTGATGTCATGGGAACATGGCAGTGTGTTGCTATGTCAGAATTGATGTAAACACCACTTGTGGAGAGCCCTCGGGAGTAGATTTTCAGGACACAAAGGCAGCTGCAGTTAAGAGAGAGATGTGAGACTGGATCCCACACTTTATTTCTGCACAAAGCCTATACATACAGTATTAATTCTTCCTTGCTGTCTCCGTCTCTGCTGCAATCATCCCCAATCTGATATTCCAGAAATCTTTGCCACCTAAATTATAATACTTGTGTTCATGCTAATAAGGAATACACTTTGTTCCAGGGTAGGAGTGGGGGTGGGGCATGGTTGTTAAAGTCTTGGGTCTGATCCACATGACCAGCTTACCCAGTGTGAGTAAGGGCCACTGACTTTCTAAGGGCAGGAACAGATCTGTACTTCTCTGTGGTTGCCATTAATCTCAGTGGGACATAGTCCGAAAAACTGCAGGGGCTTTTTCCTTGATTTGTTGGTTTAAAAAGTTATGAGATGCGGTTTGAAGATACTTTTGCTGACTCAGATCGTCCCAGAAAATAAAATATTTCAAAAGACTTTTTTTCACAATGTTTCTACTATAACTAAATTAGATTTTTGTATGGCTATCATTCTCCAAGCCCAAGGACACAGCACTATTTCGCATGGAGAGGTTTTGCCTCAGTTAGTGGGGCGCTGTCAGCATCCCATATCTGGTTTCTGGTTGGATCCACTGACATTTTGGGGGGAATTATCTAAAGAAAAGTAAAGTGACCTCCAGTTTTGATCAAACAACAGAGCTCTTTCCCTGTGCTGTTTTCTTAGTTCTGAATCACCTTGCCTCAACGCATCTCTAACTGTAGAAGGAGAAAAGCATAGGCCACCATAACATGCCTCTATCTTATCCTCCAGAATAGGAATGCAAAACCTGATTCTTCTAAGGGGTAGCAGGAACTCTAGAACCACTCCAAAAGTTACCAGTGGAGTATGTGTTAACGTGATGGAGGGGGAAAATAACTAAGTTCGTGTGGTGTAATAAGATTAACTGTATTGAATGGAAATTACAATTTAAATTATATCAAGTTTTGTCTCTTGGAGTCTGCCCCCTGGCATGCCACTCAGAGCCTAGTGTGGTCCTGGGTTTGAAAGCTGTGCATCTCTGCCCTGGTGTAATGGTATGGGGGAATGACCTTGGGAGACAGGAGGGAGAGCTGCAGACTGGACAAGGTATGCAAAAGGTATCTCAGCCCACAGAAAGGGGGAGACTGGGAGACATTTCAGAAGGGACCCTCTCTAGTTTTCCAGAGAGTAAAAGGAAAGGAGACGACAAAAACTTTCAGACTAGCAAGATTCTGTTAATATAACTTTACAATAAAGATAGAGCTGGTACTCCTGGTTGTGCTTCTCATCTGGACTACCTCACTGGGCTAACACCTAGGCAATGACCTCAGGAGCTGCATGGAAGAAGCAGGCTGAATCACTATGCTCCCAACACACAGACCTCACCACATGTTCTGGAGCTCTATGTACAATTCTAGAGTCACTTGTACAAATACACCAACACAGTCTTACTTACACACCATTCTCACATACCCCTATAAGGCAGTGTTTCTCAACCTTGCCAACCTTAAGAGGTGTGGATTTCAATTCCCAGAATTGAAAGCTGGCTTGGGAATTCTGGGACCTAAAGTCCAAGGTTGAGAGACACTGCTATAAGGATTAATAACAGCCTGTAGGTGATTTAAAACAGGGGAAAAAGATGGAGTCCCACGCTGTCTCTGTCAGGGCTCTTCTGATCAAAACCAAAACTCCATGCAGCTTCTTCTAAAATTAAATGGAGAAATCATGGGAGATCACCTGCCTGACTTCCATTTCAACAGCAGCAGCAATTTTGAATTCTCATGTATTTTAATACAGGAATATGAAGTGTTTCGTACATCACACATAAGCTCTTACTGTATTTCAAAGTATTTGAATAAGAATTCTCATAGACAACAAATTGCATATTCTATGCCTGTACACTGGTCCAATTATCCCATAGAATTTAATCTAGATTATGATTACTTAATTCAGAGGTGTATCTACAAATTTTGAAGTGCAGGAGATCATCCTAACTGTGTAAGGACAATAGTAGCATAATATTTTATTAGCTTTATTTTGTTTGCAATCTGTACCTGGAAAGAGGTTTTACTGAACTAAATGGCACTTACTTTCTGCTTCTAAAATAAAATGAATTTTAATAAAAGGTCTTGGCCTACTGTAATTCACATTAATTAGAAATAGCCTTAGATGTAACTAAAAATGCAAACCATCTCACAATTCAATATTGCCATTTATTCTGCTAGGTGAACTGAGATCATATCAAAGAAAAAGATTCTGGTTTCTATTTTAATTTGTTTTTCTTCATTCTCTGTCTTTCTCTTGCCCAGCCTGCCACTGATAATATTAAAATAGTAAAACTTGAAATCCTTATGATCATCCAGTTCATTTGCAAAAACAAAGAGAAGCTATCAATTAGCCGGGCATTTCAGCAGATGACGTCACTCCCTCTGTTGCAGAAAAATAATCTCTACAACATTGGATTATTCATCAGAGGTAATGGGTTTGAAGGTGGTAGCTCTGCTGATCTTTTAGTCAGACTTGTGTAATTCTGGTATCAGGAAGAGGGTGGCCATAATTAGATCTCTGATTACCCAGAGGAATGTGGTTAGTTTTTTTTCAAGCAACCAACATTGCATCTTGTAGATTGTTGGCAGAATGCGTAGCAGGAGGAATACAAAGATCAAAATATCACTCAGCTTGCAGCTGCTGAAGTGTATCTAGCTTAAAAACAAGATGTGGGGGTAGAGGTGGTGTTGGGGACCATGATTATTTTCATATAATCATTCCATATAATGATTATTTTGATTTAAGCCAATCTTCCCCAAATGATACCCTCCAGGCAGAATCAGTTTCAACTCCAATACCCCCTAAGCTAATACAGTGGCTGTGCTGGTTAGGAATATAGAAATGGAAGGAACACCAGGTTATAGAATGCTACTTTAAAAAAATGTTTCACTGATGTAGACTAGTGGATGTGCTTTACTCCGGTGACTGACTGACTGACTGACTGACTGACTGACTGACTGACTGACTTATTTATTTATGGAAATTTTCTGAAGCATCCATCAGTCTCACCGATGCTGGCTGGGTTAATATGGGTTAATTGACATACTGTAATGTGTAGAATTAAAAAGATGGAAAATCTGTGGGCCTTCAGGTATTGCTAAACTGCAACTCCCAGCATCCCCTATCGTTGGCCATATTGTCTAAGCTAACACTAGGCCCACACTAACCAATTGCTTGCTTTAATATAGTTGGTTGCTTAAAGTACAGGTGACTGGATCCCATAACATACTAAGCCCTAAAACATGGTTCACACATGGCAATGGCTGGGTGGCCCCACTAAGCCAAACCAAAACCCACATTGTGGTTCAGTGCAATGTGAGCAGCTAGCCACTGATTCTGAAGCAAGGTCTACTGAGATAGTAAGACATTTTTTCCAGTAAATTATTAATTAAACTACCATTAAGGTCTGAAAAGTGTCTGTAATTATAATTATAAATATTATAAAATCACAATATGATGGAGCCGGGTGCCCTGGGAAGGCAGGAGATATGCCTAAAAGGCTCCACAGCTTTCTAAGACTTTTGCTAGTGCTACCTTTGCCATAGGAAGCAACAAAGTGGGAAGAGTAGTGAAAATTATGGGATGAATTAGAAGATGGCAGAGCTGTCTGCTCCTAAAAGGGAGGAAAACAAAATCACTGCAAACTTCAACCAGGTATAACCAAGGTCTCAGTGTGGCTAGGACTGAGGCTTTGTCACAATAGGGTTGAGTAAACTAAGGAAGTAGAAAGCTTGTGAGTTGTTATGTTATGTTATGTTATGTTATGTTATGATGTTTTATGTTATGTTGCTATGGCCCTTATGCCAGGATCTTCCTAAGAAGGTGCCTTAATGAGACTGACCCCACTTGCAGAAAAGCACCTAGCCAAGCTCAAACATCTGAGCCGGATTGTACCTGGTTAGTATTGGTTGAGAGGAGACTACCAGAAATCCAAAGCTTGTAGTCTAGGCTGGGAAACTGAAAAAGTACCCCAGAAGAAAGTAATGACCATGCCAGGAAAACTACAGGGATGTGACCATGAAGTCACAGAATCAAGTTCAATTTGAAGGAACCTTTAATTACTCAAACTGGAGATATCCACAATACTCCAATGTGACCCACTGGCAGCACATCACTGCCACTTGGAAACCAGCAGGAAGTGGCTTATTTGCTCTTTGTACCTCAGCCTTTGGCAGAAGCAGCCATTCACGTATGTGGTTCTCAGTCTCCCTGCCACTTTCCCTGGCTTCCAGCCTACCGTTTGCACAGAGAAGGTGGGAGTGACAGGGACGAATAGCTGGAGGCCGGATTTTCTCTTTGCTGAGGAATGACTTGCAACCACAATGAACTGTGTGGGGTGGGTTTGGTCTATGGGATGTACTTGACCACTGCCAGCCAATTCTTCCCTCTATCTATTTCCATTTTAGGCATATGGAAAGAGCTGAGAGAGGAGTATATTTTAAGTTGGGAACTGATAAATTAGGAGCCACCCAGAGAGGAAGTTTATGTTTCTTGCATAAGACAAGCCCAAGGGAAAAGCAATGGCTCAAAGGCCAATTTCCTTCCTTTGCCTATTGTTGGATCATCCATGGACTCTGTTAACTGCATATTTTTAAGACAAAACTTTGCTATTTGTATCCTTCTAAAGTGCCAGAAGTGATAGAATATTTGCTACAGACTTCAAATTTGGGGTTCAGACCTTAAATCTGAGATCTTTCTCTGAAAAAAATGGGGGAAATATAGTGTGAGATAATTACACTACAGAAGCACCTAATCTGCCTAGCAGCATCACCTGAACCATTTTATATCACCCCCTAATCTCTGTACAGACATGAATGGAAGGAAGACTGAGTGAATCGTACAGATCAAAGGGGGTGGGGGGTGGGGAGAGCTGTTGGGTGTACTGCATGAGATCTCTAGGGGTGAGAAACCTATGGCTTCCAGGTGTTGTGGACTTATAGTTCCTAGTATTCTTTACTGTAAACAATCTGACTGGAGCTGCTGGGACTAGTCGTTCAGCCACATCTGGAGGGCTACAGGTTCTTCATTCCCTGTACTTCCATTCTCTGGAATGGTAATTACATCCTGTCTAACTTGGGATCTAACTTCCTGAAGGAATAACTTTTACTACATAAATTTGCTATTTTCTGTCCATTGAAGTAATATTTACAGGCTTTTTTATAGGTGGTCTTGCTTTCACAGGTTAGGTGGCTGGTAGCTGGAGAAAAATGTTTTATGATGGCCCATTTTCAGGCTGTTCTCCTGCAAGAACCTGATCCAGCACCAACTCTTATGTCTTTTGAAGGTGGGGATTTCATTTTCCTAGACTTTTAAAACTGTTACTTTTATATAGTTATTTTATCTGACATGATTTTAATGTGCCTGTTAGCAAAGCTGGATCGAGTCCATAATGAGGCCTGAAACAATGGTTGCACATGAAGCAAAAATATGTTTTATCCCAAGCTTGGAACAGAACAGCCACATTTAAAATGTTCCTTCTGAACCTTTGAAAGGGTTGCATTCTGCTGGAACAAAGCTCAACGTGTTTCAAATGCTCTGATGGAGGACAATGATAAGTCAAGCTCTTTTTTCCTTGTTTTCCTTCAATTATATCTAATCTAAGTAGAAATGGTGGGATTCTCTTTCTCTCATAATCTTTCTGGACAGATGTGTAGTAAATGTGTAAAGAAAGAAAGGAGGAGGAGGAGAAAAACATTGTAGATATCCTCATATAGAACTACTGGAAGCAGACCTAGAACAGTAACAGGTCTCCTGTGATCATGGACTTTACAGTAATTGCACAATATTTAGCATATGCCTCAATCTGGTTGGTCCTTTGATCCCTGCTGAAAGGCCAGGTTCCTCATGCTTTTCTTCTTTCTAAACTGTATTTAATCATTAGTATATAACTTTAAGAATTGCTGCCTGACTTTACTTTTGTCCCGATCCCTCCCTCTTTTCCCCTCTGTATCACTTTTTAAAATTGCAACTAGTTGCAATCCTTCCATTCTGCAATTTGTGAATGGTAACGTAACAATCCAATCATTTTCTCTAACGTTTCTCACCTGGCAGGTCAATAATAAGCCATCCATCTTCTTCTTCCTCTTTAGAAACAAAAGGCTTAGGTTCCTCAAGGTCTTCAACTGTGCTGCTATCACTGAAGAAGAGGCTGGTGAAACGCTGGAACATGGCAGGAAAAGGATTTCTAAGGTGGACTTTGAAAGAAAAATGGAAGCACGGCTCTAAATGTTTGCGTCAGTGTGTGTAGCCAGAAGATGCTGCTGTGGTGTAAATTTTGGGAAAAATCGACGGATGAGTCTTCCAAAAGGCAGGAGCTGTTCTGTTGCTTTTGCTGGGGTATTTTTCCCCTCCGAAGTCTTATCTGAGTTGAGTTATGTATAGTGCAATCATAAGGTTCTTCACTTGGCTTCAGTGCAAAGGCCTGCAAAGATTAAAGGGTGGGGGGTGGGGAGGAGAGAGAGAGAGAGAGAGAGAGAGAGAGAGAGAACATAATTTAAATTCTCTTTTAAAAAGCAAAAATGTTTTGAATCACAACGAACTCAGATGACCCTGAGAAAGCAGGGGAAGAGAATCCTGGCTTTGATCATAAACTTAATTTGCCCTGATTATGACCTTTTTCTGGTGTCTTTTAGTTTCATCTCTGCAGGGTGGCCTCCCTTCTCACTTTCACTGAAAACATTTCTTCAGTGTCGATTTGAGCTCTTCGAAGCTCCCCTGAGTCTTGGGGAAAGACTTCCTACAAGCCCAGTTTGCTTGTATTAATGTTAACATGTTTTCCCTCATAAACATGCAAAAATACTTCCTGTTCCCTAGTCCCTCAGCTGGATTTGTTAAGAGGACAAATTCAGGGCCCCTTTTGATACCCGTATTGCAAGTAATAGTTGATATTTGATGAGATTTGATACTCATATTGCAAATAATAGCTGATATCTGATAAGTCTAGATGCCAGAAAGATTTCCAAAGGCTCAACAGTGGCCAGTCTATTCCAGTTTTCCTTACTGAATGCCCCTAAATGAGTTGGACTACAAAACCCATGACATCCCAGTCATCTTGCCCATAGGGCATGATGAGCTTTGCAGTCCAACTCACCAGGTGGGCTCCAGGTTGGGGAAGATAGGTCACTCGTACAATTAAAAAACTCTAAGGAAAAGGTCCTCCCAATCTCCCCAGACAAATATTTCCCAAGATTTTTTCCCAAGGGATCAGTCTGTAGTCCAACCTGAAATTTAAATCAGTGCTATGCAGTTCTGCCATGCAGTTCCTCAACTGTTTTCTTCTCCTATGAAAGAGGCTTTTTGTTTTTCTATATTATTTTTGGAGAAGTTGAAATTTTCTTTCAGTTTTCTCTTGAATTTTTTATTTTATCTTATTGTTTGAGGTGAAAGGCAAGGCTACTTTTGGGATTGTGATTTATTGTTACCCCTCTTTCCATCATTCTGATGCCTCCCTGCCTGCTTACACATCCTGACAAGGCCAGGCAGTGGGGGAGTCCTTCCCTTAATAAAAAGTATGGGAAGCCAAAAAAATTTGCAGAGCTTTTGAGAGACAGGTAAGACAGGACATTTATACACCTCTTTGCCACCGTGGAAGAATACTGCAGTCCACCCTTGAACATTTCTTTCACATCCTTCTCAGTTGAAAAAAAAACTAAAACTAATTCTCTGTCAGCTAGAATAACCCTGATCAAGATTGGATGAGGGCTGGTGGAAAACGAATGCAGAGAATTTTGCTGCACAGCAATCATTTAAATCTATTGTTTCTTCTACTGCTAACATCCATTAACTTTCTCCCAGCCAAACCTAAGAGACCAGCATTAATTCCATGCTTGCTATCCCCACAGCAACCTTGAGAGAATTTATGCCAACTATCCTTATACCAACTCTGGGTGAAGGGATTACAACTGATGGGAGGCTACTTCCTCTGCTGAAGAGAGATTTGAAAACAGAAGCCCAGCATTCTTAATTGCTACTCTGAACTGGCCCTGGACTTGTTCTATCCTTAGTAAATAAGGCAAAAAGTTTTCCTCTTTCCATCTTTTTAAATACTTGAAAGCAAGCAACGCATTCATCCAAACTGATGGAAGAACATCAAGAGCTGTTTCCTCTTTTAGCTACTAAAGGAGGGATGGATCAGAACTCTGCTGCCATTTCTGAAGCAGGAACATTTGCAATTGTTTGTTAGAAAAGTTTCTTACACTGGTATCATTAAGCCAGGCCTCTGAATCAGAAATCCAGGAATTCACTTGGTAGAGCACCCTCAGATGCTGCCAAGTTGGCTTCCCAGTTCCACTTGCAAATTGAACGTAGTACGGGGGAGGATTTAAAGTCTTGAATTAACAACTCTACTTCTTAATTACTAATTAAACAGTAAGTATTGTACTCATTTTCATTTGCTCCAAAACTATAGGTTTCAGCTAGGTCCAGTCTATCATACCAACAGTAGAATAGATGATGAATAATTGTGCCCATTCATTACACATTTATTTTTTAAAAAATATTTCTATGCCACCTTTTAGGGCAAAGCCCTGCCAAGCACGTATGCCTACATTCAAAATGCAGAAAGATCTATATTTGAAACAGTGGTTGAAAATTATTTACAATGTACAGTTCATATAAAACTAATTTAGCAACTGAGAAAAAGACAATTTAAAATCCAGCTGCATTAATATTTACCGTACAAAAAGTTTTTAAAAATCAGCCTGCCAGCTCAATGTAATGTATCTTCAAACACAACTTTAGAGACTACAATTATGCAAATTAGGTTTTCTGACATTTGATCAATCAAGGAATTATCTTTGCAAAATATTTGTGTACTAGCAAGATGGTTAGCCACGCAGATGCCTAAAGGATTATAGTTTCCTTCATATTGTAGTACAGGTAGGAAACATATTTTTAGTTCACTCTTGAATGCAAGCCTACTTAATTTCCCATTTTTTAACCAATACACAGACTGAAATTGGGTTATCCCAATTTTACAGTTTTTTATAACTTTCAGTGCAGTTCACTGTCCATTTTTAACATGTGCGTTCAGGAAAAAAAGTTTTAAAAAACGTATTGTGGAAATTGTTTGCAAAAGCTATAATACTTAATTGGAGAAATTTGCATTGAAAGTACACATTTTAATCTGAATGTACAATATTAATGAACTGCACTTACCATATTCACAAAACCAAAAAACTGAAAAAAAACCAACCCTGAAATGGACAGATTGGCCAAGCCATAAGGGGGTTAGGGGGGGGAAAACCCTTCAAAGTTCCTCTACTGATTGAGTGGCACAGAACTTAGAGCAATTGACACTTGCTCTAGAAACATGGAGGGGGGGGAGGGTTGCAATTAAAAAATGAATTGAGAGGGAGGAGTCTATAAATACAATTTGTAGAATGTGTGTGTATGTATGTATATATATGTAAAATGCAATTTACTTCAAAAGTTCAGCTTTAATGATGCAAATCTTACTATTAACTTTATTAGTAGGTGCTTAGATACTAGGAATAACATCCTGATGTTAAGAACAGTTGAATGGATGGCCTCAGGAAGTGATATGTTCTCCTTCACTGGAGATCTTCAGGGACTGGATAGCCATCTGTCCTGAATGTTTTAACAGACACTATCCAGAGGAGAGGATTGGAATACATGATTCCTGTTCTACCTGGCAACTGCATGTTGTTATGATATGGTAGGTCTGCACCAGAAACAGTGAAAATGCTGTAGCCAAAAAAGATCACACAATGTAATCATTTGGACATCTACCTCAGGCCTGATGATACAAAACAAGGGTACAAAAAGTGTATCTCAGGAACCATACACAGCCTATCAGCATATATTTTGCTTTTGTACTCCTTTCCCCCAGAGGTGGTCCAACCCCCCAAAAAAAATCTTTTGTGTGTGTATGTATATGCTTTTGAGGTTTAGGGCAGATAAAGAAGCCAAAAGAGGACCTTAACCCTTGCAGGCACAAATTGTGAGGGATCAAGGCTATCAGGAAGGGGGGTGCATTCCAGGAAGGGAAAGGAGACAAAAGACAACACAGTCTGCAGGGGGAGTGTGGGAAGCGAAAGAGGTTCAGGATAGCCACTCCCTAGAATCTCCCAGGGTATATCCACTAGTTGCAATAGTATAGATTTAGTCTGGTAAGATTCTGTCTATAAGATGTAAGCAAATAAAGGAACTTTACTCAACTGGACTGTCCCACTGTTGTTCTTGGGCTGGGCCTGATACAAACTGTCCAAACCTCCTAGGGTCCTAGCCCCAACCGCTCATGATAAATGCCATGCAAAGCCCGGGGTGGCCTTTGAGTCAACAGGAATTGTGCCTTTCTAATATCAGGAGGTAAGGCCTTGGAGTAAGAACGCTCTTCCACCTGACTGAGGCTACATCCCTTATTAGTCTCCATCTTCTAGCTTCCATTTGTACCATAGTTTATACAGTATCCTCTTTAACTAGGAACTCAATACTAAATCCCACCGAATAGGGCTCCCTGGCAAGCAGGATGGGATTGAAGTCCCAGTCTGCTTCTCTCATACCCCATTCTTCTCCAATGTTGTGTCCTCCAGATGTTTTGGACTGCAGTCATTATTGTCAAATTCTTTTGGTAGATTACAATTCTAAAGCTACACTTAATTTGTCTCAAAGAATTAATATCTCACCCAGTTAGAAGATGTAACAATATAGAACATGTCCTAGAAGAAATTCTGGAGTGGAGAATTTAGGAAAGAAAATTCTGGGTCAGAGCTGGTAGGATGTGATTTCCCAGCCAAAAGTCGTCGTCTTATACTCCAGAAATTGTTCAAATAAGTGAATACATGGCCCACGTCTTACTGAATGGATGCCTTTTTTCCGGAGTTCCCTCCATCACCTCTGCTGTCTACAGAAGGTCCACTTTCTACTTCCCAATGTGTCCATCCAGTTAGATATGCTCAGGAGGACAGTTTTGCTCAGAAACAGATGGTTGCCTCTCTTTCCTTCATGATGGCATTTGTTCTAAACAAAGCCTTCAGTTCATTGTCTTCTGGGACCTATCCATGGCAGTGTTGGCTTGAAGCAATTACCTAGGGAGGGAACTTCAATGGAAGCCATTATGATGCCAGCAAACCTATATCTAAGCTGACACCAGTGACTGAATCCAGTAAGAGGAGTAAGCAGCACAGGAGAAGCTTGGTACAGGAGTCACTTATCTGACATGTTTGTGAAGTAATTATACTGGCATTTACTCACATCTCCAATCTTGTATTTTGTTTACTTTGGAACAAAGCCAATTTATCTCAACAAACTTCCAGAAGGAATATTCCTAAGCATATAAATATTCCTAAGCAGAATCACTGCTGTGGGATGGGCAGACATATAAGCTATTTAAATAAATAAATAAAACAAAACAAAACAAAAATACTTATCTGCAGTGGCTCTACTAGGTTTTTGTTCCATTAAACATGCTTAAGATCGCACTATTGGTTTGCAAAAGCTATTTCCTATTGGTCAATGGAGTGTATGTGCCTGTTTTCAGTTATTCATGTATTTTGGATGTCTTGTATGTCCCAGGCTCAGAACAACCTGGATTAGATTTCTGAGCAGATGGTAGGCTTATTCAATACAGCTTTAGTCAGATGCATTGAGAAGCCAGCCTGACCATTAAGCAGAATGAAGTAGCTATCTCAGGCAGCTGATTTGGTAGCATCATATTGCCTAATAAAATATTATTATTACACTGCCTGGGGTGGGGGTGGGGGAGATGCTTGTGGAATTATTTTGCCTTACATACTAAAATAACCAAGCTTGACTTAGAGCCACGGCCTTTGACGCTTCAGAAGAGGCAGGAAAATGTCCTTCCAGCCTTGTTGAAGGAAAATAAAATAAGAAGAATTTCTGTCATAGTACTGTTGCTCTGGAAAAAAAGCATTAATATTAATAGTACGGTAGTACTAATAATTATTATTAGTTACAATACCAGCATAATACTCTTCTTAAAAAATAGCAATTTATGGAACTCAAGATGCCAGACAGCAAAGAATTAAAAAGTTGATCCTGTATGTATGCTTCTTCCAAGCATGAAGGTCCTTGCATGAGTAGGAGGCTGTTCTCCAATTCAGACTGTGAAGATTAAATGAGAGGTAGGGAAGAGGCTGTTTGCACAAGTCCTTGATTTATAATCAAGTACAGTACCTGAATGTTACTCTCCCAGGGTCCCTTTAAAGCCCCAGGATCTCCAGTCTTGAATAGAGCCCTTCAGAGAGAAGTTCAGCAAGGAAGGTGATGGATCTTTAGTCTTTCCACCAGCAAATTGCCCTGCAGTTCTATCCCATTAATGGCACTGAAAAAAGGACTGAAGGGCACGGCAGTATCGGTTTGGGATGAGGGTCCTTTGCTGTCAGGGAGGTGGCTGAGAAGAGGGAGTATGACAAGCGATCATGGCACGTGAGCTTCCCATGCACTGGGACTGCCATGCTAGGTGGGAATTCTGGCCACTGAGGCATCAACACCAAGGCAGCACCAACCGGAGGGTGGCTGCAGTACAAGAACAAGAAGCAGAAGTTTATCCAAAATGAGAGAGAGTTTGTCATGTTTGCTCATGACAAAGCATTGCTTGCATTTTATTTTTAGAATAGTAAGTGGTAAGAGGCCTGCTTGCCTTTTCTTTAAAAGAATGGTGCATCTGTGGAAAAAGTAGTCACCCAAGTGTTAGGCTGAAAAACAAGGGAGAAACTCATGAATTCCTGCACTGAGCAGAGTGTGGGACTCTGTGACCTTAAATGGCTCCTTCCAACTCAGATTCCATGATTCTGGATTGTTCAGGAGGCCTTTCTTCTACAGACATGCTCCCAGCACATGGATTGCATGGGCTTGGCCAAATAAGGCATGCCAGAGGAAGGGCAGAGATCCCATACTCTCTGCCTGAAGTTATTTACATCAAAAGAGTACCTGAATGGAGCATATCTTTAATAATTGCAAAATGGCCAGAGACCACTGCAGTGGCCCCCACACCAAGTACAAGATGACTTCTGATTTGTAAAACATTTGTGTTTAGATAGAACAGAAGTGTACAAGCTTCAAGACTTCAAGTGGCTCCAGAAAACCTAGAGAAAGACCCTTGAGCCCTCATCAGAGTGGCCAGCAAACTGCAACTTTTAATGTGATAGCAATCATAGTAGCAGCTAATGAATGATTTAATTAACTAATTACATTCCAAACCTATCTTAGTTTTTCTCTAGACTTTACCCAATTATTTGGCTCAATCCTGCCATTTTGGGGCAGGCAGGCAACCCCCTGGCCTGCCACTGAAAGGTCAGTGTAGTGCTTGGTCTGAAAAAAATTGTGTTCCCCAAGAAAACAGTTTGTCCCAACATCTGTGAAATGTGTCCTGTTTCAAAGGATCATTGTTTCCTACTAAAGTCATTTTGAGCTCTCAGAGCTTCAGAAGCTAATCTACCAAAATTTAACTCCCCAGCTCACAACAAAGCATCACAGTGTTTCCTATTTTTAATGCAAAGTTGCTCTGTTCACCCAGCACCCTTGGTTATTGAATTAACCCATTTTTAGGTTCACAGAATACTAGGATTACCATATTTGGGCTGCAGATATCAAGACAGAAGCATTTCATTGCTGCTGTCTAGTGGCAAAGTTTTTTTTTGCAGGCCAGATTTGGTAGCCCTAATGATGTACAGAACCATAACCAAATGGGTTGGGTGTCTATAACATGCTAAGACACACAAAAACGAAAAGAAAAAAAAGGGAAGGGAAGGGAAGGGAAGGGAAGGGAAGGGAAGGGAAGGGAAGGGAAGGGAAGGGAAGGGAAGGGAAGGGAATAATTACCAAGTTTAAGCATGTTGAGCAAATGTATTTCCTAGGTTTTGAACTGACCTGGTTCAGCATGTTGTGTGAATGCAGCCAATTTGTTGTCTTTGTTTCACTCCTTATTTTGTTACCAAGAGCTATTTTCACAGCTATTTCCTTGCATGGCAGCAGTCAGTCCATGCTAACAGTTCCTTCATCCTAGACCAACCAATCATGGTTATGTAACTACCATCACACCAACCCTCAATCTGTGTTAGTGATGTTTTGCTAAAAAGTTCTCTCAGTGTGGCTTGCAGCAAATAGAAGTGAACTGGTTAGGCTTTTTAGGTGGCTATAAAAGTAAAAATACCTTCACATCAGGCTTGACTTCTGGTGACTGCATAGAAAAAGCTACTTACTTTTCTTGGCATCAGTATAGAAGAAGTTTGCCACTTTGCCACTGTTTTTTCTAAAACGTTTATCAACAATCCAGTGAAGCCCTCAATCCTGGTATTTGATAGTCTCCCATCCAAGTGCTAACCAGACACAACACTGTGCAGCTTCCACAGTCAGCCAGAATTGTGGTATTCTCTCATCTGGATGATTTTTCTCTTGCATTTTTTGAATGAAAAACTCTGGAATGCATGTTTATTTATTTTTGCCATGCTCAGTAGGCTTCCTCACAGTTTAAAAGTCATTGAATGGCCTCAGCAATCTGTCTTCTAGAGCAATGTTTCTCAACCTTTCCAACTTTAAGATGTGTGGACTTCAACTCCCAGAATTCCCCCGCCAGCATGCTTGACAAACGTAGAATGTTAAATATGCTGCAAGATGCCATACAAAATTGCAGGACTTCATTATAGAAATTCCCAGCAATGTAGCTCTGAATTACCGGATGCTCTCATTTATGCAAGGAACTTGAAATTATTTGACTCAACTGATGAATTAAAATCAACTTAAACTTGCCCAACCATTTTTTTCTCCATTAAAAAAGGAAAATAGAGGTCTTGATGGCAAATCATTTGATACAGTTCTAGTATCTATAAGCAGGGAAAACGTAGCTCCATGAACTCTATACTATGTGAGCTCTGGAGAGTTGCTTCTTTAATTAAATTTCAAAGAAGTGAAGAAATATTAAGTCACACACAAACGGGAGTTATATTGTCGAAGGAACTGGGGCCAGGAAAGGATTTTTAAAAATCTACATCAGATGTGGAGGAATGAAGGGATGATGGTTGGAACCTTTGCATATTTGCAAATAAAACCAACGAACAAGGCAACAACTGGAGCTGTTACTTGCCAAAAGCCACAGCCTTTCCACCAGTTCTCATTTTGCCTGCAGTCGTGAGACATGAGTCTTGTACTCTCATACAATGAGTGCAAAAGAAAAATCATGGTGGTGGTTATGCCTATGGAACAGGAACTGCATTTTGGAAAACTATCAGCATCTTGGTGCCTCCAGAAAGAAAGTGACTCTTTCAGAGATCCTGCCGTGGTCACAATAATCTCTTATTTAAATGAGAAGAGAGCCATATAAAAATGTTTGAAAAAAAATGTAGTTACCATACAAGCTTGAGGCAATATAACGCTCTCATTTACATTTATTAATAACCTGGCACTTCAGAGTGCCAGTCATGGGATAATTAATCTTTTACAGCAGGGTTCCTCAACCTTGGCAACTTGAAGATGTGTGGACTTCAACTCCCAGAATTCCCCAGCCAGCAAGTTGAAGTCCACACATCTTCAAGTCGCCAAGGTTGAGGAACCCCATTTTACAGGACTTATTTTTACAGAGAGAAAAATATGGACTAAAGAGAGGTTAAATAGATCAAATGTTTGTTCAAAGCAGGAGCATCTGAAGAGGTGGTCAAAAATGTCAAATTGATACCTGCAACACACACAAAAAAGGGTGGGGCTTCAACTGCACAGGTGTGGCCACCATCTTGACTTTTTTGACCACCTCAAAGTCATTTTAATGTGATTGAGGGAAAAGCCATCATGATAACAGAATTTAATCAATGAAATTAAAAAGTAAATTCAACAAAATTAGTGGGTTTTTTCCAGGACCTACCCACATTTTTGTCCTGGCCTCCTTACTTTTTGCAGCGCAGCCTGAAGAATGCCAGCGAGAGGCCCAATGTAGCCCCCAGCCAGAAGGAGGTTGCATATACCTGCTGTAAGTAAATGGCCAGGGAAAAACAAAAACTTTACAGTTTTAGAGCTTATACAGTTCAAACCTCAACAGCAAACGCTATAGAAGTGATTGCAAATTCTTCCTGCATATATATATGATAATATTCTGATTGTAGTTACGCTGAAAGACATATGGATGGACATATGGAATGTGGTTGTAATCCATGCTCCCCTGATAGAAGGTGTGAGAATTCAAAAGAGCACTCTTTTAGGAAGGCATTTGTAAGATTCTACTTCACAAAACGCGACATATTATCTGCCTTGCGTCTATTTGGAATGCCAGAAATGCACATAGTTTGATTCACAGAAGTTGATCGTATTTAAATTTAATTTGGATCAGAGTCACGGATATCTGGTGGGGTAAATCCTTCCATTTTACCATTACTTTAGTGGCAACGTTTTTATCAAGAGATCTTCAAAAGTTCCTTCTTAAATTGGAAAGTAAAAGATATTTGTGACTGAAAAAGAGTTTAGGAAGGGGATTAACATCTGCTAATCCTGATAATATTGTTAAGTTGACCATTCAGAGTGAGGCTGGGGGAAAAGTGCAGATTGAAATTAAAAATTAGATTTTCAGTAGCAAAATTTCGGTTTGGTTTTGTAAATAAATCTGCAATACTATATACAGTAACTTTAGATCAGTTTTAATTCTGGAATTTATTTTTTATTTAAGATTGTTTTTATATGGTATTTTAATTCCTTTTGTCTTTTCTGTAAACCGTCCAGAGTTGTTTTTTAACAAGATGGGTGGTTACAGATTTGATATATAAATCAATAAAGATCAATGAACAGCCAATTTGGTGTACTGGTTAAAGTACCAGGCTAGAAACTGGGAGACTGTGAGTGCTAGTCCTGCCTTGGGGGGTGGATATATATGTGTGCATGTATGTATATATTTTGTTTTATTTTATTTAAAACATGTATATAGCCGCTCATCTTGTACCAAAACCACATGTACACTACATACAGTAAAAATACTAAAACCAAAGACATTAAAACCAAAGGTATTAAAACCAGAAAATATTAAAACCCAAAAAACTGGCACCTTAACTAAACTTAGCTCACCCTATCTTAGTGCTTGGGGGAAAAGCCAAGTCTTGAATGCTTTTGGGAAAGTTAAAACAGTAGGGGCCTGCCAAATTTCAGGGGAAGGGTGTTCCATAAGGCAGCGGCTACCACAGAAAAGGCACGCTTCCTAGGTCCCGTAAGATGGCAACAGTTAAGGAAAGGGACTAGGAGTGTGCCCACCCTACCCAGTCTGGTAGGATGGGCAGATGTCCTTAGGGAGAGGCAGTCCCACAAATAACCTAGCCCCGTGCCATATAGGGCTTTAAAGGTAACCACCAGCACCTTGAATTGCACCTGGAAGGAAACTGGGAGCCATTGCAACTCAAACAACAGGGATGTAATGTGCGTGAACCTAGGGGCACCCTTCACTGTGCGCGCTGCTGCATTCTGGACCATTTGTAACTTCTGGGTGGTCTTCAAGGGCAGCCCCATGTACAGCGCGCTGCAGTAATTCAAATGGGAAGTGACCAAGGCATGAGTGACCATGAGCAAGGCCTCCCAGTCCAGGAAAGGGTACAACTGGTACACAAGCAAATCTGTCCCAAGGCCCCAGTAACCATGGCTGCTACCTGCTCCTTGAGCAGGAGCTGTGAGTCTAGGAGGACCCCCAAATTGTGCACCAGCTCTGTCCAGGGGAGTGCCCCCTGTCCAGAGTCAAAGATGACATATCACCTGGGCCTGGAGGCCAAAGACCCAGCACCCCCCCCCCCCCCACAAATGCTATTAACTAGTTTGGATATATACACACTGGATGAATACCAAATTTAGTCATAGGCCCAAGGCACCCAACCAAGACAGATGGCAGCACCCAGCCTCCTCCCTTATCTCATCTCAAAAAGTTAACCAGAGTGAACTTAGTCAATACTTGGATGGAAGACCACCAGGAAATACCTGAAAAAACATCCAGGAAGAGGTCAATGGTAACCCACTTTGATATCATTGCCAAAACAACTACCTGGATGTGCCCTTGAAATGACCAGAAATCAAGCTTGATTCAAAGTTGCTATCTTAAAATGAAGGTTCATAGAATACAAAAAAGCTTTAGTGATGGAAAAAGCTCCCAAAATAGCCCACTAAAGACTGAAAAGCCTCACTGACCTTCAAGTGTCAGAGAAGAAAAATGGAAAAGAACAAGGGCATCTGTGTGTGGGGGGGGAGGGGGGGGAGGAAGTGTTCAGAAAGCAAGGCAGTGGCCACAGCTATGCAATTGAAGCCCCATCGTCCTCTTCTTTACAGGCACTGCACAGTCACAGATGCCATCTTGATTTTTTTGACCCTTCTCTCCAAGTGTCCCTGGAAGAGAGTACTCTGAAAAAAAGCATAGCTGGCTGGAACACCGAATGAGAGCCCTGTACAACTGCGGCATTTAACTGGAAGTCCAATCTGTAGCAAAATACAATCAGTCGTAAATGGGTGGTAGCCATAACCTTTGTTCTATGCCAGCTCTTCCTGGATGACCCCAAGAATGTCCTTGAAACTGCATGACATGGCAGGGTTTACTTGTGAACAACTAGACAGAAATGCATAAGTGCCTTGAGGACCAGAAAGGTAGGAAAGTTGGCTATGCTGGGGCATGAGCAAAATAAACCTGCTGAGTAGACATCTGTAGGTGACCCAGTTCCAAAACCATCTGGCCCAGGATGAGGCTGAGTTGGGGATAACTATGTGCATCCCCCTCTTCTTTCTAAGGGGGAGGAAGAAATGATACAGTTGGGATTATAGGCCAGTAAGCTTAATAGCCATCTGTTCTCAGGGAGAGGAGATTAAACTCATGGGAGACAGAGACTTTCCTCCCCTTTCTAGCATAAGGGCACAGCTACAGCCTTCCAAGCTCTGGTATGGAACTTAAGATCCACTAGGTAATCTCCCCCACCCAGCTGCTCAACTCCAAACCTTTCTGACACAGCCAATCCTTCTAAAAGGATTGTGCCAGAGGAAGATATTTAGTATGTAGTGGGAAATAATTCATTTAGATAGTCGTGCCTGCCGACATTGGTATCTTGCCAAACTCTGGATTGTCCTGATTAACTTAGAATCATCGTTTTAGCATAGAATCAAAACTTTGCAGGATATCTAGCCCAACCTTCTTCTTAAGGAAGGACCAGCCATGCAGGGTGCTCCATTTGACAGAAGATCCACCAGCCTCTGTTTGAATAGTAAAGGGCACAGATCTGGTTCATCTTGCAGAGGCATATTGCTCTGCCTTGATGGAGTCAAAGTGAAGCTGATTTGGCTCAGGTGGTTGATCCATATCACAATCATTTCTATGTGTGTGCAAAAACTATGGCCCCAAGAGAAAGAAAGCAGCATGGCCTCTCCACTGATTGGAAACAGGGCACTGCTTAGCTTCATGGAGGTATATCTAAGGGGCACTCCCCTGAATCACTGTCAAACAAAGTGCCAGCTCCAACACCCCAATTATACACCTTGAGAAATGGAAAATCCATCAGCTACTAAAGTCTGTCTTTTCTATGAAAGTGGAAAAGCTTTAAAACTTGCAAGCCCTTTTTCCTTTCTAATGTTTATACAACTTTACCATATACTGTTTCTAGTCCTGCCTTCTGGCTTGACCTCTGCTATGCCCACATCCATCTTTTACATTAGCAGTGATTAAATTCTTCATTGTCACATATCTGTGTGAGTATCATTTCCCTCTTCCCAGTCAGGAAGCAGTCTAGACTTGTGAGTGAGGTGGAAAAGATCTTATCCAAAGTAAACTTTTTTGGGCATAAGATTGGAGTTTATCTCTTACTTTAACTGAAAAAGTATACCTAATTAGCAGCAATATCTATGATAAAAAAGAAACAAAGTTTCAGAAGAATCTGTACACCCAATACAAATTCTTTCTTTCTCTTTTGAGGGGAATTACAATATTCAGATATCTGCCTCACTTAATTTTATTTTATTTTAATGATCTTTAATTCCCTACCCCACCTGGTAATTTGAATGTACTAGGTTATCCATTGGACATGACAAAGACATAAAATAGGTAACTGTAGGAATATAAATCTAAATATCCAAATAGCTATCAGTGCTTATGAGCAACACAGTTCGAAATCCTCTGTTATGGTTTATCAGAAGGAGATACTAGTTTATACACAAATGTTCTCACATTACTCGATTGTATAAGGCAATAAACAGGCCAGGCTTAAAATCTAATACCAACATCTACTGCAAAGTTTCTTGGTGTGTCTTAAAAAGAAAATGGAAATGAAAGATGTAGTCTCATTCACTTTATCAACTGCACTAAAGGTATATGAATGCACAGATTGATACCACCCAGGAACACATCTCTTACTTATTAAACAGGCTACAAAGAAAAAAAGTGCCAAAAGCTCAAACGGCTATTGCAAAGCTAAACTGTGTGGCACAACTTTCTTCATCTTGGTCCTTCCAAATGGGTGGGGATTGCAGTTCTCAAAGTTCCTAGCTAGCATGACTGAGTCCAATATATTTGCAGGCTCTCAGGTTGCAGAAAGGTGTGTGGTTGATAATGTAGGCAGCAAACCACTTCCGTATTCCATTTGGATTACACTTCCATATTTCTGCCCTTGAAAAATTGGGAGAAGAAACCAGGAATGAATATTTGGCAAAGAGATACAGAGGAGAGAGGTATAGAGGAGAGAGAGAGAGGGAGAGAGAGGGAGACTTTCTCTTTAGCATTGTAAGGTCTGCTTGAAAATGAGATAGCTTGCAGGAATCTTATGTGCATAGAAACTTGGCATCAATGTAGTAACAACTTTGGAGGACAGGAGCTTATCTTAATTATTTACATCCTGATTCTTTATTTCAAGACTAGCAGTACCGCCCAAGTGGCTGGAATTCTATACATAGTTTCCTGACAGCACATTGTGTTGAACTTAGGGCTGCTTGTTTCTGACTGCATAAAATGAATGTACAGAATGTGTAAGGTTTTAAGAAAAACAATCCAATCAGTAGAAGTCCAATCTTTCACTTTTAGTAAGAAATGAAACCAATCTTGAAATAAAGGGCTAACTTTTAAACAGAGTGAAGAATGAATTCTATCAAAGAAAAAATATATCTAGCATTTTTTTAAAATTTATTGATCTATTCTGTATTGGAGTAGGCAATATTTTTAGCAGGGGGCATACTGTGAACTTTGAGAAAATGTATTACACATACTTACAAAACAGCTGCTTTGTGAGACTTACCTATTCACAAAATAATTATCCTATTGGCATGGCCACTTATATCTCTTTATCTTTACATTTATCAGAAAGTAAACTAGCCTCCCAGCATATTCTCTATCATCCCAATAGTTCTAAAAGTCATTGCAGCAAATAACTATGAGGCTAGCAGCTGGCACTTTGGTTTATAATGAGCCACCTTTCTATTTTTTTTTAATCTTTTAAAAAGTTATTAGATAGGACTATGAGCCTGATGAGGACCAAGGAAGGTATCTGGGCACACTGATGTGGTGGGCACCACATTGTCTATTTTTGTTCTATATAATCTGACTCTAATGCTTTAAGACCTTGTCATCACCTCATTCAGTTGATAGAGCAACTGAACTCTATCCATTACAGTACTCTTGTGCTCTGGCAGATGACATCAACACCAGTTCTTTAAAAAGTGCTAGAGCAGTGTTCTTCTGGATTTTTCCTCTCCTGCATTACTGGAAATTGGTTTCATAATTCCAGTGGGTTGTATATTAATTTGAACGTTTCAAGCAACAGCTTTGTTCTTCTTTTTCTGAGTTCAGTTTTATGAACCAAAGGTTTTCCAAAATTATCCTGTTAGATAAGAACATGGGGTGGGAAAACAGTGATGCAGAAAGGAGCGGGTGGCTCTTGTTTTGGCAACTGACTAAGTTAGAGCTTTTAAAACAAAAATCTTTTTAGAATGAAGACTTTTTACTAAAATCTTGAGAGGAGAATGGCCACTGATGGCATGCCAAGGAAAATCACATGCCTAAGAATACCCATACGGTCATCACCACACTGTAAAAAACAGTATGTGCTTATGATCTTTGTGGTCTTCATCAGCTTCTACTCAGATAGAATAATTATGCAAAAAATAGCTTTACCCTCTCACTTGGGTGTCTCTGTTCAACTGTATTTCTTATATCAAGATACAGACTTTACAATCTTTGTCTATAGCAGGTAGATATTGCTGTTCTTAAAATGAGATGGATTTAAGAGGCTGTGAGTTCAAACAGTGATAGTTGAACTCCACAGCTAGAAGAACATGAGCAGTCTTACAGAAATTCTACTACATGTTTGCAGTTTACAATTGCAACTCATCTTTGAGGTACCTAGTGTGTCCAAATCCATTACTTGTAATTTAATGGATACAGAGGAACGTCTGAGTACTTTTCTAGTCCATACAGCTGCAGAGAAAAACTTGAAATAATGTTTATCCTTTTATTTTATTGCATAAGTGGTTTACTTTAGCATAGCAATTAATAAATGACCAGATCTCTTAGCATTATTAGTTCATCTACCCTCTCAGACACCTTTAAATCATATTTAATTATGTGCTATAAAAACAGATGGCAGTCAGATCAGATGAACACTAAAGGGATTATGATGCTTGGTATATATGAAATCATACATATCGAAAATGTTGACATTTCAGCAAAACCTAGACAATTTGAATTTGGCTGCAAATGGAATTTTAGGAGAAGTTACACTTCAGACTTCTCCAACCTGTTGTCTTCCAGATGGGCCAGAATTTGACTCCAATAGTTCTCAGCCAGCATGTTAAAGTCTAAAACATCTGGAATGCACCAGGTTGGGAAATGCTGCTTAAATGTTTAATAAATACAGATATGAAAACAAAGTCTTATAGTCTAGGAATGCATTCTTATTGATTAAATAACATTCAGTGTAACTACAGTGACACCCTACATAGATACATCTGTCCCCCTGCCTCCCTCTCACACACAAAAAGAATAATTGTTTGGGGCCTAGTGCTTTTTAAATATAAAATAACTTTTTAAATCCCTGATCGAGATACTAAGATGTGGTGGCAGTATCATCATCATCATCATCATCATCATCATCATCATATTTATTTCAGTCATTGACCAATAAAAATACATACAATAAAACAGACAACAATATTACCCCTTTCATCAATAACTAGTAGCAACCATTTGTGGGCAAAGCTTACACATTATATAGTAAAATTTGCAACTTTTAAAGAAATAAATTTATCTTGATTATTTAACAAATAATGCAAGTAAAAATTATTGGAATGCCTGGGGATGGTGGCAGTATGTGGTTAGGAAACACCCATGGAAATCTCAGAAACTGGAAGGGCTGCTGAATCAAATGTTCAGTGGGATAGGATGATTTTAGAGTCATATCTTTTTCCATTCTAGAAAGTATCATGCCAAATAATAGAACTTATTCAGAGTGTTCAATGTTCTTATTCAGAGCAGGTTATGGTGCATAATTTTGTAAAGCATGTGTATATACATTTAAAATTACCCATTCAGCATGATTTGTCATGGATAAGCAACATTATTAAAAAAAAATCTGTTCTCAGCTAAGATGGAGGGGTACAAATACGGCACGCAGTAACATAATTTGCACCTTAATATTAATTGCGGCAATGTCACATTTTCAAACAGCCATGATTAATTATATCCAAATTTGAACTGCCAATGCCTGAACCCGTTCACACCCGCACCCCCTCCCCTTAGCTTCCTGAAAATCCCACATTTACCCATCTCATTTTAGCAGTGCATCTAAGATTTGACTCACCAGCTACTACCATTAAATTATGCTTGTTAAAATATGAACTGAAATCTGAACTACTCTACAAAGCTCTGTAATGAAGATAAGTGGATCTTGGTTCAATCCTCCTCAGCCCTTTCCTTGTGTTTTACTTGATGCTACTGCCAAACCTTCTTTTTCAGCAGTACCAAAATAAAAAGGCGGCATTGCTCCCCGCAGGCCTTTGCCATCAAATTATCAAAGGCCCGAGCCCAGCTCCAGCGCTCCCAAAGGTGACAGCCCAACTACCAGGTCAAAAGAGGACAGCTTCAGTATGCGTAGGTGGGGAGAGGGAGGGGGGAGATTGGAAAGGCTGGCCTTGGTGACGTCACAAAGTCATATGCAAATTACGATAACGTCACCGCAGGCTTTCAGTCCCAGGCAGCCAATGGCAACAGAAACCAGTTTTTAATCTTAATCCGTTGACGAAGAAACGAATAACAAAGGAGGCAGCAGGCGAAGACAACGGGGATGTGCAGAAGAGAAGTCACAGTGACATTAACGAAACGGCACTTGCTTTTTTTCCCTTCGGAATCGGATCTAGAAAATTGTCATTTAACATGATTGCTCCCCCTCCCACCCTTTCCTTCTTAAAGAGAAAAGACACCCATTCTGCTTTATTGTGTCTGACGTAACGAGCTTTAATTCAGAAGCTGGTGTCACTCAACTCTAAGTCCTTTAAGAAAACGCAAGGCCCTTCCTGGTCTTACCCGACGCTACTTGCCAGGGTTCAGATAAAGGAGGAGTTGCAGATTCCTTTCTTCCCGGCTCTCCGCCTCACCCAAGTCCATCCAAGGACACGCCTGGACCTGGGTTTTACTGTACAGTACTTCTAAACCCAGAGGCGGTCCGGTCAGTCCCCTTGTCCAGATCCATAGAGGGACAAACCGCCAGCGAAGCAAAACAAACGGAAAGGACAGAGTGCATCTAGCCCGGCATTAGCTTTAGGAACCCATCCCACATCCACACGTAGCGAGAGCGAGCCGGCCGGATCGCAGCGCATAAGCCCTCCCTGGCAGAGCTGCCGTAGCCTGGCGCTCAAGGCTACCATTGAACGAAAAGCCTCCGCTCTGATCTGCAGCTAATTATGAGGAACCTTTTCCAATCCGCCAGCGCCTGCTATGACCTCAATGAGAGGGAGAAGCGAGTCTCCACACAAACAAGGCAGAGGATGTTTTCGCCTTCCCTTCCTCCTCTCCGCATCCCTTCTTCGCCTCTCCCTGAATTTTACCCATTTCTGCGGGTTGGCTGCTTGTCTTCCTGCTGGTTCCCAAAGAAAGTCAAGACAAAAGGCTTTTTTTGCACCATTAGCCAAGGAGGCTAGTCAACGAGTCAAACCCCGGGCTCTTTCTGACATTTTTCTCGACAGCTTTTGTTTAATACCGACCCCTTTCCCAAATGAAATAACAATATTCGTTATGAACGGGTATGAAGCGGTTTATTAGAGCACCTGTTTTTAAAACTGGGATGTTCTCGTCTCAAAAGCCTTACACTAATACGATACACACACGCAGAGACATCAGTTTTCATCCGCAAGTGGTTTAAAGTAAACAAGATACCCCCAGCCCCCCCCCCCCGCGCCATACCCAAGTGAAGCCAAGCCAGCCTGGTTTCTAACTCAGAACAAAGATCTTGATCTGTTCTCCAATCGCCAAATAAGGCTACCTGCTCTTTCTCTGCCAACCAGAAGATGAAACCACAACGCGTCCATAACAACATACCAAGAAATCTACAGTGAAGCACGAAGGCACACAGATGTACTGTCAAATACAAAGGAGAATTAAAAATGTCACCCCAGAAAGGAAATCGGTATCAAAACTGAATGCCATATACTACTGCGAAAAAGAAAATATAATGAACCAAATAGAAAACAAAGAAACAAAGACAAGAGCAACATCTATATTTATATCTATCGCAGGCGGTGTTTTCCTTCTCCCAAAGACAGGGTCCTCAAGTTTAAAAATAAACTGTCGGAGAGAGGAAGAGCATCACTTACCTTCACTTGCTTTTTAATGTCACCAACTGTTTTGTAAACCACGCCACAAGCACACACACACACAAAAAAAAAACCCTACAAGTTTTTTTAAAGCACCAGCTTTAGGCGAAGTCTGTGAGGTAGTTTTAATTGAAATCAACTAAGATTCATAATAGAACTGATGGTTGTTGTTTTTTAAAAAGACACCCCACCAAAAAAATTAAACAGATGCAAGGAAAGGAGATGGTTGCGGTGGTAATGTCAATTGTGTCTCTGATCTTCCCAGAAGATATGCAATACTGCAAAATGCATGCAGGTGCCCTTGCATCCGGACGCTCTCCCTCCCCAACTGTAGTTTTCGTATTATTATTTTTCTGTTATTGCTGAATCCCCAGTTGATCTTGGCTCAGAAATTGGAACGTTCAAACAGCTGATTGTGGCGTCACAAAGGAGCCCGCCCGCCGCTGGAATGGTAACCGCTCGCAGCAGCCAATAAGAGATGGCCAACGGCTGAAAGGCGGGGCTTTTTGAGCAGCGGTAGGGGGAGTTTTGAGCGCTCCACGTGAGTGTTGAGACCCGTGGTGGAAAGAAGGGCTGGGCTTGCGACGCGGTGGTAGAGGTAGGTTTCAAGTGGAAAGTACATCCGTGTGGTCAGTTCGCCCGAGGGATCTGCTGAGGGAAGGCGGGGCGAAGAACTGAAAATAGGGGACACCCCCTTGTGGGATCGCTTTAGAGTCCGATGAATAAAGATCTTTTTCTCTATCTGCCCCTTCGGCTGTTGAAGTCTTATTGAGGATCTAAAAGAGCTTCTCTTGTAGCTCTCATTCAGACTTCCAAGGGGGTCACCCTGTCAAAATTAAAAAAAAACAACAACAGAGCTGTGGAGATGATATTTGTAATGACGTTCAGAAATCGTCGTTTTTTACCTAGTGGGCGTCTTGCAAGGCCGTAAGGGAATGCCTCATCCACAACTTCACAGTAACTGCTGCACTTGTTTTGTGTAAGAATTGTGTGGTTACATACCCTGCGTTTCCTTCCCATTCTTCGACATGCACACTGACATTATTTTTTTCTTTTGCTCCAGGCATCTCTGCCAAATGAGATGGTGTTTTGTTCAACTGTTGAAGTAGGCCATTGTTTTAAAAAGTTTGTGGTATAATATGCTTTATTTTTGATCTTTCTCTTTTTATATATTCAGTTTAAAAATAAGCAAACTGGTATACAGCAAAGGCATTTATATTAATGTTGAAGGGAGCTATGCAAATGTGTACTGTGTGTACCTACGAAGTATGTGAGAGAAACACTCTTGGATGTGTCTTCTCTTTCCAAAATTTAACCTTTGGATAAGCAGATATTTTTTAGAGGTCCTGTAACACAACCTGGTGTCCTTTGCTATGCTGCTGGGTTGGTGATATTAAAATGTATATAAAACATTTGGAGGGAGCTAGGTTGTAACAATATTTAAAAGGGAAGGCAAAGCTTTAATTCCAATAGTGAAAATAATTCTACCTTACTCTGTATCAAAGGAGATACTAAGAAATGTAATAGAATTATATAACTCTACATTATAACCTTACATCATATCTCTAAGATATGGAGATGCTGTACTTGTTTTAAAAAGCTCTCTTGAGGAATTTTTAAGGACATGTCTTGCCTTCTTGACTCCTAAGTCTATCCAAAGTAGTTCAGAGCTGACCTTTGGTCATCTTCATTTCTGCTGACTTCAAAACACAGAGAATAAGCAGAGAACCCCACATGCCAGCCAGTGCTCTGTCCTGCATCAGTAGGAGCCTTCAAAAAATCTTTTACTATTGATACCTTGACAGAATGACTGCAAGTTCCAAAATAACAAAAAAAACCCAACCAACTCCACACAAAATGGAAAGAGAATAAATTGCCATATACCTGTCCCATCATGCTTTTTGTTCAGGTTGTGTGCATTTGTTTGGTTGATTGTAAAAACAGCAACAAAATTTACCATTACCAAGAGGGGAAGCAGCAAAGCTTCTCAGATACCTTTACAGGTAGTCTTTGATTTATGACCACAATTGGGACCAGAACTTCCATTGCTGATGCAGTGAGTTGTGCCCGATTTTAAGAACTTTTTGCCACAGTCATTAAGCAAATCACTGCGGTTGTTAAGCGAATCACACGGTCATTAAGTGAATCCAGCAACCCCTATTTACTTCGCTTGTTGGAAGTCCCCTGGGAAGGTCACAAATGGTAATCATGTGATCCTGGGATGCTGCAACCATCATAAATACATGCCAGTTGCCAAGCACCTGAATTTTGATCACATGGCTGTGGGGATGCTGCGACAATCATAAGTGCAAGGATCGGTCGTAAATCACTTTTTTCAGCGCTGTCGTAACTTCAAACAGTTGTTAAATGGTCGTAAGTCGAGGACTACCTGTACTGCATTTAACAGACCTTCTAAGCTATGATAGTGAATAACAGCTTGGGTACATATTACTGCAGCGATTGGTACAGGGGAGATACCTTCTAAATGAATAGGATCTGAAGAAGTAAAAAAGATGTTGCTTTGAATCTGGAAGGTAAAAGGGGGAAGAAATCTCAGTGGTAGCCACTTGTGAACTCCAGTTTGCATGCCATCCACATGATACATCTCCAAACCCATGCTTAAAACTTCTTTGTCTCAGTTTCTCCTGTACTTAAAAATCCAGTTTTTCTGTGTTGTGGGATTCTTCAAAGATCAAGATATCACCAAATGCTTTTTCCTTCCTGTATGGTGATCTTTCTGTTATGTGAACCCTATGATCCCCACCCCCCATTCCATGGTCCAACAGGTTTTACAGCTTTGCAAATCCTCCACTTTATTTGTACCGTGCAATGGTAAACTGTAAATCTCTCTTAGTTCTCTCTGTCACCTCCTCCCACTGATCCAGACAGAATAAAATGAGACATAGCTCAAAATATTAATGATCATGCAAACAAATCATGCCCAAACCATTTGCTTATAAGCTATTCCTGAAAGGGCTGGAAGGGACCAGCAGGTTTATTATGACATACAGTACATAGATAAAGTGACTTCTGTTTCACAACTATGTTAACCTTTGCGATGCCAAAGAGGCTCTTTATTGCTTTTGTTGTAGCAAACTAATGTAGCTGCCTGTGTCCAAATGTTGGGAATGGCTCTGTCTGGTGAAGTGGGGCTCTTATCACAGCCATACTGAATGTGGTTTCAGTTGAGGAACAAGGAAATAAAGGAAGAGCTAAAAAAGATTCAGCTTGCCTGGCTAAAATTACTATGTAAAAATTAATAAATGAAAGAACTGCCTTGTTGCAGAGACAAGTCTAAGGATCTTCCCCTACTTGCACTAAGCACAGCACAAAAATGCCTTGGAAACATCTTTTTTTCTGTTTCCTCATAACATGGCCTTCATCTTGTTCACAGCCCATAAACGAGACAGCCTTAATTCATCCTTGGCTGTATCAGATTAATATTTTTCTCCTTCTTCCAACTCTGTCCAAGGGCAGCCTCAAGGTTCACCAGATATGTTAGGCTTTGTCACCTTTATTTTGGAGGGAGGTCAGATTTGAAGCAGCAGCAGATGGGGATTGGCAATAGGAACAGTAAATGTTATGTGGGTAGTGTTTTCTGCCTACTTAATGATGAGTGGATAGCCCTTCAACTCAGCAGTGGGGAAAGGGTCTGTGAGGAGAAAAAGGTTGCTACTGGACTTGACATTCTGGCCGTGCAGATCTGAACCTTCATTTTAGACTTGATTTCCTTGTACCATATAGAGAAGGGTAAGCTACATTTAGGACTCAATTAAACCATTGTGAACGCTTCCTAGCTTCCAGCTTTTTGACCTAACTGCTCTGAAGTGGAAATTTCACTCTAGTTTTAACAGCCTGAAATAACGGATTCAAGAATTATAGGAATTCTCAATCCTGCATAGCAATGTCTATTATTAATTCTGAAGTTGAGTATTCTTCTTCATTTGATCTCCAGTCTGCTTTACATGGTGATGGAACATGTATTAAAGAAATATAGATTACTCTGAAAAACGTGAGCGAAACATTTAAGGAGACCTAATTGGATATTTTGCTATGTCCCATCATTAAAATTCCCATGTGCTCTTATGAACATCAGGTGGAAAATGTTTAGCTTTTATGTTATGTGGTTATATTATGTGGTATTATTCTCCTTTGCACCTTCATAATCCATTTAAATTGGAATATCTTGGTTCAGAAATATGTTATATTGGAATACTTTCGTAATGTCTAAAGATATTCCTTATTCTTCCCTCCTCTTTTTTTAAAACAATGGATCAGGGGATGAAGTCAGAGGTTGAAGTTTCAATATAACTATGCAAGTGAAGAGTGGTAACCTTTCAGTCAGATCTCATACTGTCTTTGGTTGTTCTTTGGCTCTGGAAAACTTGATGTGAAATTTCTTGGTAAGAACTGATGGTTCAGTTTAGCCATCAAAGTCTGGTTGATGGCATCTTGTCATGATCTGAGTTTCTCACTTGAGGTTTCTGCTCAGATGATTCTAGAGTGATTTCATAGCTGCATGAGATTTGTTTAAAGCATTACTTCTTGCCTACTCTGACTAGTATGCCTGGACCAGCTCTTCCAGTACAGAATGAGTTGGGGAGAACTAGAAATAAAGAACAGGCAGATTATAGAAGAACAGGAGCCATGGGAAAGCAGTAGGAATTTATGTCTTCCAACATGTTAGAAAATCAGCATTCTGTTCTTTTTCTGAATCATCAACAGTCATTGGTATGATGCTTTTAAATTTATGCAGGGCTACCCTGAGCTATACAGGTAGTACTTGCTTAACGACTGTTCGTTTAGTGACCATTCAAAGTTATAATGGCACTAAAAAAAGTGACTTACAACTTGTGCCCAAAGTTATGACCATTGCAGAACCCCTGCAGTCATGTGATTGTGATCTGGGTGCTTGGCAGCCAGCTTGCACTTATGATGGTTGCAGCATCCCAAGGTCATGTGGTTGCCATTTGCAACCTTCCCAGTCAGTTTCTGGCAAGCAAAATCAATAGGGAACCGCGTGAGTCACTTAATGAGTGCATTATTTGCTTAATGACCATGTGACTCGCTTAATGACTGTTGCAAAAAAGGTCATAAAATCGGGTCTGGTCACATGATGATTCGCTTAACCGCATCGCTTAGCAGCCTAAATTCTGGTCCCAACTGTGTTTGTTAAGTGAGGACTACCTATATTGTACTCCCAATTGATTGTATTTCTGTGATTGGCTGTTCCTGGAATCCTCTTAGATGTCGTCTGTGGAACCTTCAAAATAGGTAAAGCAAAATTTTAAAAAAAGGCTCGTGTTCAAAACATTGTGAGATTGTAAAATATTATAAGATTTCAAAGTGCTAAAAAGAGATCCTACAGGATTTCAGGCATAAATGCCCAAATCTCACATCATTACAGGAAAAATGTGTGAGATTTTGGCATTCTGAAATTGTGGAAGAACATGGAGATTTGACAGATTCATGAGATTTCACCTATTTTGATGGAGTTTTGTACAAGCTTGGGCAATGGTGAAAAAGTTATAATTCCTACTGTACTACATAATCTGAAACATGCATCCCAACTCTGATATACCAATGCAGAGCGTCCTGCAATGTAACTTTAAAATTATGTTTTTGCTTCTTTTATATTAAAAATGAAAATATTACCGTTTCAAGTAAGTTTGTTTGAGCAGTCAGGAGTCCTTTCTCCTCCATTCCTCAAAGACTTAGACAACTTTTCTGTAAAACAATGAAAAGGATTTTCTCGGCATGCTAAGGATACTGAATACCAGGGGTGCCAGACATGCAGTCAGGCTGAATGATCAGGCCTTGGTGAGGGCTACCATATCTGTGTGGCAAAAATATAAACAGATACTAGGTGGCAGGAAAGAGTTACCAAAAATACTAACTCTTTGCTTCCATCTAGTGATCATCTGATTTTTGCAGCCCAGATATAATAGCCCCAGCCTTAATGAATATTGCAAAGCAAGAACTAAGTTTTTGCAGAAAATGAAAAGTTCTGTGTCAGATTAGGAGACCTCATAATTGAAAAGGCTTGAATGTTGGTTATGAAAGCTGGTGGGGGGGCAGTGGGTTGTGATTTAACCTAGAGTGCTTCCAGGGACATTTGTAGTACCTCCGGGCACTAGTGATCAAAACATTGTGCAATTATTTCTTTATTTTATTAAAGATGTTTCTTCAGATGCCAGAGATTAGTTTTAAAGCCAAACCATGTCCTGAATTAAAAAAATCTCCTTCCATATTTTAACAGCATTTCTACCAACCCACATATTCAGTAGCAGCTGATGGAACTCTTTTCAGGGGCCTGAAAAACAGATCTTCAGTCTCAGCAGTTCATGTCTGTTTAGAAGAGAAGAGTCAATTTATTTATTTGTTTGTTTGTTTGTTTGTTTGTTTATTTGTGTGTGCGTGTGCGTGTGTGTGTGTGTATATATATCAAATTTGTCACCGTCCATCTCATTGAAACAAATCTGGGCAGTATACAAAACAGTTAAAATCAATTAAAATTACAATATACAGTACTCTTAATAAATAGAAAATAAATAGATCCAAGAATATATATAAAATTGGCAGTAACTCAGAGAGCATCATCAAGGCACCAGCCACCCCCAGGATTGGGTAAGATTGTTATCACCCCATGCAAGCTGGCAGAGCCAGGTCTTTAATCCTTTCCAGAAGGCCGGGAGGGTAGGGGCCTGCCGCACCGCTGGGGGGGGAGAATATTCCAAAGGGGGGGGCAACGGCAGAGAAGGCTCTCCTCCTGGGCCCCACCAGCCGACATTCTCTCACTGACGGGGTCTGCAAACATGCCTTCTCTGCCTGACTGGGTGGGACAGGTTGATGTGACAGGTGAGACGGTCCTTCAGGTAACTTGGACCGATGCCATGTAGGGCTTTAAAGGTGATAACCAACACTTTGAATTGGACCCGGAAGCAGACGGAGCAAATAATGTCTGAAGATAACTGGAGATGGTGTAATAGTTGCTACCCATACCCATTGGTTCGTTTGTACATTTCGAGTGTTGCTTTGAGGATTGTGCCATGGCAACTTCATGCAGAATAAGGCTTCCTGTAACCACATCCATTTCTCAGACTGTGCATGCTCACAATGAGTTATAGCACAAATACTCTATCCTTGATTTAACTTTGTATGTGAGTTTTCTGACCTTCATGTGCAGCCAAGGTGCATAACTTTTTCCATGCTAAGGGATATTCTTAGTCCTTGAGCGTTGGTTGAGGCCCATACTCCAAAAAGTGGTAGGTGATTGATTGGTGGGTGGGATCACAATAACAACTAAAATGCATTTTATTTCATTTATATATTAATTAATTAATTATATTTAATATTGGGAATTGTTCAGGCTAGTTGATGGGGGGCATTAAATAATTATATTTTATATGTATATAAGACAGATCTGTCAAGGTGAAAGGCCCAAGGGAATAAATCATCATAAATGTAGAGGCTTCCAGAAGGGAAAGTTGTTTGATTTCAGTACCCTTGTCAAAAAGCCAGTCTTGCATCACTGGATGCTTCTGACAGTAACAGAATACTGTTTGGGGTTTGCGGCATAGTGACAGGGGATGGTTAAGGGCAAGTGTCAAGGAGAGAATATATGCTGGGAAGATTAAGGGCAAGCAATGATGGTGATGGGCAGGGGGAGGTACTGTGGGAGCCAGGGAGCAGTCCTGTCCTGGGAACACAACTGTGAGGTTCACTACTGATGCTGTTCTCCAGCCCCCCAAACTATATTCTTTTGCCTGGTCATTGGACCTCAGATGGCCTGGTCTCCAGCTGCTGTTACTTAATGTTGGAAAGGATTTAGTGGATTCATGTAATGGAAGGCATGTGCGAGGAGGATACAGGAACGGAGGTTCAAGGTTATCAGGAGGGAGGGGGATTCCAGGGGAAGTGCTTTCTCAGCCCGCAGCAGGACCATGAGAAGATGAAGAGGATGAGACTAGCCCCTCCCTAGAGTCTCACAGGGTATATCCACTAGTTGCTTTGGCATAGGTTTAGTCTGGAGA
This sequence comes from Liasis olivaceus, assembly GCA_030867105.1. Classification (NCBI taxonomy): domain Eukaryota; kingdom Metazoa; phylum Chordata; class Lepidosauria; order Squamata; family Pythonidae; genus Liasis; species Liasis olivaceus. The sequence continues at coordinate 175,259,839 of CM061350.1, read as the reverse complement.
GGTTCTGCCTATTAGGTGCAAGCTAATAAAGGAACTATACTGGACTGGATCGCCTCATTGTTGTTCTTGGGTAGACGTGACAATTCCTACACTGAACACAGGATTGGACTAGAAGACCTATAAGACTTTTCAATTTCCTACATTTTATATAGCAAATTATTTTGAAATTATATAAATTATATATAGATCTATCTATCTATCTATCTATCTATCTATCTATCTATCTATCTATCTATCTATCTAACTATCTATCATATTTATGTGTATTATGTCTGAAATAAATTATAAGTAAATTTATGTTTAAAATAAAATATTAATTACAGAAGATCAGGTTATAAATATCAGGAAATATCACATTTAGGACATATGTATCAGTTGATCTCAAAATGGACTACAAGTAGTCCTTATTTAGTGACTGCCTCATTTGGTGACTGTTTGCAGTTACAACAGTGATGAAAAAATAACTTTATGACCAGTCCTCACATTTATGACCTTCACAGGTCTGTAAAGCAAAGGAAAGCTGAAGTAAGATAATAAGCACAGTGGTGTTTTCACTTAGTGACTGCTTCGCTTAATGACCAAGTTGCTGGTCCCAATTGTGGGCGCTAAATGAGGACTACCTGTAATAGATTGCACAAAACATTAAAGGAAGATAAATAACATGAATGGAAGAGTACCTTTTTATTGACCAAATGTTGCATCAAATGTCAGTGATTTTGCCATCTTAAAATAATCTTCATCCTTTCCTCTGATGGTCCCTTGAATTACTTGACAGTAAATGACCAGACAAACTGGGTTTGGTGGCTTCATGGTAATTCTGAATCTAAATTAGAATCAATCAGAACATTAGCTTTACAGGTAGTCCCCAGTTTAAGAACAAGTTCTGTTCCCAAGGTCTGTCCTTAGGTCGAATTTGTATGTAAACATGAACAGTATTATTGTATAATTATTATAATAATAGTATAAAAATCCTTTGGTTATGCCAGCAGGCCTGGAGACTCCAGGGGATGGGGAGTTAGTGAGGTGGCTTCCTTATTTTTAACTTCCTTTTATTCTCTGTTTTATTTTGTTTTATATATTTTTAATGTATTTTACAGTTTTTAGCTTTGTTGTACGCCACCCAGAGTCGCCTGTGGTGAGATGGGTGGCTATATAAATTGATTTAATAAATAAAATAAATAAATAATACTGTATAAGTAGTATTGCATAATTAACTCAAACTATTGTGTATTTAACTTAAATCATTGTGTATTTTAACTCAAATTTTGCTATGGTAGGTTCCATTCTTACTATGGGTTGTCCATAAACCAGGCATTCTTAACCTGGGGACTATCTGTATTACATTTATCTTATACCTATAATTCCCCCTCCCTTCAAATTTGGCAGTACTTAAGGAAGTCTATTTAAGGAACCTCTAAATGTACTCATAAGCTGTTTTTGTTACAGTTATTTTATTTTCCTGCTGGGGATCCTAGTACAGAACTGGGCTTGTGTTCTCCAAATTGCCTTAATTAAGTGCTAAATTTAGAAGACTTGAAACTTTCCCTGATTGGTTTACAGTATAAATAGAAAGGGAGGGTTTTCTCTTGCAATAATTAAAATCTCTGCTGGTAACTTTTCTTCTAGAAAGTTCATCAGACTAGAACTGTCGTTTAACCCATAACATGATAGACTTTGAAAGGAATTTGTGTTGCTAATTTGAACATTTCAGCCAGAAATCAGTCAATACTTTTTTTGTTGTTGTCTTAGTCATGTATACTTAGGATCTGTACAGTTTTTAAGAAGATCTGTACAGTTTTTAAAAAGATAATTTGACCTGGTCCACTATATCTAGATATTAATGCAATGTAATATTTTAACTAGTATTTCATATTTATAATTGAAATAATGCAAGTACTGTAAAGTAAAGCCACTGAATGTCACTGTGGTTCATCTTGTCTTCTCAAAGTTTGACATGTATCTTTAGCCAAGGTGGTAAATTCCTTAACCTCCTGTTCCATGTTTTCCATTGTTGATATTGACCCTTAAAGCTCTTTCCATATATGTTTCCATGACTTCCACCTCCATGACCACATCATTGTTTGTAACATGTGACAGTTTGGTTGCTTGTTGTCAGGCTTGGTTCAACGTTATCTAAACTTTTACATGTCTTAGGACTTTATAAATATGCTAAAATTAGTTTCATCTGTCTATCCCACTCTTCTTAGGGCACCCTTCTTGGATTCTTAAAAGGACCTAGCACCTTTGATATACATTAGCACAGTCAATTACGCTCAGGAGTTATAGTTCTTCATTGCCATATTTGAATCTGGCTGAGCAATATCTTCATCTCATGAAAAAGAAGCTAATTTGATTTGATCTTTTCATAATACAGCAACTATTTAACAGTGAAATCATCTTCCCTTTAGCTATTCTATTTTGTTGGCTACATAATTTCTATTTTATTTCTAAATTTCATTTCCCTTTGGCTAGAGGGACCATAAAGACCCTGTCCTAATGGGACAACCTTAGAAAACTCTTCATAATAATCTTGTTTGTCTCTGAAACAGAATGTCTGACATGTGATCATTGGCACTTCTCCACAATGCAAAACTTTCTTATTACTTTCAGAGGTAGAGTCTTACCCCCTGTTAAGTAGTGTTTAAAAACAAACATCACCCAGGGTAAATACAGAATTGCCTATCTGCAAAGCAAGAAAAAATTGGAGTGCCATGTTACCCGCTGCATTAATTGTAGAGAGATGCTTAACACTTTTTAAAATGAACTCCTTCAAAATGCCTGTTACAGAGTACTGTATGTGTTGGAGCCACATAATAACTAAAGTTATCTGATGCAACTTTTAAGACCCTTCTGATTCAGTAGGCAATTATTTCAAGTAACTTGATTTAATAACTTTATTTTTTGTGTGTGCTGGATAATAGGAAGCACTATGATACTTTAGAGACCATTCTAGGGTGTGTATTGTTTCATTCATGCTATGTAAATTTTCTGTAAGGATTTCCTTTTCAAAAGAGAATGCTGTGCTTAAGGAGAATCTCTTTAATAGTGCTGCTACCAGCTCTAGATGTTGAAAGCTCTGCACATTTGTGGATACAGCTTTGCCTGATCTGATGTACAGATGTTGGTCTACACCTTCCCCTGTTTTGCTACATTGACTAGACTAGTCCGGAAACTGGTTAGGTTCCATTTTCTCCAAGTCAATTCATTATAAGTTGTTGGGTCCTTTTCTTCCTGCCCTTTAGCAATGCTTTTATGACTTCAACCTAGCCTTGTGTCCGTCCTTCCTTCCTTCCCACTCTTGGTGTCTTAATCTAGCAATACTCTTAATCACATCATGGGTGTTTTTGTATTATCCCAATTATTTGATGAAGCAAAGAAATTTATAATCAGGGAGTATGTTGGCAATACTGGCCTTTACCAGGTTTGGCTACAAATCGGTTGTCCAGGAAATTATTGTTGATGGGCAAATTTGTGGCCCCAAGTTTGTTCTTTTGTTATTTGTTAAGCATAAACCAGAATTTTGACCCCTTTACTGTATACAGAAAACTGGCTTTTATGAAGTACGATACATGGCCACATTAAAAATTACTAAGACAAAGATGCATAACCTATGGTGCCTGGCCTCATTTCAGAAGCCCCGGAAAGTGATAATAACTATTATTTCTGGGAAAAACTGGTTGCATTTGCATCATACTAAGCCACAATTTGTGTTTCGTATTAATTTTGTGGGTTTTGAACCCAGTTATTTGTAAACTACAGGTTATTGCTTAATTTGCTGTGCAAATGCAGTCAATTCAGCAAACTATAATAAAGCAAATTTCAGCTTTCTGATTTTTCTCCTTTTTTCTAGCTACTAATCATAGAGATGTCAGCAATAGGTGAGGCCAAGGCACACATACAGTCTGCAGACTGATGTCATACGCCCCATTATATGTGGGTATGACATCAACACACATACAATGGAGTGGGCTTTAATCCACAGTTGTGCCCATTCCCCATTATGGACAGTTCTGCCAATCAACATTGCCATGTTAAGTTTTTGATGTGTCTTTAGGATTTTGTAACAAATATCTGTTAAGATCATTATCTACAGAGATTGAAGAGAAATTACACATATGTTCAAGCTAACTTAAGAACAAGCCTAAATTTAACAGCCTATTAGGCCTAGGGTTATTCTCTATCAGAGTTAACTGGGAACAGTAAAATAGTTCATTTCAGATGTTTATAAGAGCTAAAGTTCAGCTTTTAGCTGGCCATGACTTCAAGAGCTTTGTTAAAGCCACTGATTCTCTCTTATCTTTTGTCCACAACAGGGGAATAAAAGACCAAGGTAATTTTACAAGGTTGTTTCAGAAATCGTTAAAATATGCATGAAGTACTGTATAAGAGCCATAACAGTTGGAACATAGACTTAGCTGGAAAATACCTGTGTTTAACCCCCTATTCAGCTGGTTAAAAGTTCTTTGCCCAGGGACTTGCTCATAATTGCACCTTCCTAATAGGGTTGTTGTGAAGATAATGTGCATTCGTGCGTCTGAGAGAGAGAGAAGAAGAATTCTTGATGTCACTTCAAGCTTTTTTGGAAGAATGGTATGGAAAAAGATGTAGTAACTATTTGAGTAACTAGCATTTCCAAAGTACAGTCTATCTATATGCCTGGATATTAGTAGTAATGCTAATAGTTGAGCCACAAATTCAGGAATCTTTTATGATGCTTTGTATATGCATCTAGTATATATATTTTATGGGTGAAACAGTTTTGCTGCTTGGACAAGCAAAACTAATAGCTGCTTTTTGGCTGCCCTCTCTTTAGAGGAGATGCAGCGGTACATTTGGGCAGAATGCAGCGTGGGTCCAGAGATGGGTATTCACTTTGATATCACTTGGAATATTATCCTGACCACTTATTCATCTCTATAGTGTTGCGATCTCATTGTGCATTTTGCTTTTTACTACTTTAAGCAATACTTTGGGGAGGGGCGGAGGGGGGGGAAGGAAGGGAGGGAGGGAGGAAGGAAAGAAAATTTTACTGTGACTGCAGTCCAGTATTAGAGTCCTCAGCACACAAACTTGAATTCCATATGCATGGAATTTTTCTCCCACAGTTAGTGACAACAGCCACATGCTTGTGAAGGGCTGTGGGTCAGAGCCTATCCTGGTCTGATGTGCTATCAATCATTTTGTGACCATCCACAGCACAAATTCAAATCACTCTATTAATAGTGCATTGGCAAAAACAGTAAGCGTTGACATGCTGACACTCACAGCTGTCTTTTTTTTTAAGATGGAAAAAAGACTCCTGTCTGGGTTACTCTGAATGAGAGGACTCGTTAGGATAAAATTTCCTTCTGTGCCAGCAAGTGATATCCCAGTTAAAATTAACCTGCAGAAAAGAGGCTGGTAGTTTACTGAAGAAATAAAGTTTGCAGCTTCAGTTCTTTTCATCAATATTTTGTGTACATTCTATATACAATAAAAGCACACACACAAATATGCATACAAACACATTGCAGAGGCAAATGATTATCTTAAGGCAGGTTTCTCAACCTTAGCGACTTTAAGATATGTGGACTTCAGCTCCCCAAATTCCCCAGCCAACAAGCTGGCTGGGGAATTCTGAAAGTTGAAGTCCATACATCTTAAAGTTGCTAAGGTTGAGAAACCCTGTCTTAAAGAACCAAGTTCTTATTTCAGTATTGTTTGCTCTTTATGGGCCACAATTCTTATTCAATTGTTTGAGATTGACCAACATTAGAAAGGGATTCTAATTCTTTTTTATATTGTTTTCCTTTATCATTTTAATAAAACAAAACAAAGCAAAAAAACAATACTGAAAGAAAAAAGAAAGCAATACAACAGCAACAGCAAAAAGTCCATGCTGTAGGCTAGAGTGGGAATTTTTAAAAAAAATCCAGGAAGAGGCCAGTTGCAAACCAGTTATGTATCATGCCAAGAAAACTACTTTCTGTGTCCGGGTAAGTCACTAGCCATCAGTATCAACTTGAAGGCATTTTACTTTTTCTCGCTATATGTTTTCTGATGCTTCTAACAACAAATCCAACTTGCTTCACCTGCACAGCATAGTTAACAATCTGTGTCATCTTCCACTGATTCTTTGGGATTGTGAACCTTACTGTTTGGTACCAGTGCTTCTGAGCCATGCAAATGTGTGGTTGCAGTGCTCTATTACTATATAGCAGAAGGGCAAGCTTTTTGACAGAGTGGCAGAACTTAGTGCCACTCCCTGCTGTGTCTCCAGTCTCTGCTAGTGCATGACCTGTGCAAGACATTCTGTTGAGCGATGTCACAAGTTCATGCATCTGAGAAATACAAATACTGCAGTAAAAATATGGAAATTGATGTGACTGTCTTTGTTAAAACACCAAACCTCATTTACTGCAAAATGCTACCAAAACAATGGGATAGAGTAGATGGCTGTGGTGACAGCCAAGCAAATGGAAGATGATCAATAAGTTGGGGGGAGGGGGGGTTGGGCCAATAACATCTAGCGTATAGCACATCCACTGTGACAGTGCCAGTATGTGCAGAACTGGTTAATGCTGCTCTAAGACTGAAATGTGTTGAGTTCACATGCAGACATCAAGCTTACTGGCTGACTTTCAGCCATGCTCAGCATAACTCATCTTGTGGTGTAAAAGGGAGAGGGCCAGGTAAGCTACAGAGGACTTGGGCACAGGACAAGATATGAAGGTAATACATAATAATATTTTGGAGCTGATTTGTTAGGTGAGGCCCATTTACGTTGGGTAGGAAAATGCAATAAATATAGGATTGAACAAATGTTTAAATATGAGTTTGGCCATTGCTACCCCCCTCAAGAGATTAGATCCATATGTTATATTAAATCTGAATGTCATTTGTTTTATTTTTCCTTAGTGTGTTTTATGAATGTAACAAATGTGATTGTAAACTGAGTTGATGGCTTAAAGTAGAGAGTAACTTTTGGTGACTGAGGACCCCAATTAACATTTTGGTGGGCTGAGACCCACAGTGGATAGATTATATCAAACCTAGAATATTTTCCCCTAATTTCTTTAAAGTTTATATTGCAGTTTTTGTGTGTTTCCTGCCTCAAAATGGTGGACACAGACTTGCAATTTTCAGCATTTGAACCACTGAATTGTAGAACAAGAGCTCCTGGTTCAGTCATGGGCCTAGAGCCACTGAGTGTCCAGCTCTAGTTTAGCATGATGTGCCTTATTAAGGCCATTGATTGTGCCTTATTCAGGATTCTTGATCAGGAACAGTGTTTGAAACCATTCCTCAAATCTTTCTAATCCCAGGAGCCACTTGCCAGTGTAACCTTACAGATGTTTTCCTGTTCTTCATAGACTGGAACAGAAACTGACCCAGACTGCTTGAGCAGATAGCTGAGATCATAAAAAGAACTCGGGGCTGAAGAGTAGTACAGGAAGCTGAAAGTGGAAAGGTGTCTTCTGGCTGTAGAAACTGAGTGGTTGATGTGTTTGTGTGTGTATGTGTGCATATATGCACACATGTAATGTTTTCATTCAGCATTCCCAATCTGTTTTCAGTGTTTGTGAGATAGTTTTTCTTCCTGGTATCTGCATAGTCCCCTAGTTGTGACAGTTAGGAGAAGCCAGATGGTCATGTTTGATTACTCAGGGCTTTTGTTTTAATCTGCAAATCATAAATCAGTTAATCACACATTAATTGGTTAATTACACAATCAATTGTCTATGCCTTATGCTGTAGTATTTCTCAGTTGAATCCTTACTGCTGATCAGTAAAGGATCTCAGCATTGTGCACACTATCCCAATTTAAACGGGGTCAGGAAAAGAGAAGTGCAATGTCAGGAGACAGAGAAAGAATGACTACAAATGACAGAGAGCTGCTCTTCTAAAAAGATACTTTGAGATTGTAATGGTATGTGGGAATGACCTTGGGAGACAGGAGGAAGAGCCACAGACTAGACAACCATCATGCAAAAGGTATCTCAGCTCACAGAAGCAGAGAAGTCATAGGAATCGTTTCAGAAGGGACCCTCCCTAGTTTTCTGGAGAGTAAAAGGAAAGGAGAGGAAGAATACTTTCAGACTTGCAGGATTCTGTTAACGTAAACTTACAATAAAGATAGAGCTGGTATTCATTATGCTTCTTGTCTGGATTAACATCAAAGGGCTAACATCAACCTTGCAATTCTGAAAGTATTCCTCAATGTCTCAGTGAATGGCACCAGTGACCAATCTTTTCTGGGACTGGAAGCTAAGCAGGGTTTGGTGAGTATTTGGATGGAATGCTACCAGGGCTATAGACCACATTAAGAAGTTGAAAAACATCCCAGAAGAAGGCAATAGCAAACGACTTCATCAGAAGTCAAGCTTGACTTGAGGACATCTGTACTTTATTACATAATCAAGGTAAAGTTCTTTCAGTTATGACACCAAGCTGTGGCATGAAAATGTAGGCAGAAAAAATGTCTCCTTCTCTCCAATCTTACAATTCATGACCATCCATTGAAATGGAATATTCAAACTGCACATTGATTCCATCTGGACTTCCTCCAAGGAACAGATTTTACACCAATGGTGCCATTCATGCTTTTTTACCAGTAGAAAAGTTTCTTTTATTAGTTGCCTCAATAAAAGGCATTTCCTCATCTGTTATGGCTCCAGTGTAGCTTTGAGATTCCAAAGTTTATTCATTTATTTTTTTAAGCATGCCTTTTAATTTGTATAAAGCAGCAGTACACAGGAATACTTTTCTTGATGCTGCCAAACAACACTGAACAGGAAGAAGCTGTCATCTATTTTTGCTTGTTGATGTCCTTGGGTCAATTACTGGCTAGACAAATATGCTTGTGTAATCCCATGGTGTGGAGGGGAAGCAGAGAGATTGCAAATCATTTCAGCAATACTGGAAACTGGGTTAGCTATACATACCTTGCTTTGAACTCTTCTGAAGAAAGCTAGGGGACACTGAAGTCTTCTACTAATCCCTCATCTCTAATGTTAGATGTCTAACATGTAAGATGTCTGCACTGATTGCAATGATTATCTGAAAGATGGTGAATGTCAATCATTGGCATAAGAATGCTGACAATCCCAGCCATGTTTTATAAAATTGTCAAAGCTCCAGTGAGATATCAGGGATGTTTACAATTTCCTTAAGACTGATTGTCAGCCTTTCCTTTTGGAGTGGGGTAAGGGGTGCCTTTAAGTCAGTCTTGATCCCTGGTGACAAGTTCCTGCAGTTTTCTTGGTAACATTTTCAGAAGTGGCTTGCCCTTGCTTTCTTCCTAGGGCTGAGAGAGAATGACTGGCCTAAAGTCTCCCAGCTGGCTTCTCTGCCTAAAGCAGAACTAAAATAGATTTCCCTGCTCCTAGTCCAGTGTGTTAACCACTAGACCAAACCACCTTTCTTTCTTATCCAGAGCCCCCTCAAAATTAACATAAAAAAAATAAACAGTGGGTTCTAATTCTTTGGATAGCAGCAAAATGCATCTTGGATCATCAGAATTTATATATGTGTGTGTTTTTGTTTATAGGATGTGAAATTTTAGAACACCATCAGGGTGTCCTCTATGTCTGAGGGGGCAGGAGAGAGGTAATGACTGAAATGAGCTTGGCAAGCTTTCCAGACATGCCATGAGTATTCCTAGTCTCCCATAAAAATACCTTACATTTTGCAACCTTTTAAAAAATTCAGTCTGATTAATTAATTAATTTATAAGACTTATTGACCACCTCAGTCCAAGGGGCCAGGACAAAAAATGTAAATAGTACATAATAAGTAAGGAATGTTGGATGAATTGCTCTAAAAATTGGATGTAAAGATTAGGGAGTGGTACTTTGAGCAGGAAAGGGTGTCACCTGTTAAAAATCTGTTAGCTGTGCAGCTGTTAAAGATTTGGAGCCCTCCCACAAAATGTAGAGGGAATCCTAAATGGGAGAAAACTTTTTTTTCTGGCTGATTATAGAGTTGGAGGTTGGCTTACGTTCTGCAGCTGCCATGCAGTTGGTCGGTCTGGGCAGCAGCCAGCAGCCATTCTCACAAATGGCAGTGAGAATGTGTGAAAGCTGAACATGTTTCTTTTATGCCATTTTTTGGTAATACATGTCTGAGGACTTTCCTGGGAGCATCCAAATGTCTTGGCGAAAAGAACTTAATATCTGTGTTTGTAATGGATGGGGTGGCAGTATTGGTGGGATGGAATTGAATGTCTGTGTTCCCCTGGGTGAAAGATGGGGATGCTGTTGGTGAGGGATAGAGGTTGTTTTTAGCCCTTGGTTGCTCCCAGTGACAGTGGTTGGAGATTTGGGGGTGTGGCGTGGAGAGTTTATGGCTGACTGGAACCAAGGATTCCTGAATGCTAGATCAGAAGCCATTCATACAAGCAAATTGGCCAACTGTGGATGTTAATTAGGTTTGAATAGGGCCCTTTGGTCTGGGGTATAGCATGAGTTAGAGTGAAATTGGTTGCTAGGGGGGACCGGGCAGACAGTAATATTTTGATAGTGATGGTCAGAGGGAGATAGGCAGAGAACTGAGAATGGGGAAAGGTGGGTTTGATATCTTAGATCGATCCAGCATTCCAGCCCCCAAGGTTCCTCCCCTGTGCCCAGTTACTGGAACATCAGAGGTCATGGTCTGTGGCTGCTACTACTAAATGCCAGGTGAGTTTTTAATATGGCCTCCAACCATGGTTTAATTATGAACGAGAGGGCTGACGGGCATGTATAACCAAGACCTGGGTGGGCATGGAGGGGGAGAACTTTTCCCTGGGTGATATGCCCTCCTGGATTTCAGTTGTTACATCAGCTCTGACTGCAGGGGAGGGCAGGGGTGTGGCTTTTGTCATCTGGGAGACTTGTGAGGCTAACAGAAGCATTACACTGAAGATAACCAATGTGAGACTCTATTAATGAAACTGGGCTCTAGGGTTCTGTTGGGACTGCTGCTACTTTATCCTTCTCCCTACTGTGTAGCAGCTTCCCTGCCCAGAGCTGCTTGGCTCTGTGGCCTGGTTGGTGGTAGAGTTTTCTAGACTTAAGATACTGGGAGACTTCAACTTGCTTTCTCAGGTTGTGGGGGCAGAGGGGTTCATGGCTTCCATAGCAGTCATGGACCTGACCAAGGTTATCAAAGGCCCAATTCACATCAGTGGTCACACATTATATCTGTTTTTTGTTTTTGTTTTGGTCTCAGAGCAGTGGCAACATGATCTGAATGTGGGGGACATTAACATTTGTCCCTTGTCATGGTCAGATCACACTCTGATTGTGTTGCAGTTCTCCACAAACCATTTCCTGATTATCTCTTACCAGCTGTCAGCCCTTCACAGTAAATCAAACTAGGAAACCAATGCCATGTAGGTCAGTACTACTTTTATTGTAAAAATCTTGCAAGTCTGAATGTGTTTTCTACCTTCCTCCCTTTATCTTTGTGTGAACTAGGGAGGGGCTTGCCTGAGATGTTTACTCACATTACATTCTTGCCTGGACTCAGACCCCTATTTATCTGACTGTTGCCTTGGTAGTGGCTCTTCCTCCTGTCCCTCAAGACCATTCCTTCTGTACTGTATACCAGCCTTCAGTACCATTGACCAGGGTATCCTTTTGGCCCTTAGGGGGTTGGGAGGGTGAGACACAGGGTTGTGGTGGTTTCCTCTAAGATCAGTTCTCATCAGTATTGGAGTGAGGAGAAGTTTCACCCTTAACCTCTATTTTGTGGGGAACATCAGAGCTCTACTGTCTCTCCACTCTTATTTACTATCTGTATGAAGCTGCTGAGTGAGGTCATCTAATGGCACAGGGTGAGGTATTATCAGTATGCAGATGATATCTATTAGAATCTCTACCTGGAACAACCAAGTGATTCAGTCATGCTTCCACAGGCTCTGGAGGCTGTAGGGGCCTGGATGGAAAGGAACATGCTCCAACTAGCAAGATTAAGTAGCTCTGGTTTTTGGGACTTCCTGGATCTGGGGACTAACCTTCTTTGGTTTTGGATGGGGTGGCACTTCCCTAGAAACAGCTGATGCACAACTAGATGCACATTTTGCATCCTGCTCATGAGGGCCTTTGTACAAATCCATCTAGTATGTCAATTGCATCCATTCCTAGACTGGGAGGCCCTGCTCATTGTCACTCATGTTTTGCTCACCTCCCATTTGGATTATTGCAAAGTTGTTTACATTGGGCTGCCCTTTAAGACCACTCAGAAGCTACAGTTGGTCTAGAATGCAGTAGCACAGGAAGTTATCATCTATAAAGTTCTTCATGACATAGGCCAGGTTCTTATTCATTAAGTTTACATGCTCCCCAGAGTCGTTAGGAGTCAGGCGCATCATCATTATCATCATAATCAACAACATCAGGACTACTTATCTCCAATCATCTCTGCTCATCTCACAAAGTCTTAAAGGGTGAGCATGCTCCCTATTAAACATTGCCATCTAATATGACTCAGGAGGTGTGCCTTCGCTATGGTGGTATCTGTCCTATGGAACACCATATCCCTTCCTGGATTCCACATCAGCAGAGGGAATGATGGCAAATTAGAAACACAAGCCTATTGAAAAACAACCCACACTAACCAAGTACTCCATTACCAAAGTAACAACCCAGCCTCCCACAAGAGGAACTGTGTAAGAACACTTTTTCAAATGAGCACAAACACACTGCAGCAACCAAGAACAGCAGAAAAAGGAAACAGAACACCTATACAATGTCTTCCAACAAAATGGATATCCATGCAACTTTATCAAAAAGTGCCTGACCACTCAACCTACTACAGCACAATCAATACAAGCTATGAAAAGGATAACACTGTCATACAGCAGAAACATCTCAGAAACAGAAAAGAGACTATTACAAGCACATGGCATCTCTGTAGCACACAAACCAACTGAAGCCCTCCAAAATAAACCAAAAGACCCAGTAGCCCAAGAAGAAAAAAGAGGAGTCATCTACACATACAGTGTAAGGACTGTAACAACCACTATGTAGGACAGACAGGCAGAAGGCTAGCAGAGTGCATCCATGAACACCAACTAGCAGTCAGAAGACATGATGAAAACTCCTTAATCTCACAACACATGGACAGACTTAACCATAGTTTCAACTGGGAGACTGTCAGCATCTTAGACCAAGCTAAATCCAAAAACACAAGGTAATTCCTGGAAGTTTGGAATTCAGACAAGTCAGCCATCAACAGGCACATAAACAACATCTACACATTATTCAAAAGAGACAATAAAAAGGAAACAAAAAGAACAGAACACCTCCTCGCCAGCAATCGACACCCAGATAAACAGAGATTAACACCAGAATTAACACCAGACAAAGTCAAGCAGTAAACAATACCTTAATTAAGGAACTACCAACTCAGACAGATGATTGAGCAGTAAACAACAGCCTAATCAAGGAACTACCAAGGAGAAAAGAACACCCCCACCAACACTGACAGGGCAAGCTACTGTATATAAAAAGAGAGAGCAAACCCCTCTCCCTGCTAGCAATGAAGATGTTATCTAGCCCAGTAACAAAACATCTGCAAGAAAACAGTGAAGCTCAGAGAACCCCAAGGATGCCCCAGTTCAACCCTGAGCTACATATATTCTCTTCTATTGGAAACACCATATCCCCCAAACTTGGATGATCCCAATTTTCTTGCTTTTTCTAAGGCACTGAATATCTGGCTCTTCCCCTAAGCATTGGACCAGGTTGTGGGGTAAGCCTGTTCTGGTATTCTATTAACACATGTGTTGAGTTTCTCCTGGTGCATTAGAGTGTTTTAATTGCTTTTAGATTGTTTTTTTATTACTGGTTATTCTATTATTTGTGAGCTTCCCAGAGTCATGTGTCAAGTGAGTCTCCATAATCAAATCAGCCTCCAAAGATCTGCCTGTTAGGAGTAGAGGCAATCTTGACTTCCAGGAGCCACAGTATGCTCTCATTTTGTTTTCTCCACCAGAGTTCATGGGGGTGAATGACAAAAAGATCTGCTGTAAACTTTGATATGTGGCAGAAGAAGTGAAAGAAAGACTTACAGCCCAGCTTTCCGGAACTGTAAATCTTTTGAACCAATTCCCATACTGATCAGGAATTATCAATCAGCTATGTATCTGGAGAGCACCTGGTTTGGGAAAGCTGCTTAACCCTCTTTTCTCACAATGGTACAAAGACTTTTTCAAGATCCCTTCTCTATAGGTCAGTGTTGTCCAAACTTGGCCACTTTAAGATGAGTGGACTTCAACTCCCAGAATTCCCCAGCCAGCCATGGGGACTGGGGAATTCTGGGAGTTGAAGTCCACTCATCTTAAAGTGGCCAAGTTTGGACAACACTGCTATAGGGGTTTCATAGTGAGGTTTAGGAGTTGCCCCAGAATCATAATCTGGCCCTTATAACAAAAAGTCTATTGCTATCTGTTTAAAAGTTTGTCCCAAGCAGTTATTTGTCCCAGCTGGCAGTATCTGTGAAGGTCAGAGTTAACTTCTAAAGCATGGCCTATAAATAGTTCACCTGTAAACACTGCACTAAGGCTAGCTAAATTAGGCTTAACTGTGAGTTAAGCTGACCTTAAATTGGTATTGGCCAGGCAGCTCTGTTCCTGATAGGAACCTCTTTCATATCAACTCAGCTTATTTGACCATTGCACTCAGTGTTAATTGACTGGTGTTGGCTCTTCAGGCTCTCAAACAGAAATATTTTCCATCCACCTGCAACCTGATAATTTTAACTAAGAAACAGGGGATTAAATTTAGGGACTTTCCATATCCAGTGGTATGTGCTATACCACTGTGCTGTATCTATATTAGTCCACTTGTTTTATACGGCAACGTGGGAAGAACTTGGCAAATATTTATCCCAGCATGTCTTGCCAGTTATTGGTCTTAAAACATGTATTTTTGCTCCCCCGTAGTGAAAACTAGTGACAGGCAAATCTCACAACCTAAAATGCTAAATTTCAAACTGGCCTTGGGAAACTTCGGTGAAATTAAATTAAAATTAAAGGAACCAAATAACAATTATTAGGATTATTTCTCATGTAATTAATATTTAAAAATTGTGTTTACAGTTTTTGATGAACTCTATAGGCTTCATATTGGGAATCCCTGTTATAGGGGCTAACTGGGACCCACTGGGAGGGGAGCAGCTGGTCCTATAATGGTCCTAGCATTCATAGAATCTGAATCAGAAATCTAATCCTAGAGTAAATTTTTTAGGGTTGTCTAGCATGCATATTTTTGCTAATAAATGGATGATTGAATGATTAATTGATTGACATGATTGAAAAGCACCAAACTCCCCAATAAATTACATTTTATATCTGTCAGCTCTGATTCTATGTCTCAGATTGAAACCACCTATCACCATAATCGCCGTAAGTGGCCCAGAAAATCATGACAACAAAATGGGGCATTTTTTCATTTGGGGTTGCCCGCATTTGTGCATTGCTATGACTTACACGTACAGCCGATTTTACACTGAGGTCCACTCTTGGCCAAACAATAAGTATGAACAAGACAAAAAAAATGTGATTAAAATTTAAAACAAGATTCAAAAATGCAATTGCTTATAGTCAATATAGTTACTCGTGAGATATTAAGTAGGTTTTTCTTTTGGTCACATTAAACACTGCAATTCATTGTTAAGTTTTAGAGGAGCTTTGGAATTCACTTCCAAGACACTACAAGGGAAACTACAGTCTGTGCTTTCTAAACTTAAAGAATTGGTTTTGGCTGAATCCACACACATGAACTTCACCTGCTGTCTCACAAATGCATTCCCAACGGGATTGCATACATAGAGGGATTGAATATCCTTTCAGCCAGTGCTTGCTTACTGTCTTTCATTTAAGTCAGCTGTTTGTCTCTCTGATCCAAAATACCAGTTGGTATGTCTGTGGGTCCTGCTTTGGAAAATTAATCTAATAATGCTGGAGAAAGGAGGACCAGATGGGTAAATTTAGTGACAGTCTGAGTTATTTAAGCACCTGGGGGAAAAAGAGAGAAAAAGTCAAGATGAAAGGTATTTCAGAGGGTTTATATATCACCACCAGGAATTCTGTACTTCCACAGTGCTTTCTTTAACGTGATTTCAAAGATGACCAACATAAGATGATGGTCACTGTCTCCTGAGGGTTGTAGGGCATTGAGCAAACTTCCTAATTTCAAAGTGAGGTCTCATACAATCGGAAGGTGGGGATTGGGGAGGTTGGAGGGCAGACATTATAGGAAATAATCAAAGAGCTTGGTGAGAGTTACAAGTAGTTGCCGGGTTAAGAATGCCTGGTTTACAGATGATCCATAGTTAAGAACAGAGCCTATTGTAGCAAAATTCAAGTTAAATACACAGTGGTTTGACTGTATTACACAATATTACTTATACAGTATTATACAATAATACTGTTCTGGCTTACATACAAATTCAACTTAAGGACAGACCTTGGGAATGGAACTCATTCTTAAACTGGGGACTATATTGCTAAAGCTTCTATTTATCCTCAGTATTAAAAAAACACACACACACACACCTAAGTTTGCAAAAATAAGGCAGGAAGAAGCAGGGGTGTGTTCCTTACTAGCTAGGGTGAGTCTGTTCTGTTTTGATGTGAAAGGCTCTATGCCTCAAAATAGAAGCAGGGTAGGAATGGGAACGAAATCATCAGCTCACTGAATTTGATAATGGCTGAACATGATCCTTTTTCGTCTATGTCCTTGGCATTAAATTCACAACATGTGCCATTTTATTTTGGAATTGGTATTTTGGATTTAGCATATAGGTGTTAGCCACATTTCAGAATTAATTGGAAAGCTACATTTCAAGGCGAAAATTTGTTTAAGGCTGCTTCCTGCAGAGCGTTATCTCCTTTTTCCTGTCATTGTAACAATAAGCAATCTTCCCAGTACAATCAAAGGATGTAACCTATTATCTAATTTTCTGGACAGTATTGGTTTCACAATCAGCCATAAGTGGGCCCCAAGGCAAACCTCTCAGTTGGAGCCCCAGAATGGGTTGAGATAGTTTGGCTGTTGAGCACCTTCTGGGCTGCAGCAATTGAGGATGGGTGGGAGAAAGGGAGGAGGATCTCTTGGCCACTTCTGTCCTGTTGCAGCAGCTGCAGGCTCAGAAGAAGAGCAGCAAGTGCCAGGGAAGCCACAGGACTTTGGAGGGCTTTGCCTACATCGCACGGACCCCTCGTCCCACCTCCAAGCAGTCCAACTGATTAGAGGAGGAAGAGGCTGCTGCTGTTGGCTAAGGCAAGGGCTGACTCATGAATGGCAGTGCAGGAGGTGGTGGTGTAGCAACAGCAGTGGCTACTTCCTCCCTCCCACTCCTCTTCTTATCAGGACTTTGTGCAAGTAAGTTGGTTGAACGTTAGGACAAGAGGGAGCATGGACCTTCCTATCTCTGCAGGCCCCAAGTCAGCTGCCTCTGCTGCCTTCGCTGTTTGTAGGTCCCTGCTTGCAGTGCAATCTTACTGAAACCGACTCAATGGTAGCCTGATTTAGCATAGGATCACAGCTGTAAAAATTGGTACATGCATTTAACAAGCACACAAAGTAATGTGTGGATTCAGCTTTAGCATATCTCATGACAGTGAATGAATAATAATAATTTATTAAATCTATATGTCACCTGACTCCCAGTGACAAACTGTATGCATGTCGTTTTGTCCTCTTCAAATATTTCTGTCATCATTGTTAATCCAAAAGCCTGTGAACCAGCAAGTATGGCATTTAGCTTATTAAACGTTTTAGACAAACTTTCCCTGAAGGCTTAGAATTAGCCGACATTCAGAATAACTACTATATCCTATGAAATAAATACATAAAATATCGAGTAAAATGTAAATGCAGTACAGTATTTTTGTATCTCTCATTTTACCCAATAGCTACTTAATTCAAACACATTTCACTAAGTTCACCTGCCACACCCCTAGAAGTGTCTGCAGGAAAGGTGTTTCCCATTTGGTGTTTCCCATTATTACAGTGAGGTCATAAAAATAAGAGGGGCAGGTGATGTTTTGGAAATTTTATATTTCTGTTTTTTTACTCTGTTACATTTAGTCACTTTTTATTGTTGCTTCTGTAGGTAAAAAAAAAAAAACATTTCCCCTTGTTTTACTCATGGCCATCTTAGCCTAACTCTGTTGTCTTTCCTCCTCCTTCCTCTTCCCTTGAATTTTCCTCCTTGCTTCTCCATTTTTATTCCAATGCATCCTCTCTGTTACTGGATCTTCCCCTACCACTGAAGAGATTAAATGTCTCCCATGGAGCTCACCTACTTTTACATGATTAGAGGTATGCATTATTTGAATTTTTTACCGTTCACACTCTCAAGCCTTTAGTTAAGTGCCTATAACTCAATAAATACTGTGAATGAGTGTGTGGAGTCCTTGAGTATGTCCACCTCTGTCCTTAATGGCTACAAGTAGCTGAGTCTCCTGACCATTGAAGTCCATCAGGGTGCCATTGTTTCTATTATTTCCTTTCCTTTCCTTTGCTTGTACTGTCCTATTGACCTTAAGGCTTATCTGTGTACAAGAAATTTGATTCAAGCTTATATCAAAATGCGGTAAGGGGAGGGGGTGTAGCAAGGCAAAAGAGACCTACCTGTGCTATGCTTTCCCCAGTTCTGGAATTTAAAAATAAAAGTGCCATTGCCTTGGCCCTGTTTTCCTGTACTGTAAATAAATACTGAAGAGTAATTTAAATACTACAAAGCAACAGCCTCAACTTTTTTTTTCCAAGAATGACTCCACATGGGCCCTGAGTTTCAGCTGGAAGTATCTCCTCCTGCCTGAAGGAAAGGCAAAGGTAAACCGGGTTTACTGCAAAGGGTTAACCAATTTGTGACTTTTTTCCAGAGTATAATAAAGAGGTCTCTGTTGAACCTTTAAGTTGAAAATCTATTTAGTAGATTGAAACTTTTTTTTTTTGGTATAATAACAGAGGAAATATCAGGGCTTCAGTGCAGGCAAATGGTACCACATTATCTCACAAGACTCTAAGGAAAGCTTGACTCTTGGTGGCTACATAGACATGTCTGTGTCATTTTCTTGGCAACAGCGCAGAGTTGGTTGCCATTGCCATCCAGGATTCGTTATCTGATTTTTAAACTGCCTTGTTCCAGAGGCTCTAGGGGGTGTACAAGAGTAATCAAATAGAATGTAAAATAATACAGTGAAAACAGGTTTTTTTACTTTCTAGTCTAAGGATTTCATGATAGTCTCCAGAATTGTCTGCAGGGTATGGTAAAAACAAAAAGTCAAGTCAACAGCTGCAATGGTACAATTGAAGTTCTACCTACTTTAATGTGTGTTGCACATTGACATCCTAGTATTAACCAGGTCTGATTCTGCATCGGTCTTTCTAGATTATCCAAAGTTGGCTACACTTTGTCTCCTGCTTAGATGTCTCACTTTTCCTACCACTTAATCTCTGACCATTTCAGATAATTAATAATGCTTGAAAGAGAGGAAAGAGTTTTTTCAAAAGTGACATGCAGACCTTGAACATTCCATGATTCAATCTCACTATCCCATAACTGCATAATACAGTGGAAGAGGGATGATAGGGAGTATTCCCAGATGCTTTAGCAGGTAGTCAGGTAGCAACCTCACTAATTTGCATTTCTGTTTTGTGATTGGCTATCATTTGGTGAATGTGGTGCACCTATGAAAACTGTTCTGTTAGGTTGCCAATAATTTACTGTCAGAATTTCGAATGTAGATATTAGTCCAAAAAGTGGTATGTTCCTGATGCAGACCTTCAACCTTTTGATGTGAACAGGCAATCTTGTTAAAGCATCCCCTGCAGATTGCTTTCCAACTGCAGCTAGAAAAATCTAGTGAATTAAACCATCTGATTCCACAAACTGCTATTGTTATGAAATCTTAAACATCTTGAAATGCACAAGTTTCAATCTAATGACATGGATACAATCTAATGACATGGATTCTCATAGCTGACTCAGAAATCTCTGTATTAAATAGGGCATGCAAGATCAAGTCAAACAAAAAAAGTATTCACAAAATACTCATTTGTTCTAGTCTAAAAATTCTAATGCCTGCTGAAGATCAGGAGTTGCCCAAGGTTAGCTAGGGCAAACTGAACAACAAATGAGCAGAAGATGGGGTAACAATTGGTCATCCATACTTTGGAAAAACATGTTTGCTTGCCATGACAACTCGTGGCAACTCATGTTGTTTTGTTTTGCTTATCAAAAATGTGTCCATTCTGTAAGCTGCTGGAGTTTCAAATAAAAGGCAGTTTTTAAGGATTCCCCATTACAGTTCCCTTACACATTGTTTTGTTGCAAGATATTTTTTTCCATACAACTGTGGTCTGTCCATTAGGGCAGAGACATGGATGGAAAGTTATGTGGGTGCCAAATGAAGGACATTGACAGTTGAAACTGTTTTCTATACTACTATACTATACTACTACTACTAATGTATATGGTTATCATCAACATATATTCTCTGGTTAAGAAAAATATAATATTAAAATGTATACTTTTATATAGAATAAAAATATCAGTGTGTGCATGCCCCTTCAAATCAGTCTTAATTTCTGGAGACTGCCAGGACACATCCATGTAGTTTTCTTGGTAAGATTTTTGGCAGTGTTTGCCATTGCCACCTTCTTCCTAGGGCTGAGAGAGAGTGACTGGCCCAAAGTCACCCAGGCACAACTGGAACTCTCAATCTCCTGGTTTCTAACTCAGTGCTTTTAACTACTACTCCAAACTGGCTCTCTAAAATAAATAAATTATATTTAATGTATAATTAAAGCTATTTTAAAAGAGTAATTTTCTCTCTGGTGGAGAAGAAACCATAGGCGCTTCAAATTCATATTCAGGAAGGATCATGTGCAGTCACATCATATGCAAAATAACAATAAAATACATAGTGCCTACTTTACCATCTGTATGTGTAACAAAATAATTGTGCAAGCATTTGTCATCCCTAATTGTAGGGCTATTACACATCTGAAGAAACTTTGCATGATTCATTAAATAATGTATCAATTAAGTTTGTGCAAATTTTCATGCGACCATCATTTGTTTTTAGAGTACAATTATATACAGCATTCTTCAGTTGAGAGAAATGGAGGATATGGAATATTTACCAACTTTTTAATACCATTTTTGCGGAGCATGAAAATAGGATGCCACACAACTTCACCTGGTAATTAAAATTATTTTTCATCAGGTATTCTGGTACCAGGCAAGTCATACCAAACAGGTACAATGCATTTAGTTTAGTTGTTTAGTTTAGTTTAGTTTTTTATTTTTTATAGCTCAGTGTTGTTATTATTTTGTTGAATGGAGTGCCCAAGAATGGAGCTACCACCATCTATACCTCCAGTGCCCCCAGACCTTGCTATCACTCCAGGGATGCTCCATCAATCCCCAGAATTACTATGGGAAAATAAAAAGGCAGTTGCAGACAGCTGTTTTGGCAATTCCATCACTACCACTTTTTTCTTTTTAAAAAGTAATCCTAGCAGATGGCAACTTATAGTTCATCTTGACTGACTTGGGGGCTGGGGGGGAGGGTGGATAAGCAGGTTGGGAGCTGGTCAGGTTTGGGTAGGAGACTACCAGAACATCCTAGGCTCTGGGCTAGACTGGAAAGTTGGGAAAATATCCCAAAAGGAGGCAATAGCAAACCCCTCTCTTACTGTTGTCAAGAAAGCTACATGGAGATGTTCATGAAGTCGCAAGAAGTCAAGCTTAACTTAAAGTAGACATTCCATTTAGTGTTAAAGAAGTGCTATCACCCGCCACAGCATTGCCCCTTAGCTGCTTACTACATTTGCTAATTGTGTTCACAGCTGCTACCATAGAGTTCATGGGGTCTCCCAGAGTACTTTTTCTAGACACCCCCCCCCCCTTAACTTACTATTTACACTGCTGCTTAATAGTGGAGTTGTGTGTGGTAAATGTGTTTTCTTATCAGGAAGTCACAATCTTATTAAGAACCTTCTGACAGTTGAGGACACACTGGAGGAATAAAATTTTCTCTGGAGATATGTAACGAAAGTGTTAGCCTAGCAAGTTGAAAGACCACATGAATTTGGGGGCTTTCTCCAAAGTAGTGTTTTCAAGTGTCTTTAAAAGGCTTACCCAACAACTATGTTGTCATAAAGTGATTAGGGTCATGAAGGGAGCCAGAGGAACAATATTTTTGTGAAAAAATGAAACACTAAAAATGCTTAAAATGTGTATGAAGTGGCTACATCACTTATTTCTAGTCTCTTTATAACTTTTTGATTGAGTAAATAATGATTCCACATCAACTGGTTTAACATTTGACTTTGCTTTCTGGAAAACAGTCCTTGAGACGGAGTGAGTGTGCTGCATAAAAATCTTTCATTCATAGCTTTCCCATTTTCTTTTCAGTGCAAAAGAAGTGACAGAATCTAAGAACAAGGGCCTAAATGTATTTCTGAAGAGAGGTAGTGAATTCATTGTCAACCACCTTTGAAAACCTCAGGTGGCATGATGGCTTAATTGAGGGCAGCACCTAAGTTTTCAACAGTTTTCTTTCCTTTGGTTTTTGTTTTTCATTTAGAATAAAGACTCACCGAAGATGCCGCCCTCTTGACTATTTTGATCACACCCTGCAGACACCCCTGTTCCACACAGTGTTAATTTTACCACTAAGCTTAAAGCAATTTTGCATTATTAAAAAAAAAAAAACAGGGCTGGCACTGGTTGTTGATAAGCAATTGCTGAAGTTCATGTTCCAGCAATTCCACTGCCAGTTCTTGGAGTCTCCTAACACTGTTTTTCATTCACTGCCTGTTCATTTGGCTGCTTGAAAGGTGGAGGGTAGGACAGGCTGAGAAGTAACATCTTTCACTCTTCACACTCAAGGATGGAGGTAAAACTCATTTGGTCTATTTTATATGAACTTACCCAACTTACACTGCCCAAATGTGTGTATAATACATACTGTACATATAAATAAGCACAACCGTATGTGAGAAGGTTATGATGCAATTCACTACTCAAGTTACTTCCACAACATACTATTTTCCACTCACTGATCCTTCTTAAAGCAATTTGAAGGAAGCCTATCTGTTCTTGGCTTTACTTCTGAAGATCTCAGAATGCTGAGAACACTGAGAGAACCTCATGAGCCAGTTGGTGTGCTCACCAGCTGCCCAGGGGGAGACAGCAAAGCATGGAATTTAATTGGTGCCACATCCTCTGATTTGCTACCAGTTCAGAATAACAAAAATGTCCTTTCCCATGCCATGGAAAATGGAAACATGGGACTGGACCTCTCCCACTTCCACCTCCATGTTTGTATGAAGGAAGACATGAAGGAAAGGTTGGTTGAGGGAAGAAAATGGAGACTTCCGAGCTATCTGGCCATTCTTTCTTTGTTATACTGACAGATGGGGTGATATGAGCAGTTTGGCAACCAAACGTGGGAGACATGCCCTAAATGATGCCGACAGGCTCTGGGAACAGACAGTGCAGGAGGCAGTTTGAGCAAGAGTTCCCATCAAATGGAAAACTGATCAGCCGCCACTTCCAGAACTCTAGCATTTCAAATAAATCACCACCTTTGCTTCTGTTTCAAATAGCCACATCAAAACCAGAAAAAAATAGTCTCTGCTCTTAAAAATAGATGACCTGATGCATTTACATGGGTCTAGAGTTGATTCCAAAATGGGGCAATACCCTCAGAAAGTGTTAAGGGAAAGTTTTAAAAAAGGAACATTGAAGGGAAATATATGCATAAAAACATGAGTATATTAGGGGAAACACACGTGCAAGAAATTGACTATCAGCATTTATATAGAAGGAAAACGTGCCCAAACAAAAATGAGCAGACAAACGTGGACATAGGTTAAATTCAGATAAACTTAAAACATGCAAACATGACCAAATTAGAAGATTTTTCCCATTCCTACCATCTCTTCCTGGCCATTGATACAGCTTGAAGGTGCATTATACAAAGCCCATACCCAATTTGTAAACTAGCATAGTTACATTTAAAAAAAAGATTTTAAGAAGTACCGTGATGGACAGATAGAGAGCAAATACTTGTTTATATTGCAGTATAACAAGGTTATTTAAGCCAGTGTAACTATAGAATGGCTTGTCTATCTGGAGAATGCACTATATATAGCCAATAGAGCTGGACTCTGCTACAGCTCTTCTGAGCTTTCTTTTCTTTCCTCACTCACATAGCTAAATGTCTCTTGCAAGCAAACCGCAGCTATCTTGCATTCTTTATGCACACGCAGCTATAAAAAGGTTGGCTCAGCAGTTCAGGAAAAGACTAGTGCATATTTTTATCATCAAAGGGACCATGGGATATTGTAAATGATAAGCTGTGAATGCAAATGAGAGAAGAGCTCTTTTATTACAAAGGAGTGTTGCTCAGACCATGAACTTAATTGGTAAAAGATAGAATAATTCCCATTGTCCATGTTCATTAGGATTCTGCAGGGGTCAAAACTGGCTCCAACAGAACGCTTGCCATATTCAAAAATTCTAAACAGACTCCGCAACCTGGCTGACCCTATTATTTCTTTTTTAAAAAAACTCTTAATAGCAAATCCTCAGTCACATAATACATGTCATTCTCAGTCAAATACCGTGGAAAGTATCTTGATAAATTTTAAATAATTAAACTCGGCATTAAAGAATTAATGAAATATTAATTAAATCAAGACTTCTCTAGGTGGGTCAACACAGGGAGGGACATCTGCAAAAGGATTTTAAAAAGTCAGGATGGCAGTCACAACCACATGATAGAAGCCCCACCCATTTTTATGTTACAACACACCTAAAAAGGGACAGGGTTTTGATCACACAGCTGCCGTCTTGACTGATTTGGCCCCATAGATACCCATGCATCAAACATAGGAAAAACTTCAGGTTTGCTAAATCTAGCTGTTGGTCAATGGCTGAAGTTGCTGAGAACTGCAATATAGCAACATCTAGAGGGCCAGAGATTCCCCACCTTTATTTTTTCTTGTAATGCTGAGATCTGCCAGGTGAAAATACAATGGGTGATGCCTGAAAAGTACATGCAGTTAAAATGAAGGACCTGAATTCCTCTAAGCACACCCTCAGCCCCAAGATCTATTTTATTATTATAAAAAGTAGGCTTTTTGCCCTTTCGTATAATAATCTACTCCTGGCTTCCTGCTTCATTTTCTTTATTTCATCAAATTGAGGGAACTGACATAGCTTTTTATTATAACTGTTTTTAAAATGCATGTATTCATTTTGCTAACTTCTGTACTACCCCATTCCAAGACTCCTGGGTAGTTCACAGCAACACCAATCAAATAAGAAAATATAAATTGGTAGTGTATAAGCTAATTAACAACAAACATATGTTTAACACAGTAGGAGCCCTTTTGATCCTCAAAGCAGGCGCCCAATCTCTAATTCCCAAATTCCCAGCAGAATGACATCTTCCCTGTCTAAAGCTCAGCAGAGAAGGGGACATTCTTCAGGAGGGGCTGATCTTCGGCCTGTTGTTCCATTACAATGGGGCTACAACAGAGAAAGTCTAATCATGTAGTACCTGCAGGGCTGGTGTTATTCTGCGGTCCCAGCTCTTACCTGCCCATAGGCCAGCACTTAAATTCTATGCCAAGCATAGTTTCCAGGGGGCTTTCAAAGAAAGTTCCAGCAGAGTGTGTTATGGTGGTTTAACATAGAGATGATAAGGACATGAGTCATTGTCCAAGTGCTGCCTGATCCAGAAGGGCTGCCACTGGTGCGCCAGCTTCCAAGTTGCAGAATTCCTTGAAGTTTCAATGGGACTCCATCCAGAGCCACTGTAGGAGCTGGAATCATACCAGTAACTCCGTCTTTATGGGGTTCAATTTCAGCCTTGAACAATAACCTTTAACCAAGCTGGTGTGTTGGTTTATAGAACCCCTCATTCACTGTCAGGTCAGCTGGTTGTCGTGTTAGCAATGAGAGGAGTTGTAATCAGTTTTCCCAACATAATATTGAAATATTTGACTAAACTTCATCTGCTTCATTTTCATTTCTGCTTGTCACACAACTACCAAAGAAAGAGGGAACTTTGCCAGGGGGAAAAAAATCCTTGGCAAATTTAGAAAGGATCCATTCCATTTCCTAGGACTTGTAAGCCAGTAAGCTATCTAGCTAAATTACTTCATTCAGAGCAACTTAAGACCAGGTGGGGATAGGGGGTGAGGGTGAGGGAAGGTCAGGCCCCATTTCTTGCTTGTTATTACTAATTTTGCCTCTGTCATACTAAATAAAAATTATACTATTCATTAAAAAATCCTCATAGCTCATACCTTGATTTAAAAAAAAAATACAGATCTACCTCAGCTCAGTATTTTGCAGTCTATTCATTTAGGGATTTCTCCCCATGACTTTCTGTTCATTATCCATATTGTTCATGCAGCAGATCCTCCTGGGGTCTTTAGGGCTCTGGCTAAGAGGACCATATGCTCTGGGTGTGGGTTGGAGAGGAGCAGAGAGTACCATTTAAGAGTCTCACTCAGAATTTTTCACAATGAAAGCTGAGCTCCTACATTCCCAAGATTGGACTTCTTAAGTGGAGCTTGCAGCAAAATGATGGTGATGACTTTTCTTAGATGGACCTCTAACACATGTTCAGACCAATCATTGACCCAGATTATCCCTTGACCCACCAATGAATTTGGATAGATTCCTTACAGCTATTTACCGTTGTATGTAAGGTGCTTAAATTAGCTAACAGTAGATCAAGGAACCTAACAGTAAAGCATCATCATCTACATAATGGTACAGAACCCTTAAGGTCTGTCTTGCTTGGTTGAAATACTCACCCAAAGGTTTACTTTTAATTGAGGCCATGGCAGAGGTAATGTTTAAATTACTGGAGATCAATATATGAACCTTACATCTTAACAACTAACTGACAAGTATTTCATTTATTTCTTATGTATCTTGGGGTTCTCTTTGTTCAGTCTTAATCACAAAAACTAAATGAAATAAAGGGAGCCAGTTTGGTGTAGTGGTTAAAGCATCAGGCTAAAAATCAGGAGACCATGAGTTCTAGTCCTGTTTTAGGCATGAAGCCAGCTGGGTGTCCTTGGGCCAGTTACCTTTTCTCAGCCGTAAGAAGAAGGCAATGGAAAAATTGCCAAGAAAACTGCAGGGACTAGTCTAGTCAGTCGCCAGGAGTCAACACTGACTTGAAGGCACAAAAAAGAAAAGAAAAGAAATAAGGATTTTCTCAAAATGATCGCAATTTCTTGAGAAAGAATTGAAGATAACAATATGACTTTCTGTGATCTTGTGCATATTTATTCAGAAACAGGTCCTGCTGGTTTCAGTGTGATGTACTGCTACATAAATGTGATTGCAACCTTAAATTAACGATATATTACCACCTTCTACAATTGTTATGCTATTTTTCTTGAAGAAAATGGCCATAATTTGTTAAGAAAAAAAAATCAGAATTGCAAAATATACAGAAAAGGTTTCCTCTGATTTTTTTTTAGAACATGTGAATGATGGTGCAATTACATTTTCCTACAGTTAAAAAATGTCTGTTTATCACTTAAGATTTTGTTTATTTTTTCTGAGTTTGAGGGCTTATAGTCTTGTGTAATATAAAACAGACTATTAACATTGCATTAGTATTACCAGTGAAAACCACAGAACAAGCTACAAAAGGGTGCAAGCTGTAGCAAAATGAATTGAAATTGCATAGCAACAAGACTTGGACCTACAAAGATGACAATCTTTGAGACCCTATACTTCTACAAGATCTTCTAACTCTATCTTATGCCATGTTGTTTGTTTCTATTAAAGCTTCATTAAAAGTACAGTATAGTTTACACAATCATGACAGAGCCACACCTCATTCTTCAGTTGGAGCACCTTGTAATTAAAATAAGAGCCATAGCTGAGGGATATGCAGGGTTGTTGAGCAGGTTTCCATTGTTACTGTCGAAGTTCATAGAGCTTCATTGTGTACTGTTGAATTACTATCCAAATGAGCAAAGGTGAGGCAGGTAACTAGCACGTTTATGAAAGATGTATGGAACACCTTCTTAACAACTTGAAAAATAAAGTATCTATGAAAAGATATAATGTTTGCCCTTAAATTCTGTGAGTAGAATTATCATGGTGATATGGGAGCTACCATGACTTTTCCATAAACTCAGTCCATGTAAGAGGAGCTTCTGCTAAGGCTCCTTCCCATGCTAATATTCTGAGTTGCTGGATGTGATGAAGTAGAGAAAAGCTGCAATGTATTTTCCTCAAAAATCATGTGAAGCTTTTCATATTATACTGGAGAAATTGATGCTGCAACAGCTTTTCCCACAGTGCTAGATCAGTATAAAAATTCACTTCCTATAATGTGAAGACTGTTACATCTCACACAATTCCTGGGCCTTTTGATATCTCCTCAATCATCTCACTTGCTGTCTCTGAATTAGAAGATATAAAATATGTTTCACTTAAACTCATTCCCACAAATAGAAGACTTCCAAGGTCCCTCCCAACCCTTTGATTCTATGATTCTAAGTATGCTGATGCCTCCATACATCTTCCCTTGAAACTCATAAAACAGTGGTTCTCAACCTTGGCAATTTTTCACACATCTGAAAGCTGCCAAGGTTGAGAAACACTGCCATCAAGGCTTGCATCTACTCTTCTTCTCTGTCCTAGTTGATCTTATTCAGTTCTGATATTGCTGATATTCACAAGGCATACGGGAGAAGGTACAGCACAATGTTGCAAGATTCTGTTATTATAGCCAATCTCGATAAAACTAATTTTAGCTTTTCTGTAGAGTTGATTTCCTGGTCTCGTTTATTTGTGCGGCTGACACTTAGTGGGCCATTGGCAATCGGAAATCAGTGATTGGTTCTCCACAAGGAACAGATCAGTTTGTTGAAAGGAGAACTCTGCCCACTTTCCTGGTCAGCTTTCTGGGGGAACAGTTAATTTCTTGCTCTCTAGCCAAACAGACAGACAGACAGACACATGCCTATATAATGCAGTTGAAGATTAAAACTTACATACTTTAAATATAGACAAAACAGAAATACATTGATGAGTAATTAAAGCTGAAATTAGTGAGCATTACATAGTTTAAAATTTCTATCTATCTACAAAAAATAAAAAGTGAGGTACCTAAAGAATCATGATAGCTCTGGAGCAAAACGTAGCCATTTTTCTTGCTGCCAGTTGTACTGGGAAACCAGTGATCTCAAGGTAGGATCACTGAGAGCGAGGGAGATTAAGTTTCTCTCCTATTCCAAAAACCCTGTTCAAAATCCCTGGGAGGGAAGAGGATTAGTCATTCTCCTCCTCCCAGAAATCCTATTTAACATTCCTTGGTATCTAAAGTAAGAATAATAAAGGGTGATTTGCACACAGCTTCACCGCAAAACGTAATGCTTCCCCTACTCAGGAGATTGATAGGATGAATGGTGTATGTGTGAATGTGTGCATACCCATGTGGACTCTGACCTTACAATTAATATAACTCCTAGGATGAAAAACATCTGCACATTAGCACAATTAATATTTTACTAATCATCACAGTAAACATTTGAAGGCATGACATTCTGGAGTCAATAGTGCCAATATAGAATTCTAAGTAGGGGAATTAATTTTGCACAACAAGATGTTGTGCAGAAGTTTTGTAATAAACAAGTCTACATATATTACTTCACATGCTAATTGTAGAAACTATGGGTGTTAAGCAACTTCTCCAGTATTACAAGATGACTAAGTAAGAAACTGAAACCAAGCCTTAATTTGTATAATGCCTACCTCTTGTTGCAAGTTTGATTTTGAGTTTATATTTGAACTTATTTAGTTGTGGATATATTTTAAAAGAATGTTTGATTTAAGGATTAGAATAGATGCAATGTGTATTAGAAGTCATGGAAGCCTCCAGCAGATCTAACAATGAAAACTTTATATTCATTCTTTAAGGTTACACTCTTGCTAAATTCAACATTAAGGCAAAATACCTGTCTCCATGAAATGTGCCCCCCTCCCCTTGGTGCCATCCAGATTTGTTAGTTGTGTTACTGGGAGTTGCATGATTATAGTCCCAAAACATCTCAATGGCACCAGTGTGAAGAGGTTGAATATAGGAAGACTATTGTGATTAAAAATTCCTAAAATTTAGAAACAAAATGGTGGTGGAAGAGGAGAAACTATAGCTCCATTTTTTTTTAAGGTGCTAGGTGTGTTCTGTGTTGTACATAAGAAGAACGACCTATTGTAAAGACATCAGTTTTCACAAGTGACATTACTAATTCAGCAGTTACAATAACAGAGTCATTATCCAAAAACTGCTCATAACATTCACACAGTTTAATTCCATAAAGCCATACGAAGAGCAATAAACACAGTGCCTGGGGAAATCTCAAATTTCCCTTGTAATAAAATTGTATGCTCGGAAGGCTGGAAAAGTATATTATCTCTACGATAGAAATATTATTTTGAAAGATCAACTGATAATCTAAAATAGATTTTGTTCCAGTTTTACATGAAAATATTTATTGATTCATAAGGCTGATTTAAGTGATGAAACAACCATAAAATAACTCAAATGACTATGCACCTTTCATCTTGCTATTTATTCTCAATTCATTCCCACATTAGGGCATTCAAATTTCATCAGAAGAAATGATGGGAGAAATATGAAGTAGGAGGATTATTTTCAAGAGCAAAATGCTGTGGCTTCAGGATTTATTGTACAGAGATTATTTGTACGCACCTGAAAACAATGTGTTAATTACCAGACTTTATTATAGATTTGTCAAGAACACATTTTGCCAGATTAATCTTTCACTTTTGATTGGGTAATATTCTTAACAGAGGGTTGGGATGCTGTAGACATGCTATATTTTGACATCAGAAAACATTGGACAAAATACTCCATGATGTGCAAATTACCAGCTAATAAGTGTGGGCTGAATGTCATGACAAATGGATTCATAGCAAGCTCAACAATTCTACCTTAAAAAGTACTCATCAATAGTTCACCACCAAACTGGAGAGCAGAATCAGGCAGGCTGCTACAACAGTTAGTTTGGGGCCTCTACTCTTTAATAACTTCATTAGTTATTTGGACAAAGAGATGGAAGGAATGCAGTTTGCAGATTATACATTATCTGGGTGTATGAAAGCTTCCTGCTTTGATGAAAATGTTGAAAGTAGTGTCATGCTGTTCTTCTGCAAGCGCCAACCCTCTGGAACATGCATGCAATTTCACAATGCATGTATAAAGCTTGTGCTGCAGTGACACAAGGCTGCTTTTGTTATTCTGCTCCTCTTGACCCCCATTACAGACACCGCTGTTTGGATAATAGCTAATAGATTATTGAAATAAGTTCAAAATTTAGTTTTCTTGGAGAAATGGGCTGAAAATAACAAAGCAAAATATAACAGAGACAACTGCAAAGTTCTTCACTTACAAAACGTAAGTCAAATGGCAAGTATTGGATGGGAAATGTCCAGCTTCCAAAGGGTACTTTGTGAAAAAGGTTTTGGAATAGTTGATTGCAAAGTGAATTTGAGCTAGCAGTGGGATATGGCAAATACAATTTTAAGCTACATAAACAGAAGTACAGTTTGCAAATCACTGGAAGCAATTCTTTCGCTCCATTCTGATTGGTCAGACCCCACATCAAATACTGTGTTCAGTTCTGGGCCCCACACTTTAAGATGGAGTTAGAGAAAATAGAACAAGTTCAGAGAAAGGCAATAAAGATGATCAGGACACTAGGAAGTAAGATCTATGAAGAAAGATGGAAGGGGCTGGGTATTTTTAGCCTTTAGAAAAGATGATGGGGAGGGGAGGAAATATGATAGCGCTCCTCAAATACCAAAAAGAATTTCACATTAAAAGGTCAGGACCTGTTCTCTCTTGTTCCAGAATACAGGATATGGAATAAGGGGTTTAAATTACAGCAAGGGAGATGTGACTGAATGTTTAGAAAAACCTTCCTTTTAGTAATAGCAGCTAGACAGTTGCTATTGCTCAGAAAAGTTGTGGTCTTACTTTCATGTGCTTAAGCAGAGGCTAGGCAACCATCTCTCTGGGACACTTCAGTTTGGACCTAAGACTGAACAGAGGTTAAACCTAAATAACCCCTTCCAATTTTCTGATGCTAAGATTATTTGCTGTTGAAAAGCGTACCAAAAAGTACAAAATCTCCAGTACAGAATTCTGCAAATTTGCCTGTGTATAATTAATGAATCATGAGCATCGGGGAGGGGGGGGGGAATAGCGCATGCAAATGACACAGCTTATGTACTTGCCTCAGACCTTATGACACTAGTAATAAGTTGAATCCTTTGCCAAAGGATGTCATGACTCATTTTTCATTTTGATGGCATCACAGTTGGTTATGGGTGCTACTGATATGGATTCTTCTACTGTAGTAATAATTTACAGACTGTCTATTATGTGAATAAAGGGCAACAAGAGAAAGAGAGGGGGAGAAATTGATTTATTGTATCTTTATATTAATTCCCACATATTCTATCTTGGAAGAAACTATCCAAGTGACATAAAAACTTGATTGCTTTTATCAGAGGCATAGATCATATTGCCATGCCAACATGACTTAAGAAGGTAAAGAGCTGTGCCAACTGAATCAGGCCAAAACACTGTCTAGATCACTATTCCCATCTCAAAGTGGCCAATTAGTTGCCTCTCGCCCACAAAAGGACATGAATTAGCATCCCCCAACCATCTTGGCCTTCTACAAGGCTGTTAAAACTTGGCTCCCCCCCTCCCCAAGCATTAGGGCCAGGGTGTTAGGGGAGCCAATGTACATTTGTGTTCTATGGATTTGTTATGTGGTGCCACAGTTATTTACTTTTTCCCCCTTGTACTGTATTTTTTTTTAATGAGTTGGGGTTTCTTCTTTCTTTTTGTATATATTGTTCGCTGCCCAGGCTTATATGCTTAGGAAGAGCAGCTATATACATTTTCTAAATAAATCGTATCTAACAACTGGTATTCAGGAGCATACTTGAGCGATCTTAGTTGACAAGTCTGCTGCCACCTCAGGAGGAAGAAAACCCGTCTCCCTCATTAGGATGGTCCCTCCTGTGCAGCTTTCTCTTGCAAGTGCAGCACCACCATTGCTTACTGTCTAGCTGTTCACCTCCCTACACACATAACAATGTCAGTAGGGCAGACAGCAGAGTGATCAGCTGCTCTGGCAAGTCACAGACTTTGGCTGCAATGGATGTGTGTTCAGGCAGCAGACTTGCAGGGCAGCAGAAGCTCTAAAAGTATCTTCTTCATTTGTCCTATGGTCCAGTAAGCCTGGAGAGTGGATTAACATTGAAAATGACTAAGAATATGCATTTAATTGAACGGAAATAGGTATACAAATGCACATTCAACTGTTCCAGCAGACACACTCTCAGTTAACTGTCTGCTATACAGCTACCCCAACCGGGTAACCTCCAGAGGCATTGGATTACAACTCCCATCATCTTTACCAGGCCACCTTTGCCGGTGGAAGAAAGAGCCTTCTGATTGTTTTGACTCTACAAGATGTGATGGATAGTTAAATATTTTTCCCATTTGGTTTTAATTGTTATTTATTGTCATCTTAAAAATGGGTTCTTAGTAATTAAGTGCAGGCCACTGTGTATAACTATTTTTTTTTAATGCAGTGTTGTTGTTTTTTTAAAGTGGGTTGTGGACTGTCCCTTAAGAATCCAAGGATCATTCATTTTACCAAGGGATAGAGATGAAAGAGAATAATATTGTTTAGTTGTGACCTTTCCCAAGAAGCTGACCACAAGTGTATATTTATGTAACACTGCAACAGCGACATACCACTCCCATATAGTCATATACCTTGAGCTGATGAGAAACTTTGTCAGCCCTACTCCTAAAGATTGCAAACAAATAATCCAGGGAGGATTAACTATTCAGTCACTGCAAAGTTGCAAGTACATGCTTAAACCATCTCCACTGAAACTAACAGGGTTTAAAGTATTTGAAGCTAGCTGAATCATGCTGAGACTCTGGGACTCTAATGTAGCTATTGTCTGTGTTGTTTTCATGTAGTAATAATGGAGCTGTATATGATACAGTATGATAAATGTGACACATTTCCTCTAAAAGAAGGAAACAAAAAAGGAAGAAGGAAGAACTTGGTATAGCAGTCAGAATCCACGTTTCATTTCTGTCTCTTCAGACAAATGTTTGCATTAAGTTCAGTAGATAAACTGGTATAGTAACTCAATTGGACTGTCATCCTGAAAAAGAAAAAAAAAGTATCTGGGAACAGTTTGAACCTATTGGGCCTGAGGAAGTGAACAGGATCCTTAGGACTGTGAGGTCAGCCACCTGCTCTTTAGATCCATGCCCCTCCTGGCTTGTGAAAGCGGTCCAGAGGAGTGTTGTGTAAGTGGGTTCTAGCAGTGGTGAATTCTTCTTTGAGTGAGGGGGTTGTTCTTTTACCTCTCAAGGAAGCCTTGGTTCATCCCCTCCTCAAGAAGCCATCGCTGGACCCCACTATACTAGACAATTTTCGTTCAGTATCTAAACTCCCCTTTTTGGGGAAGGTGGTTGAGAAGGTGGTTGCGCAATAGCTTCAGAGGACCTTGGATGAAGCAGATTATCTGGATCCCTTTCAGTCAGAATTCAGACCCAGGTATTGGATGGAAATGGCATTGGTCACACTTTTGGATTATCTCTGGTGAGGGTGGAATGGGGGTTGGCCATCCATCCTTGCCCTACGTGACCTCTCTGCAGCTTTTGATACCACCAACCATGGTATCCTTCTGCATCGACTCAGAGGATTGGGGGTGGGCGTAACTGTGTTATGCTGGTTCACCTCCTTTCTCTGGGGTCAATTTCATTCAGTGGTGATTGGGGGGGGTAAAGTTCCCGCCCTCGGCCCCTACTGTGTGGAGTGCTGCAGGGTTCGGTGCTCTTCCCCCTCCTATTCAACATCTACATGAGGCCGCTGGGTGAGCTCACCATGGGATGAGGTATCATCACTACACTGATGATTCCCAAGTATTCATCTCTGCCTCTGGCAAATTAAGTGATGCCATGGACATCTTATCCCAGTCTCTGGAGGCTTTGAAGATCTGGATGGGAAACAGGAGGCTTCAACTGAACCCTAGCAAGACTGAGTGGCTTTTGGTTTTTGGGCCTGCCAGGTCTAGGATTATGCCATCTTTGGTGCTGGATGGGGTTGCACTGCCCCAAAGAAATCCCATCCACAACATGGGGGTCCTCCTGGACTCATGACTCCTGCTCGAGAGCAGGTTGCAGTTGTCGCTAGGAGGGCCTTTGCACAACTTCATATTGTGCACCAGTTGTGCCTGTTCCTAGATTAGGGGGGCTCTACTCACAGTCAGTCATGCCCTAGTCACCTCCTGATTGGACCACTGTAATGCACTGTACATGGGGCTGCCCTTGAAGAGAATCTGGAAACTTCAGCTGGTGCAAAATGCAGCAGCATGGGCAGTTATGTGTGGCCCTAGACCAACACGTTACACCTCTTCTCCGCAAGCTGTATTGGTTACCAGTTTGTTTCCGGGTTCTGGGTTCAATTCAAGATGCTGTTTTTGACCTTTAAAGCCCTACATGGCATGGGGTTGAGTTATTTGAGGGACCGCCTCTCCCTGATTATATCTGCCCATCCCATCAGATCCAGCAGAAGAGGTATGCTACAGGTCCGTCAGGGAGCTACATTTGGTGGGTCCCAGGAGGCGGGCCTTCTATGCCATGACACCCACTTTATGGAACATCCTCCCCCCGAAAGTGAGGCTGGATCCATCCCTGTTGATTTTCCAGAAGTCCCTCAAAACCTGATTATGTCATTAGGCCTGGGGACGCCAGGGGAACCGTTGAGATACTGAGGTGGCTCCACTGTTATTAACATCTGCTGTTATCTCTTAGCCCTGTCTTTTTAATTTTTTTAAATAATTGTTTTTCATATATTGCTTTTTTAATCTTATTGTACGCCGCCCAGAGTCACTTTTTGTGAGATGAGCAGCCATATCGAATGAATGAATTGAATGAATGAATGAATGAATGAATGAATGAATGAATGAATGAATGAAATGGGTGTAGTGGCAAAGCAAAACAACTCTGAAGTGAATAAATTTGAGTTTTCATCCAGACCTATCATCCAGAACTGTATAACTTTATGTTGGGGTTATGAGCTTTTTCAGAAGAAATAAACCAAAAAGACAGATGAGATGATAGAATGTTAACTTCACCAATTCTTAGAATTGTTTTCAAATGATCATACTCAGCCAAAAAGCTACTATCATAGATACACATCTCTTTTCCACACCATTAATCTGTTAAGACTATATCCTGAACTGTACCTAATTATGTCTGTTACTTTATGCGCCATCTAAATCAATGGGTTTCTGTTAATCACAATGAACATTTTCTGCTCCTACTTTCATACAAGCCTATGATCACAAAAATAAACTCCATTCAGTCCAACAGATCCTGTTTCCACTTGGTGCATGCAAGACTGGCTGAAGATGATAGGGATTATACATCTTTGGAGGGCACAAATTAGGAAAGGCTGATTTAGTTAGCTAAACTTTTAAAAATCTTGTAATTGTCTCCTTTTCTTTTATTTGTAAGGCTCAGTGCTGTTCCCAAGACTGAATTCCTTGCTCTGCAATTGTACTTTTTTGGGAGCACAACCTGGGTCACTCAAAGTTCATCATCTCTCTTCTCACACATCTGCCAGTTCAAAGCCTCCTATGTTCAGTGCTCAATTTTTTTTTCCTGGATTAATGGGCATAATTCCAAGAATGCCTTTTTCACTAGCAGAATTTACACCACACTATGCTTGAAGCATTTTGCAGTACATCTATGCATATTTCAATAATAATAAGTTGAGGCAGTTCTCTCTGGCCATCGGATTTACTTATGGCCAAATTTGACAGAATGTCATATATAGGATCAAAAATCATCTGGCTTTGTTTTTCTTGTTGTTTTTGTTGTTGCAAAATTTATAGCATATTTTCTTAAAAATTAGTCACAAAAATCACTGGTTAATTTTCCTCTGGGTAATATGACCAGAACTGGAACCTTAGTCCAATAATAAATGTATTGTGTGTGGCTTAAATTAATTTCAGTTGATTGTATCAACTAGCTGACAACTTTCTCCTTTAGAAAGTAGAGGAAAACACAGGAGGATCAGTTCTCTTGACTTGGTGGTAATGCTAGAGCTTGATTTTCAAGGGAAGTAAAGCTGAAGAGAGTCAAACATATATCTTGGACTTCAGAAAACTCAGAGTAATAGCGAGTTGAATCTCATGGCAGGAGAAGCTAATGGGAAAAGCAGCTTAAGACAGATGGGAATTCCTAAGGAGACTTAGGACAAGTGTGAAGAAGGTCAATGAGGAAAAAAATGGAGGATAGTGTAAGAAGCCAAAGTGGTGACACAAAGAGCTTTGTGAGGGTCTAAAAAGAAAAATTAACACAGATAGCAGGGGTATCCATAGCATGGGTCAAAATAGGCAAGATGGTGTTTGTGGCATAGTGATCAAAGCACTGTCTGTTGTTTATTTATTTATTTATAAATTTGTATGCTGCCCCCCAGTGGGTGACTCTGGGCGGCTCACAATTAAAATGAAAAACCCATAAACAATTAAAAATACCCCATAAAAAATTAAGATTAATTAATCCATTAAAAATCAACTATAAAAACAAACCCTATACATAAATACTAAAAACATTCAAGATGGGGAGGGCAAAGTCAATTACCTCACAAGCCACCTCCCTGTTTGATACCTGTGTCAAAGTTGCACACATGTGCAAAGGGGCAAAAGGTGCCATCTTGCCTGTTTTGATATCAACTGCAGACGCTGCTGACAGGAAATGAAAAGGGACTGTTTGTTTGTTTGTTTATTTATTTATTGGATACCTGTAGTGCCAACCCCCTGCAGATTCATGGCAGCTTACAGTAAAATTAAAATATCCACAGTATAACATAAATACCCAGATAATTAGACATGCATGGTAAGTCAAAAACAACAGCATCAACACATCAAAATTAAAATGCCCATGGTAAAAACAAACCCCAACCCATAAAAACCCAATTAAGTTATAATCAGCTTCACTACGCCCATCATACATAATAACATAAAAGAAATCAACAGACAATTAGAAATTGGGCAACAATAACCATATGATATCAGCCTTGGGAACAATTCAGTTTTAGTGTTACCTGGAAGGCCGCCGCGCTGGGAGTGAGCCTGACATTCAGCGGGAGGCATTCCGCGTACTGAAGCAATTACATTATATTCAGAATGTCTGCCCTCCTCCAACATCCAGAGAAGGCTATCGTTATAAAAGCCAATAGGGTTTGCAACACTTTGGAAGTAATTCAGTCAAGGTGTTTTGTAGCATACAGGAAAACACATAACACATCTGCAGATTGTTAAAGCGACTGCAGGGGTGTCTGCAGGGCACAGTCAAAACATCAAGATGGCAGCCACCACAATGCGATCAAAGCTCTGCTCTCTTACAAAGGTGGCGGATCATTCCTCCAATATTTCATTTCATTCACAGTATTCCAGAGGATCATTCCATCCAATCCTACTATTTTACATTTGAAGTTCTTTTTTCTTTTTTTTCTTTTTCTGTGAATGCCTTGCAAAAAACCAGTGCAGTGTCTCTGGCTGTCCTCAAGTAAATGTGTTTTTAAAATCCAACAAAAGGACTAGAAAAATAAAATTGAAAAGAAGGTTCATTTCAGAAAACTGCTTCTTGATTGCCTGAAAACTGAGTAACTTAACAGTTGGTCCCTTTTTTGGTAGTCCTCAAGCACCCTTCTACTATGATCACCAAAAATCAGTTCACAACTTCCTACCATTATACAAAAAGTGTCCGCTCAATATAATTTTACAAATGGAAGTTTAGCCTGAAATTAAATACAGGGAATCTGGACTCACACATTCAAATTTTGTTTGAATTAATGGGTTCTTCCTGCCATAATTTGTACTTTTTTGTTACTTTATATTTCCTCTTTATCTTTGCCATGGTGAATTCTATGTAATCACTAGAAAAAATGAAGTTTCTTAAGTACAGTTTCTTTTTTTTCAAATAACTTTATTAGATTTTAAAGCAAGAACAATAAAAACTAACAAAAACTAATATTAAATACAAAGAATGAAAAAGAATAAAAAAGAAGAGAAAGAACAAAGTCAAAAGTGCAGAAAAAAAGAAAAGGAAAAAAAATACAAGAAAGAATGACTTCTGACTTTCCTTACAACAGATATAAGTAACACACTAAACTCTTACTCTAAGTTTACAATTTAACTTTCATTTTTTATATTGTCCAATATTGATTCTAATCATCAAATTCATACAACATAATTTCATTTTTTTCTGTTTCATGCAAAAAGTCCAAAAAAGGCTTCCAATTAGCATTAAAATTACACAATGTCTTATCTCGAGTCAAAGCTGTCAATTTCACCATCTCAGCCAACTCCATCAACTTCACCATCCATTCTTCCATTGTAGGTAATGTCAAGTCTTTCCATCTTTGTGCACATAAAAGCCTTGCTGCTGTTATCATGTATAGAAACAAAGTTCCATGAATTTTTTCCAGTTGTTGGTCCATCAAGCCGCCCAAAAAGTATTTGGTTTCGATTGTATATTAATCTTTAAATTTAAGTAAGTTTCTGAGACTGAGCTTGTCCATATACTATCAAGCTTGTCTCCGTACTCTAAGAACTAGAAAGATGCTTTTGATTTCAAATGAGACTCATGTGTCCTGGTTATACAAGGCTCCCTGCCTCAAAAACGAAATGTAGCTT
The DNA here is from genome assembly GCA_030867105.1 of Liasis olivaceus. Taxonomy (NCBI): domain Eukaryota; kingdom Metazoa; phylum Chordata; class Lepidosauria; order Squamata; family Pythonidae; genus Liasis; species Liasis olivaceus. Next base: position 175,220,026 of record CM061350.1, on the reverse strand, counting down.
ACTAACATTTTGTTACATACATTTTCAGTTTTAGCAAGGAAGTCTATAAACAAAGACTATTTTTCTTGATGACAAAATGACATAGCATTACTCAAAGTCAAGGAAGAATGACTCTAAATTGTGTTTTTCTTAGCCTTCAGTATGTGTAGGATGTACACAGTATGTAAATAATGTGAATAATAGTGAGAGAGAAAGACACCTGCCAGAACTGGTTACAGGTAAGATGCTTATCTCTGTCTTCTGGTATAAAGATGCTTCTAGAAACTAGCCCAGGATTTTTTTAACATTATGTTCTTCTGTGTTAGGACTAGAGTTCTCAGAATTCAAAGATATGTCATCTTGATTCATCTCAAGGACACCTGGATGTTTTTAGGGAGACATAGGCATACATTTTTTTTTGTCCTGAAAATATGTGTTCCATCATCTAATACATATGATACATTAAACTATGGCCTGGTGACATATACACCTGGACCAAATATTAAATTGTGGATAAGAAGGAATGCCTTTACTGTAATTGATTATTGTGTTTTGTAATAGGTTTACTTAGCTCAACAATGGCTCCATGTGTCATTGGAATTTCAAAGCTGAAGGGTTAATGAATGGCAAACTTCTTCCAGCCTTCAGATATAGAGACAGGAAGAAGAGGCTGCCACAAAGGGGTCACCCCAGCAGTGTCTCTACTATTCCCAGCTCTATCTTCATGCTCCACTGAAATATAGGAGAAAAAATCAGGAAGCAGAACGGAAGAACCTCAGGCATCACGGACCAATTCCAACTGCCTTAATGCAGGTTTGTTTGTTTTTTAAATCTCCCTTGCTATTCAAAATCTATGTGAGCAAGCCATCAAGAGATTTGGACTATGGTATCATCAGTATGCTTATAGGGCTCAACTTTCATCTCTGCCTTTCACCTGAAGCTATTGCCTGCCAATAATCATGGACTGTGGGAGTGTCAATAAGCTAAAGCTGAATCCAAATAAGATGATGATGTTGTGAATAGGTGGTTCTCAGGCCTGGGAAATAGGAAGATGACTATACTAGGCAAAGCAGAATTCCTTCCAAAGGAGCAAGTGTCTTGTTTGAGGTGTCTCCTTGATTCCCATCTCCAGTGGTCATCTGGATTTTTGCAGCCCAGATGGGGTAGCCCTACCATAGCTTTTATTATGTTAATATTTGAAACTCCTACCATTGGATTCCATCATAAATATCTTACAAGGATGACTCAAATGTGGAATAAATTATTACTAGTATTATTAGTATTATTTATTCATTATACAGATAATTAAAGATTGCATAGAATAATACCAAATAATAATAGTAGCTATACGAATTAAAGGCTTCTTGCATAAGATGTGGTACAAATACATGCTTAGCTTGTATATGAGCCCCTGTAGAGCTTTACAGCTTTCTGGGAACAAATCCAAGTGTTTTCAGGAGTCTCTAAAAATGTAATGCCTAATATACGTAATAGTACTAAAAATGGAAAACCTTTTAAAGCAATAAAACTACAATTTATTTAGTGAGCACTAGATGGTGCCATTGAATAAGCCTACTTTAAGATTTCCCTAGTGGAGCTGACATGTCACAAGCTCTTGGGAACTTGGCAAAAATCCTGATTCATTAAGAGATTTTTTTCCCACTAGAAACAAAATGTGGATGCAGCTTGAGTGAAGAAAAGAAAGAAGCAATATTAAGGATACATAAAGATGAAAATAAGCTTTTAAGAAGACTAGGTGGATTGGGCAGAGCAAGTGATGAAATAAATACAAAGCAGGTGCGCATTTGAAACATGTGAAGTTGCCTGGGTTGCCTTGATGAGAAATGCTATCAGACAAATGGCAGAGGAATAAAGGAGGAAAATACTAGTTAGAAAATTGCTGTCAAACGAAAGCCATGAGACAACATCTCCTTCAAGAAGAGTTACAAGATTCTATACAAAGAAAAAGAAATTATGATCTGATAGTTAATGTTATGCTGTTTGTGTACAGATAACAAGGACTTCAAGGGGAATGATGGAAGTAAGTAAATTTGTAAGTTTGGACTAGGGCAAATTTCCCTGTCTATGTGAGAAATGTGAAAAAATAAAACCATCTCAGTAAAATACATGGAAACATTTGGAGGTGGTATTAAATAAGAAAAGGGAGTTGGAAATGAAACCCAGGTGAACTATCTTTAAAAAAACCCTAGTATTTAATTTAAGTCACCTTTATGAGAAATGTCTTTGTAGATACCAATCCCACCTTTCTTCTAATATGTTTAATAATCACTATAGAGTGAATCTATGAAATTATTGCTTTTTTTACTGGATTTGTCATCTTTAGTTATGAGTTTAATACCTGTATGTGGCTTATTTCATTTCTTGTAAGATCTCTTTAAAGGGTTTCTTATAGAAAGACAGGATACATATTAATAAATTCCTGGACTAAACAGTGCTACACACAGCTTGTGTGTGTGTGTGTGTGTGTATTTAATAATAGAATCAGCCTCAAGGAAAAGAGGCTAAACAGGATCAGGATAATGTCATGCATTGAAGAGTTATGTTTTTCTTTTCAACAACCTCTGAGCTGTGGATTCAGTGAAAAAGCCTCCCCAGCACACACAAATATACACACACAGAAAGAACCATACTGTGATTTGGTTCAGGCAGGATATATTTCTTGACATGAACAGTCAGACACTCAAACAGATCAGGCAAATACAAAGAACAGATCCTTCCTTATCATCAGCATCAGTTTCCAGAACATTCCTTGAAGGAAAAAAGTGTTGGGTTTTTTTACTTTGCAAAGCTGAATGATACTGTGCACAAAAACTGCTATGGTTTTTAAAACACCAGGTACTATGTACTGTAAACAGGAAAGTTTACAAATATCAAGTTTGCTGACAAACAGAGAACTCCTTTGCCTGAAGAATGTGATTTCTTCTACCAAGTGGAGCATTTTGAGATTGTGGACTATCGCCAGTCACCCACAATTCTCTTTGGCAGGAAAATGGCTCTCGCACATTGGATTTCAAGATTAAACTCCATGTTTTGCACACAGAATATCAACAGAGAATATATATACCAAAAAATCTTCAGCAGCTGAAGAAGACCATAAGAACCTGCATTCATAATGCATCCCCAGACTCATGGGATATGAATAATTCTTAGGCTTTAAAGTCTAAACTCACTCGTAGCTTATTATGTTTCACAAGAATAATTTTACTTCAAATTATGTAGAGAAGAAAAAAACATATTATGCAAAATGTAATAAAATATTCTGACAAAAGCCATTGGTTCAGGGGAAAAAAGAGAGGCAGCTGTGATCACTCTGTTGCTTTTGTGCTTCAAGATCTAGAGCCTTGTGCCATCTTTCAATTCCTCCCATGTTTTTTTCAATCATTCACAGTCAATTGGATGAAAGGGAAACTGGTTTCAGGTTGTTTTCAGTGGAGGCAAAAATTTCTGTGCAGTCCTCATAAGATGGGTGTGGGGTTCCATCATATTCCTCTGTTTATCCTAATTATAAAGTGGGTAAGGGATCTGTCTTATGACAGATCCCACCACTGTTTGGGGCCACACATTGGTTCTGGATCTGATAGATCATGTTATGTTATTTGCTTTGGTGAGTTGATTCAATGTATATCTGACTTTTCATTGGCTTGCTGAAAACCACAGCAATGATGGTGTTTTCCTTTGAATTACCACAACTCTACAGACCTTGTTTGCCTGTGTAACAGATTAAGGGAGCTTTTAATTTGGTGTGGCTTGGTGGTTAGTTGTAACTGTTGCTGGCTAGCTGGGGAACCTTTAAATATTTTCAAATCACAGCGGTTGTCCTTTTCAATGAGAATGAGAGGGTGAAGGAAATTAAGAGATTCTTCCCCCCCCCCCCCCAAGATTATGTCATCATCCCTCTAGCAGTAATTAGTCTGCAGCCTGCCTGGTTTCCTAGGCTTTAATTAAATTAAAATAGAAGATCTGATGAGAAAATTCCTCCCATGGGACTTTTTTTTCGGAATGAGGAGGAGGGGCAGAGAAATGAAGTATGTATCCAAAATAAGACTTGCCTCCAGTACCCTTTACAGCTTCATAATAAATATACCACCAAAAGAAATTCAAGAATGCCCTTTGTGAAAGAGGTTGAAAAACTGAAACTTCAGCTGCAGAGGAAGAAACTTTAGGAAAATGGTAAGAAAGCTTTTGCCACAATATTAAAACAATTGCATTCTGAAATTATTCAGTTCTTAAAGAAACACATACATACCTCCTGTGTATGTTCTGAAACGTAAGACTCTCTTCAGTTAGGGTGCCAGTATTTATTTTGGTTTGATATTGAGTAACTATGTGAGTTTTATCTCAAATCTAAGATTGTCTAGATTTCTAAGACCCTTCCTCATGAATCTCCATTGACAATACCTTTGATTTACTCTGGTGCTTTGCCTACATTTTTAGGGCCAACTAGACAACCCATGACCAGTTGGGTCATTGTTTCAGAGAATATCCTTAACAGATTTCTCAATGCCTTCAACAATGGCAGAGCTTCTAATGTACTACCTTCACTGGAAAAGTTCTTCAAAATTCAGGGAGATATTCAGTGATATATCTACCTGGAAATAAATTCATTCATTCATTCATTCATTCATTCATTCATTCATTCATTCCCCACCCATCTCCCCCCAAAATATCCCATGTCATTCATATTAAACTGTATAGCACAGTCAAACCTCAGGAGTTGACCACAGGAAATGTTTTATGACATTTTGTATTATGTCATAAAATGTTTTATGATAATTTTTATGTCATAAAATGTTTTATAAAATTTGCCAAGTTTCAGTTTCATGGGAGTCATGGGTCTTGGATTTTGGATGCATTCTGTAAGTTAGCACATTTGAGGTACCTTGGTTCAAAAACTGTTGGCCTATGACATACCGTTTTGCCCAGTTAAAGGTTACAAACAAACAGAGATGAGAGTTTTAATATTATATAGATCCCCTCTCTCCCAGACCCCAAAAAACTACCCCATGGACAAAGTATCCATCATGCCTTTTGAAGATCTACATATATAATTGATTTTGAGGGGATGGTGAATCAAAAAAGTTAGAAGATTTTTGCAGTGGAAGAGGAAAAAGTCTCAGGTCAAGTATAATTATTTAGTCATTGAACATTTTAGATAATCTTTTAGCTTGTCCCCTATCTTGCCTTCATAATTAAAGTCTCTTTGTCTCTCTCAATATTGGTTATTTTTTAGCCTGAGTGGGGATGTTTTTCCATCTTTAGGCACTCCACTTTAAATCTAATTTTTCTATCAAATTATTTGGCTCCATAGACCCTACAATAACTAAACATCCATTTGATGTCTCACTCCTTGCTGCAAATGCCTATGACTCAACAGTCCAATTAACTTTGTATACATCTTACTGAGTTGCTCAAAATATACAGTTCAGATAATATCTGAGTGGCATGATGTTTTCATCCCATTTTGTTAGCCCTCCAAGGTAGTCTGGATAAGAAGCACAACTATGGTTACTAGCTCTATCTTTATTGAAAGGTTGCATTAACAGAATCTTGCAAGTCTGAAAGTATCCCTCCCATCCCTTGTTTTTACTCTCCCAAAAACTAGGGTGGGTCTCTTCTGGGACACTTTCACTGCCCCTCCTCATCAAATTTCATTTAACAGACCATAATCTAGGCTGCAGCTCTTCCTCCTGTGTCCCAAGGTCATTCCTACATACCATTATCCATTTTGAGTTCTTAACCAAATGTGTAAAAAAAGAAAAGACTCTCTTAATTCAATACATCTTGATTGCTGACAACTACATCAACATATTCATGATTTGTTTTTGTCAGAAATGGTTTGCTGTTTCTTTCTGGGATATTTTTTTTTTTTTTTTTTTGCTTCCTACACTAGCCTACACTCTTAGGATTTCATGCCAATGTCCCATCCAAGTGCCAACCAGATCCAACACTACTTAGGTCTTATAGATTAATCAAAGTCAACTGCATTGTTTGTATTTGTGTGTACAGTATGTGTGTGGTCAGCTTCATTCAGGTGGGGGGCTCTTGAAGAGGCTTCTGGCATAAGGGCAGGACCTTAACTGAAGGAGTGAAATCAGATCTTCATTCTTCTGAAATATGAGATCTCAGTGAAGCTCAGGTAGGTGTTGTTCAGCTTTTAGGTCTGGTCTCTAATAATCTGAAAGAACAGTTGTTTTGAAATTAATGTTTAAATCTTTCACTTACACTTTCCCCCCAAAAGTGTATAAATGCTCTCTATATACAGGGTATACCAAAAGTCAGGCCCCATATACAGTTTATTATATAAATGACATTAAATATTCAAAATGGTTAGAGTTTTCTTCTGAACACCTCCATATTCCTTTGACACATGACCTTTGAACATTACCAAGTACAGTAACATTTTCTCTGATGTTTGCAAATTCTAATGTGATGGGCTGCTTTAGATTGTCTTCTGGCCTATGGGCCCGATTTGGTACATCCTGTATATTGCAGTTAAGTGTATAAATTGCAGGCAAAGGAAAAGGTGAGGTTAAAAATCTGATAACAATGTAAACAGTAATTGCCCAGTGTTAAAAATATACCAGATTAGAGATTTCCTCAGGCAAATTTCCCTGGGAAAAAGTTACAAAAGCAAAGCTCCAAAGGCAGAAAGGCCACTCCGTCTAAAACAGTGTTTTTCAAACTTGGCAACTTTAAAATATGTGGATTTCAACTCTCAGAATTCCCCAGCCATGGTGGCTGCAGAATTCTGGGAGTTGAAGTGCACATATCTTAAAGTTGTCAAGTTTGAAAAACACTCCTCTAAAGCTTGAAATAGAAGCGACCTCCTGGTTATCAAAAACAGCATTAATTTTGATAAGGTTTAGAAGGAAGCTTGATCTGAATGGGATCACAGTCCCTCTGAAGGAGCAGCTGTACTTTCATGGATCACTCTTTGGTTGTCAGTGGGCACACAATGTCTACTTCCAGCTCCATGTGGTTCAGTGGCTACAGTCATTCTTGAACAAGGAGAGCCTATCCACAGAAGTAATTCATGATCTTCTAACCTCCCACTTAGACTATAGATCCATGTTGGATTGTTCTTGAAGATATTTTTGAGCCTGCAGTTTGTACAAAATGCAACTGCAAATTTTGAAGACCATAGTAAGCCAATCCTTAAAAAACTCTGCCGGCTGACTTGTTCTCATGCTGGTTCTAACTGAAGGTGTATTTATTTTTAATGCACAAATCCTTAAATACAGTGACTTAGGAATGGTTTAAGAAGTCATGGCTAATTACTTAAGGGAGTGTTGTTGCAGTATAATTCTGACCATGACTTGGGACCTGCTCAGGAAGCCTTTCTAGTTATAGAATCACTGAATAACTTGTAAGGACATGGAGTTGCTTTTACACACACACACACACACAAATTGGGAGGGGGCTACTTCACTATGTATGCTCAGAGCTATACATCCAAAGCAAATCTTGATCACTTCCAAGTCTTTGATGCTATGGAGGTACCCAAAATACATCTGGAGATCAATAAGTCCTGTGCTTCCTTTTTTTTCTGCAAGACCCACTAGTAAAAGTCTAACCAGACTCCTGGACCTTCTACCATCAGAATATGAGCCTCCTTCTGTTTAAGAATCCCACATGTGGAAAATGTATCACTCAGAATTTTGTTTCTAGTGTTTCAGTCAAACTCCTTATACAGGATATAATGTAGACAACAATTTGACCTATAATACTAAAAACACAAAAACACCCTTTCAGATAGCCATTCTTGAATAGATAATTTACTCAATGCGTTTATTAACGAAAGCAACTCTCTGCTTTATATTTTTTCACAAAATGTTTCATTAAGCCTACAACTTTGCATTTTGCTACTCCCTCATTTCAGTCCCCTCCCACCCCGGTGGGCTTCTAATGGCATTAGCTGCTTTTTACAGCAGTCAACAGCTACTGGCAGAATTTTAAGTACATAGCATAATTGTTGGGGACCTCTCAGGCAATTATGTAGCCTTAGGAACAGTCCTTTGCATTTTTCAAGACAGCACAGTAATATGCCTGGTCTTCAGCCCAGTTTTCATGTTTGTTTTGCAGTTATTATTTTGTATGGCTCCTTTAAAAAAATACCAATAATTCCATACTTCCCTTGTTTGGACATGACTGAGCCCTTGTTCTATTATTATCCATAACAAAGAGCCAAATCTACAGCTGGGGGAATTCAGCCTAGTTTCCAGAATTCTGAGCCCCCCACTCACACACACTCTCTCCTACTTTTGAACCCATCTTTCACATGCAGCTACTACCATTACCAGACTGAAACTGCCACGAGAAAGACCCTTGTTCTGCATGTATTTCTTCTATGGAAAGCTTTGGTTTTATCCATTCCACCGCAATTTGTCACTCCAAACTTATACAAGAAAACTTGTCCATAGAAATATAGTCTGAGTAGGCAGACAGAAGTATAAACATATTGCCCCATCACCTTTAATAAAAGAGCTCCCTCCAAGTTTCCCTTTCTTTTGTTTTTCCCATGGATTAAGATCTCCCTTGGGTTGAGCTTGTGATGACTGCCTCCATGTAGTATCCTTAAGGAGGCAGAGGTTTGCTATTTTTTCAGGATGAAGTTTTACAACTTCTCAGTCTAGTCAATAGACAGCCAGTTTGGTGTAGTGGTTAAGGCACCAGTCTAGAACCTGGGAGACCATGAGTTCTAGTCCCACCTTAGGCACAAAGCCAGCTGGGTGACCTTGGGCTAGTCACTCTCTTTCAGCCGTAGGAAGCAGGCAATGGCAAACCACTTCCAAAAGTCTTGCCAAGAAAACTGCAGGGAGACTAGTCCAAGCCATCATCAGGAATCAAAAAGTACCCAGGGGGGTATAGTAATTAAGGTGTTGGAAGGCAACAAAGGAAATTCAGGTTGAAGCTTGCACAGAGATAGTGGTAACTGGATGACAATGAGCCAGTCACTAACTCTTAGCTCAACCTACTTCTCAGGAATAAAATGAGGAGAGAATTCCATGAGACCCACTGAGCTCCCAGAGAAACAGTGGGATATATATGTAATATTACATAAATCAATATTTATTATTTGAGTGGAGTTTTTGATCAAGCATGTGTTAACATGTTTTCCTTCCCTATGTACAAAACACTTTGAACTGTTATGAAAAGGGAACAGAAATAAATGAAACCTTTTTGCTCAAGAATTCAGATATAGCTTCATATATCAGTCCATTCTGGATTTAAACCACAAGAGGAAGCTGGGGCTAGGGAGAAATTCTCTGACTTAATGAAACTGAACAATGGAAAAAAGTAGACTTGCAGGATTATACAGTTCACGTTTTTAGATGATTTCAAGAAAAGTTTACACAGGCATCAATCATATCTCCTGTAGTTAATGAACATTATGTTCAGAACAGGGAGAGGCCTTTTGCTAACAAAGTCTGCTCCAGTGAGGAAGAATTTCATTTTCCAGTGGGAATAAGACATTAGTCAGTTGCAAAAAATCTTTGGACACCATGAAGCTGACTTATTTTTTTATGATACTAGTTCCTTGAAATCACTGTCACTGTGTCCAACTTCTACATTTTATTTCTCTTTAATTTCATGGGCCCAAGTCAGAGTAAGAAACAACAACAACTGATGCTTCCTTCACTGCTTGTACAAAAGCCAGCTGAATTGGTATTGACTGCAGCACTGGCAACGTGCGGTGCAAGAATACTGATTGCTGTTGCCCTAACTTTGGGGCTGGCTTTGTTTCCCCACTCAGAACCCATGGGGCATATAAATTACTCTCCCAGGATTATACTCCATGCATCCAGTTAAATAGATTTTGACTCCATTAAATTTATGCTAGTTAAGCTGCAAGAAGACTCCATTATCATTTGCACAGTCACCCACACACTGTTTTTGAGTGCATTCTCAGCATTTTGTTCAGATACTACGTTCAGTCCTACACTGAATTCAGGGGAAACCAGTTCCTCAAGTTTGCAATAAAAACCATTTGTGCGCAGTTCTGATTGGGTGGAATGAGTGACTTCATAAAATCATTTTCTCCCTCCTTGGACATGATCTGTTTTAGAAATATAAGGTTGAATGTGAACTTTTAGAATAATCTAAAAACAAGAAATGTATAATCCCCCAAGGCTACTTTTTTCCATTGTTCAGTTTGATTCAGTAGGGAGTTTCTTCCTAGCCCCAACTTCTTGTGGTTTCAATCCAGAATGGACTGATACATGAAGCTACAGTATATCTGAATTCTGGCAAAATTCTTTGCCTGAGACTTTGCAAAGGAGAAACACAATAATGATTAGCCTCTATCAAAGAGCATTAGCCCTTTGTTTTCCAAACATGAAAAAATTATTTTCCACCCCACAATGAAAAGACATCATGGCATCCAGAACTTGGGTAAGACTGCAGTCTAAATGAACCTTTATTTTCTAGGCCTCCAGAAGTCAGGTTAGTATTCTATTTCTATTGTTCTTTTCTTTTTCAAACTAGAAAGTTTGAGGAGTCACAAAATATTTGGCAGATAGATAGGTAGATAGATAGATAGATAGATAGATAGATAGATAGATAGATAGATATGGAAAAACTGTTTACAAATGTACACACTGAAAAGGGACAAAAGATGGTTGAGTAACTCAATACAAGCCACAGCTATTTCCAATTCTGCAGAAACCTTGAACCTCAGAGCATAACAGGTTGTGTTTGCCAAATTACTTCCCACATAATCAGTACAAAGCTTTTTCTTAAAAGGTGTTTCATGTGAAAGGGTTTTAGTACTGACAACTGTTACAAATGAACTATATATCTTTTAATAGATTATTATTTCTGTGGTAATATTTTTTCAAGATATTTACTCTCACAGAACACATAATGTTTGTTATCGAGGCAACTGCATACAGTAAATGCTAAAGTTATTTTAAGCCAATCAAAACAGGAAAAGTAGTAATAAGAGCATGAGAATCTTTTCAGATTTCCAAATGAAAGGCATGTGAATAAGACAGTTATCCATCCTATTACTTTTTGTGATTTTATATTTTCCCATCCTTTCATTACTAACCATCTTCATACAACGAAACCCTGATTACAGACATGCTACTTTTCTAATCCTTCTGAATGAACTTCTGAACTTGCAGTTGGGAAAACTAAACTATTTATCTATATTGCTGTAACCTAATATCACATTTTTTGCCAAAACTTGTGATTTGTGAGAAGTAGTTCTGATTTCAGAAAATGTGTTTTGGTCAATAAAATGTCAGCCGCCGTAAAAAGTTGTATTTTCCCATTTTTTAAAAAACAGTTTTTGTGAAAACACATTTATGTTCTGAATAAATACTGCAGAGTATATACTGAAGTATTATAACTGTATCTGTGATTAACTAAAAGGCCATTGTTTTTCAAGTGTACATTATAATACATTACATAGGATTATGTTTGCAAAATTGAACACCGAGGACATATTCTTTCAGTCCTCATCATGCCTAGAGATTCATTCATTTTGTGGTGCATTTTAAAGCTGCTGCTTCTTTCCCTCCCTCCCTCCCTCCCTCTTTCTTTCCCTCTCCCTCTCTCTCTCTCTCTTTCTTTACATTTTTTTCCTGTAAATCAGAACCAAGATAGCTGATATCTTTATATGGACTAGGAGTTACTGATAAATAGCTGATCTATATTAAGGTATTCATCTAGCAACAATTTTTTAAAAGTGCAATGTGCTTCCAACACTCTGTAATGAATCCTCATAAATTCATTCTACATTTGCTATACAAAGGTCAACAGGCTCCAATCCAATGAACAGAAAGAAAAATCTGGCACTAAGAAGGCACGTACTTTGGGGGAAAAGCCATTCCATCAAGCTGCAACAGCTGAATAGGAAAATGGTTACTGAAAAATCCAGAATTTCCAGCTACAAACCCAGACTGCTCTGAAGCACAGACAAAGCAGTCATCTATTCAAAAGCAGCAGATACCACTAGCTGCTCTCTGGGCGGAGCATCTCCTTGAGGACTACCACACAAGCAGGGGCAGAACTGTGCCCCTCCAGTGAGTGACTGGGATGCTGCTGGGAGGTGGCTATCAGCATTTGCTTGCAGAACATTTCCCGAACCCCGTGCCGGAACTTGGGGTCCCAAACACTGTAGATAGCCACATTCCAACAGCTGTTGGAAGCAAGGATCCAGAAAGCATAGAAGGAGAACTGGCACCACTCATAGCCCACCACAGTGCCCACAACAAATACAGCAATGGGAACAAAAGAAACAGAGTATGCGAAGGTCAGGATGCCAATGGTCTTGGCAGCAGTGACATCTGAGTAAGTGAGCCTGTTGCCCCCCTGTGGCTCTTCTCTCAGCTGCTTCCGCATTTTGTGGTACTGCCGGAGGGTGGCAAATGTGATGGTGTTGACAACGAAAGTGCCACCCAAGAGGGTGAAGTCAAATATTGGGTACAGGAGCATGATGCTCCAATTGGACTCTGACACCTTGTTCTGAGGAAAGCCATAGTTGCACATCTTACTGCAGGAATTGTACTCAAAGGTGATATTTGGAACTGAGAGGAGAGGTGTCAAGGCCAAGGAGAAGCTCAGCATCCAAGATCCAAGAATGAACCAAGTGATCCGGCGCTTGGTAATCACAGCTTTCCTGTGCAGGGGCTTCAGCACAGCAATACTTCTCTCCACGGAAAGCAGAAATATGGTGCTGATTGAGACGAAGGTGCAGCCTGCAAAGATAGGGCCAGTGATCAAACAGGCAGGCCTGCCAGCTGGACTCCTCTCTTGCTCTGTTCCATAGGCCAACATGTTCGCCTCCTGATAAACGGAGTAAGGTACTACTATGAGCCCCACAGCCAGATCAGCAAGAGCCAAAGAGGCCTTTAGGTAGCTTTGGGGTGTTCGGAATTGCCTCACGCAGAAGAAGACCAGGAGACTCACTAGGTTTCCAAGAGAGATGGCAATGATCAGGAGGACCATGAAGAGCAGCTGGCAGACCTCTCCAGCAAAGGCCAGTCTGCAGTCTGTACTATTGGGACTCCTGTTGCTGCTGCTGTTTCCCAACATCGACCAGGTTCTCTTCCCTTCACAGGGCAAAAGAGAAAGAAGCCAGCTAAGGAGCTCCACCTTCAAAGGGCCATGGAAGAGGCTCTACAGGCTAGCAGTTTTCCAGAATGCATGGCCCAGAAATGAACAATTCACAGGGAAGTCCGTGTCAGTAAATGGTGCAGCGATTAAAGCTTGGATCAACTGGTGCAGTCACATAGTATGTATGTGAAGCACCGGAGCAAAATTCAAACAGGAAGGGCTCTGAAATAACAAGTCTTCTCCATGTATCAAAAGATGGAGCAAGAGGCAGAGGAGCAAGAGCACCAGAGAGGAATTTAGTTATACTGATCTGTGGCTTGTGCGAATATACAAAAAATGTATGTCAACATTTTCAATCACTGTATTTGAAACACAGTCTGGGGATCTGTCACCAGAATATCCTATCAATCCTGCAATTTCTTTCCTTCTCTCTAATAGATTCAGTGAATAAATATACTCCTATAAACGGTGCTGAATATTCTTGAAACATGTTGATGATATTGACACCTGGACACAATGGAATATCCAGGCTCCTCTTCTCCTTCTGCCAGGGTGAACCAGGTAACTGACCAGCAGACCTTTCAGAGTAGGATTTCAGGGCTGAGATCCTGGGTTCCACGCGGCAGAGAGAGCAGGAGGGCTTACGCCACTCTGCCCTCATAAGACCAAGTCCAGAGTCTAAAATTACCTAGCTGCACCACTGCTTCTAACCAGCATTAGAGCTAACTCCCTGTAGTAATTGCAGAAGGCCTTCCTAAAATGGGGCCAGCCAAAGAGTGCATCTTAACCCTTCTCCACACCTGGAGGAGGATCTTCCGAAGTGAATGCTCCCACCCAGACTGAAGCCTCTTTATGCAGTCCATCAGCCCCCACCCCAAGACATAAGGTGGTTTTTAGAAACCCACCCTAGAGCGCTTCAGACTGGGACAATTTGTTAGATAGAAACTGCTCGGCTTCTTCAAGCAGTTGAAGTAACCCGCAAAGTAACCCTCACACAGGCGAAGTCCAACAGCAACTGGGCGAACCAACAGCCTGGGCGCTCCGTCTTTGGAGTTTAGCTCCGCTGCACGACGGAATTGCGGGCGCTGGACATCTTCTGCGTTTCCCGGCAGTGCTGGTCTCCGCAGTGGTCCTTCGCTGAGCTCCTCGGCCAGCCCTGAAGGGAGCGCCGCCGCCGAAACCCTTCCTGCAGCGCCATGAGCTTCCAGCTCCTATTCGCAGCTTAAATGCAAACTCCAGCCAGCCAACAGGTCTTGCGCGGCGCCTCCCGCCTTTCGCGTTAAGTTAGACCCCGTTCTTCGGGAGAGCTCCGTCCGCCGCCGTTAATTCCTCCCTGGCCTCGCCGCTGCCGCTCTCTGCACTGCCTTCCAGCGATTTACTGACAGCCTCGCTCCGAACAGGCGCTGCTTACCCAGACAGGTAGCTTCGCCCGCCTCGCCTGCTCAGAAGGCGGGCAGGTGGGGTCCGCTCGGGCGCTCCTGGGTCCCAGGGCTGAAGAGCTCCGCCAAGCCGAAGGGGAACCACCGCCGGGATTTTCTCTCCGTAAGGAATGTCAGCCTGGTCGGGATTGTTCGGGGCTGCCCGCCCCCGCGGTTTCTGCGTCTGCCCGGAGGCGGCACCTATGCATTGTGCCGAATGCCCGAAGGAGAGCCTGGAGGCGCCGAGGCGGAGACGGGACGGCAATCAATCCCTGGGTTCGTGGGAGACCCAGCCCTTGAGACCCAGCGCTCCGGGCGTGGCCCGGCGACGCCTTGGGAAGCCGTACCCAATCCGTTAAGCGCCGAGCGAGAGGTGTTGCTAACTCTGCTTAAAAGCACAGGAGATTTCTAGGGTAAAGCCGACCATTAGCCTAAATCAGTGTTTCTCAACCTCAGCAACTTTAAGATGGGTGGGCTTCAACTCCCAGAATTCCCTGGCCAGCAGCTGGCCAGGGAATTCTGGGAGTTGAAGCCCACCCATCTTAAAGTTGCTGAGGTTGAGAAACACTGGTGCCTTCCAGATGGGTCAGATGGTAAGAGCTCGCATCAACCCCAGTCAGCATGGGTGACTGGCTGGCCTCTTCTGCCTGGAGGGTAGAGGTAGGGCAGTGACTTTTAAAATTAGGCACCCAATTTGTGGGCAGTGAAATGGAAGGGACCGGAAGAAAGAGAAATTCTCCACCAATTTCTCAAGGGCAGAACTTCCTCTTAGCTGTGACACAGGGCTGAAAAAGCCCCATGGGAGGAATGGGAACTGAGGCAAGAACTGAACTGAAGTGTGGGAAGGCAGGAAGGGTGTAGGTCGCTGGAGAGAAGATAGCAAGAAGAAGGAAAGGTTACTGAGTCCCATATACCGTATGGTCACCAATAAAGGAAATGCAAAAATGCCACTGTCTCTTCTTGAGAATTTATCTGAAATTCTCTTCTCTGTTAAAAGTTTCTAAAGCACTTTTCCCCATTAAACTGAACAAGATATATGGTAGTCCTTCAGGTTCAAAGAAGACACACTGTTATACAGTTCAGCTGTGGACACGGAGGTGGCTCTGCAGTCCCAGTCTGGAAGTTCAGAGTCTAGCACAATGGGGGGCACTGGAAGTCCATTGTTGTAGGAACTGTGGGCATTATTCTGTGATGCCACTCATGGTTTTCTATCAGTTTTTGGCAGCACCTGTCTTCAAAGCTGGTGGAGGCTTCATAGCACAGGGCTCACCAGCAGGTTCTGTCAGCAGCCGCAGCTTCTATTTTCCTTGGCTGGATGACACAGTGGCGTAGGGTTTCTTTCACATTGTCTTTGTAGCGCTTGCATGGTCATCTTCAAGGTCTCTTCCCAGACTCCAGTATACTATAGAGCAACTGATGAGGCATATGGTGGTCATCAATTCTGATGACATGTCCCACCCACTGCATCTGGGCTCTGATAATCAGGGACTCAATGCTGGTGAACTCCACGCAATCCAGGATCTCCAGGTTGTAGACATGGTCTTGCCAATGAAAACTGAGGATGAAGAGGAGAACGGGCACATGAACTTTCTCCAGTTGTTTGATGTGCCTTCAGTACAGAGTCCAGGATTCACTTCCATATATGAAAGAAGGGATAACCATAGCTCTATAGACACCTTGTCTCTATCCAGCAAGGTGCAGATGTTCCAGGCTCCAAAAATGAGTTTTTTAAATTCATTTTTCTTGATGCTTGACCGCTAAGGAGATGATCTGCCAGCCGCAATTATCTAGCCAGATGATGTTTAGAGTACCTTTTCTAACTCCCTCCCTCACCCACGGGTGGGCAGTGCTATCCTAGAAGGGCTGCCCAGTCACTCTGGATGCTGCCAGACATCTCTGCTGCCCCAGGTACTGAGATGAACGACCACTGGTCCAAGGGCTGCCCATGTGCAGGTTTGTGACTACAACTGCCAGTGGTCATCTCTGCCTGTTACTTCGCCACTCCCTCATTGCCACAGGGCTCAACAAATTAAGTTTGGACTGAGATGAATTGCAGATGAGTTGTAGATAAAGATGAATTGCACAACAGAAACCTATGCATGATGGAGTTTTAAGTGGAGCAGCCATTGCACAGGGGCAGTCCCACTCTCAGCAGAAAAGACCTTAATCCAGTGGCACAGAGAACTGTTACGGCTAGAGACCCCTCCTGCTGCAGTGGATCTCTAAGGACATCTTAGTGTCTTGTCGTGCTTTTAGCGCTCCACAACACCTGCTGGGCCTGCCTTCTTGACCACTGGACTGTTGATCAGTCTCCTCCGCTCTATCTGTCAGGGCCAGAGTTCACACACTGGGATAGACAAATCCCTTATCTTACTGAGTGTTGAAGACCCATTGGCTACCCTCACCTGGTTTGGCTCATCTGTTGAGTCGGGGTGTGGCCGCTGCATGTATTACAGCTACTTGGAGCCACAGGTGAGAGCTGAGCACCAGGTGGGGGCCAAAGGTGAATGAGCAGCCCTAGAAAGGGCATGGCAGGCCCTTCACCAGAGGTGCTACCCCTTCCTGGACACTCCAGACTCCCCAAACTGAACAAGAACTAATAGAAAAATATGCAAGAAACTTTCTCACTCCAGCACTACCCCAGGATTTCAAACAGATGGCTCCGACAGACCTCTGTGGAGATTTCTGAGGTAGAATCTAAGATTTTCTGCACAAAAAGGCACTCCTGAACAGTCCTTAGTTACTACAATCTATTGTTCTAAAAATTGTACAATTTGTAAACAGAGAGACCACATGTCTTCTCAAATTGTCTGCCAATAAAAATCTTCAGTTTTTAATTGAAGGAGAAAAATAGATAGGCAGGATAGTTAGAGCACCCTCATCTAGTCTTTCCTGGCCCACCTTAGAAAAGCAATAAAAATGCCAGTTCAGCCATAAAACACTTAGAAATCAAAAGAATGTCAATAATACTGTGGAAGGTTGCTTGAAAGTGGGAAAAGTTATTTGAAGCAAGGCCATGGGGATAATACTTAAGGAGAAACAACACACTAAAGTTACTGTTTACTTAAATGTTATTCTAAAACACACAGCCTCTGTTTTTGCAAAAAAACCATTGTCTTTCTAATTCTACCTTCATTACCTCACTATTCCTGACTTCACAGATTACAAGCATACCATGATTTGCATAAACTTATATAAGGGGGTTACATCCCCACCCTTTTAAAGGTTTACTATTGCAGCCTCTAGTAGTGAAATAAATGCAATTTGTATTTCAAAAGGATGGGTGTAGCTGGTCTCCCTTACTAACTCTAGTGAGGAATGTTTTCCTAACCAGTATCCTACTAGTGGTAAGAAATACACACGCCAAAGTACATTTCTGGAATGGGGTGAGTTTTCTGCATTCATGGTGGGGGCAGCTGTGAGGGGAGCCACTTGTAAAGGACTCTTCCTTCTCTAGGTCTCCTAACTACTGAGATTAGGCAGAGAATGACCAGCAAAAGAATCTTATCTTTGGTAGCACCTAAATTAGTAGCATGTTCATTAACAAATAGTCCTCTACCCCAAATTTAGGCACTCTGAAGTCCATATTGTTCTCTCTTCCTTTAATTTTATGAGGCTTCTGGTAGTGCTTACACAGTAAGCCTATGATTTTTCCACTTTGGACGCCTCATAATGTTCAGTGAGGCATACCTTTGTTCGTTTTCAATGTACTTGCATAATTGGGAATGGAAGCAATTCCCATTGGATTTGGTGAATATAATTCTTCTACACATGCATAAAATTTAAGTTTCAAATTTCTACTTAGTTTGCTGGTCCACTGCTTTTGTCTCTGGATGTATTCTTATTATATGATGATGCTTTATATTGATAAGTTGAGACTTCTTGCAACAAAAAATAGAACATCAAACCTACAAATAAATAAAGAGCATTATTTCCCCACCACCACCACCTCCGAGTCCTGCTGTGTTGCCTCATTGTGGATGTTCCTGGGTGAGATGAAGTGTATGCCAAGAGTATGTATTCCCAGCAGGGTCACCCAAGGCATGGAGGTCATCGCAGTTGCTCAGCTAAAGCAAGCAGGGACTTACATTGGGTAGCAGTGATGTAGGAAGATGCTGGAGACGGATGATCATGTTAGTGACAATGGCAAATGCATCAATTCATACTGCACAAGAGAAAGCCATGGTGAACCACTCCTGTATTTTTACCAGGAAAACCACATGGATGGAAAACATAAAATGATGATATAGTGCCAGATGATGGGCCCCACAGGTCAGACGGCACTCAACATGCTACTGAGGAAGAACTGAGGATCTTTTACAATACTAATGGTGTCTATGACACGGCTTGATTAAGGCCCTCAGGCCTTCTGGTTGTTGATGTTGCCATACAAGAAAAGAAAATCCAAAACTGCAAAGAAAGAATTACAGTGAGAACCTGGAACGTAAGAAACGTGAAGATGGTAATCATAACACAGTGAAAGATAAAATGAAACAGCTACAGATTGACATCTTAGGCATAAAATAATTTAGATGGATTGGAATTGGATGCTTTTGGTCAGATGATTGCACTGCTTATTACTCTGGGCATGAAAAACAAAGAAGGAATGATGCTGCTTTTATTGTTAGGGAGGCTTTAGCAAGAATAGTACTTGGCTGCAGTGCAATCAGTGACTGAATAATATCACTTAGACTATGTGGACAACTTTTCAATATGACAATTATCCAGGTTTATCTTCCAACCACTAATGCAGAGTAAGAGGAGGTTGATGAGTTTTATGATCAAGTTCAGTCTGAATTCAGCTGAACATGCAAGCAAATTATGCTGCTTGTGGCTGGAGACTGGGATGCCAAAGTTGGAAGTATAAAGGAGGAAAATGTAGTTGGACTGTATGACTTAGGAAACTGAAATGAAGCAGGAAAATGACTTACCAATTTCTGCAACTCCAATTATTTCTTCACAGATAACACTGTCTTCAAACAATCAAAATGATGCCTGTATACATGGACATCACCAGTTGCAGTATATAGAAATCAAATTGACTGCATTATTGCTAAAAGGAGGTGGAGGAGTTCAGTTATAGCATAAAAATATGCCCAGATGCTGCCTGTGGAACAGATCCCAAATTGCTTATGTCCAAGTTTCAAGTTAAGCTAATGGAGAAGAAAGCCAATCAGTTTCCACAATATGATATTGAGCATATACCCACCACTTTCAAAGAGAACATCAGGAACCGCTTTGAAGGCCTGAATCAAAGAAACTGGAAGAAGTATACTGAAATACAGTACAGTAGAGATGTCTACATCCAAGACGCCTTAGAAGATATTCTCTATTTACAAGAACCTCTAGTACTAGAAGATTAAGTTAGATCGGCACTCCAGTCATTACCAATTTGAAAGGCTACAGGAACTGATGAAATACTCAGAAATATAGCAAGCACAGAAGAGTCAGTAAAGGTTTTAACCAAGCTATGCCAGCAACTCTGAAGAATGACACAGTGGCCAGCATATTGGAAGAGAAGACGAGGACGACCAGCAGCAAAGTGGATGGACTCAGTTATAGCAGTGATGGAGGCACTGTTAGAAGACTAGAAGGACCAAGTTAGGATCAGATTGTTGTGGAGAAAATCTATTTGTGTTCCCTAACAGTCAACAATGACTTGATGGCACATAATCAATCAATCAATCATTTATTTTGCCAATTTTTTGGTACAGATGTCTCCTGGAGACAGCTTCCAATGTCTGCCAGAAAAAAAAGCAGCCATATATTGTTTCCTTTCAGGCAGAAAGGGGATTCTGGCCTACAAATTATTTTAAATAAGCAATGCAAGGGAGCCAAACACTTTGGTGCCTTCAGGATATGCAGGCTTGATATGTTATCTGCAATTCCCATAAAACTCAGGAAAACTTATTCATATTGACTGATCAGGAATTTTAATAATTAACAACCCTGAGTGTTTTTATAACCAGAAAGATAAATGCAATAATAAAGAAAAGAAAAAGAAAAATCACCTAAAACCCCCAAAGTACCTTTCTGTTTTCACACAACCCATATCCAGTGCTAAATTTTGCAAAATTTTAATATTAAGAACTGGCTACCAAAATTGTGACAGGTTATTTCCAAGAGGTGTTCCACACATTTCTGCGGATTCATGTGAAGTACCAATGTTCACCTAGGAACTTCGTTCAATGAGAATACTGAACAAATGTAAGAAACATCTATTCATGAACATGTGGCGCTATAAATACAGAAAGAGACGTGAATGGTTGCAGTGGGGCACACACTTGAGGATGATACTTGGTGTTCTGTAAAAATCAGGAGGAATCTGATAGCACCTTATTCCAATTAACACATTTTATTAAGGGGCGTAAGCTTTTGTGAGGTGCAACTCATTTCATTAGATGGAGTGATTGCATAAAGCAATCCAACAGTAAGGTCTGAATGTTCCAACACTACATTTTGTTGGCTGTTGCCAGCAAGGGAAAAATGAGGATGGTGATGTTTGTACCTCTGTCCAAAGAGTATCTCCTCCTTTCCCACATTGCAAGAAATGGCTAGTCTAATTTTTCTCCTAGACTGGGAGCATAAATAAGGTTCAGACAAAACAAAGTCTTTTGGATCTTGAGGCTATTTAATCTACCACATATTTCCTTAATTGTCCATATTTACTGAAGAGAATGTTGGAAGGCATGCATTTTGACTCAAAATTGGACACTAAACAGAGAAGGTCTAATTTAGTACAACAGTATGTACTAAGATTGCATAGCTCAAATCTCTACCATGATGGCAAATATTCAGTATTTTGGGCAGTTAAATTATTTCTTTAGTAGAGTACAAGACACACTATTGAAATAAGCCAGACCTTCTTCAGAATGATAACAGGCCCAGGGTATGAAAGCCAAAACCACTGATTGTTTATCTCATCTTTCAACTCACCAGAAGCCACATCAGAAAAAGACTAAGACTTGCTTCATTAATGTTCTTGCAGAACAAACTTATTTTCTAGTGTGATTAAAATGTGTTAATTGTCTCCAAATGCTTCATAAATTATCTCTCATAAACAACCTTGATAAGAATAATCTCTCACTCTCAGAAACTACTTTAGTAAAGATGCTGTTGGCCATGTCTCTTAAAAGAAGTAGAATCTTCACTTGATTTTGTTGAATGATCATCTATTAAGCATTTGTTTATAATATTCAGTAGGAAGTAGGAATTTAGCTACTATATAAGTCATCCATTTGAAGAGAAACAGTACGATCCTCAATGTGAAATAGGATTAAGCCATAACTTTTTGCATCATTTAAATGTGTGTGTGTGTGTCTGTTCTTTCTATCCACTGTAGTCTTGTCTCCTAGTACAAGAGCCTTCAATAATATTCCAAGATGGTCTACAAAATAATAACTAAACTGCAAATACACAAAATAAAACAAAGGCTACAAATAACATAATACAGGTTATACATTATACAAATAACATAAAACAGCCAGCAAAATTGCATTTGAAAAGTTAAGGGGAAAAAAAAGGGGGGGGGGTTGCTTAGCTTTGAAAACAAAAGAATAATAAAGCAGGTGCTAAATTATTATTTTTGGGAAGAGTATTGCAGAACAGTGATGGCACAATATAAAAGACTCTGTTTTTGAGAGCATATTATCTGATGCCAGATGCATGACAATTGTACTGTTCCTATTCCATTCCCAATGTTATTGTAGTGAATTATTTCTCAGATAGCTACATTTAATCATAAATGTGATTGAGTCGTGCTTATTTTAAATACTATCCCATTTATTATGTTGGATTACCATCAAACTCATTTAATGATAAGAACGAATTGGAACGATATAGATTAAAATGACTAAACAGACAGATATTTCATTATCATGTATTGCTTTCCTATTACACATGGTTCAAATCCTTACATCTAAGGGATGAGGAATGGCATTTAAGGGGAGAGGAATGGCAAAGGAAGGTTTTATAGGTAGAATCCAGACTTAATCATGTTTACTGAAATCAGCAGGACAGAGATTTAATGTACATCCCATTGACTTTAAGCATAATCAAGTTAGAGGCCAGCTGTATTTTTGAAGGAAGTACATAAGTGAGCAGATATAGCAGATATAGTACATGTAATTTAATTGTTATCTTTGATTTGCAGAACAATTTTTCTCAAATCATTGTTTCTGGATTTCTGATGTCATCTTACAATCAAGACTTACTGTAGTTTAGCCTTCCTAAACCCAGTGCCCTGACATTTATCAGATTATAATTTTCAGAATTCCAACAAGGGTGGAAAAAACTGCTGCAGGGAAAGGCTGCCTCTGATTTGATCAGATGTTTGATAAATGCTAAGAAAAAAAACATTATTTAATCTGCCCACATCCTTTTCATTGTTCATGCTAACTGGCTTTCCAGCCCCATAATACCATGATGAGAAATTTACACATACCCAGTGAAAGAATTTGCTGTATCTGAGAGGCAACAATAATTTAGTTACAGCTTTTTTGGGAGTAGGATATATGGACTATTTACATGGACAATCGCTTAAAATAATTCAGCAGCTGTTTTAAGGATGCACAGATCGAGTTTAGGATGGTGTTTCATCTCACTAGTAGGCTTTTCTGAAAGGCAGCCTCCTCTGAGATCTAAATTAGATTCAGAGAATTTTCTTTTAGTATACTGGGTAATTTCTAGTGAACTAAGATTAATTTAGGATGAGGAAGACAATTCAAACAGGGAAACAGAGAACCATTTAAGGTTCAGAAATGAAATGCAGTTTTGATTTTAAAAGCCAGTTTATCTAAATGATCAAAACCAGGATGACCAGCAACAAGGTGGATGGACTCAGTTACAACGGTGATGGGGGCACCATTGGAAAACCTGAAGGACCAGGTTGGGAACAGCTCATCCTGGAGAAAATCTATTTATGTGGTCACTAAGAGTTGACACAGACTTTTTGGCATACAGGTGAAACTCAAAAAATTAGAATATCGTGCAAATGTTCATTTATGTCAGTATGGCAACTCAAAAGGTGAAACTAATATATGAGATAGACGCATTACATGCAAAGCGAGCTATGTCAAGCCTTACTTTGGTGTAATTGTGATGATTATAGCGTACAGCTTATGAAAACCCCAAATTCACAATCTCAGAAAATTAGAATAGTGTGAAAAGGTTCAATATTCTAGGCTCAAAGTGTCCCACTCTAATCAGCTAATGAATCCATAACACCTGCAAAGGGTTCCTGAGCCTTTCAATGGTCTCTCAGGCTGGTTCAGTAGGAATCACAAGCATGGGAAAGACTGCTGACCTGACAGTTGTGCAGAAAACCATCATTGACACCCTCCATAAGGAGGGAAAGCCCCAAAAGGTAATTGCAAAAGAAGTTGGATGTTCCCAAAGTGCTGTATCAAAGCACATCAATAGACGGTTATGTGGAAGGGAAAAGTGTGGTAGAAAAAGGTGCACGAGCAGCAGGGATGACCACAGCCTGGAGAGGATTGTCAGGAAAAGGCCATTCAAAAGTGTTGGGGACTTTCACAAGGAGTGGACTGAGGCTGGAGTTAGTGCATCAAGAGCCACCACACACAGACGGATCCTGGACATGGGCTTCAAATGTCGTATTCCTCTTGTCAAGCCGCTCTTGAACAACAAACAACGTCAGAAGCGTCTTACCTGGGCTACAGAAAAAAAGAACTGGTCTGTTGCCCAGTGGTCCAAAGTCCTCTTTTCTGATGAGAGCAACTTTTGCATCTCATTTGGGAACCAAGGACCCAGAGTCTGGAGGAAGAATGGAGAGGCACACAATGCACGATGCTTGAAGTCCAGTGTGAAGTTTCCACAGTCTGTGTTGATTTGGGGAGCCATGTCATCTACTGGTGTTGGTCCACTGTGCTTCATTAAGTCCAGGGTCAACGCAGCCGTCTACCAGGAGATTTTGGAGCACTTCATGCTTCCTTCCGCAGACAAGCTTTATGGGGATGCTGACTTCATTTTCCAGCAGGACTTGGCACCTGCCCACACTGCCAAAAGTACAAAAACCTGGTTCGATGACCATGGGATTACTGTGCTTGATTGGCCAGCAAACTCGCCTGACCTGAACCCCATAGAGAATCTATGGGGCATTGCCAAGAGAAAGATGAGGGACATGAGACCGAACAATGCAGCGGAGCTGAAGGCCGCTATTGAAGCATCCTGGTCTTCCATAACACCTCAGCAGTGCCACAGGCTGATAGCATCCATGCCACGCTGCATTGCAGCAGTCATTGCTGCAAAAGGGGCCCAAACCAAGTACTGAGTACATGTGCATGCTGATACTTTGCAGAGGTCCGATATTGTTCTATTTCCAATCCTTGTGTTATTGATGTCGTGTAATATTCTAATTTTCTGAGATTGTGAATTTGGGGTTTTCATAAGCTGTACGCCATAATCATCACAATTATACCAAAGTAAGGCTTGACATATCTCGCTTTGCATGTAATGCGTCTATCTCATATAGTGGTTTCACCTTTTGAGTTGCCATACCGACATAAATGAACATTTGCACGATATTCTAATTTTTCGAGTTTCACCTGTATACTTAATCAATCAAGCATTTATTTATTTATTTATCCAGCAAATGTATATGGTCGCCCATCTCACGAAAAAGTGACTCTGGGTGACGTATAATAAAAACTATAAAACAGTAATATAAAAAAAATTATTATCCAGAAAAATTGTAAAAATCGTGATTAAAGGCTAATCTCAACAATATTAAAGGCAATTAAAGGCAGATCTCAACAATAATGGAGCCACCTCAGAGCCTCGCTGGTCCCCTGGGGCCCCCAGGCCTGATGGCATAACCAGGTTTTGAGGGACTTCCGGAAAATAAACAGGGATGGAGCCAGCTTCACTTCATGGGGGAGGATGTTCCATAAGGTGGGTGCCATGGCAGAAAAGGCCTGCCTCCTGCATCTTGCCAAGTGTAGCTCCCTAGCATGCCTCTTCTGCCAGATTTGATGGGATGGGCAGATGTAACTGGGGAGAGGCAGTCCCTCAAATAACCTGGCCCCATTCCATGATGCGTTTTAAGGATCAAAACCAGCACCTTGAATTGGATCCAGAAGCAAACTGGCAAATGCAGCTCACAGAGCAGAGGTGTAACATTCTGGAGGCACACATAACTGCCCACACTGCTGCAATTTGCACCAGCTGAAGCTTCCGGATACTCTTCAAGGGCAGCCCCATGTAGAACGCATTACAGTATTCCAATCAGGAGGTGACTAGGGCATGAACGACCGTGAGCAGAGCTTCCCAATCTCGGAATGGGCACAACTAATGCACAACATGAAGCTGTGCAAAGGCCCTCTTAGCCACAACTGCCACCTGGTCTATCAAACATAATCACATTGCTTATTACAACTTCCCACCTATCCATTTCATAAGTGTAAAATTATAAATGTATTCAATTTTTAGCTTTTTCTATAAGCTAATAAGATCTTATTTAGCAACACAAGAACCAACCAATTGCAATACTGCTTAGAAAACAAGTGGGGAAAATGTTACCATTTTAAAGTAGCTTTTTAAATTACCAAGCTGTTTTATTGCCAGGTTGTCACATTAGGTCATCTAAGAGAAATAGTTCAGGATGCCGGATAACTCTGCAAATCCTTGCTTGTTCCACCTACATCTACATCTAATTTTCACCCATTTGTCCATTGCTTACTCAGCTACACCTGGACAGTCTTGAAACTCTATGTGGCTGAGATGTGAGATGTTTTGAAAGTTCAGTCTGTGTCAGTCATTTCACATATGCAAACCATCACATGTGCAGCCCCTTGAAAAATAAATGCATGCTGCAGCGAATTTGTCATTTACAAGATATCACTGAGGAAATAACTATGAAACCAAGCAAAATGAGGTGGAAGAACAACTTTAATGTGAATTTGGGTTGAAAACAGATTATAAGGCAGCAGGGACACAGCAAATGTTGATTAGTCCTCAGTGCACTAGATCAAATATAAATTCTGTGACAGTGTCTCCTGGGATGCATCTTCCAAACTGTACATACCTGTTCCTCTTTATACTATTTTATATTATCAAGGACAGCAATGCCTCTACAACAGGAACTGTACTTGACAAAGACTAAGTGGTCTCAAATCTTTGAGGTTATTGTTTTGGCATTTGCTTCTGTGATCCAATTTCTATAGAAGATGAGGGCCATTAAAGCATGAATAGTCAGGCACAGATCAGGATATTGCATATAAATTGGTCTATCCTTCATGATTAATCATTTGCATCCTGCTTTATGTAAGTTTTTTAAATGCAAGCAGCTTTTGGATTTAACAGAATTTGCATTCCATTCTTTTTCCTTGATGAACTCAGTAACTGATTCTTATAAAATTGTTAGACATGGAACCATTTATTGACCCTATCAATTGAGTCTCTTTTAGAGGCAACCACTTAAAAAGAGCCTTCCTTATATTTAATATCACACCAGAGATAGATGCTTTTCAAATAAAAAACCCAAATCATTCATTGCTATAACTTAACTAGGATGACAATTCATTACAGCAATTTAATTTATCAAAGCATTTTCACATGTGAAATTTAAACTCTATTATGTGTTCCCTGGATTGATAATTTCAATTTTAAAATATTTGAATGATCTAACAGTGGATCTTTGAGCTCTAGGTTCTTCTATATCAATTAGCTTGTTTCTGCAAAAATGTTTGCTAAATATTTTGACGATCTTGCTTTTTTTAAAATGATGATCTTATATTAATCAGGAAAATATGTGTCTGAGGGACCAGATTTAAAAATTAACCACATGTAACACTTTTAGTTCACCCAGTTTCTATTAAGTACTTCCATATGTGTTCATAGCTGCCCTGCCAGATGCATGGATCACCAATAGAACAGTTTAGGTTAACATTCACTGGCAATCTGATATCCTGAAGTATCTCTGTTAATCTGAAATCCATATTAATTTCATAGGGTAATTCAAAAGTCACAATATATATTGAAGGCCATCTGCTGGGAGACTAGCGAGCTTTCTGATGCACTTGGTTGGCCACTGTAACAAGACTGATGGACTAGATGGGCCAGGGGTCCAATCCAGCAGAGCACTGTCTATGTTCCTTCTTTCCTGTTGGCCCCAAAATGGATTGTCCTAATGGGGATTTTGGCATTTTTTCATATGGCCAATATGGCTACTGGTGTCTGCATATTTTTGCCCCCAGTGTGCTTAGGTACATTGGACAATGAACCCAAACTTCCACCATAGGCTAGGTGCAAAAAATGTGCTTTTATTGCAGGCAATGAATATGAATGCACATACTTGATAGTATTTCCATCCTCCAATCCTTCACAAAACAATGTGAAATCAACTGATGATTGGCTCATGGGAGGTGAAGACAAGCAGTGGTCACAATCTTGCTCTCTAGTTTACAATAAGAAGAGGTTGGAGAATGTAATTCATTTAGTATTCCAGTCCCTGAATTTCTGACTCTGCTCCCCCCCTCCCCCATTTTAAGTATATGCATTTATGTGAATGGTCTGATAGTTACTATGATGGGAAATTTTGCAAGAGAAGGTTGATTGAAACAAGTAAATAAAAGCATTTAAATCCTCCAAAGGCTTCCCGACCAGTTTGCTACGATTCGTTTGTTACAATTAAAAACTCCTGAGAGTTGTGAAGATGAAATGAAATGTTCAATTTTGCAACCATGTGCTTTTCTCTATAGCTCTCATGATGGTTGCATATCACTATGGCAGTTGGGTTATAGAGGAGGGGAAGTAAATTCTAAGTAAAGTATATAAAAGGCACTATCCAGGAACAGGACCTTGAACTTTCATGGTGGTGTTGGGGGTGGGGTGGGGTAGAATAATGGCTAGCTTAAGTCCAGGAGTTTAGAAGGGGACTGAGGCAAGAATTCCCACTATTAGGAAAATAGCGCTTCTACAAAATCCTCAGAGCACAGTAATAAAAACAAACAATCAGATTGCTGCAGTTTGGTTCACAGCCAGGAACAGTTGGCTCAGCTTCCAAAAACAGGCAATACCATGAAATAAATCCAATATGAAGCTGCTTTCGTGAAAAGTGCTGTAAGAGACTTTGGGGCTGCACGTCCAATATATCTGAAAGCAGCCTGGGGTGGGGAGGTGGGGGGAGGTGGAAGGGTGCAAAGCTATGGCTAGCATGAGGCAGACTGCAAGCTTTTCTATCTCTGGGAAGAATGCAAAATTGAAGGTTAGTTTATCACTCAGAAATGTTTATGATAAAAATTATCTTAATCATATATCATACTAAGCCAAAATACATATTGTTTGGGTTTGGCTTTGTTGTTACCATCACTTCTGATTCTTCATGACGTGATGGACATCATTGTACTGGGATTGTCTGTCAGTAACTGCTTTTGTAACTCATGTTTGTTTCATCAGCAAAGTATCTTGCCACCTGGTCTTTGATGGCCAATTTTTATTGGCTTTTGATTTTTTAGGCATTGAGTTTTTTCCAATGATTGAGGGAGTAAACTTGCCATGCAAGTAGGTCTAGTATTTTAATGGGTGAATCCAGAAAATTGGGTTAATTGAGTAAACCATAGTTCATGTTTTCAAAAGAGGTAACTGCTGCATGGCAATAAATAAAAGAGTCAAGCAGTTTTGTGGCACTGTAGGAACAAACCTATTTATTTTCACAATGTTTTGGGATCCTGTCCACTTTATCAGCTGGATGGAATTCTGTGTGAGAGACTTTGAAGTACATACAATTGTAGGAGAAGGTGAAGTAAAAGGCAGACTGTAAACTCAGCTATTGGCTGGCATGTAGGCTGTCCTTAGGATAAAAACTAGCAAGATTTTTTTGTGGAGTTGACATGTGCAACAAATAAAAATTTTGTTTATAATATGGACCCTGCTGGGACACAGTCCAACCACACAAAAAATTAACGAATAGGAACTAAATAGCCATTAAAATTACACAAAAAGAATAAAATCAATGTATGCCATAATATATTTACAATCACAATGAAAACAATTCTCTGCAATTATAATACCCTAAACTACTTACCACCTAACTTTACTAATATGATTTACAGTAAAACAGCCCTTCTGCCATTCTTAGCATCTGCTTACTACCACTTCCACCAAACAATCTGCTTTAGTGAAAAAATTGGTTTTCAAATCTTTCTTAAGTCATCCAAGGATGTGTAGAGCAAGGGTGGAAGAGAATTCCATAATTGAGGAGCCAGATCCTGAAATGCATTCAAACAAGATGGTGCAACATACAAAATGAGAATTGGAAGAAGCCCTGTCTTTTGAATTGTGTTGTATAAGCAGGACCCTACCAAGACAGGAGCTGGGACAGGTAGTGGAGAACACCTACCTGCAGGGCTTAGAAAGACTTCCAAGGACAAAGGAATACTTGCTATGGACCGTTGCAGTAGTCCAAGTAAGAGATCCCCAGGATTTGAACTAATAAATGCACAGTGTCAGTGCATTTGGTGGACAGAAACCACCAAATTTGGCAGATGCTCAATAAGTGAAAATGACGCACTCTCAACAATTGCCACTAAAAATGGCTGAAGGGAGAGTGCATTACTTAGTAGAATCCTGAGATTCCTGGCCACTTGACACTGACCATCTCACAGCCTTAGAGGAAGAGTGGAGAAAAGCTTAAGGGATGGAAGGGATGATCTGACTAAAATTCCAGGATCTTGGTCCTGCCCATATTCACTTCAACTGATGTACAGACATTTCTGACAAAATGTCTAAAAGGCATCTAGACAAGCAGGACTGCACATCCTCTCAGGAACAAGCTATAAACCTGGCTTTCATTGGTAGAGATATAGTACTGAAAACCTAACTTTAAAGTTAGGCAACCAAGGGGAAGGGTATACAAGACAAAAAAGAGTAGGACCAGGAACAGAACCTGGGGACACCCACTGGAAGAGGGAATACCATGGAATGCAGTGGATATAGGATGTAAGAATGGTCAGAGAGGTATGATTAAGACCCAGATAAAGCATCGCTGGTGATACTTTGAGACTGGAGCTTGGTCAACAGTATATAGTAGTTAAGAATAACAAATACAGGAGACAGATCTAACAGTACTGTTACTGAGGAACATGAGTAACCAGATCTTTAATGATTTAGAGCCTGCTTGAACACAATGTGTGAATTAATAACTTTGGTTAGGTTTTTTAAGGCTCAGCATGTGATATGAACCTACCCATTTAGCTAATTTACCATTCAATATATTGTCCAAATCCAGAAAATGCTTAATTTAGTATCCAAGTTAAACATGTTGTGAGAATGAAGCCACTGCAGCATAAAGGCACTCTTACATATTTCTTGAGGTTGCTAATAATACCAAATGGATGTTTGCTTCCTGTTAGGAAGCAAAAAGACAAAGATGTCATCACTAAAGGAAGTATTTGTGAGCTTTAGTAAAACTTTCTTGATTGTTTTTTAACCTTTCATACAACAACATTATTATAAGGAAGGAAAAGGGGTGTTACCAAAAGCAAAAAAGAATAAGAATATTAGAAATAATTTTTAAATATTATTCTAGGTGCTCAAGGGGATGGGCTTAGTATGCCCACTTCATCTTTTATTTACAACTATTCTCTGAGAAAGATTAGGATAAGAGATACTGGGTTCACCTATTGTGCTAGGCCATGGTTTGTTTACTCAACATGCTAAGACATAATCCATGCTTTACAATCATAACATTCAGTTCACACAGCACATTAAATCAAACACATGATTTCGTGTACTAAATGAACCAGGCCACTGACACAGTTTGCAAAGAGATTTGAGCCTGAGACTCCCTCTCCAATCTTAATGTGAACTTAACTCTGTGCCAATCAGACATAGTGTGCCTTGGCATTATTCATTATGACTGTCTGCTATTTGGTTTTAAAGTATGTTATATAAACTCTGTAGAATGAGAATGTGGTTATGGGGCTAGACTTCAGGATGGGGTTTCACTCTGCTTAAGAATCACAGTTGCAGTCTGGATGACCCGCTGGATTCAGTGTTGATGCTGGGCGGCCTTGTAACATTAGTGGCAAGGAAGGCCTTTTAACAGTTTTGACTGATAAACCAATTGCTGAAAGAGGACTGGCCTGTGGTGATTCATATGCAGATAATTGTAATGTGCTCTTTGTGGGCAGCCTATGAAGATGTTCTGGAACTTGCAGCTGACCCAGAATGTGGAAGCAGGGAGGGGAGCAGACCCTCTGGAATGTCTCACATAACCTACCACGTTGATCCAACTTCACTAGTCACCAGTTGGCTGTATTGTAGGACAGAAGTAGCATCTCATCTGCCTTGTGAGGACTCTTCAGGACTTTAGGTGGGGATTGTTTTGTATATAAAGAATGGGCTCTATTCTAAGCCATGACCTTTCTTCTCTGAGCACAACCTTGCAGGGGTGTCCCTAGGATATGGTCATAAAACTCAAGATGGTAACCGTGATGGTGAGATTGAAGTTCCAACAGGCAGAGGTTTGATCGTATCATAACAGCCACCATCTTGACTTTTTTTTACAATACCCTGTGGACACCCCGGCAGCCTTGTGTTGATGTTGCTTACGCTTAACTATTCTGATGCTACCTATGCACACTGCAGGTGTTAAGCTGGAAACTATTGGAACCAATCTGCACTTGAAGTTACATAGATGCAAAAATAAAAATCGGTTGACTTACAACACATGCCCATTCTTTTGAGATGAACAGCAAGCCTATTTTTCAGCTGCTTTTAACTGTTTTTTGGACATTGCTTTCATTCTTATTATTATTTTAAATAAACAGCTTGAGTAAAACATATGTGAATAACAAATGTGTTTGCTGATCTGGAAATATTCTAAACTGCTATTTGTTGTGACAAATTAACTAGATTTATATGAGGCTGTGAGACATTTGTACAATTGGAGGAAATGGTAAAGGGAAAAAACTCTTCATGCTTCATGCTTCAGAAAAGCTGATGTGGGGACTACCACAATGCCCTCTCGGAAGCACCTTTGCAGTGACAATAGTATATTTCAAGGCTACTCAAAGGCATACAAGTATTGTGTTCCATGAAGCACAACCTTTCCAGATTTTTATCTTGGTTTGGTCACAAGCAAGCACAATATTTGTTCTAGATTTAAGTTTGGTTCACATATCATGCTAAGCTATAATGTGTTTTGCTTGGTGTTAATTTACCATGTTATGAACTCAGCCTTTGCAGCTTGTAAACGATGGGTTATAGTTTAGATTGTCATATGAAGCCAACCAATTGAGTTTATTCAATAAACCATTTTAAACAAATCATATTTTAACACACTGTATCTACCACGTCTAAATTACACTTGGGATAGACATATTAAAACAATAAGTTTTGTTTGATTGATTTAATTGGGTTTATTCCAAACTTGATTAACCAGGGAGTCCAGCTATATCTTTCTTATCTCATGAAGAAGAACTCCGTAAAAAGATCCATACTATTTGGAGTCATGATTTAGTGTGAGCCTACTCCCTTGGTTTATATAACTAGAGGGCTAATGCTGACACCTGGTTATTCTACAACACTAATAATGCTTGAGTATTATCATGGAACCACAGAGTTGGGATCAACCACAGAGGCCATCTAGTTGAAGTTCCTGTCCAGTGCAGGATCTGCTAAAGCATTTTAGACAGATGGCTATCTAGCCTTTATTTAAAGAATTCCAGTGAATGAATGATTCCTTTTTATTTATGTTATCTACCTAATTGATTTATACCCTGCCTTTCTGTTTACACAAGCCAAGGTGCTTTCTACTTCCTCCTTGGTTGCTTTGTTGTAACAGCCATGTTCCTCAGAACCACAGAGTTTTATACAAATCCATAGAACACTGGGTCAAAGATGACATTTGATCTTTGCTCTCTGGGGATTGGGCCTTTTCTCCATTGTCTAACAGAATCTAAACATAACACTGGCATGGGAAGCAAACCAGCTTCCTTTACTTAGCAGCCAGACAGTAAAAGAAACCAACACTTCTGCAATTTCCCAGTTGTAAAGCCCAAATCATCAGCATGCCCTTTGTTGGCTGGACTAAACCTGAGGAAAGAAAGAATATGGGTAGCAAGAATGGGAAGACGGGGTGATCAGACTTGGAATCAGCCTTCATAAAAAGAGGAATTTAGCTCTTCTTTCCAAGGGAAAATTCCAGCCGTAGAGAATACTATTCACTCTGAAAGAAAAGCTGGCTTGGAAATGTCTCTCTGTAGGAAGTTAATTTCAAACAGACTTTCATAATGTTCTTAAACAAGTGAGGATTGATTTATTTCAGTGTTTCTCAACCTTGGCAACTTTAAGATGGACTTCAACTCCCAGAATTCCCTAGCCAGCATTCCCCGGTTGTCAAAGTTGAGAAACATTGAATTATCCCACTGGAATAAATGTGTAAGCCGTTTTTTGTCCTGTAATTTTTCACTATTTAATTTCTCTTTTTTGACTTGTAGATTTTATTTTGCATTCTTCCTGTTCGTTTATTTACTTCTGAGAACCTATATGCTTTTTGAAATGCTTCTATTGCATTTTTGCTGGAATTTCTTTACTGTTTTTATTCTGTGGCTCTTAAGGAAAGATTTCCTCAAAGCCATATAATTATCTTGGCAATCATATCACAGCGGTTTCCTGAGGAACTATTATTAAGACAAAAAACAAGACCTTTCATATTTTCTAAAATTCATGTGTCTTAGATAACATGAGAAAGAATTAAAATAAAGTTAAAACAGCAAAGTTTCAATTATGGTTAGGCAGAGAAAATCTGTGCTGACCTAGACAGCATTGTAAAAATGAAATGAAATGAAATGAAATGATCCATTGAACACATACTTCTTCATGTTCCCTTTTATATGACCAGGTGTGAGGATTTAATTACACCCCTATTAATCAATGAGAGAAAAGTATTATTTAGTTGTTTTAGCTAACAGGTCAATTGCAATTTCCAGAAGGAGCACAACATTTTCTTTAATCACTACTGTCATCTATCATGTAATATTCTTCTTACTGCTCAGAATACTATCTGTGTTAACTTTATTCAGATAAAGAGGAATACTGTTAACACATGGAATATAATGCCATTAAAAAGAAATAAGATCTGTCTGTTTTCACTGTTGTGGGCTCTTTCTTTTCCCAAAGAAATGGAATCTCTCTGGCTAGTATTATGTTTCTCTCTGCCCCCAAGACAAAGCTTCTATGAAGCTCACTGACAAAACCTGCTAAAATTGTTAGTGTGACAGTCTTCATTTAATCATCTTCTTATACACGTAAAACTCGTTCTGGTTATGAAACAGATTTTTCCCAAAATGCTGGCTTTGTGACAATGCTAATGGGGATTGTGACAGACTGAATAAATCGGCCACGCAGAAGGGGATGCTAATGTCTGTGGAAGGAAAGAGTTGATTAGAAGTAGACCCAGTTGAAAGCAATCATCACATAGGTTTGCTTCAGTCCGTAAAACAGAGATTGATCTGACAATCAGATTGGAGAAGAGAACCTGATTTTTTAAAAATCTATTGACCCTCAATTTTAAAAACAATTTAGAAGGAAAACTGATTTTTTATAGCAAGCATGAAGTGCTTGTTAAAAAAAAAAACACTGTTGTGTTATACTAATCTGTGTTACTTTTGTTGTCTAACTATGGAATGGAAGTGGATAGCTTATAAATTATGATTTTTTTTTTCTGAAATGAAGCCACTAAGCTGTAATGTACTGCATCCATGTTACTTAAAAGAAGAAACCCCTCCTTGTTCCTTAATTTGACTTGTATGGAGACCAGTAAAGTTGTCTGGTGGTGAAGGAAACATATGGTATACAAATTCAGATATATTTTATTTTATTATGCAATAAGATTATGTGGTGCTTGAAATTAGGAGGTAAAAAGGACCTTTGGAGAGCATGTAGGCACCAGAAGAGCACGAGCCAGCAACTTCTTAAAGCTGCCTCACCATTTCCTGATATTACATGTAGTTTAGAATTGCAGACAAGCATAACATTCATACTCTTATTGTGCTTTAAAGCAGCCTTTCTCAACTTTTTTACCCTGGGGGAATCTTGAAATAATTTTCAGAGCTCAGGGAACCTCTCTATTAAAAATTGTTATATCTACAGCTCATGGTATGTTAGTATGATCAGTAACTTGTAGATATAATAATCCAATAATAATTGTCAGAGCTCTTTTGAATGGATAATGATATTTTTCTGTGGATCTGTTTATTTTGGCCAGCTTATTAGTCTACTCTTTTTGTTTGGTTCCTCCTCCTCCATAAAGCATGTTACAAAAACAGCAAAGCAACAGGCTAGCAATTGAGTTGTGGTGCATAAAAATTCCCACCACTACAAGTACTAGCACTGCATGGTGCATAAAGTTCAAAAAATGGTATCTATTTTTTTTTAATCATGACTGACAAAGGCTGCTGTAAGGCATCTTTTTGTCTTCAACCACAAAACAGTGCACAGCCCTGTTATCATAAGGAATTCTTCTCAGGTGACAACACCTGGCCAACCTTACATCTCTACTGGTGCCAAGAAAAGTACATAGGGATGTCCACTGAGACTTTACTGTTTTGTCATAAGAGCAAGGCTGCAGATATGAGGAAGTGCCTTTAAAAGATATCCTTCTTAAAGTGCCTCAAAGCACATTTATGTAGAACTGGGTCCACTGTGTTTAAAGGGGGCTCATCCCTAATAGATGTCTAGACTTATAAGCTATCACACAATAATGCTATCTACAAGAGATCATTCCCTCTTCTTCCTCCTCCCTTGCCTTCCAAATGAAAATAAGATAATGGCATTGTCAAGTATGCAGTTTACTTTTTATTTCATAGAAATAAATCAGAATCTGGACAACAGTTATATGTACATTTTGGTTTGTAATCCATTTCTATCTTGATATCAAACTCAACACAATTTATTAGATTTTTACCTGATCAAAAATAATATTTTTCATTATGTAGAAGCAACTATAATAACTAATCCCCAATCAGATCCATGATATTTAAAAGCTCTGATCCTACTTTTATATATTATACAATACAAATAATGTTATTTCATTTCTCATTCAAATTGTTTACCTTGCTGAGAGATCTGCAGTATGTGTGTCAAAAATTGCATGGGAAAAATTACAACAATTCTGCTTTTCTTTTCATTGTTTAAAAGATTATAAAAAATGACAGTGGGGAAAATGAACAGTGAGATCTGAAGGAACTGGAAAATTAAAAGAATGTTTTAATCTAGAGCTATAATTGTATTATTTCAAATCCTTTTAAAATTTTGTCAGGGTAAAAGACTGAGGAAATTGTAGTAAGGTGAAGAACATGTGCCTTGCATTTTCTCTTGGTAATTCTTGTTTTATTTGGCAGGATGTTGTTGTTACACATCTGTCATTATGCATTTTCTGAAATCAGAACAATAATGGTGGAAGCAGAAGGGGGAGTCCATGTGAAAAGCAAACGCTGTACTGTATGTGAGAGGTGAAAAATACACATAATTGGCTGAGTATATTAGCATTGTGCCCATGATGCCAGTGTGCCCCTGGACATTTCCCTTGGTACCCCCCAGATTCTTTGCTTCATTTCACTTACTGTTTTTAGATACACTAGGAAGGAAGGGAGGGAGGGAGGGAGGGAGGGAGGGAGGGAGGGAGGCAAAACAAAGCAATCTTTCCCTAGATGAATTAAAACCAGGTAGCTCACTGGAAGTAGCTTACTAAGTAGTCCTGTAATAAAGTTGTCACTTAACTGATTTGGACATACAATGTGAATGCAAGAGTCTTGAAAAAGAGTCTGCTTTTATTTATTTCTTACTTTAAATTAGCTATATAGGTGTGAACATTGCTCCTTCCTTCCTTCCTTCCTTCCTTCCTTCCTTCCTTCCTTCCTTCCTTCCTTCCTTCCTTCCTTCCTTCCTAGTGTATCTAAAAACAGTAAGTGAAATGAAGCAAAGAATCTGGTGGGTACCAAGGGAAATGTCCAGGGGCACACTGGCGTCATGTGCACAATGCTAATATACTCAGCCAATTATGTGTATTTTTCACCTCTCACATAAGGGTTTAAGTGATGAGCTTTCTAAGATTTTGACCTATCCTTTAAGCCTAAAGTGGCGAGTACTATATTGGATCGATCAGATCAGAGAGATCATTGAAATGTGTTTGGAAGAGCTATGGAAACCGTGGGAACAGGTTGAGAAGATAGGCATTTGTCCATGAAGTCACTAGGGGTTAGACCTGATTCAATGGCACCTAAAGAACTGTTTCTACTATTTACACATATACTAAGTAATGCAAATTGAATTCACTTCTGATTAGAGAAAGCTTTTATTCACCTGCAGAATGCTAATGCTTCATTGGACTCCACTGATTAAACAATCTGTTACCGAATAAATTCTGCTTAGCAACATAATTTGCACCATTTTTACATAAAAATCCCTCATGGATTTTCACAGATGATAATCACAATTTAATTTATGAGCCTTACCATTTCTGTATTGCCCAAAGTTGCTGAAGTTTCTACAGTAGCCATAATAGGAATGAAACGTAATCAAAATAAAATAAGTTGAATGTCATGAATAGATTTTTTTTCTTTTAAGAAAAAAAGTGGTCCAGCTGCTGTTCCAAATCCTTTCAAAGGCTTTGGAAACTTTGGTTGGATGTAATGCACTACATAAATATTTGTTTCAGAATTACGCTCCAGAGATGTCTTGGGCTTGGAGTCCTACCTCCTTTGTTTTGCCAGAGTTTCAGAAGCTCACTGAATAGAATTTAGCTTGCAATTGCACTTGCTGGTTGACCCTGATTTCTTATATCAAACCTTATACCAAAACCAAAAGCACATGCCGATATGATGTTTTTTTATGTATTTATTTTTTATTCTTACATAAATATCTGCCTTCCCTTTAGAAT
Source organism: Liasis olivaceus (assembly GCA_030867105.1). Classification (NCBI taxonomy): domain Eukaryota; kingdom Metazoa; phylum Chordata; class Lepidosauria; order Squamata; family Pythonidae; genus Liasis; species Liasis olivaceus. Next base: position 175,181,644 of record CM061350.1, on the reverse strand, counting down.
AAAATGCAGAGAGTGTGCAGTTTGGGGCAAGATACATCCTGTCAGCTTTCCTTCTGCAGCTCTTGAGAGATGGGCTTAAACCCTTAGACCTTTTTCATGCTGGGGTTTCAGGTGCAAAATAGATGCTTTCAGCCTTGCAAATGCTTACAGTATCCATTGCACCCCTTAAAACTCCTGAATTCTTCCTTCCCATCGCCTAGTAAGGCTCTTGAGCCAAAGGAAGTTGTACACCCTACTTTTAAGGGCTCAACATCTCTGCACAGAGAAGCCTCCTATAATTTTATCCTCGCAAAAACTATCTGTAAAGTATGAGTTAACAGACAATGATGGGCTCGGAGTAACATTACCAATTCTCTGATCAAGTAGGAACTTGAACCTGGGTTTTGCCAGTCATGGTCTTAACCAGTATGGCATGTTGGCACTGACTGTATTATGCTTGAAGTAAACCAAGTCTTAACAATGACTTCATTGAATTTATGTCTGCTTGGCACTTGCTCGTTAACAGAACATCTGGGGAACTCAGTCCATCTTATTGTGAATGCCATTTGTGATTAATGTTCATGAAGATGATACAGCAAAGACTGTCAAAAAGAGCATGCTTCACTCTAGATATCTTTAGCACATAAAAAAGCAGGATACAAAAGAAATCTTATCCTAGATTTCTTTTCAATTCTAGTATATTTTGTGCTAACCCAAAACATGATATAAATGCAACTATAATTCAACGTGCAGAGTACTTAAAGTAGGAGGACTTGACAATAGATCAGCAATAACATTTAATATTCTAGTCTACTTATCCAGAGTACCTCCTCTGATGATAAAAATGGACAGAAATCATATGTGCAGCCCTAAACACACACACACACACACACACACACACACACACACGTTATATTGGCAAGGATGATTTTCAGGAATAGAAAATTATGCAGAAGTACACTGAATGGTGTTGGTGTAAACTAGTTTTAGCTATATTTCTTTTTCTTTTTATCTCATGCCTTAATTTCTGTGACTTACTATTTCTTACCCCTTTATTTTGCATAAACATTGCTACATGAAAAATGGAATTGTGCAACATAAGTACAGGGAGAGAGAAACCCAGAAAAGTATGGAGAGATACAAGCATCTTTACTTCTCCCAGCCAATCAGAAATGGTAAGAAACTGCCCTGTATGACTACATTCCTATGCATAACTATTTGGAAATAGTTTTGAGTATATAAGATTCTAAAGTAATTCACTAACCTTATTTTCACATCCAGAAAGTAAACAGCAGAAATCAACGGATGTTGATCAGGAAGGTGCTTCACATCACTTAACATTACTGAACCATTTAAACTGGTATTTCAATGCCAATTGGCAGCAGCTTGCCAGAATTTTCAGGGGATAATTTTTGTAATCCAATCTGGAGATGCTGGAAAATATTTCTTCATAGATCACTTAACTCTTCATCTAGCAAAGAAACCAGATGAGTAAACTACTGGCATTTTAATTTAATACCAGAGAGATTGTGATTTATGTATTCAATAAATATATATTGAATTTTAGTAGTTTCTACAACCTGAAGCACATTTTTTTTTAAATTAAGAAAATGTGTTTTATATTTTCCAGATGGACTCCACTTCTGTAACTGGATCTGCAGAAAGAGGATATATGATGCCACCTTCAGTGAAAGAAGAACACTACATTAGATTTCAGTTTATTATTTTCACAGTAATTGAATACATTTTGGTTTGTTTAAATGTATATCCTATCCTTGCTACATGAGATTCAAGAGAAGGTATAGATGGAGTTCCACATCAGGGTCACCTAGAAGGAATCTCAGAAGTAAAGCAAGACCTTCATGTATCCATTTATTTGCTACAGCAGAATAACATGGCTATCTATTCTTTTAGAAATGCGTACAACAGAAACTCAGCCATATGAAGCAAGCATTTCATTCTTTCATAAACAAATATGATCTTTCTATCCAAATTAAAATGGCAACATAATTCCTAAGGATAGGAATCCACTACAATTTATTTAAAGCATGGATTATTATGAGAAATTGTGACAACTCCATTTCCTCCCTCCACCCAAACTTATTGAACCATTTTATTAATAGTCTTCATAGTAAACAGAAAAAGATTTTAAAAAGCCAAAATGTCAAAGCTGGAATTTTGTATAAAACCACAACAGCTTCTTCATACAACTGTTTACCTGGCAGACATCCTCCAAAACAAGGCAAGCAATTTATTATACACAGTCTGCTTCCCTGAATAAAGACAAAAAACCTAGACTGTCTAAGGTACTGTACATTTGAACTGGTCACAATATATTTCATAGGACACCCATTCTTGGCCCCACTAAGACATACTAGGTGGAACAACCCAATATGGCGAAGGAATTTCTTATAGATATGCAGAGCCAAATATGTATAAGCATGCCCGATATGCATTGAGGTACACTATACCAGGGTACACAAATAATGCCAAAAATTACATTACATAACTTAAAAAGTAAATTACAAATGTACACAACAATATACTCCACAAAACTGAAATAATGTCAGTTTCAGCCCATACTTCCTTCCCTTGGGCTACTGTGGGAAGGGTGGCCAAATTCAGCCTCTCGGTACACTCTAAAATTGAGTTTGAAGTGTTCATCCTAGAATAAAGATGCAATACAAAGCTTCTCAGGTTCCTTTTCTTTAGGGATCAATGCCATCACCTGTAAGCTTTCATTGGGGTGCTTATTACAGTGTATGTGTGTGTATATAGCTCATATATACTCAGACGGACTGTCCCTTTACCATTTTTTAAATTCCTGCCTGCATTTCGTTTTTCATGTCTCTCTGATCACTGTTGATAAACATCCCCTCCCAGAAGTTTTTAAGCAACTAAAGTGGACTTCAGGCTAAAAGGCTTATACCATAACACATGCATTATTCTTTAAATCGCCTCCGATGCTGCTGTTGCATTAAGTGTGAGGGATGCTCTTTGTAATCATACATGAGCAGGCATTTATTTTTAAGTCATCTTCCATCCTGGCATTGACCAGAGCTGATTAACTTCAATGAAGTGTTTGCTCTTTATATACCTGCTCTTTATGTAAACAAAGATGTAGTTTGTGTGTGTATACAGTACATAGATGTATCTCCATAAATCTTAAAATAATGTACGCAATGCTTCTTCTAGAATGTCCACGCTCTGCCTTATGGACTGTGAATTTAGCCACTCTTAGGACAGATTATTTGAACTGCGGGATCTGGACTGCAGGTAAAGCACTGTTTCTGATGACCAACTCCAGGGCCACTGGATAGGTAACCTTGAGAAATATTACAGTACATCAGTGCCAAGGTTTGGCTTCACCTCTCTCTTTTCCCCTTACTGACAAGGATGACGCTACCAAGGAGCTTCCTGGGTATTTTTCTCAGTGTCACTGAGGCTACTGAACTCTCATAAAGTCAAAGTGTTAATTCATAACAATCAGAGCAACTCAACAGTGGTACCAATTATCTAGACGTGTGGTGAATTCCCCTTCCCCATAAGTTACTCAAAGGCTAGACAGCTGAATACAGTGTGAAGAAGGGATTGGATTTAATGACCTAAATGGCTCCTTACAATCCTCTTTGATTCTACGAATTCAGTGGAATTTACTTCCAAGTAAGCGTAGACATAATTGCAATCCTGCTTATTAGGATTTTTGAACAAAACTGTCCCAAATTGGTGCACATTTTAAAAAGCTGAATTCAAAATAATATGTTGTATAATTTCTTGCTACACAGCAATTATAAAATGTTTTCTCGTTCTAGGGAGAAGGTCCGATCGGAAACCATCGAATCAATAATCACTGAGGTGTTTGGTAACGTTTCAGAAACACGGTAAGAACAACTTCCCGGAACAGTCAGAAGAGCGTATCTCGCTAAGCCCATTCATCCTTATTTTGTCCCAACGCCTTCGCCATCATCCTCCGGAAGTAAAAGCTGCCGCAATGGATTCTGGGAGTTGTAGTGTTCTTCCTGTAACCTGCCCTGTAGAACCCTAGCGCAACAGACTAGCGTGGGAACTACTGCTATCCGTAGGCCGGTGTTCTGCCGCTAAGATGGCGGCTCCCTTAGTGTTGGTGCTTTTGGTGGCCGTGACAGTTCGGGCCGCTTTATTCCGCTCCAGCCTGGCTGGACTCATCTCTGAGAGGGTGGAGGTGGCGTCTCCTTTAAATGCCTGGAAACGAGGTGAGGCCTACGGATGGGGACTGGGGGTAGGAGGTCCGCTAAGGGCATGTCCAGGAGCTGGACGCCTGGAAGAACTGAGTCTCGTCGTCTTTCGTGGGGCGTCGCGCTTTTTCCCCCGCGAGCCCTGGGGTGGTCGTGACCGAGCGGGCTTTCGCTTGGGAATTATATATTGGCGTCAAGGACGCTTTGGCTGCGTTGGCACGATGTGTTCCTGCCTAGCGGGCTGGGTGAGCTCCGCTTGGCTATTGAGTTCATCGTTTTGTGGGGTGAGAAAACCAGGTGTTCTCGAGACTAAGTGGAAGCCCGTCATTCGATCGCAGGCTTGAGTCTAAGGAAGGGTTTAAGAAATATGAGGAAGGAAGAGAGAAAGAAGCACGAATTTTAGGACTGCGAGGTGTTTCTTTGGAGGGAGTTCCGTTTTTCTAACGGCTTTGCAACTTACCCAAGATATAATCTTGCCTTTGGAATTTTTGGTCTGAGATGTAAAAAGGATCCAGAGTTTTGCCAGACAAACTTAAACCTTAATTCCTAGGTGAATCGCTTGCTGTCTGTAGAAAACGGTCCATGTGGGAAAAGAACTTGCAGGAGAAGGACTCATTGGCAACAGAATCGGTCCGGCTTCACTTTTACTGAAACAATTAAAGCGGTTTGAACTGCTTTATACTTTATTTTTGTTCTTCCATCGTTACCAAATTCAGCATAGGCTGATATGCTGTATTTATTATCTTGTTATTATCCCTAAAAATGATTCAGTTGCAATAGTTTTATGAAATCCTTATAGCAGAATAGGTTCTTGAAATCATTTCTCTTAATTTTTAGTATAATATTTGGTACTTTTTATATCACATAAAATAAAATATAAGCATACATATTCCAAGTATAAATAATGAAAGGAACAGGCAGTCATAATATCTTCTCACAGTGTAGTACGCCACGGTTTCCTTAACAAAAGTTTACTGGATGAATTACAGTTAGGTTCAAACCATACATTACAAACTACAAGGGCTGGGTTCATATAACGTGCTAGACTGCAAGTAACATGCTGTACTGTGGACATCTAGACAATAGCATCAATAGGTTGTCTTCTGGAAGAATTTCTTTTAACTTCTACAAATCAAAGTGTACACACGCTCTTTTGATAGTTGAGACATCCCAGGTCTGTGTGATGCAAAAAAATTAGAACATAAGCAGTGTCTTTTGCAGTAAAACTGTGACCTAGTCATCTAGCAATTTTTGCAAGAAACTTAATGAGCAGAATATACAGAATGCTAGAAAATGGCTAGTGAGGAAGCTTATGTGCTGTCCAGCCTTGGTCATATTACTTTGTTCTTGATGATAATGCCCAGAACTGTGTGCAGTTCAGAGTGATGCAGTTTAAGAAGGTTGTAGATAAACAAGAACTGGTTTGAAGGAGGATGGAGAAGCTGGCCAGTTATATGCCAACAGGTTGAAGAAACTGAGTATATAAAATCTGGAGAAGAAACTATGGGGAGACATTCTTCAGATATCCAAAGGGATGTCGCAATGAACAGAGGATTACTTATTTCTTCCTACCTCAGAGAGGGAACTGAATCCAATAGGTGTAAGTTGGAGGAGGGCAGATTTAAGTTGAATGCTAAAAAACCCCCCAGTAGAAACTGGACAGTTGCTTGTTAGAGATGCAGTAATTCTGGAATTCCTGCATTGATGGCTAGACTAAATAGGCTACAAGATCCTCAGCAAAATGAAAAATCATGATTCTAGAGATGCAATAACATAAAGCTCAGTAACGTGAACCTTAGAAAGCCTGTGTACAACAGAGTGGTTTTTAAGATCTTGGTGGTGACTGTGGAAACTGGAGCTCAATACAGTGACTTTGGGTGATTTTCTCTCAGTGCACACTACATCAGCTTCGTGAGCTGCACTGGTTGCCAGTTTGCTTTTGGGTGCAATTCAAGGTGCTAGTTGTTACATATAAAGCTCTACATGGCATAGGGCCTGGTTACTTGAGGGCCACCTAGCTCCCAGAGCATCTTGGCAAAGGAGAGTGAAACCCCTCGCTTCATCGTGCTTACCATCTTTTATCTTTATCATTTATGTTTTACTGATTTTATTGTAATTTCTTTGATTGTTGTGAGTGCCCAGAGTTGTTGAGAGTTGGGTGGCATACAAGTTTAAATCATCATCATCATCAGGTTATTAACGGGGAGATAAAATGAAAATAAACTCCCTGTATGCTACGTTAAACTCCCAGAGAAAGTTGTGTTCGGATTAATCAATCTACTAATCACATCTAGTCTTGATAGAAATATTTTACAGCATTATTATGGAACATAATTATATATACAGACAATATCAGGGTCCTCTTTATTGGAAGGAGGACTCAAAAAATAAGTCTTTAATCAGAACTTGCATTTATGTTATGTCATTTCATTGGAACATTCTCAGTACTGAATACAGAAATCCAGGGTTTACCTTTATTTATACAGTACTTCCTTTTTTTGTAGTATTTTTACTAAAGATTACAATTTACAACAATAAAAACTAATACAAACTAAAAGAAAAAGAAAAAATAGAAGGTGCAGAAAAGAAAAAATAGAAAAGAAAAATAGAAAAGAAAGAAAAAATAAGAATATAGTAAAGAGAAAGAAAAGAAATATATAAAGAAGTGACTTCCCCCTTCATCACAAATATAAATAATTTTAGTAACTGATCACCTTCTCTTAAAATACAACAAATGATCTCTTCTTCCCATATCCCATCTCTTATCTATAAACAAATCCTTAAAGCCTCATTGTTTCATTCCTGATGTCAGCAAACGTTCAAAGGTTACCAGGGATCAGAGTTAAAGATAATCCAGCAAAAGGGTTACCAGAGATAACAACATATCTATTTTAACCTTGATCAAATAAACCAACTTTATATTCCTTCTAACGATCTTGAACTTTAGCCCCTTCAAATAATGTCCTAGAACTTGATTTCTTTTCATTTTTTCTTTGTCCCTTCTCACAAAATTCTTCAAAGCTTTAACAAGCCTCTTTTGTAAATCCAATATAGGAAAATTATCCAGGTCACTTCCTTAGTTTATTATTTGTATGTCCCTTTTAATTATTAAGACAGCAGCCGGTTTCTTTTGTATGTCCAGTGTAACATATTTTTCCGTGTCATTCTTGTAGCCTGTCATTTTAAGTCCACTTTCAGATCAGTCTCAGTCTTGTCAGGTAAAACTTGTTCCTCTTCCATAACATCTTTTAAACACAGTCTATCTATAGATGCAGACACTCTTAAAATTAACTTTTGGGTCCATTGTTCAAAAATATCCTTCAGTATGTCCAATGTTAAAATATTTTGCTTCATTCAGTATTTGTAAGTCAAATTTAAGTGCTCTTCTTTAATTGTACTCTTTAGTTCCTTCTAGTTCTCTCTGGTGTCCAATGTTTAAAGTCTTATGTTTTGTTTTAAAGAATTCAAAACAAAAGCATTTTCCCATGGGAAGGATTCTTTATAATTAATTCCAAAATTTTATTTCAAATTTATCTGGACCCTTAGTCCATTTGTAACTTTCTAAAATCAAAGTTTTAATCACTCTTTTGCTGTTTATTCCCCACCTCTCAAATTTTAAGTCCTTAAACTTATATTTAAAACTTCTTTCACTAAGGATTGAAGGAAACTCACTTAGTGCTGTAAAACTTGTTGCTCCAAAGGTTCCTAATAGCTGAAAAGTAGTTAACAAGCAATTTCCAAAAGTGATTAGAAAAGAAAGTAGCAAAGCCAGTGTCCTTTTAAAGGTGCTGACTGCAGTTTGAGCAAGATGGCTATTCCCTTGTCTCCCAGAGCTCTAAACTCGCTGGAGACCTCTGTCTTGTGGTCTTCGCACAAGGAGCAACTGTCTGAAGCACTTGTGGGTGATCTCAAATCCTCTCCTTGTCCGGCAAGGAATTATGAAAAGCTGGTCTACTCACTGTCTCTTCATTCTGCCATGGTTGTCAGTGTCTTCAGTTCACCATTTCTTCCCTGGAAGTCATTTATAAAGTACTTGTCTGTGACTTTTAATGCTTTCAACTGAGATAGGTACAAAATGAAATAAAATAGGCAAATAAAAAAGGGTATTGTATGACAACTGGTGTCTTCAGAAATTTTTGATTTTGATGCAGTAAGTGGGAGAAGATATAAGATTGATTTAAGTGATGTTTCTATTTGAAATACTGAGTTTGACAGTTTTCTGTTTTTCAGTGGTTGAGGGACTAGCCTTACTTGATTTGGGTGTATCTCCATATTCTGGAGATGTCTTTCATGAAGTAAGTATACAGTTTTTGTTGTGAACTGCTTTGATATCTTTACTCTTCTATAAAATTCCTTTCATATTAATGACTAGAGTATAATTCTTTTCCATGCAAGAACACAAAATGGTATGTGAAGGGATCTGTAGGGTTCAATACAATTGTATTGCCTTCTCACTTGAGCTGCTATGTGTACGTAAGTGGGCACACAAGCAACCAGAACATTCAGGAGAATGTTCATATATTTGTACACTTGTACATTTTTCCACAATGGAAATAACTCAAACTTGGGATGTCAAGTTACTTGTTAAAATCTATTCTTTCCTACTTTAGGAATGTTTTTATAAAATGAAAAGGTATAAAATATTAATTAAAATGAATAAATAGATAGACTCCCAGAGTGCAGATGGTGAGTCAAATGGAAAGTGATACAGGAAGTACAAATATATCTCATGTTCTTGGCATAAGGAAAAAAGAAATAGAAACCCTTTTTTTTTTCAGGGACTGGCTTCCCAGTTGTATAATTAATGCGGTTTTTAAAAATACAAAATCCTGTCTATACAGTGTCAGCTCAATAACCAAAAGCTTCATAGATATTTGTCAGAGTGTTGTAGGAAACCTAAATGGTGGATTATTGTTATGCATAAAGGAAAACTGAAATTAACATGACATCTAAAGGGGAGTGTTATGTTTGCTCTCTAGTTCAGCTCCGTTTATCACAAAAATCCATTAGTAGAGCTATTAAAATATGAATATTGTACAAAAGTGAGATTTCCCCCTTATGTGACTGAAGTTATCAAAACTAAAAATGTAAGCAATATTTTTTTGCAGGCCCATGCACATAGTTTTTGTGTGCCATGGTACAAACTAAGCTCAATCCCCTAAATATCAAACTCTGTGTTGTGAATATTGCCTTTTCCTGCTCCAGTACTTTTTCTACTACATCAGTCTTAAACCTGTACGGTGAATTACATCTGAATTAATGATTCTGGGTATTCTCTGAAAAAAAATATACAGAAGACACTATAGAGCTATCATTTCTACCAATTAATAAATAAATAAGCTTTTGTCTAAAGACAGGTTGCTTAAAATAATTAATTTTCTGTTTTTCTTCTTAGACACCTCTTATAATATACCTCTTTCATTTCCTGATTGATTATGCTGAACTGGTATTTATGGTATGTGATGCTTTAATTTTCAACCATTGAATAATTCGCTCTCTTTTCAGGCTTATTCCTTGATTTCTTGAGTATATAGAACACATTTTTCTAAACAACAGTGCAGCAGGGGTGATTGTGCAATATATTTTTTCAGGCATGTAGCAGTGGCTGTGAAGGGTTATAGTGATTATAATGATTGTCTCTTTCAAACAAAACAGCTGCTGTTTAATTGGCAAATATTGCAGGTGAGCTATTTCAGCAACATATTGTGCTCATTTAGTATGAAAATTATTCTGTGATTTAAGATAAATATTTTTTAAAGACCTGAGTCTGGCTACAAGTCTAAGCACAGTAAGTAACTTTAATTCACTAAACTCATTAGGATCTCATTGAACTCACTAGGATTCTTGAATAAACATATTTAGGATAACATTGATACTTTATGTGTAATTTTTTAACAACATATTTAAAAATTGGTTGGCATTACATGTACAGCAACATTGTTCACCTTCATGCTCTCTGTGAGTACCTTTCCATACTGATGGAAGTTTTTGATAGGGCAGCCACATCTGGGCTGCAAAAATATGGATGACAGCTAGTTGGCAACAGAGAGATACAGCCAGGGTTTTCTGTGTCTCTTTGCTGCCTTCTACTGGTTGTCCAGATCTGTAGCTTTATACCTTTGCTCTCCTCTAGGGGTTGACCAGATGTTTGCAGCCCAGATGTTTCACTCAGGGCAAGCAGTTGTACTGCTGAATAATTATCCAAGGGATTGGAAATTGTTTAAGAAACTGTGGTATAATTTCTTGATAATTACTGCAATTCTTCTTCCAAAAGTATTTTGTGATAATACTTAATATCCTGGAGCACATTAGCTAAAGAAATGTCTTTGTCGATTCAAGTATGTAAGAAAAGTTCCACAGGTGTTTATATTGGAGCCAGGACATCTCACCATTTGTAGACATACAGTATTCACCCATTCATAACTAACTGAAATAGCAACCACTTATCCATAGGGATATAAAAAATCCATTGCTCGTCAGTTGAAAATAAATCTACTACCAGCAATATATTCTGTGGCAAAGGTATTTTGAGGCCTAATAAAAATGAGTTAATTCCTTGCTGCCTTCTTGTGGAGCCCCTTATTATGAAGAGATTGCTTCTACCCATGGCTGCTGTGCCCTAACCCACATAGCCGGGGGATTGTTTAACTACAGTATTTGTAACTGAACTGTTCAGATGGCCCTGATGTTAATTTAGAACATCACTTTTTTATCGTAAAAAATACGATAAAAAATACTTTTTTATCGTAATAAAAATACGAGTGTGCCTTGTCACATAAAAAAAAAATCACCTGTGTTTTGATATTCTTTTGATTTTTTTTTTCCTTCAAGCTTACAGATATTTTGACGGCTATAGCCCTTTATTTAGCTGTTCAGGATTACAATAAAGTTTTGGTGAGTAGATAAATGCCAGTTTTTATTTATATTACTTTCAGTGCATTTTCTGCATACTGTTACCTCCTTCCCAGCTTCTGTTTCTAAATAATGTTTTCTTTTTCTGATATTTTACATATTGGTTATTTGGGCTGAGAATTCTGGGAGTTGTCAGCACATTTGGAGAGTATCCAGCTGGGGAAGGCTGGTCTAGTCAGACAGCTTAACTTGACTTGGAGCTGCTTTGCAGTGAACAGTAATCCATTCAAAATACTGTTTTGAATAATTTCCTGTGTCAGTTGTTGGCAGAGCTGCTTTCAATCCATAATGAACACCTAGCACTTCCAGTTTTAGACTGAACAGTAACTTTGGAGGGTATGTCCTTAATTCAAGAACAAGGGATGGACTAGGTTTTTTTTGCAGAGGAAAGCTAATTAAGTGTGTCTTTAAGACGAATGAATTCTTACCAAAGCCTTTAAAATATAATTGCATATATTCTGCCAATCCCATAAGATCTGGCAGGGTTGGCATGCTCTGGGTCCCATCAATGCCGTCTTGTGGGACCCTGGAGGCATGTCTCTTATATCACTACTTCTGCCCTCTGGAAGAGCATTCCCCTCTTCACCTTCAGGAAAATGTTAAAATTTGGCTTTTTTGGCAAATTCTGGGCCTTGGCAATTTGTGAACCCATTTGAATGTCAGTCTTAATTTTTTCTATTGTTATTTAGGCATTGATCCTATATTATTTTTATGACATTAAAATTTTATTGTACACTGCCCTGAGTCATTGCCAATTAAATAGTGTTACAAATTAAATTACATAAATAATAACTAATGAATGAATGATGAGCATAACCCATGGATGGTCATGAATATGCTTCTTAATAACAGCAGGCTCCTCCTCTTCCCTCTGCTGTATTGTTTGTCTATGACTTCCATTCTTAGCAACTGGAGAAACCAGCTTGTTTTAGGATAATTTTTTATGTTTAGCTGCAGACAGAAGTTTTAGACAGATGGTAGGAACACATTTTGCATAGTCACAAGCAGAGGACACAATAATACAAGTCAGCGGCTATTCGAAATACATGTTAGGCAACATGTTGAAGACAGCTGGCATGATTACGTTGTCCAGTTGTGGGTTGGATATGCTGCACCTTACTATACATTGCAACTTATCTTCATCTATAAACTCATTATATCTTCAAGGAAACCAGGGCATATGTAATGGTAATAGGTCAAGCTGAAAAGTTTGGTGTAAATGTTGAATTTATAAACCTGGATAACAATCCACGGAGATAAGTATTTCCTGTAGGCACCACCATAAATATGGGTAGAGTTGCTAAACAAATACATTATTTTTTACTTACATATTTTTTCTCTCTATTCAGTTTAAAAAGCAAAAGCTGCTAATAGAACTGGATAAATATGCACCTGATGCAACTGAGCTTATCCAGACTCCTATGGAAATGTACTATATTCCTCTCAAAGTAGCACTGTTGTAAGTATTGCTTTTCAGTAGATGTAAAGCTTCTAATACTTAGATTGTTAATTATTGCTTTGACCTGGACCCAGAAATATACAAGTCAGGTTAACACTATAGTGCTTGTCTGTGTCCTCCTTCCATAGAAAACAGTTTGAGGACTAGTGGAACAGCATGAAGTTATGGCTTGGGGGCCTTAGTGTGCAAATGGAAATGCCTTTGCAAGAAATTGTTTGGCTCCTGCTCATCGCTTCCTATCATATTCTAGATGCTTTACAATTATAAACAAAACATCCATACCACATTATAATCTAGAAAGATATGAGAAGGAAAATGAAACTCTTTGAAACATTTTTTTTATTGATTATGTACCATCAAGTCATTTTTGACTCCTAGCAATGACATACATAGATTTTCTCCATGATGATCTATCCCTAACCTGGTCTTTCAGGTCTTCTAACCCATTGCCACTGTAACTGAGTCCATCCACCTTGCTGCTGGTGTCATCTTCTTCTCTTTCTTTTTTAGAAATAGGTTGAGGTAATATATCATCACAATTAATGTACAGAGAAGATATATTAATGTATGTCCAGATGTGTTGATAGTAATTGACATTTTAAATAAAACAGTAATTCCAAAATAAAATAAGAAATACCTGTTACCTCTATATTTCAATTCAGTCAGTGGTGAAAGGTCAGTTTTATTTCTGTCCTCTAACTGGACTGAATTGATACTAAGCTGGCAATGCAGCAGGGAGTGAAGGAATCTTGATGTTTGAAACACGATATCTCACTTTACACACCTAACCAGCAAGAGCTTGAACTTTCATTTTGGAATTATGCCAGTGTGATTTATTTTATGAGCTCTTAATCAGAATTCAGCTTAGTTTAACTAGATGAGCTAAATTCAGAGAACTTTCTTGTTTCTACCCTAACTAATGAGCAAAATGCTCATTAATGCTAATTGGAACATTCTTTTAAAGGAAATACTATCTAATGGCTGCACACAGACAATCTTCCAAGATCTTAAGTATTTTTTTCTTACATTATAGTTTGCTGCTATGTTCAAGTTGTCAAGCTATCTATGATTTGGTTAAGAAGATAAAGTGCAGGAGAGATTGGAAACTAGTTGATTTATCTTCCTTATAAAAAAAGCTTAGGAACATTTACTTTATTTTTGAAGTTAATGTGCCTCTTATTTTGCATTTTGAGAAGTCTATGACTTTGAGTGATTGAGGGGTACTAGTCAGCTCAGTATTTGAGATTTGTTTAAATTGGATCTGTACCCCAAATAAGACAGCTAGTTTGGTGTAGTGGTTAAGGCATCAGGCTTGAAACTGGGAGACCATGAGTTCTAGTCCCACCTTAGGCGCAAAGCCAGCTGGGTGACCTTGGGCCATTCAACCACCCTCAGCCCCAGGAAGCAGGCAATGGCAAACCACTTCTGAAATCTTGCCAAGGAAACTGCAGGGACTTGTCCAGACAATCAACAGGAGTCAAGGCTGACTTAAAGGCACCAAAACCAACCAACTAAACAAACAAACTTAAAAACCCCAAATGGAGCTGTGCAGACAAACAAATGTTTAGGTATACAGTTGCCTGTTGAAAGATCCAGAACATTCATTTTTATTCCTGAAAACGTTATTATAAAGATAATGATTATTCTTACATTTTATCTGCCAAAATGGCAGGTCACCTATTGATCAGAGTGTGTCTGCTCTTTTGTTTATATACATATCTACCCACATACTATTGCCTTCTGGGAAAGCAAGTATTATGCAGAGCACCGAAAAAGAGTAAGAAGTACCAAGCAGATGAAATTACAGGCAGGAAATAAGAGAAAAAGAAATCTAGTTTACACCAACACCATTTACTGTACCTTTCCATATCTTTCTGTCCTTGAAAACTATCCTTGTTTCTACTAACAGGTAGCCCTTGAGTTACAACCACAATTGGGACCCGAACTTCTGTCGCTAAGCTCTCTTAACTGTTAAGTGAGTCGTGCCCAATTTTACGACCATTTTTTGCTGTGGTCGTTAAGCGAATCTGGCACCATTGACTATGCTTTTCAGAAGCCCCCTGGGAAGGTCACAGATGGTGATCACATGACCCCAGGACACTGCAACCATCATAAATACATGCTCATTGCCAAGCGCCCAAATTTTGATCATGTGACTATGGGGACGTAATGTGCGTGGACTTTTTTCAGCGCTATCTTAACTTCAAACAGTTGTTAAACGAATGGTCATAAGTCAAGAACTACCTGTATGTCTGTATACTTCTTCATACATTGCATCACCTCACCTTCTTTTTGAGGGTCATCACCTCCATCGAACCACAGCTTGCTTGGCCTTTCCTTTCATTTCAACCCTTTCACTCTCCCTTCATACATGGATTTTGTGATTGGATGCATTTCTGTATGACTAAACCATCCCAATATACTTCTTTTGTACTGATTTACTCTTTTTAGTGCTTTCTAAGTAGAAAAGCTTTATTTATTTTAATTTATACCCCACTCTTCAGCCTAGAATGCATATTATCAAAAGGTTCCTACAGTAAGATTTTATACACTCCTCATTTCCCATAAGAGGAAATGCTGTCTACTAAAGATGCTCAATATTCATTTTTTCCCTTAGTGGATGGGATTGACATTTTTAGCTTTTTTTTTTTTCATTTTTCCTGAAGGCCTCAGAGTTTTTCCCATTCAAAATGAATACCTCCTTCATTTTCAGTGGCTCATTTTGGCTACAACCCTTTTAGCCTTCACTATTTGGTGGCCTCTCTAGCTCTGAAAAGTTCAGAGTATAACAGATTTTGTGTGTTATACCGTGCTACAAGTAAGTCCTGTGGCATTCAAAAAGACAATCTCAGTGTATAAGGGTACAGCCTTAGTCAGGTAAGAGGTGACTAGACAAGACATCGGAAAAGGAGAAAAACACTTGTATTATGTCAGCCTAAAAGCTTGTAACACATTAATATGAAAAAGATACCAGTCCAGTCCTTCAAAGGCAGAGTATTTATTTCATATTCATTTTTCCCAATGATTTATTTTGTTTTTCTTCCCTGAAACACACCTTACATTTTCTATTGGCTAAGTATGTATTCCTGTGTAATATCGTTGTCTTTCTGAATGGACTGTATTACGAATGTACTTTTTCTGCTCTGATCCTTCCCTTTCCTCCATCTTGGGCAGTGCTGGGAAATATAGGAATTTGATTTAGGAGAACAATACTTTTTTTGACAGAATTCCAGCACTTAAATGATAAAACCTCTACATCCCAGAGGTCAAAATGAGATGCCAGAATTGAATTGCCTGGTAGTTTTCACACTTTCACACTTAGAGCAACTTAAACAAAAAAGACAAATTTCTGCCCCAAGTAGCTCTTAATCTAATGTTGATAGTTATGAATAATTGCAGTTGCACATGCCTTGGTTATCAGCTAGTGATGAAAAGGGGCAAAGTGTTCAAAGAAGAAATGGGCTGGAAGAGAACCCTCACTGTTCAGTGGTATCCAGCATCTTCTCTATAAGAAAAGACTAGGATGTTTGGGATGCTTTAGCTTGGAGAAAAGACAACCGCAGGGGTACATGACTGAAGTGTATAAAATCATGGAGGACGTGGACAAAGTCAAGTTTTTCCTCCTGTCTCAAAATACTAGAACTGGGGTTCATCCAGTGAAGTTGATTGGAAGGAGATTTTGGACAGACAGAAGAGAACACATCTTCACAAGCACACAACTAATTTGTGGAATTCATTGTCACAGGATTGGATAAATTCATGGAAGACAGATCCATCAAGATTAATAAGGGTCATTAATCTTGAGACTCAGTCTTACCCATGGATTGAGACAGCATGCCTCCAAATACCAGCTGCAGAGTAACAGAAATGAAAGAAGAGTATGTTTCTACCTCCCAATTGTAAACACCTCAAGAGGCATCTGCTTGGCCATTTTGAGAAAGAAGATGCTGGACTAAGATTTTAGATTAAGCTAAGATTGGCTTAATCTAGCAAGGCTATTCTTATGTTTTTTTCATGAAAAGGAAAAAGAGGTAATTGACATATATATATGAACTTTGGATGTCTTTTCTTTTTCAGTTACCTGTTGAATCCGTACACTGTGTTGTCTTGTGTAGCGAAATCCACCTGTGCCATCAACAATGCTATAATTGCATTCTTCATTTTGGCAACAATAAAAGGTAATGCATTTTGCTTTTCATGTAGTAATAGATCCCCTTGTGCTACTGTATACATCGGTCAGCAAGTTCTTTCCAACGTTTTTGATCAGCTGCAGTTGTTTCTGCTTGTTCCAATGGGACATCAGCAACTTACAAGTTTTCATGGAATGTTCTGCACGAAGTTGTATGGGGTCTGCATCTCTTCCATTTTCTTCCGGGTAGTGTCCAGCTGATTGTGGTTTTGGCATGGTGCTGATTTGGAAGATGTCAAACTTGTCCTGTGGAGCACATCCTCTGTTCTATCACAATGTCCTGTATCCAATGTGAGTTACTTCTTTATAGGATCTCACCATTGGTAACACAATTGTGATAGGTAATGCTAAGGATCTTTCATAGGCAGCACTGGTGGAAAGTCTTTGTGCCACTCACCACATTGTCTTCCATGTTTCACTGGCATGTTGCAGTTGGCAAAACAATGCTTTTTATAAACATATTTAATTGTTTTGAGTTTCTGCCTAACATTTTTGGTCAAATGGATTATATGGGCTTTTAATTCTGAAACAGCAATCTGCATCTACTTTCAGGATATTCTTTCATATCTTAAATAATGGAATATTGAGAGCCATTTTCATTACAATTGTGTGGCAGTTCTGTTAAAACATAAAAAAATATAGTTCTGGGTAAACAAGCAAATAGAAAAATAATGCAAAGTTCAGTAGAATCACCTGGGATGCATAGACTTCTAAAACAATTTCCCCTCAACGAGAATATGTGATACACGTTAATATAGTTACACTTGCTGCAGCCCTATGTTTGCATGTGGGACATATAAATTTCTTAGATTTCCTTAGAAGTGACGCAATTATATTAATGTTCATAAGGACCACAAGAGAATCTTAATTATACTGTTCTTGTTGTTTGCCTGAATGGGAAGGGGAAGAATTGTTATTAATACAGATATCATCATTACAAAAATCCTGGTTTCTGTCATGTCTTCACTTGTTCCTCATGGCTAAGCCTAATGCAGTTAAGGCTTAGGTCACATCCAGGCACCAAGACCACTTGCTCTTAGTTTAGAGTTACTGTGCTGAACTGGTGAGGGAAACCAGTGCAGCAGGTGCCTTTAAAAACCAGGTTCCTTTTTGTGATATTAAAACATTACAGCCTTATGATTGAGGCACCAACATGTGTGGACTTTACAGTTTTGTACAGAATGCACAATGTCTCCTCAGAATCTCTGTGCGAGCCCACATTTTATATGGACCTACTGTAAATATTAAGTACTGCAAATGCTAAGAGATTATGTTTTCACATTGGCCCAGAAGCTTGTTGTTATTAGCTATTTACACTTTTTCCCCTGTATTTTGCAGGTAGTACCTTTCTGAGCGCTATATTTCTGGCATTAGCAACATACCAATCTCTGTACCCTCTTACCTTGTTTGCACCAGCGCTTCTCTATTTATTACAGGTATCTATTCTATAGGAGCAAATGCTTCTTTTTAATGTTTTCAGTAAATAAAAAGATTAGCCACCATGAATTGCTAATACTGCACAGCTGTTAGCATTTGCAAGATTGCTAGTAAGCTGGTGGCTAGAATGAGAAGACAAACTGCAAATTGCTTGCAGTCATCTTCATGGGATCAGAGATCTTACCTCTTGTGACTAAAATTATTGTGGAAATGGTGAAATATGTAAGGCATTATCTATGCTGATCTCACTGATGCAAGGGAACTACTGTTGACAGCTATTTTTCTGGAATCAGGTCCAGAAGAACATTGCAGTTGGCAGTGATTCTGTTTCACTTATCTCTTTCCCATTCCTCTGAATACAGCCTTGCAGAGGATCTGCTCTAACGCTGTTCTCTCAACTCCTAATCCAGAGTTAATCCAGAAGGTTACCATGGTTGATAGTTTCAAAAGTCCTTAAGAGATCAAGGAAATCCAAAGGGTTGATGTACCTTTTTCTCTTCCGATGAAGCTCAGTCAATTAAGACAACCAAGGCTGATTCAGGCCCGAACCCAGATTGGATTGGGGTACATAATTTGCATCTCTAGATGTACAGGCAGCAATCTCTTGAGCATTTTTCCTAGAATGGGGACACTACTGTGGGTAGAAAATAGTTAAGAACTGAAGAATCTAGAGTGGATCCACTATCAACTCCTTCAAGATATCCTGCACCAGCCCTTCCCGCAAAGATGGATTTTCATTTTCTAGACCTATCCAGACAGTTTCCTTCACCTAGATCAAGCTGGCTATGAAGGAAAGGAGATGCAATCATATGCACAATAGTTTCTTGGTTTTTATATGTGCTTGAAAGTGAATCTTCCTGTAGCATTTTTTCTTCTAATGTCTTCATTTCTATCAGAAGTAGAAGTGTTAAATAATTTAAAGAAATCTTTCTCATGCTTTTTGCTTGCAAGAAATTACATATAGCCATTTTAAAAATATATTTTGTACTAATTTTTTTCCCTCCCTAGCGTCAGTTCATATCAATCAAAATGAAAAGCAAAGAGTTCTGGTTGTATACCGTACAATATGCGGGACTATATTTGGGAAGTCTTATAGTGATAATTTGCCTCTCATTCTTCCTCCTGAACTCATGGGATTTCATTCCATCTGTTTATGGTTTCATGTAAGTAGATATTGTTTGTCTGCATTGTAACCACCTACATATATGACAAAGGTCTTTTTCCCAAGTCATGAGTTCATAGTATAGAACCAAAAACAAAACAACAACAACAAATGATTGAATAAAACCTTCTATTTTTAAAATACTTGGTTTTGTTCAATGCCTTATTAATTAGGAAATTTCTTGCTTCAGAATTCTGGTTAAATAGTAAAACTTTGTTTATCTGAATGGTTTGGGAAGTGTTTAATGTATTCAGATAAGCAGAAGTGTGATTAAGCTGTATTGACATTTAAGTGTGGATTGCATGATTAAAAAATTCAAGGCTTAAATTCTGTGGAATGAGAAAAAGTGTGTTCACTACTACAACAATGCAAGTAATAAGCTGCATATAAAAGATGAAGAATCATCTTTAGTGGCTTTTGGAAAGTAGGTTAGATTAGCACTTGTTAGGAATAGTTTGTAGGAAGGTCTGTGTAGTGCTGTGCTTTGGACTACATTGTCCATTTAGTGTCTTTGAATTTTCAGGATGTTTCTGAGCATTGACTTCCCCAGACATGTCAGTGTAAAAATGGGTAGTTAAAAAAAAAAAAGCATGATGTTATGATTTTCAAATTGCTGTCACTAGTTTTGGATGATAGTTTTTATTTTTATTTTTTTTAAATTTATTTATCAAATTTGTTACCTCCCATCTTGTTGAAACGACTCAAATGTAGTTGCTGATATTTGTCTTGCAACTTGTTTTAGTCCATGGAAAAAAATCAGCATGATCTTAGATTATTTCTAATATATTATGTATATTATTGTCTTTTGTGGTAGAATACTGAATATGGATGTTTATTTTCTGCTCCTTTATTTATGATTGAGAGTTTTTAATATCTTTTTTTTTACTAATAAATACCCTCCAAACGCCAAAATAAAATTGTTAAAGGAAAAGAAACTTGCTGTGAAAAAAAAAGCAAGCAATAATGACTTATGTTTTTTGTATAAGCATCAAAGACATTCTCAGGTGAATGCTAGTGCCTTCCTTCTGTTAGATATGATAGAAGGATTGACAAAATATATTTTGCAGTTGAGAAGAGCAATAACTGGCTAGGCTGCTTATCCTTCATCTCTCCTGCAGCAAACTAGTTCAGAATTCAATAAGTTCTCTTTTCAGACCCTTGGAGTCACTGTGAGCTGTCATGCTTAGGTTGAGTTTATTTCTGAACAACTTGCAGTCTGTATCAGAGTTAAAAAGAAACAAGTATATGACCCTTCCAGCTTTAGGGAAGTTTCTTCAGTAAATCGCTCTTTCTCAAGCTAACCTACCTCATAGAGATGATCTGGGGAAAGATGGAAGGAGGGAACCCTCTGCCTTTTGCTCCTGAAGAAGAGGCTGAATATAAATCTAACAAACAAGGGTATCTTAAAGGTACCTTTAAAATCCCTGTGTTTAATTTCATATGTAAGTCTTCATAGTGAGCAGAAACATTTTTCCTGTTTATGGTGTGTTTTCTGCAACATACTAACACAGTCATCTTTTGGAAGTTAATTGTGAATCTGGTTATAATTTTATAGATAAAGTTATAGATAATTCAGTAATGAAGATATTCTGTCAATTTCAGCCTTTCTGTTCCAGACCTGACACCCAACGTTGGCCTTTTCTGGTACTTCTTTGCTGAAATGTTTGAACACTTCAGTCTCTTTTTTGTCTGTGTTTTTCAAATCAACGTCTTCTTCTACACTATTCCCTTGGCGCTAAAATTAAAGTAAGCAGCTTTTTGACATTATTTATTTGCATAATTGTAGCATGTTAGTTTAGTTCAGATTAATTGCTGGTAATATTGGATAGTCACCATACAATATAGGGGAAATAGACATCACATAACAAGTACTATATAATTTGAATCATTTAAATCCAGGCAATCAATCCATTATAATTATTTAAATCAGTTATTATTAGTACCAGTCCTGAATAAAATACTTTATTATCCTAATTTCCAGTTTAAATTATTATACATAATGATTAGCCTTAGTTTAAAAATTAAACTTTCAAGAATTGATTCAAAATAATTTAAACAATATAGTTTTTCCTACTAAGAATTTGTGCTTTTATAGGCTAATGGCCTTATATAGAGATAACTATCTTTTCTACTACCTTTGTCTTTATTCTTTCCACAATTTCTTTAAAAAGAAGAGCTATAAAGAGCCAGGGTTAATAGTTGTATCAGTAATAACTGCAGTCCTGAAAGTCTGTTTGGAAGATGCCAGAAATATTATAAACACTAATAGCTGTCTCTTTTGTCATGAGAGAGTAGTTTTAGATTAAGTGTTATGGCAGAAGGCTAGGGGACCTTCCCCTTATTGGAAAAGCAGCTTCTCCATGGCAGAAGCCACCTAGGAAAGCAATGGAATCTTCATTGACTGTTCTCAGAACAAGTCAGGATAATGTCAGTCATCATGATTTGCCTGTCTTAATGATAGCAATCAAATCATACTTTCTTATAATAATTTTATTAAAAATTACAATTGCAAAGATAAAAACTAATACAAACTAAAAAAAATAAATGAATAAAAAGAAAAAATAGAAGGTGCAGAAAAGAAAAAAATAGAAAAATAGAAAAGGAAAAAATAATATAGTAAAGGAAGAGAAAAGAAATATATAAAGAAGTGACTTCCCCCTTATCACAAGTATAAACAATTTTAGTAACTGATCACCTCTTAAAATACAAGAAATGATTTTTTTCTTCCCATATCCCATCTCTTATCTATAAACAAATCCTTAAAGCCTCATTGTTTCATTCCTGATGTCAGCAAACATTCAAAGGTTACCAAGGATCAGAGTTAAAGATAATCCAGCAAAAGGGTTACCAGAGATGATAACATATCCATTTTAACCTTGATCAGATAAACCAACTTTATATTCTTTCACTAAGGATTGAAGGAAACTCACCTGGTATTTCAGAGTTGTCAATCCAAAGTTTCCTAATAGCTAAAAAGCAGTTAAGAAGCAATTTCCAGAAGTGATTAGAAAAGGAAATATGCAAACCCAGTGTCCTTAAAGGCGTCAACCGTGGTTTGAGCAAGATAGCTATTCTCTTGTCTCCCAGAGCTCTAAACCCGCCGATGACTGCTCTCTTGTAGTCTCTTTGTGAGGAGCAACTGTCTGCAGCTCTTGTGGGTGACCTCTTCTCCTTGTCCGGAGAGGAATTACGAAGAGCTGGTCTACTCACCGGCTCTTTATACCACCACAGTCGAATAGTCCGTCTTCAGTCTGCCATTTCTTCCCCAGAAGTCAGCAATTAAATCATATTTTCAACAACTTTTGTTGTCTTAATTTCAACCCTCCCAATGAGGGGTCTGCATTCAGCCTTATGCAGCAAAGCCTAGCAGATTTTTTTTCATTACATAGCAGCTTAAAGCTTCCATCTCGTTTTCTCCCTTGTTAGGTGATATCTTTAAAACTTCATTGTGTCCCCTTAGCTGCAACTATGCCATGCTTTTTCCCTTTGTGTGTGCTTGTGAAGCAAAGGCTAATGTGGCAGGGACTCATGTGATCCTGTGCTGTGGTTGCAGTGTAAGATTGTATCGTTGTAATATCAATTTAGGTCTTTTTCAAGCCATGTTTTTCAGACCATAGCTTCTCATCAGCTATGATTAATAGGGCATTGCCAGACTATTCCATGAATTTGTGTTCACCTCTCACCTAATCAGTTATGCTCATCACAGTTATAATTGACCCAGTCTCTTCTGAATCTGTGGTGAAAGAGGATATGGCAGCACTTTAATTTTTAAGGCAATAATAACTGTTAGAAGAAAAGTTATACAGATTGAAGGCTTGATCTCCTCCAAGCACGAGCTAATACCAAAGAGTTTGTTTTAATTGACTTTCACTGAAATAATCCAAAACTACTTTCCAGCTTTGCAATGTTTTCAAATTTCAGTTCTCTCTCAGACTAAGATGTCTGCATACATCATCCATACATGAAATAGATCAGGCTCTGATGGCTTCTGTATTTTTAATACTGGGAGAGCAACCTCTACAGTGACACCAATGACATCTCACCCTAATAAATATATTTAGTTTACTTAATCCATTTTAGAATGATTTTGAACTGCAGACCACCTGGGTGAAAGAACTGGCCATACTATTTTATTTTACTTTTTGCTTTTTCTAGCCCTACGTTCCCCCACCTAGCATATTCTAGATCTGTTGTGAATGCAACTTCCAGAATTCTTAGGAGAATGCCCAAGCAGTTCCACAAATCTTCAGAATGTCAAATTAGGGAGGGCTGTTGTATGCCTAGACTAAAGATTTTATAGCTCAAATGTGTGATAGAGATAACAGAGTCTAGTATATTAGGGTTGTTTAGTAGAGTGTTACAGGTCTCGATTACCTTTTATTTCCATATTCAGAATGCTGTACATTAAAGCTAATTGATGGTAATAAGAAAGAAATATAGTATTTCTTATGCTGATAAAATATACAGATGGGAAGAACAGCATCCACTCTGTCACCCAGTTACTTAAAATCTTTTTTGTTTCTTTTCTAGGGAACATCCCATCTTCTTCATGTTTGTTCAACTGGCCATCATTTCCATCTTTAAGTCTTACCCAACTGTAGGTGATATTGCTCTCTACATGGCCTTCCTCCCTCTCTGGAGCCACCTATATCAGTGTAAGTTCTGTATTATTAATAATGTGGGAATTGTGCATAATGGTTCTCATCTTGATAATGAGCCAGAAAAAATATGGAATATCTAGTAGGATATCATGATCTTTCATAACTGGGACCTATGGTTTAAAAGTATTTGGGCCTCAGCCATTTTCTCCATACTAGAGAGCTCTAAAATCTGCTTCCAGTAGCTGGTTTTTCCAGATTTCTTGATACATTTCTGAATAAAGCAAATATAGTAGCCAGCTGTTAATTTCATGAAATAGTGACTCTCATTTCCAACTAATTGGGCAAATTAAAAATGTGAATAGTTTGTTCATGAAAACTGAGCAATGTTTTCTACTCATTTTTCCTTCTTTATCTGAAACTCCTCCATCACATAAGATTTTTCAGAGAATAGTGTGGGGTTTGATAAGTTTAGTATATTGACGAAGCACCTTGGGAGTCTTTTTGTTGTTGTTATAAAATATAAAACTGAAAATAAATAAGTAAATTAAAGTACTTTATCAGTGTTAAATATGTATTTTTAATGATCAAGTATTGGCTTAAGTAGCGCATCTTAAAAGGATGGTGGGAAACAGTATTCTATAAAATATTAGATTGTATTTTAGAACAGGAAGAATTCAGTCCAGAATTAGCTTTCCACCCAGCACCCACCCTTATTGTACTCTGATATCCTTTTATTTTGTAGTTTGCACCTGCTTCAGTCCAGGAATTGGAAGCAGGATCTGTGTAGTCGGGAAATCAGCACAAATAAACCTGTCAAAGTTTTCCTCCCCCGCAGGAATTGTGGTTAATTACTGATTCTAAGAAAGGGATGTCTGTAGCAGCTGCTTCTGGATCCACCCTCTAAATTAGTATCTGCCACCCATTCTAACTAAGATGGGACAAGCCAACAATGCCTTAGTGTATCAGTTAACCAGCTTTTATAATGTCTCTGCTTTTTGTTGCAGTCTTACGGAATGTCTTCATCCTTTCCTGTGTACTCATTGTCTGCTCCCTGCTGTTCCCAGTTTTATGGCATCTCTGGATTTACGCAGGAAGTGCAAACTCCAATTTTTATTATGCAATCACATTGACATTCAATGTAGGACAGGTTAGTGAAACAAAATGTTGGGTTTGGGTTAAGTAGCCCTCACGAACTCCTTGAGTCTTAACCATTGTTTATATTCTGTTATGTTTCATGAATACTTAAAAGTACTATGGTACTAGACATAAAAATGTACATCCTTGGAGTCTTGGCTTTCTTTTATATCCACAAGAAAAGATACTGTAAATCTTTCCAGAGTTAGATAAATAGGATTTTATTTTGGTAAAGGGCCCATGTAGATCCTTGCATTTCCCAATGATTAGACCAAATTTAGTAAGTTTATATGTGTGTATATATTACAATTTTTCTACAGCATGTTTTTTAATATAATTTGTCTAGTTAATGTCCATCTTTCACAATATTTGTCAGTGTTGTTGGATTATATTTTTTGTTTCTGCTTTGTTTCCAAATTATGGGCATCAGCAGAGATGGCCAAGGGGTGTGTGTCCAAATGATGATGTATGTGATGTTATGATCACACAAAGGCCATGACTTACATAGTCTTATGAGTTGTTCTGACTTAAATACATAATCACAGCAATTGCATGATTATGTCATCGCATACATGGTGTAATTTTGGTAACATACAGTTTGCTGCAAATCTTGTTGCCTCAAATCCCTATAACAAATACATTTTATTAGAATTGTGGGAAAAATGGAAAAGCAAAACACAGCATTCTCTTATATGAATATTATTTGCCTGAGAACTTGGTTTTCAGCTTGGCAGATTGGAATGACAGCTGCTTTCTCTGTCATGGCTGGAATTTCCTGACTGCCTTGCCAATTTCCTAGACCCATCTGCTCTTGCACTGCTCAGTAATCATCAGTGTACAGCTACAGTAGTCCTCTTCATAGTGCTCCCCTATTCTTTAATGGTTGATGATTAGAAAAGGGAGGTGGCACTGCTGCAGGTTATGCGGTTAACATTAAAGCTTATTGTGATGAAGTGTGTTGCTACATAAAATCTATATTTTCTACTACAACCGGTCAGTTTTGCTGAGGATCATTTGCAGTGATAGATATGGAGCTGAAAATTACAGATGTGGCTATAGTGGATCTGACCTAAGTTGTGCAATTTTGCAGCACATAATTCTGTTGACTGTGATGGAGTTACCCATCTTGTTTTGTTCCTCTTATGCTGAACATTTCAAAGCATTAATCTACAGTTTTAGTGGAAATGTCAGCTTGTAGATTAAATCATCTGTTCATAGCTCCATCTGTTCACTTTAAGGATCTATTTTGTTACTCCAAATGTCTCTTCATGTCTTGTTTTAGTCCTATAAACTCAGCAGTTGAACCTCTATTTTTTGTTGATCTACTAGTTTCAAAAAAATTCTTACAATATCTGGATTTTCTGTCCCCTAAAACTGATTGGCACATTTCAACATATATCATAAAGGGAGCATTGCTCTGAGGCTCAGGTTGTTATTGGCAATGAGCTTTCTTGGGCTTGCAAAGGAAAAAAAAACCCTGATATCTTACAGAAATAGTCCATTGCAGCGGTTCTCAAACTTTTCATTATGTGGATCACTACATTGTCATCAGATACTTTGTCTGAACCACTATATTAGCATATGCAGAACTTGTTTTAGCTAGCTCCTATTAATAAAATTAATTTAAAAATATAAATTGAAAATGTCCCAAACCCTGGGAGGATCAAAATTTTGAAGATTTTGAGTGACAATACCAAATTATCACATGATTTTACACAAGAATGTTAAAATCTCAGAACATTTGACAATCTTGCAAGATGTTGGCCATTTAAAAATTTTTTTAAAAAATTTTGGCATCTATACTATAGACTATCTGCAGCACCCTTATGGATCATCAGTGGTCCATAGGTTGCTCTGTAGAATACAAACTGACATGATTGATCTATACAAAGTCATATTGTTATATGCAGAACTGGACAAGATCTTCTATACATGACTTTAAGACACCAATATATAGCTGCTTTACTCCTTCCTTTGCACAAGTGAGTAAAGAAGGCAGGAGTCACAGTTAACCATGTATTCTTGTTAACATTCATATCCAAAACTGCAATTCATAGCTTCCCAACAAATGATGATTCATAAATCAACTGTAGACTAAGGCTTCATATCCTGACTAATTTAGAAGCCATGAATTACAGTTTCTTAGTTTAGATCTAATGTTTTATCAGGATCCTCAAAGCCAGAAGTCCAATTCTCTTTCAGATTTCCTTGCCAAACATAAGGGAGTCAGAGAGCAAAAGGAGGAGGGAAAGTGTATTGGGAAGACATGAATGGGGCATTGTGCATAGTAGCTGTCCCCAGTTCCCCTGTGCTTAAAAAAATGTATCTGTTGAACAAAACAAAACTGTTGCACTTTTTCTAATTCACCAAGGGTTAAAAGTAAGCCAGCCATTAAACATAAAGAATTAATAAGAAGACTGAAAGGAAAATATGGATCACTGGAGTAAGTAATTAGCAACCAAAAGTGAGAGAACTTGCTAAACCACAGGATGCAATGGTAATGGGCTGGGTGAGGGGACAATGAAATATTTACAATTCACTGTGGTCCATGTCTAGATAGAAATACATTCTGCTGAGTTGAAAAGGGCTTATTCTCGAGTTAAGTGAGATTATGTGCTATTTAGGTTAGGTTATAATGCTGAAAATCAAGACTAAATAAAATTAGTTGTAAAGAACCCACAAATGAACAGAAATTACCATGGAACATTACAGTAAGAATATGCCCATTAATTTCTTGGAAAGCAAAATATTTCAGTATTTCCTATTTTGCAAAATAGTGGAATTACCACTTTTATCATAATAATTTCACTCAGTTTCGGTTTGTGAAAGTATTTTCAGGCCTTTGTAAACATCTTTAAGGGCAAACATATTAGTCTGTTGCAGCAAAATCATTAAGACTCTTGTGGCATCTTAAAAGGTAACAAATGTATTATTGGCATAAAGATTTATTAGTCCACTTTTATTATGAAATTAACTGTGGTCTTCAAAAGCTTTCTGTTGTTTTTATATATAGAATGCAACATAGATCTTAAATTTCTGTTGAATATTTAGTTGAATATCACTCACTGAGATGTATTTATATACAGTGGTACTTAAAAGTTTGTGAACCCTTTTGAATTTTCAATAATTCTGCATAAATATGACCTAAAACATGAGCTGTTCTCCACACGAGTGCTGAAACTAGATATTGTAAAGAGAACCCAATTAAACAATGAGTCAAAAACATTGTACTTGTTCATTTATTTACTGAGGAAAATGATCCAAAGCTACATAATTGTGTGTGGCAAAAGTATGTGAACCTTTGCTTTCAGTAACTGGTGCCTCCCTTGGGCAGCAATAACTGTAACTAAACACTTCTGATAACTGTTGATCAGTCCTGAACATTGGCTTGAAGGAATTTGAGTCCATTCCTCCTTAACAGAACAGCTTCAATACAGGGATGTTGATAGGCTTCCTCGCATGAACTGCCTGCTTCAGATCCTTCCACAACATTTTTATAGGATTAAGGTCAGGACTTTGACTTGGTCATTCCAAAACATTAACTTTCTTCTGCTTAACCATTCTTTGGTTGTATGACTTGTGTGTTTTGGGTCATTGTCTTGCTGCGTGACCCATTTTCTCTTGAGCTTCAGTTCATGGACAGATTCCCTGACATTTTGCTGTAGAATTTGCTGGTACAATTCAGAACTCATAATTCCATCAATTTGTCAGAACCTGCAGCAATCAAAATATTAATCAACTAGAGGCCTGTTTTATTAGAGTAGTCAATGTCTGTTTTGCTTGCTTTGTTTCTGTCATTCTTAACGGGGGGGGGGGGGGGGGGAGTGAAAGAAGACAGAGCCGGTGCAGTGTCGAAGGCCAGGAAGACGAAGTGTTATCGGGGTTAAGAATGTACAAGGTCGCACTGCTGTGAGAACCAAAGTTGGTGCCTAGAATGAGGGGGGAGTACAAGGGGTAAAAGTAGAGGGAAAAATACGTGGGCTTTAGCAATGCTTTGCTTAGAGTTGCACGTACGTTCCGATAAATGAATTTCTTTTTGAACTTAACGCGAGTTTCAAGAGATTTTTCTTTGTTGGGATTTGAACATCGTAGACCTGACATAATTATGGCAAGCCATCCTGGTGCAGAGGTAGCAAACCAGGCCCAAACCAGTTCTATTGTGGTCTCATCTGTCCACAGAGCATTCTTCTAATAGCCTTCTGGCTTACCCACGTGGTCTTTCACAAACTGTAGACGGGCAGCAGTGTTCTTCTTGGAGAGTAGTGGCTCTCTCCTTGCAACCCTGCTACGCACACCATTGTTGTTCAGGATTCTCCTGGTGGTGGTCTCATGAACACTGACATTTGCCAATGCAAGAGAGGCCTTTAGTTCCTTAGATGTTACTCTGGGATTTTTTGAGACCTCCCAGAGTGTTACATGCCTTGCTTTTGGCGTGAATTTGGTTGGTCAACCACTCCTAGGGAGGGTAACAATGGATAATCCTAGAGGTTCACATATTTGCCACACAGAAATATGTAGGTTTGGAACATTTTCCTCAATAAATAAAAAAACAGGCACAATGTTTTCGACTCATTTGTTTAATTTGGTTCTCTTTATCCTGTTCTAGGACTTGTGTGGAGAACAGATCACGTTTTAGGTCATATTTATGCAGAAATACTGAAAATTCAAAAGGGTTCACAAACTTTAAAGCACCACTGTAAATTGGTACTACTTTTGGTGGGCTTCAGGTAGAGTGGTCTGTGTGTGCCAGGTTTTGGGGTATTAATTGTAAGAGGAAGAATTAGATAAAGCACAGAGCCCTAGGGCTTCATTCAAGCCCTAGGACTTGATTCAAATTTATTTTTGAGAAATATAATGTTCTACCGTGAGTGCAAAGAAATATAGGATCCAAGAGACTGATATCTATTTTCCTTTATACCCTTTGGTAATGGCAGGTAGCTATGTATTGGCTGCATTTTCCTCTGGAAGGAGAAAACTGCAGATGTCAGAGGGATTCCAAAAGGGAGACTTTAATGAGAATGAATTTGGTGCCAGTCCTGCCTATAATATAGATCAGCATTTCTCAACCTTGGCAACTTTAAGATGTGTGGACTTCAACACCCAGAATTCCCCAATTCTGGGTGTTGAAGTCCACACATCTTAAAGTTGCCAAGGTTGAGAAACGCTGATATAGATTGTGCTACACGTTTAGGGAGAGGGCTGGAGGAGCCTTTGTGAGTTAATGGCAGAGATACGATACAGGTATGATTTGAACTTGGGAACTTGGGGTTTCCTGACTGGTAATATTATGATCCATAATCCAATCAGCTGGCTTTAGACAAAGTAGGTAATTACTTGGGGAAGTAAATCCACATCTGCATAAATCATTCTGATATTGTTTATACTGCTACCTGTATACACACCTACCTAGGAGTAAGGCTTATTGTCTACAATATCTTTTGAATGTAATCATTTTGTTTCGAAGGAAGTGGTGTCACCTTTTTTTTCCTCTCTCTTTTGCAGATTTTTCTCATCTCAGATTATTTTTATGCCTTCCTGCAGAGGGAATACTACCTTACTCATGGAATCCACTTAATAAGAAAAGATAGGACAGACCCTATGTTGGTTCTCAAATAATCCTGGCATTTGACATGACTTGAGGAATAGACATTTATGAAAAACAGATGATACTTGGGTGGGGGCCTGATTTTTGGGAAGATATTATTTTGCATATGGAGAACGGTCTGCCATTTGGGAATACTCTAATCCTGGTACTAAGAGCTTGTGATCAAGATGGAAGAGGCTGCATTTGTATCCTGTATCCCTATTTAAGGCTGTTTCCTCCAGCCATAGTGTTGCTGTGAACCCCAGTCAACAGTCCCTGGGATTCATCAGGTAAAATGCATTGGGATTGACAACCAAGGTGAGCTTTTGTACCTAGAAGCAAGGCAGTAGCTGTTGATGATGATGATAATTTATGGGAACACTGTTGAGAGCTTACTTTTTCCAGAAAACAAATAATATGCATTTGTTTGGTTCTTGCAGCTTTGCTTCCTTTGTTCTAATTGTTCATTTACCTGCCTAAATTTACAGAGGTCTTTGGAGAATGGGCAGCTACATGGATCTTCTTGTGCTAATACTAGAAGCTGGGAGGCCTGATACAATGCAACATGATGCTCTAGAAAAATGGTTGATTTAGTACCAGTCTGAATCAGTCTGTCAGACATGGAGAGTTAAATTCCAGATTTTAAAAGACAGTGGTCATGAAGGTCAGGATTAGGGTTGGGTCATGAGGTGGATAGAATTTACTCACCTTCCTTTAAGAGAAAATAGTGCCTCTCCCTGTGGAGATGCCACTGTGTCATTTGCATATGGTTTTAAGGAAGAGAGGTTAACATCGTGTGATACAGGAAACCTTCCCCCCTCCCCCCTCCCATGGAATGCGCATGGGCCTACATGGTCATGGGTGGGCTGTGTAGTCCATTTTTTAAGAGGTGCATGAAATAATTCCTCTGTTTTTCCTACCATCATTCAATTTTGGGAGCATAATATGTATTTTCATTTTTCTGATTTTGTGGCAAAAATCAGAAAGCACAAATGTTTTAACTTCTCTCCAAATCAGAGCAATGTATTTCCATATGATGCTAAGCCTTTACAGTACTCATACCATTATAAATTGCACCCAAAGTGTTACTCCTTGATAAGAGAAGCAATCAAATGTGATGGTGTTAGAAAAAGGCTGTGCAAAAATGCTGGTCCCTTCCATCTATCTTCAGTGTTGTCTGGGCAGATTTCTTCTCTACGATATATATGTGTGTGTGTATATATGGTACTTGCTGCTATTTTAAACTTTTCTAACTTAACATAGCCGTACCTGATTTCTTTCTCTGTTATTTTACCAACAATATGTTTTTCTCACAGGAAAGCTAAGCAGGATTTAACCAAGTTCCCAGTTCCCAGAAAAGGCCTACACACTCCACTTTTTTTACCTGTGAGCAGAAGAGATAAGATTGGGAGGCACTGAATTTAGATTTAAATATGCCATCTGTTATTTTTTGCAAAGCCACTCAGCAGGTCATACATACTCTTTTCTTTTACAATGTATTTCTTACTAAGTGCTCTTTCAAATGGAATTAAAAATAAAGAAAAATCTTGCCTTATTGAACTACAGAGTGTATTATATGTAGAAGGCTGCCACTGTATCTAGGAGGCTAGGCTGCTTTTACATTGCAGGGACTCTACCAACATACAATTCTGCCATAGTATGAAGACATTTGTTACTGAGACTGAATCCAGAGACTTATAAGAAGTAGAGTTGCTTTCATGAGAAGGTATTGCAGAGTTTATTTCTAGCACTATTCTGTGTATGACATGCAAAAAAGGCAGAGTAGGGTCACAGCAGGAAATCACATATTCAGCTTGCAAGCATTTGTTGTATTATCAGTTATGTCTGGATTTGTTTTATTTTATTTTATATAATCATTATATTACCAAAATTGCCCAATCCTAAGATCATGAGCAGTGTGCATGTATATAAGACAGACATCCCAGCTGCCTCAATTAATTGATACAACCAATTAATACAATTAAAACCCAATTATAATTATAAATTCGTTGTATGTACATTCATATACTGGAACAGCTTCTGTTTGAGCATTATAAAGTCTGAAGTTCTGTTCATCATCATCAAATCAGAATTGTTTCTCATTTCATCCAAACTGATATCTTGTTGAGAGATATAATCTGATGAAAGTTCCAACAAATCCTGATACGATAATAACTTAGTAATAAGAAATGAAATGGATGCATTGCTAGAGAGTTTGCTGTTGCTTTGTCTCCCACTGAGGTGTCTTCTTTTGGCAGCTTATGTCAAATTCAGGGCTATTGCAAGGGGGTGACTTGTGTTGATAAGGAGAAAAGCTTTTTAGTGTGTGACCTTACATAGGTATGAGAAGACAGGAGCTCTGTGCCGTGTTTCCAACTGACACAATCTCTTATCTTGGCTAACTTACTCTAGAACTCTGCCCTTTTCATATTTAGTCTTTAAGAACCAAGAACCATTTGGTTTCCTACTTTGGAGCCAATATGGAAATAATATCAGTGGACTATATTATATAAATAAAACTCACATTGGTATTGGTTAGGCCAATTTAAGATTTACAAAATAGTATGAAAGCTTTTGAATTTTTATTAAGCAAGATAATTAAAATGGCCAGGGAGCAAATTAGCCTTGCACATTTATTTTTTTAAATCTGTGTTGACCTAATAAACAATTGCCTGGATATGGATTTTTGTTGGTTGGTTAGTTTTTCTCATGACCAGTGCAACTACTTTTCATGTTAGTATGTATCTAATCCACTCTTTAAATCAGTGGACATTAACTGTAAGATAGTGGAGAGAATAGGAGATAATTACTGGTATATATGCAGGGTCTGCTCTAGACATTTTGGCGCCCTAGGCAAAGTCATATTTTGGCACCCCCTGTGGTTTGGCTCAACTTTTGATTTTGTTAGGAATTTCAAAAAGGCGCCCTCTTGTTTCTTTTTTTCTTTGAGTTTTGAGCTTTACGTTTATGATTTTCAGCCCTGGACAGTTTTTTCCCCCCTTTTCTGGAACATTTTCACCCTATTTACACTGCAAAATTATATTTAACCCTGGCTCACGGAGTATGCCATTACTGCTTTGTGCTTTTTTATTGTGTTTTTTGGAAGTCTTTTAAATTTTGGCGCCCCCTAAAATTTGGGGCCCCTAGGCCAGTGCCTACTCGGCCTTAGCCTAGAGCCAGCCCGGTACATATGTAGCTTTCACAAATTTAAAAGTGCCAGGTATATGCTAACTATTACATAGTTACGGTGTCTGCTTATTTAAATTTACTCATGCACATTATGAATGTGACATGAATTTAATGTGAAAATTAAATCTCAAAAAGCAGACTTGCCATAAGGAGACAGATATACGCCAACCAAACATACTGTGGGGCTTTTCCTAGCAAAAGGTATGGCAGTGGGGGAGATTTCAGGCTGATGATGACTTGAAGGAGGAAAAAACAAAACAAGGCTTGAGACTGACAGAACATTGTAAAAGGATTATAGAAGAAAAGAAACCTAAGATTTTCAAAGCCAAGGATTGCCCAAGCTTTAATGCATGTTAATGAAGAGTGGAAGATGAAGAATAATCTGAGAATAGAACTGGAGAAAAGCAAGTGTCTGGCCTGAGAAGCCAAGCAGGGTCAGGGGCCTCATTACTGCTTTGGTGGGCGATGTCTAGGAATACCAAATCTTAGATTAGATTGGAAAATAGGAAAAAACATTCTGGAAGAAGGCAATACAAACTACTCCTCTGTGGTTGCCAAGAAAACTGCATGAATGTATCTGAAGCCACCAGGAGTTATGCTTGATCTGAAGGAGACTTGACTTTTCCTTTTTAGGTTAAGGAGGGAGCAGAGGAAAATTACTAGGGATAAAGGAAACAATCGAGACAGGTTTGTATATATAGTTGTGGAAATGAAAAACTCTGAATTGGCCTGTGGGTTAAACAGAAGAAATAGATGCTAAAAAGCAAAGAAATGCTAGTCTTTGATTGGTTGAGTGGTGAACATGATATTTTCTTGGATGAGAGAACCTTCCACATTTCTAGAACTTGTGAATTTCTTTAATTAAAACAAAACGAAGGTTTTACTTCAGCATGGTTCCTCAGAATTGGAAAATGATTTTAAAGTGGCATGCAGGAGGATATTTCCTCCCTTTGTGTTGAGGAATAGGGGAGGAAGAAGATAATTCTTTTGCACCACATGGGTATGCATTAGATGGAAGTATCTGAGATGACCAGTATCAGTAGGATCTAATTTGAAAATGCTTCTCCACATGCTGGGAACACAAAATCTCAGACACTTGGGGTGTGCCTCCTTCAAAGAATATCACAATTTTCTGTTTTCCTTACATACTTTCACTGAGCTAAAGAAGAAGAAAAAGTAGGGACAGACTGTATTGGAGTAGGATGGGAGAACATTGTGACAAGACTGGGATGAATTGGCAGCCAGTGGAAGTAGTGTCTAAGGAGTATGGTAATAAAGCAACCCTGTGGTTTCCTGGCCCCATGATCACATTTCTCATGACACTGACACCAGGGCAGGGGATCATTTGGCCCTCCAGATATTTTTGGTCTACAATTCAGCAGCACCACTCAGCATAGTTAATAGTGAAGATGGAAAATGTGGTTTAGCAACATCTGGAGGGCCACATGTTTTTCATCCTGGAACTACACAGTGACCATTAAATTAGATGGAGTTAAAGGGAAATTACACATTCATGGGAATATGGGTCTTTCAGTAGCAATTTACCATGATAGTTTCAGAGAATCTTTATAACCATGGGCAGTAGCCATCCTAATGTGTTACAGAAGTTAATCAGTGTGTTGTGCAAGGGAAGCTGCTTGTGATCCTTCTGAAGACCAGACCTCATTACTTTCTTGAAGGGTAGGATTGATGTTTTTTCTATGCATGAAAGTTTTCTGTGTAATGTAGAATACTTCTTTTCCTGGTTTCTTTCTGGTGCAGAGACCCTCTAGGCTGGGCTATGCAGAGCTTAATGTGCTCATTCTCACTGTCTCCACAGCACCATAGGATCTATACTATTTGTAACAGCTGAAGTATATTATGGCTCAGCTGCAGGAAGTTGTATCCAGAGAATGTGTTTTCTCTTTATGGGATTCCTGGAGGCAACTACTTGACCCTTGTAAGAAGTGGGAAGCTGGACTCAGTGGATATTTGTGATGAACCAACAAAGCTAGGGAATTTTTTTTTAACAATTTAAGGCCAGAGACTAGTCAGACCTCTTGTTACCACAATGCATACCAATGGCATTAATAAGAGTACACTGTGGCTGGGTACAGACAATAGGGTTAATAATTAAAAACTTAGAAACTGTATACCTACAACATGCCTATAGCCAAGTTAACTTTGGTTCTAAACACGAGCTCCCTCCCTACCATGGCTGTTATATATTTGTATTGTAAGCTCAAATTGTAAGAAGAATGAGAAGATAATGGTGTTATAAGAGTTTCCTATTGCTACTAGTAGTAGCTACTAAAGCAAAGCAGTGATAGGTAAACCTAGGTGTGTTCTGGAGCAGGTTGCGAGAGGTGATCAAGAGAAGAGACAGACCCATTGTATCTAGTTCTGATCAAATGTAACCTTGAGCTATCTCTTTTCGTAAGGGAATGTCCAGGACATTGCAACCCAACCAAACATAATGGATGTCTTCCATAGTTCTAAGGCATCTATTATTTATGGAAATAATTAATTTCTGCAGTAGGTATGAAATAAACTTAAAGCTTTAGTGTTATCAAATGCATTTTGCTTGACAAAATAGTTGCCTTGTCTGAAGTCTAAGCTTTTGGTGGCACAGAAAGTAATATGCTGGCAAGATTCTCTTGGGCTACCAAATAAAACTCACTTGACTCTCTGTGGAATGGCTTTTCCACTCAACGACATTTTCTCTGCTTTGTGTCCTCTTTGTGAACTGGAAAAGAAATGCTGATTTTCTATGCTGTGAGCAACTCCAACCCAATTCCATCTTGAGTTAGTCATCGCCTTAGATGAATTAGATTGTTTATGAGAAAGATGAATTGAGTAAGAAGGGGGAAAATATGCACAGAGGGCTGCATATTTTGGTACATTTATTGAACAAAGGAC
Source organism: Liasis olivaceus (assembly GCA_030867105.1). NCBI lineage: Eukaryota > Metazoa > Chordata > Lepidosauria > Squamata > Pythonidae > Liasis > Liasis olivaceus. Next base: position 175,144,886 of record CM061350.1, on the reverse strand, counting down.
ACAAAGTATGGGTTGTGTGCAGATGTAGTGGTTAGTTGCATATTCCTAGATCATTTTTACTTAGGACTTACAAAATCTGTTCAGCTAAATGTAATCATTTTTTTATCTAGCTGTGTCCTAACCATAATATTTTCCCATCCCCACTGTTGTAAATCCTTATCTGGGCTGGCATGCAGAATCCCTGTAACTTCAGTATTCTGACACTGTGTAGTTGCTGTGGCATCACTGATTTTGTTTTTCATGTGACTGAAAGACATCCAGAGGTTCCATTTGCAGACTGCTTTGCATGTAAGCTGATCACTGGCCAGGCACAACTGGGAAAATGAAAATAGAAGGGCACCACTTAACTCACAAATAAGAAACAGAATTATTGAGCAGCATTCTTTCTCAACTGTAGAGAATGGAATTCACATGCAGGGCAGTGTCTGGTATTTAGCTGTCTAGAATCAGATTGAAATATATGTTCTAGGTCAAGCTTCTCCTGCCTGGTGCTCTCAAAATCATCATCTCACACAAGGGCACCAGATTGGGGAAAGCTGGAGTACACAACACTGACTCAAAGGTTGGCCAATCATTGAACAGTCTACTATTCAGTCACCAATTGAATGACTCTCATCTCAGTAACCAAGTCATCCCCACCTAACTTTCTGAAGCATTTTTTGTTGTTCCTGGAAGTACAGGTAGTCCTTGATTTACGACAACAATTGGGACCAGAATTTCTGAATCCCACAGTCATTAGGCGAGGCAACTTCCTGCTGGCTTCCCACAGTCAAAGGCAGTGGGGAAGCTGGCATGAAATTTGAAGTCCTAGGCCTGCAGGCAGGTAAGTGGCTGCTGCCGGGTGGGGGAGGGAATGACGGGGGGGGGTACGTGAGGGTGCAAGGGGGTACAAGAGGCATGGTACGGGTGTGAGGGGGGTGCGAGGCACCATGCAGGTCAGAGAGGATGCAAGGGTGTGTGTGAGAGGCTGGCACAGGTGAGTGCAGAGGGGCTGGGGGAGGGTCCACAGGTGGGGGAGACTTACCCAAGTGACTTGCGACCTTCCCTCCCAGCTTCCCTATTGACTTTCTGGGAGATCCAGCAGGGAAGGTTGCAAATTGGGATCACATGATTGTGGGGTGCTTGGCAACCAGTCGTAAGTGCAAATGGGTTGCCAAACAATCAGATCACCATCACATGACCGCAAGGGTGCTGGGACAGCTGGAACTCTAAGGACCGGTTGTAACCACCATTCATTCAGTGCCGTCATAACTTGGAACAGTCACTGACTGAATGGTCGTAGGTCGAGGATTACCTGTATGTTGAATCAAGCCATGTACTCAAGTCCATGAAAAAACATCAGTAGAATATAGATAGTCTATCTGCATCACAGCAGTAAAATCAAAGTGGTAAGAAAACCTGATAAAGGGACCACATTTTTTTCAAGGCCAGCCCCAGATATATGCTAAGGTGGTGATGAGTTCAGGGCGGGAAAACTAGTTTACATCAGAAGAGAATTTTAATTTATCTTTATTTATATAGATAATTATATAGATTTGACTGGGCAGATCTTTTTCTTCTGTCATACACACTTTTTGGTATCATAGTTTTTTTTTTTTTATAAAATAACCAGGTAAAGTAGCAATATAAATCAGTACATTCCTTGAGCCAAATGGCCTGTTTGCCACAATGGGATTAAAAATAGAAAAAAATATCCATGCATGCATTAGAGCAAAAAAGGAAGAGAGACTGGTTTAAAAAAAAAAAACTCTTGTAAAAGGCAAATAGAAACACTGACAGAAACAGCACATAATACGACAAATTTGTGAAAAGTAAGCTAATTTCATCCTCACTTTTACAACATTTTAAAGTGCAAAGAAGCGTAAGATTTTTTAAAGGCTACATCATACAAGCAAATTATATTCCCTCTCGTGCTTCAAAAATAATAAACCTAGAAGTTATATTTTATGGACAGTACTGGAAAAGATGCCTACATCTATTGTGTAGCACCAAGAATTGATATGCACATAACTTAAAATCCCAATAAAACCCCAATAAAAGTTATAGTCATTTATTTTTGCTTGTTTTTGTCTTAAGAGTTTCTGCCCTTTAACAGCAGACAAGTTCATCCCTTGCCTTAGTAAGTGAGGAAACAGTTTATTTTATTCGCCTGATTGCCATAGGCTCCATCAATTTGGCATTGGAGTAAGAAAGAAGACATAATATTAAAGAGAGAGCACATATATCTGCAAACACACACGCATGAACAAGATGGGAGACAATGAATAGCAATCATAAAGGACAGAGGCAATGCAAACATAGAGATTTATGGGTCTCTCACACACCTACACACTGGATTATCTTGGTCTGATGCGCTACAAAATTGGAGGAACATGGTTGCCTCTGGGCTGTTCCTGGACCAAAAGCTGCTCTCTGCACAGGGTTTGCCACGGTGGGGAGCACTGGGGAGGCAGAGATGTCACTGCAACAGTTTGGAATTAGTCCTCTGGTGGTGACAGACACTCAATACCCAAAGGTTTCCTGTGAAGCATAGACCATGTAGAGGAAGCCATCTTCATCCTTCTCTTGCTCATAGATCTCAGAGATAGGGGTGGAAACGCTCACCATGCTGTGCTGGTTCACCAATAGGAAGAAAGCCTGGGTTGGATTCAGCTGTAGCCGGCGCCTGAGGAGGTGCAGAAGGCAATTATTGACCTGGAGTTAAAACAGGAGCATAACAGAGCATGCACAGCTAATGCCAGTTAAATAAATGAACAAGAGATGGGGCACCAATACCACAAATGACTAAAAACTAATATGGATTTTGATGCGATGTTATTACCTGTCCTATCCTCAGATTAATAACTTCCCTTTTCTATTTTTTTGTTATTGATTTTTTTTTAAATCCCCATAATGCAGGCTATGCAGCAGGACAATAGTAATGGTGACATGAGCATCTTAACAAGACATTTCCACGGGAACGGCACATCCTGAAGACAGCATGCTCATTTGCATCAGACCTCCCAATCATGCTGCCTTCAGAATATGTCGGGACTGCCATTCCCAGAGAGGTTGGAAAAACTGCATTGGTGAGGGTCAGGTTGGGCAAGGTTGCTTTACACTTTTCATTCAACAGTTTACTCCTAGTTTGGATACTGATAGTTTCAAGGACTCATATTTCTATCATACACAATGGTAAAGGCATTGCTTTACCTGTATGTGTGTCTCTTCTGCATGCATTGATTATCTTGGAAGGCCTCAAAGTGTCCTTCTGCATGGTTTGCAATTGCAGCAAGAGCTAATCCAAATAAGGACTAGGAGGCTACGAAGCTGTTTAATTCTCAAGAATGTGCAGCTTCAGGGAAGAGACAGAAATTTATTACACTTCTGATGACCTTGATAACTGCATCTTGATAACTGCAGTCCAGTGAATTAGTCCAAAATGCAGGTAAGAGCTGATGCAATTCTGCATCCTCATCTTCCTGAAGAGGCAGAATTGTCACTACAGTCCTTGTAATAGTTCAGCTTTGGGAACCAACTGGGGCTGGCTTGGGAGAGTGATGTCTTCCAAACAATTGCCTATATACCTGTACCGTAGCAAGCAATGGATTATGGAGGTTTCCTATCTATAAATGGGAATGTGCATTACTTTGCTTACTTCAAACTGTGGCAAGCCAGCCTGTTGCATTTGGGAACACTCTTACTCATTCTAATGCTTGACACTCTAAACTTCTGCCCCCAAATCTTTCCCTGATTTGAACCAGCTTCCTTTCTTCTGGGTCCATGAGGAGATGGTTAAAAGGCAAGGCACTCTACTTTCATGCCATAGCAGCCAAATTTTGAGCACTATTCTACTCAACAAGAAGGATGCTCCATGCTCCTTTGATACCTGCAGCAAATCACAGCTGCTTTGAAATATTTCACTTACCGGATTATTTTTACCAATTCACTCATATTAACGTGATCAGGAACTAGAAATTTGGTCTTATCCAGTACAGGTAGCTGCTTCTCTCCTTTGTATCTCTCAATAATGACCTAGTGAGGAAGAAATTGGCACTGTCAGGTCCTTTCTTGCCCAGCAAAATTAAGAAGACTATCCTTATTAAGGCAGCAAACATTATTTGTGAGTAAGTAACACTTTTTAGGATCCAGACAACTATGACAAAGGACTGGGTCCTTCTTTACTGATTTGTTCTGAATTATTTTCTTCTTCTAAATAATTGGTTTGTAACCTGTGGTCTGAAATGCAGGAAACAAAGGAAAAATGGTTCAAATGGTTCAAAATTGCAAGATCACAAAATCTTGTGGGATTTTGGTATCCCATTCAAAATCTAATTAAATTTCAAGCAAGAACACAAAAATATGCAAGATCCAGTGATCTCATGAAATTTGAACCATTTTAATACTTTACATTTTTTTTTTAAAAAAATATTTTTTATCTAATTTAAGGGCCCCAAGAAAGCCCTTGGAGGAGATGCAGGTACTGTATTGCTGAGCTGATTTATGTAGCAAGTCTGTAAAAGCTTTCTTTAATAATAATGTAGACTCTGTAAAAAGAAAAGATAGGGAACCACTGTTCTACATCAGTAGAATATGAGCAATTACAATGGTGTTCAATCATACACTAGAGAAAGATGGTACTACTATGAAAAATTATTATACAAAAAGAATAATAAACTTAACACATATCATTATATTTTTGCTTTATTATTATTATTACTATCACTACTACTTCCTTATTGTGTGGTCACAGAAAGAAAAAACTTCCATTGATGGCCTAAATAAAACGAAACCCTAGAAATCTGTGTCTAGCAAAAGATATTTAAGGCCAAATTAAAATTAGGTAATAAGCAACTGCATCTTGTTTCTTTTCTTACTCAAAAGTATAAGTTCCAGCCACACCCTGATGACATATGATCATCAAACTAACTCTACCTTTGAACAATGATGGCGGAAGAATCCCTACATGTAAGCAGATGCTCACCCAGAGGAGTTCTATATAATCTTAATGGCTATTCAGAGGTCCTAGTTATGTGAACTGCTTGCATGTAGGGGTTCCTCTTCAAACATCTGCACTCCAGTTGTGGATGTCAATCAGCTACATGATATTGGGGGGCATTGACTGTATTTCATGACAGTAACACATGGAATATGACACAGAAATAGAAAGAACTTTCTCACTTTAGAATGACAGATGCAACAAGTTCAAGTAACACGGTGGGGAATTAACTTCCCGTGGAAAGCCAGCGTATCAGAAGAGCTTAAGCTCACTTTCCCACTGACATCCTAGTTCTTCATTTTCAATTTTGTTTTCCCTTCACTATAGAAAAGCAATCAAATATACAATTATTGCCTCTTTTTGTTTTGCTATGTCTGTTTATATTCCCGTGCTATACCTTACCAACTAAATTGTTTGTTGATCTTGCTCTTTTCACAACTCTTTCTGTATACTGTTGCAATCCATATACATTCACTGTACTTAACTACCTATAAAAGGAGCTGACTATTAGCTCTTGTTGAATGGGAGTACTGATGTGCCAATTCCTCATCAGGTCACATTCCCACCAAGGATATACAATGCTTGTTGATCATTCATCTGTATTGGGGCTGTTTAGGGTGCTTTTGGTGTGTAGATTACTCTTAATTGCTTGAGTTCTTGTAAGCCTATGCTTGAGCTGTCAGTGATAGCATCTAGCCATCTGTCCTCTGTCAGCTTCTTTTTCAGTTGGCCCTCATTTTTCCAAGCACCAGTGTCTTCTCCAGTGACACTTACCTTCATATTATGTATCCAAAATAAATAAGCTTTAGCTTCGTTATTAATACTTCCACTGAGAATATGGTTTCACTTCATCTAATATTGAATTATTTATTCTTCATGTCATCCAGGGTATTCGCAAGAGTTTGCTCAATAGCACATATCAGAGGCATACATTTTTCTTTGTTCATCTTTTCTGATCATCCAGCTTTCACAGCTATATATCAAAACTGGGAAAACCATAGCCTTGACAATATGTGCTGTTGTTAGTGTGATGTCTCTGCATGTTACTGTTTTGTCTAGACATCTTAATGTCCTTCTAAGAAGCAGACCTCTCTTTGGTCCATTAGCTACTGTACAATCACCATTCCTGTGAATTTTTGAGCTTGGGAAAATAGGGCTGCTACTACTTCAACTTCATCTGTCTGCAGAGATGGCAGCTTATTAACATAATCTTAGAATTTTGTTTTTGTTTTTATATTGGCAAGCAGACTGGCTTTTGCACGTTCCTCTTTCAACTTCAAAAAGAGATTCCTTAAATCTTCCTAATTTCTAGCTCTCAGCTGAGGTCATCAGCATATTTGAAGTTGCTGATGTTTCTTCTAGCAACTTTAATTCCAATTTCTATTTCTTCTAAAACAATGTTTTTCATAATATACTCTGTATATAAGTTAAAGGAACAGGGAGACAATATACGACCTTAGCATGTTCCCTGATGAAGCCTGGATTTCAAAACTTTGACCATTATTTTACTAGCATGTGGGATAAAAACAATTGTTTGGTAGTTTGAATATTCTTTAGCCCTGCCCATTTTTCATATTGGAATATAAATTCATCTTTTCTGCTCCCTTGGCCAGTTTTTCTCTACCACCGAAATATGCAAAACTGAGAACAGTTGGTTTTTATTGTTTTTTATACTTAAAATGAACTTATTTCCTTCAAGCAAACATTTACAAAACTAAAGAAAATGTGGATGACTTTAAGTTGAAAGTTAAGCATACAAAAAACAAAACAAAACCCCTTCTATGTCTGCCCCCCAACCATCAAGGCTGGCCACAGCTAGCAGTCACATGGGGTAATTAGGAGCTTTTAGTCAATCCTTCACTGAGATTTGCAGGGTGCTTTAGAAGGGGCCATGTGGGGCAGCATCTAGCCAACCCTGACTGATCTCAAAAAGGCTAAGCATGGCCAGGCCTAGTTCATACTTGGATGAAAGGCCACTAGGAAATTCTAGAGCTATAGGATAGACTGGGAGACTGAAAAACTTATCGAAAGGAAGCAACAGCAAACCACTCCCTTACTGTCTCCAAGCAAACTACATGAATTTGTGCATTGACCTGAATGTCTCTTCACCTTTAGAGGGGTTAGAAGAATAACAAACTGAACATAGCTAGTTACGTCTAAAGTTGCTGGTGGCTAATTACTACATTGTGGGAAACACCAACATTTCTTTATAGCTGGGTTCAGAGATCAAGCCAATTTTGTTTTATGCATAATTTGCTAAATATGCCACGATCAGTTGGGTCAAGCTACTATCACAAAAACACTTTATGGTTTATGGCAGAAATCAGCAGGATTTTCAGACAGTGGATGCCAGCCTCACAGGGGCAAAAATACCCTCTTATTTTAAATTCTTCTTCAGATGTCATGTGAAAAAACAGATGTGGTTATCTTGCAAGAGTTGGGTCATTCTCCCAACTCTTCTGTCCTGTCCTCCTAGGCCCTGGGCCTTGGGTTAGGGTGGATGGAGACCTCTGTTGGATGTTTCCATATGTTTTGCACTGAGTGGCTGGATCCCCTCTCGTTTATCTATTTTGCATTGTGTTTTTATCTTGGTTTTTTTTTCCCCTGGCTATTTTGTGAGCTGCCCAGAGTCTGTCTGGAGTTGGGCAGCACCTGAATTGAAATGAAATGAATAAATGAATTATCCATAGGTGCATAAACTTTTAAGTTGGCTCTACATGACTAGCAAAAGGGGAATTATCTACAATTATCAAATGTAATCTAATTTTGCTTTATTTCTACAGATAGCAATTTCTAAGCAAAAAGTATACACAGCCTGGCTGTTAATTGAAACATTAATCTACTAAAGCCTTGCAAAATGTCACAGTAGTGACAAAGCTGTTTCAAAAAGACAAAGTCTAGATTACGATGTTTTAAAATCTCTTTCTCCCCTGTGGTCTCTTCGGCTCGTTTTAGGCAGCAGAAGCTGTCTGTGATTCACCTAAAATCAACCAGCTACCAACATATAATATATTTAGGCAAAGGTTATGTGGTCATGAGACCTGGCAGGGACACAGGAATTGGCAGGTGGGGAAAAGAAAGTTAATATAGAGAAGGAGAAGATGGCTTTGGAGAGAAAAATGATAGCGCTGAATCGTTCTAGGCATTAAATAAGATTATTCTGAAGCACAGCAGAAGCTTGGATATCACCTCCTTTGGGGCTGTGTATTAGCATCCAGAAAATCTTTAAAATGAATTCCTAATCTTTAGTCTATCTGTCCCTTTATCATCTGCCAGATGCTAGTAAGAAAGCTGGACCAGAATTATACAAAACAGAATTCACCTCTTTTCCCTTCTCCAGGATGGAAGTTTATTTAAATGTCGAAGCTGGCTTTCATTCCTTCATTTCTATTCCTTCTACTGTTACAATAAAAATGGCACAATTTGTTTGAACAATATTTTAAACAGAGTAGGAAAAACTTTCCCCTATTTTTCCCCAAGCCATTCACATCTTATTCAGATGTAAACTGGCAGGTTTCTTGGACTCGGTATCAGATGGATGACATCTGACACTTGAAGCAGAACTTAAGACAGCAAACTTGTGATAGAACAGCTGCTGAAGAGAGTCTCACCCTGAATTCTCCCATAAAGTTTTAAGGTCAGTGTATGTGACCTTGAACCTTTTCCCTAGAATCCTGCAAACAGTACTAGAGATCCCGACATAATTTGTTATCTTTGGATGGAAGTCAGCTTCTTAGTATCAGATGACACGAAAACAAGGCTAGAGCCAAAGGGTTCAATTTAGATATAATTCCACAGCACATATATCCACAGACATCAAAATAATGAAATGTGCATTGTGACATCATGACACAAACTTTGCTGTTTTGTATCAGTGTTGCAATGTCAAACACAAGAATGGAAAGGGAGGAGTTTGCATCACAAAGCCATCAAGCAAGGTTGTCATTTCCCCTACTTGCCATCTTGCTTGTCTGTCCCCGCCCACGCCTATGCTTGTCACTTACTCCTTATCTAAATTGGAACAAAAGGAATTGGATGAAACTAGCTCTGTCAGCTGACTGTAAGGTAGTGAAGTAGATACTCCAAGGATGCGTTAAAAGAGAGCAATTCAGGTTTTAAGAAAGGCATAAATGTAGCTTTTTCCTGTTCATCTTGCACTGGAGAGGTTGATGGGAATGCTAAGGGTTACAGTGAGAGAGACATATTTAAAAATCCCACGATTCCTTAATGTGTTTTAAGCCACTTAAAGAGGCAAAGCATTAAAACCATTGTAAAACACTGTTAAACTACACGCCAAATGTCATCAGTAAAGGGCCGGGATGTGGACTGTGATCTGTCAACCCAGCCCTAACATAAATCATGTTGTTTGGGGATCTCATTAATTTTATTTTTCCTAACTTGTATTCTGCCATTCTGTCCACACAACACTCAAGGCAGCTTACAATAAAAATACAAACTATAAAACATATAAACAATACCATGAAAATGAGAGGCAAAAAGAAAATCAGTATACGTTCTGAACCAGTCACCCCTTATCCAGAAATCTTTTAGAGGAGGGTTCAGAATGCACAGCATCGCTTTTGAAATCGTTAAAGCAGGTGCATCTCTTTCTAAGCTAGCACGGCTGTTTCAGAAATTGCTCCCAGCTATTTCTACATGCATGAACATGTTCAGCCCTGTAGCTCTACGCTTCAAAGACAGCCAGGAACAGCTTCTGAAGCAGCATGAGAGCTGGAGGAAAAAAGATCACTTCAACAATTTGAGAGAGGTGCTACTGTGTATTCCCAAGCACTTTTTTTAAAGGATTCATACTACTAACAAAGGCCCATCTATCTAATGTATTGGCTGGAGCACAACTGCTGCATTCAATATGTAATTGACAAAGAGAATGCCATCATAAAATATATTTGTTTCATCATCAATTTTAACTGATACATGGCATTAAAATTAAATATCTAGACGACAATTTCTTTAAATTAATTTGTTCCCTTTTTGCCCGGAAATGAGTTTTGGCTGTCACAATCTGCATGCTATCTCTGTGCAATATTCATATAACAGAGTTGCTGATTAATATTCACGTAACTCAGTTGTTGATTAATAAAAGTTCGCAGAACCTGCCTGTGCAAACTTTCTGCTGTTGGGCAAAAACGTTTTGGGTATGAGATTTCATCACTAGTGGCAGGGAAAAAAACCAAGAGCTTAAATTATTTTATCATCTAAGAACAATAAAGAAGGGAAGAAAAAAAGGAAAAAAAGTTTAGAGGATTATTGGTAGCAAGCCTCTGCTATGCAGTGCTCTTCAGTATGTTTTTTGTAGTAAAACAAATTACCAGATTCCATTTTGCTCTAGAACAACGGAAATGATATAAACAAGAATGTTTATATATTAACATCACCATGTAAATAAGTGAAACACCATACTTCCATTCAGATAACCAGTTACTACTATAGCAAAGGATATTCACTGATACACATGGGTAATATTGCAATAAAAATTCCTGCTACAAAGAAATCTTTTGAAAGGAAAAACTCAAAGAAAAATTAAATATGATGCCAGAGAACATGGTTACAAGCCTTATGGAAGCCAAATGTTTCTGTTCACTTCATGTAATAAACAGACAGCAGTTTTGCTTTTTGTTCCCTATCATCACAAGAGATGATTTACTACAGGAGTTAGTAAAGTTGGCCCCAACTTCTTACTCCCATTAGGAGACTGGCCAAAAGCAACAACTTCTTCTTCGTTCTTAACCTGGCATGAGATATGCCTTAGTAAGAGGAGACATATGTCATAACTTGACCAGTTCTCCATCACCATCCCAATCACCACTTTTCAGGGGAAAGAGTCCCTTGTCCCTCCTCTCTTGCACATTATTTCAGGGACTTCCAGGAATAACACTCCCCCATTCCCAAAACCTGAATTCAATTGTGCTATGACCCTGATCGAACAGGTTTGCAGAAGAGGAAATACAATTCGTAGAACTAATTCCTAAAATTAGCAACGTACACAAACTTTCAGCGTAAGGAAAAAAAAAAGGAAATACTTCACGATCCTGCTGTATGACCTACAATAGGGTTCCTCAACCTTGGCTGGCTGGGGAATTCTGGGAGTTGAAGTCCACACATCTTCCAGTCGCCAAGGTTGAGGAACCCTGACCTACAAGACACCTATCATGTTCCAGGGATTTATACAGAAAGATTTAAAAGCATAGATAATCTCTGTACTTACTGGAATTTTGTTTGGATGCTGTTCTCGGATCTGCTGTACCTCTTTGCAACGATCCGCTGTGAAAGTGAAGCATAATTGATTTAGGAATCTGAAATATTTTTCCAGCCTATATATATTCTACACTTCTATAAGCCTAAGAAAAATTATGGAAGAGGGAGTAAGGGTGGGTCTGAGGTTTTTTTCCTAAAAAAGAATCACATGAATCATACCAATCCAAATACAGAGGCATGCTGTCAACAGTAATATTTATCAAGAAGAATACTTGGTATTCCCACAACAGCATCGTCCAAATATTCAAGCCATTTGAGTACAAGCTCTCTTGAGATGTTCACCAAGGATGTGAGCCTCACTACTCCCTCCCCATTTGCACCTCACATACAATATACCTAATTCCCTTTAATCTACCAAGGGAGGTAGAGACAAAATTTTAGAATAACACGCACCTGTTCTTGAAGCATCTGACACTGTGCAATGTAAAATGAATTATTGCCTGCCTATTCTATTTACTTGAGCAGCAATAATATTTTAGTATTAGTTCATGTATTTTAAGAATTACATAGCCTGTTTCCTGCCCAAAAGGAAGCTGTCAACTCAGTTTCTATCAGCTATCTTGCCCGTGCACAGAACACAAGCCTGGCCCATTTTTTTTTTTTTTTGCATTGTTTAAAAGGATGCTATGAGTTGCTGTACTGATCTGCAAGTCTTAAAAAAAGTCAGTTTTTCCCTTTTGATCAAGCACACAATTAAATCCATCATTTTCAGCCCTCCCCTCTGGAGGGTTTTTGGATAATGCCCACCGGCAGTAAGGGTTCTCTTGTCCTTGATTTTCCCATCTTTCAGAGGTAAGCAGAAGGTAAGATGAGATCTATTAACTCAGATCTATTGCATTATTTGCAGCAGATCTCCAAGGATTTCTAACTGTTGAACATTTCTACTACAAAGTAAAAAAATCTTCTGCGTGGCTCAACTTGCTTTTTCAGAGCCTTGATCTGCAAAATAGGAATGCTAATTGGTTGATTTTGACCATAGCCCTTTTCAGCTTTTCAAGCCTATTTGTTACGTTAGAATTCCTAAATCCCATATACATTTGTACATATTTCACACGTGATCCTTTGATTCAGTCTCCTGAACCAGGATGAGGAATGTCAGTGAAATAAATAGTAAAAATGACTTCTATTTTCTATTCCGCTGCAAAACATGTTTCTGGTTAAGCTAGTATTTATTGGTAATAAATTAGATTCTACTACTAGCATAACACCTAACTGGCAAGGTCTAGAAATACAATACTGTAGACTAGACAGAGGCCTGGGAAGTACATAAAGGTCAATGCAAACAAACAAACAAAAAAACCCTATCACCTGTAATAAAGGATCTCTAGTTACCTCTTTCCCTGGGAGAGCTGATAGGAAGCAGAGAGCTCAAAGCTATGTTTACATGAGATTTCATTATCAACAGCAGTGAAGATAACTTATTAACTTTGCTCAGTGTCAGATACTGTTCCACTTGTTCACAAGCAAGAACAGCAAGTTTCCAGGAAGCAAGACACAACACCATCACCTTAACTCATGATCAACAAGCCAATATTAAGGACAGGGACTTGCAGGTGGCTTGCTTATTCCCAAAGGATCACATGAATTGAATATTTTTGCAAGAAACTGTCTTAAAAAAAAAAAAGAGGGCTGGGTGGGAGCAATTAGCATTAGCCAGAACAATATTTGTAGCCAAAGTACTGAGGATTAAAATAAATTTGAAATCTTAAATGCAGCCAAGCACTTAACTGAAGTCTAGCCAAGTTATTTCTGTTAGTGCAAGTATTACATACATCCTGGATCTACCTTTTTCCACAATTTCAGTGGTGCAAATTATTGAAAAACAAAGTCAGAACTGGCTTCTGAGTTTCTCGTGAGCCTTATATTTTGATACCAGCAGAGAATGCTGATCTAAAGAAAGATGTCAACATGGGGAAGGAATAACTAACACATAGAATTAATTATCACACATGCAATATGAATATTAGTGTGACATCTAGATTGCATACACATTAATCATTGAAATAAACATTCTAAGGAAGCATGTAGGTTGGTCTTTTCATATACAACAGAGAAAGAAGTACAATTAGAAAAACAGACCTAGGAATTCCTAGAAACACACATTTCTACTATCTAATATAGTATGACTTAAAAGTTGATATCCTGTCTGTAAATATTAATAAATTAACCATTTACCACCTTAACACAAAACTGATTGCCGTAGACACTAACATCTGAGAGCTGTTGCAATTTATGAGCCATTGTTTGAAAGCTGTCTAGAAACGAGAGACATGCCAAATCTGATTCTGGGAGTGTTTTTCACCTAGAACAGCCCATTCTACACATTCTAGGAATGGCTTCTGCCTTTTCTCAACTATATCACCCAGAACAGGAAGTGGTTGGTCATGTTCCAGAGTTAAATCACTCAATTTTTAACATTTCTACTAGAAATCTTTAGCTGTGACCTTCATTTGGGTTCTCCAATGTTTTATTATAAAACATAAGAATAATGGCAGCTATGTTGGCCATGGGAAAATCTGTCTGTCTGTCTGTCCGTCCATCCATCCATCCAGGCAATGCTTTTATTAGTGAACTAAAGTTGTACAAAACAATTGCAGATTGAGTTTCAGAAACTTTTCCTTAGGCAAGCTGTTTTGTTTTGTTTTTAACTGGAAATCAGGAAAAAAGAGCTGATTGTGGAGGCCTCTCTATACAAGCTTATAATGTTAGATACTATGATGGGAAGCTTTCAAACCTGCAAAATGACTCTTACCATTACTGAGTAGGATTAGATAGCAGTAAGGGCTCTCCCAAAGCAGTAGTAGTAATAAAATATTTATAAATCCTTCATTTTGGAAAGATCAATTTGAACAATAGAAACAGTTTTCATCCTATTAAGGTACACAGACCCTTGACCAACAGAAAACAGAAGAGACTATTTATTAGTTCATATACTGATATATAATTATCCCTCAACCATATTCACTGGCTGGTTCACACAATACACTAAGCCATAGTATGATTTATCTGGTTTTGGATCCTGTGTAAATATAACCTATGAGACCCAGTGTGGTATAGTGCTTAGTATAGTGTGGAGATCGTTAGGTGACTTTTAGCCTATTACTTTTTTCTCAGCCTAGCCAATTTACAGCACTGATGTTGATAAAATGGAAGGTATAATCCCGTATCAGTTGTTTTTGTTCCTTAAACAAAAGGTGTGATGAATAAATAAAACAAACTCTGGTTTAGGGTGGTTATGAATCCAACAATTATCAATTAATCTCTAAAATAGGTGCCAGTGCATTATGCCGAATTGGTTCTAGGTTTTAAGGTCATTAAATTGCCTACTTGAATCTCCCACTAACAACACTCCCCCTTTGCTGACACTTTACACAGATCATCCTGCAATTAAGCCAACATTTCACAAGGGGTTGAGATTTTTTCAAACTGATTATGTAGCCTCAAGATTGGAGTTTACTGCTGGCTAACAGGAAGAGCTTTATTTCTGTTATGGTTTAAAATAGGAAATAAATCAAAATCTGAGAAAAGCTTATTTTACTCCCAAGCTTGCTTAGGCTGTTTTTAAGTAGCTTTTGGTTACTACCATATAACATTATAGAAAAATATAGTTAAAAACAATGAGATGTTCTTTTTGTCATAACATTTGTGCTTTCCAAGAAGCACCCTAACAAAAGGCATTTGGAAAGCTCAGGTTTCATGACGACTTATCATGAGACAAGCAACTTCAGCCTCCAATTTGCTCACATGTTCAAGGGGAGAACAGAAATTGAAATGTCAACAACTACTGGCAAACTCAAAGCTGTCTTAGGTTTTCAGCCCACAACCAGCCATCAGGAAAATAGCAAGAGTAGATTATTTTATCTGATGCTCACAGCTTCATAAGGAACACAGTGACCTGTAACTAACCCAAGATAACACTGGGTTGGAGCTAGGACACTTGTGCTCTCTCTCTCTCAGTCTCTGCAAAATGATAGCATAAAAGCAAGAGGTCTGGCAAAGAGAGAATTGGTGTGTAGATATAAATATAACGCATAGGGAAATCCTGTGCAGATATCGAGCTACGCCCACAACTGAACATCTGGAAAGGGGATCAGGATACAACCATTGTTTTGTCCCTAACATCTACACGTTCAATATTGCATTTGCACATGTAACCAAGCAGTTGACATAACTGAGTCATTTGCTTGTTTGGGCAAATGTTTACCCTTCTGGACTAGCAGCATATGAACGAGGATCTGTCAGTCAATTGAAAGCAGCCATTTTGGATCCTCCCAGCTGCCACAAAAGAAGCTGAATGGGCTTCACTTCCTAGTTCACTCCAATAAATAAAATACAATAAAATCTATGCTGGCACCACCATGGGCTGACTTAGGGAGTGCACTAGCTATGTTGATAGTCATTGCTAAAGATGGCTTTAAGAAGAAAATTGGCACATTCTTGAAAGTCAGATGTATTGGCTAGGAAAGCACTTACAAATGCTAAACTTTTGAAAAGCAAGTCAAAGGGAGGAAAAGGATATGGAAATGTAGTACTTTCTGGAAGTATCAGGATGAATGTATTAGGATGCTAACATACATCAAGGTTGACTGCGCTTGTGAAGGAATAGTTTAACAAAAAAATCAGAAGGTCTGATGTCTACTCAAGTATTTTACAAATGGATAGTACTACGATGCCCAAAAGCATATTACTTAGTGACTGTATTCACTTCACAAGCTAAACCTGAATTAACAAAACATGGTTACTGTGATCATGTAACAAGCTAAGGCAACATCTGGGTCCCCACAACATGCTGAATTATTGATTTTAGCTCAGTTCAGTATGTTGTGCTAATCCAGCCATAAAGACTACTAACCTTTGAGTTCTGAAAGTACTTCAAGCTTCCCACTTTTTACCTGTAACAATATTTACTTGATCTATAATCCTGGATACAGCAATGCACATACAGGTCCTGTTGCATCCAGACTTCTGTAAATCATTATGTGACTGATCACAACCTTGTATTTGGAAGCCAGAAAAAAGAAAATGAGAATACTGAGAAGGCATTGAGGGCACTATTTAATTTTTTTTTTTTTTGTCTGCGCTCAGTCATTACTGACCCTGCAGTGACTGCCTGGACGAATCCTTGCAGTTTTCAAGGCAATTGTTTTTCGGAAGTGGTTTGCCAGAGCCTCCTTCCTAGAGCAGAGCCCAGCTGGCGAGCGCAGGAGGCGGGTTTCCGTTGCTTCGCGCCCTTTTCGGGCGAGTGCGGTTTTGCGCTTACCGGCAACTGGTCCCATCTCTCTGCAAGGCGCTGCCAGCATTTTTCCTCCCACCGGAGTGAGAGTACCCATTTATCTACTCACGTGAGTTTTCAACCTCTTGGGTTGACAGGAGCTGGGGAGGAAACAGGAGCTCACCCTGTTAACGCGAAAGGCTGGACTCGAACCGCCGAAGTGTCAGCCATTTCTGGCCGGCAACTTTCAGCGTCATTAAGCTGCTGCGCCACTGCGTCCCCTTTAAAGTTTCTGCTGGGTATTGAACCAGCGGTGTTATACATAGAAGGCAAGTGTCCTAACCACTGCACTACTGTAGGACCATAACTATTTAATTATGGCCTTTTAAAATGATTTGTTATTTCCATTCTCATCCTCCATCAAAAGTCTCAGAAATACCTTAACTGAAGAGAAAGGAATAATGGTGACTCTACCACAGTACTCATGGAAACAAATTAGGATTTCTGGTTCATAGTTTAAATTTCACCCCAATTATGCACTTGCCAGGTGGCCTCAGGCAAGCCATTATCTACTGATCTCTTCTTATAGGAAGAAGAAAGTAAGAAAAACTCTGCTCAGTAAGACCAAAGGACTATCTACCCCTGCATTTTGTGCAGAATTGCACCCAACCAGATTCTTCCAGGGAGCTCACAATAGTGCTTCCTCTTTTTAATCCCCAAGTATCCTTGATTTAGCTTTAGTGGATGATCCACTATTAGAGGAATAAAGATGATTGTGACATTACTGGACAAAGGTGTAGGGCTATTACAAAAATTACTGCTGTACAATAACTGATATGAAATGCACTGAGCACAAAGGAGACTGCCATGTCAATAACAAAAACATGTATCGCTACCTTAAGCTCCATTTATATTTGATGATCGCGTTACATAATTTAGATATGAAATGTCATCAGGAATATATGTATGGCTCTATATAGAATGAGATTCAGCAGAATAAGAATCAGCAAGGAAAACTATTACAGCATAGACATTTTAACAAACCACTTTTGGGCTGAAAAACATCAATTATAGTTTCAATTATTAGATTATACCTCCCACAATTCTTATTTATATATTATGTAGCCTATTCTTTATTAGTTGGCTATATAACACCATGTATTCACAGACCAAAGCAGCTTTGAAGACCCTGACCCAAGGACTCACAAACACACAAGAAAAAATGAGAGCGAAATAGACAAGGTATATCGGACAGAACATAAGATTATTTTTATTCTCCTAACCATCCTCTTGGGACATAAAACTATCTTCCAATAGATACTTGTTGACCTTTTGGTCTCATATAATCAACTTTCAGGCCTGTGTGAAGCCTCAACAAAGGCTCTCTTCAATGTAGCTCTTCAAAATGACATGCCAACAGCTTCTAAATGCCACCTTAAGGGCACAGTGCCATTCTGCAGACCTATGAGTTTATGTACATGTGCCATAAAGCACAGAGGCCATTCAGAGCACAACAGCCTTCCTCCACACTTCCAAACTGATGCAGACAAAGCATTTCTCTTTCAGCATCTAGGCACTACCTCAAGGAAGACTGATTTGGCCATCAGAGTTCAGGTGGCTCCAGAAAGCCAAGCCACTTTACAAGGCCTGTTTTTTAAATTTTCTATTACTACAGTAAAAGTAAAACTGCTTAAGAGTTTGGGGTTGGAACCAGGAGCCCTGGTTCAAGGCCTCATTATGTGACTTTAGAAGCCCAATCTATTTTACGTACTGTTGTTTTGACAATAAAAAGAAGAACCTTATTTATGCCACCTTGTGCTCCCTAGAGGAAGGGTGAGACACTCCAGGAATATAAGAATGTAAGAGACTAGATGTAGTGTAGTGGTTAAGAGTAGGGAGACCCACTTTCTGGTCAATGCACAGTTACAGAAGCTCACTGGGTGATTTGAGGCCAATCATTCTCTCTTGGTCCAACCCACTGCGCGGAGCTGTTGTTGTGGGGAAAAACAAGAGAAGGGAGAACTAGGTACGCTGCCTTGAGCTCCCAAATGAAAGATGGGATATAAACCTAATAAATAAGTCACTGTGGCTTAATTCACACATAATGAAAAATCTTAAATGACAACAGCTAGATTCATGTATACTAAACCTAACCAAGCAAACATCATGGCATAGCAAATTACTTGAAGCAACTCACTGCATGCATTAAATTGAAGAATAAAACTTTCTTGAGGTTGAGGCTATGGATTTAATATGAGGGAGTGAGCAAACACTTAGAGGGATTCTGAGAAATTTAATAATTGAAAAGAGAAACCATTGGTAAAAGAAGCTGTGGGATAAGCACTTCCATTTGATTATGAAAATGTACGTGCTTTTGGAAGTCCCTCTCACATTATTTTCCTTTTTATTGTTGGCCCGAGTATACACTGTCGAGTTTCCATCAAGGAAGTGCCTTCATTCAGCTTTGAAGTTTTCTACTTCTATGGCTAAAGCATTTCACAGACTTGCACAATAAAACAACAGTGGCTGCCATGTGACATTACTACAAGGAAAGATGCCACCCTGGGGACTCTTTCTAGAAGCCAAAAGCAAATGTCAGCAATATTTCTGAAGTACAAGAACAATGAAAATCTCACCAATGCCCCACCCTCAAACCAAGTCAGACTACATTTAAAATCCTGGCATAAATCACAAAAAAGATGGGAAA
Source organism: Liasis olivaceus (assembly GCA_030867105.1). Classification (NCBI taxonomy): domain Eukaryota; kingdom Metazoa; phylum Chordata; class Lepidosauria; order Squamata; family Pythonidae; genus Liasis; species Liasis olivaceus. The sequence goes on along the minus strand of CM061350.1, from coordinate 175,125,713 downwards.
AAATGCATCTGGTTATTTCCCAGTTTAACTGAGAGTTTAAAAAGAAAATAAATTGTGAAAGCGATGGTACAAAGTATTAAAAGGAACTTGAAAAAATCATAATTCTTTCTAGAAACCCGTTGTCAACAAGTTTCAGGTGCAGTGCATCTAAGGGCAGATAAGAGTGTTTTACAAGTGTTTTGTAAACATTCAATCATGTAACTGCCAGGTTTATACTGTTCAGGCTACCCCACTGTTGTAAACTTTGCAGCCTGAAAGGCTACTTGACCCAGAGGCATTTTCTTTAATGCATATCACTCTGCTTCTTAAACACCTCCCTTTTTTTTCCTTTCCCCAGAATTGTGGTCCTATGCAGCTCTTCCCCTCTGCCTTTCTTCCCAGAAAATGCAGAGAAGGCCAGCCAGCTGAGGAAGCAAAAAAGGATATATGGAAAATCAGCTGAAAGGCACTCCACCGGCGCAGCTGCCTGAGCTCACCATCCCACCCCCCTGCTGCTCTTGAGCTATTTTCATCCTGTTTGCTTTTGAGCTGGGACAGTTGGGAGAGCAACTGGAGGCAGACCAAGCGCCACCTGCCTCCTCCACCCAGTGGCATCCCAAGCAGTTGTTGCTGGCAGGGAGGGAGGAAGCCATCTTCACCCTCAGCCTGTTGTTTTTCTGAAGGTGGTCCACTGCTTTGACAGACGGCAGTAGATGCTGAACTGGTGAGAAGGTCAGCACAGGGCATGGCACGTGCTTTCCCTGGGTTGGTTATTTACTCTTGATTCAGAGTATTTGTCAACGGTTGGGGTGAGTCAGGGTGTAACAACAACAAGCTGCTTGAGCTGCACTCACAGTTGTGGCATGTGGAAGGGTCAGAGTTATGAAAAAGAGAGCCCACAACATGAGGGCAAAACAGATTTCCTTGAGTGTATCTTTTCTCTACAGCAAAGCTGCCTCCCCCAAACCAGGCACCTCCAGATGTGAGAATGTCAATAATCAACATTTCCCAGCCTGCACTGACATTTCTGGGAATTCTGCAGGTTGAAGTTCACACATCTGGATTCTGGAGGATGTCAAGATTGCAGAAGGCTGAGGCAGTTTTGAAGCTTCTTAAAAACCAACACATTCATTGCTATGTAAACTTATGCAATATTAGATGTGTTATTCTTTTAAAAGCCACATGAAACGCTAATAAAGATAACTGTTTTCTATACAGGTTTTAAAGCATTTTTATAATAATGCTTGCTTTTCCACAAACATCTTTAGAATAGTTTTAACTCTGACACATTTCCTTTATCTTTAATAAATTCAAGTGAAGTAGAAATTTAAGTGAGGAAACTTTGCTCAACAGAGTAATATTGCATTATGGAAAGCTACACCAGCACCTTTGCCACAGATGTTTGAAACTACCGAAACCACCTGGTGGGGGTGAGTAGGTGAAAAAAAAAAGGCATCACCAATCCAACTTCCAGAACTCCAATAATTTAAGGTGGCTTTTATCAACCTGATGCTCTCCAGATGGGTTGGAACTACAACTTCCACTCTTCTTCAGATGATGGCCATGCTGATTAGGTATTCTGGGATTGTAATTCCAATCTATTTGGTAGTACTAGAGTGGGGAAGGCAGGCTTGAATCCTCTTGAATCCACTTTTGTGAAGATTTTCATCCACGCCATGTACAGTTTAAAAACAACTGGATTAATATTATGCACAAATGCAGTCATTGACTGGATCCTACTGCTTAAGAATTTGGGGTTGGGACTAGGGCCCCAGATTCCATTCCCCACTGTGTGACTTTGGACCAGTAATCTTCTTTTGGCCCAATCTACCTACGGGCATTGTTGTTCTGACAATAAAATATGGGGCGAGGGGAAGAACCCCTATTTGTGCCACTTTATTTCTTAGAGGAAAGGTGAGACACTAATGTAAGAATGTAAGAGATAAAATGTAGTGTAATGGTCAAAATGTGGAACTGGGAGTAGCAAGACTCAGGTTTTAGTCCACTCACAGACAAAGAAGCTTGCTGGGTGACTTTGGGCAAGTCATTCTCTGACTCCAACCTACTGCACAAGTTGTGATTGTGGGGAAAAACAAGAGGAGAAAGTGCTGTGTAGGCCACCTTCAGCTTCTGAATGGAAGGCAGGATATAAATCTAATAAATAAGCATGCAGCATTTAGCAGACTACAAAGTAACAGTGTTATCAGAGGCCAAAACAGTATACAGAGTGTTTAAAACTTTATCAAGAATGAGATATAATTACTTGTGAGGAATAATGCAACATAGGAGAACTGATCAAATTTTTAACTGGCCAAAGTAAGTACAAAGTAACTATACTTTGTAGTGTTATGCTTAATGCAACCTATTCCTCTTTCCCACTATGAATTTTCCAGCTGTGGCTTATGTTTAGCCATGCAGAACTTAAATTCCAAGAGTAGCTGCTTGCACAACACTGAAGCACTACATAAAGTTGCTTGAAAGTTGAATACCACCCCCACCCCAAGCACATCATGGAACCTGGTCAGAGATTGGCAGTATCACATCTGCTCCTGACCTGAGATAAAAAAAAAACCCAAGAGGCAACTTTTCCCTAAGAAGTTTCTAGTTGCATTTCATGATGTGATTAGGAAATAAATTCAATTCCATTCATTCCTCCCTGCCCCAAATTCTCCATCTACAAAATGGGAATGATAACAATATCTTTCACTTAACTGATTTGAGGCTGAACTTGCTAAATAGGCTTATCTGTCTATTTGCAATGGATAAAAGTTACCCCAGGGCAACTTGGAAGGAAAACTTCTGAATATCAGGGGGGAAAAAAGTTTTTCTTACAGGCTAGTGGCTGTCTTGAGTATTTGCCAGGGTAGAAAACAAGGTATAAATGAAATAAATGAAGCTCCTTCCCCACGGATTATAATTCACTCAAGGATACTTGGAGTACTAGAGATTCAGGACCCAAAAATGAATAATTTTTATTTAAATAATGAATAATTAACAGAGCCTTCAATGCCAAAATATGAAGCAATACAATCATGGAAGATATTCAGTGGTACAGAATTATAGTTCAGCCATGAGAGCTCTCTGGTACCCTCTGGACGTTGTATTTCAACTTCTACCCCCAGGATATGGAGGAAGGAATTATAAAGACCACACAACAGCTGAATAGAATTCATTGTAAAACTTTAAACTATTTTGCATTGAATTAAACTGTGACCAAAATATTTATCATAATGCAGATGACAAAGTGCTATATCATGTCCAGTAACTGGATTGTGAATGGCCACTATCTAAAGGTAATTTTCAGGCTATACGTTTCATTTTCCTTTGACCTCTTTTATTATTCCTTCCTCTCTTCCAACAATAGATGTATATATGAAATGCACTCCCTTCAGGATATTTAATTTATTTGATAAAGTGGACAATGATCCACAAAAACTAGTGGGATTATAAATTTGTTAAGACTTTACCATGGAACTTTTTATTATTTTAAATATAATCCCAATAGGAATGTTAGGAGTCAAAACATTTAGAAGGCACCGTATTATCTACTGTTACAGAACAGAAAACCTCCTTGTTTAAAAGTGTACTGCTAATATCATACAATGCCTCTAAATTTGGTGTTTTAAATAAGATAACATACAGCTTTGTTTTGAGAGTTATCATTTAAACTTTTTTTCAAGTTTCAGGTAGTTTTCCGCTTCCATCCTAAACTCTACTTGGATGAATAACAAGTTGATTTTAATCAAATAGATTTTCAAAAGAGGAGGGTTTGGTGGAGTGGAAAAGAAGAAAGCTAGACAATAGACCTGTGCCTTTCAACCAGCTGTGAAAACTCTTATTGAGCTGGGTTGGAAGTCTCACAAAGGAGAGTTAGAACAAGAACCAGAAACAATAATACTGTATAGCAGTAGAGGACACAGATGGCTGCTTTGACCTATACAAACACAATGGTAACCTAGCATTCAAAATACAACAAAACTCTTTATTATTACTCATCAACATTTTTGATGAAATGCAAACCTGACCAGTAACTACTTTTCCAAACTCTCACAAAACTATTCCTCTCCCAAAGATGAAACGTTCCATCAGCAATCTCTTGCACTACTCCAATTCATCTCAGTAAGGCCCTTAAGAGGTAATTTCTACAAAACCCCTCCCCACTACATAAATCCTATGCTCAGGAAAAAAAATCAAGTGTTCATTCTTGTTTCATAAAGTTTATGTTTTCCTTTTGGTCAGCTTTCATAACACCTGGTGGCCAAAATAGAACATTTTGACAAAAATCAAGAGAATTAGAAGCAGTCAAAATGAGGCAATCTGGAGAAAGGAGGATCCAACTAGAGCTGACTGGGGAATTCTGGGAGTTGAAGTCCACCCATCTTAAAGTTGCTAAGGTTGAGGAACCCTGAACTAGAGCAAAGCTGATAATGTGTGTTGCATGCACATCCAATTACAAGGCCTGCTCTTGAACCCTTCACCTTCTTAATTACTCAGACTCCCTGTATCCAGGTTTATCTTACAATGTTCATAAGGACTAGAAACTGTTTACAAATCAGAAATTATGGGCAGCTATGACCAAGAGAATGAGAGCCAGCTGGGTGTAGTGATTAAGGCACCAGGCTAGAAACCTTGGGGATAAAGACAGTTGGGTGACTTTAGACCAGTCACTGTCTCTTAACTCTTGGATGGCAAACCACTTTAGAAATCTTGCCAAGAAAACTGCAAGGACTTGTCCAGGCAGTCACCAGGAGTCAATACTGCTCAAAGGAAGGAAGGAAGGAAGGAAATGACCAAGAGGAGATTGTCAGCAGCACATTTAAAATACTTCCACTCTGAAAGTCAGTGGCAGCACACAAAAATTAAATAATTCAGTGAACAGTTAGCAAAGAATAAACATAAAAAACATACACATCTAAGTTAAATTACGAATTAAAAATGACCAATACTCAGCAGGCATAGCAAGAGTGGTGTAAAGTGTGTTTTCAATGCCTGAAACAAGCTTTAGGAGAGCGTAGGTGGGTGCACATTAAAGACTCCTTGATAGCACTGAGGATGCTGGCTTTGTATAGAGGGCAAAGCTCTCCTGTGTAAATTGCACCCATCCCATCCCATCCCATCCCATCAGTTCCTCTGTTTATTCTAATCCTTGGGGGGAAGGAAGACATGGATTTATCCCTCCCTTTGGTTTCTGCATTATTTTAAAACCGTAATTTTTTTTACAGTGAAAAAAGGAACAACACAGAGAATATCGCCTCTAATTTATCCTTACACAAGGCCCTACATCAGTTTACAACCGGCTCGCAGGATGTGGGAATACGAAGAGCACAAACATAACCAGCCTTTCGATAAAGCGGGCGAGGCCACGCCTGCCGTCTTGGACCCAGGAGAGATTTCCCCCAGAAGGGGAGCAAAGCGTCTCTTCTCCAGCACAAGTTTCTTCCTAAAGGCCTACGCCCCCCCCCCCCCCCCGACAGCTTGGCTTCCTCCAAGCCGGGGCCCATTTTCCAGCCCTGCTCTCCAAGCCTATCAGCGCAGCGGCCGAGACGCAGGAACGTTCCCCAATCCCGTTTGCAGGCATTACATCACCAGCAGGCGGCGGCTAATTACCTTTGCTTTCTTTCCTGCCGCCCTGGCTGGGCCAGCAGGAAACTTGAGGCTGAGGCTAAACAAAGAGTCAGCGGGCTCTGGGCGCTTGAGTCTCCCAACTGAATCGATCTTCGGGCCTGGGACACCACCATCCAGAAGCAGTATTTTGGGTGTCCCCCTCCCCATCTCCAAGGGCTTGAACCCGCAGCGGCTTGGATACAGAGGCTCTGTTTGCACGACCCAGCCCGAAGTAGCCTGGCACATTTTATTCTAGCGTGTTGTGTGAATCCAGAGACTTGCGCTGAGGAAATCAAGGTTAAATTAACCACGAATAGTCGTGGGAACACAGCCGGAGAGTTCCAAGACACTATTCGGGTCTGGCGGGCGTCAGAAGGTGCTCAGTTTTCCCACCCCCACTTCGAAGGGCAGTGCCTTTCTTTCCCCCAGGGTATGCCCGAGAGATAAGCAGCATTGTGAATTCTTGTAACGAAGACAAAGGGCCGGACCCAGGAGATTATTACTATTAAAGGCACGGCCGAATCTATTTCGATCTGACAAAAAAAGGAAGCGTTTCTTGGCTAGTAGCGAAGTCTAAAGGTACAAATGGCGGCAGATTCTTCTTCCACCTGTCTTCTCCAAGGCGGTGCCTTCTGAATGTGTAGAACCACAAGGCCCCTCATCCCCACCTGACGCGGCCCGCTGGTCGGTTTCCCATTTAGGTGAAAGGCTGAAGGTCTATTTGGGGAGGGGGCACCTTGAAGGCGAACACGTCCCCCCCCTTTCAAACACCACCGCGTCCCCTTCCAACCAGGCTCGCCAACCCCTTCAGGGTGGGGGTGGAAATGGAGCATCTCCGGAGGAAACGGAGAAGCAAACAAGAGCTCGCTGTGCCCACCGACTGAGTTGGAGGCCAGCGCCTTTGGCGGCCGCGGCACCGCCGGGCATCTGCCCAGAAACTGTTCCACCCCCCAGGGCTCGGTCCCGCCAGTTGCTCTTTCCAAGGGGGCCGGGCCGGGCCGGGATGGGCGAGACGACGACCCTGGACACGCGCCAGCTTCCCAATTTCGCCTCTTTCCCAGCCGCCGCGCTTCTCCCGGGCGCTCCGACCCCCCCCCGCCCCCGCGCAAAATCCAGTAAGGACTTACAGAAGCTCCGCCGCTGCTTGAAAGGCCGGTCCGAAGGCATCTCGGCCGGGAACGGGGGATACCGAGACCACCGCGCCTCAGCACGGACGAGGAGGTCCTCGCTAGACCGCAAAAAGGCTGCCGCCGCCGCCGCCTCTCCGAGGCCCCTGGAGCTTGGGAAGCGGGGTCCCGAAAGCAACCGCAGCTAAGCCGCAGCGCGCGCCTCCTCCTGCTTGGTCCGCCACCGCCGCCTGCTCCCGATCAGATGCATGAGCCACCCCGATCCCCGAAGGTGGCAGCGCGGCGGTGACTTCATCCCACAACCTCCTCAAGGGGGAGGTGCGCGATCCCGCCCCTTCTGCAGTGCGGCCTCGTTGCCACGGGCGCCCCGGCCTCAGCCCCGGGCCGCCCTTAGCGCTCTCGCTGGCGGTGGCGGGCAGGAGATTCGCTCCCCCCGGAGGGGGAGATGTCCGCAGATAAGGGGTAGCACACAAAGCTAAAAAAAGCACTGCCAGGAGTTCATCTAGAAATGATCCCAGAAAGGACACTGTTTATTCGTTTCATTCATAGTAATTTATTATAATTAATAATTCTCTTTGAACAAATCCCAACAGCTTTCAGTTTGGTGTTACTGAATTGCAGCAAAACTGGAAAAGCTGGTCAATGGCAGCAGAAGCGTCACCTTAAAAATTAACATATTTATTGCACTATAAGCTTTGGTGGACCACATGCATTTGATGTATAGACTGTTTGTCTTATGATTAACTGAAAATGCTGCAGATTTGCCGAGTTAAATCCAAGATGACATTCCAAGTCCTGCTTGGAGGAATCCAAAAGCTTTCATCTGTTTCTGGACTGATAGGTAAACATCTTGATACCTATGCATATACTCCCCCCCTCCCATGTCATTGAGCATGGGCAGAATATTCTCTTCACAGAATACTGAGGAAGAGTTCTTTATATTTGTGATTAGAAAACAAAGTGGAAGCCCGGGTTCAGGGTTCTGGATTTGAAGGGAAGCTTCTCACATGTACTTAGTATATTTATGGCCCCTAGCTACTGAGAATGCTACTCCCCCCTTTATTCTGAGAACAACTTGAGGTGGATTAGGCAAAGTAATTATGCCAAGAACACTTAATAGCTTAGAAATTAAACATTAATCTTTGCTGAATTCTTCTAAACACCATCTACCATTGTAAGAGCTTGAAAAGTGCAGGCCTTTCAACTGCCTTATATAATTAGCTTTCTGCCTTCTAATAAAGGCTGAGATCCTTTCTGCCTTTTCAGTGGTCAGTCCAACAGCTCACTGGTGCTACACATCAGTTTAACTGAATTTCCAACCCTTTTCTTTTATCCTTTGTTCACTTCTTTCTTCCTTTAAGGTATTCCAGAGAGGTTGGGAATTGCCTCTGTAGGGTTGGTTGGTTGTTCTTGTAACTCTCGTAACGTTCTTACAAAAATGAATCCTGATGACCTACAGTCCTCGCTTACCGACTGCCTTGTGCAGCAACTGTTCAAAGATATGACAGTGCCAAAAAATAACTTTGCAAGCAATCCTCGCATTTACGACCGTCGCAGCATCCCAGTCACGATTGCCATTCATGTACTTCGCAGCCAGTGCACATTTTCACTTGTGACAAGCAGAGTTAACACCATACGGTATGGGAGGTGGAAGTAAAAAAATCCTAAGTCGTGATCATGTGATTTTTCCCCTTCGCGACTGAGTTGCTGGTCCCAATTGTGATTGCTAAGCAAGGACTACCTGTAGTAACTTGAAATGTGACAACTATGACCTTGCCAGATGGACATTTCAAACTGATTCAGTCAAATCAGTGCCATTTACCATTTTGGCTTCAGTTTTTCAGCAGCTGTATTATATATTCCAGGAAAATAATTGGGTTGGTTAAAAACAGAGTTCTTGATTTGGCAAAGCAGCTAAAATGATCAAGGCTGCCTTTTCCTAGTAAGCCTCAGCAGGTCTGAAGCTAAGCAAGGCTGAGCCTGATGAGTATTTGGATGGGAGTTCTCTAGGAAACACCCAGGCTGTAGATGAGATTGGACATTTGAAAAACATTTTAAAAGGCATCAGCGACAAATCATTTAAGAACTTTTGCCAAGAAAACTATGTCCATGAAGTCACCAGGAGTTAAGCTTGACTTGAAGGAGACTTGACTTTCTGTCCCTGTTTTTTCCTACTGCTAGCAACTGGTGGCAAAATTAGAGGATGGAGTTTGCTAGTTTCTCTGAAATTAGAAAGCTGGCAGGCATCTTGTTTGAGGAGGGAGCCACCTAGTGATTACACAGCAGCATCACTGATTGCAGGATAAATCTGGAAAGACAGACACCTGCTTTTAGGGCTAAGAGCCACACCACTGTTTGGTAGATTGCTAGGGCTGCACTTAACTGTAATTTCACTTCCATTTAGTTCACACATCATTAATACGGCTAGTCTTGAATAATGGATTTAAGTTTTGCCTTCTGTCGCATTAAAAATTACAACATTTGGAGAAGATAGGCAGCTCTAGACCTTCAGTTTACATTAAAATATCAGCTGTGAGTTTATTAAACATGAGTGAAAATAAAATCACCTTAAGTCTATTCTTAAACTGCCCCCTTTTATTACTGAATATTGTTTGGTTTGATTGGGATTGTAGGTACAATATTCATGCCTTATTGAGAGTTATAAAATATGCAGTTGAAGCTACTTTATATTAAAAATGCATGCATCATGCATCTACTGTAGAAAAAGCTTCCTTTGAACTTTGTATTTTTACTAACAGTATTAGACTGAATTAGCTTGCTATAGCCATGTATTAAGAAATCAAAAGTTTGCTAATTTTAATAGGGGACATATTAAGTAGCTTTCTCCTGAGCTCGTACCTCACATATGATCTGGAGACTTGAGGTTGCTCTCTGGCATATACTGGGGAATATAGAATAGAAAATAAAGCAAGAGGAAGATCGCCTACATATGTTGAATGTAGCTCATATTTTAATTTTTGGCTGGGCTATTCATCTTTGGAGGTTAAAGATGTCTGTCCAACTGTACGGGGACTAACAGATTGGAGTTCCCTTTCCTACTGGAATGCACTATTATAGTTTCATGGCACTTCCATTTTGTGTGTGTGTACCTTGTACAGAAAGGATTTCTTCACTTTACAGTAGTTGACTTGATGACCAACAAATTGTCTTCCATATCCACTGACAACAGGAAACAATAATGGAAGGGTGTGATCGAAAGGCTGCACCAAATACTGTAAATAGATTACTTGTCAGAGGAATACTGCGATTAGCATGAAATTCAAGGAGAAAAAGCATGAGAAATCTTTATTGAAATCCACACACAAAGGTTTCCTTGATTATTTTAATTTGTTTCAAAAGAAACAAGTAAGTGCAAAATAAAATGAAGACAAAAGGGAAGACTGATTTAGTTGTTACAAGTACTTTGGACAAACTTATTTAGTTATATACCTGCTGAAGAAACCTATCCATCTTTGACCCTTTAATCTTTTTAATTTCATTTTTTGTCTTCTCCATGGAGTAACACTTGAGTCATTTGAACAGACTCCTTGAATCTTCAATATTTCAAGAAAGGAATCTCTCTCCGACATTATTATCATGGACAAAAATGAACTACCATCAGCTTTTGAAAGGCGTTAAATAAAAATATATACTTAAGTAGAAGGAATGTAGGCCAGTTGGGGAAGTTTTCATTCTGTTGGATTCTGAATGACAATCAGGAAATAGTCCTTATCTGCAAAAATATAAAGCAATTATTTTTCAATATTTGGTTGTTAATGTTAACTCATAAATAACTCTTCTGTGTCATAGCATGGTACATTGTATCACATGCTTTATAGGCAGAAAATATTAGGTGCCTTCCTGGCATTATCAGTTAAAAAGAAACTTAGTTAGTGGCACATGCTGAAAAGGACTCTTCATGAGGTTTTGCGAATACACTACTAGCTGGAAAAAACAATACTGGACAAAACAGATTGTACATGCTATTTCCTTTTTGGAAGCACAGTTATACAAAGTGTAGAAAGGGAGCAAGATATAGTAGGCCAAAGAAATAAAGGCACAAGAAAAGGCTGAACATAAAGAAACGTGAAGTCAATAAACTACATAGGACATTAGCTCAAATATTACTAACATTAGAGTTGTCGAAATAGATCAGGCCAAAAGCCATCTACTGCATCATTGTTTCCTGAAATGAAGCATGGTTAGGCTTGGCCTATATCTGGAAAGATCATTTAGAACCCATTCTGACCTGTATCTTTTGAAGAAAAACTGTGGTACAGAGATAGATTGCCTATTGCAGCTATATTTGGAGACAACTCTACCAGAGGCTCAGAAAGAGCTTTTTTTCCCTTTTAATTTTACCTGGTGCAACCATGATCTCATTTTTCTTGGAGCGAATCCGCAGGAATGTGAGATCATTCTGGGGATCAATGTCTCGCACAGTGCCCCTGGCCTTCATTATTAAATTGTGCATTAAGCCTGCATACTGTACTGTGGAAGAGTTGTCCATGGTGCTTTTGATGGGAATACCTGCAGAATGCAAAAGGAGTCTTTGGATAATTATATAATACATAACTTGATCAGAACATCTTGAGATCTTCATTCCTTACTGAACAGTTTTGATATAAAATCCTGTTACTTCACATGACAGTTTTTATCTCAACAAATTGGAATTTGCATAGCAATCCTGTTCAGTATTTTTCTTATACAGATCCTCTGCTGCTACTCTGAGGTTCTTTATGACCTCTCAAAGTACCATAAGCCTTATGGTGGGGTGATTTTCAATGGATGAGCATTTTGGGGAAGAGGAACAATGGGTTGCATTTTCTCCATTTCCACACTAACTGCACTATCTGTGGCAACAGTTTTATAGCTCCTTCCAGCCTAATGAGCATCAACAACCTTTTATCTGAGGATCACAAAGATCTTTTTTAATTGAGGCATGATTCACTTCCATCATCCTGTGTCATGAAGAGCAGACACCAAAGGTAGCCCCCCAGATGTGTTTTTTTAATTTGTTTGATTAGATTTGGAGGCTACTGGGAGACTAGGCTGAAGCAGCCATAACCTAAAGATGAAGCAGGCACGTAAGGGGTGAGGACAAAAGCCAGGAAACTTATCTATGAGATCCCTTCAGGGAGGTAGATAAGAAGGAAGCAAGTCGTTAAGGAAAAAACAAAGGACCTGAACCAGAAAAAGGAAGTTGGGCCTGAACACATGGAAACCCTCACCCCAATCCCATCAACCTGTAAATCAACCCAGCGAGGACTTTTGGGGATAAAAGGGGTCCCAAAGCCTGCCCACTCTGAGTCGTCTGAGTTGTCTGAGTCACCTTTGGATCCAGACTTGGCGGCTTCCATCCCTCTAGCTAGTGCCTGGCAGCCTAGTTGGGAAGGACGTGGGTCAGTGTGAATGGGCGTGTGTATGAGAAAGAGCAAATGTACCTTGCAACCAGTAAAGTTTGCTGTTACTTTAAATTCACTGGGTCTCCGTGTATTACAAAGAACCTCTTGTGCCTCAATGTTCGGTTGGAAGTGATTTGTGTGTGTCCCTAATTATCTCCCGGCTGTTGACCAGGGCTGTGTGTCTGTCTGCTCCAGCCGCACCTATCTGGAAAACCCAGGTAGAAAGCAAGGGGGGCTGACAAGATCCACGTGCCTCAACAGGCTGTGAGTGTGTGAATGAGTGACCATAAGCCGAACCTGGGAGCAACGTGTGTAACACCACCCAACTCCAAGGATGTAAGACATGACACAGTGCACTGTTTTAGTACTGTTTGTTTAACCAGAGTCTCTTCATATATTAGTAAAATTTAAATCACTCAGATCACCTTGTAAGTCACAGTACTGCAGAATTACATATAACTCTAAAGGATTCACAAACTTTCTCTCACCACTATATGCATATTTAGTGCACATGCTCTCTACATACACAAATATATATGCTGGGATCTTATTATTTCCATCTTTGTAAAAATGCATTGCTATTTATTACAATATTTTAGTGGAATTATCATCTAAACATTTGAATAAGATCATCTGATACATAAAGTGTACTAGGAGAAGGGATAGAACATGTGAATTCTATATAGAGCAATGCCATTTAGCATTGTGCTTTTATTTTATTTTTTGCCAAAAAGAAGCTAATATTCTTATTTTGGGCCTATCCAGAGCCTTGGGATAGAGGATTCTTGTGGTTAAAAGCTCTACCCCATTAATTGTCCCAGAAGTGCAATCAATGTCTATTATTTTCCAAGTAAGGATATATCATGTTTAAGATCACAGCAATATGATCTGGCCTAAAACACAGAATAAAAGATCTGCAGCAACTGAATGAATGTATACAATTAGCTGAATATAAGTAACAGACAGCAGGGGGGTGGGAGGTTCAAAAAATGTTACAGAACCAATGGGATGGTTGTGATGGTTTTTACTTTGGCTGCTGATTTGTATTTACTGTGATATTATTGTTATGTTAAGTTCTTAACTGTTCACCACCCAAAGTCCTGAGTTTGAGGTCAATAGACATAAAAATTGAAATACAGGTAGTACGTAATTACCATTCATTTAGCGACTGTCCAAAGTTACGATGGTGCTAAAAAGTGACTTACAACTTGTCCTGGCACTTATGACTGTTGCAGCGTCACTGTGGTCATGTGATCATGATTCAGGCGCTTGGCAACTGTCACACAGTTATGATTGATGCAATGTCCTGTGGTTACATGATCGCCATTTGCGACCTTCCCAGCTGGCTTCTGACAAGCAAAGTCAATGGGGAAGTTGGCAGGGAAGGTCGTAAATCACAGTTACATGATGTCTCACTTAATGACCACACCACTTAACGATGAATTTTCCAGTCCTTATTGTGGTTGCAAGTCAAGGACTATTTGTAAACGAACAAGCATACATGCCAGTTTCACAAATATGACAGCATTCTAAAAGTAGCAGACAATGGTGCTTTTGCAACACATTGGCTAACATGCTCAGCTTAGACTAAGTGAGTGCCTAGAGATGTTTTCTCTCTTAGCCTCAACTTTCCAGCCATAAAATAAATCCTTAAAAAAAATGAAAGGCAGAAAAAATTTATACAGTATGTTATACAAGTCAGAAATAGTACCTTAAATTTCTAAAATAAGTTTTTAAGTTAGGACATTTAAAATCCCAATCAACTGTGGCTGTTACTGTTATAAAAGAACTGGCATATAGCAAGCATATATGCAGACTAATCATTTCAGATTTAGTATGCATCTCTTCATTAAAGATGGATAGATACATCTGCCTCATTATATTAGGGCCAATGAAGGCCAAACAGCACATCGCGATTCATTGTAGACTTATCACACAGAGAGAAGGGATGCTTAATTCTCTTCCTAAACTGGAAATGCTCTGCAAGTTCCACGAGAACAGCATACAGCCATATATGAGTTTATAGCTGGGGTGGGGGAGGGATGGAGCAAGAGATTATAGCAGTGTTTCTCAACCTCCTCAACTTTAAGATGGATGGACTTCAACTCCCAGAATTCCTCAGCCAGTGTGCTGGCTGAGGAATTCTGGGAGTTGAAGTCTACCCATCTTAAAATTGAGGAGGTTGAGAAATGCTAGATTATACAATGAAGGAAATCTACTTGTCTTTGTATTTTTTGTTCCTTGGAATTGAAGTTACAGTAATGTAATTTAAGGAGCTATTTAGGGATCCATGATTTTGCTACCAGTCACACTATAAATCCAAGATTGCAAAATCCTAGTAGAACCTTATAGGCCATAGAATAGAATGCTTTCAGGGAAAGGGCTATAGAATTAAGAATCCACCTTGCAAATGTTTTACATACACATAGATCAATTCTTGGCTATTTTGAACAGTTCTTGAAGAGCTAGATGTTCTAGATTGCTTGCTTGCTATCTATTGCTTGCTTAATAAATAAATATCAATACATTGCTTAATTAATAAATATAAATAAATACTGTTATTTATTAAGCAAATCTATTTGGCCACCCATCTTAACCAAATAACAATTTATTTGGCTTGTATGCTTTTGAATCAACAGACACCCATCTTATTTTACAGTTTATTATAGTTGTTATTGTATTTTGTGCTGCTTTCATAACTTGGATCTGTACACTTCACTGATTTTAAAATGCTACTTTGGCCACTGTATTGAGGAAGCTTTGTTTCAAAAGGCTGCAATAAAACAATTTTAATAAATTAAAATCAGAAAGTTTATCACAATTTCTAGAAGAAGATACTAAATTAATGCACACTGTTCCATTAATAATCAGAGATAGCACAATCTCAAAATATTGTCAAAGCTTTTGATTTAATGGGACTTGCTTCCATCTTAATAGCCATGTAATTTCAGTCTTAGCATCTTAATACATACCTGAATGCCCAAGTGTCTTCCAACCCTAAACAACATTGCTTATGTGCTACCAAAGGGCAGATTTCATTCACGTCAACTTTACTGGCACCATACCTTCTGAATTCACAATAATGATTCCTTGGACTCCCTTTTGACTCTGGATTCGCTTCAGTGTTTCCTCTACCTCAGCCTGGAAGAAAAGAAAATCAACACATCTTGAAATATGCAATTTTGTTTCTGAATAACACTCTGTGCTAAGGCACCTAGACCCAGAAAAAGGCTACAAGGATTCAAATAGACATTTCTTATACACTAAGCAAAATGCACAGCTATTTTGGGCACTGTCGTATCAATGTTTGCTTTTCTTAAACCCATAATTTTCCTCCCATCATTTGGAAATAAGCTCTTGGAAGCCAGACATTTGTTTCCTGTATATTTCTGGTAGCTTTTCATATTCCAGTCAAAGCTTCACACCGCATAGCCTATGGATAGTGGTAAAATCCTGCTTGGCTACAGTTTCCCTCTCTCTCATATTATAAGGATCTTTTCACACACAATCTTCTATATGGGGATAATTTCTATCTGAGAAAGTATTTGCAGGATGCAACTTTGGAAATGCAGTGCAAATATTTAAATACTGATTTGAACACACAATGGCAAAGCCAGCATGTGGAGCATCAGGGCGTTAGTGGAAATGACATGCTGACACAGATGAAATCTAAAAACCTTTATTGGGATGACGCTATGCTTAGGAGACAATAGTAGAGAATATATGTAGCTCAGGGTTGAAATATTGGGTTCTTGATGCTCTCTGAGCTTGGTTGTTTTCCTGCAGATGTTTCATTACTAGGCTAGGTAACATCATCAGTGCCTGAGATCCCAAATATTGATGATGCTAGCCTGGTATTGAAACACCTGCAGAAAAACAACCAAGTTCAAAGAACACCAAGAACCCAGCTTAGAAGTAGCAAGAACACTGGGGGAAGTAAAATGTAATGCTTTTAATTCTTTATATTTAGAGAAGTTAAAGCTAAATATAATCGAACACATACCTTGAACTTCAAGAAAGCAGATTTAATAAACTCAGAGCAATGATAAGTATAATTCCACAATAAGATAATGGGACAAGGTGAATGAGAATTTCTTTTTAAAAAAGGAAATACTAACAATATGATTGCCAATAATTCCAATGAAGAAAAAATGGAGAACAGGAATGTGACTACAAAAAAAGCTTAGGGAAGATTTGAAAACCAAAAGGGACATACACAGGAAGTAGAAAGAAGGACAGTTACTAAGGAAAAGGTAGCCCCAAACTCTAAAGAGTATCAGGAAAGTGAAAACTCAGAATGGGCTGAGGTTGGGGATGGATGCTAAGAACATTTAAAAAAAGGCATGTTCAGAAATGTTCAGAGAATGACATACCAGCTGCTTAGTAAAAATGACAAAAGGTAACAAAGAAAAGGCAAAACTATGCCATCCCTAGATTGCAGCGTTTCTCAACCTCAGCAACTTTTAAATATGTGGACTTCAGCGCCCAGAATTCCCCAGCCACCCACGCTGGCTGGGGAATCCTGGGAGTTGAAGTCCACATATCTTAAAGTTGCTAAGGTTGAGAAACGCTGCTATATTGGCTCAGAGGATATATATTCCACTGGGCACTTGCAAAGGGCTGGTTGAAGGAACAGGATTCCAGCTCAAGCTTAGGAGAAACATAGCCAGGGAAACCTACTGATGTTGAAGAAATCCAGATCTCTAGGGCCAAAAGGATTATATTCTAGATTCTAAGGGAACCTGTCAATAGCCTGGCTGAACTCTAACCCTGAGAAATCCTGTCTTGGGCTCAGTACTCATCAATGTTTTTATTAATGGCCTTGATGGAGAGATGGAGGGACTGCTTGCCAAATTCTAAAGCTAACACTTTAGAAAAATAAAAATAAGTTCAAAATTATCTTAGGTTAGTGTAGTAAGCTGAAAATAAACAATACAGTTCAACTAAAACAAAGTTCTTCACTTAAAAAAAAAAAAAGACACCCAGGTACAGGTAAAGGATCAGGATACCTGGCTTGATAACAGTGCATGAGAAGAAATTCTTGGAACTGTAGTTGATCACAAACTTAATGAGAATCAGTATAATGATGTGGCTGCTAAAAAGGCTAGATCAATAATTATTTTTAAAATCACAGGAAGTAATCATTCCATTATATTCTGCATTGGTCAGACCCCATTTTGAATTCGGTATCTGGTATTGGGCAACTTATTTTAAGAAATATTCTGAGATACAGAACAGATGCAAGAAAAGGGCCACACCAATGCTCCGTGGACTGAAAACTGAATCTTACAAAAGGAGGGTGTGTTTAGCCTCATGGAAAGATGAATTATAGCACTTTTCAAGTATATGAAGGACAAAAGACTAGTTGGCCATTGTTCCAGAGTGCAGGATAGAGAATAATACATTTAATTTAGAGAAAGGCCAGTTCAGAATGAATGTATTAGAAAAACTTCCCAACACCCAAAGGCAGATGTTCGACTGGGGAACCAACTACCTAGCAAGGAGATCCTTTCCACTTTACTGGATGTATTCAGTCAGTGGATGAACAGCCGTATCTTAGGGATACTTTAATTTGGATTCGTTCACTGAGCAGAGGATGGCCTAAATTGCACTTTTTAGCAGACCATTTTGTTTTGATAAAAACACCTCTATTAAGCAATCTGCTTAACTATAGGAGCCTCTTAGTTACTTATTAAATGTACAAATAAAGGGGAGCAACCACAACTAATTGCAAAGACCAGGCAGATCCTGGGGGAGTTAAGTAAATCCATTATCAACAAAGAGACAATCCAAACATATAGAGACACAGCCAAAGCCTCCTTTCCCCTGTAAAGGGATAATGGCGGGCTACCTCTGAGGAATACAACTTCTTTTGCAAATTAAGTGCTATAGTACAATTCAAGAGCTCAAGCAACTGTGTTTGTTGATAGAAATATAAAAATCACATCACACTTCATTCTAGCTTCGAATTTTACTTTCTGTTCTCTCATTAAAAAGATAAGTACAGTGCAAACTATAGTACACCAAATTAGTGAGACAAACTTCTCTAGTCATTAACCAAAGGTGGAAAACAAGGTTCAACTGAATGAAATATTGTGCTCATTTATTCTGCTACTTTAAAAAAAGTCAGCGTGGTAAACCAACTCTTTGCCATAATTACACCCATGTTTTGGAACTTCTTGTGAAGGGAGATCAAGTTAGTTCACTTGTGCTTCCACCAATAAGCAAAGAAGTTCTTATTTGGGCAAGCATTTGACTTCTGAGGCTGTTGCATGGGCTGGCCGGCCTGCCTTCTGAAGTGCTTTAAGTGCCAGTCCTACCACATCTGGTGAGATATTCACATGGTCACAAGATGGCAGCACCCAGGAAACACCAGCTTTGCTGCCTCCTAGTGGTCATGAGGACTTTTGAAGCCTGCATGCAATAGCTCTGTTAAATACATTTTACTTGGTTTATTTTCTTACAATTTTTACAATGATTTATTGATGCCACTTAAAAACATGATAGAAATTCAGTTGAAAAAGCAGGATATACATTTAGCAAATAAACTCTTTTTTTTAATAAGAATTCACGCAGCTAAAGACAATGCTGGTTAATGCATTGTAAGATTACTGCTTCTGTTCTCTACTTCAGGCTATAATGTAGTGGTGAATCAAGGGTGAAACTGAGTTCACCTTGCACCAGGACACAGAGATAAAGAGAAGCAAATCTGCTAGACTGGGACTCTGCATGCATAGAAGCTTAGATCATTTTGAATATAAAAGGGCAACTGAAATCTGTGGCAAAATGTCATAGGAAGCATATTCTTCTAAAAAGAGTGCTTCATTCAACCAGACAAGCAAAACATTACATAAATACTACCAGAAGTTGTTTTTTTAATTGTGCCATTACCCTGCCTAATTCATGGAATTTTACAGCCTGTGGCAGACACTGTCTTCCATTAGAACCTGTGTTGTCCAACGACTCCTATCTTTTTTCCTTTCCAAAAATAAACGATTAAGGAAAGGAAGCCAGAATAGTGCCACAATGTCTTTCTGATTAGTAGTACTGTGAGGACTTGTTTCTCTGGAAATACCCATTCTATAAGATATTGTGACAATTTATTCTCACTGAAATATCTTTAAGTTTTGGTTCTCTCAAAGAAATCTTTGAGAGCTATTTCTGCAAACCAGAAACCTCAAGCATGCCAGTGACTCCCTATTCTTTTTGTTTTGGGTTCAATATTAGCAATATTGATATATGACAACAAGGGTCAACATCATACTGGTTCTAAGACAAACTGGCAGTACGGCCACTCTTGGAAAACTGAATATAGGTCTGGCTGCTTTTCAGCAAAAGGGTTCTGCAGTGTGGAAAAGTTGCTTGAAAAGTTCACAGAACTGACCAAAGGGTGGGTTTGATGAGTAAGTCACACAAATTATATTTACATAAATTACTAAGCTAGTAAATACCATGCTTTATAAACTACATTACAGCCGAGCAGTAATGCCTAGCTCCTCTGTTAGCAAGCAAATTTCTTTGCAATGTTATGACAACTATACTAGCAGTTTGATCTCCCCCTAAAAAAGGAAAGATACCAAATGGCTGAGTTCACATTGTATCCTTAACTCTAAAATGTGTGTGTGGGGGGGACAAATTACAGTTGCTGAGTTAACAGAACATGTAAGGCGCAAACGAACAATGCCTATTATGATTCAGCATAATGGCCTGGTTCACACAGCACAATAACACAACAGTTGGACTTGTCCAACATGCAAAACCACGAAGTACCCTCAACCACATTTTATATTGGGGCAATCACGTGACTTAGCCATCAAGCAAAGGTGACCGCCGCACGTGAAACAGGGTACCAGTTCCTACACGACAGCTGGGCGTCTACGTCGGACCCATCACGGCTGCTCCTTCAGGACACGAGGCGTCATGAGCCAACCAGCCACATTTCGATCTCCTCGTGCGCTGTGCAAAACCAGCCCTAGTGCTTAATTTATAGCGTAAACCGGAAAACTGGGCTAAGAAAACCTTAGTTAACTTAACCGTAGTTAAACGTGTTATGCAAGCAAGCCAGACGTGAAGAGGCCAGCCAAAAGGCGTATTTCAAAAGATACGGAAAGGATCCCGCCCTCTTTTTTAAGAAGATGCAAACACGCCTTGCCTCATCCCTGGAAGCCGAAGGCTGAGCGAGGCGAAAGGGGGCAGCCCAAGGCAACAGCTGCGTCCCACCCGGGGGGGCCTCCTCAGCCTTTCTTAGTCAACCCACCGCATTCCGGAAAGCCCCCGTTCCCGGCTCCTCCCGGGTCTCGAACCCACAACCAATCCGTCACTCCGTCCCTTCTCAAAATGTTAAAAGGAAAGCAAAAGCGACGAGCCACACCGAGCCGTCGATCACCACGCCCCTCCTCACCATGTTGCGGGAAAGAAAGGAACTTGACGCTTTCTCTTAAGCCAAGTACCGCCAGCTGATTTCGCAGCCGAGTCCCCCAACTCTGCGCGCCTGCGCGCCATTCTCAGACTCTCTTAGGGGCGAGACCTAATTCAGCCAATCGTCGTAGGCGGAAGGCGGGTTCTCAAGAATAGCTTCCTAGCCCGCCCTTGTATCGAAACGTTCAAAGGGGGTGGGGCCAGGGGCCGTCGTTCGAAACGCTCGACGCAAAGACGGAATTGAGAGCCAGCTAGGAACGGGGGGGAAGGTTGGTGTAAAAGGAGACCGCGGAACGATAAACGCGGAATAAGTAGACGTAGCAATGGCGTTTTGATATCATAGCAAGCAGAGCCAGGAAGACCCAGGTTCAAAGTCCCGGGGGTGCAGCTGAATGGCTTTGGGACAGCTGCTTTCTCTTATTAGCGTTGAGAAAATAAAATGGGGACACCTCTCTGTCAGTCAAGGGAAAGATATTTCGTAAGGTATTTTCTAGATTTATATTTCTATAAATTGCATAAAAGACATTAGAAGCAAAGGAAAAAAAGTCACATGGTGGCGTATCATATAAATCACATGGTGGCCACCCATATTTAAAAACAAAAACAAAAATAAGCTCAACAAGCCATGAAAGAACCCCTTAAAAATAGCTGCTTCAAGCTGTTGAAGCATGCTTAAAATGGTCGAGTATGGAGGCTTCAACAGATTTTTCAACACTCTTGGTGTTATTGCAGAGAAGACTGTCACTCACAGAATTGGTGTGGCTTAGAGAGAGACATAACAGAATTTGAGACTAGTATTAAAACCCACACGCTGCTTAACATGGCCAGCAGTGATGATCTAAAGAGAGTGAGATCTATTATATAAGCAGATGATTTTCTGGTTTTGGAGGTTTTACTTATGCTGCTGTTTTCAAGTATTCCCAGTCTTGAAAAGGTGGGAAACATTGCTTATCCCTTTTCTAATGAAACACATTAGCAATACACTATAAATATGTTACCAGATTTGAATGTTTTTTTCCCTTTCCTCCTACCCTTTTAGTAGTGGTTTTCAACCTTGGCAACTTTAAGATGTGTGGACTTCAACTCCCAGAATTCCCCAGCTGGCAGAGCTGAAGCCCACATTCTTAAAGTAGCCAAGGTTGAAAAACACTGTGAAAAAGTTGAGAAGACACACATTACTGCCAGTTGTCCTATGGAAGTGTCCTACTGCCCTCTATGGATTCAAGCAGAGACAAATGCTCCAGTTTTCATGGCAGATGCTTTATAATGACTGAAGTCCCGATGAGTTTTCTAGAAATGCTTCAAAGTCCAGGTCTTCACACTATGACAGGAACAGAAGAACAGCCATGTTGAATCAAAGTAGAATTCTGTGAAATCCAATATTCTGTTCCTACAGTGGCCAGCTAGTGCCCCTGAGAAGCACACAAGTAGCATAAAAGCACCTCCTGCTTCTGCTCCCACTCCCCAACAACTGGGATTCAAGGTAACACTGGAGGTAATATGTAATCATGATGGCTGGTAGATGCTAACAATCTTTCTTGCACAAATTCGTTCAATCTTCTTTCAAACATGTAGAAGCTAGCAGCCATCATATCCAGGAGCCCCTTAGTTCAGATATAGACTCTGTGAAGTACTTCTCTTTATCTGTCCAGAACTTCCCATCTATAGAATTACAGAGTTGGAAGGGATCTTAGAAGGGATCTAGACCAAGCCTCTGCTCAGTGCAGAATCCACTAGAGCATCTCTGATACATGACCATCCAGCTTTTGTTTGAAGATATCTGGTGGAGGAGAACTCACCACTTCATGTCTCCCTTCATTCATCTTTTATGTACACCAAACTTGCAGAGATCTTTTAACCACACTTCTTAGGGTTTGGTTTCCAGACCCGTCACCATACTAGTAGCCCTCCTTTGAATCTACTCGTTTGTCACTTTGAGCAGTGGTGTCCAGAACTATTTGGACACAGTATTCTAAATAGAGTGACCAGGGCAAAATGAAGTAGAACTACTTTCTGTGATCTGGACTCTATGCTCCTGTTAATGCACCCCAAGATAGCATTTGCCTTTTTAGAGCTCCATCACATCACTGGCTCATGTTTTATTTGTGGTGAGCAGACAACCAGTTCCCTTTCACCTGTACTGTTGCCAAGCTGTCTCCCCATTTTATACTTGTGCCTTATATTTCTCCTACTCAAATGCAGTCACATTTCTCCCAGTTAAATTCCATCCTATTCATTTCAGCACACTGCTGAAGCTTGTCTAGTTTTTTTGAATTCTAAGAATTAGCCATTCCTCCCAGCTTTCTGTCATCTGCAAATTTTAAGTGTCCCCTCAGCTCCGTCACCAAAATTACTGATAGAAATATTGAAGAGCACAGGGCCTTGGACAACCTTGTGGCACTCCAAGCTGAAGTGGAGCCATTAATCAGCATTTTTTGCGTGAGGCTGTTCGGCATCTGTGACTCCATCTAACAATGGCATCATCTGGCCTATATTTTACAATTTTATGAAGAAGACTCATGAAGCAGTCTGTAAAAGGCTTTTGATGAGGTCCAGGTATACCGTATAGCATTCCATTGTCAACATGAAGTGACCAGAAGTCACTCAGAGTTTGGAAGGTAGATTTCATCACAGTACAGTGGTACCTCGGGTTACGAACACCCCGCCTTACGAATTTTTCGAGATATGACCAGCTCCGGCCCCAAAAATTTACCTTGACATGCAAACTCCGCCTCGAGCTACGAACCGGATCTGCGGCCATTTGCCCTGCTGCCACGCGGTCGCGGCTTCCTGTGGGTGAGATCGTGGTAGCAAGGAGACGTTTGGTGAGGCTTGTGGTGTGTTTTGTGGTGTTTGGAAGGTTTTTGGTGTGCTTGTCAGAATGGCTCCAAAGAAAATGCAGAGCGGGCTTGGCTAGAATAAGGGTTTGAAGAAGAAAGTGATGATCGAACTGAAGAAGGACATTATAGAAAAGCACGATCGTGGTATTCGTGTGACTGATCTGGCCTCAGAGTACAAGATGGCGAAGTCGACCATCTCAACTATTTTGAAGAATAAAGATGCCATCAGAGAAGCTGATGTGGCAAAAGGAGTAACGATCTTAACGAGGAAGAGGACACAAGTGCTGGAAGAGGTGGAAAAGCTGTTGTTAGTGTGGCTGAATGAGAAACAGCTGGCAGGTGATAGCGTGAGTGAAGCTATCATCTGTGAAAAAACTAGGAAACTGCACAGTGATTTACTGCGGACAAACCCCTCTACCAGCGCAGCAAGTGAGGAATTTAAAGCCAGCAGAGGCTGGTTTGAGAAATTCTGCAGGAGAAGTGGCATCCACAATGTGGCAAGACATGGAGAGGCTTCCAGTTCTGACAAGGTTGCTGCAGAAGCCTACAAGGAAGAATTTGAGGGCTTCGTGAAGGCGGAAGGATACGTCCCTCAGCAAGTGTTCAACTGCGGCGAGACAGGGCTCTTCTGGAAGAAGATGCCAAACAGAACCTACATCACGCAGGAGGAAAAGGCACTGCCAGGGCACAAGCCCATGAAGGACAGACTGACCCTTTTGCTGTGTGTGAATGCAAGCGGCGACCTGAAGATTAAGCCGCTACTGGTGTACCATTCCCAGACCCCTTGTGCGTTCAGTGAACACAATGTGAATAAGCCCAGACTGCCTGTCATGTGGAGGCCCAATGCGAGAGCGTGGGTGACAAGGCAGTTGTTCATGGAATGGCTGCATGAGGTGTTCGCACCCAGCGTTAAAAAATATCTTTCTGACAACCAGCTGCCTGAAAGGTGCCTTCTTCTGATGGACAATGCCCTGGCACACCCTCCAGCCTTGGTGGTTGATATGGATGCCGAATACGACTTCATAAAGGTCAAGTTCCTCCCCCCCAACATGACACCTCTTCTGCAGCCCATGGACCAGCAAGTGATCTGCAACTTTAAGAAGCTCTACACAAAGGTGCTCTTCACCAGGTGTTTCAATGTCACTGAGGAAACATCCTTGACTCTGACAGAGTTTTGGAAGAAACATTTCAATGTCCTCCACTGCATCAGCCTCATTGACAAAGCCTGGCAAGATGTCACCTGCCGGACCTTAAACTCAGCCTGGAGGAAACTGTGGCCAGAATGTGTCGCTGAACGTGACTTTGAAGGGTCTGATGCAGAGGTAGTGGAGGAGATTGTGTCCATGGGCAAGAGCATGGGTCTGGTTGTTGATGATGCAGACATAGAGGAGCTTGTTGAGGACCATGAGGAGCTGACCATGGAAGAACTTGCTGAGCTCCAGAGTGAGCAACAGAAAGCGCTTGGCCAGGAGCATTCCACTGAGGAAGAGGAGGACGGGGAGGAGGTGAGCAGTGAAGTGATACAATCCATCATGGCGAAATGGAATGAGTGCCAGGATTTCCTTGAGAAGCACCACCCCAACAGAACTGTGACAACCAGAGCATTGAACATGATGAATGACGTGTTCTCTCATTTCCGGAGGGTTATGCAGCGCAGGAAAAAACAACTGACTTTAGACAGGTTTTTCCCCAGAACTGAGCCTGCAGCTAAGAGGCAAAGAAGAGAGGAAACCCCTGAAGGAGATCTCCCCGATGTCCCTTTGGAGGGGGACTCTCCCTCCAAACAATAACTGCCTCCCCACCCCATTCTCCCTCTTCATACTGTGCTGTACTGTACTTTTTTTCATGTTTTTGTGGTTTAAAAATAAAATGCATATGTTTCAGAACTGTTTAACCGTATGTATTTACATTGAACCTTATGGGAAAATTTACCTCGAGTTGCGACCAACTCGAGTTGCGATCAGAGTCACGGAATGGATTAAGTTCGTAACTCGAGGTACCACTGTATCATGATTTTTGTCTGTCAATATATTCCAAAGGAAAGTTACGCAGCTTAAAAACTGATGCTTCATTTAGAAAAGACATTGGTTAAGAGATTTATTTTTCTGGTTGTGATTACTCTCATCAATACAAAAAGGGAAAAAGGAAAAAAAAAGCTTAAAAAAATAAAAATAAAAAAATACATATGATGTCATCAGCCGAGTTTTTAAACATAGCATTAAAACACTGTCCACATGCAACCGTCTTTTCAATTCATGGAAACAAAATATGAACACATTTCAATCAGGTTTGCAGATTTGGGGTCACACTGTCTTTTCAACATCAAACAGTAATTTTGTTCCTGCCCCCAAATTAGGTAAATCCATAGTTCTTCATCAAGAGCCAGTTTGGTGTAGTGGTTAAGGCACCAGGCTAAAAACTGGGAGATGGTGAGTTCTAGTCCTGCCTTAGGCACAAAGCCAGCTGGGTGACCTTGGGCCAGTCACCCTCTCTCAGCTCTAGGAAGGAGGCAAAGGCAAACCACTTCTGAAACCTTTCCAAGAAAACTTCAGGGACTAGTCCAGGTAGCGGCCAGGAGTTAGCAATGACTCAAAGGAACCAAAAAACCGCCAAACAAAACAAATAAATAAATAAATAAATCTTCATATAGTGATAAATTCCAGTGTTTGGTATATAGTTAAAAAGTACATTCATATTTTAAAACTACTGATTTTTGTAACCCCATATTAACGACCGTATGGATATTTTTCATGGAATTTTCAAGTGAAGTAATTCGCAATTCATATAAATCAGATTTCAGGTCTGCTTTTTTTTTTTTTTTAATTATTTAAAGCATCAAATCTCCGATTTAAATCCTGAAAGTTAAATTATGCACTAAAGACTTTATCTGTGTAGTCATTCTAAATGTTTGTAAATCAAGGGAAACCACATTTACTATTTCTGGCAGCTTGGGAGGGAAGTGTGTGTTTTCTCTGCTTTCTTGATTTCAGACTCAAGCAATAAAGCAGTTAATACATAAGATTACCATTTAACATGAGAAAGGGCAAAGCTCTTCCTTCTCCAGGAAAGATGTAACTGATTTGCTAGCTGAACATCCAGCAATTTTCTGGATCTAGCCATGCTCTTGTTATGGTCAGGAACACTTTTGTTCAGTTTCAGTTGGCAAATCAGTTAACAGTCCTTCCTGGAAAAGGCATATCTAACCTATGATTCATTTTACACCACTGCAGTGTAGTTCAGGGGCCACCCTTGAAGAGTGTTTGGAAATTACAGCTAGTGTGAAGCACAGTGCTCTTTCTGGTGCACGCTTGGACAACTGTGTTAGGGACAACCTTGCAGAGTGGTTGCCAGTTTGTTTCCAAATACAAATCAATGTGTCTATTCTTTTCAAAACAACCTGAAAGAGTTTGGGACTAGAAAGACCACCTTTTCTTCTCTGAAGCTTCCTATAGTTAAGACTTGCTTTAAAGGCTATCTTTCTATTTCTCTTAAACTTGAGAGAAGCTAAAGCTGACAATATGAAGAGGTTAATATTACTCCTTTAATATAGCCTCTTAATATGTTCTTCTGTTCAAACTACATTTAATGCATTGTCTACCTCTGTTTAAAATTGAAGATAGAAGAAAATATTTTACTGTTATTTTAACTTTTTAAAATGGAAGTAAATTTGGAAGCCTTTTCTATGACTCAGAGACACTGCTAAAAGCACCAATTCAATTCATCTTGGCCTTTTCTCATGTAAAATTCTGTCCACTGCTCCTGCTTGCCATCTTTGATAACAGTTCCATTTTACATCTGAAGAACTCTGTACGATTACCATGCTTTGGAATGACTATCCAGGCCTCATACATTGGCTGAGTTTGTGCAACATGCCTTCTGGTTACTGTACTAACCCACTTTTGGGTTCATGCAATACACTGACTTGATTTATACAATGCTTCAGCTAGAGAAAAATCATACTTAAATTTAATAAAGCTTAGAGTTTTGTGAGCCTGCAGCCATTATATCTTAACTATTCTGATTAAGGAGGTTGTGTTAATCCAACCATTCAGTCAATGGTCTGCTTATTTACTTTGGAGATGTGACAGTCATAGGACCTGTAGCCATCTTCATAATTCAAAGACTAACGTAGGCATAACACTCCATTCTAATGTCTTTCTAATCCTCCCCCAAAGGTCTTTCATCCATATCTTATTATACATGTACAAAAGTTACATAGGAATATACGTGTATTTACTATACAGCTGAATCCAATGAGTGTATGATAAAATCAAGTAGTTTGTAGTAGTTTTCCTCTTCTGCAAACATATTCCTTTTTGGATAATAAATCCTCATCAGAAGTCTAGTAATTGAGTAAAATAGGAGATCATTACTATTCTATAGAAAGCTGTACAATCAGTGTTAAGCACACGAGGCACATACTGGACTGTGTTGTGTAAACAGGAAATATGATATGCACTGAGTCTACTTAAAAACAACAATCCCCGTGTACTGAAGACTCTCTAGAATAGAGATTTGCAATACAGAATTTGATTTTCTATGGTCTATTTGTCTCTCTCTTTCTTTTTTAAAAAGCTTGGTACAGAACCTTGACAAGTTCAGACCCAATTACTGCCTTGTTCAGAACTCTATGGTTTTGCCTTGGTCACTCGGTCTGTTGAAAAACAGCAGGCAAGAATCACTGTTGTTCTAGTGCAATGTTTTTCAAACTTGGCAATTTTAAGATGTGTGGACTTCAACTCCCAGAATTCCCCAGCCACAGTGGGGTGGCTTTGCAAAATTGCGAAGTTTGAAAAACACAGTTTTAATTGAGAGTGAGTTTTAATGAAGGTGCCTGTTCTGCTATTTAAAGCTTTTTGGAGAGAAAAAAGTCACACCATGCAAGGAATGAGACTATCAGCTTTTCAATACTTTTATAAATGTTTGAGAGAAATTTTTATTATTACAATTACCTGAGTATCTGAATTTATACTTTGAGGACAATTTAACAGTGGACTTGCAGTATAGCATTTTACAATCCAGTGCTTCTGATCTCACTTGTGATTCTGGGAAAGAAATGTGTAACCATTTCTCACAGTAAGAGCTGAAGATACCACATGCATTCAATCTAATGCAGCTTCAGTTTGAATTCTGTTGGACTATGTGTGAATGTGATCTGATGAATATCACAATGAAAATAATTGATAATGAAATCTCACCCAGTAAAAATCAGAAATACACATTTCATGTATCTTGTTATGAGCTTTCCAGAAATATAAGCCCTAGAGAATAGTCAGACTAAAATATGTATAATATAAGTTAATTTTAACAACTAGTGTCTCTGGGCATATTGCTATGTTTTAATATTCATATGGAAGAACAGTTTGCTGCTGTCCACATACTTTTGAATTAGTTTATAGTACACAAATCCTACTCTTTGTAGAAAAAAATCTTGTCACAGTTCAAGCCATTCCACCCAGCAACAGTACGATGCTTCCACAAGCCTTCAGGTTCCCACAATGAAAGGAGATGCAAACTGCTCAAATGACTTTTATTATTGCAACATAACAAGGCATAAGAACAGAATTTAAAAATTACAATGCAAAGGGACCTTAAAAGTGACTTTTCATTCTGATTTTAGAAATATTGCTAGCACAATGCTTACAATAAATGTTTTAACAAATATTCAGGGTCAAGACTCCATTTGTTAAATATACCCAATTGTTAAATATTCCCAATTTGACTGTTTAAAATACTTTCTTGTGCTTGGGATATCCAGCCCCCACTTCCCCTGTAATACAGCAGTAAAGACAAACAAAAAAGCTATTTAAATTAAAAGATATTGAATAAGCTAGACTTTCCCAGACTGCAAAAATATAAACAGGCATTTACTTTTTCCTGAACTAAACATCTGAGCCATAAAAATATTAAACAGCCATGCCCTATAGAACTAGGGCCTCAGCTATTTTAATTAGAGCTATCCTTTATTTTAAAAATATAGGGCAGAAAGCCTTTTGTATATTTATACATTAACAATATTCCTAGGTCACTAGATGAATAATAAAACATTGTGTAGAGCATCAACTATATTCCATACTTGTTACCTCAATTTCACTTCTGTATTGTAAATGTTCAATAATTAAATGTTATTAAAACAAATAAACAATTCTAAGGCTTTTTCTCCTCCAAAATCTAGATTTTTAATATACACTTTAGGTATTCTGGTAAGTGCCATAGATAGATTTATCTCCAGAATCAACATATGACCTTCTCCATCCAAGAAGTAGCTCATTTGTGTAAGAAAAAATTCTGTGTATATTCCTTTGAATGTACATTGAAGGGGAGGAAAAGAAAACTGTTCATAATTCTTAGAAACAAAAACTGAAGAAAAGTGGGCTATTTATATTTTTTAAAGGAGAGTTAAAAAAAAGTCACTTATAAAAATGGTTAAGCCCATAAGCATTCAGTAGCCCTGAATTAATTCATTCTTAGAGTCTGGATGGGTAGATATGTAATACTTGTCTTACTGGCCAATTGGTTTGATCTTTGACTGTGCTAGCTAATTCTCAAAGGACTCTGCTCTTCTCACACAGTAGGACAATACAAGTATATAATTATCAACATGCATTACTGATTTTTGAAAATGTCACCACCTCTTCTACTGAGTTCCAGAGCAGCATGCATATCACAGAATTTTAACATCCTGGAGGAAAAGATGCAAGGTAGCAAAGCTGGGCAAAAGAACGAAGTGCTTTTGTTAAAAAATTGGGAGGGTAGTTTTAACTACTATTACCAGCTTCAATGGACATTATAAAAATGATAATAATTGAACTTCAAATTAGATTTAAAACCAAATGCTGCCTAAGTTGTTAGAGCTGCTCAACACTCCAAAATCATAACAATGTACAATTTCCACCCTCTAAAAAGAGTTAATGAATTATTTAATACATTATCTGGAAATATGCAGGAATGTAACTTTAATGCCTCAGTTCCTTACAGCAGAATCCTATGCTTGTTTATTCAGAAGTAAGTTTCACTGTGTTCAATGAGGTTTACACACAAATACATGTGCACAGGATTGCATGAGGCAGTTTTGTAGCGATGGTTAGACCACTACTGGGAAATAGTAAGCGATACTCCCTCATCTAGAGGAGAATTAGAGTTGACAGTTAAGTGAAACTTAATGGCCATTTGTATAGTTTTAAACTCAACCTACAAATAGGACTGGAAATAATTTCCAGTTCTTTCCTCCTGAAAGAATTATCTTTCAAATTTACTATTAGAATACCATCATAAAAATTAAACTAAGTATGCACTAGTTGAAAATGGGTTAAAATTCCTGCAAATTTGAAGAGGTACCTTCAGATGGAGGAATAACCTGAGGAATGTGATCAGAGTGGTAAAAATAAATAAAAGTGCTATGCTATGGATGCGTGCGTTAAGCTCTACGTATCCCTCCACTCTGTTTGAACAGAGATGACTTTGGGATAAGCTTCGGGAGAGTGGAAACAGTCAAGCCTCATTGGGTAAGGAACACATAATGCAAACAATGGAAATGCTTTTAGCACCCCCGGAGTCTGAACGCAAGCAAGTGCTGTTAGAAAAAGACTGCTGCAATGCTGCAGCTACCAGTAGACTTCCTGGTTCCTCAGTAGCAATACTTTGCTACTAAAATAGGAACAGAAAGGAGTCGTTTTAGAAAAAAGAAAAGAACAGAAAAAAGAAAACAACGCATTCCAGTTAATGAACATGATGCAAGACACAGCTCCAGAAGTGTAATAAGCCTCTGGTCAAGGAAGATTTCATTTATAGTTTATCATTTTGGATTCCTGAAAAGGACTCAGAAGAAATTAAAAAAATAGTAGGAATAAAATGGCAGAGCAACATCCATTTACTTACATACTAACATTTGTTTAAATAAATCAAGATCAAGTCCTGTTTATAGTAAGAAGTGCAACTAGTAGAGGCAGTGAAGAACTCACACCCTATATGAATTTATGTTCTTCTGGTACAAATCCCATAAAAAGTTACTCTTGTCCAAATCCTTCAGTTTCTTCAATTGCAAACAATAACTTTTCCTTTAGCTGTTCATAGCTCTTGTACGGTGGCAAATCCAAGCGATTGAAACTGAAAATAAGCAGCAAGCTTAATAACACAGAACCTTTGAACAAAAATGATACAGAAGAAAAAGAAGAGCATCCAGCTCAGCAAGTGATTTTCTCTGGCTTTTTGCTGCCTTGATGTTGAGTCAGAGCAACATGCTCAGAAGAAGACTATGTACTTTCCAATGTCTACCTTGTGCATTAATCTGCTTCAATCTATTTCCTGACTTAACAATGTATCATATAAAATACATATATATTATATAATTAGCTCTCTTTTACATAAGCCAGCATGATTTTCCCTCTCCCACCTCCAAAACTTAGGGATATGTCATCCACATAACATTTCATTCTGGAGGGAGAAAGCAAGAATATTTCAATTTAAAATGAAAAAAGTCCTGTTAAGGGTTGCAATATCGGTATAACAAAACACATAATGTTCTGAATAATATATTTAACTAAGAACTTTTAAGCAAAGTCTTAAAACTTATTTTTATACTTTATCTTTTCCTCTATACTAGCCATGCTTTAATTGCTACTAGATTTTAACTGCTGACACTGTCATATTTGTTTTAGTTTTTTGTTGTTGAAATGTATTTTGAATTATTTATTATGATTTTGTTATCTTTTTCTATGCTTTTATTACTATCTGACGTTATTTCATATATGGTCATTTTATCTGTAAGAATCACTTATTTATTGCTTTACTTTTAAGCATTACAGCCTGGACATGTAAACTGGGAGCATGTGTTATACAAAAGTACTTCATAAATAGACTGTAAAATCTACAATACTTTCAAAACTATATTATATGAAGGAACTCCATCTTCTTCAGAAAATATAGATCCTATATTGCCAGTATTAAGAATATATTAACCTTGCCATATTAAATCAATTAAAATTGACTGAAGGAAAATAAAGTACTCTTCTTACTCAACAATGTAATATAAAACAATATTGCATATTTGTGATTTTAATGACATCAAGATATGCTGAGTAAGACAGATCTGCTTCTAAGTAGACAAGGAGGAAATAGGAACAGTTTTATTCTCATTATCCAACAATTTTTAAATGTCTATTTCTAAATGAAATCATTTACTTTGAGGGCCAATTCGCATCTGAAGAATCAAGTTGAGTTTGCCATGAATGTACACTTAGCAGGAAGCTGCAGTTAATTCTATGCCCTTGATTAATGTCAATATATATGATATAAACTCATTTTATCCCAACAATCACCTTATGAAGTTGGGCTGAGAATGAATGACTAAGCCAAGTCACCTAGTAAATTTACATATCTAAGGGTGCCTCCTCACTATAGTCCAACACCATAACTATTATGCAACTTTATGTGCGATTTAAAATATTTTAGGTGTTTATTTACAAAAATATAAAAGTAGCCCTAAATCATTACAGAATGGACAAGGTAGCAGCCTGAATCACAACAGTCATCTAATTACTCACCATGTATGGCTTCTAGGCAACCAGTTTTCTTTACCAACTTTTTCAATACAGAATTTTTGGGGTCCATTACTCCCTAAAATAATTAAAAAAAAACAATTTAAGATATGAGAAAAAGTAAGTTGTGTTAATACAGTGAAAATCAAAGCTGCTGAGGTTCAGATCTTTTTGTTAAGAAGTGGGTAGTAAGATCTTTTGTGTTTGGGTCACTATTAAGTAGTAGTCATAACATTAATTTCTGATAAATAGCAAAGCCATCATGGTCAAATGTATTAAAATAATGTCATGTAAGTTCTTCCATTTGTGCTGACTTACATAGCACCTGAAATTCATTTCCAGTTCCACAAAACCAGGAAGCCCTGGTGATGGTGACCCATGTTCACCTCAACATGCCGTTCAACTACTGTAACACACATTATACAGGGCTGCCTCTAAAGATGACTCAGAACCTACATGTCAGAATCCTCGCAATCTATTAACCACACTATTTGCCAGCTTGCTTTGGTTCTGCCATTAAGAGACATGGGGGTGAGGGGCGTGCTGGAAGGATCTGGAAAGATGGATGGATGAAATGACCGTTAGAGGCAGATGGGCTGTTATCGAGGACTGAGGAATGCTCAAGGTCGTACCAACGAGAGGGTGTGAGAAGACTGGGAGGTTAGGCGGGTGCAGGGGGAAAGGAGAAAAAAGGTAAAAGCAACTTTTGGTGCGCATGGGCTCAGTCTTAGCAATGCCTTGCAACTGTACACTTGTTCTCAATAAATGAACTTTCTTTTGAACCATTACTGGTTGCAAGGAGAATTACTGAAGTTGTGAGTTGCGAGTGGCAGATCGTTACACTACAACTGGTATTGTGATGGAATGGTTTGATGAAGGCCGTGCTCGGGGAGATAAGCATTTCCTTAGCCCCCAACGGGAGCGTGGGAAGGTTAAGAAGATGAGACTGGCACCACCCTAAGGAATTCACGGTGTTCTGACTTGCTGGCTTGGGAAGTGTAGATTCAGTCTGGAGAGATTCTGTCTTTGAGGTGGAAGCTAATAAATGCAACAGAACTGTATCTGTACTGTCTCGTGGAGTTCTTTGGGCTGAACCTGACAGGTATAGAATACAACAGCCAAAATGTTGTAGCCAAGCCTGCTACTGAAGTATAACACTTATTCTTTGGTCACTGTATTGATTGCTGGTAATCTCCTGGGCCCAACTGAAAGTTCTGTTTGTCACTTATAAAGTCTTTTACAGTGCAGCTTCAAATTGTATTAGGGACTGCCTTCTCCAAAATGTTTCTGCCCCTCTTTGTCAGGTCATCTAGAGAAGGCTTGCTCAAAGTCTTGCTCCCTCAGGAGGTGAAAAGGTTGTGGATCAGAGACAGGCCTTTTCTGTGATAGTGCCAATGGTTTGGAACATCTGGCCCCCAAAGGTGCATGTGGCCACTTTGTATGTGACATTTTATAAAGCTGTGAAATGCTTCTGATGCTGTAAAGCAAAGGAAAGTTGAAGTAAAATCATAAGCACAGTAGTGGTCATGTGATTTTTCACTTAGCGACTGCTTTGTTCAATGACTAAGTTGCCAGCCCCAATTGCAGTCGCTAAATGAGGACTATCTCTACTATTTTACTATAAAGTTACAGTAACAGAATCTTACAAACCTGAATGCACCTCTCCCCTCTCTGCCTTTATGTTCATGTCAGGCCCAGCCCAAGAACAATGATGAAACGGTCCAGTCGAGTATAGTTCCTTTACTTGCTTACACCTCAAAGACAGAATCTTGCCAGACTAAATCTATACTACAGCAACTAGAGGATATACCCTGGGAGATTCTAGGGAGTGGCTACCCTGAACCTCTTACTCTTCCCACACTCCCCCTGCAGACTGTGTTGTCTTTTGTCTCCTTTCCCCTGCTGGAAGGCACCCCCTCCTTCCTGATAGCCTTGATCTCCCACATCACTCTTCTCCTCGTAGATACATTCCCTCACAATTCAAGAGAACTACACAGAGTCAAGTCTGAGGTGCTTTCTGAAATTACATTCCTACTTTGGACTAGGATTTCTCTTATCTGACAATTTCCTTGGTTGCAGCTCTTTTTCCTGTTCCTCAAGGTTATTCTCACAACCCATTATATTTAATGAAGACTGGTCTGCTTTATTTTGGGGAGCATTGTACTTGGTGTCAGGGGTGGCCTTTATGAGGTTTTACTGCATGAGTGATATGGGCAATTTAAAAATACTATTAATAAATAAATATTAACACTATTAGGCCATATGTTTTTATATCAGGAATGCAATGGGAAGCACAGTAAGATATATTTGCACAACTACTAAACTTACTGCACTTGTTACCGGTAGGGTTCTGGGCCAATTCAAAATCCTGATAATGACCTACAAAGCCCTATGTGGTATAGCAGTGGGTTACATCAGGCACTGCCTTGCCAAGGTGGAATTTGCTTGTCTGGTCAGAACATTGCAAGAAAGCCTGATTAAGAATCCCTGCTCTGTGTAAGGTGAGGGGAACATGGTGTCAGCCCTTTGAAGAAACAGACACTGCAGGGATTCTATGAGTGCTACTTTATGGTTGTACTGTATAATAATAGAATCTTGAAAGCTTTTTTAAGTTCTCTCTCTCCTCTCTTATAACAAACAAAAACAAAGTAGGTTATTCTGAGTTTCTTTCTCATGCTTGCCTCAGTCTGAGGACTATGTAATGGCTTCTTAAAGTTCCTCTTGGTTCTTTCATATCAAGGTCATCTCCTTTACATATGGATAACATATTAACAACTTTTCTGTAGTTATGCATATTGCTGTGTCTGCATGGGAGTACAAGATCCTTCATACAAAGACTTACAGCAGTTTGCTTATGAAGGCCAAAGGCAGGACATACCTATTTCTAAGTTTAACCGAAGTGAAAAGGTACATCAGTAGAGCTGGCTAGAACCATATACTCTCTCAAAAGTTGCATAAGGAAACCCAGAGATTACCACTAGTTATGATAAAAGCCAGTTTAATGACAAACAAATATGGACCATAAAACTCTGCAATGCTTGGGATTCAGTTCTTCAGAAGGTGTGGAAATAAGAATGAAGCACCTCATTAAAGCAGTTATGTCTTTTTCTGCAATCACATAGCAGATGCAGATACTTTAATGAGGCATACATAGGTGCTACATTTATGTTTCTGGATGTTTTGAAGCACTGCACAGCCATAATGGATCAGTACACTCTTCTAATATTTCTAACGTGATTCATTCTGTATCATAAATGATTACACCTCCAATAGTACAGAGGTACATACTTGAAGGAAGTACGTTCCTTCAAGATCTAAAGAAATCAGATTTTATTCAGAGTTATTCTACTGCCAACAGAGAATGAAATGATGCAAGGGTGCAGAATAAAATAGGGTAGTATACCTACTTTTTCCTATTCTTACTTCCCCTATAGTACTCAGCATAGTGTTCTGGAGAGTCCCCAATCTTTCTTTTGGAGTAACAACAGAAAAGAGGCAGAAATTATCTCTGCTGTGTCGCCTTCTGCCCAAAGAATGATCAAGGCCTAGAATTAACTATCCCTAGAATCAATCCTTAAGAACTTCAAGTAACATAAAAGTACTTTCTCCATTATAGCAAGATATGGCATTGTTCAACAATATTGTGAAACTGTTATCCTTTAGAGATGTGCAAAATATTCTTTGCACAAGCCATTCCCTGCATAGAATGACAAACATTTCAGATGTTCTGCCCTGGGCAAAATCTAGAATGTGGCTTATCTATATATCAAAAAATACTTTGAGTGTTCTATTTTAGCTGGATGCTGCTTCTTACAAATGGAGTGTCCAACTTCTCTCTAGACCAGTTTGATGGTTTTTTTAATGATTCGTGTGGAGAAATTGGGCTTCATGTGTATGAATTAACGTGTGTGGCCTCCTTAATGTGTTGTGGGATTGAATAAATTGCCCAACTGACAGATTGCAGACATTGAAGTGCTCTACACTTGTGATCAGTCAAGCTATTTCTCAACACAGGTCTAGCAGTCTTCCAAAACAGTGCTAAATTTGTGTCCAAAAATAGTCTGGGTGATAATACAAGCAGCTGTCTCCGTGGCAGGCAGCTGTCCAGTCTCTTCTGCAGCCCAAGCCAAAATGACCATGGAGGGCAGTTCCCAGTGACAAGAGAAAATGCTAGCAGCAGTCTAAAGTGGTCAGTAAATACAGAAAACTTGTTGCTCCCATGTAATGGTCATATGGATAGATGCAAAGAGGATTGTTCTGAGACTGAATCCCACTGTTTTGTATAATCAGAATAACCACAATGGTTTCAGGGTTTAGTTTGTCTGGATCCAGAACAGGTAAACCATCCTGGATTTTGTTTTGTCCTGGCTGTGGCTAGCTTGAAACAGAATTTCCAAGGTGCAATGTTTATGTTTGACACAAAACTTATTTTTCATTTCATGCACACCTCTTTTATCCATTAACCACACGCAATGTGTCTCACTTTTAAAATGCTTACATTTCTTGCAAAGATAATTAGTTAAGCCATTATCTGTGAAAAGCAAGAATCTGGTAAACAGATGTTAATGTTTCCAACTCATCTATGAATGCTTAATGACTTGAGCTCATGCCCCAAATTCTACCAAACAATGCTAATCCAGCTCACGTAATTTTGCTTACCCATGAGGTCAGAAAATCCACCAACTGGCAATCGGCATGTTCCAGTAACAAACTGTAGTAATCTCATTCTCTTCTCATTATCTATTTCCTTCACAAACTGAAATAAAATAGATCATTTAAAACAATTTAACACTTCCAATATCTACTGCCAATTCACGAAGTGTTTATAGCCATAGCTGAATATATGAAAATAACTCTTACATCAAGAATTATTTTAATACATTTGCAGCCTTCTACAAGCTGAAAGCTATACATGAAATATTAAATATTTCTCTAATTTATTGGACTACTGTCGAAAATTTGACAGCCAGTTGGAAAGGCACTGGGCTAAAAACTAGGAGACCATGAGTTCTAGTTCTGCCCTAGGAATGAAGCTAGCTGGGTGACTCTGGGCCAGTCATTCTCACTTAGCTCTAAGAAGAAGGCAATGACAAAGCACTTCCACAAAATGCTGCATGGACTTGTCCATGTAGTTGTCAGGAATCAAAACTGACACACAAATGTATAAAAATCCAAAATTTAGAAAAAGAAAATGCTATATTTTTACTTAGATGAAAATGTTGCATCTGTCCAAAACTATTAACAATTGATGCAAGTAGTTCAACATTCAAAAAGAGATAAAATGTACATAATCCATTTTTACCTCAGTATTTTAGCTTGTTTGTAATGGAGCAGTGGGAAAAGAAACAGTGGAAATTATTAGACAGTAAGAAAATTTCTTTGAAATGGCTGTCTGAATAAATATATTACCTGATGTTCAGACAACATAATCTTAAATGTATGGCATAATACAATATTATAAAAAAATATTCTTGCTTCAAGAGACAAACTTGGCTTCACCTCTAGAAATGATGAAGAAAAGACAATATCGCTCAAGAGGGATATTATTTAAACATTTGTTTGAAGAACTGAGTGGGTTTTAGTTTCTCAGAATAGCCATCAGTAAAATGTTTGCATTACCAAAACTTATAAATTAGGTTGTGTATTCAAGCAATACAAACCTGCCAAAACCACACGATTTGCTTGCTTGTCCTGGTATAATGCCGGTAGATTGTATGTCTTTGCCAATCAGTCAAGTCAATCTCTTGCATTCCACATAAAAGCACCTGGGGAAGAGAAGCACAACACAAGCAAAGGCCTGATTTATGTATTTATTTGCCATGATTTGCAGTGTAAGAAAGAAAACATCTCTTAAGATTGTCTTTGGGCATTTGAGATTTTTTGTTTGTTTTGCTAAAGTTTGGTAGCCCAGAGATTAAAATACAGTAGTTTCTAACAGTAGCATTCTTGCTATTACTGTATGCCTTGCTCACATCTACATGAATTTATATGCATAAAGTTGGATTCAAAGGGAATTGAAAAGCATGGAAGCCAGGAAAATTTCACACTGATGAGTGTGCAATTTGCCGTGCTCTGCCTCAAGTTAACTCAGCCTTCTCCTTCTCCCTCCAGATTTTCAGCTCCCAAAGGTCTACCCAACTTCCTATTATAGTACTTCAAATGCAAAAAATGCAAAAAAGAGCTACTATCTTAATGGGTTTTCAGCCACTCTGTTTATTTTGGAAATCACCAGGCAGCCACACAATATGAAATAAAACCATGGATGTGTGGAGGAAACGAGAAAAAAAAATTTGAAAGCTGTTTTTATGCTCTACCGCTG
Organism: Liasis olivaceus; assembly: GCA_030867105.1. Taxonomy (NCBI): domain Eukaryota; kingdom Metazoa; phylum Chordata; class Lepidosauria; order Squamata; family Pythonidae; genus Liasis; species Liasis olivaceus. The sequence continues at coordinate 175,086,485 of CM061350.1, read as the reverse complement.
GTCAACTGGGGAGAAATCACTATGTTCTTTTGAAGGATGCTGGGTTGGTTTCAAACTGCTTTTGAGAGATGGGGGAATGAAAGTGGTGGTAGTGTGGAAGTGTCCTAAAATTAATCTACACATTGCCTGGATAAATTGACAGATTACTAATTGCAACGGTTGTCCTATACTCTCCCTATTCCAACAGTAAACTGTCACTGAATTTATCAGTCCCTGTTCTTGGCTACATTTTAGGTTTAAAGATCTACCTCAAGCTCTTTGGCATCAAAGTACTGTAAGTACTGCTGTGAAAGAATCTCATTGAATCCTTCAAAGAAAGCTTGTGTCTGCTCTTCAACACCCCGGGAAAGCCTCCATTCTGCTACCAGCCTTGAAAAGAAAATATACACTCATATAAAAACGGCCCATTCACCTTGATTCAGCTCAATTATAATATTAATTAAATAAAGCAATGGAAAATTATAAGAATTCAAAATACTGCAGTCATTCACTATTTGAAAAGTTAGCACATAAGAACAAAACAGCATAGAAGCCAGCAGATTACTCAGCTGAAGTGTTACCACCATGGCAAAATGACAGGATTAGCTTCCAGCCTTGTGTGCTTAAATCAGGACACATTGTCTGTTATATTCAATTTACAGTTCTAGTGGACTGCAATTTGGACAAGGGACTTTTTCTGGAATTATGAAGATTAAGGCACACATGGCCAAAATGCATCACACATGCAGCCCTTGGACACCTCACACATACTGAAATGTAGTCCAAGAATGCAGGGAGCTTGACTCACTTTCTCACATATATTAGCTGAACAGGCCTCTGAAACAAGAATGGGAAACTTCTGGTGCTCTAGAAGTTATCAAACTACAGCTCTACAATCCCAGATAGCATGGCCAATGCGAGGGATGCTGGAAGCTGTAGTTCAGTTGGATGGACAGAAGTTCCCCATAACTACTCTGCAGAGTTAGAGGACCCTCTTGAATAGCATGCAGGAGAAAGATGAAATTGATGAAAAAAATCTCCTTCCCCCTCCTCCAGCAGTAGTTTTACTGTGTCCAAGGTATGTGCATGAATGAAAAGAAACCCTCTGATCAGGGAACAGCAACTCTGGAACCAATAAAAATTATGCTTAAAAATAATTTTGAACTTACTTGATATATTCTTCTTTGTTTTCTTCAGTAACAAGGATGTTGCTGCCATTGAGTTTCAAGTCATGGCTCTTTATTTCACCTAGAATTTCTTTATCAACTGAGAAATACATTTCTAGGCCACATTCTTCAATATTGTTTTCCCTACAAAACCAATACCATGTATGATTAATTACAGAAAATATTTTTTTGTTATATACAGTCTGACACTAAATTTATTTGGAAATTAGTCTTGTTAACATCATGCTTAGGACTGTAGTTAACACCTTTTAAAATCAGCAATCTTTTTCTGCAGCTGTGAGCCATGCTTCCTTTTAATATTATTCTCTGAGAATAGTAGGGTGGCACTGGCACAATTCCATTACAGCAGTTGATGGAGCCAACATTTTGTTGAGATTAATATTTTTAAAAAAGAAAAATAGGTTTGTTGAGCCCAATGGAGAGTTAATACATCTAATCCCTAATTCTTTCAAAATATGAAACAACATGGCAATGAAAATCAATGATATGTTATCAAATTTTGATGATGCAATCTTGGGGTAGAGCCCCCCCTAAAACAATGTTGAGGCTTTATTTAGTGCAGAGTGGCCCATCCTGTTTTACAACTTATCACACAATTAAAAAATCTAAAGTCTGTCAAAATTAGAAATATCAACCTCTCTAAATACTTGAATTTCATGAAATATTATTGGCCTTTCAGAGGACCCCAAAGACATGGTTCTGTCATCAGGCCTGGTGATCCTGTGGAGGTATGGAACCAGTGAGATGGCTATATTGTTCAAAAGCTGTTGGTTGGTAGTCTCCCACATTTTACATTTTATGGTTAGTTGCTTTGTTGTTGTTTTTTTTGCTCGTTTTTGTTACTGTTGTTTTTCGCTGTTTATTTATATTTGTTTTTTGTTTTTAACTTTGTGAGCCTCCTAGAGTCACACATGTGAGATGGGCGGCTATATAAATTGAATAAATAAACAAATTAATAAATATTTCTATTAAAATATAAATTCAAGTGTGAATAGAGAAATTGAATTCTTCAGTAAGACTTAAATATTTACTAATATGGGCAAATACATTAGGTAATGTTAATAATCAAGAAGTGGAAATCAGAAACTCACTTAACCCAGATGAGAGAATTATAGAACTCAGGATCTACAGATTCCAAGTCTTTTAGTCCAACTGGCTTGTTGAGGATACGTTTGTAGAATGGTAGAGAGAAACCTGTGTCTATAAATTTTCCATGGAACAATGCCTGAAAAGGATAGAAAGTATTACTCATCTTAGATTAGTTGCACTGTGCATATCTGATTTGAAACCTACTCCACCCCTACCACCTACACTTTGAAAGAAAATTTCATGAAAAGGACCCTTACAACAGAATATATGCTATAACTGCAGTCCCAGTTTGCTTTTTTTTTTGTTTTTGGGTCTTTGGCAGTTTTTTTTTCATGTTCACCGTAACAACTTATTTGATTTCATTCCACAGTCCTTCTGCTTTGCAATCAATGAGGTCAAGACATCAAAGCGATTCTGGATGTTCTCCTTGAAAATGGTGGGTATTATCTCAAGATCATATTGTGGAAACTGGCTGACTTTGTTCATCTGCTGTAACTTGATTTAGAACTTGCATATAAGCAGTTTGTGATCTGTTCTATAGTCAGCCCCTGGCCACATCTCTGTACCAATTTGACTTTTATATACTCCATCGGGTGATGTCTATGTATATAAGCATCAATTTAGTTGTCTGGGGACTGTGTTAGCAATTATTATTCATGTCAGTAGGCTATAATAATTCATGATGCAGATTAAAAATACAGTGGCAAAGTATCTAACCCACTGACCAATGCTGAGTAGTTTAACTTTTATTTGTGGATTATTAGAACATGCGGTCAATATAATTTAGATATATTTAACTTAAAAAGTACTGAAAACATCTCTGCAATTTCATGTAAATTTCATGAATTACTTACAATAAAAAAATCTATAGCCTATTTCACCAAAGCTTGTGGCAGCTTATAGTAATTTCAAGTTATTTTAGAGCATTTCAGAGTAATTTCAGAAAACAATTATTATTCTAATAACACCCTTATCCAAGATATATGATACATTTTTCTCAAGTCAATGTTTTTCTTCTTACCAAGTATTAAGAGGAATAACAAAATTAAAAGCTTGGCAGGCTTTTAAATATACTGAGCATACAAATATAAGACACTGGACAGAACACAGGAAAGATCACTCCTGCCAAGGATACCAACTTGGTTTTCCTGGCTCCAAAGATATATTTAAAGAATGTTTGCTTCCCATTTTGAAAGTCAGAAAATGGACTGAGATTTTCATCTCCTAGAATTAAGAGCCTTCAGCTTCTCTATGCTGTTTTTTATAATATCTTAAACTTTTATGTGTATTATTCCATGCATTGAACTCACCATGGCAATAAATCTACCAATAAAGCGGAAGTATTTCAGATGGTCTGGATTGATGTAAGAAGCTGGGTTTATCTGTAGGCAGTAGTTATCCTTCCCTGCATATTCAAACAGGCAATACATTGGATTCAGCACTTCATGCGACAATAGAAAGAACCATTCCCTGAAACCACATAAAGAACTCACAGTCAACACCACAAAAAAAAGCCACACACACACACACAACAAACATAAAATTTAGGCATGGTGTATAGATTTCCTTGGTGTTAATGTCTAAAAGACCTAACAATTAATTCGAGTATACAGTATATTTGCTTTAGCATCTGTACAATTACTTGCAATGAATTTTCCATCTGCTAGACAACATTGCACAAGTTCATAACTGAGAAATTTTAGAGATATTCAGTGATGTCTACCCACACTTCAGGCATCAATAACTAGTGATTTACAATGCTCAGCTTTCAGATAAAATTCTTGTTTTAGGTTTATATTTATTTCTATGATAACAGAGAGTTTTATTTTCATAAGACAGTCACTACTCTTGAAATCGCCATGTATTTCTCTTAAGCACCGCAATGCTAGTACTGAACAAAATTAATTATACCCAAATTGTTTTACAATACCTAATATATTTTAGTTTACAACATCACATTGCTGATGTTGATTTTCCAGTTGTTTAGTTGAAGAAGGTTGAAAATCATATAGATAGATCATATGCTTATGCATCTGGCTTTACAAGAAATCTTTCATGATCAAAAGAGTAGGTAAGGGTATTTTGAATGTGCTGTATGCCTAGAACTAAGGATTAATACTGCACTGAAATAAATATTTTGCATGCTAGCAGCTGCTTAAATTAGCAACAATTCTAACTGTTCTTAAATGTCTAAAAATTCAACAATTGATTTGGATCCAAATTTCATCATATTTTCAGTATAGGATTCAAAATTGGGACTTTAGTTACAATAAATTGTAAATCTCATTGATATTAGTGAGTCTGTAGAAAATATAACTAAATTTTCACAGTATATTAAACTATCCTCATATAGATGAGGCATGAAATATAATTTACATTTTAATTTATTCATTATGATACTGCAGTCCACATTTGTTGTATAGGTCTAAGAGAACGTGACAAAATTGTGAATATAAAGCATAAGCACAATTCCCTTGAGTTGAGCTCCTGGTGACTTCATGGACAGGTCCATGTGGTTTTCCTGGCAACAATAAGGAAGTGGTTTGCTATTGCTTTCTTTCGGGACTTTTTTATGTTTCAATTTAGCCCACAGTCCTAGCACTTCCTGATCGTCTCCCATTTAAGCACAAGCAGTCCTCGCTTACTGACCACAATTAGGACTGGTGACTCCATTACTAAGCAAAATGGTCATAAAGTGAAACATCATGTGACCATGCCCAATTTATGAGGTCAGTTCCGGCTGCAGTTGTTAAGTGAATCACCTGTGGTCATTAAGTGCAATGTCACATGACTGAGACTTGTGATTTCCTGCTGGCTTCCCCATTGACTTTGCTTGTTGGAAGCTGGCTGTGAAGGTCACAAATGGCAATCACATGACCATGGGACATTGTGACCATTTTAAATGTGCACCAGTTGCCAAGCGCCTGAATTGCAATCACGTGACCATATGGACACTGCAACAGCTGCAAGTTCACGGACTGTCATAAATCACCTTTTTCAGCACCGTTGTAACTTCAAACAGTTGCTGAACGAGCAGCTGGTAAGTGAGGACTACCTGTACTGATCAAATTCAATCTACTTAGCTTTTCTTGAGATCAGCCCAGGTCATCTAGATGCTGTCATCTACTGTGAAAAATTGTTATTGACTGTTTTACCTTTCTAATTATCTTCAAGTCAAAAATGAATTTTATAGAGGTCATTAAAAAAAACCTTTCAATATAATGGGGCAATAATGAAAAAAGTGAAACCTCAGATTACCTAAGCAACTTTCTATAGCATAATTTTACAGCATTATCGGTTTCTTTTATGAAATAAGTCATGCCTACCGTGCAACGCCTCCATAATCTAAGCCTTCTTCTCCTGGGAAAATTACCCACAAACGTCTTCGTAGGTCTACAGCGCTGAGGCTCATTATCTTCACAGGAAAAAATTGAATGTTACTTAGAATGTTAATTATCTAATAGATATTCAGATCACATTAAAGTAGATGTAAGGTAGAGGCACAAGTTGAAATTATAAAAAAATACTGATCAAATGAATTTTAGAAAAAATGTACTACTTCGTTTTAAAATTTCTGCTCATTTACCTGCTGAAATGAATCTTCAAATAATGTTTTTCTGCTCACTGTTATTTTTATATGCTGGGGCATAGCCAGTTGCTGAAATGCAAGAAATAAATTTGAAAAAGAAACATATTACATAATCTATATTATATTCACTCTCAGCAGGAACTGTGGACAAATGAATTACTTATCCTAAATATGAGACACTTTAAGTTCATGTCCAGCAATTAATGTTATAAAATAAGAAAGCTTCTCACATTTACTTTGTGTTCATGTAGTGAATCTGATAAAATACAGATACAGGCAATATCTGATATATTATTTGAAAAGTGAAAAGTTCATAAACAAGAAAATCTTGATTGTAAATAAAATTATAATTCATATGTGCAGGGAAAGGTGTGACAAGTTATTCTACAGAGCCACAGAAGAAATCTATCTTCACACATGAAGGTTACCCTCCAACAAGGCTATAGATAGGAATGGGCAAACCCGTAACACAAAGTACAAATGGTGCGCTCACTATATAGAGACAATGCAACTTGAGCTGTTCTCATGGTCATATGATCTGAATACAGAGCATTGCTGTGTAATCTTTTGGAAGAGGGTGATTGATGCCAATTCTATAATTTCCTCATTAAAAATACTTTTATAATTAAATATACATATCATATTGGTGTTTACAGTATTAATTCAGTAATGATTAACACTGTGCAATACTTCAAAATTGATTCCAAAAATATGGAAGCCTCTTCATAGCAACTGTACAATCCCAGAAAAAGACAAGGCTGCTTTAATGAGTCACCAACAGGTGCTGCATTTGCACTTGCTTGGAAAACATACATACAGGTGAAACTCGAAAAATTAGAGTATCGTGCAAATGTTCATTTATGTCAGTATGGCAACTCAAAAGGTGAAACCAATATATGAGATAGACGCATTACATGCAAAGCGAGATATGTCAAGCCTTACTTTGGTATAATTGTGATGATTATGGCGTACAGCTTATGAAAACCCCAAATTCACTATCTCAGAAAATTAGAATATTACATGACATTAATAACACAAGGATTGGAAAGAGAACAATATCGGACCTCTGCAAAGTATAAGCATGCATATGTACTCAGTACTTGGTTTGGGCCCCTTTTGCAGCAATGACTGCCACAATGCGGCGTGGCATGGATGCTATCAACCTGTGGCATTGCTGAGGTGTTATGGAAGACCAGGATGCTTCAATAGTGGCCTTCAGCTCCGCTGCATTGTTCGGTCTCATGTCCCTCATCTTTCTCTTGGCAATGCCCCATAGATTCTCTATGGGGTTCAGGTCAGACGAGTTTGCTGGCCAATCAAGCACAGTAATCCCATGGTCATTGAACCAGGTTTTGGTACTTTTGGCAGTGTGGGCAGGTGCCAAGTCCTGCTGGAAAATGAAGTCAGCATCCCCATAAAGCTTGTCTGCGGAAGGAAGCATGAAGTGCTCCAAAATCTCCTGGTAGATGGCTGCGTTGACCCTGGACTTAATGAAGCACAGTGAACCAACATCAGCAGATGACATGGCTCCCCAAATCAACACAGACTGTGGAAACTTCACACTGGACTTCAAGCATCGTGCATTGTGTGCCTCTCCATTCTTCCTCCAGACTCTGGGTCCTTGGTTCCCAAATGAGATGCAAAAGTTGCTCTCATCAGAAAAGAGGACTTTGGACCACTAGGCAACAGACCAGTTCTTTTTTTCTATAGCCCAGGTAAGACGCTTCTGACGTTGTTTGTTGTTCAGGAGCGGCTTGACAAGAGGAATACGACATTTGAAGCCCATGTCCAGGATCCATCTGTGTGTGGTGGCTCTTGATGCACTAACTCCAGCCTCAGTCCACTCCTTGTGAAAGTCCCCAACACTTTTGAATGGCCTTTTCCTGACAATCCTCTCCAGGCTGCGGTCATCCCTGCTGCTTGTGCACCTTTTTCTACCACGCTTTTCCCTTCCACACAACCTTCTATTGATGTGCTTTGATACAGCACTTTGGGAACATCCAACTTCTTTTGCAATTACCTTTTGGGGCTTTCCCTCCTTATGGAGGGTGTCAATGATGGTTTTCTGCACAACTGTCAGGTCAGCAGTCCTTCCCATGCTTGTGATTCCTACTGAACCAGCCTGAGAGACCATTTAAAGGCGCAGGAACCCTTTGCGGGTGTTGCGGATTCATTAGCTGATTAGAGTGGGACACTTTGAGCCTAGAATATTGAACCTTTTCACACTATTCTAATTTTCTGAGATTGTGAATTTGGGGTTTTCATAAGCTGTACGCCATAATCATCACAATTATACCAAAGTAAGGCTTGACATATCTCGCTTTGCATGTAATGCGTCTATCTCATATATTGGTTTCACCTTTTGAGTTGCCATACTGACATAAATGAACATTTGCACGATATTCTAATTTTTCGAGTTTCACCTGTACATCCATCCATCCATCCATCCAAGTGTGTGTGTGTGTGTGTGTGTGTGCATGTGTGGGAGAGAGGGTTGGTTTGTTTGGGAGCTGTACAGCATTACAGGCTAAGGCAATTTTTTAAAAGAAAAGTTGCTGTAGAGCTGAGAAGGACCCAATTGTCCTTTTTCCTCCTTTAACCTTAATGTTTCTAGAGCTGTTCCAGTATACATCAGTCAGCCTCAAAAAATCCAAGACACAGAAATCTAGCTGCAGTGCCAGTTGTATAATGTCAGAAAGCATTATATAAATATTTCTTACTCTGAAAATGATAAGCTCTAATTTACTTAACCATGATTTGTGGAATAAGTCACAATGACTGAATTAAAAGCAACACTAACTCATAAACCATGCCTTATAAACAACAATAAGACTGCTAACCTAAACAAATCACAATATGGCCTAACACACTGCATGGTTTCAGCCACGGTTAAATGTTTTGGAGATGATCGTAAGAGCTTCACAATTATATTTCCAAAATGATATATCTCTTACCTGACACCAAAATCGGAAATACTGGACCTTTGCTTTGAAATCACGAACATAAGCTATTTGAGGTCCATTGTCTCTGGAAGCAGAAAGCAAGTTTATGCTGATTGAGCACATATGTATAACTGACATTCAATAAGGATTTTGTCTAAATAACTGAATAAAGTTTTACAGAAAAACATGCTATCAGAATGCATAGCTCCTCACAAAAAAGTATTTCTCCATAAAAAAAATTCAGTACTTAAAAAAGCATTTTCCTATCTTGTGTTAAATATAAACTTTGTTTTTAGAAGTGGCAGGATTTTTTTTTAGTCCAAGCTGGAGTGGCTTAGAAATATATAAAGCTATTTCACAAATAGTTGAAAGTAACTTAGCTTGTTTTCAATTCAATTTTCAAGCCAGTATGACTTCAGAATTCATCTACTTCCTGCCTCCCTAGTCTTCTAAGCAATCTTCCTGCCAGGTCTGATCCTTAACTCCTTTCCCTTTCTATCAACCTTTCCAGGTAGCATGGGAAGCAACAGCAGCAGTGTTCCAACTGCGAAAGAAGGGGCATCTGGTTTCTTCCCAGGTTCTCTGCTAGCACCTTAAAAAAAAAAGGCCCTGGGTGATTGAAATGAATATCTTGCCGCGAATCCTATATCTTTTCCAGACAATTCCAATATTGACTTCAGAAGCACCCTTTAAACAATGGCAATGCGACATTTCTAAGTTTATATGGCAAGGGAAAAAACCAAGAATAAAATATAAAGTTTTACAAGACATGAAAGAAAGAGGTGCTTTGGGTCTTCCCGATTTGAAATTGTACTATGTAGCTTGCTGTTTAGTATGGCTTAAAGAATGGATCACCTTGAGAAATGAAAAATTATTAAACTTGGAAGGTCATAATTTGAGATTTGGATGGCATGGATATTTGTGGTATGATAAAGTTAAAGTTAATGTGGACTTTAAAAACCACTATATCAGAAGATCTCTATTAAAAGTTTGGACTAAATGCAGACCACTTTTATGCCCTAAGATGCCGATGTGGACCTCTATACAAGAAGCCTTCTATAGAACTGAAACAAGAGATAAAAATAAATGGATGAGATATAAAGACTTATTAGAAAAAGAACAAGGAGAATATAAAATTAAATCAAAAAAGCAATTGGTTTTAGAAGTATATACCTTTCAATGGCTTTCTTATATGCAATATAAAGAAAAATTTAAAATTGATAAAAAAGAATTTGGATTTGAACAGAATAAATCGGAATTTGAAATTCAATTATGTGAAACAGATGAACACTTAATAGCAAAAATGTATAAATTACTGTTGAGAAATGGTTGAAGAACAAGTTAAAGAATGCATGATTAAATGGGCAAAAAATATTGGACATAATATACATATGCACCAATGGGAAAATATGTGGTCTAAAGGATTAAAATTTACTTTATGTTATAAATTGAAAGAAAATTTTTATAAAATGATGCATCGATGGTATATGACACCCCAAAGACTATCAAAGATGTATGGGACAATTTCCAACGTTTGTTGGAAATGTAACCAACAAGAGGGGTCGTTTTACCATATGTGATGGACATGTAAAATTGCAAACACATTTTGGACTCAAATACAAACCTTGATGCAGAGCATACTACAAATACAGATTCCATTTAAACCAGAACTATTCCTGTTGGGATAATGGACTTTCAAACAGGAAAACATCTTATTAGAATTACTCAGTACATGATTATTGCAGCAAGACTTCTCTATGCACAATTTTGGAAAACCCAGACACTACACAAGAACGGTTGTTAAAACTGATGGAAATGGCAGAAAATGATAAACTGACTTGCTTATTAAAAGAAAACTCAAATAACTATTACCTTAAAGAATGGAAACCATTGATGGACTATTTGCAAAATGCAGGTGGGGTGAAGCTCACATGGGGATTTGAAGATTAGATTATAAATGTAATGGGATATGTTTTGACAAAGAATTATTCCTGCTTAATGTATTAAAAACTAGCACCTATGATAGCCTTATTATTCCTAAGACCAGAGATAGATTGGAAGTTATCTATTTTTCATATCTTTTTTCTTTTTCTTTTACTTTATCTCACTTTTTTTCTTTTTCTTTATATTTTGTATTTCCAATTTTCTTTCTCATTTCTAACTTTTAAATTTGTACCTTTAAAATTTCAATAAAATATTATTTAAAAAAAAAAGGCCCTGATTATCCTTGGGAATTACAGTTTATCCCAGGACAGACAGGGCTTTCCTCCTGGCATCTGAATTATAACCAAAAAAAAAAAAAAAAAGGGAGGGAGGGAGGGAGAAGGATAGTCTACATCATCTATTCTTTTTCTCTGATTGTTGCTGTTTCAGGTATTCCCAACATACAACCCAGTCAGTGCAACTTAAAGAGAAAGATAGAAGAAAGTGGAGGGGAAGGAGGTGACGAAGAAAGATAAATTGGAAGTTTTCTTTTCATTCTGATTTTACTGAAAGCAGGGAGAACAATTCTGAAATTGAAAAGTTCTTTTTGAAACAAGCTTGACATGTTCCTGAGACACACCCTGAAGCACAAAAAAAATGTACTTGCCAATATCTCTAATGTTCAGTGTTAACCCACTTTTAAACGCATTTAGTAGTAGTAGCATTTATTTTTTACTTTACAGAAAATGAAGAGAAAAGACTGAAAAATAATGCCATTTAAGCATTATCTTGTTTTGCGAAATAAGTAGAGGCATCTGATTTCCTCCCTGGTACTCTGCTAGCACCTTAAAAAAAAAAGGCCCTGATTATCCTTGGGAATTGCAGTTTATCCCAGAACAGAAGAGATTTAGAAATCACCCAGAAAGCAGAGAAAACCCTGACCTGCCTTGAGAATAAAGGGTATATAGAGGAATAAAAGCTCGACTTTCAGACTAGTATAATAATTAGTGCTATCAAGTAATAATTTGTCAGAAAATAACAATGCAATTTGGTTGGTATAGTAGATTAGCCAAGCACTTTTATGTTAACCTTATACCTTTTGGTTCCTTTTCCATATCAAATGGAAGAATGTAACTAATGCTTTTTATCATTCACTAACACTTAAAGCTAATCAGTAAATCAAAACCATCACAACAAATGTCTATTTGCCTTCATGAGATGAACATTAAGGAATTCTGCACAGTATACAAGATACCTAAATAGTATTGTTACTTTAGGGAAAAAAAACATACAAAGCAGACTTTCCAGTACGAGGATCAATATATGTTGTTGTCCTTCTGTTGTGATCCACAAAATATGGAATTCCATCAACAGTGAATCTCATCTCCCAGCCTTCTGGTAAAGGTTTTTCATTTAATTGACTATAAAAACAGATAAAAAAGAAATAAATTGCAAGTTACATAACTGGTAAACTATGCAAGCTGGTAAAAATCAACACTTTAAATCCAAACTTGCAATTATTTGAGCAGAACTTTAACTGTCCACTACCATTTACCCGCCACCCAGAGGGATTGCATAATCGGGGGAAAAAAACAGACATTAGTAAGAGAACATTAAAAAATGCTGCTGTTCCTGCTCAGTGCTCAAAGGTCAATGTTTCCTTATTATCTACTGGATTATCAAAGAGCACAAATAACACTGTCTTCCTTATGGCTATGTTTTTGTCATTCTCCTCTTTTTTGAAAAGGTCTTTTAAACTCAAAATATGCCTTGCCATCTGAACATTTTATGAGACAGTAGAAACTTTGTTATAATGTAAAGTTGTTTTTCATTTCTACCATTTCAATATCCAGCAGCATGGACAAGAGAAATAACAATCATTCTTTGGGCTTCAAATATTGATGCCATAAGTATTCTGTATGTCACATGTACTTCTGTATCTTAACAGAATGCTAATATTTAAACTAAGACTTTGTAAGATTTTCACTGAGGTCCAAAGAGGCAAATGTGATGCCATAAGGCTCTACCCAGTGTGCATGGACAATTTTTGATTTATTGTTATAGCTGTTTGTTTTAGCAAGAAATAATCCAAGTTAGGAGATTCCCCATACCTTTATGAATTACATATCTTTTAGTACTCAACAATACTATGTTTCCTCCTTTGCTGCTTGAGGAAAAAAAAAGCATAGGCTTTTGAATATGGTTGAACAATGCTGATCTTACCCTTGACTCCTGGGATCTTCCCATTGTGTGATGCGTGTATTATGATTGACAAAATACACTCTGCCATTGCTGTCTGTCCTCTTTTCTGAGAGAAAATGCAGTAATACATTATGTTAGTTTTGATGTCAGTAAGTCATACCTAAGTAATATTTATGCAGGCATGTTTGTTCAAGGAAAATATCCCCCCCCCCCCCCACGTCTACACTACAACAATCTGGATGCCCCTCACCTCAAAAACTTTCAACCAGTGTTAAGGGGCTCTAAGGAAAAGCTTAGGATGTGAAATAGGAGAGGACCATTGGAAGAAAATGAACAGATGAACTTGCTCAAATAGAATCTTTTGGAGGATATAAGGAATTGCAAGTGGGGAGAATTCTCATGCATTCATTTGGACACCATCCAACTATACTTTGGCAGCTCTGAAATCACTTTGCATTGGCTTTAATCTTGAATGTGCTATCTGGAAATCTGGTGTTTTGTAATAGTTCTGCAGATGTAGTATTTAAATTGATCTACAAGCTTAATTCCTCTTTATAAAGTGTCAGTGGAAGAGCAAGAAAGAGAGTAAATCTACACTCAGAAAAAAAAATTAAGTATTTCTATACCTTGCTTTCCTACAAGGAATATCCAGCAGATTATATCCTGCTGACTGTTTATCTCTTAAGAAACAAAGGGCAAGTCCTGATTCTAGATTTTAAAAAAATCTAGTTTACATGCAGTTCTGCATGTAAAGTAATAAAAATATATTGATCTTATGCTTTAACTCCATAAATGAAAAAATAATATTTTATATGGCATATGCATCTAAGTAGTACTGCATATAGGTTTTTGGGTCTTGAATGTCTGATAAGAAAAAATAATCCAGAAGATTATTAAGTGAAACCAGCAAGAATAAATTTCAAATAAGTGACGATGGGATCCAGAACTTGAAAAGATCTTACCCCATCCATGTGGCAAGGGACCAAGAGGATCAAATTCTTTATTCTGTGTGAAGTCTTGATTCTACAATCACAAGAAGACACATCTTAATAGCCATTAATTAAACTGTTTTAGCACTCATCTAAAATCTGTGCTATAGTTACACCATTTTTAAGCAAGATTTTTCTTTCAAGTTTGATATTATATGTTTATTAAGAGTTAAAAGACCCCAACACTGGCTATGGTTATCTAGAAGGAGGTAAGCAACTCATTATGGCAATCTTTAGGTGTCTTTATAAACAAAATTAATGCAATACAAGAAGTACCAGGGTTCAAGACTTAAGGAGTAGTTTACAAAATAAGAGTGAGCTGAACATCACTGACCTCTGGTGAAATTCTGTAAAATCCAATTAAATATTGCCAATATGAGTCTCTTTCTTGAAGAAATTATGATTATAACCTCTGTACTGGGCTAAATATTACTTGTATTGTTCCAAGAAAGGCACAAACCATAGACTGAGATATCTGGGTCATAATTCTCTGAAATAAAGAACTATTCAAAATAATATTGTAAGCAAAGGTAGTCTTCCAATAAAAGAAGGATTCAGTGGTAGCTTCCATCAGTGGGACTGGGAGGAAGCTATTTTCCCCTCCTGCCTGTACTATTCTGTAAAGGTTAAAAGTGAACCAGATAGTAGGGTTTGTGGCAGGGAGAAGAAATCAGCAAAACTGATTACCTTCCCAATTCACTGACCAGCCTTCTAGCAACAGATGGAGTTATTGGATGTAGCTCAGTTACAGTATGAACATACAGATTTTTTTAAAATAATACATTTGAGTTGTATACTAAGAATATTTTTAACTGAAATGTTTGGGAAAAAAACAGTAATTTCCATGTATATCAAGCAAAATACAGCATTTAAATTCTACTGTAACTATTTTTGGAGACTTAATGGATTCTCATTAGGAATTTAATTAAATTTTCATTAGATGGTGTATTGCCTGTGTATCTGTTAGATTTGATTTGCAACCCAATCTTCAGTGTTCTCACCCCATATATAAACCTCTGGTTAAATTGCTGCATAGCTCCTTGAAGCTGGCTGCGCTGAAGCTGCCATTGCTCATAATTACGGACAGATTCCAGAGTTGGCCGTTGCCAAGTGGTTGTTCTGGTGAAATGGTCAACGTAATAAATCCGTCCCATGTTGTCTACTCGGCGCTCCCAACTAAAGAACACGGATAGGATATTTAAATGAATGCACAGACCTCAAAGTACATAGCAGTCAAATAAAAAAGGGAAGAAAACAGGAAAGCATACGCAGCATAAAGGACACAAAAAAAGAAACAGGGAGCATTATGTATGCCACCAGGATATAAATCTACACACAAACAAATAAATAAAATGGGTCAAGCACCATAATTCCTCAGTTTTACTGGAACAGTGAGGATAGAGTAATTTATCTTTAATTCTATCACTATGCCATTCTATTTCTCAATTCCAGTATTTTGATTAAAGCATCTGTACTTTATGCAGGTCTACTTTGTCTGTAATAGCAAAAATAATATAGCTTTTCTTTTTAAAATATTCAAGTGTAACATATAGATGTGCCCTTTGGAACATCTTGCCCCCGGGGGTGAGACAGGCCCCCTCACTCCAGGCCTTTCGGAGGGATTTGAAGACCTGGCTCTGCCATCTGGCCTGGGGCGGGGAGGGAGGATACCAGAAATGGGGTTGGCTGGCCCCTTAGCGGCCTCTATTGGACTCTTGGATCTTTTAGCCTCTTTATTTTTATCCTTATTTCTGTAAATATAATTTTTACAACTTTTAAACTTTTTATAATTTTAATTATGTATTGATTTTATTTGTTGTAAGCCGCCCAGAGTCCACCGTTGTGGGGAGATGGACGGGGACAAGTTAAATAAATAAATAAATATATAAATATAAAAATATTTTTAATAAATGTATTAAAATTATGAAAAATGGGATTTAAGTGCTTTCTTGCCCACTGAACCAGAAACAGGGTAGTGACAGTATAGCAAACCTAACAAAGCTGAATTCATACCTAGGGGTTCTTCTACAACCACTTGGGAATGTCTCAAATTTCTGCTACTTGCACTAGACCTACAATTAGTTTAGATTCATCACCCTCAGAATAGAGCCTGAATCAGATACTACAGAATTGTTTATTATGCTTTTTATTTTCAGTGTTTCATTGACCACTGTTTACACCTCTCTCTCGCTCAATCTTTTTCCCTCCCTCCCCACACACAAACACATTTTGTCACTATACTTTAGCATGATATATGAATTGAAGCTAAATGATACATAAAGATGGTGGTGGAGGGTGGGACTGGCATCTTTAAAGTGATAGCAACTTTTTTTGAATGTATTAAATCAATGTATAGAGCCACCCAAACGACATGAGACTTAGGGCAGCATATGCAAATAAAACCACACATAACAACAACATTAAAAAGTAGTAAAATCTATAACCCCCAAAGCAATATCAACCAATCAAAAAACAATCCAGAAGTTAATATATTGCAAACTGCTCACCCTGGAGGAAGAGGCTCTGGCCTATCCCATGTCGTTCTTTTTTCTACATGATCTACATAATATACTCGGCCATGCTGATCTACTCTTTGTTCCCAACTGGAAAAAAATACAAACCATTCACACGTAAATCTCTTCAAATACATTCACCTTGTACCTTATTTCTAAGTGGGTTCTTGCCCTCTCCACAATTGCAATATATAATAAAAAATATTTTCAAGTGCATTTTCTTCATACACAGACTTTACACAAACCAAAACCTTACTCTTCATTTCACATTTGTAATTCTGCTGTTACTACAGTGCAATCCTTGAGAAAAAATTCTTCAACTAATTGCTGTTTCAGAAATTTCCCGGACTAAAAATATTTTGTCATGTTTGCATTGTCTGTTTTGTTTAACTCTAAAAAGTTCAGGGTGGCAAAGCTGGAATTTCTTATTTTAACCTCCTAATAATTCTGCAAACTATTGTAGGTGAAGAATTTGGACCAACTTCCCATCCTAATCTCCCAGTTAGGCTCTGAACCACTGAGTGTGTGATCTAGGGCTCTGACAGTACTCATTACATTTTAAGTATTGCAGAAAGTGTTCCAACAGGCTGCCCACTGCATGCTGTTTACACTTCTGTTGTATATATTCAATTCAGCGTTGGACTGCAATCTTTCTAAAAAGAAGTAGACCATGCAGATCTAAACAATTTTACCTTTACTATATCACACTGACTTGAGAACAAGAATTTATGATGACCTGGAGGTGTCACACCAATTGGGAAACAGCCACACTAGTTCAAATTAACCTATAATTTCTAATCAAACCTTGGAATCAATATAATTTTAACTATAAACCATATTTTTCCACCAATACTGGAGTAGGCCATCTAACTGTACTTGCTTAGCTGGACTTATACTAGCTATCTTGCTTTGGTGCTACATTCAACATGTTTGTTGCTATAGGAATTTTGATATTTGGGTCATCGTATCTGACTTCATAAAGAACTTTTAAAAACTGGTTTATAGGTGGCAGAGTTAATTTTATTCCCAAGTATGCCAACCATATTTTAGGTGATTTCAGACATTAAAGAGATGAATGAAAGTGCCGGCCTACAGAGGAAAAGATGCTGAGCTACAAAAATACTTCTAATACAGAACAAAGTAACATTGAACACTTGCCCAGGTGGAAGAGGACCTTGGCTAACTGTATGATGTGGCTGTGAAATGGGAGTTGCTGGCTGAACCTGTCTGCATATTGGTGGTGTAGCTAAAGGCGCTGCTGCAGGAAGAGCTGTCCCTGCAGTCACTCCCTCAGAGCTTGGTTCTGCTGCTGACGTGTTTGTGGTTGGCACAGCTTCTTTATTAATCCCTTCTGATTCTGTGGAAGAAGGGCCATTGACACATGCTGCAGAGAATACAGATTGGAAAGAAGGCCATGTTTATTCTTATTCTAATACATTAGAGAAAGCCTTTAGGTTTCTACATGGTATATGATAATAACAGCATTATTAGACTGTTGCTTAAGAATGGTGAGTAACAACGCTCTTTAGAAAATACTTAAATATAAAAATTCATTTATAATACCTCATTAAAAATTAGTGCTCTAGTGTTGAATTTGTTTCTAAAAAGTAGCTCCAAGTTAAATTTTAACTACTTCCATTTTAGAGAAACTATACAGTGAGTTTCAGCAAATTAGGACAAACAATTTGAGATAAAAATTCTCATTCTCTTGACCACAAAAATCTGGAAGTCTTTAAATAGAATATTCCCAGATTGCAGCTTCAGTAGGCCATATATAAAGCCATTTCAATATGAAAAATCTATTATTTAAATATGGAGAAATTTTCAAAACTGTAATCACACATGTCTAACATTATAAACTTCTCTTTTCATAGTTTGAGAATGTTTTGCTGAAGGTCAAAAAATTACACTTTCAATAAAATAGTGCAGAGGGCAGGTTATATTCATAAGTAAAATAAACTCTGAACTCAAGAGATTTTGAAAACTTATTTCACATTGTTATTCACATACCAGCTGGAGCTGAAGGCCTACGTGGGGTGGGTGGAGGTGGTCGAGAGGGTCTGGGAGGTCTAGAAGGCTTGAAACCACCATTTGCAATTAATGGAGTGTCACTGATATCAGCCCCCTTCTTATCATTGGATCCAGCAGTTTCACAACTTTCAAGAATGTTGCTCCTTAACAGAAAGGCAAAACATAAGATATCCTGGAAACCTGAAGGTCTAACTCCAGCAATACACACACACACACACACACACACACACACACACACACACTTAGGTTAAAAGGATAAGTTAAATTTCCAAATCAAATATACTGTGCTATAATTTATAATAAGTTTCATTCTGGGCATCACACATTAAGAAGGATTCATGCAAATTGGAATAGATTCAGAGAAGGGCAACAAGGATGATCAGAGGACTAGAAAATAAATAATATGAAAGCAAACTGAAAGAACTGAGAATGTTTAGCTTTGACAAGAAGCTGGGACAGGGGAGACAGAATAACACTCTTCAAGTACCAAAAAGGATGTCACATGGATGAAGGCCATGAAATAACACACTTAAGTTACAGGAAGGTAGATTCTGGTTGAATGTTAGGGAAAAAAAATTCTTTTACTGATATGAGTGGGTCAATAGTGGCATCAATTTCCTACAGAAGTAGATTAAGCACAAGATGTACAGCTATCTTCTGAAGATGTTTTTAATTTTGCTTGCTGCATTAAGGGTTGTATTCAATAATATAAATGGTCCCTTTCAGCTCAATAATATAATGGTATGCTTATTCAAACTTTTTTGGGGGGGGGCTACTTGCATATTACTTATGCATTATACCATCTGGAGAAACATGCAGATTCACTTAGAAGTTTTTGAAAAATTTTATCCTCTTGCATACAAAACACAGAGCTGTTAAGAATATATATTCTGTGTTACCACTGAACATACTTCCCAGCAGGCGCTGTGGCTTTCTGACCTCTTAAAAATATGATGATGTTGCCCCTTGCCTGGAACAGCTTACCCCTGGATATATGGACCACAACCTCCTTATTACATTTCAGAAAGTCATGAAAACATGGCTTTTCAGAAAGGCATTTGGAGATGTGAAAGATTCTGAACAACAGACTGAGTGATTATAACTGTATTAATTGATTTTGTTTTTAATCTTATATTAATGCTGTAAGCCATTCAGAGTTGGAATAGCTTACAGTATTAATGAATTAATTCTGGAAATGAAATAGCATATAAGTTATAGAAATAAAAAGACATAGAGACATGGATCACTGAAGTTATTGCAGAGTTATGTGCTGGCCCCCACTGTTCCCCTCTCAGAAAGCCTGTGATCCCCCCAGAGAAGATGATAAGTGCTGAATCTACCCAACTGCCCATGCGGAAGATAACTAAAAGGAAAAATGTGGCACTGCAATCACTACTACTCCACAGAAAGCAAAAGTGGCAAGAAGCTATCGTATTATAATGTTGCTCTGAACAACTTTTTCCAAGACTGTATGGTTCCTTCTCTTCTCATAATTCCTATCAATAGTCAAATATATTGTGATTCACAAGTGCAGACTTCTGCAAAACAGGAATGAAATAATCACAACTGAAAATGGGAGAGAAGCAAGATAATATAGTACAGTGCAGGGACAATATGAGATTTAATGGGATTCAAGGGAAGCTAGAAACTCTAATCTCTGTGATGAGTCCTGTGATGATTCAGTTTTAGCCTATGAATTGTCTCTTTCCTTCTGACTGTAGGATTCCTTCCTTCATAATGTGCAGTGAAAATGGTTCCAGATATAAAGGATTAGATTTTGGAGATGTGCAATCTAGCAATTCTTGAGAAAATTATAAATTCTGTCAATCAGAAAATGTCACATTATTTCTCTCTTTGGAAAAAAAAATATTGGATAGGCTTGGTAAACATTGAAAACTTAACTTTCCCTTTCAAAGACTTAAAAAATCAGGTTGGAATATATTTGCAATTATAGATTTTTTTGTTTTTTTATGTTTTTATTTATTGTGTCATGATTTTTTCCCTTTTTCCTGTGTGTGTTCGTTTTAATTTTATGTATGTTTGTTTGAAAATGAATTAACTCCATTGAGCACAAAGAAAACAAAATAAGTTATTTTATGGTAGTGTTTAGGTAGTGCCACACATGTTTCTAACTCCTTACAAATAGGTATCTATATCAAGGTATCAATGTTCTAAAATAGGAGTGGATAACCTTTTCCAGCTGGGCCACTTTCCTTCTTTTAAACATTTGACGGCATCAAAGAGTTGCAGGGAGCATGGGAATAAAAACATTGAAGGGCCCAGGTTGAAAATTTCAACATTTTGGTTGGTGAATAGAAGAAGTTTTTATTCAAAATGGATGGCCTTAGAGGCTTAGGACACCTAGTTTGGGGGTTATTTCATTGTGAAAAAAAATCACACTATCAAAAATGGGACTTTGCTAATAAACTTCAGAAATGCTATCTTGTGGGACACGGAATCAAAAAAGAGAGTTGATGGTTGCCCCCTCCTGATATAAAATATAAAAAGTACATTCAAATTTGACTCTAGTTGTCTGCATCCACAATACCATTATAGAAGTGTTTTGCTACTGCCATTTTCTGTGATATTCTTTCAACTTCCCAGTTGAAACAGAAATAGAGAAAAAGGGGAAGGAGAGCAAAACAGATTAAGAATATGCAGATATGTTCCAAAAACTTCATGAAAAAGGTGAAATTTCAACAAGGGAAGGTTATTACATGGTGTATTCTGCGAAGCAATTCTTGGCATAAGAGATATCAAGGGGAAAAGATACAAAATAGTGCCTGGAAAACCTCAGATGCCTGAGATACTAGAGTGAATGTTATAAGAAATAATGTGCTGGGATTAAAAACACTTAGGTAGGACAACACCATGGAGAAGCTTGAAAGTTTGGATGAACAGTTTGCATAGGATCCTAAAATAGGCAGGAAATCAGTGTAGGTTTTTATGGCTGGGCTTCATTATAGCCAGAGTGACACAAATAATTCTGATAGCATAGTGCTGGAAGATCAGAAAGGATTTTATGACATTAGAACATAGATACAATTCACCATATATTAAAGCATGTTATTGAATCACTTTATATGTTTATCTGCCTTCTGCTTAGTCTTTCTGCATTACTGTACTTTAAGTGAATATTTAAATAGAAATTTTCTATATTAAATGTATTTATTTTTAAAGCTGAGACAATTATAGCTAGGCCAACAATCACCTAGAATTCACACTAAGATATAACTAGAACCACCTTACCTTGTTTCATTTCTTGCTTTGGAGCCATCATTCAGCACAGGACCTTAAGCACAAAGCAATAAAAACTTACAACTTTTGACATACTAAAAAGATATAAGCATTACATAATAACCATAACAGGGCAATTTTATGCAGTTAAATATATGATGAATTAGTACCATAGTTGTCCCACCAAAATAGAAGACCCCAGAACCAGGAGACAGTTCCTAGCTGAGCAACAGAGCAGGGTAGAATTTTCAGCAATACACCCTTCCACTTCAGCCCCCATTATCCCTTCACTGTTGATCTGGAGAGTCCCTAACAATCCAGGTAAGTTTTTCAGGGAGCTGAGAAGAGAGAAAGAGGATTCTGCAATTTTATTATAATTCAAAATCAGTTAGACAGGAGGTTTGTAGGCACTATTGCCTGTCTCTGGTTAAAATATACATTGATGGTGCCTGAAATTAAACAGCTGACATTTGCAAGAAGAATAAATGCTATGGAAGATGATAACAGACTATAGAAAGTTGTTTCTCAAGTGGAAAAAATGGAACATAGTGGTCCAGCTTAGTGTCTTTTCTACTGAAGCAACATTTTTGAAATCAACTCCCCAGGGAGATCATCTGTTTATATTATCTCCTTGGGTCAGAAGACAACTCTTATTTGCCTGGATTTAGTCAGCTATTTTGGGCTTTATACATAAAAATAAACACTTGAGAGATAAATAAATATTAATTGATAAATGATACTTTGGTTCTAAGACTGAACCAAAGAACTTTTGAGAAAGAAGAATTCAATGGCAAACTGCTACATAAGGTCTAATACAGTTTTCTCCAACCTGTTGCCTTCCTGATGTCTTGGACTAAGACCTTTTAATTCCTAGTTCATGTGACTGCAGTCCATGCAAATTGAAAAAATATAGGTGATATAGCTCAACACTTCTAGAGGGCAACAAGAGGGAAAATAGTCTCACAGCAAAAGTAAAAATGGATGTGGAATCTGGGAGAGCAGGTTTTTTATTAGAAACATTACCAGAGGCATAAGGTAGAAAAATAAGATTTCAAACTAAAATAAACAAGTTCAGACAAGAAACCATTGGTGAGATAAAATTCACTAAGAGCTGACAACAATGAAGACTGATTCTTATTAACCCAGTGCAGAGTGTGCAGAGCTTTACTAATGACAAAATATGATGGGCTTATGTAGTATGCAGCAGTTTAAGAAAAAAGTCTATAAGTATTAACCAACAAACTGAATTACTGTCACTAATCTTCTGCTACTGAAAAAGAACAAACACCATGGAAACTTGTATTAACATATATAGGAAATATCCGGTCCATTCTTTCCATGCTTCAGTGGCTACAAATCAAAGGTTTCAAAGTGGGGAGGTAATGTTGCTGGTCCTTCATGACATCATGGCTTCCCGCCCTACAGATGGCTGAATATAAGGATCTATACTTAAGACTGGAGTCCAGGTATCAGCCATTTAAGGTCGGCCACATCAGGAAACAGACCCTGAATAAACTACTGGGACTCTATTGTTTATAAGACATAACAACAAAGTCTTGAAAGCCTGATGGAGTTTTTATCTCCCTTCCTCTTATTCCAGAGTGAAAGCAGGGCAATTCTGAGTTTCTTCCTCACTCCTTCTTGTCTTTCTGGGCTAAGTTCATGTTTTCCTAACAGCTGCCACATACCTTCTTCAAGGCTATCACAGTACTCCTCTACAACAAGGATCAGCTGGAGATGCGGCTGGTGGTTCTGCTCCTTCCTAAGTGGGCAGCTCCAACTAATATTAGTGGGGGAAGAGTGTTCAAGTCCATGGCCACTCCACTATGGGGTGTCACTAGGCTCAGCACCGTCCCCCATCTTACGTAATATTTATATGAACCTGTTGGGAGACATCATCTATCAGTTTTGGATAGCTTCATCAATAGGAAGTTCCTATCCAGTTAATACTCCAAAATGGACCAGGCTGGAGAAGCCTTGGACATTCTACCCTGGTGTCTGGAGGCTGTAATCTGAACTGGAATCCTATCAAGCCCGAATGGTTGTTTGTCCAGAAACTGGCTGGTTCTCTGGTGACTCCTACACTAATACTGGATATTATTTATTACATTTGTATGCCTCCAAATCTGCCAGGGGCTTACAAAAGTCAACCATTAAAACATCCACAGCATTGTCAGCAATTATACAATGAAAACTAAGTGATTTAAAATGATAAAACCTAACTTTTATAATCTTGACAGAGTCATTATGATCCAATCTGGAAAAAGAAACCACAATAGCAGCAATAATAAATAACTGACGGCAAACAACTGCCAAATGCCCTCTGGAATAGCTTTGTCTTTACTATTTTCTGGAATACAATTAAAGGAAGAAGCAAGTCTGAGATTTTTGAGGGGAGACTCCAAAGGACTGGGGCCATAACCAAAACACCCTACCTCCTGGTCTCAGCCCCCTCCCCCAGTCCCCATTTTCATGGAACTAGGAAACAGCCACCAGTTTCTCCAAGGATGGGCTGATTCTGGTTGGAGAAGGCTCGCTCTAGAATAGAGCCACTGGTCATAGACAATGTGTTGCAGATTATAAAACAAATTGCAGATTATAAATCCTGCTCAAAGCATGCAGGAAAACACAGACATAAGAGTTTACTTTCCCAAACCAAAACAATCAGGAAAAAAAAATCACAGCTCCAAGAAAGATCTAAGAATGGGGAGTTTCCATTCCACAGTTCAGCTGGGTAATCCACTTAGTGCATGGACAGTGTTTCATTAAGTGAGGTGGAACACTGTGTGCCACAAAGAGCCTGTCAGATAGCCCTAATTATCAGCTCAACTAATCTGCTGAGTCATGCTTCTTTCTGTCAAGTAGAAAGCTTGACTTCCACTGCTCTTTGTAATTTGTGATTGGTGCAGAGTTCAGGACTTTTCCTAATTCAGGCTCTGGCTCTGCTGACCCAGCCTGCACCTGTCTCTCCTCAAATGCCTCTTCTACTGGTGAATCCTTGTCTGTTAATTCACATGGTGCACTGAGACTGTCTAGTCAGGTTCTTCAACTTCTGAATCTGAAGAACTGCACTGATTTCTAGTAAGTGTCTTGATAGCTGAACAATCCCGTCCTGTCCCTGACTTTGAGGTTGCTGTAGGATCTGCAAGCTGGGAGGTCAGATCTTGAATAGGGCAACATCACTGCCCTTACCCAGCCAAGTTTCAATAATACAAATATACCTACCTACTTATGCCTATCTTGTGGAACAAGGTCTTTTTATAGATGGACCTAGCATTTACTAATAATTTGAGGCCAAGGTCGCTAGCAATTCAGCCACCAGGTCTTAGGAATGGGCATCTGGGGCAGAAGTGAAGATCAATCCCTCTTTCCCTGGAATGGAAAACCTAGTGTCCCACAATATAGTATCTCTCTTGATCCATCATCACAAGATCAGTCCAACCTCCCCAATCTCATGGAATGACCCCCTCTAACACTGCTATACCAATCCCCCCTCACATATAAACATCCCCAGCCACCACATGACTGGAAGCCAACAATCTGCCTTTCTCTCTTTCATTAATCAACACACACATATTTGTTTTGTTTTGTTATGTTGATATCCATCAAAAAATGCAAGGGTTAAATATCAGGCATGCTCCTATAAGAAGCATAAGCATAAGCCCCCTCCTGCCCCAGCCTATACTCTCATTCTAGGCCAGCCCATGCTCAAGTCCCCACTTCTCACTTAGAAAGCTGCCCAGCTCTGATACCAATTACAACTCCCAAGCCTGCTCCTCTGGGCTGTGGAGTAATTAAAATAATTTTGGCATTAACATCACCAGAGGCCAACAAGGCATGCCCCCCGAATACCAGATCTCTGCTGCTTGCACAATCTGCCAGCAGGTCTCCAGCTTGACTCTTAGATCCCCCACCCTGACACTCCTAGTATTCCAAGTAGCTCTCAGCAGGCCTAAGATTTCCTGGTGGCTAAGACTTTAAATCACAATGTCAGTTGCAATAAAAGATATATGAGCATTTAAAATAGCTTTCTTCTGGTAAGAAATTGAGAGTATAAGACCAGAGTATCCACAGTTTCAACAGACTTTTCTCACAGGAAATATTTCAGAGCAGGCTGAACAAAGATCAGGGGCTCTATTCATATTGAAACCATGAGAGAAGAAACTGAAATAGTCTTTTGAAGGCATTTCCACTGTTGTGTCTATAGTAATTAAACACTGGCGAGAATGAATCATTATTCTTAGGCTATGTTATTCAAGTAAGTGACCTAACATTCTAGAACATGGACACACAACTTGAGGGCCTAAAATTTCATCTAGCTCCTCAAAGCCTTTGGCTTGAGGTCCACCAAAAATTATTGTTGAATTACAACCTTCTGATATGAAAGAATTTTGGGAAGGTGGTAGAAAAGGTGGTGGTGATGCAGCTCCAGAGGATCCTGGATGAAACGGATTATCTGGACCCCTTCCAGTCGGGTTTGAGGCCCAGATATGGGACAGAAACAGCATTGGTTTCTCGGCAGCTTTTGATACCATTGACCATGGTATCCTTTTGGGTCAGCTGCAGGAGTTGGGGGTGGGAGACAGAGTTTTGTGTTGGTTCACCTTCCTCCAAAGCCAGTCCAGTCGGTGCTGATAGGGAGCAAGAGGTCCAGCCCGTAGCCCCTATTGTGTGGGGTGCCACAGGGCTCAGTACTCTCTCAGCTCCTTTTTAACACCTACATGAAGCTGCTGGGTGAGATCATCTGTCACCATAGGATGAGGTATCATCAGTATGCTGATGATGCTCAATTATTCATGTCTGTCCCAGGTGAATTAAGTGATGCTGCGGATGTTCTTTCGCGGTGCCTGGAGGCTGTGGGGGTCTGGATGGGGAACAACAGGTTTCAACTGAACCCTGGTAAGATGGAGTGGTTGTGAGTTTGGGGCTCTTCTGTATCTGGGGCCTTACCATCTTTGGTCCTGGATGGGGTTGCACTGCCCCAGACGTAACTGGTGTGCAATTTGGGGGTTCTCCTGGACTCACGACTCCTGCTCGAGGAGCAGGTGGCAGTCATGGCTAGGAGGACCTTTGCTCAACTCATGTTGTGCGCCAATTGCACCCTTTCCTGGATTGGGAAGTCATTCTCTCGGTCACTCATTTCCTGGTCATCACCTGTTTGGACTATTACAACATGCTCTACATGGGGCTACCCTTGAAAAGTATCCGGAAGCTGCAACTGGTGCATAATGTGGCAGCACAAGGAACTATGGGCACCTCTAGGGCTGCCCAAGTAACACCTCTGTTTGCTTCTGGGTCCAATTCAAGGTGTTGGTTATGACCTTTAAAGCCCTGCATGACATGGGACCAGGTTACCTAAAGAACTATCTCGTCCCAGTTACATCTGCCTGTCCCACCTGGTCCAGCAGGAAGGGCATGTTACGGACCCCGTTGGCGTCTGTTTCTGATTGGCGGGGTCTAGGAGGACAGCCTTTTCAGCTATTGCCCCTGCCCTGTGGAACAGCCTGCTCCCTGAGGTGACTGGCCCAAAGTCACCCATCCGGCTTTCGTGCCTAAGGCAGGACTAGAACTCACAGTCTCCTGCTTTCTAGTTTGGTGCCTTAACCACTAGACCGAACATACTGCAGTTATTCACTCAAAAGAAATACATAATAGGTTTGTTACCACTGGCTATTTATATGCCTGCTTTCGGCTAAGAAACACAAATTAGAGGAAATACAAGGGCTCAGTTTTAAAACATTCTCCTTACAGAATTGGGGTTACAGGTAGTCCTCACTTAACAACCACAATAGGGACTGGAAGATTCATAGTTAAGCGGGGCAGTCGTTAAGCATGATGTTTTGTGACTGAACCTGATTCTACAACATTTTTTGCAGTGGATGTTAAGTGAATCACTGTGGTCGTTAAGTGAATCACGCAGTTCCCCAGATTTTGCTTGCTGGAAGCCGGCTGGGAAGGTCACAAATGGCAATCATATGACCCCGGGACACTGTAACTGGTTGCCAAGCAGTTTGGATCACAATCACATGACTATAGGGTTCCTGTGACAGTTGTAAATGTGAGGACCGGTCGTAAGTAGTTTTTAGTGCCATCGTAACTTCGAACAATTGTTAAAGGAATGGTTGTTAAGTGAGGACTACATGTAGTTTCAATACGTCTCAGTGGCAAGAGGAGCTCACCACTTCTATAATCCAGTCACAAAATACAGACACTCTATAGGAAAATATTACTCACTTCTTATACTTGAGGCATCACCATTAGTCAGAAGCTCAGGATCCACTTGCATACCATCTAGACAGACAGACAACTCTCCAATTCCATCGGGTGGTTCTTTGTCACCAATAAGCTCCATATTCACAATCACTTCCTCAACTATTGAAAACACAGAAATAGTCTGTTACAATGTTTTAATTGCTTAAAACTAAGCAAATGGATTAGAATTATCAACAACATATTAAAAAAAAAACCCGCCTCTGTAGTATACATATAGTATACAAGGATAGCCTGCTGATAGTATTAACTGTACGTCAATGCTCTTTGATAACACTGATTTGAAAAACTAAGCACATGTATCAAATAATGATTTTCTTTTAAAAATACACGACTTTGACATTCTCAGTTTTATACTGAATATTATATTCAGTGGCTGTGATAGATGATTATAGCTCATACTCACTAGGCGAATTAGAGAGCTTAGTACTCTCTATTTGTTCTTATGGCAAGAGTGGGCAATATTTTTTGAATAGGAGATTACGTTTTTCAGGGACCATATTTAGTGGGCGAAGTCAGGACACACACACACATTCAGTTCTTATATCAAGACAAACAGAATTTAACTTTGTCTCCTAACTTGAACAGAAAAACAAAGGAGATAAATATTCTCTGTTCAGGTGATGCTGAAGATTGTACTAGTTCTTCTTCTTTAACAAAACTGTGTCCCTGATAATTATGGATTAAAATTTGGAACTGTCACTATATTAATCTATTATAGTAACATTAGTTCTACAGAAGTCTTTCCATTTTAGTATACCCTAAATATACAGTATCTATAACTCACAACATCCCTGAACAGTCAAGATGGTTGAGGCTGAGGAACACCATCCAAATAATCCAGATAATAATCCAAATAATCCAAAATATCTGGAAACACTAGTTTGCAGAAGAACCAGAATATTTCCTAATTTTTCACATTTATCTTTGGAGTCCTTGGTGCTCACTGAGCTTGGTTCTTTGCTTGCAGATGTTTCATTACCTGACTAGGTAACATGATCAGTGCTAGTGAGTGTGGGGTTTGCTCCCTGTTTATATACAGTAGCTTGCCCTGCCAATGTTGGTGGGAATGTGGCTTTCTCCTTGGTAGTTCCCTGCTTGTTAATCCCTGCTTATCTGGATGTTGGTGTTGAAGAGGATGTGTTGCTGGAGAGGATGGTAAAACACTGGCAGAGGTAATACCATCCTCTCCAGCAATCAACACACAGATAAGCAGGGATTAATACCAGACAAACAATCAAGCAGAACACAATACCCTAATCAAGGAATTACTGAGGAGAAAACCATTCTCCCACCAATGCTGGCAGGGGAAGCTACTGTATATAAACAGAGAGCAAAGCCCACACTCACTAGCACTGATAATGTTACCTAGTTGGGTAACAAAACGTCTGCAAGCAAACAACCAAGCTCAGAGAGCACCAACAACTCCACAGTTCAACCCTGAGCTACATATATACTCTTCTATTGGAGCATTTATCTTTATATCAGCCCCTATTGTGTCGCACTTTCTTCAATAACATTATAAAATTGGAAGTCCTGTTTGGTAATATAGATATTACCTCTTGTATTTTGTTCTGTTTTTGAATCCATAAGTAATGTTAAACAGCATAATACTAAACACTAGTAAAGGATAAAATCAGCTCTTCTGCCCAGAACCTATTGGGCTCTATATTTTAAAAAAGATTCACTTAAAAACACATGATGTATTTAATGTCATATGTATTATTGTCCTATGTCTACATAGAATTTCTTTTACATTAGAAGCAATGTTAAGTTTCCCAAAGAAAAGTTGTAATCAAAAAGGTTTTGAGGAGGAGTGAGAGGGAAAGAGCTTACCACTTTTATCAAGCTTTTGTTATGAAATACAATACAAATAGAATAATCAATTCCAGAGTTCAAAATAGGCAGTTACAACCATTTTGGAAATGTTTTGAGCTTGAAATGGCCCTGCTTTAAATCCAGTTTAGAGCTCAAAATATAATTGCTTCAAGTTCAAAAAACACTTCCAGAATGTACAGATAACCATTCTGAACTTGAAACAATTGTTTTTAACTCAAAAAAGATTATTTTGAATTCAGCTGTTTTAACTTTGAAAGTATTTGCATGCCTTTATCAAATATAGCTATGCTGCTGATTCAATTTTTTTTAAAAGAGGACTCCATATATCCAAAAGCATATAACTTTCAGAAATTTGTTACTACATACTTACGTTTCATATTATTTGCTTTTAGTGTCTCCTGAACATCTAGAGCAGCACTTCCAAGTAAGATATCTGACTTCAATGTCTGGTGACTCCACACACGAAAATATAGTTTGCTGATAGGGGAGACGATTCTAAAGAAGCAGAAGTAATATTTTATTATTTTATTTATTTATATTTCAAATTTAGACACTACCCATCTCACGAGGAAGTGACTCTGTATCAGACATACTTTTCTTTCCTTCATTATGAAGGAAATTATGTATTTCATGTATCAAAATTCCACAGACAGCAGCTCTATTTTGAAATAAGTTGCTAATAGTTTAAAATTCTGAAGGCTCGAGTTTTCAGGTGAAATATGATCTCTAATCACAGTAATTGTCAATTCCCAGATGCTGATTAAGCACCTCCTTAAAGGAAATACCAAACAACCATATGAGCATTCAGTGTGGGGTATTACACAACACACCAATTTGAGTCTTTTTTAGTTATTTCAAAAGCACATAATGAGTAATTTTGAGCTTTTCCTTTCTACAACACTGTCCCACTCCAGAAGCCATTCCAGCAGACCCACTGGTTTTATGCCTGGCAAAGTATAAGCAGCTAGAGCTAGAACAAAACATTTAGCTATTCTTTAGTTTACATCAAGTGCCTTCAAACTGGTCTTGCAACCTCTGGGAGGATCACAAGCAACCCAGGAAGAGGGGCAAAAAAGTTTTAAAAACATTTTATCTTATCCATGGTAGTCAAGCTCAGATTTTTGAGTATTACTAAGCCTACTATTTGGTTTTCCACCTGCTTCTTTTTCTTAGCAGCCAATAATGTTGTAGTCCTGTTAAAGTCCATTGTTATGTCAAAAATGATGCTAACATTTTGCAATCTGCTTAGCTTAAACTGTAATGTAGTTTGCCAATTTGGGCCTTTAATCCAACTGAAAATAGTTGAATTTCTGCAAACTATAATACCCGATACCTACAGATCACACAATACACTATTGGACATTCCTGGATTTGGCTTTTCTTGGAAATATCTTGGCATTTTTGCTGGCATGACATGTGGTAGAATATCCAGAGTCTTAGAAGTGTTTCTGGAAGTGTTTCTTTTATTGAAATTCAGTATTTTTATCCATTATTTTAATGGATGCTAAACTGATAACTGATACATTCACTGATACTGAGAAGCAATTCACTGATGTTTTTTTGGACACTTCCTTGAAAATAAACTTCCTGGCAGTATCTCTCTGTGAATTTTGGATTAGTGTGCAAAATGAGTACCAAGAATTAAGAAAGAAAGCTACAAACATACTGATTCCATTTACAACAGTTAGCCAGGCTTTTCTACAGTTTTAGTTATAAAGAATAAATACAAATCAAAAGTAAATGTGAAATGAGAATTGAAAGTAGCTGTCTTGAAAGTTAAACCTGGATTCCAGGAATTATAGAAAAGTCAGCAAGCTTCCCATTAAAAATATCTAATTTAATTTCCAGTGAAACGGTATTCTTTTATAAAGTTGTAAGGGCTGTCATTGTTTTATCTGACAAATACATTAACATTTAATGATTAACACCAATATATTTGCTTCTTTCCCACTTTAATCCCAATGAAATCATTTGTTTTAATCTTTGGGGTAGGGGATTTGAACAAATTCAATTATTATTTTAGAGGGTCACAGTATCACATAGCCTGAGAACTCCAGGCATTTATTTGGTTTAGAAGGCTGCCCAAATGGAGCCTTTTTCTGCATTTATTTGGGGACCAGTAAAGATTCTAGGCAGCAAGTACATAGTTATGTTCTTCCTCTCATACTAATGAAAATAGCAACTTCTATGATATTTGACTGGTTATACAAACTAGCTAAAATGTGTTAAAATGGATCCAGCCAATTTAAGAAACTAACCAGAATTCTGTATGTCCAACATTTATACTCTTCCCTTGTAAGCACTGTATTTTTTTACTATCAATATTCATCCCATAATATTAGCTGATCGCATTTCTATTTTTCTTAGAAGGAAATGATATTTCCAAACTTACACTGTAAGATGCTGTTTCCATTTTGGACTATTGGTATTGTTGCATTTTTCTGTCTTCTTTGACTGTCCATCGACTGAAACTTCTACATATGGGCTGGGTCCAAACCACTTGTTTTTGTTTTCTTTCAACTTTGCAGAAATAACTTGAAAAATAATAGTGCAACATGGTCAAAAAATGACCTATGGACAGTGCAAAGTATCATGAAAAAGGATGTTTTATTCAGATGCCACATTAATGTTTCATATTATTCAGTTTATTTAAATCAAAGAATGAAGCATTTACTAAAGCAGCAGCATATCAAGCCATTTAATTATTTGAAAGAGATTTGAAAAATGACCTATATTTAAAACAGGTAGCAGTATCATAATCCAGAGATGAATTCTAAATAAAGTATAAATACTTTATTTAGAATGGAGATTATTTTACAGCTTCTGAAGCCTCCATGTTACTTGAATAAGCTAAATGTGAGAATGAATGTACACACACACACACACCACATATAGTTTCTCACATTTACAGGTTGCTTATTAGCCAAAATCATATCGTGAACAGAACAATTCTGATTCTGTATGTAGCTCTTATGGAGTTTCTGAAGAATACCTATTTTCATTTAAAAATTGTTCTGTGCTTATTTTTAGATGTTTAGAAACTTAAATTTAAGTGTAAAACAAATTCAAAAACCTGCTTTATACGTATAAAAGTACATATGTCCTTTGGTTGTAAGGTACCATCCACATCTATCATTTTCATAGTGATATCAATACCCATACATGTAATGTGAAAAAGTAAGTACACCCCATTGAAATTTTGGACTTTTTCAAGATATTTCAACATACAGATATTTGATTTTCATTTCAACAATACTGATAGATAAAAGGTATATAATACAATGCATACCATGCACCATTTACATTTCATAGTCCATGGTGTAATTTAAATAAACATAAATGCATTTTTTCATGTGGAAAAAGTAAGTACATTGCTTTATTTATCATTATCTCAAGTACAGATCAGGTGCCCATCATATGGAGATTTCAAAGAACTGCTAACTTGCCCAGGCCAAGCCGTCCCAGCAAGTTCAGCTGAAGAATAGAATGCAAACTGCTGAAAGAAGTCTCTTTGAGAGCATCACTGACCACATGACCTACAGGTAGCTCTCACCACTACTGATGTCACAGTGCTTGAGTCTACCGTTAGAAAGGACCTGCACAAACTAGATCTACATGGGAGGTGTGCCAGGAGGAAACCTTTGCTGTCCAGAAAGAACACTAGGGTAAGATTAAAGTTTGCTCATGAACACCTAGGCAAAGGCCAGGACTTCCAGAACAATGTGCTCTGGACAGATGAGGCAAAGACAGAGTTATTTGACCAAATTACCAGAAAACATGTTTGACGAAAACCAAATACAGCATTTCACCAGAAGAACCAACTGTAAAAGAACCAACCGACTGTAAAGCATGGTGGTGGAAATGTTATCATTTGGGGCTGTTTTGCTGCATCAGGGCCTGGGCAGCTCACGATCACCGAATCCGCTATGAATTATTTGTTGTAGAGGGTGCTTGAAGATAATGTGAGACTATCTGTTAGAAGACCGAAGCTCAACCAAAAGTGGACCTTACTACAGTACATGGCAATGATCCTAAACATTCCAGTAAATCCACCAAGGAATGTCTGGGGAAAAAAAAGAAATGGAGAGTTCTGGAATGACCAAGTCAAAGCCTGAATCTAAATCCCATTGAGATGCTGTGCAGTGATTTGACACAAGTTGTGCATGCAAGAAACCCCTCAAACATTACACACTGAAAAAATTCTATACAGAGAAGTGGGAAAAAATTCCTCCCAGTTGATGTCAGAGACTGGTTGACAGGTATAAGAAACTCCTACTAGGGTGTACTTACTTTTTCACATGACTGTACATAACATATCAAAAATGATAGTGACAGAATTAGTCTAACAGTTAACATCCCCTGTAACCATTTCATTTTAATATTAACATCGCTATATGAGATCAATTTGATTAAAAAAAGTGTCAGGTCTCTCACTTCAATTACAAAAATGCAAGAGAACATTCGTTTTTGTCATCCCGACCTAATTTAAAAGACTAATGCTAAGTAGCGATCTAGGCCAAGCAGGAAGAAAATGGGCTGAGATTAAGACTCAATGTAGTATAACTTTCTTTTTAGAAATGTTATGCCATTTATTCATCTGTTCATTTGTTTAAATTTGCATAGCTGCCCAATCTCAGATTTGTGACTCTGGGCAGCTCACACAATTAAAACAAGAAGAAACCATAAACAAAATAAAACAGCAAAAATATATATAATCATTAAAAACCAGATTAAACCATAAAAAACATACTTGGGGGAAAGTACAATTCATGCATCACAATCAATACAGGCAGTCCTCATTTAGTGATCACAATTGGGACCAACAACTTGGTCATTAAGCAAAACAATCACTAAGTGAAATATCATGATTTTACAATCTTACTTCAGCTTTCCTTTGCTTTACAGACCTGTGAAGGTCATAAATGCAAGGACTGGTTGCAAAATTACTTTTTTATCACTGTTTTCACTATGAATGGTCACTAAATGAGGCAATCACTAAACAAGGACTACCTATACAGCCATCTAGTGGACTCCACACCACTGCCAGATCCCCAAGCACGACGGCAAAGCCATATCTTCAGAGCCTTCTGAAAGGCTAGTAGGAATATGGTAAAATATCTCTCGCTTTCTGCCCATATGTACCCAGCATCATGTTACCAAACATATTCATATTCTTTATCAGCAAGGCCTCTTTAAGAGGGTTACAATGTATGCAGTGCAGTGGGCCCTAGTGCAGAGCTACAGGGTTAACTGGTGAACAAGGGCACAAAAGCAAGGAGGCTATATCCATCCTCCATCACTCTATCCCCAAGAGAATGCCTTGCATTCACTCAGGCTGACAAGTTTTCCAGAGGTTCACCCATGGGCTAGCACAGTTAGCCAATGGACAAGTTGATAGTGTTGAGTGGCCTAGACTACCCATTAGCTAATGCAGCTCTGTAGGTCATCATGTAGATCAGGCTAACAAAGTCATACTCCTAAGTAGGATTTTAATGCAAGATAACTTCTGTATCCGGTATGTTTCTCCTAGGTACTTTAATTTTTTTTAAAATTTTGGAATTCCAATCTGAGTACATAGGTTTTTTTAATCACCTCAGAAATCCATCTATTATGTTAAGATAGAGGAGCACTCCATAGTGTTGTACTGCACCTCCAAATTCCTTAAACCAGCCCTATGTATGAGCTTCTTTCACTTGATCCAAACCTCTCCATGGTTTTGCCCCTCTATTCCATTTTTAGATAACACATCTCTTCATTTAACATTTACTAATTTATTTATCATATTTATACCCAATGCAATCACAAAACACTCATCTAATTGAAGGTTTCCTGCTTCCTGAAACAACTCTACCTTTTTTTTTCCTTGCTGTCCCTTATATGCCTGGACTTGGTTTCCAGAATGTTATGTAAAACACTTCCTTTGCTTTCTGGAACCCTTATTTTCCATGTTTTTGAACAACTACCAAATGCCAATGGCTCCTAAAGATTAATATCAGTGCATAATCTTTCTATTTATTTCTGCCTCTCCGTCATTCCCCTCTCCCTGTTGCTTCCCTGTTTATTTTAAATAATATATTGTAAACCCCAGGATATAGAAAACTATCAAACTAGTTAACAGTAATATTACAGCTATGTTGTTTAGGTAATTATAGAAGAGATTTAGAGATAAAAGGTCTCATGAAGATCAATGTGGGTTTTTACCTAAAAGATAATTACAAGGCAATATTAGAAATGTGTTGAATATTCTGGAGTATTTGGAGCAACACAATGAAAAACAAGCTGCACTGATCTTACATGCAAAGAAGGCATTTGATAATTTGAACTAGATTTTCTTGTTTATTGTTGGAACATATGAATCTCGGAGATAATTTTATTAAATGGGTAAGATTGATTTATATTTCACAGAAAGCACAAATAATTGTAAATGGAGAACAAAACCTTGCGAGATTCAAAAAGGGACAAGACAAGAATGCCCGTTGTCTCCACTTTTGTTTATTTTAGTTCTTGAGGTATTGAACAGAGACATAAGACAAGATAAGAGAATCATGGGAGTTAAGATTAAAAAAGAACCTTATAAGTTAAGGGCATTTGCAGATGACCTGGGGATAGTTTTGAAGAATCCCTTAGAGAGAATAGAAACATTAATGGGAAAATTAAAGGACTTTGGTATGTTATCAGATTTTAAAATTAATAACCAGAAGACAAAGATGTTAACAAAAAATATGAAAGTAGAAGATCAAATAGACCTGAAGGAGAAAACTGCTTTTAAGACTGAGAAAAAGGTAAAATATTTGGGCATTGTTATGACAAATATGAATTTGTATGTTATTTCAAAATAATTATGTTTTAATAATTATGTTCCATAAGACATGGAATGAAATTAAGAAGGACATGTTAAGATGGGAGAAATTAGAAGTGTCACTGTTAGGGACAATTTCTGTGATAAAAATGAATGTTTTGCCTAGAACAATGTTTTCGTTTCAGACAAGACCTGTTTTGACAACTGATGTACCATTTAAGCAATGGCAAAAAGGTATATCTAAATTTATATGGTAAGGGAAAAAATCATGAGTTAAATATAGTGTTACAAGATGTAAAGGAAAAAGGAGGATTGGATTTACCAGATTTGAAACTGTATTCTGCAGCTTATTGTCTGGTTTGGATGAAAGAATGGGTGTTGCTGACTTTTAGAGCTAGAAGACCACCACTGGAGCTTCAGATGGCATGGATATTTATGGTACGATAAAGTTAAAATTAATGTAGATTTTAAAAACCATTTTATCAAACATGCCATATTGAGAATATGGAATAGATATAAACTGAGGCTGTACCTAAAAACACCTCTATAGATCTTTGCACAAGAAGCATTTTACAGAAGAGACAGGCAAAGACAAATGGTTAACGTATCAGGAATTATTGGAAAATCACTAAGGGGAATATAAAATTAAATCAAGAGAGCAACTAATGGCAGAAGGACACTGTTGTCAATGGTTTTTCCATTTATAGTTATCAGAAATATTTAAAATGGATAAAAAGACTTGTAGTATGGAGCAAAGTAAGACAGAATTTGAAGTGCTATTATGCACTGATGATGAACATGTAATTGCTAAAATGTATAAACTTTTGCTGAAATTTGAAATGGAGGAAGAACAGGTTAAAGAATGTATGATAAAGTGGGCTAAGAATTTTGGTTATAATATATAGGTAGATCAATGGAAAAATATGTGGTTAAAAGGGTTGAAATTTACATTATGTTATGATCTTAAAGTGAATTTTTATAAAATGATGTATTGTTGGTACATGACGCTAGAGAAGTTATCTAGAATGTATAAAGGTATTTCAAATGTATACCGGAAATGTGAACAACATGAAGGGATGCCCTTGAAGACCATCCCAAAAATTCAACTGGCCTAGAATACATAGTTTTGGATGCCTTGTGGTTTGCCCATTTTTCACCACTGCTGCACAAGCTGCACCGGCTCCCAATTTCTGGGTGCAATTCAAGGTGCTGGTAATCACTTTTAAAGACTTGTATGACACTGGGCCAGGCTATTTGTGGGACCTCCTCTCTTTGAGGACATCTACTTGCCCCTCTATGTTGGATAGGATGGGCTTGCTCCAGATCCCCTCTCTTAAAAGTTGTCATCTGGTGGGATCTAGGAAGCCAGCCTTCTCCATAGCTTGGAGAAGGATAGGTATGGAGCTGAGATATGGAGGGCCCTACCTTTCTTGCTTCCCTGAAAGCTGTTAAGACCTAGCTGTTCCCTCAGGCGTTGGGTTGGTATGGAAGGCGAGCCCAGCCTTTTTTTGGAGGGGGGGATTTTTCTTGAGAGGGTAATGTCATGGCACTGGTGATGTGTTAAGAGCTTTAATCTTGCATTTTAATTATCTGCATATTTATTTCATGGAAAATATATATGTGGTTACTAAGAGTTGACACTGACTTGATGGCACATAATCAGTTGATCAACTTGCTTATTAGCTGCCTAGTGTTGTTTCATATAATAAAACATATACAATTTTCAAATACAATAAAGAAACAGAATACATTCAGTGATGCTCTCAAAGAGAAAGTATCTGAATCAACCCACAGGACCAATAGACAGACTTACCAGTTACCTGGAGCTGTGATTTCATAGTTAGTCCACTGATACACTCTGATCTTGACCCATTCCCAGCCATATCATAGGAAGGTACATGAACCTAAGTAAAGAATTCAATAAAAATACTGTTTTAAAAACAACTGCTGTATTCCTTAATCAAGCATGACAACACTGTAGGACAGCCAGGTGTATATATAAAATGGTCAAATCAAGGGAGTACCGCAGCCAGATAGTCAATAAAGAATATGTGTTGATAAACCAAAGAAATAAGTAGTAATAGTAATTCATGGTAATTAAGACTATTAACACAACCATTTTGATTTCAACAGGCTCTGAGTATTTGATAGGGTAAATAATAAAAATGGGCTCCTTTTCTCCTGTCCCAAACACATTCTCATTAACAAAACAATTAGTAGCAAGGAGAGGAGGAAGAGAAATAAATATGCATTAACATGGGACAAAGTACTGTAAAGATATGCAAATTATAAAGTAGAATTGTATATTACTATGTAGCCAAGAAGGAAAGTTCAAGAAAAGCAATCACTAGACTATTTCACTGCTTCCATGCCACCTAATTCAACATACTGTATTTTACAACAGTCATATATTAGATCTCAAGTTTAGATAGGTACCACATCTCTTAAAAGATGTAAGGAACATGATGCCCATGCTTAGATAAAAGACTACTGTGAAGCTCAGTATAAATTATTATTTGGTTGCTTCAAAGTTAAAGTAGGTGGCATTTCTTCCCATTTTCAAATATATTATCAATTTCTTACAGTGGATAAACATAGAATTTGAAAGATATCCCACAGAAATCAATAATGAGCAACCCTTTCACAACAGGCAAATAATCAATTATCCAAACATTTGCCTGGGGGATGTCAGCTGTAGTTCTCTTCCTTTAGGAATTCTTTAACTATGAGAAATATGTTTGATAACAAAGAACTTATGTGATGTATTAATAACATGTACTTGATCAACTATTTCCCCTACTCCAGGCAGTACTTGCCTAAACTGTGAAACTGACTAATTATGATTGGTTGTTTTTGATTTGCATTGTTAACTGCAAGGCAAAATATTGATCTTCATAGCTCCTACAGCTATGTGGAGGAAACTCAAAATTGTCTTCATTTTTTTCTTGTGAAAAGCTCTATGCCTTTTACACTTGCATGGCTAGTAGAAAACAAGTTAGTAGAACCCAAAGGAGCTGAGAGAGGAGTCTGCCACTGTAATCCTAAAGTTCCACTTCCAAATCCTTAAATTCATGAATGTGTGGGTTTTCTTTCGCTATGTTTCCCATCTTTATGTCATCCACCCTTCAATTTTCTGGAAATGCACAAAGAAACAATGGAGATATTCTTCTTACTACTATGACTTTCTACTAGGGAGACTGAATACTCTGGCAAAGTGACCCATTAACATTTGCTTTGTTTTATACAAAAAGGACCCATGAATAATTCATGCAAAGTGAACACAATTGTAGAGGATAGAAAGGAGCCAAAACCCTTGTGTATCCTTCATTCTCCCTGCAACCAATTCTCAATTCCAACTTCCCCAAAGCAAATCTTTTTGGTGGTGAAAGAGTAAGTAAAACCTTCTTTAATTCACTAATTCTGCAGAGAACAGGTCTGTTTTTTTGCTTGTAACAGACCTATGGTAAGATGAATGGAACAAGTATACACCCTTCCCCAAGAAAATAAAGCTGACTCAGGCTGGGGCTCTTGGTTTTTTCTTTTCACAGGAAAAAAAAATTGCAGGCATAAGCCTGTGAATTACTTTCCTTAAAGGTGGATTCTTCTTTGTATTCTTTCCAATATTAGATAAAATTTGGCTAGTTATTCTGTCCTCAGCACTTCAGGTGCAAAATGGAGATAATAGTGAATATCCTTATGGTGTTGATATAACAATTAAAGACAAATAATGTGTTTACAATTCTTTGAATATTTTAAAGTATGATGATGATGATGATGATGATGATGGTGGTGGTGGTGGTGGTGACAACGCTGCTGCTGCTGCATTGGAATATCTGCAAGAAATACCATTTGCCTGCAAGCAAGAACTGGTTGGACTACAAAACAGACAAAATGATAGAAAATTAAGAAGCTAAAGTGCTCTGGCACTTTAGAATTCAGACAGACAAACACCTGCCACACAACACCTCAGACTTAATAACTGTTGATAAGAAAGACAAAAAAGTCTGGACAGTGGATATTGCAATACCTGGAGACAGCAAAGTAGAAGAGAAAGAACTGGAGAAAATCACAAAATATAAAGACCTGCAAATAGAAGTAGAACGACTATGGCAAAAAAAAGCAAAGATAGTACCAATAATTATAGGTGCCTTATGTACAATCCCAAAACATCTGGAGCACCACTTGAAGACCACTGGCATTGACAAAATCACCATCAATTGCAAAAGGCAGCTTTACTTGGAACAGCTTATATCCTGAGACAATACCTTTAACACCATCAAACAACATCTGCCTATCACAGGTCCTTGGGAAGGACTTGACAGGTGGATAAAAATGCCAAATCAGTCTATACATTTGGCTGACTATGCGACCAACCATAATAATGTATTAAATTTATATGCCGCCCAACTCCCAATTACACAAACACTGATTATTAATATGCTGCTCAGGAATCCTACTTCTTCTTGCCTCAATTAACTTTAAACACAATTCAATTTCAACATAGCACCGGAGTTATCACCACCAACTTGTTTGCATAAACCTGCACTACATACCTCTAATCTGCCTACTTCTGAAAGCTTCATGTTGTTAAAAAAAAATCTAACATTATGATTTCCCTTCGCACTAATTTCAATCACATGAAGCAATGCCTTTCTGTAAAGCCATAATACATGCTCAATTAGCACTACAAAGACAGGAATAAGTAAACTTCCAAGAAACCAAAATTAACAGTCACCTATTCTAACCAGTTAAGTGAAACTGTTTAATTTAATCAGGGTTCTTTTCTTATTTTTTGTTGGAAGCACATTGCAGAAAGCCTTGGGATTGTGCTCTCCTATCCTATATTGCCACTTCCCCCTATGATTGCAGGGACATTTGAGGTTTTTGATTCTATTTTGATTACCATTTGTCCAACACATTACTCAGAGTTCCTGCGTTCATTAAAGAAAAAGGCAGCTACTTTCGCTTTCTGTGTGACTTAAAAACAATATAGTGTTTTGCATAGATAACAGAATCTGCTTTTTATAAAAGTTTAGATCTTTATGATAATGTAAATGTGTTTACTGAATAAGCTGGACATTACCAGAAAATCCATGTTTACCGGTACAACTGCATACTTCCCAAATTTCACAACTAGACTTATATAACCTTATTTTAGAAATTTACTTCATATCTGAGGCACAGAAAGTCTCAGTTTTTACTACTCAAGAACACTGAGAGATAAGGTCCCTTATTTAAAACTTGAAACTAAAATAAAAAACAGCACAATCAGGGTTCTTTTCTTATTTTTTGTTGGAAGCACTTTGCAGAAAGCCTTGGGATTGTGCTCTCCTATCCTATATTGCCACTTCCCCCTATGATTGCAGGGATATTTGAGGTTTTTGATTCTATTTTGCTGGTGTACATGAAAACTTAGCACTCAATATATACAAAAATGCAGAGTAAATTCCTAATTGGCCCCAAACACTAAAGATATCTGGGATTTGAATACAGTCCCACAGAAACACAGGTTTTCTCACTGCAAGGGCTCTTTTTGGAGGCCAAGAAACAGTTAAAACTGACTATGGTACAATAAGCAATTTCCTTTAACAGCTTATACATGCTACTACTATTATAACAATGAATGGTTCTTTTGTTCATTGAAGACTTAATTCTTTATTACTGTACAGAAGATTTTGAGCTCTTACAAATCTTATTAGTGAATTTTGTAGAACAAAGAATGAAAGTCATACTGTTTGTAACATTAATGACAGTTTCCAAGTACTTGTATTAACTATGTAGATTAATGAGTATTAACAGTTTAATGACTGCAACTCAAATTAAAAAGGAGTTATAGTTTATCATTTCTGGGTCATAATCTAAACAGCTTATATGTATTTGGGGGAATAGGAATTTGCAATATTTTTACTGCTTCAATGGAGTTGGTGTAGAATTCTTATATTTTGAACTTATCAGAAATACTTGATCATGTTTCTTCTTTCAAAATAAGAACCAATATATAGCAGTTAAGCTATCAGACTATGAGTGGGAAGCTCCTACTTTAGTCTATCTTCAACTATGGAAGCTCACTGGTGACTTTGAGCCAGTTACTCTCTCTCAGGCCAACCTACCTCACAGGGTTGTTCTTGTGAGGAAAAAGAAGAGGAGAGAGCATTATGCATGTTACCTGAGCTCCTATACAAAGGTAAAATAGAAATCTAGTGATACATTTTTTAAAATTAGAAATGGACAGATATTTTCCTCCAATGTTTTCAAGTTTTCCTGTCAGCTGTGATTGCTTTCACTCCTCTTTAGATTCCGTAATGCTCTGCCTCTGAAATTCTCCAACAGTATGGCTAGATCCTGCTAATCTGGGAAAAAGAAATAAAAGGTTTACAGCCTTAAGTATCCACCCCTAAGGAAAAGAAGTAAAATATGACTAAATCACTCAGTCACTTCTAATGCAGAAATTGAGTGCAATTCCAGAGTGGTATGTTATAAGTTTCCATGCTTTCCTTCTGCAGTAAAGCGTCCATCTTTAAAAATATAAATATTTGCATTTATTAATAATCTAGTATCTTACCTAGACTTAAAGCTAACTATAACAATTAGTAAAAGAAAACAACAAAAATCCAAAGTTAAATAATACAGAACAAAAATATAAATACAAAATCAGCACATATAGATCCATTTTAATCCATAAAATAAATTAGGATTATCTCAGAAAATAAAAATAATTAAATGCTATTAGAGAACAACTGGTTAACTACAGGGATTCTCAGTAGACAGAAAATGTTATACATTCTAAGGACAACTTTGTTATATAAAGCTTATATAAACCTTTACAAGAAATGTTCATGTTTAATATAAATACAAAGAGTTATACTTCGGAGGACTTTTAACATGACACCGTTTTGCATCCT
The DNA here is from genome assembly GCA_030867105.1 of Liasis olivaceus. Lineage (NCBI taxonomy): Eukaryota > Metazoa > Chordata > Lepidosauria > Squamata > Pythonidae > Liasis > Liasis olivaceus. Next base: position 175,042,994 of record CM061350.1, on the reverse strand, counting down.
GTGGGTTCACAATGACTATAACAAATATTAATTTGGCAATGATTCGATTCTCACTAGGTACTTGTTCAGAGCAAAACGTATAACTCCAGCAATTTTGAGAATCTAAGCCAAATATTTTACTTAACAAAGTAATCTAATAACTGTAAAGGAAGAAACCAAATTATACTTCACAGGATTTTAGTCAAAGATAAACCCCACTTCTCTTACTAACTCTGCCAGACCTAGCAGTAGAACCCAGGCTGCAAGGCGGGAGGGCAAGCAAAAGGGAGTGAGGAGGAGGGAACACTCCTTAATCATTGCTTCTCCTATCCCACCAAGATGCACCATGGGATCAAAGAACTGGGGGGAAGGAAAGTAAAGAGCAGTAACTCTTCAGCTACCACACCTCAGGATAAAGCTATCTATTCAGGCCTGACAGAGCAGGCACAGCAGTGGGGGTAAGGTATTTGGCATCTGGCGCAACTTTACTGCAAGGGTATCAGGTAGAGCCAGTTCCACCCCATTGCCCTTCCCCCCACAGGAAGGGAAATGAGGGGAATTGGTTCTCCAGTCACCATACCCAAGCATTAAAATGTGGGGTGAAGCAGGTCTTTCTGGTGCTGGGACAACTAGCACTAAAAAGGCCATTTTCCTCTTACTCTTCTTTATCCTATTTCTTTATCCTACTTCTCTTGCCATGAATAGCAAGAAGCGGGGGGGGGGGGACGGGGGAGAACAGCCCCTTTCCTAACAGTTTTGCTATCCTGGGATCGAAGAACCAACAGCAGAAGAAGCTGGCAAGAAGGGGAGATAAGCAGGATAGAATGGCTCTTCTGACAGTTCTTCAATCCTGCAGAGTGGGACTGAGTACCAAGGGTTAGTAACTGGCACAAAAGAAGACATTTCCCACCATGGCCCTCCCTCTGCTTCTCATGCCAAGACAGAATATGGAAATGTGAGCAGCATATTTCTGTGTCACCATACTTTCCTGCTGGATCACACACTGGAGAAAAGCACTTTAATGCTATTATGTAGAAGAACCCAAGGTTTGCCAGATGCCACCATCTACTAAGTTTATAATAATTCATATCCTACCTTATTCAGTTGTATCTGACATATCAAAGTTTCTATTGCTGACTTGAAAGCTACCTTATGCACCTTATATTGAGAAAGGCAGGATTTAAATTGAAACAACACACACAACACCAGTCACATATAGACTATCCAGGAAAGCAGACAGACAAGCACTGAGAGTTTCCTCTACTGTACTGCCTGCTAAACATTTCTGGCAATTCTCTCTAGTCACCCACTGCTCCCTTTACCACCAACTCTCTCCCATACAGATTCTCCTACACAGAATACTCAGCCATTCCCTGAACTTCAAGCTGAAAGAAAGCAGCTTCTAATGCTCCCACATTGCCCACAGAATACAGGCTTAGTTCTGTCTTATACATAGCGATGGACACAAGACTTATTGTCTGCCTTCCATGGGATTTTCCTTGAGGATCTAGTGGGCAGTTCAGCTGAAGCCTTGGTTGCAAGCTGAAAAAGGCATGTGATGAAGGTCTTGGACCACATTGCTCCTATGCAGCCTCTTTTTGGGCAACAATCTAGGGGTGCCTCTGGGTTTCTGAAGAGCTCTGGAAGATGAAACTCAGAAGAGATGCCTGGAGTGCCGTTGAAGGAAACTGAAATGTATTGTAAGTCCAATCAAACATGACTTAAGAGCTAATATTAGGGGATTACACTATAGCAATAAGGGCGGCGAAACATTGTTATTTCTCTGCCTTTATCATGTCTGCTGACAGTTGCCCAGAGGCCTTGTTTAGGGTGACCCATTCCTTGCTGGGGAGGGATGGGCCATAAGAACATCTCTAGGGCAGGTCAAATTGAGGTGCCTGGAGCATGGTCTTGTGAAGTTATCTGGACTGAGCTGAGCCTGTGACTCCCAAGGAAGTGAACAAGGTCCTTCAATCTGTGAGTTCAATCACCTGTTTATTACATCCAGGGCCTTCCTGGGTTATTAAAGCTGCCTGGTAAGTGACCAGTAGTTGGGTCCATGTGATGATGTCAGCTTCATTGAAGGAGGGGGTGGCCACATTACACCCTGTGTCATCCCTGCTTTGTGAGCTGCACTGGTTGTCAGTTGGCTTCCAGGTGCAATTCAAGGTGCTGATTATTACCTATAAAGCTTTACATGGCATAATGCCTGGTTATATGAAGGACTCTGATAACTTCTACCCACCCAGGGAGATCAAGCAAAGTGGGCATGCTCAAGGTCCCTTCCATCAAACATCATCTATCATAATCTAGGTAGTGGTTATGGTGCCACAGAGATTCATATGGCTCCCACCCTACAGCTATTCTGGAAGTTGTTAAAAACATAGCTCTGTTCCCAAGCCTGGGGTTAAAGTGGATGCCAAGCCTTTGTTAGTTTTTCTGTTGATTTTGGGTATGTTTGGTTGTTTTACTCTTCCAGGTATATATGTCTTTTTATTGTTTGGTTTTTCTCTGTGTGATTACAAGCTGCCCTGAACCTTTTGGGAGTCAGGTGGTCTCCAAATTTAATAAATAAATAAACAAAACACAGCAAAGAAATAAATGATTACACAATTCCTCATTTAAGTTGAAATCTTTTCAAGTAGGTAGAGCTTTTATTTTATGCACACACACTAAGAGAGGGAAAGAAATACAATTTTGCTAGTCTCCTTCCCAAGACTGAGTACTTTGAGGCAGGAATAGACAACATGGTACCTGTGGTCTCAATGGGCCCATGGACTTCTTTCAATGCACCGTGTGTCACTTGGCTTTTATTACATTTTTAAAAATTATAATTACAAGGGCAGCTGGCATGTATTTTTATTCACAAGAATGCCTCTGAGTTCCATAATTATTCTCAAAACATAAAAATGCTAGATGGTTGTAACTAACATCATGACTGGATGCATGCCAATTTTTGAGTGGGGATTGGATGTAAGAGGGAACATTCTGGGGAAGCTGGGGGGGATTGACAATTTAAGTATTTATCACAAGTTTTATATCTCATCCCATCCAACTGATTCAATCTCTCTCATGGTAAATTGGCATTTTGTGACTGACCATGCCTACGCTGGTAGGCATTTTATGAATAGAAAACAACAACACCCTGCCACCTATTCACAAAATGACTACCAGGGAGACATTTTGAGAGGACATCCACAATATGCCTCCAAATATGTATAGTGGTACCAGAAGCTGCAGGACGTTGACTGCCTATGCTTCAAACTATAACATGGCTCAATTACTCAGTAATTCTATTCCTAGTCTTTCAAATATGACATACACATTTGCAATTATGCTGCAGGGTATTCATATTTTAATACTTGGAGATTTATTTAATTTATTTAAAGACTGAAGGTTGTGAGAATTTGAACTCCCATAAACAGACATAAATAATTTTTAGTTCTAAACTCGTCTGCTATTACATGTTTTATATGGAAGAAACTCTGGCCTCATACCATTAAACAACTAGTTAATCAACAGCTATGATATAGCAAGTTCATGTTTCAGACCAACACCCCTAAGAACATAGAACCTGGACTCAGATAAAATCTGTCCTTTGCTACACTTGGCCCAAGTCAAGTAATGACCAAATAAAACATCCTCAGGGGTAAGAGGCAGAGCTGAGACAGCTCCAGATCACTTGATTAATAAACCAATCTGTTCTGGAAGGAGAAAAGAATGAGGACTTGGATCCACCAAAACACAAATATTTGTGGAGTTTTGCAAATGGCCTTCTATTCTCCTGAACATTTGTCTTCTCAGTGAGGCTGCCCATTCCTGCCTTGACCAAGTATCTCAGATTGAGGGTGGGGGGACTGGGGAGAGGCAGAGAAAACCTCTTTTTTTCCCCATCCATTTGAAACAGATACGTAACTACTGATTACTAATTGTCAATATTCTATGTATAAAAATATTGTGATTATATTGGTATTTCTAAAATGATAGCTCAAACTTTTGAACATACCAAATTGGGAAAAATTAGTGACTCAAAAAGTTTGAATCACAGTTTTATGAATCATTTTACATATTATCTGGATGTTTACTACAGTGGATAACAGCAGAGCATGTTTAACCATAATGTATACTCAATATTTAATGAGCTCTCATAAATAAAAGGAATTATTATATAAAAAAGCAAATGTGCATGACTTAAATTTTTGTAAACTGTATTATGAATTTTACCTAGCTTCAACTAAGCACGGAGTTCACAAAACTCAGGGAAGTAGCTAACAGTGTTTCTCAACCTTAGCAACTTTAAGATGAGTGGACTTCAACTCCCAGAATTCCTCAGCCAGGCATGCTGGCTAGGGAATTCTGGGAGTTGAAATCCACTCATCTTAAAAACACTGAGCTAGGTGGTAATCCCCAAACTAATCTGTGAATCCCAACGTTCACCAAAAAGCATTGAAGAATACCATTGATATTTTATCAGTTTCTTCACAGAATCTGAAATACCAACTTTAGACTTTGAATACAAGGGACAAAATTTTCACGTGGACATTACTTCAAAATAACAGATTAAATGCATTGAATCCAAATTACTCCAGACAATTCACATAAATTTATGTCATTTGTGTTGTTCACAGAATTACATAACATTTTATGTTATTTGCATTGATTTATATAATTTGTGTGACAATGTAACTATGCAAATGACATAAGTCAAGTAAATACTTTTATGTAATGGACATTCAGATGTAATAACATCCCTTCTACTAAATGGTTGCTTAAACTGAGGTTTTACTGTACTTATATTTTAATACTTAAAAAAGATACAAGAGAGTCTCCCAATGTCACCCCTTCAAGGCAGGACAGGTCAGGAAACAAGCACCACAAGGATTACAGGAGTACTACTTTATTGTTTAGGTTATAATAAAATCTTAAAAGCCTACCAGTTTCCCTCCATTCCCTCTTACACCAAACAGAATTAAGATGGTTATTTTGAGCCTCTTTCTTATGTTCCCTTCTTTCCCACTTTCCCTGGATTGAGTTGTCATTTACTTTTTCAACTCTTGTATTACTTTGTCAAGGCTATCTCTACACATACACAGTAGCCCATGTAATCAGCAAACCAGGTTTCAGACAATTCTCTTTCTTTTAATTGAGAGTTCTAGAAGTAGAACTTGAGGTTGAATACATGGCAACAAATATGTTCTATCTACTTACAGCCCTCTTCATATGTACAGTGAATTTCAATGCTTAAAGAGTTTAATGCAAATGTTATATGGCTGCAAGAGATTTTTGTAATAATAAACTGCATCCAATACTACACTCCCAGACTTCTACTTGTGCCAGGTAATTACCCTTCCTTTTCCTTCTCCCAAACCATTCTGAATGCCAAATCTGTTCTGGAAGGTCCTGAGCATATCTGGGAGTACAAATAGGGCTAAGTAAGGATCTATTCTGTTAGCATCCCTTATAAAAGGTCCCTGTTTACAACTTCAACTTGTAAAAATAGCAGATTATGAAACTAATATATTTTTGGAACAACAGAAGTTTCACTAACCATATTAGTGGTTGCCTCTTGTCTTAAGAGAGATAAAAAAACTCTTTAGTGTAAGATGCACAATTGGCTTATAAAGTTTGCTGCCACAAGATGAAATAATGACCAACTTTGATCATTTTAAAATGGGTTTAGATAAATTAATGGAAGATTTACTTATCAGAAACTATTAAATATATTTTTAAAAAACCCTCCAGTTTTAATAAGTCTCATATCAGTTGCTAAAAACACTACAATTCTCATTATCTTGAGGGCTTCCAAGGACCTTCTGAATGACAGTGGACCTTTGGATTACAGGGTTCTTTTTGTAGCATACCAATTAGTCTGGTCTTGATATAACACTGCTCAAGTCATTGGAACTTCTATATAATACAATTATTATTTGCTGAAAGAAAGGTACAGGATGAACATCCTAAATAACAATACAAAGAGTATTTCAGTCTTAAAAAGAAAAGTATGCCAAAAACTATGCCAAACATATTGCCCAATCTGGTTCACTTGAATTTTCTTTTAAGTATTGAGAAAAAAGTGTGACTGTGGTTATTTTCAAAGAAGATAATGGGTCAATCCCTGGCAGGGTTTCTAAGCACTATGAATTTATTCAGCTGCTATAGAAAGTGAGTGTAAGACTTGAATAGACAATCTTTACAGCTAGTTTTTTATCACTACCGATGACACCTGGATATTTTCTCTATGAAGCGTTGTTTTAAATTTTCTCCATTACATAAAAGGTGTTTTTATTTATTTGAATTTCAGTTCTTTGTTCATAATTACTACGCAATCCAGTATAGTTTTGGTTAACAATTTTAACAGCTCCTTTATAAAACATCTTTGTTTCGGCTTCAGTGAGTTGTTCACATCAATCCATTAAAATATTTGCCTGTTCATTGCCAAATAAATCTGGACAATGAAACATTAAGTTTTCAGCAGACTCACAAAATCATGATTGTTTGGACAGTTAAGGTGTTATACTGCTGATCTGATATGAACATCAACTGATTATTACTGGGCTAAAAAAAAGCAGAAGCACTGAAATAAAAACCTGAAAATAAGTTCTAAGACTTGAACAGTATAATAGAACACTGTGATAATTGCAGATCATTTTAAAGAAGAACATTAAAAAATCACAGGGTTTTGTCAAATGTGATAAGTGTATTCAAATTATTAACACCTAGCAACATCACTTTAGGTTTGCTTGCATCAGTGAGACTTCCAAAAGAAACACATTTAAAACATTGTTAGATCATATCTGAAACCCTTAAAAATAACCATTCAACACAACAGTGCACATATTTTGAGAAGTCACAATCTATATAAATAGAAGAAACTCAATCAGCTTGAAAGATGTTTATATACCTAGAAAAAGTAGCAAAGTAAAAGCTTTAATTTATTAAGCAATAACTTAAGCAATAATCTGCTCTACCTTTTAAGAAGTTTGTTGAACCATACATATAAACTAAAGTCCAACTATTTAGCAAGCAGAACACTGCTTAATCTTTATCACCATAACCTCCACTCCTTTCCAGGAAAGAGAAGAGATTTAACTTTGGAAATGGAAATCCAATCTTGTGATCTTCTACCAAACATTTGCAAACTTGCTATACACCTTATCTTTGTGAGATGAGAGGCAAAAAGGAGGCATTTTACAACATTTAATGCTTGAATCTGTAGGATCTATAATTTTCCCATTCCTCCTAAACTCTCTCAGAATTGGGAGACAGTGAATGCTAATTCTATGATGATCAAGGTGAGGGGGAATTTGTAAAAATAAAATTAAAAATCCAAAAAGGGCAAAACACTCTGTAACTCTCCCCATTTTATTTTGAAATCTCTCACCTGCAAGTACTGATTTGCCAGTCAGTTTCCACTGTATCATTTCTGTTCCAAATGATTTACCTTTTCAAATATATAAATACAAACTTAAAATCCCTTTAGAATGTAAACGTCCCTTTAGAAACTTAAATATTTATAATTAATTATATTTCTAAACTGCCCAATTGGAGGTTTTTTTGATACTGTTCCCACAAGTTTACTCTGCTACAAAATAGGACAGAATGACTTATTTCTGCTAACCTGACAAAATGACTGTCAACACAGATACAAAGAAAACTGCAACTGACAATGCCTTTTCATAAATGGCTTTAACGTGACTAATGTTATAATCAACTTCTGCCCCTTGGAATGTTGTTCAACTCCCATCTATTCCAGATAGCATAACAATTACAAGGGATAATCGGAGCTGCAGATTTGGGATCACATGATATCCATCCTTTATGGAAACCACAATGTTGGTGACGCAATTGTTAACAGTCTTAACCCTGCCCAGTTGCTTGAGATTTAACAATTCCAATATTTTAAAATATTCTTAATTAGTGGGTCCTAATACTGTTACTTATTCTTCAAACACTTAGCACATTTTTTCAAGTGGTTACAAGACAAATGATCCTAATCTTCAACAGATTCAGTCCAACATTCAGCCCATGGTATCCATATAGCAAGTAACTCCTCAATCACGGTTAGACCTTCACTGAGGAAAAAAATAACACAACAAATTCAACAAATTTTACTGAATCAGAAGGCTTTCATTACCCCATACCTATGGAGATATATTCAGATCTTAATCCCTTCCAAGAAAAGATGCACAATATTGCAACCTTTGAAGTCCATTACTTGCAAAAGTGGTTTAATTATATGATTTTAGTGCTTTGGAGAAAATAACAGCAGATATTCAGCTGTGTAGATAAACATCTCAACAAAGTCCTCAAATCAATGGACTTAAACATAGTTAAAATAGCTTTATAATTTTTTCTGATATTCCTCATATCAATATGTAGAAAAATGTACATTACCTCACATACAAAAGAAGTTTGTTTCAGTGACAATATTGATAATATAAAGCTTTCTAAATCCATCCTATTAACATTTTAAGTCATTTACAAAACTCTTTTTGTGCAGTTCAATGTTTTAGACTACCTGAATTGAATCTAAACTAAATTAATCCCCCATTTTCAGTTGTAATATCACCCTCAAAACACAACAATTGCAAAGAAGGTTTATTTTCCAAATAATGACTTCATTGCTAATCACTGAATTTCATATTTAACTCATAACTCTCCTCTTAAGAGCTCAGAGAAGCATTTTAGCCTTGCAACAAGAAGATTCATCGTTTAGACAGCAGGTATATTTGGAATGATTAACATCTTAAGTTGAAGTGTCAAGGCAAGTTAAACATAAGAGACACATGCCAAGGGAATTACAATTGAGCATGGCTCCACTAAACCTTCTAAAATACATAATACTTTAATAATAGAAAAGAAATTGAATCAAAGTTCACTGCACTGTTCAACCTGATAACCAAACCATTTGCTGCCTTCCAATGGGGTGGAGAGGGCAGGAGATGGATTTCCAGCACTGTACTTAATAGTACTTCTGTTTTGGTGTGTTCATCAATTACAAAGACATACACTGACAGAGGTCAGAGGCAATGTTTACTCATACAGTAACCCATGGACACCCAGTTAACCCAGTTGCTTAGTTTCACACAATACAATCCATCACCCACTAGCTAGCCAAATTTGGGGCTAATGTGCACTACAAATTCAATCTGAGATTCAAAAAAGCCCGGGGAAAATATTTAACTAAAAACTATTAGAAGCCAACTGGAAATAGTTGACAAGGTCAAGAGAAGAAAACTGCTCAAGGTATCTGCAGACAACACCTAATTGAATTCAAAAGGCTGGGAACCTTACCAGCCCCTCCCCTGTCCCTGCATCCAGCAACCATCCCAATTACCTAGTAACGTAATCAGAGCCACTAACATGGACTAACAACCCTATGGCAGCGCTTGTCAGCCTGATGATGGGTGCCCTCGGGTCCTAAAAGTGCGCCAAGCGGTCCACTAATCGACTTCGAAGTTATTTTAGATATTCCTCCGGTCAATCCCAGGCACTCCGGCGCTGGAAAAATGCACCAATTCCGAATGCCGCGGATGTGGCAGAGGAGGGGGAGGGCTGAGAAAGCAGATCCGTCACCCCATCGGGAGTAGAGGCACAAGTTCACGGACACGCCGGCAAAACGGGGGAAAGCCCCGCTCGGAGGCCCTGGGGGTAAGGAAGGAGCCTGGTCCCACTGAGGAGAGAAGGGACCCCCCTCACGCCCGCTGCCTTCCCTGGAAGAACCACCTGCTACCAATCTTTCCGTCTTCCGCATCCACCCCCCTCGAGCCAGGGCCTACTTCAGGCTTCCCCCAGCCTCTCTCCTGAGGAGTCCAGGGGAACCTTACCCAGGCCGGAAAAGCAGCCGTCCCTCACAGCCCAGCCCTTCGCCAGCCCACCCGAGCAGCACAACGGACTTCTTACCAGCCCTAAAGGCGACGGCTCCTCGACTAAGATGGCAGCCAGTCCAAGTACAAGCGACTCCCAAAGCCGGGCACCCAGGACGCATGCTCCGAGAGAAAGATTATATATGTGTGTGTATGTCTGTAGGGAAGCTTACACAGACGAGGCCGAGTAGGACTACAGTTCCCAGGAAGCTGCTGGAGAACGGCGGCGTGCTGTAATTGGCTCCCCGGGTAGAAACCTCTTTAACGAAAGGAGGTGACTTTGTTTCGCTCCCGAACGTCTGATTTTTTTTTTTCTTACTGTTTTCGTGTTTGTGTTCGCTTGTTCTCAGAAAATAACAGGGAGAATCATGGCCTGGACAATATGTTCCTTTAGTGGTGTTCCTCACTAAAGTGTTGTCTATATGCAGACTTCTTGCTATTTCACGGCTATACATTCATGGAAATTTTTGAGCCTAGGAAGGTATTCTTACTTCTTCAACTTTTTCTCCACTTATTTGCATAGAGTTAGTGTTGCCTATCAATATAATCTTAGTTACCTTAATATTCAACAGCAAATCAGCTGTTGTACTTTGTTCCTTCATGTTCAATCAGAGATTCTTTAAGTCTTCCTTGCTTCCATCCATTATTATATAAATTGCTGGTCATCATACAAATTCTTCAATAGGCAAATGAGACAGCCTGGTCCACTTACATTTTTTAAGGGCTACTACAATTTGTTATGTACGCAGTCAAAAACCTTTGTGTAATCAATTAAAAAAATAGGTGGTTTTTTTTTTGGAGCTCCCTTGCTCCCCTTATCAATCAGAAATTAGTGTGATCTCAAGCACTCTTGACTCTTCTTGAATGCACCCTAAATATCTGGCAATTCTTGTTCTATGCATTGCTGAAGTCTGGATTACAACATCTTGAGTGTTGGCTTACTGACATGTGAAATAAATGCAGTTGTTTGGTAGTTTGAACATTCTTTGGCATTGCCCTTTTTGGCACTGGAATGTAAATTGATCTTTTTCAGACTTTTGGCCACTGCTCAAAAACCCCATGTAGCACTTTGAATTCATAATCTTGGAAGGTTTTAAACAGTTCTGCTGATATTTAACTAACCCCTGCAACTTTGTTGGTAGCAGTATGTTCCAGGTTCTGTTTAACTTCACTTTCCAGAATGCCTGTCTTTAGTTCATTGATTAAACCACTATACATAACATTGATTTTGTAATCTTTTTTTGTACAGTTCTTCTATATGCATTCATTATATCTCTTCTTTATATCTTCCTCCTTCAGTAGATCTTTTTCTTCTTTGTTTTTAATCATGCACATCTTTGCATGATGTTTGTATAATTTTCTTAAATAAACCTCTTATCCTTAATTTCTTTGCATTGCTTATTTAGGTATGACTGTGTTTTTTTCATTCTGGGGGACTACTATTTTTGGTCAACACTAATTGAAATGTAAAACCAAGAATAAAACTGTGAAACAAGTCATGGCTTTAAATTCTAGAGTGGAGTAGCATGATGCACAAACTTCTCTTAAGGTTTTCCCCACTTGTGCTAACCACAACACAAACATGCCCTGACAATATATATTTTTTTACCATGTCCCTGTAACATTGCTCATCTCATCCTCACTTCATAAGTGAAACGTCTTTATGTTGTCCTTAGCTGTACCAGTGCTGAAGTAGCATTTTCTCCCTAATATGGTACATTCAAGGACACTCACAAAGTGTGTAAAATCTGTTAGGATTTGCCAAGCACTAATTTAGAGGGCAACCAGGCCGCTGGCAGCGACAGGGAACAGAGGAAATAGAGGCAGGATAGGGATTTGCAGTATTCAGCAAATTTCATGCCAATATTTTTGCCAACTCAAGGAAGGGTAGAAACCAGTTTAACTCAACAGTGAAGAAAAACTCTTAATCTGGCTCAAACACCAAGTCTGCTGAGCGGAATGTAATCAAAGGTTAAGCACTCTTCCCATGCACAAATATTTTTTACGCTTTATTTTTATATGTTAAGATTTTCAGTAAAACAGAAGATGAAACGTGATTGTTCTGATGGATGGTGCTATAATAAGAAAAAAACTACAGCTATCAATTATTTACCAGTTATGGGATTTAACCTTTAAAGTTTAACCTTTAAAGTTATGGGATTTAACCTTTAAAGCCCTTCATGACATGGGACTGGGTTATTTGAGGGACTGCATCTCTCCAATTACAACAGCCCACCCCATCAGATCTAGCAAAGAAGGCATGCTGAGGTTACCATCAGCTAGGGATGTACATTTGGTGGGTCCCAGGCATCGGGCCTTTTCTGCTGTGGTGCTTATCTTGTGGAACATTTTCCCCTGATATTAGATTAGCTCCATCCCTTTTGACCTTCCAGAAGTTCCTCAAGACCTGGTTGTGTCACCTGGCCTGCGGCTCCCAGGGAACCAAAGACATGTTTAGATGGCTCCATTGCTGAGTTAGCTATCCTTATTTTCCCTTGCCTAGGGTTTGTATATTTGTTTTTTTATCATATTTATCTTTTAATTTTGATTTTTATATTTTCTAATTCTGATTGTTATGTATGTGTTGTTTTTATTGGATTGTTGTAAGCCACTCTAAGTTGCTTTTCTGTGAGATGGGCTGCTGTATAAATTTGATTAATAAATAAATAAATTAAAAATATGGGATAAGTTTGCAACTCTTCTACATAGACTCAGTAATTATATTTCAGGTTTGCTCTGGAATAGCAAATGCTATAGTTCCAATTGTATGTGCAGCTCCACCTGAAATTCCCAAAATCCAGTAGGATTTTTAGGAAACTTTAGGAATCATGGAATTGAGGAACCAGGAACTGAAACATGACCGAGTGGTTAGAACACTGGCTTCCAGTCCATGAAGTTTGGGGTTACTCATTTCATTCAGCCATTTGTATTGTACAAATTGTAAAGGACAATTTGTTTTTCAGAATTTCAATTGACTGAAAAGTTATTTAAATCATGAACGCAATAATCCAAATTCATGTTTTGTTTCTTAAATTTAGAAAAAATGATGCCACTTCTGACTAAATCAATCCAATTTTGCCCTGCCTCATCTCACTCATCTCTTCTCAAGGGTAGAAAATCCCTGCCTTCCAATTGTTCTTCATAGAAATTAGTTTTTAATTTCCAGATCACATTATCACCTTCTGTGCACCTATTCCAATTTGTCTGAACCTGACACTGTCTTAAAGTGTGGTGCCTAGAACTGGATACAGTACTCAAGGAGGGGTTTGATCAATTCATAATTAAAAGACACTATTACTTCTCATGATTTGATAACTATACTTCTGTCGATGCAACATTAAACCACATTTGCCTTTTTTGCAGCCATATAACATTGCTGAATCACATTCAGTTTGCAATCAACTATTCTAAGATCTAGTTCACAAGTACCGTTACCAAGCCAGGTATCCCCCAATCTATAGCAATTCATTTGCTCTTTTTTCCCTAAGTGTTTGCACCTGTCTCGGTTAAATTTCATTCTGCTACTTTCAGTCCACTTCTCTAGACCGTTGAGATAATTTTGAATTTTATTTCTGTCTTCCAGGGTATTAGCTACAATGTTATGTCATCTGCAAATTTGGCAAGCATTCTCAGTTTCTAAGTCAGTAATAAAAATGTTGAACAATACAGGATCCAAGAGTCAACCTTGATACACCTCAGTTGTCTTCCTTTTGGATTATGCTCAGTCCCCTCTCTTTCTATTCAACCAGACCTTTTCAGATTGAATAAGTACATAGCGATTTTAGCTATTTTTCTTCTATTTTAATGTTTGTTTGTTTATGTGTTGTTGGCTGCTTTGAGTGTTCTCTGGGCTGAAAGGTACAATATAAATTGTGTGTTTGTGTGTATATAAATGTGGTTTGTTTGGTTTGGCTTAGTATGTTGGGTATACCCAATCATTAAACTGTTATAAAAATAAAGTTATGACTACAAAACGTAAGATAGTTGTTTAACAGAGTATACATTTACAATGACACTTGCCTGTGAGTGTTTTTATTTCCTTAGCCCAAACATGCTTGGTTCATTCCTATGAGAATATGCTGTCATCCAGAAGAGTTGGCAGATGCTAATTAATAAACATATTTTGAATTCCATTTTAGCTACTCCTGCTCTCCTACTATCAGGTGAGTCAAAAGTGAAAAATAACAGACGTACTATTCCTAATAAAAAACTAAGTCTTCTGCTCAGGATGGAGGTAACGATCACTTCCTGAAAGTAAGTACAATAAAGAGAAGCATAGCTAATTAGTTTAATCTGGCAATTGCAAGTATGTCAGCAATGTCTGACTCTCCAATCCACTATTGGTAGGTGAATGAGATCATTTTCAGGTGTCTTAAAAAGGAAATGACACCATCTAGAAAGTATACATTTTATATGTAGGCTAATATAAATTTGTCTAAAGTTCCTGGGGTAGTCTAGCATGGTGTAAGGTCTGAAACTGGTAAGGCAGGAACCAGCAGTTCTCAAGTTGGACAAACTATTATGTGAAAAATCAGCAGTGGTCTATATGTCTCTGTGTTTAGCTAGAAGGATCTGTTGGGTAGCATACTAAAGAGCACCATTCTAGACCTTGTGCTGTTCTATATACAGTGGTACCTCGGGTCATGAACGCTTCTGTTCACGACCAATTCGGGTCATGAATAGCACCATTCGCAAAATTTTGCTTCCGTTCGCGAACTCCGCATCGGGTGATGAACAGGATCCGCGGCCATTTTCCCTGCTGACACACGTGGTCGTGGCTTCCTGTAGGGAGGGGGACTCTCCCTCCAAACAATAACTGCCTCCCCACCCGCCTTCCTGTCCTCCACGCCTCAAGCAAGGTTAGTGTTCTCTCTCTTCATACTGTACTGTACTGTACTGTACTTTGTGTCATATTTTTGTGGTTTAAAAAAAAAAAACATATGGTTCAGAACGGATTAACCGTATTTACATTGAACCTTATGGGAAAATTTCATTCGGATCACAACCAAAATCAGTTGGCGACCAAATTCGTAGGGGTCAGAACGGATTAACTGTATTTACATTGAACCTTATGGGAAAATTTGATTCAGGTTGTGACCAATTTGGGTCGCGACCAGAGTCGCAGAACGAATTAAGTTCGTGACCTGAGGTACCACTGTATTTAGAAGTGGCTTGGAGAATTGTTAGAAAATATCATCAAATTTGGAGTTGACACAAAGTTGTGGGGAGTGTACAGTAAGATTCAGGAGGATCTGGACAAGTTAAACAATGGGCAGAAACTGGCAGGATGAATTTCAGCAGGAACAAATGGCGAGCCCTACATTTAGATAGGAAAAATAAAACATTTGACTATTGGGGGTAGGAGAAAGAATACTAGGCAGTAGTACATGTGAAAATTATCTGGGTGTCTTGGTGGAATATAACCTGAACATGAGCAACAGTGTAATGCAGCTGTGATGGTTGTGGAAGAGGAGGAGGAGGAGGAATCCTAGTGCTTTAATAGAAGTATAGTGTCTATTATACACTTCTATTCTTCCAGCTCTTACATTCTATGATTCAGTGAGATTTCATGGTGGCAAACTTTGGAAAACAACAGCAACACATCCTTCCAAAGTGAGAGAATGTTTTGTGTGATGTCTATTTTCATCCTATGAAAACACATATTTTTATTTTTCTCTGGTCTGTGTAGAAAACTTCAAGGAAAGATATAGTCTACAAGGATGAGATATTATAGGAAGAAGAAAATGGGTTGACCTCTGATTTAATGAAACTCTGTGGTCCATGCTGTCAATTTCCCATATAGTATTAAAGAACCATCATTATTCCCCAGCCTAGGAAGGACTGGGTTTAGACTAACAATGGTCCATATTCTGCCTGATGCATTACAACTTTTGTAAATAATCAGGCTGCCATCCAGCTTCTTTTTGTCTAATGTTGCTTATTGATCTCTACTGATGGCTAAAATCTGTATATGGAATCTCCATGGCAGAAGATCTCATAGTAACTATGAGTTTCTAAGCAGGACTTGCACTACTGCAACCTTCAGTAGTACTAAGAGAAATACATTCTCTTTGGTGTAATTATAAGGAAGAAATAACTGTACGGTATACTTAAAATTAGGGAGCAGGGTAATGGTAGTTCCTGTAACATCATACATTCATCTCAATAGACAGTACTGATATTAAGTGATTGGGTGAATATAACGTGTTAAATCTTAAATCTAGTTTTAAAAAATACAATTCTTGTGTACACATAACATATTATGCCCCCAACTACTTATATAATGGCTACAAACATTGGTGTCGTTCATACAACATACTAGGTAATGGCTATGTTTCTCCAACACATGGAATCACAAAGTACCCAACATCATATTAGCCTATGCTAGTATGTTGTCTGAATTCAACCACTTAATATAATTACTCATACCGGTCAGAATTACTATCTAAGCTTATATAAATGGTTCACCAATTTAAATTCTTATTGGACCCTCTACTTGGGAAAAGGGTTTTTATTCAATGATTGTATTCATACTTCACACTAAGGCATGGTCTGTGTAATCATGATTTGTTGAATAAATCACAACTGGCTGAGTTCTTAGAACTGAGCTATAAGTTATGATTAACAAATGACAATAGCTGAGTTCACATAACACAATAAGATAAAACCAAACAAACCTCATCATGGCTTGGTGTGAATCTAATAAATGTGTTTAGATTTTCCACTTTAGGAAGTAGAGCTAAAACAGGGCATACATCCGTATGATATTGTAATATCCACTTATTTTCTGTCTCCTTTAAAATCCTGCAAGGAAAAATTTCTACTAAGCTCTTTCATCTCAATAGTCTGTTTATTTTTACCTTGACTTGAAACCTTAGACTTCTCCATCTACAGTCTCCTATAGGAGTTGCAACCAGTTTCAAGATGCTGATGCTTACCCCTTCAGCAAGAAACAATTTTGGACCTAAAAATATCTGAAGTCATGATCTCTGATACCAGCCTGCCTATGTTTTAAGATTATCAGGAAGCTTTTCCCTACATGTACAGGTGAAACTCGAAAAATTAGAATATCGTGCAAATGTTCATTTATGTCAGTATGGCAACTCAAAAGATGAAACCAATATATGAGATAGACGCATTACATGCAAAGCGAGATATGTCAAGCCTTACTTTGGTATAATTGTGATGATTATGGCGTGCAGCTTATGAAAACCCCAAATTCACAGTCTCAGAAAATTAGAATATTACATGACATCAATAACACAAGGATTGGAAAGAGAACAATATCGGACCTCTGCAAAGTATAAGCATGCATATGTACTCAATACTTGGTTTGGGCCCCTTTTGCAGCAATGACTGCCGCAATGCGGCGGGGCATGGATGCTATCAGCCTGTGGCACTGCTGAGGTGTTATGGAAGACCAGGATGCTTCAATAGCGGCCTTCAGCTCCGCTGCATTGTTCGGTCTCATGTCCCTCATCTTTCTCTTGGCAATGCCCCATAGATTCTCTATGGGGTTCAGGTCAGGCGAGTTTGCTGGCCAATCAAGCACAGTAATCCCATGGTCATTGAACCAGGTTTTGGTACTTTTGGCAGCGTGGGCAGTTGCCACGTCCTGCTGGAAAATGAAGTCAGCATCCCCATAAAGCTCGTCTGCGGAAGGAAGCATGAAGTGCTCCAAAATCTCCTGGTAGACGGCTGCGTTGACCCTGGACTTAATGAAGCACAGTGGACCACCACCAGCAGATGACATGGCTCCCCAAATCAACACAGACTGTGGAAACTTCACACTGGACTTCAAGCATCGTGCATTGTGTGCCTCTCCATTCTTCCTCCAGACTCTGGGTCCTTGGTTCCCAAATGAGATGCAAAAGTTGCTCTCATCAGAAAAGAGGACTTTGGACCACTGGGCAACAGACCAGTTCTTTTTTCTCTGTAGCCCAGGTAAGACGCTTCTGACGTTGTTTGTTGTTCAGGAGCGGCTTGACAAGAGGAATACGACATTTGAAGCCCGTGTCCAGGATCCGTCTGTGTGTGGTGGCTCTTGATGCACTAACTCCAGCCTCAGTTCACTCCTTGTGAAAGTCCCCAACACTTTTGAATGGCCTTTTCCTGACAATCCTCTCCAGGCTGCGGTCATCCCTGCTGCCTGTGCACCTTTTTCTACCACACTTTTCCCTTCCACATAACCGTCTATTGATGTGCTTTGATACAGCACTTTGGGAACATCCAACTTCTTTTGCAATTGCCTTTTGGGGCTTTCCCTCCTTATGGAGGGTGTCAATGATGGTTTTCTGCACAACTGTCAGGTCAGCAGTCTTTCCCATGCTCGTGATTCCTACTGAACCAGCCTGAGAGACCATTGAAAGGCTCAGGAACCCTTTGCAGGTGTTATGGATTCATTAGCTGATTAGAGTGGGACACTTTGGGCCTAGAATATTGAACCTTTTCACACTATTCTAATTTTCTGAGATTGTGAATTTGGGGTTTTCATAAGCTGTACGCCATAATCATCACAATTATACCAAAGTAAGGCTTGACATATCTCGCTTTGCATGTAATGCGTCTATCTCATATATTGGTTTCACCTTTTGAGTTGCCATACTGACATAAATGAACATTTGCACAATATTCTAATTTTTCGAGTTTCACCTGTATTTAGTATGTTATATAACATCAAAGGAGAAAGCCTTGTGTGTACCATCAACCTGATTGTGAAATACCGTCACCACAAATATGTGATTGGTGTTGACATAGTTCTTTCAAGTGATGTTCAAACCTTTTGTTGTTGTTCAGCTATATAATATTTTTTAAATTACTTTATTCAATCAGATTATTTCATGTAATATTTCCTTATATTGTTGCATGTTAATATTATTAGATTTGTGTTCTTTATATCTTTAGATTTCCCCTGATTTCAGAAGATGAAGAGTGTTATAAAAATATTAGAAAAATTAAAATTAATAAATATAGCTATTCTGATCAGCAATCATAGTCTGCTTGAAGAACTTTCATTTTAGGGAAGTAGCAACATAGAAGCAAGGTTTCTAATATATTGATTGTACCAAAATCTGTCCTCCAAATTACACAAAGTAACAAATGACATGTTTTAGGTATGGTACAACAGTGCCCCATAAACTATCTGATAAATTGATTGCATGCTAAGAAGCCTAAGTAGATGGAATTCAGTTTCCCCCTACCTCACCCAAAGCCTCTCATAATTACAGTGGTACCTCAAGATACGAATTTAATCCGTTCCGTGACTCTGATCGCAAGTCGAATTGGTCGCATCCTGAAGCACGTTTTCCCATAGGGTTCAATGTAAATACGGTTAATCCGTTCCACCCTCTGAATTTGGTCGCATCCTGAAGCAAATTTCCCCATAAGGTTCAATGTAAATACGGCTAATCCGCCCTCCGAATTTGGTCGCATCCTGAAGCACATGTCCCCATAAGGTTCAATGTGTCAGCCGGCGTTGCATGGCTAGGAAATTCCCCAGGCGCGCTTTAGTCAGCCCTAGTGCAGAAAAAGGAAGTGCTAATGAAATCTGAGAAAGGCTCCCACGTGCATAGCCGGGAGCGGGAGCGGGAGCTTCCCCCCCACTCCCCGTGCTGATTCTTCTTAATTCCGCGCTCTTTCCTCTGTGCATAGCCCTTGGCGCGCGTAACAAAAGCACAGTGAAAGCAATGGGGGGAAAGGCTTATGTCGCGCGCACGCACAGCCGGGAGCGGGAGCTTCCCCCCCCCCACTGATTCCTCCGCGCTCTTTCCTTTCTCCATAGCGACAAAAGCACAGTGAAAGCAATCAGCGCGCTGGGGGGAAAGGCTTATGTTGCGCGCACGCACAGCGGAGCGGGAGCTTCCCCCCCCCCCCCGATTCCTCCGCACTCTTTCCTTTCTCCATAGCGACAAAAGCACAGTGAAAGCAATCACCAGGCCAAGGGCTATGGCCAAAGGAAAGAGCAAATTTCCCCATAAGATTCAATGTAAATACAAACAGTTCTGAAACATATGCATTTTATTTTTAAACCACAAAAACATGAAAAAAAGCACAGTATGAAGAGGGAGAATGGGGTGGGGAGGCAGTTATTGTTTGGAGGGAGAGTCCCCCTCCAAAGGGACTTCGGGGAGATCTCCTTCAGGGGTTTCCTCTCTTCTTTGCCTCTTAGCTGCAAAGCCTTATTCTTGGCACGCCCGCTCTGCATTTTCTTTGGAGCCATGCTGACAAACACACCAAAAACCTTCCAAACGCCACAAAACACACCACAAGCCTCACCGAACGCCTCCTTGCTACCGCGATCTCGCCCACAGGAAGCCGCGACCAAGTGGCAGCAGGGCAAATGGCTTTTCCTTTTCCTTTTTCCTTTCTCCATAGCGACAAAAGCACAGTGAAAGCAATATCAGCGCGCACGCACAGCCGGGAGCGGGAGCTTCCCCCCCCCCCCGCGCGCTCAGATTTCATTAGCACTTCCTCTTTCTGCATTGCTTTCCTTGGGCTTTTGTCCTCGTGCTCAGATTTCATTAGCACTTCCTCTTGGAAGCCGCGACCACGTGGCAGCAGGGCAAATGGCCGTGGATCCGGTTTGTAGCTTGAGGCGGAGTTCGCATGTTGAGGTAAATTTTTGCGGCCGGAGTTGGTCGTATCTTGAAATTTTCGTAAGATGGGGCGTTCGTATCTTGAGGTACCACTGTATATAATGGCAACGTGTCCACCAAGGGTTGTTAGGGAGATGGGTTCAATCCCAAAATAACTACTAATTTGATGGCTAGATCCAGGGTACTGGTGATATAGTATTATCCTGATTGGGCAAAGCTACAGTCTCCCCAAAGATGCTGTTTTTACTCATCCCTTGCATTCTGTAAAACCAGAGAAAAGTGCTCAAGAGGAAATCAGAAAGCAAGAGAAGAAACATCAACAAAGAGGGTCTGCCTACAAACATTGTAGCATGTAGTCCAGATGATCTCTCTCCAGCTAAAAGTTCTGAAATGACTATTGAACATGTGTTGAAACCTAAGATCTTATTCAAGGAAGTAAATAGTAACTACTTGAGCTTGGCTGATTTTGCTGATTAACTTTGGAATTATCTGTATGTAATTGTTATCTTCCCTTGATCTTTCCCATATCTTTTTTTCCAATAAATTCCTTTTTATATCCAGACATCTGATTTAATTAGTTTAATAAGGGAATTTCTCATTAAAAACACTGACACTCGCAGGACTGCACAATTATATAGCTACCCTTTGGGTTATGGAACCAGGTTTTTTGTTCTATCCAGCCAGCATCTTCCATTATATTTTTCAAAAGCTGGGCTGAATTAAGAACTCCTTGGTAGGAGGGCTGAAAACTTTCCAGCTGAACAGATTAAAGGATATGTTAGGAGGTTCAGCCTAACTTCTGGCAGCATAACACTAACACCTTTTACTTGAAAATCTTCGGAAGAAGGGATTTATTTCTTAATTTATATATTAGATTTGTAATGGCCCTCTAACTTTACAAAGATCCTGGACAGCTTATAAAATATCAGATATGTAATTAAAACATAGTTAAAACATAACAAAACACGATGGCTCAGATAAGACACCAACAGTTTTGTTTTTTTAAGTCCAAGAACACAGGTTTGACAGGCAGGTTTTAATTAATCCTGGCTCCCCCAGTTTGTAATAGTACTTTAGAATTTATTTTCATGATCTTTGTAAGCTGACTTTATTGTTGAAAGGTGATAGAAGATGCTACTGTCGTTTTCTGTTCTCTCTCTCTCTCTGATTCTGTAGAGTCCTTGGTTGCCCATGCATCTGATCTCGAAAAGTCTCATGGGACAATTCCTTTGTGTTGTGTTCCTTCAGATGTATCTTAAATATATGAAGAGGCCGGGGTGACTACAGAGGTACTGTAATGGTACAATGAATCAAGACATTCACACATGGTCCCTGAGTACCTCCTAACTAAAATAAATAAATGCAAGAACCGTAGCTCATTCATTGTAATTTCACAAAATGTTCTTTTTAAAACAACAACCAAAAGCAATCTCTTTTCCAACAAATTGAACAAGAACAGTAAAACAAGCGCAGAAGAACTTTTCAGGAGAACATTCCTGCATTGTTTGCATCCAGATAGTAACTCAGCTCTGACCTTCATGGCTTGCCTTTGTGATCTTATCCATTTTGATCTTTTGATCGTATTATCTACCATCATTTACTTCTCTTACTTGCATTACAAGCTAGAGAGGTCATCTCTAAGTTCATCTTAACCTAGCAAACACCACCAAATCCAGTAGAATCTGATATTATTTGCATTGTTTGGAATTCACAGCTCATAATGAATCTTTTGTATTTTGCATTCCTAAGGTTCCCCAAAGTTCATTAGGCCTCACTTCTCAAAATTATAATTCAGTAGGTGTTTCACAGAATCCCCCTCCAAAACTACAATAAGTAAATATTTAAAGAAAGAACACCCTCATAAAAGTAAGAGCAGTGTAGGTGAATTTATGACCAAAAAAAAAAGCCAAAAAAAAAATACTAAGATGAATTAATTGGCAAAACATATAAACAGATCAGGAACCAAGAAGAATCAATGTACTGCCATTGGCACTTCCTCAACAGGATTCTGAGTCAATGTGACAACTCCAACTTTCTATTTTCTCAAGATACCAGCAGTGTTGGAAAGGTGAGTCAATTTATTTCCTGCTCAGCTGCAGTGCAACCAGGTAGGTTTTATTTTGCATTCACTTACTTGCAAAACAAGACACACAACTCCTGACTCCTAAATTTTGCAGTTCCGTTCCACGTGTCCAAGCAGAGATGAAATTGACACACATTTTGTGAGTTTTCCTCTTCTCTTCAGCAGAGTATGAAGCTACTTGCAAAGTGCAATCTATTCTTTCTTTTCCTTTTTGAGTGGAGTGTAGGTGAACGAATTGTTGTCATTTCAGGATGGATCAAAATGTTTCTCTTTGTTCACTCATTTCAAATTGGATAAAGTGAAGATTACCTTCAAACTCATTCTGAAGGTTTAGGCAGAGGGTAAGTGCTAGTAATTAAAAAAAAAAAAATTCAGGAAATTTCTAAAATCTGAATTATCCAGAAGAATGAAAAATCAAGTCCACAGCAGCAGGGACCTGAATTACAACTTAAAGAACAGAACACCCTTGTGTATACAATAAGCATACAAATGGAGGCCCCAAAATTTCATGTACTCTTGAATGTCTTTCCAAAAACTGCCACTGATCAGTAGTTTTTTAAATGAGATAATTAGTCATCATAATTAGATTGAAATTAAATCAAATTAATGTTTGCCTTGATTCAAACCAACTATATGTCCATGCCTTGTTTACTTCTTGGAGTAAGACAAGCCCTAGCCCTAAAAAAAAAGTTGTACACCCCTGGAATACAGCAACCAATAGGACAGACATTCCCTGATTTCTATAAGTAATCTAGGACCAGATGTGGTGCTCTGACTCAAGAAGAGGAACAGCGTGTGCCTGTCTGCATGTGTGAACATGTGATCAACTAGATTTGAAATTTCTATTTCCTACGATATGGCAGTTTACTATTAACTGATGTATTCATACATAAACAAAGGAAATATAACCTTCCTTGTAAAGCTTTCCAGAACAAATATGCGAAATTATTTCTGAAGGAAATCTGGAATCTTAGAATTGGGAGCTTCAGTAGCTAAATATGAGTTACATTACTAAGTCTTTGGGTGAAAAACCATTAGGGAATTTCAGGGCTATGGACTAAATGGGTAGTTGAAAATGCAAGGTGAAGAACAGAATGGCAAACCACTTCTATATCGCTGTTAAGCAGCTAGCTTTAATTCAAGGACATGTTTCTCTATGTCTGGAAAGCTGGCTGGAGAATTCTAGAAGCTGAAGTCCACATATCTTAATGTT
This sequence comes from Liasis olivaceus, assembly GCA_030867105.1. NCBI lineage: Eukaryota > Metazoa > Chordata > Lepidosauria > Squamata > Pythonidae > Liasis > Liasis olivaceus. The sequence continues at coordinate 175,019,258 of CM061350.1, read as the reverse complement.
GTCAAGGTTGAGAAGTTCTGGATTAGATTTTGTATTATATACAAGAATGAAGTCATATACACACAGACTTTTTGCCTTCTCCAGCAATCTCATAAGTCAACTTCATTTCTAGCTGATTTCAGCACAGAAGCAAGAACCTTAAGATTGCCATGCAGAAGAGTTCTAAAATGTAGTAGTCTTCTCTGGTTTGCGTACTGCTGGTTGCTACCTCATCATATTTACTTTTTCACATGGAATCATGGGATTATACAGCTGGAAGGGGCCACTTAAGCCACCAAGAATTTCTGTATGAAGAGTACTCATCTGATTCAATTGGTGATGTTTTTCTGTTTTATTTGAGGATAACTCAGTTTGCTAATTATACAGGTAGACCTCACTTAGCAACTGTACTGTTTAGCGACCATTCACAGTTATGATGGTGATGAAAAAGTAACTTTATTACCAATCATCACATTTATGACCTTCGCAGGTCTGTAAAGCAAAAGAAAGCTGAAGTAAGATCATAAGCACAGTCTCAGTTTCACTTAGTGGGCACTTCACTTAACAACCAAGTTTCCAGTCCCATTTGTGGTTGCTAAATGAGGACTACCTCTATATATTTATAAATTATAAAAATGAACTAAAATATACTATTTATCAACTATCAACTTTATATGTGGAATAGCAGTTGTCTTTTTATTAAAATTGAAGATATAGAGAAAAATAAAGTAGAGTCTCCACAGTTGATTATCTATGATAGCAGTACTGTATCTCCTTTTTGCAGCATTTAATCAGAAGTCAGTTATTCTAATTTCAAATGGAAGACAGTTCTTTTTCTTAAGTTTTTCTGTAACTTTAATAAAACATCTGCCCTCTGCTGGGGAGTTAATTTGTAGGAATTAATTGAACATAGACTATATGTGTCTTTATCAACCATGTCAGACTGTGCTTTTTAAATTAGTAGGCATCCTCTCCGCTCCTTTTTGTCAACATAACCACAGTGTACAGGCAGGATTAACTTAACTCTTCCCTTTCCTAATATAAACCCAATAATAATTACTCCAGTACTCCAAGCCTCAATGTCACTGCCTGCACAAATACTTTTTTTTTTAATGGAGAGGTTTGATGGGCACTTCCTCCCAGATTATTTGAAGCTGGTATAATTGATATTTAAAAAATCTGTTTGGATTGAACCAAGCCTAAAGATCAACATTGTAAGAGATTCCTTGGATGGGAGATAAAAGAAAGGCCTTTGGAAACATAGTCCTGGATTGCTCATACTTAATATGGCAGAAGGCAAGGGCAGACTAAAAGTGCAAATGCTTGAGCTAAATTGATTTATTTAACGTTTAATATTAAATTAGTTAATGCAAATTTATACAGTCCTGAATTTACATGCATAAAATCAAGCCATGACCAAACAAAATGATGTCATCTGACAACCTCGACCTATGTGCTGCTAGAAAACAGCCAATGTAATAGCACACCCATCAAATCATCGTTAGAGATTTCAAAAGCCACCACGCCTGCTGGGAACAGCTGTCAAGGTGGCCTGAGGAAATTGCTCACTGGGAAGTAGCTTCTGAAGATGCTGGGAGGGCCTGAAAGGGTGATACCTGGGACCTCATCTCCTCATAGAGGAGGACTTCATTATTGCAGGGTTCATGCCTCTAGTTTAGGGATGTCTACATGGGTCAGAAAAGTCAATATGCTGGCTATGACCATGTGCTCAAAGCCCTGCCCCCTTTTTATATGCCACTAGCATTAAAAGACGCGAGGCTTTGACTACGTAGCCACTGCTGCCCTTTTGACACCCCCCGCCTCCTTCCTTATTTGTACAATGTAACGAGTTATATATGTAATGCTCCATCCTCTCTTGTCATGACAATAACCACCATCACCCAGTGAGGTAATTTGGGCTGACAGAGCATGACTGGCCCAAAGTCACCAAGACCACTTCCATGCCTACAGGAGGACAGTCACGGTCATCTAGTTTCTAGTCCAGCACTTTAGCCACTATACCAAACTGGCTCTCTGATTGTTTAATGATGCTGAAAGTTGCCGGCCAGAAATGGCTGACGCTTCGGCGGTTCGAGTCCAGCCTTCGCCGTTAACAAGGTGAGCTCTTGTTTCCTCCCCAGCTCCTGTCAACCCAACAGGTCAAAAACTCACGTGAGTAGATAAATGGGGACTCTCACTCCGGTGGGAGGAAAAATGCTGGCAGCACCTTGCACAGAGAGATGGGACCAGTTGCCGGTAAGCGCGAAACCGCGCTCGCCCGAAAAGGGCGCGAAGCAACGGAAACCCCGCCTCCTGCGCTCGCCAGCTGGGCTCTGCTCTAGGAAGGAGGCTCTGGCAAACCACTTCCGAAAAACAATTGCCTTGAAAACTGCAAGGATTCGTCCAGGCAGTCACTGCAGGGTCAGTAATGACTGAGCGCAGACAAAAAAAATAATAATTACTTTGAATCAGAGAGGCTTCTATTCACAGCACTACTTTGTATAAATTAAACTTTTGCTTAATTTTGGGTGCGTAAACTGTGACTGTGTTCACAGAACACGGCACACCTTGACTTGTTTAACCAAGCTGATTTAATACGCTACACGTATGCAAAACCATAATGGCCGAGTTTACACAATGCACCTGAATCACAACCAAGCAAACCATGGTTGGTTTAGTATGTTATGTGAACCCAGATTGCAGGTCCATAGGCAATTTACTATTAATATCAGTTGTGAACTGTAGCCCAAATAAAGCCTGGGAACTATTATCCAATTCATTATCATTCTTGACTTCATCATTTTTTACTCTTTGTATAATTTTATGGCTGGCCACCTTGATAATTTCCTGCAATCTGGAGAGCTCCAAGCTGCTGCAACCGAAATCATCCAATCAGCTCAGCTTTTTCTGCAATAAAGGAAAAAAAAGAAAAAGAAAAGCCAAATCCTTGAAATTCTTCTCTTTTGCCAGGAAGATAAAACAACTCTATCAAAATTGCAAAAACCTGGACCTTGGTAATTCAAACATAACATTAGGTTTGGTTCATTAAAGTTAAAAAACACACACACACATTTTCAGAGTGTTATGTTTAGCAGGAAACCCTTGATCCGGCAGGGAGGCGGTACTGATAGATAGGGATTACAAAATTAAACACTTTTAATAATTAAGACTTATTTAATAGTTAACACTAAATTAAGATTTAGAGCTATCAGATCTGGGCGGCCAAGATCCGGACAATCATTAGTTGGCAGCAAATGGATACGGAAAACTAATTTTGCCACCTAATGGTCGTCTGGGGTATTGCAGCTGTACCGTGGCGGCCCTCACGATGCAAGAACAACCACAAAGAACGGAATGGCTCTATGACGTTTGAAAGGAAGGGGTGTTTCTCCCCTCCCCGATAGACGCCGCGACCCCACCGCCCCGGGCAACACCACCCTCCCTTCGAGCGTTCCACGACCACGACCACGCCCACTTCCTGCCGCGGACGGGGATTGGTGGACGCGGCCTCGGGAAATCGCAAAAGTAGGCGAGTCTATTTAAAGCCTGCTTTTGGCGCCGGTTGCTTTTCTTCGCCCATTCGGACAGCTGCCGTCTTTCCCCTTCTCTTCCGGGCTGTAAAAGCGTCAGCATGTCCGACAAGTTGCCGTACAAAGTTGGTAAGTCGTTAATTCACCTATTCGTTCTTCGGGCCGTAAGCGGTCCCCGTGCGAGGCCTGCGGAGGCAGTTCTGTTTCCTTTCCGAGTACAGTACAGAGGTTTGTTGCAAAAAGAGCAGTGGCCAAAGACTTACGTTTTTCTCGGAAACAATTTAGGAAAGAAACATACGATGCCTTTTTGTTTACTGTGCCTTTGGCTCTTTTTGAAACTGAAAGAGGAGGTGTTTTATAAATCCAGAACGATCTTGAGAGATTGATACATCATTCTTTCTCCGCGGGGAGGATTTAGAAATTGATCTGAAAATTAAAGGGGTGATCCTCGCTAGTGCTGCTTGTATCCTGTGGGAAGGCTGATGTTTTTCTTCTGTAGTCAAAATGGATTTCAGATTGCCTAATAGAAGGCAATAGTTTCCATGTAATGTCTGAGCAAACGCCATGTGGTTCTGAGGGAAAAGCGGCTTTGGGGAAGTGTAGTTCTTCTGACTGCTGAGTAGCAGGACGGTGTTCGAGCTTTGCAACTGAAATTACTACATTTCCCGTCATGCTCCTGGGGACCATGCTGTCAAGCAACCGCTGCCCTCTGGCTGTTAAGTCCATTCACGAATTTTAGTAATTATTTCTGTGAAAGAAAAGGGCTGTTACTTGAAACTCAATCCGAAATGAGAGAGACCTTTTTTAAAAGACACATTGTTTTTCCAGATGCATAAAATCAAATGCTATGCAGAATCAAGACTTGCTAACCTTTCACACTCTAAAAGAGCAGTGGTTATAATGGAAGCATTTGTGGGCAAGCATGAGATAGCGGTTCCATTTACAATGTTTAGAATCAGAGCTTTTTCGATCGTCACAGTATTCTTAATGTTGCTGAATTTGGACCATCTCCGGTAGACCTGGAATATTCCACAGATGGATAGTGTAGGAATACTTTAATGAACTAGTGTAATACTGGAGACTTGCCATCCATTTAAGGGATCAGAATTGGAAAATGCAATTATGTATATGCTGGGCAATGTGGGGCAATTGTTAGGCCAGCCTTACCAGTATTTTGAACTGTAGCTCCCATCATTCTCAACCTTTGGTCATTTACAACCTTTGAACATCCACAGAACACCATGTCTGGACTTCTGTGTTTGAGAGTGTACAAGTCATTGTTATTAATTCCAAAAGGTTATTTTGTATCAGAAGATCCTGATGTTTCCTAAGGCAATTTAGATAGCTTAACAAAATACTCTAAATGGTGTTCATTGTGTAAAACTGTTGTTTCTTTCCTGCTATTGTCCTTTCAAGAAGTAACATCTCTGAAATCAGACGTGTATGTACATGCACAAATCACCTAGGTTTTGTTCTAGGGTAAAGATGACTAAAGTCAATTATTCATTAGGTGCTTTGCATCAGCATTTTTTCACTTCTCTATCACTTCAACATTTGTAGATGCTTTGTCTGGTGCAATACCTGTTGCTTCTCTTGGGTTTATTCCCAGTTGAGCATTCATGATTCCACTGAATAAGGTCTCCAATCTTAGGGTATTTGCTTTCTGCTTTGTGTTTGAGTCCCCAGAATGACCACCATTAGAAGTCCCTTAACTATAAAGCACAGCAGATGCTGTTGACAATTTAACATTATTTAGGTTAATGGATATTAGTGAACCTTGTAAGAGGATCACAAAGGAATTTAACAGTACCAAATGCTGTTGTAAGTTTTTTTTTTTTTTAAAGAAAATGGCAAGTGGGATAAAATAGGGTGAGTAGAAAAGGGTCTGAAGATAGTTCATTCTGGGATCGCAGTACTGTATGTCAGCTGTTCTTGCCCATTCTCGTCCAAAACCTGTAACATTGTATTTCCTTGGTGTTTGAATATTGTTGCTATTTTTGTTTTTGTTTTCTTTCTTTACAATCACCTTTATGATTTTTTTTTTGCTTATGGTTGCTAAATTTAAGTAAACTGATGCTTCCTCATGAATTTTCTTTTTATCGTAATGTAGAAGTGGCTTGCTACTCTTGTAGCAATCCCCACATAAAACAGGATGGCAGAAGCAGCTTTGCACATTCCCATTTCTCTTGCTATAATTTTGCTATCTGTTTAGGTGTTGGTTTAGACATTGATGACATAGACTTGAGCAGTGGTACTTCAGGAAGAAAAATTATATTGACCTGCATATCCCTGTAAGAATTGCTTTGCTGAATCTGGGCAAAGATTTATCAAGGCCAACTTTTTTTTTGTTATAATGGCTAGGCAGATGTTTGTAAGCAGTGTAACTGCTTTCTGAGCACTGTTGGTTGGTTCTCATTGTTTTAAGATGGAGGTATTGCTGTAGAAAGAAATTTCCTATGTTTCTAACAAAACTAGTTGTTGTAACATAGAGCCAATTGCTATCAAGTCATAACATTTGATAAATGACATTTGTATAGAGCTTTTATGATGTCAACTTTTCAAGAACATGTCAACTTTTCAAGAATTAGAATTTCCCTCTAGTTCTTGAAAAGTTGACATGTGCCCTTAGTATTTTTTTAAAAACTTTTAACTTCAGAATTCAGCTATTCCATGAAACACTTACACATTGACCATTATTCTGCTGAACACCTAATTAATGCAGTATGACATATTGATTGACATTGCATGATAAGATATGACTGCTAAGACGTGACTGATAATGCTCTGTTAAATGTGAATATATGTTGGATAATAACTTCTCCTTTTAAAAAATAAATATGTTAGTCAATAGCCACAGTATTATTCTTCCTCCAGTTCTCCTCTTCTGACTGCATAGTTTTAGCATATAACGTTATTACTTTTCTATTATTCTTTATTTCCTGATGCTAAGCAAATACACTGAGAGCTCTTTGCTCCAAAGTCAAATTCCTTGTATGTCTAACCATACTTGGCCAATAAACCTATATTCTATTCTATTCTATTCTATTCTATTCTATTCTATTCTATTCTATTCTATTCTATTCTATTCTATTCTATTCTATTCTATTCTATGAGCACTTAGCTTCAAAGACTTTAAATTCATGAAGGTTATAATTTCTTGTCAATAGTGCATGTTATAAATATTAAACTAACAAATATTTCTAGTTTAGCACCTGGAACTCACATTTCCTTTCTTAAAATTTTATTCTGGAAGTTTGGAGAAGGCTGAACCATACATTTATGAATGCTGTATTTCAGTTTGTTATTTCCTTAACCTGCAGCTGACATTAGCCTTGCTGAATGGGGACGCAAGGCCCTGAACATTGCTGAGAATGAGATGCCAGGGCTGATGAAGATGCGTGAGATGTACTCCCCAACAAAGCCACTGAAAGGAGCTCGGATTGCTGGTTGCCTACACATGACAGTGCAGACTGCGGTTCTGATTGAAACTCTAGTGGCTCTGGGGGCAGAGGTAAACCTGCATTTGGGTTAAATCGCATTCATGACAGAAATGATTGTGATGAATTAGGATGACACAGATGGCCGGTGTAGAGTTTAATACTGTCAATTGATAGAAACAGTTAAAAGGAAAATCAAATAAACAACATATTATTGGGAAAGTTTAATTGTTTACTTATATTTCTCTCAAAGCTATTGGGACTATTTTTCCATGCCACATTAAACATTTTGCTACATGATAGTTATAATTTACATTGAGTCTTTCCATTCATAATCATGTATGAATGTTACAGTTTAGTGTGCTATGTGAGCTTAGCCATTGTGGCTTGTAAATCATTGATTTTGACATACCATGTGCAAACTCAGTTAAGTTTGTTTACTCAATAAAGCATGGTTGATAAAATTATGGCTTAGTGCTTCAGAGTAATTATAGCTGATAGGCATGATGTGCCGTAGCGGTCACTGCAGAGACTGAGAGCTATCATCACAGATCTGGCAGAGAGAACTCTGCTTCCCCATCTGTATTCTGCCACTGATAAAAAGGATGGGGTCACATGCTATAGAGTGATTTGTTTGTATCCGTAAGCCTAGCAATTGTGGCTTAACATAGTGCATGAACCCAGACCATGTATTATTTGCTCATCTGAAATTATAGTTTGCAGGTGGGAAGCCTGTGGTTGGAACATTGATCCCCTGCAAATTAGTTTGTACAGAGACTTCCTTAATCCTGGGTTGATTGTGCTCAGTTTTGCTAAGCTCTAGCTTGTTGAATAAGTGCAATGGGCTGTTTTTGTGCTGAACTATAAAACTGCAATGACTGGATTTGTGCAACAGAACCAAAGAACTTATGGCATTGCTTAAAGCAGTGTCTGACTCCAGTCTGCAACTAGCCACCCATAAGATTTCCTTACAATGTCATGATTAACTTGATATGAGAAAAAGCTATCAGAAAATTTTGACTAAAGCTAGAAAAAGAAACCTAAGTAAGCAGTTATCTTCAAGGCCCAGTTACATTCTGATTTTCAGTTACTGAGCTTTGGAAAGCTTTTAGTTTAACCAGGTACAATGTTTTGAACTCTGACTCAGCTTTCATTGGGAAATAATTGATCTGATTTTTCAAACTATTTGTCTTTGAAGCACTCCTCCTCCTCCCCCCAATCAAATTCTATCAAAGTAAGCTTTGGGGATTGCTTCATTAACTATATATCTATGAAATATAGTGGGGTACATTTTGAATTATCCTTATTTTCCAGGTCCAGTGGTCCAGTTGCAATATTTTTTCTACACAAGATCATGCTGCTGCAGTTATTGCCAAAACTGGAATTCCTGGTAATGTTTTAGATTGTTACCAGTTACATTCCTGATTTCATTTATTTAGTCCTGTGAGTGTCATATGAAATTGGGGAGAACAGGGGGAAAAAGTGTTGGGGTTCATAGTAAGAATGGTTTCTTAGTCTGAATGTTGTGCTATCAGGGTGACTTCCTGTTGAGGTCACATCCTAGTGAAAAAAAAAAAAGATTAGGCTGCTGCTTTATCATTAAAAAAATAAATGCAAATAAAAATCTGGAACTGCAGGATTAAAATAATACAGGTGTATAGAAGACTTGAATCAAAAAGCTGTTGATCTTGAAATTAACAGATATATGATCTTGAAGATTCTGTATTACCTGTATCATACTGGATCCAGCATTTTCAAAATGTTGGATTCAGTATAATGAGTGTCCTCATTTCTAAGTGATTTCAGTACAAGGAGCACACCGATACCTTACAGTGTTCTTGTTTTCCTGGATGACATGGCCTGCTCTTCCTAATGATACACATGTTGAAGAATGATTTCACAATATTTAAGAAGAGCTTCAGCTTTGGGAGATTTAGATTTCTCATTTGTCACAATAAAATTTCTTTGCAGCCAATAAACTCTGGAGCCTGATGTAGGTTTTAGAGTAATATTTGTGAGAAACGAAGTGGGGTAGCTTCTACTCAGCTTTGCTTGTAATGTTTCTCTGCAGCACAGGTCCCAAAACTGCCAGGGAGGCAGAATAGTTGCGCCTCAATTATTCAAGTCAGAGATGCATCTCAAATCTGCATGGTCCTAAGATGTGGCTTAGTTTTGCAGTATCCTGGTATGATGCACGTGATGATTAAACTGTTTGAATTTAGCATCAGTGACTATTTTTTTGCATCTGTCATGAGAAAAAAAAAAGTGCTCATGTTATTGGGTTGATCCTGATTAACAAGATTATGCTTCATTTCCATGAAAATAAATAGAACTAAAGCCCGGCTTGCTCATTTGGATCCAGCTTACTAAAGATATATTGCAAGGGCTGTGGAAGAGTAGCCCGTGGTCTGCATAGAAATATTGTTGTCTGGGAATTACAGAAAATTAAAGAAAAAAGAGTCAGAAGCCACAAAAGAACAAAACATGTATTTTTATTTCCACTGTAATCTACAAAATAATAATACATAATTTGTATGCTGCCCGACTCTCAATGCCTCTGAGCGGTTCACAACAATCAAAGGTTATGATAAAATCACATAGGGTGGAAGTGAAGATGATTCTGGAATAGATAGAAGAGTGCAAGACAGGATCGCTTTTAACCGAAAAATTAAAGAAGCTGATAGTTAGTCGTCTTTGGTTTATGCTACTGTAAGATGGTTGTCAGGCCCTTTACAGATCAGATACGTTCTTGGAAGTAAAGATAATGCCAGAGAAAGGGTCTTTGTACTTCATTTACAGTACAAGCAAATTCAGGGAACCATGGGATGGAATCTTGGGGATCCCAAGTTTATCCTCAAAACACTTACAAGGCAATTACCTTCATTGCAGGAGCCTTAACATGGCTAATTCCTCTGGAGGATACACTGACATATTTTAAAGGATGAATATGTTGACTAACAATCTGATTGGATGAAGGGAATGGAAAATTGAGGGATTTCAATAGCCCTTTATTTCTCAATAATTCCTTGATTCTTTCATTAGAAAAGCTATTAAGTATGTTGACTTGAAAGCAAGGAAATGTGACTAATTTGCCTCTCTCTCTCTCTCTCTTCACATCTGCTCACAGATACATTTTTTCCAGCATCTGTTGATATTCTGTTGACATTAATGTTGACTTTAAATGGTATAGACTTCAATTCCCAAAACTCCCCAGCCAGCAGGGCCATTGCTAAGAATTCTGAGAGTTTTAGCATCTGAAGAGAAAACAGTTTGAAGGCTGATGTAGTCATTAATCTTTACCTTGAGTTAAATAAGGCTAAGTTACTTTCCAAAAGTACTCTTGCCTTTCCATCAATAAGTTTGTAGTATTTACATTTAGACTGCATTTTTACTGCCTTTCTCTATTGAAAGGCTTATTATATAAATGTATTGGATCTAGGAGAAGCTGATGAGCTCTGGTCAAAGTCTTAATAGGCATGAGTCAGAGGGAAAATAAGTTTTATACTCAGAGAATATTTTTGTTGCCTCAAGGAAAAAATTTAATAACTATTAGGATAGCATTTCCTGTCATTAAGCTCTCAAACTTCTCAACTGGTTATAACTGAGAACTGCTGAAGAAATTATAAGACATATGTTTTATGTTTGATCTGGGCCTAGTGTACGCCTGGAAAGGGGAAACGGATGAAGAATATATATGGTGTATCGAACAGACTCTCTATTTCAAGGATGGACAACCTCTGAACATGATTCTTGATGATGGTGGAGACCTCACCAGCTTGGTTCATACAAAATATCCTCAGCTCTTGAAAGGTAATTGTCTAGTCTTCCAAAACACTTAAAATTCTCTGATGGCAAAGGAGAGTTCATTTGGGAATTCAGAATCCTCAGAAATATTCTACATTCAAAGTCACTAGGGAGATAATTGTTTCATTTTTAAATGGATGAATGAATGAATGAAAGGCAGGGTGGGCAAAACTCAGTCACCCAAAACAACGGACACTACTTGTGAGGCAGAAAATACCCACAAAGTACATTGTAAGCCCTGATTGATTTAGCATATGGTAAAGGAGAATTTATTTGTGTTAAACTTCCCCCAATATTTAGGAAAAACTCCAGAATGTTCTAGGTCCTTTCAGTTCCACTCTCTAGTGTTGCCAAACCCACTGCAACCTTCACCTTCAGTAATGCAGAATGCCCACCTTAGATGTAAAGATTGATTTGGACTTTCCCAAGTGGCCCCCTTATTCTGTATCTTTTATAATTGAGATGTACATTTTATATTTTGATGCCTTTTAATGTCATTAAAATTGTTCCAATTTTTTAAAAAATCTGACCTATTTTTGTAGTATAGTCAGTGTGAATCTGAAATTTTGTGACAGTTTGAAATTAAATTCATTTTACAGCTGTGAGCCATTTTCTACTCCCCTCCCTTTGCAGGTGTCTCAGTGTTTAGAGTACTATGCTCAGACTTTTTGCAGCTATACAACAACAATAAGGCTTCAACTTTTATATATATATTAATATATACACACATATTGTATAATAAATAAATACATATATATTTATATACACACACACATATACACGTGTGTGTGTGTGTGTGTGTGTGTGTTCAGCACTGAATTCAGTATTGAACTTTTTATTGACATTCCTTATAGACTGAATTTCTTTTACAGGTGCAGCAAATACACAATGAACTTTTTAGAATGAAGCCAAACCAAAAAATCAGTACTATCTTTTTGATTTTGAGGAAACATTTTCTTTTGAGGATCCTCTTAAAAGGTTTTCCCCATTTTTTAATTCTCTAAATCCTAAACTGTTCAGGAATGTCCTAGGTAGTGTTGTTATGAATTACGTGGTGACATAGAAGATTTAAAGAGAGAAAATGTTCAAGTTGCTGCTCTGCTATGTTACTATGACATTTCCTTTGACTTATGTATTAGGTTAGGAATTTAAATAGAACATATAAAACAGCAATAAAACCCTGGGACTTGAGAAGGAGCATTTTGAACAAATGACTGCCAAAATAATATGCTTTATGAATCACTCAGAAGGATGTGCACTTCCATGATAGCACGATGCTGTTCTGCCTCATCGTGTTTTGCTGTTTGAAAAACACTGTTTTATTTTATTTTTTGTATATCAAATTTGTCACTGCCCATCTCATTAAAAAGCAACTCTGGGTAGTTTACAGAGAAGATAAAAGCAATTAAAATACAATATAAAAACAGTCTTAAGTAAATAATAAATTCCAAGAATTGATGGAATTGGTGAGTAGCTCAATTTAGTAGTTAGTGCAGTGTTTCTGACTACCAGAAAGTCTGGTCTGCTGTTCACATCTTTTTTCTAATGCTGTAAACAAATGGCATTCAAGATAGTTAATAAAAATCAACAAAACAATTCATGCCACAACTGAAAATCTTATAAAATGGATTAGAAAGTGCCCCGACTCATCTCCTACCTAAAACTTGCTTACCAAAAGCCCACCTAAATAAAAATAATTTCCCCTTCCAGTGAGAAAGATAAAATGATCAGTGCTTTCAGTTTTTACATAACTTACCAACCTGTTTCACAGAATATAAAATATCCAAGTTTAAATGTAAAAAACCCCCACATTCAGAAAATTCAAATCAACAATTAGGGGCAGATTGTTTTGGTTTCTTTTTCTGAAGAAAAGAGACTTGGAAGGAGGGAGCGCCCTCTTAGCATTCCTAGATGTCACGGTAGGTTTTAGTGCTATCAAGAATGGCATCTGCATATATTGCATGGCAGAATCAGGCCTTGATGTCTTAGAGTTTGGCTTCAATAAAAAGGCTAATGGTATAGTGATATATCTATCTTATCTATATCTATAGCAGTGTTTCTCAATCTTGGCAGCTTGAAGATGTGTGGACTTCAACTCCCATAATTCCCCAGCCAGCTAGTCCTCTACTTATGAATGGGTTACATTCCAAGAGGCTGTTCGTAAGTCCAACAAGCAAAAAAAAAAGTGGAGGCAAGAGGCAGGGCCGGTGGGGCATGGCATGCTCCATTGCTGGGCAAGACAGGAGATCCCTGCCTGTTCTCTCCTGTCCACTGCCATCGCCCCCTCTCCCGCCTCACCTGGCAATGGAGCGTGCCACATAAACTAACCTTTTCTGGGAACTCCAACTTCAGTGCAAACCTCAAATGCAAAGGGAATGCTGGAGAAGGTGGGAAAGGGTTTGTTTGTGATGCACTGCACATTAACCCCTTCCCGCCTCCTCCCAACTTCTGGTTCCAACTTCCAGCCTGACTTCCGGGTCCATCCTGTTTGTATCGGTGAAAGTTCGCAACATGAAAGTTTGCAAGTAGGGGACAGTCTGTATAGTGATATACTGCATCATGCTATTCCATGATTGGTGCCACATAGAATGTACTAATTTCTATTAACTTGAACTTTGAAGACCTGTAGAAACAGCTTAGTACTGTAATGCTTTTATCCTCTTAGTAAGTAGGTGTTCACTTTGAACTTTGAAACTATGCCTGATATGAGCAGGATTGCCTCTCAGGATCAGAACTCAAGGCTTTATCATCAACATCTAGTCCCAGCACAATGCAAATCCAAACTGTCTCAAATGATAGTCCACGTAATCAGCAAATTGCATATATCAATGTATTACAGTTAATAAGGATGGTAAATGGAAAAGTTCATAAAGATTAAAAACCCCAAATATTGGAAGAACATGAAGCTTGGAGAAACTTAATTGAAGTTAAAAACCAAGATTAGTCTCCTACAAATCTGAGGAAAGCTGTTTGCCAATAGTGAAATTAAAACCTGCAAGTTAAGCCTCTAATATCCTATTCAGTTATTTTTGACAAGGATTTGGAGACAGGCCAAGATCTTCCAACATTGGCCCCTTCAGTGGCAATAGTGCTGCTTGTTTATCAGGTCCATCAATGTTATCCAGGCATTATTCCAGCACGTTGATGTGTACCTGAATATCACATGGTATAAAAAAGGTGAACATTCTCTCAAACTGAGCTCTTGTAAACAAAAGTTGTGTCTCTTAGGGTGTGCTTCATTATACAATTGGTTTCTCGGCTTGTGTACTTTTGGATATCTTGTACATTGGAACCTCTAGTTATGAATTTAATCCATTCCGTGACTCTGATCGCAACTCGAATTGGTCGCAACGTGAAGCACGTTTTCCCATAGGGTTCAATGTAAATACGGTTAATCCGTTCCGCCCTTCGAATTTGGTCGCTCCGCGAGGCACATTTCCCCATAAGGTTCAATGTGTCAGCCGGCATTGCACGGCTAGGAAATTCCCCAGGCGCGCTTTAGTCAGCCCTAGCGCAGAAAGAGGAAGTGCTAATGAAATCTGAGCTTTTGTGCGCGCATGCACAGCCGGGAGCAGGAGCTTCCCCCCCCCACTGATTCCTCCACGCTCTTTCCTTTCTCCATAGCGACAAAAGCACAGTGAAAGCAATATCAGCGCGCTGGGGGGAAAGGCTTATGTCGCGCGCACGCACAGCCGGGAGCGGGAGCTCCCCCCCCCCTGATTCCTCCGCGCTCTTTCCTTTCTCCATAGCGACAAAAGCACAGTGAAAGCAATCAGCCTGCTGGGGGGAAAGGCTTTTGTCACGCGCACAGCCGGGAGCAGGAGCTTTCCCCCGCGCTGATTCCTCTTCCTCAACTCCGCGCTCTTTCCTTTGTCCATAGCCCTTGGCATGGTGCACCGACAAAAGCCCAGTGAAAGCAATCAGCGCGCGGGGAAAGGCTTTTGTGGCACGCACAGGGAGCTTCCCCCCCCCCGCACTGATTCCTCCCGCGCTCTTTCCTTTGTCCATAGCACTTGGTGTGGTGCGCGCGAGGAAAGCCTTTCCCCTGCGCACTCAGATTAGTGAAGAGGCGCCAGGTGGCCCTTTCATTAGCACTTCCTCTTTCTGCGCTAGCGCTCGAGCAGTGAAACTGACTAAAGCGCGCCTGGGGAATTTCCTAGCCGTGCAACGCCGGCTGACACATTAAACCTTATGGGGAAATTTGCCTCGTGGAGCAAGCCTCCTTGCCACCGCGATCTCGCCCACAGGAAGCCGCGACCACGTGGCAGCAGGGCAAATGGCCGCAGATCCGGTTCATAGCTTGAGGCGGAGTTCGCATGTCGAGGTAAATTTTTGCGGCCGGAGCTGGTCGTATCTCGAAATTTTCGTAAGGTGGGGCGTTCGTATCTTGAGGTACCACTGTAATTGCTTAAGCTCAAGTGAGAGCAATTGTTCATGGTCAGGGCTGCACTTGACTTTTTAGTGACGTGCTAGGGACTACACAAAATAGGCAAGGTCAAGACTAAATGTAATGTAAATTACAGTTAATTAAACATAAATCAACAAAGTACAGTTAGTATGGTTATTTCCCATTTAATCATTTTTTCCATCTGTTGCATTAAAACGTGCAGTACAGCGGTTGGGTGCTGCATGTAACCATGACGCCTCATGTACTGCAACTTTGCTTTAAAGCAGTGTTGTCCAAACTTGGCCACTTTAAGATGAGTGGACTTCAACTCCCAGAATTCCCCAGCCAGCATGGGTGGCTGGCTGGGGAATTCTGGGAGTTGAAGTCCACTCATCTTAAAGTGGCCAAGTTTGGACAACACTGCTTTAAACCGAATTGGCTTGAGCATGCCTGCTCTAGAACACAACTTTTGTGTTTTTTGTCAAGGAGCAGGAGCATTTGGTCATATAAAGAGGATCATGTATAGATAAGGCATTGCAAGGTTACATGATTTATGTGGCTACTGTTATGAATCTCTACTTCTATTAAATTAGGTTCTTCTGGCATATATAGTTATGTAGAAACCACAGTTGCACAAGGATAGAAGCTTTCAGGGGCATGGAGAGGGAAGCGTGACTAGCAGATAGCTTCTGTAAGGGTTTCTTAAGCCATAATGGTATTAATTTTAACAAATAAAATTGCAGATGCAACAGGGGGTCATTAGAAGCATGTGCTAAAAGTGAAAGTGGGGATGTGGTAATTGGGATATAAAGTTATGCAAATAGGGTTTTGTAAAAGGCCCACTAGAGGGAGGCCTTGCACTTTCTACTCTTGGAAATTATTGTCCTTGTCATTTTTTCTAGACATTAACAAAAAATATGTTGCAAGGATTATTTTATGCGTTAGTTATATTTCAGGAGAGGTATAGGACAGAATTGTCCATTGCGTATCCAGGAGTGATTAGGATGTGTTCCACCTTTTTTCTCTTTTTATTTTTTCTAATGCTGAGAGGTACAAATGGGGATATATTTGGTTATCTCTTACCTTGTTCTTCTAAAGATTTACAATTTGCATCCAGTGTGAGGTATTTATGATCTTTTTCTCTATTGTTCCCATGATTCAAATATTTGTGTCAATTACATTAATCCTGTCAAATATATTTAATAGTTTGGGGTGATATCAAGTTCTTTAATTATCAACATTATTTTCGAATAGAATTTGTGTCTCCTTGAATGTGCAGTCTGCTAAAATACTGCATCAACAGGGCCATTGACTATCAGTCAATAAATTGCTGCAGAGCATGTCATTATGCAAGACTGTTGTTCATTTCTGTGAAGCTCTCTTTTCTGTTTGGTTTGAGAACTAAATTTTATATTCTTATAGTATTTCTTTGTTCAATGAAAATGCCTTAAGTTTCACTTACTACAATACACTCTTCCATAGGAAACCCAATATCCATGGAGTGTGAAACTACTGATGCTGTTCCCATCTTCTCAAAAATGCACTTCCTTTCCTAATTTTTCTTTTCTTATCTTGAAATAAAAAAACAGATAATTTAAAATGAAAGGTCGTTTCTTTATGGATATTCCAAAATCCATAATAAAACAATCTATTAGGCCAATTCAAGATTGCAGAATAATGTTCAAGATTTCAAGTAATCAAGAACTTTTTAACAAAGTTGGTAGTCTGATGTTCATTTGGCTACAATTTTATGTAGAAATGGGAGCAAATCACAAACATACAAACTGGGACCTATCAAATTACATGTACTCAGTCAGCTAGGTAAAGTGATTAGGCTGATGAAACAAGAACATTAACGTAATTTATTAAATGTACAGTCCAGCTTGAACTTTCTTGTTTCTTCATCCTATCAGTCTTTGGAAGAGTCTGATGGAGTCTAGAATCCAGTTGGGACATCTGCATTCTGTTCCCAGATTCCATCTAAGACTAACAACATACAATTGTGCTTAGTCAACTGTTGTGAACTTTAGTTGGCCTAATGAAGGAAATTACTGTAACATAGATGAAAAGCCATTGTAACATCAGTGTTCTGTGAGCAGTCAAATGTTGATACTGTAGTCACAGACTTATTTCAGTATATTCCTGAATATGAACAGGCATAAAGAATGATTTCTGATCTTATTCCAACAATATGACATGTAGAGGACACATATAATGGTATAATGTTTAATGTTATTTATATATTATACAACATACATATAATAATTAATTGTTAATTATAATTAATAATAATTAATATATAATTATAAAATATTATATATTTATATAATATATAAATTATTTAGAGGACACTTTTTAATATGTGTGTGTGTGCGTGTGCGCACGCACACATACACACAAGAAAATAAAACAATAAATGTTACATGTCCCCTTCTTTAGTTAGGCCTATTACTGTTCTCAATTCTTGTTGTTATAATATATCCACTGCAGGTGAAGTTATAATAAAATATGTATAGTTACCATGGTGGGACATATTCATATTTCTACAACCAAAAACGTGAAAAGTATGTCTCAGTGGAAGACATATTTATTGCATGCCTAGTGACTGTTTGCAAAGCAGTTCCATCCATAACTAGTGGAAAGCATTCTTCTTAAATGGGCCTTATAATTTTTCTTTCTCACCCTCCCCCCACCCATAACCATGGAATTGTCAGAATTTCCTATCTCAACATCTGCATGTGTAACTCTTGTACCCTCTATTAACTTTTGTAAATGTACTTATTTCTTTGAGGATGCAAACCTTGTCATAGTCAGCTATGCAAGTTTCAGATAATTTTGGACATAATATCCTCCTAAATGTAGTCTCAGTGTGAAAAATGATGCTGCTTCAACAGTGCATCCACGAATCAGGATTGAGTCCCGTCATTAACTTAACAACTTGAAGTAAATATAGGATTATTTTATATGAGCTATTTGAAATCCAGGTGTTGTTCCTTACAACTTCACAATATTGTTAACGATCACTGAGAGAAGATCCCTCTTCCTGTGTTAACCCTGAAGCCCTCTTGACCATACATATCATTTTCTTCTGTCCATGCACTGAACATTCTGAAATCTTCACTGTTTAAAAAGTTTACATTGAAAGGAAATAAATAGATGGACTTAGAGTAAGTTAGATCCTCTTTTATGTGAAAAATGTGGTTATGCCTTCCCATTACTAAGGAACTCCTGCCAGAATGAAATCTAAGATTTCCTCCTGTAAGGAGTGGTACAGCAAATTCTGTTGGATTTTTCCTTGCAGGAATCAAAGGAATATCTGAGGAGACAACCACTGGGGTCCATCATCTCTACAAAATGCATGCCAATGGAACCCTGAAGTTGCCAGCTATTAATGTGAATGACTCTGTCACCAAGGTAACATAACCAGAAGTCTTGTGTTCTATTTTCTTTTTCCTTTCCTAGCTGGTAACTTACTGTCTCTTCACGTTTTCCTTGAAGGACTTGTTTCCATGTCCCCCTTTATGTGTGCATGAAGCTATAGAATACTACATCTAAACAGGGAATGAGGTGAAGTCTACTTGGCATCAAAATTAAAAATAAAATGTTATGGGTCTCTCTTGCATTGCAAAATGCTTAAAGGCTAAAAAGTGTTCTCTGCCATTCTCTCTGCCAAAATGTAGAATGGTTTTTGCTTTAGAATATATGTACAATGAACATGAATTATATAGTTGCTTTTATCCCTTTTATTAAGTATTATTATTTATTAGGCAATTGTGGATTGTGTAGGTTTGGTTTTTTTAAATTTCTGTCTCTTTTTTTTTTGTCATTCTTGCCATCTTCTATTCTTCATTTTTATCTATTACTGTATTTTTTACTTGTGAAGTGTCCAAAGTTGTTAGGAGTGAGGCAACCAATAAATGTAATGAATTAAGTTTGGAAGATCCTAATTAATTTAAAATAGTCTTGTGGATACTTTGAAAAAGGTGTTGTGGGAAGAACATGATCATGGAACATGACTATTCATGGTTTGACGTTGAAATGAGTAATTGGGAGTCAGGCGGTAAGCAAGTTTAATTATTAGTAATAACAACAACAATAATAAATGCAGTGAATTGCTATTTTCCTGGACTTGAATATTACAGGGGACCCTCATTATACATCCAACTTTACATGTAGTCCTTTTGTTATCTGAGGTTTCACATATCCATAACTGATAAAGATCAAACCTTGGTGTATAAACAGAAGTTTTCATGTATCTGCAGTTTTGACTTAGTTTTTTAATTTTTTATTTATCTATCTAGCTCTTTGCTGCCTAAATCACTAAAGTAATTCTAAGTGGCTTACATATAAAGGTTAAAACAATAAATAGAAGCAGTAGTTATACAAAGGACAAAACAGTAATGCATTTGTGCATCAGAGAAAGATAACCAACTCAAAAGCAGTTGTAGCAGTCAGATTACACTATCAGGAAGAGAATTAATACACTCTACTCCAAGTACTGCTGAAAGAGCCAGGTTTTTACAGCTTTATGACCTCCCAGTATTGCAGCCATATGAACCTCAGGAGGAATGCTGTTCCACAGGACAGGCACTGATATGGAGTAGATATGCCCCTTAGATCCTGGCCATTGGACACTAAACACTTGGGAGCATGCTAACTCTCCCTGTAAACAGTCTGCAAGCAGCAATAGCATCCAGCATCATGACTGAAAGGCCTCCCTCACCAAGTTTGTGAAAGATTTGTATGTAGTGGAGAAGCCAGCATGAGCCACATAGCAGAAAATGGAGCAACTTCTTCCACCAGCAGCCCATCACATCTCTCCAAAGAAGATACTTCTGCTGCAAGAAAGCAACTTGAGTCTGACAACTATACCAACCCAGTGAGATCCTTCACACCTGAGTGAGAAAAAGGAAGAGTAAATACAAGTAGCACAATTGTATAGACCATTGCTATGGAAAGAAGTGCTTGTGAGAGGAAGAAGATGACCATAGGCTTCAGAACTTAACCCGCAATTCCCATAGAGTCATAGGCTTGCTTCATTATCCATGGCTTTATGCTGCAACAAATCTCCATGAGCAACAAAAGCCACCCATGAGGTGTTCAATAATCTCTGTGTTCTTTCCAGTAGAATTTAGTTCCATACAATAACACAGCTGTTTTTGTTTGCTTGTACATGTAATTATAAAGAATGTTTTTTTTCAATGCTGTTTTCTTTCCTAGAGTAAATTTGACAACCTCTATGGCTGCCGAGAATCCCTCATTGATGGAATTAAGCGTGCCACAGATGTCATGATTGCAGGAAAAGTGGCTGTTGTAGCAGGCTATGGCGATGTTGGCAAAGGCTGTGCTCAAGCCCTGAGAAACTTTGGTGCCAGAGTCATCATCACAGAAATTGACCCCATCAATGCACTGCAAGCTGCTATGGAAGGTGAGAAACAGTGGAACATTTAACATTGGTTAAGTAGTACATTCGCTGTAGCTTGATATTGCAGTGCTTTTCTAGCATCCTGTATTTGCCTAGAAAAACTGATCCAAGCCAATATTGTGTCAGAAAAACAAAATATGCAACATACAGGTAGTCCTCACTTACCACCGACCACTCATTCAGTGACCATTTGAAGTTATGATGTTGCTGAAAAAATTACTTTACAACCAATTTACGGCCATTTATGACATTCGCAGCCTCCCTCAGTCATATGATCGCCATTACAGTGGGTATGTATTGTCCTGGGTCTGACCTGTTTTTTCCCCCCTTGCAGAATGGAGAGATTGGAGAAGAAGAAATTAGAAGAGAATAAGTAGGTACACAATAGGGAATACACATTGAAAGCAATGTGCTGGCACCAGCAGTCTCCAGCAAGCTCAGCAAGCAGCCGGTGTGTTCCCCATTGCTTATTCTCTTGTAATCCTGGGCTTCCTTGTGGCACAGCGCCCTGTTGGGGGAGTGATTCATGGTCATCCACCAAAGCTGGGCAGCGCTGGGTAGAGTGAGAGGTAGCTCTGTGGCCACTTGGCAAATCTCGGCCCCTTCACAGTCTTCTCTCAGTCAAATTTTTCCTTGCAGTGAAGCAGCAACCACCATGAGGGCTCCATCTTTTTGCAAAGACCAGTTAACTTTCCCCTGCAGCTCCCACCCCACCAAAATGGAAAAAGTCCTGAGCTCACATGACCTAAGCCAGTGGGCCAATCGCCTGAGGGCATGTCTTTGCAAGTGCACCAGGGTGGAAACTCCAGACATGTGGAACCTGGAATGTCAGACAAGGCTGGGAAGATGCCGCTTGGGGCCCCCTTGGATCCAGGACAAGCTGGGAGGAGATGTGCAGAAGGAGATGTGCAGGAGCTGATGGGTGTCTCGAAGCCCCTCTTCTCTCTTTGCGGATCCCTTCCTGTCCAAATGCATCACCTCTGCTTGAGTCTGCAAAGCAAGAGAGAGGAAACACCCATGTGCCTCTCTCTCCCCTGCCCCTGTCAATGCCCAAGTTGCTCTGGTGCTTCCCTGCCCTCCTCCCCCCATGTGCCAACCATAGCCCCTCTTCTCCCCTTGCCCCCCAGAAAAGAAGGGCCCCACCAAGCAATTTCAGAAGGCAATATCTCCTCTACCCCCCCTCGTAGAGTGGAGAGATTGGAGATGAAGGGATTAGAAGAGAGTATAGTAAGCAAGCACACAATGGGGAATACACCAACTCTTTGCCTAGTGGCTGCCGGCACCAGCACACTGCTTCAATGTGATTACTCTCTTCTAATCCTTTTCTCTCCAATGAATGTAAATACAAACATTAATTGCCTTCTTGTTAATTATCCCAGTGCTGGGGTGAGCATTCCAAAGGGCGGAGGAGTGGTTAGGAGGCAAACAAAAGCCAAGGTGTGAAACTGATTACTCTTGTCAGTTTTGAGCTGGAAAGCACAGCTGCAGTCACATGATTTACCACTTAGTGACTACTTCACTTAGTGACCGAGTTACTGGTCTCAATTATGGTCGCTAAATGAGGACTACCTGTATTGTGGCCAAATCTGTGTCACAGTAGCACCAGAAAAATAGCATTTTTTCCAAATTCAGATTCATTCTTGTCACCTGATTAAATATATCTATTTTAATTGCAGATACGTTTTAATTGATTAAAATGAAAGGTGTATATGAGGAAGAAATAATGCTGAGGAAAAGGTGTCCATTTGTATTTTGCACATGATGCAAACATTTCTCAACAGGCATTGTCTCTTAGAAGTAGTATTTTTTCTCAGGAGCAAATACTCATTTTGTTCCTGAGAACCAGACTTTCACCAACAAGTGGGAATTGCAAGGGAGCAAATTTCAGCTAAATATTAGGGAAGCTTTGAATGCTACAGGCCATTCTGCAAACATCCAGGTTGCTTTGGGAGGTGGGAGTGGGGGTCTCTCTTCTGAAAATATTTAAACAAAGGGTGGGAGATCATCTGTTAGAGATGGCTGTGGTTACATCCTGCACTGCATAGCTTGCTCTAAGTAGTAGCTGCTTTCCTAATTTGTGATTCTAGCTTTTGATATGCAACTTTAATAGATATTTTTTTAAATATAAAAACCTGCTTCTGATTAATTGCTGCATAATTAGTCTAAATGCTCTAACTAAATGCTACTAAATGCTCTAACTACATTGACATACCCTGTAAATGTGTTCCTGTTTCAAGTAATTATTTCTCACCCAGTTTCAGCTACTTTGCCAAGTTAGTGTCAGAATCCTCGCAAGATTTTATAATAGATTATTATATGGCTAGTTTACAAAAATGATTTTTTCTACATGCTGCGGTTCTGCCATTGGAAAAGGGGAGGGGGAGTAGGAAGGAGAGACGGTTTGATGCAGATGGTTTCTTATCACAAGCCCTGGAATGTTCAAGGCCATGCCAGCAAGGGAATCAGAAGACAAGAACTAAGGGCGAAGTAAGGGGGGGAAAAGAAAGAAAAGCAGTTTTTGGCGCGCTTTTATTCAGTCTCAGCAATGCTTTGGATCTGTACACTTATTCTTAATAAATGAACTTTCTTTTGAATCAATATTGGTTGCAAGGAAAGTTACTGGTTTTAAGATCAACAAGTGGCAGTTCGTTACATTTTGCCCGGGGTTTGGGACTGCGCTTAAAGAGACTCAAAACCCCTGTGGTTTTTACCCAGCTGGACGGATCGCCAGCGGGGGGAGGGCCGGTGGAGTATCGTACAGAAGAGCTTGAACTAACTATGGGGGACCATAGAGAGACTATTAAATTCCTAGTGACTCCCATGGCATGCAACCCAGTGCTTCTGGGCATGAACTGGTTAAAAAGGAAAAACCCAGAAGTGAACTGGGAGGAGAAGATCTTGCGTTTCCCGAAGGAGGGGGGAGTGGAAGTTGAAGGAATTACCAAAACGTTGTCAGATGAAGAGATGGGTGCTGTGAGTGGGGAAAAGGCAGTGGAAGCTGCAATCCAGATTCCCAAGGAATACCGCGACCTGCAGGAGGTGTTTAGCGAAAGGGAGTCAGATCAGCTACCCCCCCATCGTGCCAGTGACTGTGCCATAGAGATTGAGCCGGGGGCTAAATTCCCAAGGAAGAAAATGTATCCAATGACACCCAAAGAGTTGGAAGCATTGCGGGAGTTCATTGACAAGAATCTAAAGAGGGGCTTTATTGTACCTACGCATTCTCAAATTGCTGCACCGGTGCTATTTAGGGAAAAGAAGGATGGCTCCCTACGTTTGTGCACGGATTATAGAGGGCTAAATGCCATTTCTGCTGACAACAGGTACCCACTCCCCTTAATGAAAGACCTGTTGGCACATTTATCCAAAGGGAAAATTTTCACGAAGCTGGATTTGAGGGAGGCGTACTTCAGGGTGCGAATACGTGAAGGAGACCAATGGAAGTCCGCCTTTAATACGCCTCTGGGGTGCTTCCGTTATGAAATAATGCCGTTCGGATTAAAAGGAGCGGCGGGGGTATTCATGCAACTTATAAATGAGGTGTTACAAGAGTATTTATACCAGGGGGTGTTGGTTTATCTGGACGATATCCTGATTTACACTGAAACCATGGAGCAACATGTGCAATTAGTCAGGAAGGTGCTAAAAAAGCTACTGGAAGCTCAGTTGTATGCCAAGCTCTCCAAATGTGAATTTCATAAACAGCAAATTGACTATTTAGGATATAGAATTTCGCATCAGGGAATTGAAATGGACCCAGCAAAGGTGAGGGACGTTACAGGTTGGGAGGCTCCCAAAACCAGGCGTCAGCTTCAAAGTTTCCTGGGCTTTGCTAACTTCTATCGGCAGTTTATACCCAACTTTGCCCAAGTAGCACTCCCACTCACCGATTTGTTGAAAACCAAGGGCAAGGACAAGGCGAAGGCATCAAAACCTGGAGCCCCCTTAGCCTGGACTAAGGAGTGCCAGGAGGCGTTTCAAAGTTTAAAGCGTCTGTTTACGGCTGAACCAATCTTAAAACACCCTGATCCAGAACAGCCATTTGTCATACAGGCAGATGCTTCGGATGTAGCAGTGGGAGCTGTGTTGTTGCAGAAGGGGGCAGGGGGGGAACTGTTTCCTTGTGCATACATATCCCGGAAATTTTCAGAGACTGAGAGACGCTGGTTGGTGTGGGAAAAGGAAGCGTTCGCAGTACGCTGGGCGTTAGTTTGTTGGAGGCATTTGTTAGAGGGGTCACCCCATCCATTTGAAATTTGGACTGATCACAAGAATCTAGAGGCTTTGACTGCACCGAGGAAGCTGTCACCAAAGCAAATGAGATGGGCACAATATTTTCATCGATTTAACTTCTCCCTGAAGTATATTCCTGGGGGAAAAAATTTTCTGGCAGATGCTCTGTCTCGATTGCCTCAACACAATAGCAAACGGGAGGAAGTAGTCGCTCCAGTAATTCCATGTACCCAAGCAGCCCTAAGAGTGGTCACTAGAGCTCAGAAAAAAAAGGGTGAAGGACAACCAGAAGGAGAGTTATTGGTAAAATTAAATGCCCAGATTGCTCAGGATGAGTGGTTCAAAAGCAACAGCCAGTTGCTAGTAAACAAACAAGGGGCATGGTGGTGGCAAGACAAGCTATATGTCCCTGCAGATGCTAGAAAGTGGGTTTTGCAAAGAAGTCACGACAGCAAAACAGCTGGGCACTTTGGTTTTGTGAAAACATTACATCTGATCAGACGTCAATTTTGGTGGCCAACAATGAGAAAAGATGTAGGGGAATATGTAGCCACATGCCCCACGTGTGCTATGGCCAAAAAGAGAGGGGGCAAACCAATGGGGCTTCTACAGACAGTAGCAAACCCTGTAGCTCCTTGGAAGCAAATAAGCATGGACTTTATTGTAGACCTGCCTGAAAGCAACAAAAAGACTGTCATTTGGGTAGTTACAGACCTTTTTTCCAAACAAGCACATTTTGTGGCATGCCAAGCCATTCCATCAGCACCCAAATTGGCTAAATTATTCATACAACATGTCTACCGAGCTCATGGGGTCCCAGAACGGATAATTTCGGATCGCGGGGTCCAGTTTACTGCCAAATTCTGGAGAGCGTTCCTAAAACTACTGGGGGCATCGCAAGGCTTGAGTTCGGGTTACCACCCCCAGACAGCGGGATCATGTGAACGTCTGAACTCAGTATTGGAACAATATTTGAGATGTTTCATTAACTACCAACAAGACAATTGGGATGAACTGTTACCATTCGCTGAAGTAGCTTATAATAATGCAGTGCACCAAAGCACTGGTCTCACCCCTTTTAAAATAGCTACAGGACAAGACTTTGTACCCATCCCAGAACTGCCTAAGCAGACCACTCAAGTCGCTTCGGTTGATGAGTGGATCCAGCAGATGACACAAGTGTGGCCTCAGATTGCTGCCTCGTTGCAGGAGGCCAGAGCTACATACAAGAAATTTGCAGATGCTAAGAGAACACCAGAAAAAGACTGGAAAGTAGGAGATAAGGTTCTTTTATCTACTAAACATCTTAAATCATTACAACCTTCCAGAAAGCTCGCTCCAAGATTCATAGGGCCTTTTGTCATCGATAAAGTAATTAATCCAGTTTCACTACGATTACAGATGCCTGCTACCTTTAAAAAAATCCATCCAGTATTCCACTGCGACCTGCTTAAACCATATAAGGAGTCTTCTCAGTGGCATCCCTCTCCAGTACCTCCTAAACCATTGATGGTTGAAGGAGAACAACATTTTGAAGTTAAAGAAATACTGGACAGCAGAAAGCACAGGGGGGGGGTTCAATTTTTAATTCAGTGGAAACATTTTCCCAAGTCAATGGCTGAATGGGTTGACAAGAAACATGTAAAGGCCCCACGTTTAGTTAAAAAATTTTATGATGCTTATCCTACAAAGCCTTAACAATTAGATTGGTTATTGTATTATGTGTATCTTTGCTTTTCCTTTTAGAGTGAAAAAGAGGAATCATCTGACTGACATCCTTTTCTGTGGAGGGGCAGTATGTCAGAATCCTCGCAAGATTTTATAATAGATTATTATATGGCTAGTTTACAAAAATGATTTTTTCTACATGCTGCGGTTCTGCCATTGGAAAAGGGGAGGGGGAGTAGGAAGGAGAGACCGTTTGATGCAGATGGTTTCTTATCACAAGCCCTGGAATGTTCAAGGCCATGCCAGCAAGGGAATCAGAAGACAAGAACTAAGGGCGAAGTAAGGGGGGGAAAAGAAAGAAAAGCAGTTTTTGGCGCGCTTTTATTCAGTCTCAGCAATGCTTTGGATCTGTACACTTATTCTTAATAAATGAACTTTCTTTTGAATCAATATTGGTTGCAAGGAAAGTTACTGGTTTTAAGATCAACAAGTGGCAGTTCGTTACATTTAGGATAAAATAGCATACCTGTATATGTTCCAGCCTAAGCTCTTTGGAGGAATAGGAAGAATTATATGAATTAATAGAAAGAGCTATTAAAACTGTAGTTACAAGCATTGCTTGTATGGTGATTGTCCACCATAGTCCAGTAGTTATGTATAACAAAGTACATTTTAAAACCATAATTTCACACATTATATAAGGAAGACTGAATCCTTATCCTGAATGAATTTTATGATACATATATTGGTTCTATTGATGCTTTATATTTATGCCTGAACTTCTTAAGTGCATGCCTTTGGCTATAATGCAACATACATTTTTCTTTTTCCGTATTTACAGGTTATGAAGTTACAACAATGGAAGAGGCCTGCAAAGAAGGCAACATCTTTGTTACAACAACTGGATGTTCAGATATTGTGCAGGGGAGGTATTTATCTCTTTAGTTAAGGCTGGTATAGCTCCATCTCTTTTCTGCAGAGATGCACAAAATTGTGGAAGTTGAATTACTGACATACTTCCTTTGACGGTTTAATTATGATCTTATTCTCAGTGCTGTTTGCTGCCAGTATAAAACTTTAGATGTTAGTTGATGAATCCTGAGAGTCAGACTTCCAAAACAGATTTCAATCATTTTGCATATAGGCATTCTTGTTTAGTGACTGTTTCGTTTAGTGACCATTTGCAGTTACGACAGTGATGAAAAAGTAACCTTATGACCAATCCTTGCATTTACAACCTTCGCAGGTCTGTAAAGGAAAGGAAAGCTGAAGTATGATCATAAGTACAGTTGCAGTTTCACTTAGGGACTGCTTTGCTTAATGACTGAGTTGTCAGTCCCAATTATGGTTGCTAAATGAGGGCTACCTGTATATTAAAAAGATGGATCTATTTATAAGCTTACTTTTCTTTTCCTCTCTGAGTATTTATTTAATAAATTTATATGGCTACCCATCTCATGCACGACTCTGGGTGGCTAACAGTTAAAAACAGAATAAAAACCAGCCAAAATTAAAAACAAAAGAAATAACATAACATAGACTAACCTAGCAGCTGAGAGCACAGTATTAGATACTGTGGTTGGTGAAACCCAATGAGGTCTGCTGATTTTTTTTTGCAGATTATGTATCTTGACTTCAGATTTCTTTAAAGATTATATTGCCTTGAGGAGTTGTGCAATATTTTTTTAATCTAATACTAATTACCAATGTGCAATAAATCAGCCTTTCAGTTTAATTCACTTCTGTTTAATTGACTCTGAACAAAATTAAATTGAGAATTTTAGTAGCTGAAAATGATTAGGCCATACAGTAGATGGGTCATCCAAATGGATTAAAGCATTATTAGCATGTGATAGTGAAATTAATGTCGGTTTTGAGTTCTATTTTAATATTCTACACTCTGGTTGATTTTTTAGAAAGTAATGGAACTATATGTTAGTATGTCCTTGTTTAATTGTGACTTAGGCAGTTCTTCTAACTGCTGCCCACTAGATGTCCTTCTGGAAGTTTCCATCTCAGCATATCTAGAAGGCCCAGATTGGTGAAGGTTGATTATGTGGAATATCTAGGCTTTGTTTTGATAAGTCTATGTGGCATATGTGATTTATTATAATTATATCCTGTTCTTCAGGATAATAGTCCTGCCAAACAGCTTATTTGCAATAAATACAATTGTAAATAAAGATACAATAAATACTATTTAAAAAAACAAACTTCTAGGGTGTTTCTGTGATTGACATAAGATTGTTGGGCATATATTGCCCATAATACCATGCTATTTGATTTTTCAAATAGAATAATGGGATTAACCTGCACAAACCTGGTCTCTCCAGATATATTGGGATTACAACTCCTAAAGTTGAAAGTCAGGTAAAAATCTGGAGTTGTAATCCCAACACATCTGGAGGTCTTAAAGTTGAAGCACTCTGGCGCATATGTTTGCAGCAACCCATGACGGTGGAGACATCCATCATACTAATTTTGGTGGAGTCGCTTACTGCCACACATCTGGAAGTCTTCAAACAGTGTCCGGTTCCTTGGGTGCCTGCCTAGTTACTGTCCATGAAAAAGATCTCCCTGTTTCATTTCAGGCATTTTGAGCAAATGAAAGATGATTCCATTGTGTGCAATATCGGGCACTTTGATGTGGAAATTGATGTGAAATGGCTGAATCAAAATGCCATGGAGACTGTAAATATCAAACCCCAGGTGAGTACATCTAATCCTACTTCCTGTCTTTAAGGAATTCATTTTTAAGGTACACAGAAAAGAACACTGTTAATAGCTGTGGCAGATTGTGGAGAGGCTGGAAAAGAATGAATGAGGACATAAACATAAGCAATCAAGAGATAGCAGTGGGTGAGTCAGTTGACAGCTTATGTCATAAATGGCAACTTAACCTAGGTGGAGATAAATCTGGGAAGAGGCATTTCAAAGCATTCAGAGACTCCATCTTAATTAACATGCTATAAATAAACCTAGGAAATTCCTGTTGCAATTTCTAAGATAGTGTATTTACCCAAGGCTAGCATTAAAATTACCTTACTGAAATCTGAGTTATTCTTGCTTCCTGGAGCTTGCCCAGCTATGTGGGGTTTGACACTAGTGGAAGTGATGAAAAGGGATATATTTTTTGCAAGTGTACTTTTGTGGGAACTTCAACAGTGTGCCCTGCTTGGGGAATGTGGTGCAAATCCAGTTTGTCCTCTTGACAGTCATATGCTCTATTGCCGTGTTAAAAAAAAAATAGGCAAGAGAAATAGCAAGGACTCTGTTATGGGTCTAAAAACTGGAGGGTTTTACTGGTTGGGCATTTTCCCAGAATGTGGTGAGGTATAACTTTATATCTCTGTAGAGTCAGGCTCTTAAAGGTATAGACTTATTTAGGTTGCAGTGGACTCCCCTTTAAGCAGAAATTGAACAGCCATCAGTTAAGGATGTTTTAATTTGGATTCCTGCATTAAACAGAGGATCAGATGTCTTAAATGACTGTTTCCATTCTGCAGATCAGAAGGCGTTAGCTATTGAGAGGAAGACAAGCGAGTGATAGTTACAGATGTGGAAGGAAGCTAGGGAAGTTAATTTGTTTCTAAGGAAGAAAATAGTGTTAATTAACAATCTCTTTAAGAATGTTGGATTCATAGATCATGGATTAGCTTATGCACTAACCATGAAATTCAGCATTACTATTGCTTCTGTGGTTGCACAACTACAACCATGGGGAAATAGGGCCTTAGCTGTTGAAGCTGCAGCATACGTTGCATATAATCTTGGACTACAGAATCACTAGCATGGTGAACGCTCTGTGCAACTGTAATGAAGTCGTCTTTGCTGTTCTCACTACTGAACTGAACACTGCAAGTTAATGCTGTATTTTCCTTAGCAGATAGCTTTTTTTTTTCTTTTTGGGACATCATCGAAACCACAAATAGAATTCCACGTCTGATGTTCAGTTGGCTAGTTGGGATGCTGTGACTATCTACATTGTTGCATTCATGAGGCTGGAAGGGGGAAACCCACTAAAACCTCCTTTTATTGTTCCTTCTGCTAAAGCTTGGAATGTGCCTGAACTAGTACAGGCAAACACATGGAGCCTTTGGAACATGTTGCATATCCTCTCCATTGCAAAAGTCTTGTATATTTTTTTCCTTCAAAAGTGTAATTGCTGTAATCTAGGGAGATCTTTAAAAGATCTATTGGATTTGCTGCCACTGCCAAATATTTTTTTCCTGATCTGGAAATTCTTTTGTTTTTCTCTTCTATTTGATATATATCTGAAGTACCACGATTAGGTAGAATATAGGAAAGATACCGAACAGCAAGGTCACTTTAGACATTGTTTAAACATAGCATCAGATTAACTTTTATGAGATAACTTTAAATAAATTGCAATATTATAATATATCTATAGGGTGTTGATCCTTTCCTTCCCTGGTACTAAATATATATTCAGAAACCCTTCTGACAGATAGAAGTTTTTCTAGGGCTAAGGCTTTGAGCTGTTCTTAGACCTGTTGTTTCACCCACACCTCCCAAATCCCTATCATTAGCTCCCTCTCCTTCTGAAATATAAAGTGTGAGGAAGTACGCTGGGTTACTATGCTGTGATTGACAGCTCTAATATTCAAACATCACAGAAGAATACATCAAATCACTCCATCCATGTTCTTTCGACAAAGTGATCTAACCTGATATAAAGAGGATAATCTAACTTAGAGTTGCATCATAGCCAGTTGATAGTCATCCTTGGGTAGTTTAATATATGTCTGAAACCAATTTGGCACAAGTTCATTTTGTTACTGTCACTGCTTTGTGTTGTCTCCTGTTCTTTTAGTGACGTTTCACAGCCAGAGTTGCTATCTCCTGCTGTGGTGAATGCTTTTGTGTATTATATAGCAAATCAACATTTCCACCTTGCCCTTCCTTATCATATTGAGCTACTGTTTTTCATTTATTCGTAGGTGATTGGAAGCCTGGAGCCTTTCAGAAACACATGGTCATACTTCAATATTACTATTTTTTTTAAATGAAGACATTTTCCAGTGCAGTTTTGAAACATTCCAAGTGCTAAGATAAATAATTCAATAGGAGCACATCAAAAGCATTTCTTACCTCTTCATGTAGTCTAATTTTAAAGCTCGCTCTATCTCCCCTAAAATTCCCCAACATCTTATGCAAGCAAGATGTGTCATAAGAATTCTTCAATTAAAGGAAAGCATGTGTCTGATAAGAACCAGCATACTGGAATTCCTAAGGAAAATGTTACCTTATTGAGATTGGTTCCTTGAACTTTATTCCAGGGTGCTTTCTCTTCAGAGATAACCTTTCAACATGTTTTTTTCTACTTGGTGTTTTGAAACAAACATGTTTAACTTTTTTTTTTTTAACTTGGAATCAAACACATCTCAGGTATTTGATATTAAGCAGTTATCTAAGATAAAGTCTGGTAGTTCTCTCCTGTATCTTAGCAGTTATGAAGGACTTGGCCAGTTCTTAACCACAAGAATGAACATAGTGTGTTTCATTATAAGGCTAGAAACAGTCATTTTGGGGTGAATATATCATTTATTTGATAGTATTTAGTTATATAATTTCTAACACACTTTGCATTATTAATAATAATACTAAAGTGAGGTGCAATTCAATTAAAATTTAAGAATAACTTAAAAACATCAATACAGTAAAATTCTAAACAATATTAAAAATGTTAACTTTAAAATAGGTGTTTCTTACATTGTGTTGCAGGTTAAGTGAATATTCATTGCTTTGAAAACTCTGGTCCTATCAGAGGAATTTTGCTATAGCTTTATCATGTCCTGAAATTCATGATGCTGTACCCCAAGCATATAGAAATAGTACCGATTTGGAAGAAACAATTTGCGCAGATGCATTTTTTAAAATGTTTTTGTGTTAATAATGTTCTCAGATCTCATGTTAATAAATTCTTCCTTACTCATCCAACATTTATTTTTTTGCACATACATTTAATTTATTTCAGTCTGTCATACCATCTGCTCATAATTTTGCAAGAATTTTTTCTTTAAAAATGCATTGTGCATTTCTTTAAATAGAAGCATTGTGGTTCAGAATACATTATTTGTTTTATGATATTTCTTTCATCTAGTCCTCTTCCCAAATCTACATTTCTGCATTTCATCTTTTAGCAAACACAGAACTGTGAAATATACATTTCATGTTAAACACCTGTTATTTTCATATTGGTCCAATGATTAGAAATGAGTAGGATTTCAAGGAATATCTTAAATTGGTCTGCATCATGTAATGACAATGATCAAATTCTATCCCAGAGTTAAACTTGCTTTCTGAAAGACCTACATCTCAGCATTGGGTTACGCCAACAAATAGAAGAAACTAAAAACTCTTATCTGGTGGAACTTGTATCTGAAAGTTTCATCCCTTTATACCAAACATAGTACTGCCCAGAGAAGTCCTGTTAGTGGATATAAGATAATATATAAAAGAATAAATAAATGTCAAAATAACCCTTGTCTGTCTGTCTGTCTGTCTGTCTGTCTATCTATCTATCTATCACCACATTTATATAGCCACCCATCTCACACAAAGTGACTCTGGGCGACATACAACCATTTTTTAAAAAACAATTCTATGTAAAACTAGCCATTATCTCTTTTTCTTCCCATGCTTTATCTCTTTATGCTTTAACTCCTCCCCCATCCTTAGAAGCAGGAGAATTGTTTGAATTTGCCTAGAGATTCTGAAACAATGGCGAATGGCTTTTGAAGTAGATTTCTTCTACTTCTGAGAGTAATTATATGGTAGGACAATTTCCATCAACTTGCTTCCTTGAGATGGTTGGGCTACAGTTCCCCTCATCCTCCAGCCATGCCGGCCAGGACATTCTGAAATAATTTACCCAGTGTTCACTATTTATCAATCTGAATAGTTAGTAGTGTTAATCTCCACTTTCTCTTCTAATCCGCTTTGTATTTCCCATTCCTTCTCAGCTAAAATAGCAGAATTCGCAGATTTTTTTCTGCCTTATATTTCAGAATAACTTTGAATCTGACTTTGAGTAGTCTGCACCCTGACTTGAATGGATGTACCACTGCTTTAAGTAGCAAAATATTTTTTAGCCAGTCCTATTGCCTTTTATGGTATGCTAAAAGTTTATATTTATGTTCTGCCTGTTGCACAGTTGCCGTAAGGCTTTTGAAGGCTGACATTTGGAGTACAATGGCTTGTTCAAAGCTTGAAAGACCGATATCTTCTGACCATAATGAAGCAGGTCTACTCATTCTACAGCAAGAACTTAATAAGTTATTCTTGATTTTTGGTGCTGCAGTGTGATTCTTGGCCTTATGTAGAGATGTGGGTTTGGAAGTAATACTTCCTGGTTTTATTATGTAAACTTTTCCACTGAGCCGTGGCTCCCCCCACCCCCGCTGTTTTAAGAACTCTTTATTCCACCAAATTCTTGCAGCCAAAATTTGTTAGTTCATTCTCTGCAGAAATGATATCTTTTTATAGTTTGCTTTTCCCAAGAGTTTAACCCATATGGGTAAGCTCAAGTATTGAAATAAAGTTGCAAGTGTGGTGATGCTAGTGAGGGCTTCCAGTATATACAGTGAACAGAATCTGTTCTGCTTTAAATATGAAAACAAAATGTATGTACACGCAATATGGGGAACATTTTATCTGTTTACTTTTCAGTTGTCCCAGCCAAGCATCCTGCACACTTTGCCTCTCCTTGAGGTTCTTCTGTTTGTACTGTTAAGAAAGGTCCTTCAGCTATCTTCCTCTTGATGTGTTTGGAGCTACCAAATAACCATTATTCTTGTTTCTTCATATGTGCCTGTTCCTGAATTCTTGCTATAATGAAGAACCATCTTTATTTGCACTTCTTATTTTCTTACTTTCATTATTCCAGAGAGAATATAAATTGCTGAAAAGACCCCTGATGATTACATGGGTTCAACTCTGCATTTTTCAAGATGAACTTCTTTCAAAAACATTTGTATCTTTTTTTATTTTATTTTATTATTTTATTTTATTTGGCTTCCAATCTTAAATTTATTACTCTGGGTGGCTAACAGTGTTTAAAAAAAATAAAAGATTGAAAAACTAAAACATAAACAGCTGGGGTAAAAACAGACCCATTAGTCACAAGTTGATATAACCAGTGTATGGGCCCAACCCCACTTCTTGATCCCCAGGCACGGTGACAGAACCAAGTCTTTAAGGGCCTTATGAAAGGCCAACAGGGTCAAAGCCAATCTGATCTCCAGTGGCAGGGGATGATGTTCCAAAGGGCAGGCACCACAACAGAAAAGGCTTTCTTCCTGGACTCTGCTAGATGGCCTTCCTTAGCAGATGGAACCTGGAGCATGCCTCTTCTGCCAAACCTAGCAAGATGGGTAGACGTAATCAGTGAGAGACGGTCCCTCAAATAACCTGGCCCCATGCCATGAAGGATTTTATAGGTTACAATCAAGACCTTGAATTTTAACTTCTGTGTTTAATTAGACATAGATAAATAATATTTGTTGTTGGATCAGTCTAAGACTTTCCTAGCTGAATGTCTCTAGAAATGATTGGATGTTGTGCTGTACTTCATTACCATGAACAGGTTATGCTGGCTTTTTCATTCATTGTAACCCAGAGATATGGGCTAAGAAAGTTTCCAGAAGATAAAATTTTGCAAGATAAAAATTTTCTACTTCAACAAATTTGGCAGTTTCAAAGTTATATGATATTTGCTTTTCAGGTGATTGTTCTTAAAAAGGGAGAGAGAAGCTAAAAGTATGTTGTAATTGCATATTATTTTATTGTCTCTTGCCCAACATTGTTTCCAATATTCCAGTAAGAATATTGTACTCCACGTGTCAGA
Organism: Liasis olivaceus; assembly: GCA_030867105.1. NCBI lineage: Eukaryota > Metazoa > Chordata > Lepidosauria > Squamata > Pythonidae > Liasis > Liasis olivaceus. The sequence continues at coordinate 174,983,926 of CM061350.1, read as the reverse complement.
GATTTTAGATTCTTTTAATGTAATATTCAAATTTCATAAATATACTAGATTTATTTTTTCCCACATCAAACCCAAATAATATGCAGCTTATGACTACCAAGAAAAATATGCTAATTCAAATCCTATTCATTTGCACAGGGACATTTTTCCAGTTCAAAATTTTTGCATAGACATTTTTTCTGATTCAGAATTTTCTGGAGAGCCCATTGCTTTAGCATAATTTTGTGAAAAATGGACTTTGGGGAAATAATCCCCACTGTAGGATATACAATATCTACATAGAAGAAGCTTTAGTTTCTTTTACTCAGATACTGCATTCTGCAATAAAAATGCATAAATTGGTGGGTTCTATGAGTAGATCTGAGAAATTGTTTGTCCAAGAACTTAGCTGCCTTGATGTGCTTAAGGGATTGTATATTTTATCTCATTGCTTTCAATGTACTGTTTCTACAGGAAATGCAGTGAAAAAGATTATCAGGTGACTGAATAATCAATTGCCTTTTCCTTGTTCTGCAAACTTGCTTATAAAGATTCAGTCTATTGATTTCACAGTTTGTCACAAATATTATGGTTGTGGTGTTGCATCATCTGGGAGTCTAGCAATGTCCTCCTCCCCTTCCTCCTTTCCAAAAAAAAAAAAATCCTGACAGGGTTTGTTTTTTGTTTTCATTCAGGTGGACCGCTACACACTGAAAAATGGACGTCATATTATACTTCTGGCAGAGGGCAGGCTGGTGAACTTGGGGTGTGCCATGGGACATCCCAGTTTTGTTATGAGCAATTCTTTTACCAACCAGGTGTTGGCACAAATAGAGCTTTGGACAAATCCTGGCAAATATACTATAGGAGTCCATTTTCTGCCAAAGAAAGTAAGTGTGTGAATTAGAAAAGGAATGGTATGTTTTGGTTGAAATATATATTTTGGTATCCAGAATAACTGTGGGGAAGATCAAGCTGACCTTATCTTCAAAATTGATTGATTATGTTTCATCAAGTCAGTGTCAATTGTTAGTGACCACATAAACAGACCTTCTCCAGGATGATCTGTCCCCAGTCTGGCGCTTCAGGGCTTCCAACAGTGCACCATCACTGTAACTGAATCCATTCATCTTGCTGATAGTCATCCTCTTTCCTTTCATCTTTCCCAGCACTATAGACTTCTTCAGGAAATCATAAAAATTCTGTATTTTATTTATACTTTAAATATCTGTGGAAATGTTAGCATAACATGCTAAGCCATAAGCTGTAACTCATAGACTATAGTAGCTAAGCTAAACCAAATAGACCACATTATGTCTTAGCATGTTTGAATCAGATCAGTATGTTAAGCCATTATGTGGTCTGTTAAGCCATTATGTGGTCTGTTTATTTTGGTTTACCATGTTATGTGAATACAGTTATTCTGCTTTATTAACTCTGATTTATAGATTTGTAATATTATAGAAATTGTTCTTTATGGCCTTCCCAACATCTGGATCAAATAGGAAGAGTAAAAGGTTATCTATCTTGTTAGTTTTTCAATCTGCTTATTTATTTAGTTTCTGCACTTGATATTGTGCTTTCTGCAGCCATGGAACTTAAAATACTATATATGCATTCTTATAACTTTTCTGAAGCTTCATGCACTGAAGCACATTTCACATATGAATGATATTGCTCAAGGTTTCTTTCAGGGATACTCCAGGTATCTAATTGTTCCCTTCCCTAGTCAGAATGGGAAAATGGTATGTACTACTTGTTGAGCTTCTGAGCAAAGGCATTTGCAATATGTTTCTGGCAAGTACTTAGAATAATTCTTCAAAATCTTTAACCTTGAACTATGTTGTGCCATTTTAGTTCCATTAGTTTTCTCCTTAATTATGAAAACTACAAATGAATTCTTTTTTCTAGAATGAGATGGAGTTTAAGAGATGTCATAAACTTTTTTTAAAAAGTCATATGGATTTAATTTCCCCCCCCCCAAAAGGAGTACAAATTCAAAAAGATTGTAACTGTTGGACCCTTGGTGTAGGCTCTATCGTCTCTGAAATTCAGTCAGATTCAGAAAAGTTTTCCATTGGTAAATAAGATAAACCTGTGACTCACTGGGTAGAAAACTAGATGGAAGCAAATTCTAAAACTTTCCTGAGCAAGGCTGTGATAATGGAAGAGAGAAACTCGGGCAAGTAAATTAGAGAGTCTTCCATTAAGGCTAAAGGTTTTAAATCAACCCAACAAAGTTGAGTTAATTCATGCTCATTTTCCATTGACCTATACCAGCTTTTATATAATTTTCAGCAAAGATGCCATGGTTATATATTGGGGTGAGTAGCCTATGAGCTATATACAACCCTGCAGCCTAATTTTTGTGGCCCCAGAGCATGTTGATATTGTGCTGTCCTTCATTAAAAGCACTCCAATTCTTCTTAAAAAAAAGGAAATCAAAAAAAAGCGGGGGGGAGTGGAAAGTTCCTGCTCACTCCAGTGAAAATATTTAATTACTGGCCATGGGCACTGTAGTGTTCTGAGGATGAAACTTTAAAAAGGATGCCCAGGCATGGAATACAGAGATAGAGATTTTTTTTTTTAATGTGGTAAAATCAGCAAAGCAATCTACTGGCATCAGCAGGTTTTCCAAATAACTAGTGTTCTCTCCCAGGCCAGATGTGCATATCCAACCAGGTAGTTTGCAAGAAGCTTTTCTTAGGATTTAGCAAATTCAATCAGCAGCAGGTAGGGCTTGTGTGCAAACGCATGCACAAAGCAACTAAGTCCCAAATCTCTGGAGCGCTTGCCTGCGATGAGTTCCAAATGGCCAGAGATCAAAGCAGAAAGCAAAGCATAGTCAGGTCATGGTCCAGAAGTCCAAGAGTCCAAACGTGGGTCATCAGCCAGTCCAGGTTCCAAGGAGCAGAGTTTTCTCAAGTACAGAGTTCCAGCAGGCACTGATGGTTCTTAATTGGAGCCTGCACCAAGTACAGGCAATCAAGAATGGGGTGCCCTTCCCTTGCGAGAAGCTATGCAGATTTCCTCTGTTCTGCTCTGCGCTCAGTTCTGTATGCTCTAGAGCTGGCAAGAGGTCCTGGATCCAGCCCCTCTTTCTGCTGCCTCCAGCTGACTTGAATGTTCATTAGCCATGCCAGACCTGGGCGCCTGATTGCTAGGCTCCCCTTGAGGTTGGCATTCATCTGGGGCATCTTGAGCAGCTTTCTCCATGTCAGACTCTTTAAGTCTGAGCTGGCCATCATAGCCAGTGTGCAAACCCTGATGAGTTAATACCAGCAACTTAAACTGGTACCTTTCATGAAACTGGTACCTTTCATCCTTTCTTGGGTGGCCCTGCACGATATAACTCATGGCTTCACTGAGTTACACAAGCCCCTTCGCCACGACAAGGCAGTGATCCATGAAAAGGTATATAGAGAGGTATTGGGTAATCCAGCCAACAGACTGTTGCAGTAAAACAGACATGAGATGATCTGGTTATGAATCAGCTGCTCTGCCATGTCTGTGATGAGGAGCTGAGGAGACCTACAAATAGTTATGAAATGAAAATTACAGATTTGTGGCTTTATACAGAGACTTTAACGAAAGGCCTTACCAGGTGGACCTGTGGAATCAAAACACAGGACACAAATGCAAAATAATCAAGGCTTCATTGCAGTGTTTATTAGACAGTGCGTACCGGAGGGGACCCCACCAAAGGTTAGTGGGAGGCACTCCCCTATAGGCAAAATGGATGCCCTGATATTTATACAGTTCTACAAGAAGGGGAAGGGAAAAGAACGCATACATATACATATTCATATGATGATGCAGGCATACCTAAATGAGCAATACTTCTCAAGTTACTTTCTGCCCCTGTTCTTGTCTGCTATCTACAAGGACAGAACAACTGCTATCTATGAGGAAAACAATAGGGTCAGAGAGGAAGAAACAAATTGGTTCAAGGTGCCAACTGCCAGGAAGAAGGCACCCTCCCTTATGTTGCTATGGGGATGTTTGTGATAAGGAGTTTACCATAAGCCCAGTTTACACCAGTTTCAAGGATGCTGCGCATTCCTTTATGTTTCAGTTTTATTAAGGCGATCCCATTTGTCTGAGGCCTCTAAAAACTTGCTTCTTTCACCCAAAGATTCACCCAAAGATATATTTTCCTCACAGTCCAGACAGGAAACACGACCAGATGAGCTGATTCTATTTTATTGTAAGGTTACATTAACAGAATCTTGCAAGTATGAAAGTACAATTTTCCCCTGTCTCCTTTACACCCTGAGAAATTAGGGAGGGTCTCTTCTGAGCCTCTTGCCCTGCCCATATTCAGCTCTGGACTATGCTGTCTCTTATCTGACTCTTCCCTAGGCAGCGTCTCTGGGCCCAGTCTCCCAAGGTCATTCCCACATACTGTTACAGTTCCTCAGTGGTTTAGGCTCTGAGGTTCCTCACCAGCAGGGGGCTTGCAGCTGGCAGTGCTGAAATCAGGGCAGGATACTTCCCCAGTAGGAACAGTAGCACCACTCCTGAAAGAACCCCACGGGAAGAAATCTTGAATTGCACAAGTGCCAGCTTGACTTATTTGACAACCCCCCACCCCCCGTGGGTGCCCCTTGGCACAAACAGAAAGCATTTCCAGCAAACTGAAATCCTTCCTTGAAACAGATCATGTCAGTGACAAGTTGGAGGGGCTCTGCTATGCATATGTTACTGGCACTTTTGTCTTCCAGATAGAAATCTTTTCAAATGTGGCTCACACAGACTTCAGTGTAGTCTTGCCCCAGCAGGTTTCCTCCAGATGATAGACTACAACTCCGGTAATGATTAGGACAGAATGCTAGACCTGCCCTAGAAGATGAGTTCTTGGCTTGTATAGTGCTGCTCAGTATGCACAGCCCTGGTTACATGAACCCTCCTAGGGTCCATGATCACTAACTTGCTTCTTGGGTATATTCCAAATAGGGCTGGAAAAGAGCCCAGCCTGGGTCTCTAGCATGTTGCTGTCCATCTGTGTGGAAGCATTACTGAGATAGATGAAATGATGATTTGCACACATTTCCAGTGTTCACGTATTGCTGAATTTCAGCTCCGTAACATCTTTCACTATCGGCCATACCATCTGGAGCTGTTGGGGCTACTCATCAGCATATAGAAGACTACATACTTTCAGCCATATCAAGATGTAGCTTCCTATATTTGTAACTTCCACTGTTAATGTAACCCCTCTTTTCCACTTTTTTCTTTCAGTTGGATGAAGCGGTTGCTGCTGCTCATCTGGATAAACTCGGTGTGAAGCTGACCAAGCTGAGCGATAAGCAGGCCAAGTACCTAGGATTATCCAAAGATGGTCCCTTCAAACCAGATCATTACAGATACTGAGCAGCTAGCAAGGCCCAACAGGCTCAAGATTCAAGGGGAGAAATCTTCCAGAGTTCTTCTGTGCTGGGATTTGGTGAACAGCCCCATCGCCTGTCATCTTTATACTCTCCCACATCTGCCTCTTGTCTTCTCCCACCTCCAGTGCATCTGCTCTTCCAAAGAAACTTCCAAGAGTCTTTCAAGCAGCTGTCTAACGCTTCAGCCGAGGAGTGATGGTGCTGGAGAATCAAAATGTGCTTTGCAAATTCACTTCTCTTCATGGCCTCGCCCTTTTGAATTTTTGAATACACTGAGTACAAATAAACTGGGGGGCAGGGAGGAGAAGAAGAATATACCTCTAAGCTGCTTGCCATCACATTAAGGCTTGAAGTTTTGTCAGTCAGGGATGTGAAATTATATGTTTTAATTTAATGTTTCCTTGCATTCAGTCTGAGACGCTGGCTTAATCTGGCTGTCAGTTGTAACAGGGTACAATTTGCATACATGCAGGCCTTGAAAGTATCTTGGAAAGAAATGTCTGAAAACAGTTTATTTCATATGTAATAAAACTGGTTCTGAAAGCCTGACTGTGGGGATGGGGGAACATTCAGTTCTCCAAAGAGGCCGGCAGGAATTGTCTGCTTAGGCCTGGTCTGTCCTTGTGTCATAAAACAACTTTATTAAACATCTGGAAAGTAGCCTTGTTTTCATTTTAATCGTGTGGGTTAGGAAGAAGGTTGCTGTTATTTTATCTAGTAATCTCTAATGTGCTGCATTAATTAAGGGCATATATTATAATATTGCAGATCCATCCATGAATGTAACAGTTTATTTCTTAAAATAATTACATCGTTGTCCAGTGGCAGTGAGTTCCAGTCCTCATCCTGTGGCAATGAGTTCCAAAATGATATTTTGAGTGGAAACCTAAATATATTTTGGCAGTGATGTAGAGGAAGCACCACTGACCTGTTGTCTCTCCCTTGACTGTTATGTATCTGATATATTTGATTGGCAGCTAAAAATATGGGTAGATTTTGTTAGGGTGCAGTTCTTTTGATTTTTTTTTTTTTAAATGCAAAAACTTAATATATACTAAGATAACTGAAAGAATAATACAAGCCACTGAACTCAGTTTTCAAAAAGTAGAATAAAATAAGGGAAAGTGTTTAAGTACTGAAGTGGGTTGAAAAGTCAAGTTAATCTAGTTGAGATTAAATGCATACATTTTCATTTCTTGCTTGGAAGAAATGCGTAAGAATTCTAGTCCACAGGATAACATTTGTACCTAACCATCACATGCCCTTATCTTAGTTATCTTAGTTAATATGCATTAGTGCTGGCTTATAGAGTCTATTTACATAGGCAACACCCTATATCAGGGTTTTCTAATCTGATCATGAAACGAGCATGTGTAAAAAATGTCCTTAAAGATGTAAAATTTTCTTAAGTTTTCAGTGTTCATAAAAGGGTGATTTATATAGCACTTTATACTGTAAAGTGTTGCATTAACTGAGTTTAGCAAGAGCTACAGTTGGTTGAAATATTTACCAGAGAGATATAGATTTTAACGTAATAGAAAAATGAGTATTTCCCAATTTTGCTCTAGCAGACCAGATAATGTCTGAGCAACGTGCCTACTCGTGTGAATGTATAATGAAGTTTCTTCTTTTACTGCTGCCTCCTCTTTTAGATGTAATAATTATTGTGTACCGATAGAGGTCATGTATGTACAATATCTGGTTGGAGAGGTATGGAATTCTACAACTTGGAGGAAAAATAACCCGGCTTAGTAAATGTCTGCGAAAACTAATGAGAATACTCCACATTTATTTCATCAAGGTTGATCTGACCCTAATAATCAAAGAAAAATGCTTTTGAAATTTCTTTTCTAAATACTTCAAGACTTCCCTCTTTTTCTTTCTTTTTTTATGAAATTAATTATGGTTTCTGTTCCTTAAAGCATTACAATCTTCATCATGTTCCTAAACTGACCATTTCTCTCCAGCTTAAATTCTTTATAGGGTGCAGTCTAAACCTTAATGCCAAGTAAAAAGGATCCAAGTCTGGGAGTGATTTTACAAAACTGATTACATTCAATCTTAATCTGAGAAGTTGTTGGGAAATATCTTTTATATATGCCTGAGGCTGATGAAGGTACTTTTCAAGTCATCTTGGGTGCTATTAATAATATATAGAAAATCCCTTTCGGTACAGAGAAAACATGTTAGCCTTAAAAGACAGCAGTGTCAATCCAAGTCAACTATTACTGTTGCGAAATTAATTCTACAAATTGTGAAAGTACTCATTCATATTGTGCTTGGCTTTTGGACTACTCTGCAAATGCATTATTTTTTTCTAACTGGAATCAACCAAATGGGTAGTTCTGTTCCCCATTAAAATATGCAGTGTCTGTACTATAGGCAATAAGCAACCATGTGTTGAGAATAAATAATGGTTAGCAGAAAACACTTCTTCCTGCAGCTGTCCCTTTAGTACCCTTTTATCTCATTTTTTGAAAAATATGCTTTCGTGTGTGTCCTTTAATAAAAATTGGTTCCTTCCATGTGGTCAGGATCTCTAGAATAATTGATCATAAAAGTTAAGAGTTGGAAGGGATCTTAGGAACATCTAGTGAACTGCTGCCCAGTGCAGGGATCCACTGCTACAACATCATTGTAAGATTCAGCCAATCTTTAAATACCTGCAATAAAGAAAAGCCCACTACCTCCCAAGGCAGTCTTTGTTAAGCAGCTCTTGAGGTTAGGAAACTCTTCTTGATGTCCAATCAAAATAATCTTCCTTATAATTGAAACCCATTGTTGCCCTGACTTCTGGAATGACTCCAAACAATTCTGCCCCATTTTTTACATGACAGCCCTTCAGATACCTGAAAGCAGCTTTCATGTCTCCCTGTAGTCTTCCCTTCCTTGGCTAAACATACCCAGTGCTTCCAACTATTCCTGGTAAATTTTCTTTCAAACTATGGCTTAGTTTGAGTTAACTTGCTTTAATTGTGGTACAGTCTGGGACCCATACTTGGATGCGTCAGCTGGCCAAATCTCCCCTTCACTCTGTAGTTACAGAACTGATTGCAGTTTAAAGTCTCTCCTACATGCACTTTCATAACTCTGGCTTTGTTCCTCATTCTCTTCCTCACCCCACAAATGGTGAATTTAACATACAAAAGGGTGAGGAGAGACTCAGACTTCACTATTCCATTCACAGCGCTTCTAAGATCCAAGAGGCTTATTGTGTGACTCTTTGTTTTGCAAAAACAAACTAGGATGTGCCTGCTACACAAACTAGGATGTGCCTGCTACACAAACAGCTTACTCTCTTGAAATCCCTTTGTCTCCAATCTCTCTACTTGGCGGGAGGGGGTAGAAAAAAGTGATTTCTGTAGGCAATCTCTCCTTTGCCTGACCCTCTCCCCCACCCCTGCAGATTCTCAGCCTCAGTGCTTGCCTACCACTAATCTATAGCTATGCTTGCATTTCCTTTTGAAGATTTTCTTTAAGAATAATTCAAAATCCGATATTAAAAAGCCGTGACAGCTCTCTACTTGGTATTTTTATATCTTATTAGAGGTTCCAGCAACTGCTAAAGAAACTCAGACTTGATTGAAAACACATGTTTATGTGGGTATTCTCTTTGTAATGTGTTGTAGAAACTGCAAGAAAGGATTAATTGACTCAGCCATCTAACCTTTAGGTGATGTGAGAATTAGTATACCCTGTAAGTGAAAAATAACGTGGCAGGAAATCTGACAGCTGCAAAAACATGGGACTGATGGAAACCAGTCCTCCCACACAAAAGAGGAGGCCAGCCAGCCTTAGGGCAGGAATGAAAAAGAAGCCCAAAAGGTGTTGAACGTTGTTTTTATGTATAAGGTTCAGTCTTGAGATACAGCAGTCATTAGATTTTTTTTTTTTAAACCTATGGCTTTCTAACTTTTCTTTGATAAAGATTATTTATCAGAAGTTAAGTGGTAAGTGAGCTTGCCTAATTGGCTCCAGCTGTGCCTGCTGGGTTAAGCCTGACAGATGATTTGATTTGGTTGTAAACAAACTCAATCATGCATAAGGATAATACATTTTTCAGCAGCTGGGAAGACTGCAAAATGGCTGCCACGTTCAAGACCTAGCCATCCCTGGCCATGTGCTGCTGGTGCATGGTGCTGAGTCTACAGGCTGGGAGATGAGATAGCTGGTCGTTTGTTCTGTGAGAAGAGGTTATTGTGAGTCTTGCTTATGTGGTAAAAATATCAACATGGCTCACTATGGACTTGCTATCTTTATTGCCAGTGGAAAGGATCACCATTGCTTCTATTCTGATTATGAGAAATCATCATCATTTGCATGGTCCTTTTGAGTCTTCACATGTATTACCTAGATGTAAGCCTTAAAGCGCCTAGCACCTAGGTGAACTTGGCTGATCTCAAAAAGCTAATCAGGGTTGGACTTGGTTAGTACGTGGATAAGAAGTCACCAAGAAACACCAGAGATGCAGGAAGGCCAGATAAAGACTGCAGAAGAAGCAACAACAAACTATTTCCATATTGCTGCCAAGAGAACAGCATGTCCATGAGGTCACCAGTTATTGAGCTCAACTCTGAGGCTCTTACAGACATTACTTTTTAATCTTACAACAGGCTTTTAAGGTAAGGTTAGGCAACCTGATGCCTTCTGGATGCTTTGGATTGCTTTCTAGCAGCAGTGAGGATCCCCAGTTATCATGGATAGGATGGCACCGTGGTATCTCCCCTTCCCCTTCAGATCATCATTCTGCTACATACACCTCATTTGCCTCCTGCCTTGTCATTACTTAATTCAGTGTTTCTTAAAGTGGCGGTCTGAGGAGTCCCTCAAGAGCCCTTCAGGAGTACACAAAATCCAAATTATTTGCCAGATACTGAAGATACCTGCAAATTTTAAAACAATGTCACTCTTCTCATTATTTATTATTTGTTAAAAATAGGACTTTTTCCATGAAAAATATTTATGTTAATATGTAATAAATATTGTTATTTTTACATGATTCAGTAAATAAATATTCTACAAACACATCAACTGTAATTTTTAATATAGTAAATATTGAGAAATAGAACCCATAGAAAGAAAACCTCTTTTGGGGTCCTCCATAATTTTTAAAAGTAGGAAGGGGTCCTGAGAGCAAAAAGTTTAAGAAACCCTGAGTTAACTAAACTAGGAAGAAGGGGAAGTAATATCCCATTCATTTATGCTTTCTTTAGGTGTGGAACCAGTGGCACTGACTCTTCAGTACCTGATGACCTACCAATCACAAGCAGACAGTAGGATCAGGACAGAGTATGAAGCTTTCACTCTCACCTCCTGTTCATCTGTTAATCTGCCTACATTTTGTCTAAGAATTTGCAAATTTGAGACCACTTCTTTATTTCATCCCAATCAACCACGCGCAGGGCATGTGTTAGATAATTAAAGTTTATTATGATCATAGACCAGAGCACATACTCTTTGAATTTCTCTTGGCTGGATGTAGCTAACTAGGTGCTAGGGTTTCCCTAACCTTACAATGTGTTTCCTGTAAATAAAACTTACTGTTTACAGTTATAAAACCTGCTTCCCTAATCACTGCTCAGGTGAGATTCCTGGTTTCAGCACACACAGAACACTTCAACCTCCAGTGCTTGGGCCCTTGAAACAATTCCCTTTGGCATATCGTAAATTGGCTTAGAATGAATACACTGGTACCTCAATTTAAGGAAATCTTAGATTCAAGAATTATGAAACTGAAAATCAACTCTATGGTCCAGCTCCAAACAATACATTACAAACAAATGAATTCCTATAAAATACTTATTTGCTGGGAAACAAGCAGATACCTGAGACAATCTGAACTTGTTTTAACTGTTCAAAGTTAGGCTTTTCCATTTTATCCTGACTGCGCAGCTTCCCCACTATCACTATCCATCGGCTCTTCGAGCATGAGGAACTCACTGAAAGAGCTCAAATCTCCTTTTCAAAGAAAATACTGAATAACAGCTGGCCAGTGACTAGTAATCTCTCTGCCACTTTGCAGCACAGTCCCCTTCCCACCACTGCAGGCTCCCTGTGAAACTCTTGTACAAAGCTGGAAGCAAGTTTGGTTAGATGTGATCCTGGTCACAACTCTGTCATAAATCACACCCATCTTCTTCCAGTCTAGCTTCCCTTAATATTTATTCAGCATAAAGTTTGAATAAATAACAGGAGGCATACAGCCTTGACTCACTCTGTTGCCAACCTGGAGCCAGTCGGTTTCACCATGTTCTGTCTGTGCTTGTGTATATGTTTCACATGAAAACAATGAGATGTTCTGGGATTCCCATTTTATTAATGGCATTCCTCAGCCTCACATGTTCAACGCAGGACTTTTTTTTGGTAATTTTTGTAATTTTGTAATTTTTTTGTAATTAATTAAGCACATGTTTACTTCTTCTTGGTATTCTTTGGGTTTCTCAATTATCCAGCGTGCATCAGCAATGTTCCCTGGCCTTTTCTAAATCCAGCTTGAACATCTGGCAATTCTCTTTCCATGTAGGACTTCATGTGTGGTTCCAAGCATTGTTTTGCTAACTGAAGAACAATCAAGAGAAATGTCAAAATTCATGTTGCAATCAGTTCCTTAAAACAAGCAAAAAAAGGGTTCATCATTTAGTCATTAGTAAGAAAGCCAAAATAGGCTTCATCTAATAGAAAACTTTACTAGAATATCCTCCTCCCACTCATACAAGAGCATGTATTTTGCAACTGGCAATTCATTCAGGTATGTGACATAACACCTTAGAAATTATTTCCATAGATCTAGCAAGGGGAGTTCTAGAGATCTTAAGAGTTCCAATGTCATCCCAGTTTGGAAAACCATGTGCAGCAGGGCCATGCAACTTTTCTCATCTGAGGGCAAAACCCTCTTTCAGAGAGGCATTTGTGAAATTTCTGGAGCTGCAAACAAAAAATTAGTTAGATTGGACCAGGTGAAAAAATAAATTTGATTTAATTTCATTTATGTTTTACCCATAGAGGTGAATATGTATCATTTATATCATTTATTTTTAGATGAATTACCATTAAATAGTTAATATGACTATTTTCCAGTAGCACTACGTATGTGTGTGTATGTGCCTTTGAGTCAGTTTTTGACTCCTGGCAAATGCCTGGAGAAGTTCCTGCAGTTTTCTTGACAAAGTTTTTCAGAAATGGTTTGCCATTGCCTCCTTCCCAGAGCTGAGAGAGAGAGACTGGGTCAAGGTCACTCAGCTGGCTTTATGCCTAAGGGGGGACTAAAACTCCCAGTTTGTAGCCTGGTGCCTTAACCACTATGCTACACTGGCTCTCTAGAGTAGCACTGTGTAAACATTAAAAAGAGATAGTATACAGTACAAGTGGGATAGCTACTTCAAAAATTGTTCATGGTTGTCTGTGCATGTAGTGCTGCTCTGCTGATGGTTCCAGTGAAGGAGTTCTCTCTGCAGCACTCCCCCCACCCCCACTTAGACAACACTGGCCAGCCCTTAAAACAGCAGCATGAATCTTCCAGAAGATGCAGTTGCTTTAACTTTGAGGCGGAGCTGCTTCGCCTGTGTTCTTTGCAAAGAACCATTGCCAAAGGTTTTGTACCATCCTGCTCTCTAGTTACGTATCTATGCAATTTTCCCTTTAGCTGCATATAACATTGCATTTTGGTAAGAAAATTAGGAGGTTTTTGGTCATGCTCCTTTCAGCAGTATCCATGGAAGGAGAGGGGTGACGAAAGTCATGATGGTGGCCCCAACAGCCCAACTGGAACCCTGCCTTTTTTAAATATGTGACACAAGTAAAAACTGGGCAAGGCTTTAATCTCACAAAAGTTCATAAAAGGGTTCTACGTGCAGATGCAGAGAGTGGCAATGTGTTTGTTTCAGGGGCTGTATTGAATGTTTTTGGGGGGATTACAGCAGCTGTGAAAACGTGCACAAGTGCCAAAGGTATTGAGAATGGCCAGAATTTTCCAAGAGGCTTCAGTTTTTTAGTTTTTTACAATGAAAATAGTGGAAGGGGAGGCGGTGAGCTGCAATTTGCGATTGTTGTTATTTTTAACTGAGTTAATGTATTTTAAGGTTTACATTGTATTTTCATATGTTTCTTGCCTTAAATGCTGAAAATGGCACTACTGTTTTTGCTTGGAGAAATATCAATCTGTACAATTAAATAAGAGGGGAGGCTCTGAAGTAAATGAGGGAGAGAGGGAAGAATCCTAAATGCCAGTAAAAAAAAGTATTTATTTGGCTCAATGTGTTTCAGAACATATCTCTTTCTCAAAGTTGTTTCTGAAATATCCATGAACCAACTGACTGGAATGCTATGCAAAACTGTATTTGTACAAAACAGTTCTTTTATAAAACAGTGCCTGGTAAGTCTTTCAGTAAATAGAGACCTGTCAATATGAATACGTTTCTGAAACCTTTCACTTGTTATAGAGCACCACATCTCTTTTTCTGTTCTTGATTTTCCTTTCAATCTGATTTGTATCTCTTTTTACCCCAATTATATGTTGGGGAGTTGTATACTGTCAGAGTCAGCTGATTAGAGTGGCCTGTAAACCCTGTAAATAATAAAAGTAATAAATAAAATATAGCCAATGATGGCATGGTAGTAATCAGTTTTATCCATTGCATATATTCTGCTAGACTAATAGAAATCCATGTTGCTGGAAACCTAAGTAGGGCAAACCAGGGCATCCATGAGACCAATTGTTATTTAAGCATACCTCTTATCTCTATTTTTGGATTTTGGCTCACTGAGATGTGGTTGTTCAAGATTCTTTGGATTCTGTAGCAGAACAAGAAGATACCTGAGAAGCAACTTTTATTTAAAACTTCACCTTCATAGAAAACCCAAAGGGACAAAACAAACATCAAGGATAAAAATTTGGCTGGATAACAGAGTAGCTCAAAGCTGAAGAGCAGAGTCCAGATAAAGCAGCCTGGGTATAGAGTGCCATTGATTGGCACTGCCAAGAAGTCCAGAGCTATTGAAAGCTCAAATGGGAAGCAATGATAGAAAGTCCCCTGGATAGACAACCTGAGAAGAACAATACTACAACCCATCCTGCATCCTACAGATATGTTGCGACTGCAACCCACCAAACATGCAGGGTTAAAGATTATCTGCCAGACAAATAAAACTATCATCTTTGATTCTGAGCATTCCAAAATGAGTGTCCATAAGTAGCCTAAGGCAAGTTAATACTCTAGAAATCTCACTTTGGACAATAAACGAATAGGACCACCTGGCATCGATCTTCTAAATCCCACTTAATTAACAAGCTTTCTTAAATTAACTCTTACCTAGAGTTTTTCCACTCCCCTTCTCCTTTTCTAAATGGCAAAACCTTGTGGGGAGAAGGTTGGTGTTTTAACATGGAGGATGAACAAAAGTTTTCACTGGTCTAAGTAGAGTTTTAAACTTAGCTTGCTGCATGGGATTAAATTTCAGGAAGCAAAAATGAGGTCCAGAGGAATGCATATATAATACTGTAAGCTTTTCCCAGGTATGTGGTGATCCAGAATGCATCCTGGAAGCCATGCATGTTATTCTAGACCACTGTTTCTCAACCTTGGCAACTTGAAGATGTGTAGACCGACTCCAGACTTCTAGGAGTTGAAGTCCACACATTTTCAAGTTGTTAAAGCTGAGAAACACTGCTCTAGACTATGAAGGAAAAGAGGATTAGCTCTGCCTCATGCTATGCACTTAAATTATTTCATAGTAAAATCTGTAGTTGCTGCCTGAGAAATAGCCTTGCCAGCCAGTTATGCTGTTACGTTGTTGTCAAAGAGCTTCTTCCATGTTTTATAAACTGTTTCCATATGCAGGATGGCAGGGACAATTGGCCAGTTTTCTTTCAAGTTCAAAAGGAAATTCAAGATCAAAAGATGATTCTTGCTTGTGAATGTATGTTCATTTTCTTTAGTATGGGAAGAAATTTGTGGCCTAGTGGGGGTAACAATGATGAGGAAGTACATTTCAGGCAGTAAGCACTATAAAAAGTATCTGAAGATGTACTGTGCATTGGTCCTACTATATCTACATGTGAATTGCTACGTACACATAAACGGAATTAAGAACCAGTAAGAAGCAAGACATGAGATGAAATATGGATCAAACAAACTACAAAAGGTATTTCAATATTGCAGGCATTTTCTTGCCAAAAAGGTGTATGCTAAGACCCAGAAGAGTAAAACCTATTAAAGTTGTTCTTTTGTACTAGAAATAACTATGCTTTTCTTCTGATGTCTTAGTATTTGGTCTATGATTTAAATGTCTTAATTATGTGCATTTAAATGTTGCTGGCAATGGAATAACTGGTGGCACTGGATTCTTGACTGATAGCTTTGGCCAATTTAGCTTCTTGACAGCTTTTCACCAGTTTGGTTCTGATGATTCTGAAGCTTGTTGCCTTGACAGCGGAATGGAATTTTCAATCTGACTTAATCCCATCAAAGTACTTTCTCATTTTATAACTCTTTTTCATTTGGAAAACATACTAGCAATTGGAGGAGGGCTTTTCAGAGAGTTCTATATCAAATCAATCAATCAATTAGAAATAGGATTGAGCATTTTTTCTTCAAAAGTTGCTGTCAAAGTATAACATTTAATATGACATAGGTATTAATCATATTAGGAATAATTCATTTAATTGTATTTAAGTGTAAATAAAAATTAAGTCAAAGTTTGTTTTAGAACTAACCCTCCTATTTCTTTCCTGTGGCCACATCTACATTTGGAATGCAATTCAAAAACCAAATGCAGCTCCTAGCTCACCAAATTTAACCCCCTTTGGCTTAAATCAGAGCTTATTATAATACATTCATGCATAATACACAAATACATTCTGTGTTGGGAGGGGGTTCTTTAGATAACTCCTTGAAATAGGATAGATAAATCTGAAGAGGTATTAGTTAATTATATATCAGAAATGCCTGGAGTGCCCACTGATTTAGATTTATGGTTATTTCGTTTAGTATTTGGAATTATTACATTATAAACCAAAATATTACAGGAATAAATGTATGGAAATAAGCAGCTCTGGAGAGAAACAGCAGAGAATTGTGTTTTTTACTGTATTTACCTTAATAAATTAAAGTAGGAAGTAATAGCTTAATGCATGGGAGAAAGTGCTTCTAAAGAAAGTAAGAGACCCAAAGGTGGAGTTTATGTTTGCTCACATTTTGAATAAGAGCAAGTGTGTTTGGTGGGATCACATTCACACTTTTCATTATAGAGGTCTTCAAAGAACTTTGCAAACTGGGCAGAAGGGAAGGGCAGGTGGAGGGTACTGGAAAGACTTTTTCTCCCTGATTCTTTCACATAAGATTTCTCCTAAAAGCTGTTCTGGAAAGTTCAGGGATTTACATCACTTAGAATTTCAGAAGAGGTAGCATGGGCTTCTGTTAAACTTAACACACTAATTACATGATGCAATGCTGTGGCAAATGCCATTTTGAAAAGCAGGTTGTGACATTGTGTGAAATTGCTACTCTTATGCAAAATGAAGATAAGCAGCTCACTTAGTTTGGGGTCAAGGTGGTAAGTTTTTGCTCTATCAATACTTTTACAGGTAGTCCTCGCTTACTGACTGCAGTAAGGACCAGCAACTCCTTCACTAAGCAGTGCGGTCATTAAGCGTGACATCACATGACTGCGCCAACTTACAGTGTCAGCTCTGTCAGTTCTGGTTGCAGTCATTAAGCAAAAGACCACAGGTTGTTAAGTGTGATGTCACATGACCGTGATTTGTGACTTGCTGCCAGCTCCCCCATTGACTTTGCTTGTTGGAAGCTAGCTGTGAAGGTCACAAATGGTGATCACATGTTCACAGGATGCTGCAACCACCATAAATGCATGCTGGTTGCTAAGTGCACAAATCACAATTACGTGAGTGCGGGGAGATTGCAATGGCTGCAATTTCGAGGACTGGTTGTAAGTCTCTATTTTCAATGCTATTGTTAGTTCAAATGGTTGCTGAGCAAGTGGTCAGTAAGGGAGGGCTATCTGTATATTATAGTCAATGAGATGAGTGTTCTGCACTTTCAAAAAAATCTAAACTTTACTTTTGGAGAATATTTGTGCAAAGCTGGAAATATCTAAAATGCTTGGATTCTCATTGACTCAATCTGGCTTCTTTACTCTATGAATGAAATCACTTTCTTTCATTTTGATTATGAGCATTTCAACAGAATCCAGTCTTATATATGGTAACCTCTGTGATTTTGTCTGTTTAGATGTTCCTCTGACTTTATAGAAGGCTGGACTGGCAAATCTCCTGTTCTTTCTGTTAACATGTGGCCTTCATCTTGAGTGCTGCACTTGGAGTTGGAAAATTGCAAAATAAAGGGCAAAAGCATAAAAAACAAATGTTTCCAAGTTGACTTCACAGAGTGCATCCATATTTTGTGTCTCTTTGTTCTCAAAATTTGAGGACAATTCTCTGTCAAGAAGGCCAGGTCTGTAGAAAACCCAGTAATGTGGACCAGCCATTTAAGAAACTCATGACAGAAAAGCAGACACTGCACCATTAGATAAGCCTGGCCTACTGAAGATATTTGACACCCAAGATAAAAGTCAACATGGTGCTCCTCTCCCATTCTATAGTCAGAAGCTAACTGGCATGCCCAGTAGACCTTATTTTCAAACTGTTGATGGGACAGTGTAATCCATTAAAATGTGAGACATATAGAAGATCAAGATTTGCTTTGTGACACAAAAAGAAAACTTAGTGTAGGCTCAGGAACAGCAACCAGTGGTTTGTCACTGCTGCCCTTCAAATCTATTGCCTGAGACAATTAATTACTTTCTGTCTAATCACTGAGCCTAATTGGGAGACTGGTTCTATTCCTAGACTCAGAGTGAAAGATATCTAAATCTCACTCTGACTGGCGGTAACCTTTCTACATGTATCAGAGGTTGTACCACAATGCTTTTATGTGAAACTTATTTGCATTAGTGATAATTAACAGCATAAGTGAAGCATGAACAAGTATTTGTTATTGTTGATTTGGATGATTTTTCCATCAAACTGGCCTGCCTGATTTGGTGATTTTTCTGTCAGGATAATATATGTGAGGGAGTATTTGATATACAGCATTCCACTACATGAATTCTTCCATCTTGCAACTGGAAGACCCCTGCTAGGTTGTATCAGAAATTTAGAAAATTTCATAACTGAACCTTTTGCTTCTTGGATGGTGAACCCCCCGCCCCGCCACAACACATTTATTAACATTATTATTAATCATTATCTTTATTGTCAATTAAAGGGATGCAAGATATTTTGAAGTCAAATGGGGTCTTTGCTATTCAAGAGGGTTCAATTTCAAAATGTTTCCTACATTTCCATTATTAATTACATATCTATATACTTTTGTTTTCCTTTCATAACATCCAGGATCTGTAGCCTTACTTAGTCTAATGGCATGGATGGTCCCATAAAGCCTTTCCCTTCCAACTTACAAGGCAGCCCTCTTTTTCCTGGGATCTAGCCCTTAGAAGCAGAAGCAGAGACCCAAACCATCACAGTTCTTTTGTTTGTTACATTTCCTCTTTTGTTTTCATTTTTAAAGTCTTTAAATTAAATATATGTTTACAATGTTAATTAAGCTGGGACAGGCTATTTTTCAGAATATGCTTAGTATGCTTTTATAAATTATCAATATTTGAAAATGTTGTTCTCTGTATCTAGTTGGGACATTTAAAAGTGATTTCCACAGATATAAAAGTAAGTACCCATTTCTGCTGGTGAGCATCCGGTAGGAAATTATATGGAAAAAGGTAACAGTTTAACACTTAAGAATACTAATGAACACCTTTTTTTAAAATAATATTTTATTGAAATTTTAAAGTTACAAAGTTAAAAGTTAGAAATGAAAAAGAACATTGAAAATACAAATTATAAGAAAAGGAAAAGAAAAAGTGAGATAAGGTAAAAGAAAAAGAAAAAAGATGTGAAAAATAGATAACTTCCAATCTATCTCTGGTCTTAAAAATAGTAAGACTATCATAAGTGCTAGTTTTTAATACATTAAATAGGAGTAATTCTTTGTCAAAACATATCCCATTACATTTATAATCTAATCTTCAAATCCCCATGTAAGCTTCACCCCACCTGCATTTTGCAAATAGTCCATCAATGGTTTCCATTCTTTAAGGTAATAGTTATTTGAGTTTTCTTTTAATAAGCAAGTCAGTTTATCATTTTCTGCCATTTCCATCAGTTTTAACAACCATTCTTGTATTGTTGGTAGTGTCTGGGTTACTAATGAACATCTTGAGCATTCTAAGGGACTTAGATCTTTCATGGCAAGGTTTGTGCAATTCTTACTCTTCTTGGATTGGAAATGATTGGTTGAATAAAATGACCATATTGCCCTATGTCATGGTCACTTCATTTAGCTCCATTGTCCTCTATGTGTTGAATAATAAATGCATTGTAACAAGAAAATAGTGGCAGCTGCTGAGTAAGTGACTTGTTCTTGCTCTCATGTAATTATTATTGAGTATGTTTGTGTGTGTATGTAGCCTGAATATATCTCTTTCACATATGCATCAAACTATGTACATTAAAATTTATTATATGTTTGATATTTTGAGGGGAGGAACCTTATTTTGTTTTGTTTTGTGAACAAGAGCTATAATGCAAATAAAGCACTATAAAGCTATAATGCAAACATAGAAAAATGTTAAGGGTTTCTGGAATCCTTCTAAGCAATTTGCGTAGTAACTTTGAATGATAGAAAAAAGCCACACAGTGCATGTGGAAAAACTCAAGGAGACAGCTTTACAAGTTGTAGAACTGACATACCACAATGTTCAACTTGATCTGGAAAAGATTGTTTCACTTCCAAGAACCTTTTACGGCAGTAGAGTTATAATAAAATTTAAGAGTCCAACTATTCTGTTAATGTTATTTAGATGTGAAAAAGTAGAGCAATTTCAAATCTACCTATTCAATACCTATCTGTATTTCTGACCCAGATATTAGACCACTGCTGCTCAATAGAAAATACTGGCGTAATAACAAGCCAATTAAACAAGAAGTGAAACAATTCTGTTAACTCCAAAGGGCTGGATATGGTGACCTTGGAAGGGAAAAGTATAATCACTCCTAATGAGCCTTTAATACTGCCATCATTTGAATAATATTCAGAGGAGTCTCTAGTTAAACATTATTTCAATCAACTTTCAAAGAACCAATATTCTCCGGAAATGGGAAGGTCTAAAACTGCACACTGATAAAGCTTTTCTTAAAGTTCTACCTACCTCCAGTACTCAAGCCCAGAATCCTGAATTACAAAATCAACGATCACAGTGTTTACATCTCATGGAAAATATGGCTCCTTGTGGCATGTTAGCGGCAGATAATCTTGAATCCTTCTCCTGTAACCCTCAATCCTTATCTACTGCCTTATGCCTAGCAAGATTTGGATGGAAAAATAAGTCCAAAAATTTGCATGAGATTTGTATGAGATTTGGCTGGTTGATGGTACTAGGGCCATCACAGTGGATGCAAGGGACTATATCCATATCCCATACTTTTCCCCTTAAAGAGATAAATCTAAAAAGCAATGCAGGTTTCTGAACAAACCTTTCAGTGATACTGTACTTCTCCAGCAATGGTAACTCTAGAGCAGTATTTCTCAAACTTGGCAACTACACTGCTCTAAAGGGCTCCTGATATTGAATATTGACTTTGCATGCCAGGAAATAGAAAGAGATATAGAAGGTAGATTGTTAAAAGAAAGCTGCAGAACATGGATGTCACATTAGCTTCTATTTATAGTCACAATGAAAGGCAAAAAAAAAAAAAAAAAAAATCTAAATGAAGTGCTTTAACAGTTAAATTCAGGAAGGAGAAAATAGTGCTACATGGTGGACAGAGATACTAGTGAAGGGAAATAGAGATAATAAAAATCAGAGAGAAACGTATAGAAATATGTCTTAAAAATATATATGGACACATTTGAACCCTAATGTTAGTGATCAGATCTACTATTTAATGGGACATGGTTCATATTCTAGGACTGATTATATTCTTTTATTGGACTTTCTAACTGAGCATTTTCTATTCACAAGAATTGGCTCTAGGACCATATCAGATCATACTGAGTGAAAATAAATTTAATGGAGAATAAACTACAAATCAGAATCTGGAGACTTAATATGACTTTAGCAGAAGGACAATTAAAGGAAAAGTTTTTTTTTTTAAATAAAAATAATGTGGTAGCAGTGCCAACGCATATGCTGTAATGCTATTAAAGGAATAGCAACCACAGAGATGACTGCATTTAAAAAGGTTAGTTTAAAGAAGCAAATGGAATTGGAGGAAGAAATAGTACAATTAGAACAACATAAAATTGTTAAATCTAAATCTAAAAAAATATTCAACAGTACCATCTCTATCCCATTACTGTAATTCTGTCCCACAAGAGGATTCAAATCTAGCATAGGAGCTATCCCCAAAGATGGGAAGGACTGGATGGATGTTTCAAATTATAGGCATGTTTCATTATTGAACCAACATGTTAAAATATTCACATCCATACTGACTAATAGATTTAATTGAACAACTGATGCTGCATTAATTTAGATCAATATGGATTCATCAAGACCAAGCAGATTGGAATTCTGTTCCAGTTAGAAGGCTTCTTAACATTATACCCTGGAATAAGAAGAAAACAAAAATATTTGGCTTATTTGTTCCAGATGTGTACAAGGACCTTGATATATTGGAATGGCTATTTTTGTTCAAGACGCAGGAAAAATATAAATTATGAGTTAAATTTGTAAGTATGGTATAGTCTGGAAATTATCTTTAAAATTAAATTACATTGAGAGGAACAAATCAGGGATGCCCACTCTTTCCCCTTTTTAATAGATCACTAAAGTTCCTTTTACTAAAATTACAGAATAACTCAAACATTGTGGCAGTAGTAGCTCCATAGGTAAACATCTTGTGAATGTTTTTGGAGATTACAATGCTTATATGCTGCTTAAACCAAATAAAAAATTCCCTTTGGTTATAAAGGAAAGGTTATATGGGAAGCCAGCATGATTAAAAATAAAATTTAGAAAGACTGAGGCTTGTTAATCAACATAGCCCCCAAATTATGCGAGTGAAGGGATAATACTAAGATTTGTGTAAGCAAAATAAAATAAAATAAAATGGAATTTTAATTCCTCCAAATATTTACAAAATTGGGTACAGTAAGTTATTACACAAAATCAAAGATCAGCTATAGTCTTGGCACTAATTAAATCGATCTCAGGAAAAATTGTATCTTTAAAATGATTAGTACTCCCTACCTAAATTACTTTTTCAAACATTTCCTCCCTTCTTTACTATTACTCTCCTTGCCTATTCATGGCAAGAAATATTTACGAAACTTGTATTAAAAAAGAATGCATAAATAGAGCACTATTATATCTTGAAATCTCAAAAGGGAATAGAGATTTTTATACTGTAATGTTATATTTTATAGCTTTCCAACTGAAACACTGTTGCTGTTATACTGAAAGATAAATTTTTAAAAATGGAGAGGGAATGAAGAATCCTATTTATATAGTCAAGTCCTGGACATGATCCTATTTAACAAGGACATAGATTTAAAATGGCACAAAGAGAATCTTTTCGTTTTGTTTTGTGTTTCTGGGGTGCACTACTGACATTTAGTGAAAGTAGTGCCAGAAATTAGCACCATAACCTTCCCCATTAATGCAACTCATAGAACAGCAATCTTTTCCAGGGAATTTAAAGTCACTACACACTTCAGTTCAACAATCAGTCACTGAGGTGGTGATGGGTACCTTTCATTGGACGTGTTCTGGTAAATGTTGGAGAGCTATCAGATGGGGATACTTTTATTTATATTTCTGCACTGAACAGAGGATTGCAGAATGGCTTAAATGGTTTCTTTCAACTTGATGGGTCTTTCTTCACTGTACATTGAAGTGCTCTCATCAGTTTGGCAGTAAACTGTACTAGCATGAAATACGCTATTCCCATTCAGATCTGTATGCTGTACCTACTTGAAGTCACTGTAGTCAGTGGACTTCCTACAAAGATAATGGATGACAAAGCTTAATAAATTTTATCCATCTTGAGGTTGCCCTTGGATTGTAGAGGGAAAATACTACTTTAATATTAGTAGAGCTAGGGATGATTTAAGCTTGTCTCACTCATGGGCAAATTCATGGGGCAGAAGATAAGAAACTGCCAGGGCATATTTGCATCATTAGTTGCAACTGAGTAAAGGCCCCATAAGTTTATGATATGATCCTGTTTGGAAGTCTTGTTTAACCTCTCTCCTGATTGCCATGGGGTCACTATGTGGGCTATTAGATACTCTAGAATGGGAGGCTTGCATCAAAACTACTAACATACATCATTTCTGTAGAAAGCCAGCTAACTCAGCAAAGCAGCATTGTAGTACTGTTCAAGACTCATGCAGTCAGTGTGGGAAAGGTTTCAAGAGTCAAAAAGAAAGAAAAAAATGTTCCTAAAGTGCTAAAGCTAAAGGTCTGTCCAATAGATAGATCTGTGTGTATCTATATTTGCAGCCCCACGTAGGCACAATGAGTCAATCAGCACAAATACGAAGAAGTCATAGAAATCCATATTTAGCCTAAGCATCAAAGTGGTCATGCTTGTCTGAGATGATGTGTTGTGAGATAAAATCTACAAAAGCCCAGGTGGGTTGGAGAAACTTTGGGGGCTCCAAAAGTTGAGGTTAAACAAAGTCAGTACTTGTATACAGGCAAAAATTGCTTAAGAACAGTAATGAAGTTACTTTTATTCCCCCACCCCCATATATTTAAAATATATATGTATAGTACAGGAACAGCTTTTTTAAAAAAAATATAGTCTCCTACTTCAGCATACAATAAATTATCTATTTTCCTGTTTCAGCATACACTAAATTGATAGAATGTTAATCACATCATCTTTTTTCCTCTTTTTTTCTTAGTTGATCCCATCAGTACTATTAGGCCTGGAAAAACATGAATTATACCATTATCTGACTGTTGCTAGCTGTCTTTCTTTTTTCTTTTAATTAGCAATTAATGTATTATGGAATACCTAAGGAATGCTTTATGTTATAGAAACAACTACACAGTTCCTTCTTATCCTACATATAATGCCACAATTTTTGAATAGGTGTACAATATTTCACATACATTGTTTCAATAATTTTTATAAGGCAAATCAATATTTACAAGTTATTTTAAGGTGGGGTTGAGCTGAGCTGGCCATAAGAAAATACTGGAAAGAGATTTCAGGATTCTGAATTTAAGCCAATGTCTAGATTTTACGGCCAAGAGGATAAGCTTGAAATTGAGCAGGCAATGCCATATGAAATCTCCAAAGTCAAATGGACAGACTCAGTGGCAGTAATGATCAGAATGATAGGTAGTGTTTAGAACCCCATAAAGTACCTTGTTGCTATCCATAGCTTTCTAAATCATGAAAATATAGGCAAACTTGTTTAGTCAACCCAGGCTGCAGACCCTGATTAAGGTGGTTAGAAATAATTTGACACACAAATATAATTGAAACTGCTGAATTGAAACACAGTCTAGTCTAAAACTGAAGATGGAGAACAGTCTTGCTGCAGTTATTATCTTGATTTGTTTTAAGAAATGGAAGCGCATGCTTAGAATTATCCATATAGTGGAAAACCTCTGATCCATGGAACAATGTAGTTTGTCAACCCTTTCTGTTTGGTTTGCTAGCTAATTACCAAATTCCATCAACTTTCCTTTATTCTGCTCCCCAGGCTTCCATTTTTCCTGTTTTGCAATTGCTTCCCATCTGGTTAATCTAGGGTTAAAACCTCCTTTTCTCACCAAATAGCACAAAATCTAAGTATAATGGCAATGCACAAAAGCATCATTCACCTTTCCGGTTACCAGGTCGTTTTTCCTCTGTGTTGGATTCCTGCATCATTGTCTCACCTTGCTCTCTCCAGAGGGGAGAGTGAAGGCAGTATGTTCTGTACATAGTAGGGATAGGAAGAACATAGGAATGGAGAAGAAGTGATACAAAGGACAAGCAAAAACAAAAAGCAAAACAAAGAAAGCAAAAAGAAGTGAAGAGAATAACAGATCCTTTTGCCATACTTACTTTGGTTTTGGCTATGCCTATCACTGGTGGGTAGTCCTTAAAAAAATATTAGAGAAGCGAATGAATCCCTTGGACTGAAACTGGTTCCCCACCCTGTTTTATGGAGATGGGACACCTATAGTCCTCAAAAAGTTGTTAATCTCAGTTCCCATTATCCCCATCAATGGTTGGAGCCAATAGTTAAGCAACATCTGGAATACTAAATGTTACCCAACCCTGTTACAGAGTGTTAACTATAAATCACTGAGTAATAACTTGTCTCCACCTGTCCCATATTGCTAGAAATCAGCATGATTACTGTCCTGGAGTACCTTGTACCAATCTTTTATTGAAGCCCATGTTTCTCAATCATATACCTAATGTGTAGTAAATGCAATTCTTCAGAAGGAAAATATATTTTTGATATGCAACTTTCTTCTCTCACCTTCCCTTCACCTCTTAGGCTTTCAGCCTTTATCTCATTGAATCCCTTCCCTACAATAATTACCATGGAACGGAGTATCTTGTTTCTGGCAGAATTACCCCATGAGATAGATCCCACAATGAATGTGATGCTTGGAAGAAGTCAAGGCTCTTGGCTTCTCCTGCAATATACACAAGACTACCAGGCTGGAAGATACTGAGGAATCAAGAGATACTGAGGGCATTCTCAGCTTTGATTTAGCAGTTTGGGTTTCCCATACGGCAGTAGCAGACCATCTGAAACAGTCGGCAGTGGCAGAAGGCACAGGAATCACAGCAGGGATGAGATGGCGGCCTGCAGCTTGCCCAAGTAGCGACACAGTTCAGAGGGGGGGATGGTTTGGGTCGAGAAGGTTTTTTTTGTTGCCCCATTCTCTGAGGAGAGAAAACAAAGCAAACCAAAAGAAACAACAGGTTTTAAAAAGCATTCCAATAGTTTTTGCTGCCTAAGAGTCAACTGTTATTTTAACTGAAGTAAATACTTTATCTGTGCTCTTCATTTTGATCATATTTTTAAGCCATTTTATTCTTTTTTTTAATTGTATTTTACGATTTTATGCTGCAGATTTTATGCTGCAGATTAAGTCCAGACAAGTGCTTGAAAAGGTGACGTATGTAGAGCAAATTGAGTTGTTATGTGCCGATTTAGCCATTGGCCACTGGTCAAAGCAGTTGTCTTGTTCATAGTTCACATAAGAATAAAAATACTGTTCATTATTTAAATTTATCTATTCAGTCTTAAAAGCTTAACTCTGTTATCTCCAAAAAACCTGGGAAATTGTTTGTGGATTTCCAATCCCGAATTTGTAGCAACCTCAGCAAAATACAGTTCCCAAAACTATTTATGGAAGTCATGGCAGTCCAAAAAAGAATATAACTTAGTAGTTTATACTTATAAATTAGCTAAAAACAATTACCCACCTTCATAGATTTCTTTTTCTCAGCCTCTTTCCTGCTTAGCTTCAGGGACATTTTGGTTAAATCTTTACAGAAAAAAAAGAAAGAAATCAGAAACTTGCATAATATTCATTTTTTTAACTGTAACAGGTAGAATGCTATAGAAAGATTGGACATTCACTTGCTTGTTTCAACTGTAATGACAACCCATGTGTTTCATCTACATAAGCATGTTTTGTAGGATTAAATTTGAATGCCTTTCTGTTGTTTTTGGAATAGTGAAGTAGAGATAAAATACTTTTGCTACTACTTGAAAGAAATCACAATTCCATCTTACTTCCAGCTTATGTGAGTGGCCTTACACCTCATTGCTGGTCCTGGGGGCTTGGGAGGATGATGAAATAAGGATGGCCATCTACTGCAAAAATTCTGTCTTTTAAACTAATGAACAAAAATGATGACCATAGAGGAGGCCATTCCTCCATTCCTCCATCTGCTTTTGCAGAGTGGGCAATTGGTGACTAGTACTACAGAGCCTTGCTATCTGATAAGAGGGAGGAAATCTCAAGAGCTGGAAATGAGGCAGAAGAATTTATCAATGAGAAATTACCCTACCCTGAATATTTATAGGCTATTCTGATACATTTATATAGCTCCTTTCAGAGAATGTAGAACAAAAGAGAGATGATACATGTATTGCCTGTTTTCTATCAGATTAGTCTGTGGAAGTCACAAAAATGTTGCTGTTGACAATGCATCCCTTGGAATAGGAAGTGAGCTGATAGATTGTTGACTCAGCTTTGAATCCTACAAACTCAAGAGTGTTGCAGGCTTTGGGGAAGAGTAGTATACCCATATGTGAGACGAACCCTAGATCCCAACCAGATGCCCAGTGCCTGAAAACACTGTCAACCCTTGATTTAACCTTAGTTTCATGAGTACAAATATAACAGGGACTGCAGTTTGTTTAAAAAAAAAAAAAAGGAATAATACTATAATCCCCACTATGTAGAGCAAACCTAGAAATCAACTCACAAGAAGGCTGAAACTACTTTCATTAGTATGGGCTATAGTAACAGAATCTTGCAAGTCTGACTGTGCTTTACTCCACCCCCCCCAACTCATGTGACTTTGGGGGAGGTGTCTGCCTGAGTTGCTTCACATAGCTGCTTCTTGTTTTGGATTTAGGCCATGTTTTGGTAATGGATCTGGCCTACCTCTGTCAAGGTCGTCTTCCTTGCTCTCTACAAATAGTGATTTACCCTGTTGTGAGTAGGTTTCTTTTGCCAGCTGGCAGAACTCAGGCAGAGAAACATCCCTTTGGGCAGATTGCAGACATTCCTATTTCACATTCCTTTGAGTAAAGCATGGCTGTTGGTCACATACAGAGTCAAAGTATCTCAGACCCTCTCCTGGCAATATATTAAAACTGTGATCATTTTAACACTAGCACAGGAAAAGCAGAAGTCTGTGTACTGAGGCTGGAAAGAAGTAGGTTTTACCATTTCCCAACAGCTTCTGATTAAAGTTTCCAACAAGCTGGGAAATCCAAGGAAACTGAAGTAGAGGAACAGGTCTCTCAGACAGTGCTATTTCAGTAGGAATAAAGGCAAACTAGGAATTTGCATAAAGGAATTTGCATTTTCTACATGGCGCTAAGTTAAGTCTCATGGTCTCATGTTCATACTTCTCTATATAAGCTAGTGAATTCTGTGTAATTTCAGCCTTTGTCCATTCTTTCGGGTGAGCATGAACATCTCATTTGCATTTATAATATTTTTGTAATCTGCATTGGATTTAAGTCTCTGCTGCATTTCTTTCAAGATTCTGCTAGAGAACTTTTTGTTTATATCCATCCTGTGGTCTGCTTGGAGCACTGGGTTGTTTTGTTTTTTATTTTTTTGTAAATTTCTTTTAAGGTGATAACTATAACATCATAATCTGAACAGCTGTCTAATTTATCTTTAACCACACTATTTGCATTATTAATATTTAAAGTTAAAAAGGGAGGTTGCATGTTATCCTTTCTTCTTTCCAAATAACAATTTATAATTGTTTTATCTCTGGTGATACTATTTTGTCTCCTGCAGATGGAAGGATGAATTGAGTCATTTAGCCACACACCTTTACACTACATGGGCAGGAGTCCACACTACTAAAATGATTTCACTGTTTTTATATTTACTTTTTAATCTCCAGAAACATCATATTCTCCCCATGATATTGATCCAGAGAAGTGGATGACGCTACATGGTTCCAGTGGTAGAGACTGTCTTCCAGTTTTCTGACATTGGTTTACTTCTTGCTCTTTGTCTTCTTCTTCCTCTTCTTCTTCTTCTTCTTCTTCTTCTTCTTCTTCTTCTTCTTCTTCTTCTTCTTCTTCTTCTTCTTCTTCTTCTTCTTCTTCTTCTTCTTCTTCATCATCATCATCATCATCATCATCATCATCTTCATCAAAAATATCCTTCTGGTAATCTTTCAGGAGGGTCTTCTAACTCTCATTTAAAATAGAAAACAAAACTTTGTTCTCTTGATAAGTTGGAATGTCTACAGGCAGGCTCAGGCCTTTATATTCTCTTCCACTAGCTTTTCCTTGCTGCATTAATAGCTAGTGTTATTCTAAGATAGATAGACAAACATATGGGTCACATAACTCCTTCAATGTCCATGAAGTTTTAATCTGTAACTGACTGCACCATCACCCTATACCTCTCCTTTAATTTTCCCCATTAAATTCTGAAATAAAATGTACCTAATTGTCTGAATTAGTTGCCCTCGCCTAGAAAACAGACAGCCTTACTCACATAGTTCAGCTGCTCTGATTTTCCCCAATTTTGAAAAATGGCCATCTGCAAGTTATAGCCTTAGTTTAACATTTTTATTCCACATAACTTCCAAATTTGAACAATTACAGCCAGATGTGATTCAGAATAAAACCATATGTAATGCAGGAAAACACATGTTTTATGTCCCTTCATAACAGGAGCTATGTTGATGAGTACACGAAGTAAGAAATTTTATGACTTTTGTGTGTGATCAGGTTGGCGCCATCTCTACTGAGCATTCCAGATGCTACTAAATTTCACCACACAGACCTTTGCTGGCTTTGAGTTCACTTGTATTCTACTCATTTGTTTTCCAAGGTCATTATATAGCTAAGTAGCTTTATTGTACAACGTTCTCCCTTTCCTTGTCTTTACCTATGAAGAAAATGGTTGAGGATACGGTTGGTATGATTAGGGTAACAGAGAAAGTAATTCAATCCATGATCCTTTTTTTTCCTTCAACATTATTTGCCTCTCCTTCACCTCCTCCATTTTCCAACTCCTCTTATGCATGCAGTATGATCTGTTTACCAACTTTACTGTTAAACCAAGAGATGGCATAGAAGAAATATGCTGTCTTCTAATAAAGATACCTCTAGAATGAAACATGGGTGACTATGTAATGGAACAAAGTTAAATTTCATCATTATGGTGACTTCTCCACATGCCCTATTTAAGAAATATTGATGCCTAGCCATCATATTAATTGTGTACTTGTGATAAGGTAAATAAATATCAGATATGATAAAGGCTACTTCCCAAAACTTTCTTCCTGAGCAAGAGTTATGAGCCACCATTTGCCTGTATGCAAACCATAGCGACTTGCATAGAATTATCATTCCATAACTTTGCATAAGAATGGTCACACACCCTGTGATATGTACAGAAATATATGATTCTACAGATACTCCATAGTTTGCCTTGAATCTTCTGCTCAGTCTCTGACAACTTTCAAGAAGATGCAATCTTTCCTTCTTCTTCAGGAAACACCATAGCTTGAGTAAACTAGTTTGTGCCATTCTTTATAACAGTTTCTCATGGCTGTCCAAATAGTGCAAGTTGCCTTGCTCAGCAATAGAGCAATGAGAGAGAAATGAAGTGAGGCTAGGTTTACCTATGCTAACATGCAAAGACACAAGGAAAAGGAAGGGAAGTGACACTAATCAGAAAGGATGAAAAAAGAAAAGTACTTCCTTGGCATCCTTCATATTATATTACGTGTTAATGTAGGAAGTCTCTCAAAAGAGTGAAAGTGAATTGAGCCTTGTTCCATGCAATCTGGATTATGGGAAAGTGAGTTCAGTGATGAGTTTTGTGTGGTTTTCAATAAGCTAATAAAATCAGAAATAAACTAACTTAGTGTCTAAAGAGAGAGTATAAGGGAGAGCAATCAGGACCAGTATCAGTCCTGAACAGATTCAAAATGCTCTCATCTGCACCTTAAAGGGCAAGGGCAGCCTTTCTCTCCCACTTTGTAGCAATAGCATAGCCTATAGCAGGTCATCTCACCATTCTTCTTATTGTTCCTCAGAATTAGAATCTTTTCTAATTCTACATGACCTCATAACAGTCAATATACCCAAAATATGTATTTTGCAGAATGCCAAATTCAACATTTACCTGCATTTTTTATTCATTTTTCCTAAGTGAATATAATGCTGGTCCTAAAAATCAGTTAAATATGAAATGTGAGAACATACCATCCATGAAGTCTCACAGAAGAGACATTTTACTGCTAGTTAAACTAGTTCGGAACTGAAGAAGTTGATCTTAGCAGGCAAACAGACTACTGAGATTGATTTATTCATTTATGAATAGTATTTTAATATTGCTTTCTAATTATATACCCAGGGAAGTTTGGATATTAAAAAAATTGTCAATATACTGGTTAAGAAGCTAGACAGAGGAAAAATGGTTTATCCTTACATCTTAGATTCTAGCATTGTCCCTTACAATTTTATATAACTTACTGTCAAGGCTTTAGAAGATCTGATGATTCCTAATATCATTAGAATGTATTTGGACATAATATTAGCTTTAAGTCATCATGAAAGCCATAATGATTCAATTAATAATACATGAGCAGATGGCTAAAGGCAAAAATGTTCCTATTAATCCTAGCATGTGTGTAGAGAGCTTTTATATAAATTAGCCTTGATGTTTCAATTAGCTCATCTCATAACTCTGTGATGCGGTGAATTTCATATGGATTCAGTTTGAATAGACCAGGAATGTTACCCCATTTTTCCTTCTTTTTAAAGATGAAAAGAGGCATGGCTGGGACTGTGAAGATGAGGGCTGCAGATATAGGTGAGATCTAAATTGCTCAGTATCTAATCCAGAACATAGATTTTTGACTTGGGACATTCAGAATTTGACTTTCTATTTCTATTTCTCCCCAAACAAAATAATAAGAATAATAAGAATAAGAATAATAAAAACCAATGGAAGGACTTGATTGAACATTAAGTTAAAGCATCTTTTAGACTTGTCAGTTTAAATTAGCACTTTCTGTTTTGTTTATTTATTCCAAATGATTATATAAGATGACTGATCCTTTATTTTGTTCCTTGTTCTCAGCAAGTTTATATATCTTTCTTACTCAACCATTTAGCTTTCACAATAATTCAAGATCTTGAAATATTTCAGCAATGTTATGGGATTAGGTTCTTTTGTTTATTTCGTTTTCTTTTTTTCAATAATTATTCTATTTTTATTCTGTTGGTTTTATTATATGCTGCCCAGAGTCAGGCTGTGCCTAAATTGAATAAGTTAAATTAAATTCTCTAGGGGCCCTGGTCTGCCTCCTGGCCCCCTAAGTGCCACTTTAATCATATCTGTCATATTACATTACACAGAGCATGCCATATGTAACTGGTTAAATTTGCTATCTGCTTATATTGTACATAATTTCATTGCAATGTTTGTATTCTGCTTTTTTATCTAAAAGCAAACACAAAGCATCCAGCCTGGTGCCTATCCTCTGGAATGATATTCTCCCAGAGATCTGTGTTGCTCCCAACCTGATAATGTTCCAGAAGTCTTTAAAAACTTGTCTGTTCTTCCAGGCCTTGGGGTAGTGTATTTATGGAGCTCCTGTTGGTGTCGTCTCATGGTATATAGAATGTGGCTTGTCTGGACACATTTTTTTATTGTTTTCTATTTTTTTAAAGCATAAGCTACCCAAGTTTTTCCAGAGTCAATAATAATAATAATAACAACAACAACAACAACAACAACAAAATAAAGGCAGCTTTACTTGGAACAGCTTATATCCTGTGATGATTCCTTCAAATAACAACATCTGCCTATCCCAGGTCCTTGGGAAGAACTTGATAGGTGGATAAAAATGCCAAATCCAGTCTAAACATCTGGCTGACTGTGCAACCAATCATCATCATCATCATCATCATCATCATCATCATCTCCATTGGCAATATGATTTAATACTAAGAGTGCTTCAATAATTTATTAATAGCATTGTAATTGTTCTTTATTTCCATTTTTAATTTTAAATTATGTTTTTGAATGTGTTTTGTTTACCATGGCTGTTTTAACTGATACAATGTTGTAGAAATTTATTTTATTATTATCCACTGGGAATCCTTCACGATTTGGTAATCTAATCCAATCAACCTAAATGGATTAATCCTTTGGTAATCTAATCTAATCAACCTAAGTCAATTCCTAAGGAGAAAATTATTTAGCCAACACATAGAATATTATATTTATAAACATTAAATTTATAAATCCCTGCTGCATACATACTTCAATAAGTAAGGAAATAATAATACCATGTAATGTAATGTAATGTAATGTAATGAAATGTGATCTGATCTGATCTAATCTAATCTAATCTAATCTAATCTAATCTAATCTAACCTACCTATCCATTCATGCATCTACACAGTATATCATTCAATATACTCCACACCCAACTCCCAAGGAGTATACTTGCAGCTTGCAAGTAAGGCAGAAGTACCATTTAGATGAGTCTTGAACAGCAAGGACATATTCAAGAGGGTGTCTTCTGCAGATCTTAATAGCCAGACAGGCTTGTTTCTATATTATGCATATGTAGAAAGACCTAGGATGAGTGTCTTCATTTTCAAATATATCTGGAAAACTTCTGGCCTTAAATTCTGGACAGCTTCCACCAATACTGAGTTAAGTGGACTTTCTGTGACATACTCTTCTCCCAAATCCTCATGTTAGATCTTCCCTCTCACCAAAAGCTGATCCAAAAGTAGTAAAAAAGAAGCACAATTCTCAGTACTCCTGTTAGTCATGTGATATGACTATTCATGGGCTGTATTTGCTTGCCTGACATCTTTTGTATGACTACTGGAGATGTGATGGAAGGCATGAGTGAGGAGGATCTTGGAATGGAGCTTCAAGGTTACAGGGAGGTGGAGAGGCATTCCAAGCATCCCCTCAGTCCCCAGATGTTGTTGGGGGTTAGAGTTAGTCTGGCTAGATTCTGTCTAATAGGTGTAAGCTAATAAAGTAACCGAACTGTTCCTGGATTTGTCTCGCTGTGGTTCTTGGGCTGAACCTGACATCAATCTCGCCAGACTAACTCTAACCCCCAACAACAGCAGCTATAACCCCGAACCCCTTAGGGACGGGCCAGTCTCCTTCTCTTCAGTTTCACACGCTCCGGCTGGGGGCTGAGCGGATGCTTGGAATGCCTCTCCCGCTCCATGTAACCTTGAAGCTCCATTCCAAGATCCTCCTCGCTCATGCCTTCCATCACAGGGGAGGCCACAGGTGAGGTTCCATATTATTTTTTTATCTAGGCTAGGATAAACTTTCCTCCTGTTATGTTTAAGATGGAAATGGAAACATTTCTGTTAGAATCATTTACATATGGAAATATTCATGCTGAAGTGCTGGTTGTCATCAGTACCAAATGAATATAGCTATATAGAAATCATACTTTACCATTAAAAATAATCAGACTGATTTTGTGCCATCAAGTTGGTGTCAACTCTTAGTAACCACATGATAGATTTTTTCCAGGTTTATTAGGTTAGATTAAATGATTAAATTAAACCATTAACACCTACAAGAATTTATATCTAGGTTTCTTGAAACCTTAGTAATTTTGTCACTCTTAAAAAGCTGCAGCTCCTTATCCCTCCTTTTCTTCTTTTTCTATAAATAAAAGATGAAATAAAAACCTGGATGTGCTATCATCACCATTTAAATTTCCTTGACCCTACTGTACTTCATTAGCAACTCCACCTGGTAGAAGAAAAATGTAGGAGTATGCTAATGTTGATTTACAGATTTCATCTCACAAGACAGTACTGTAGGTACTGTAAATATAGGTAGAGATTGGAGGAAAGGCAGGGAATCTGCATTCATTTCCAGCCTTAAGATTCAAAACAGGATCTATTTTTACCAACCTACTATAGAGACGGGTGGGAGATCTGGGATTTTGATTTTGTCCAGGTTCTGCTTTTCCTCAAATATCATGTAAGAATAGCTGGCTGTAAGCAACATGCAGCAAAGAAGGAAGCCCAGAAGAAAGTTCTTATATTCCATCCTGGAACGCAAAAAAGAAAATATAAGTTTTTGCTAAGGTCTCAGATACCTGAGGAAAAAGAGGTAGGTCACGTGTCAAAAGTATAGCCATGATTTGTTTTTTTCTAGCATCCATGCTTCTTTGTCCTCCCTCCCCACTCATCATTCCTTTGCTAGAATGGACAACTGCAAAGAATCCCAGGATTCACTCCAGTTTTGAGTCTGTTAGAACAAAACAGAAAAGTATAAAAATGCACATTCATCATTGAGTAGAATGAGATGAGAGAGAATTGAACATATTTGATCAACTGAGTTAAATAATTATTGCATAGGGAAACAACGTTTTTAAACCTTTTTCATCCTTTCTTGAGTACCCTAATGTGCTGAGTGTGAATGTGTCCCTGCAAGAAGCAGTACTGCAAGAAACATCTAATAAATACCCTTGAGAACACTGCAGCTCAAAAACCAATACAAGCACCTTTTACATACTTGGTTGTGGTCTCCATAATGTCAGATCTCTGAGGTGTTAGATAATAGTTATGAAATGATCTGCAGTAAATATTCAACTAAATAATTCCATACAACACTTGAGGTCAAGAATAGACCTGAAATCTCTGGCTTATGCCTTACAGATAATTTCTGCAAAAAGTCATAAGTTCATTGATAAAAATGATCAGGTTGGTTTTGTTAACACATATATAGGTCAAATATTTGATACAGTTGCTCTGACTGAATAAAAGAGAGAATCAAGCTGTAGTTATATCACTCAATACTGAAAAATCCTTTGACAAAATTTATATGGACACTAGGCAAAAATATCCACTTGCCTCTTTGATATTTAACATTTCTTTGGAATCCCTACCTGTTAGACAAGACTATAATATACATGGTTTATATCACAATTCTTCAGAATGTAAATTAGTAATATATATAGTGGTATATTTTATTAGTTAAATTTGCACATCTTGCCTTGATTTCAGCTTTGATACATTTGATAAATATTTTGGAAGTTGCAGCTGATAACAATAGGTAAAAATCCCTTCATTAATTCATTAAGCAATTTCA
The DNA here is from genome assembly GCA_030867105.1 of Liasis olivaceus. Classification (NCBI taxonomy): domain Eukaryota; kingdom Metazoa; phylum Chordata; class Lepidosauria; order Squamata; family Pythonidae; genus Liasis; species Liasis olivaceus. The sequence continues at coordinate 174,947,639 of CM061350.1, read as the reverse complement.
ATTTCATACTTTTATCAGTCAAATAAATCCATCAATTTCAAATATTCAAGAGAACATGTATCTTCAGACCATTTGAAAATGAAATCCAAAATAAACTATTAACAAGAACAGTGGCTCCTATTGTCCCCTTTCTTTATATTTTTCTTCTAGTTGTTTCTCTGTGGATTATTTAGGTATATACTCTAAACGTTTGATTGCATTTCTATGCATGAGGATGATGATGACTGCCACTATAACTTTATAGAATGCTGAGGATATGGACTGTAATGCAGATGTAAATAAATTGTGGCAGTTTATACTGGGAATGTTTCCATGATAAAACATGATAAAGGTGCATCAGGCAATATTATGAACAATCTCAAATGCAGAGATCATAGTAAGCTTGAGTAGTAATGATAATATTTCAGCTTGGCTCCTCACAGTGTTATGTTAACATCTTGTGTGATGGAATGCCTAACGGACCATGGGAATACAGAAAGGGCAGCAAGGCACTTAAGAAACAGTGCTATTACAGAAGAAATTCCTGTGTCCAGGGTGTTGGAAACATTATCCCTATCCATCAGATTGTTTCCTTCATAGTGCAGAATAGAGGAGGGATCACCTTGTATCCATCTCTGTTCTGTTGCTTTTATGTATATAAAAGGATTAGTGCTGGAACAATCTTTGGGATCGTCCTTGCTAATTGTCCACAGTATTATTTCTTGTAGCTCTGGGAAAGTTTGGTGTCTTTAGATGCATCGATACAGGTAATACAGATTGCTAAGGTTAATTTCTCTGCCCTTTTATCTCTTGCCTGTTGTTCATGTCTCTCTTCCCCTGCTTTTAGCTGCCTTTTGTCCTATTTTGCCAGTTAATTGTTTCTGAGGATTGCTGATGTTTAATAGATAGATAGATATTTGCTAACAGAACTGAGTAGTATACATGCTTGCTCTGATGTGGATATCTGGATATGGGAGTGTGCTGGGGGCAAGCTAAACTGGAAATTGCCCAGGAATGAGCAATAATACTTAGAAAATTTATAGATCTGAAATTATCAGGGAATTGAAGTTTAATGGAACAAATTTCTAGGGTTACCAGATATCTGAACAGGCAAAGGAGGATACAGACATTTGGAAAGGAGGACAAATGGGGAAAAGGAGGTCACACTGTTTCGCTTTCTTGGCATGCATGACAAAAATTACAGTGAAAAACAGAAAAAAAAAGTACTTAGGCATACATGTATATGAAGTTACCTTTTCTAGCATCAGAAAGACTGGTTTTTCAATGTGCTAGAGCAGGTAGGAGGCAAAGCCTTCAGCATGTAACTGATTAAGGGCTTGTCAATTTCAGGCCATGGGCAAGCTGCGGGAAATAATCAACCAGTTAAGATCACAATGCTGAGCTTCTTAACATGGGGTTAGCATTTAGGAAAATGCTGTGCTATGAAGAAAAGCTGTTCAGGAAGAGATAGCTTGTATATACTCAAAGCCAGACACTATTTGGTTTTAAAGAGATGGGGGACATGAGGACAAAAAGGAGGACATGTCCTCCTTTTGCAGGACATCAGTAATCCCATGTGTGTCAGAATATCTCTGTATTCAGAAGACACTAAAACACAATATAACAAACCTCAATTTAATCAAGGAACAGCTATTAAGATCACTGCCAGAATGTAATAAGTATATGGTAAAGTTCTCAAACTTCGTGATGAAATTTCCCTTGAGAATGTATGTAACTGAGAAATCATACCCCATGATTTGAATGATGTAACGGAAAGGAATTCTCTGCAAAGGATAAAAAGGAGAAATGTAGCCTGACATTACTGTAATACCAGGCATAGTATTAAAAGGGAACACAGACTTTATAAAGCTGAGGCCCATGCAAAGCGAAAAACAAGATCAAATGTCCTAAAAGAAAACTCAGGCTTGCACAGGAATTACAAAAAGAACAAGATACAAAGAAACAGCATATATGTTGGCAAATTAATGCTTACTTGACATGATTTTGAAAGGAAAAACAGATTCTTGCTGGATCAAGTCAGTATATCCTCAGCACATCTGTGATTATAAGCCTTAATGAATCTTACCAAGGACAAGTTAATTTAGCAAATGGAATGTTGATATATGTATCTGGAAAAGGCAGTATTAATTTGAAATGCCTGATAAGTGATAATAAAAACAAGAATATAATATTTCAAGAAGTATATTATATACCTGAATAGGATGAAATTTACATAAGTCTGTGTTATCTTATGCAATGTGGCTGTGAACTTGTCTTTAAGGGGAGAGGAAAGTGTGGGAAAAAGACTTTGAGTAACTCCACCTTAATTACACTAGATGTAAGTTGTGTAGGAGAATTACTTCGATAGGCTTTCAGGATTCTATTACGTTACCCTATTAGCAATAAAGACATTTCTAGAAATATGTTTTTCTTTCCTGAGTGTGCCAGCTTCACAGGACTTGACACTATGCCATGCAAAATATATGAAACAAATATTTAAAATAAAATAAAATAAAATAAAATGAAACATTTTGGCCCAGAATTGACACAATAAACATCTCTTTGTACTGTGAAGGAAGAACAATTTTAAAAGTTTAAGGCTGTTAACTGCTGAGTTGAAGGTTGAATAGGTTGCCACCTATTCTTTGGCTGGCAGAAAACAATATTGCCATGAAATTTGCTGTCCTCTCCATAGCTGATTGTTGGGTCTATTACCTCTGATAGCAGTCACATTCAGTCACCTAGCTCCCCTCCCGGGTAATCAGTGGCAAATCCTGACAGATTTTATACACTTTGTCATTGTCCTTGGAACATGTCAGAATATAGGGAAAACAATGTTTTAACATAGTCTATCTAAAGAAGATTTAAGTCTGTCTCACTTTGGGTTGGGGATAAGATGAAGTACTGTACCACATCGTATTGACAAAATATAGAAAAACATCAGTGTCCAGTGATTCTGGAAATACTGAAGCCCTAGAGAAAAAATGAGCCCTTTTCTGGCTTTTTGGGGAAAAAAAATGGGGAAATTGAAATGCATGACATACTTTTTAAAAAATAAACCAACTCATTTTTCTGATGTAATAATATAATCTTTACCTAGTAACGTAATGTACTTTAATATTTTCAGGTCAAAATTTAAGACATATTCTCTACTCGGGCAACTTAAAAGTATCTTAAAATAGCTATATGCCTAAATTAAAGAAATAGGCCAAAGTGAACTCTGGCTATTAATATCAAGAAGGCATACTGAGCTTCCAAGAATAATGTAAGCCACCATCTCTTTCTTTTTATTTTTACAACTCATCAAGTTTGCTCCAATAGGCTTAAGAGATTTATTTTGCCTTTAAATCCCCCAACCCACTCATCCCTGAAAACTCCAAAATAATTGGTTGGCTATTCCTACCCCCTGTCACGGCCAGCCTGGGGACATCATTGCCTTATTTTTTGTAGTGCTTGGAGGCTTAAAAATGATTTAAAACACATAGCTCTCAGATGTAGATAATTTTCCTACCTCTGCCAAATTTGAACAGAATGGGAAATCTGAAGTGACCTGGAGGAGACAGGAAAATGCCAATGTCAACGCAAATGAGAATTAATGTGAGAAATATGGTAGTCAAATTACAGACATAAAAGGATATGAAGAAAGAGTAAAGAATCATGAAAAGATGATGGAAAGTTTGTTTTATCATATATCAAGCTGATTTCCTAGCAGACAAAACTGCCATCCCAAGTCTCAGTGAAGTAGAATTCAGACTAGCTTGTAGCTGGGTAAAATGTCTTCTGCTTCCCCAAACAAAGGAAAATAAGAAGGAGGCTTTTTCAGTGCTTTCCTGCCACTAGTAAATTGGGTGAAAATGGGTTCTTTTTTTTTTCATTAAAAGAAAGGACAAAGGACTCATTCCTCTCCCCACATTCCAAAAAGGTTTGGATCCTTTCTTCAACAAGAGCTCCTAGTCATGCTGGAGTTGATGCAGATATTCTGTAAAAAGTTTTAAAAAGAAATCCCTGAAATCCTTACAGGTGACATGCCCCTCTGTTCATTTGCCAGGTATCAGACCAGCAACCACATAATTATCCTTCCCTTTGTCCTTTGGGAGGGCAGGTGTTCTGGTTACTGCAACATAATGCTCAAGGCCATTGTGTTCACCACCTTTCCCAGAAACAACTATGGTCTCCTTGAGCCTTTTAGAAGCTTTGTAAGAATTTTAAAAAAGGAGAAAACACCCTGGTAACTTCCATTATATGCAAAGAAAGCAAGGTGGCTTAGGAGGTGCAAGGCAGGCAATATGATATATAATTTTCTGCTGCCGTGAGGTGACTGCCTCATTGGCTGAGTTGTGGGCCAGGTCCTCATAGTCTACGAAGAAGTACAATCCAGCAAGAACAATTCAGATTGCTCTTGTAGAACTGTGTATGTTCAAACACTTCTTATCCATGTTTATTCTCATCTGATTAAGTGGGGCTTCCTCCCAGTTAAGTAGTTCCAGGATTGCAACCTAAATTGCTGTATTGCGACAAAGCAGGCCAAATGTTAATTTACTTGCCTCACATGAGTCAGAAGAATAAGGCACTAACATTATCATAAAACACTGAGCAAAAGAAATCTATCGTATCTTATGGTACAATGGTTATAATTATAGTTTTGCTTGAATATTATGTGCATTGTGCAGTTTTCTTTTACCAGAAATGTTATGGTACATCTTACTGTTATTATTTCTCAGTGTTATTCCAATGAAATAAAGTTTATCAAAAAATCAAACATTTAGGCAGCCTAGGCTAACACTGCCTTCTGTATATTGTAGCCTTAAGCTGTAGGCAGTTATTCTAGGATGTGAATGAATGAATGAGTGAAATTTCTGAAAGTATTCAGCATAGTCCCAGAAAGACACAGAAAGACTCAGCTGTGCATAAGAGTAACAAAATCAGTTCTATAGAGGACTCCAATTATGTTCAAGATTGGGAAAAGATTTTATGCAGATGGAACAGGGTTGAATCAGATATTGTATCAGACTGTTGTGATAAACGAGCATAACTTTGAATGGGCAAGGACACATTGTGAAAAATAGCAAGGTAAGTGGCCAGGGCTGAATTTTAGGGAGAATCTGGGGCTTTTTTGCTTGAATATTATGCAATATACCTTGTTTAGGACTTATATTTCAGTTGCATGGAATTCTCACTTCAGATATTGAAGATAATGAAATATTCACAAGAGCACTAAAAAATGATACAGTTATTCTTACAACTTTTGTTCTGCTGTCATTTAAACTTAGAAAGAAATACTTAAGTTCTTGGCTGTAGCTTTGGCTCTATTTTGCTGTAACCTTTTTACATCTAATACTTCTTTTTTTATATTTTATAATTTTACTACTTTTTATTTTATTTTATTTTATTTTATTTTATTTTATTTTATTTTATGGCATTCTGTGTTGTGACTTGTAGTTACAACAATAAACTTATTTACTTATTACTTATTTACAACTGCCAGTCTTCCATATAGTAAATAAATTTATAGTAAAATGGGATAAGTATATAGTAAAATGGGAGTAAGTTTCATTGAACTAGTTAACCTCTAAATAGAACAAACCTGGGATTGTGTTACAGTTTCCACTGAGATCAGTAGAAGAAATTAAAATCAACTAAATTAAATACTGTTGCCTTTATTGAGATTTAGGCTGCAAATGTACACCCATTTACTTGGGAGTGAACCCCATTAAACTCAATCAGTTTATCTTTTGATAAGATGAATGTTAATACTACATTTTTGTCACTTCTCAGTTGAATTAGATGGGGTCGGAAGATCAATTTTTAAAGTTCAAATTAAAATTGATAAAATATCAGTTTATATATCTTTAAAAATTAAAATGATCTCTTGATGTTAGACTATTTTATTTGTCAACCTAAAATTAATAAAATCCAGTAAATTTGTCCATATATATATATATGTATGTATGTATGTATGTGTATGTATGTATATATATATATATATATATATATATATATATATATAAAATTTATCCCTACATTTTGATTTATGTTTATCTTCCCTGACAAACTTTTCAAATTATATATGGTTAGTGGTATTTTTTGCTGACATGAAAAGTACAGGGAGAAAATCATTCAATACTTTTAGATAAGATTTTTTTTCCAGCAGGTTATAGATATTATTTAGCCAAACATAAATTTTCTGAAGGTCTTGCTGATTTCAATGAGAGAGAGTCTGAAATATATCAAATTCTCCCTAGATTTAAGAGACTTCCTCAGTTTTAGTATTTGCTGGATTCTGCACTATCCAAATCTTATTTAATTACAATACATAATTTTAATTTGGATATGACTTTAATTCTAAAGAAATTCACAACTGGGAGTCATTTCACATATTGGGCAGTGTTAAATTTATTTACATAGGTAATTACATTTTAGGTATGTGGTATTATTAGAACTATTTCAAATTGCACAATTATTTTCTTCATTTAAAAAAAAGTGCTGAATGAAACATATCATCAGGAAAAAATTTGTTCAATAGATAATGTTACAATGCTCATTCCCATACCTAATAAAGTGTTCACTTATCTGCCAAAGACCTATCTGGAAAGTAAACTAATTTTACCTTCAGACATCCATTTCCTATTTTCTTTTATTCCTGCTATTTTATTTTTATTTTTATATTTTATATATAAAATATATAATATTATATATATTTTATTTTTCTCACACCTTATATTTTATATTTCTCACACACTTTTATATTTTATATATAAAATATATAATATTATATATATTTTATTTTTCTCACACCTTCAAAAATACTTTCAACTATCTGGTAAAAGTTTTAGCAGACATACACTCACATATAAATAAATAAAATAGGCAAAATGTGGTTGTTAGTCAACAACTAAAGTAGCATATTGAGTGTGTGGAAGTTGTACAGCATTCTTCCTATATATCTGAATCTTTATTTCCTTTTTCCTGCACAGAACTTCAGGTGAAAAAAAAAGAGAGGAGGGAATTAAAATTATTTATGATAAAAATAAACAAAATGTCATCTTAAACTATTAGAACAACAGGCAAATTTGACAATATTTACAGGCTATTTTAAATTGCTAGTATTTTCTCTTCTTTTAGCATCCAAATAACCCATCCCAAATAATATTATCTCTATTGATGAAAACAATTAGTTCGTCTTGGCTATGTAAATGTCTCAACATCAATGTAATAGTTCTAAATTCCTTAAATAATAGAAGTTCTAGAATAAGATTCATCCATAGTTTTAAAGATGCACAGAACTGCAAGGAAAGCATCACTAAAAATGAGAAAGGACTTTTCACCCATAGAACAAAATTGAATAACAAGGCTGAAACCAACCCATTAAAAGAGGAATAAGATTTTGAATTTCACTGAAACAGAAACCAAAATAGAAATCATGCATCATTTGAAATTCATTATTTAATTTTTTTCAGGAACGTGTTAATAAAATACCTTTTTTAAAAAAAATTATTCCTTTTGCTTTTATGATTAAGTAGAAGAACAAAAGAACAAAGCATAGGGGAAGAAAAACAATTACTCTTACTTTGAATTGACATTTCAAAAATGTTAAATACATGGAACCTTTATCTCAGAAAATAAACTGGCAAAAAGCAACAAAATAGACATTTTTAAAAAAGCAGAACTCCTAAAGAGATATTAAATATATTCATTTAATTCACATTTGCATCACAATAATAAGTTTTTTAAAAGCCCCAAATGAATGGAGATTAAAAATAAAAAGAAACATTTTTTTCAGTAAAACAAGGCACTGCCTACAATATATCCAAAGATAACAAATTGGCTTTAAATGGAAAAAAAAAAAAAAAGAATGAAAAGAACCTAACGGATAGAAAGATGATTCTAAATATTGTTTGGGTGGTTCTTAATTCAGTTTCACATTGCCAGCTTAAAAAAGAAGAATCCCAGGAAATTTTTATGAGTTAAGGGACAGAACAGAAAATTCTGAAAGAGAAATTTATCTTACCTAAATGGCAAGTAGCTATTATATTCATTACTCACTAGTAAAAATTAGAGCAGCTTTTCTGTATGGTCATCTTCTTGGTCTGGATTCTGTACAAAATATGGGCAATGACCCAAGGTTTTTGCTATATCCGCCCCCTCTTCTTTTCCAGGAATCCTGTAATCCAGGCACGCAGCTGTTTGTAGCATACCTGGGCTGGCCTGCTCTTATTATGGCCCACCATTTAATTTACTGCATATGGTGATGATTTACTGCATATGGTGATGATAAGGTGTTCTTAGTGATGATAGTTTATATGTAAGTATATAAGTATGTACTATATATGTATAGAGTGTGTGTGTGTGTGTGTGTGTGTATATATATATATATATATATATATACATACACACACATAGTTTTTATTGTTTTAAAGAACTTCGCAGAGCAAATTTGAATTGATTTGATGTAATTTTAATCAAGAGAAACTTCTTCTAATTTTAAGGAAAATTTCACCAGATGCGTTCCAGATACAAATAATTACAAATAATTGAAAATAATTGAAAAATGTCCAGCCCTGATTTCTTTTAATAAGGACTAATCCTGTCTGCCGCCTAAGAAGGAAATTACTGTACAGTTTGATTGGCAAAATAAACCCCAAACTTTACACAAAACCAAGTCTTTTTCTAGCTCTTCTCTTGCATTAATTTGAAAAAGAAAATTTAAGATAGTAATTGGCTGCAAGAAAAAGAGCAGAAAACCTATTTGAAACATTTTTTAAAAGCCATTCTTCTAATATTGATGAGCAACTTGATAAATTTCAGTGTTCTGACATGCTGTAAAACTGTTTTAACAGCACTGTTTTAATAATTTCCCGTGTCTAGGAATAACTTCCATAAATGCACTCTTAACAAGTTTTGTTTTGATTAACCGAAAATGTTTAGCACTGAGGTAAAACATAATGCTGTACTTCTATCTGGAGATAGTAGGAGACATTTGGGCATTTCTCAGAATTTCACAGAAGTGTTCAGGATTAGTGGGTTTAAGAGAACAGCCTCTGTGGTCACATTCTCCTTCTGTGCACTACTTAAAACATAGCTACAGGTGAAACTCGAAAAATTAGAATATCGTGCAAATGTTCATTTATGTCAGCATGGCAGCTCAAAAGGTGAAACCAATATATGAGATAGACGCATTACATGCAAAGCGAGATATGTCAAGCCTTACTTTGGTATAATTGTGATGATTATGGCATACAGCTTATGAAAACCCCAAACTCACAATCTCAGAAAATTAGAATAGTGTGAAAAGGTTCAATATTCTAGGCTCAAAGTGTCCCCCTCTAATCAGCTAATGAATCCATAACACCTGCAAAGGGTTCCTGAGCCTTTCAGTGGTCTCTCAGGCTGGTTCAGTAGGAATCACAAGCATGGGAAAGACTGCTGACCTGATAGTTGTGCAGAAAACCATAATTGACACCCTCCATAAGGAGGGAAAGCCCCAAAAGGTAATTGCAAAAGAAGTTGGATGTTCCCAAAGTGCTGTATCAAAGCACATCAATAGAAGGTTATGTGGAAGGGAAAAGTGTGGTAGAAAAAGGTGCACAAGCAGCAGGGATGACCGCAGTCTGGAGAGGATTGTCAGGAAAAGGCCATTCAAAAGTGTTGAGGACTTTCACAAGGAGTGGACTGAGGCTGGAGTTAGTGCATCAAGAGCCACCACATACAGATGGATCCTGGACATGGGCTTCAAATGTCGTATTCCTCTTGTCAAGCCGCTCCTGAACAACAAACAACGTCAGAAGCGTCTTACCTGGGCTACAGAAAAAAAGAACTGGTCTGTTGCCCAGTGGTCCAAAGTCCTCTTTTCTGATGAGAGCAACTTTTGCATCTCATTTGGGAACCAAGGACCCAGAGTCTGGAGGAAGAATGGAGAGGCACACAATGCACGATGCTTGAAGTCCAGTGTGAAGTTTCCACAGTCTGTGTTGATTTGGGGAGCCATGTCATCTGCTGGTGTTGGTCCACTGTGCTTCATTAAGTCCAGGGTCAATGCAGCCGTCTACCAGGAGATTTTGGAGCACTTCATGCTTCCTTCTGCAGACGAGCTTTATGGGGATGCTGACTTCATTTTCCAGCAGGACCTGGCACCTGCCCACACTGCCAAAAGTACAAAAACCTGGTTCAATGACCATGGGATTACTGTGCTTGATTGGCCAGCAAACTCGCCTGACCTGAACCCCATAGAGAATCTATGGGGCATTGCCAAGAGAAAGATGAGGGACATGAGACCGAACAATGCAGCGGAGCTGAAGGCCGCTATTGAAGCATCCTGGTCTTCCATAACACCTCAGCAGTGCCATAGGCTGATAGCATCCATGCCACGCCACATTGCGGCAGTCATTGCTGCAAAAGGGGCCCAAACCAAGTACTGAGTACATATGCATGCTTATACTTTGCAGAGGTCCGATATTGTTCTATTTCCAATCCTTGTGTTATTGATGTCATGTAATATTCTAATTTTCTGAGATTGTGAATTTGGGGTTTTCATAAGCTGTACTCCATAATCATCACAATTATACCAAAGTAAGGCTTGACATATCTCGCTTTGCATGTAATGCGTCTATCTCATATATTGGTTTCACCTTTTGAGTTGCCATACTGACATAAATGAACATTTGCACGATATTCTAATTTTTCGAGTTTCACCTGTATATGTTAGCTATACTACCATCACAATACAGTTATTTACCTGCTACCAATAGCTTAGTTCTCCACCATTTTCTTCAGAATAATTGGGTTTATCCACTGTGCTAACCTGTAGTCTAATTATGGTTTATTAAATATGCCACAGCTGAGTTCACATGCTGGATTAAGATATAAACTATGGAGTACAAATTACACTGGCTATATTCACACAACACTTTAAATCAAAATCAAACTAAACACATTATGTGATTTAGTTCAGAGACACTGTTGGAAAAAGAATATATGAGGTTGCCCTTGTCTCTGTCAGGATTTTTCACACACCTGAACAAGCCTGGATTTCTTTCTCTGCTTTGGGTAGCAAGGAAGATCTCATAATGCCTCTGATCTTTGAATGCCCCTGTATACAAATTGAAGGATTATTAATGAGTATAAATGGACTGTTTAATTTTCCAGAAAACAATTTTGAGAATGTTTCAGTTTGGGATTCCTGGATATTGGTAATGGCAGTGCTTCTCCCTGTTTTTATCTTCAACATACTGCAAGATAGCAAGTTTATTTATTATTCTGATTTATGTCTTAAGTTTCTACTCAAAGGCTTTCAAGGCAACTACCAAAGTAAACAAACAAAAAATAAAAACACATACTTGAAATGGTGATGAACTAATCGAAATGGAAAAGCCTATGCTTCCTTGCCCCAACGTAGAAAGAACAGAGGGCTAAACACAAACTCCCTCCAGGGACCTCCTCATCACTTGTTTCATAAACCATCTTTACTTACCTAGAGATGGTCATTCTCTCCCAGCCCTGCAGCATTCCAATTGTAATCCTATATATGCGCGGAAAATGTGATTCTTGTCTGAAAAAATGTATCCAGAGCCGGTGTCCCTGATACCCTCAAGGCAATGATAAGGTCTGTTCTTCAGCTGCCTAGCCCTGTTGCTTCTTCTCTTACTACAGCTGTCCCCTTAGCCATCTTCTCCCTAGATTGAGAAGCTTAGCAAGCAGCAACAGAAGAAGCAGCTGCTCTCCCTGGTACCTGGCTGAGAACTCAGGTGCCTACCTTCTCCTGAGGCCTGAGCTCAATCCTCACCACTTACCAATAGCCAGGCCCAGACGATGTGAGGCTTGTTCTATGCATCATACCAAAAGAGGACTAACGTGGGCTCATATTTGTATAATATTGGCATGTGGTAATTATATTAATATTTAAGCCATGTTTAAATTCTACTGATTGTTTTTAAAAAGTATGCAAGCTTTCAAAACAGAGTTCAGTGCAAATTTAGACCAAATTATTTGAAGAGAAATGCAATTAATCTCATTGTGGTTGTGAGCGGGCTATTAATCTGCCATCCAATGGCTAAATGCTGATGGGTTGTGTTAAGGCCCATGCTGCTCCTCTTTCTTACTTCCTCCACTTCTTTATTTTAACACTGTAATTTGTTTTCCAATTATTCAAAAGCTTCTTCAGCTGTGAAAAGGACTCCTTTTTTCTACCTCCTTAGAGTGCTTTTAAAATTTCTTTGGGAGGAGATGTTTTTGAATTTATATTATTGTCAGATGGCAGCAGGCCTTGGCGCTGTTTTTCTATTTTGTGCTCTTTTTTCCCTCCAGTTTCACATTTCTCCATCAACTCTGTAGCCAATCTGTTCTAAACAGCCCAACAAGAGAAGTTCCCTCATGATACATTCTTCTCATTGAACCAAAATGAGGGAAATTAGGGAGCCTGAAACATGGATGGATGAACACAGCAAAAGACAGGGCACTCACAACATAGCCTCAGACCACTTCACAACTGAAATAAGTTCTGTGACCCATCTGAAAAAAAAATCCAAAATTTTCTTCTCTCACAATTTATTTTCTCTGAGTTAAGGAAAAAAAATTAAAGAAATGCATAAGAAATTCTTAGGATAGTACAACTCTGTTTTTTTAAATCAGACGTGGACTAGTCTAGATTGTCCTTCAGATAAAAGGCTAACCTCTGTGAGACAGAGTATTTGGCCACCACTGTTGCTGATCATCTCCTTCAGTAGTATCACTGCTTGTTCACCCACTCTCCCAAACTGCAAATGGCAGCAGCATTGAGGAGGAATGATAGCAAGTATCACTGAGCAAGCAGGTATAGAAGGGAGCATTTCAATGGAAGTTTCTTGAGGATCTCCAAAACCTAAAATTGACATTGAACGCACCTCTTTTTGAAGTGCTTCTGAAAAGTGTTGCTACTTTATATGAGCTGATGAATCCAATCATCTCTCTTAACTGCACCCCAGTTATTGCCTTTTTTTGTGTGCTCATTTTCAGCAGCACACCTTAGGGTTAAGTATTGAATACTGTGAACTCTGCAAAGTCATCCCATTCTCTCCATGCTATTGTTTAACTCTTGAATTTATGTATTCATTTTCAAAAGCAGTGTGTTGCCTGTTTCTGGCACTAAAGGACAGATTCATCTAGTTTAAATAAAAACAAAAAATAGTAAACAAAAACACTGAGGTGGAGTTGACATTAACCAAGGGCACATAAAGAATGCCTTTTATCACAATCTTATTATAATTTATTGGAGCTTCAACTTGGATGTTAAAGGGATTCAAATAATTATACGTGGCATTTACTGAAGATGGGAGTGGAGGAACAGCCAATTCATCAAAGCTGATTCTTAGGTTAAGGAAGTGCTCATTAATCAAATAGAAAAGTTATTTACAAATAGTTTGCTTTTACAGTACAATACTATACTCAGTCAGGAAATATCAGAGGAATTGAAGAATTGATACTTTTTTTTGTGCCTTCTAGTCAATGTTGATTCCTGGCGACTGCCTGGACAAGTCCCTGCAGTTTTCTTGGCAAGATTTCAGAAGTGGTTTGCCACTGCCTCCTTCCCAGGGCTAAGAAAGAGTGACTGGCTCAAGGTCACCCAGCTGGCTTTGTGCCTAAGGTAGGACTAGAACTCACAGTTTCTCAGTTTCTAGCCTGCTGCCTTAACACTACACCAAATTGGCTCATACATCTTTTTACTAGGAATAAAATAGAGGCCACTGTCTGATTTATTTTTACTACACATGAACATGTAAAAAATCCACTTATAAACTTTCTTATCCCACACATGAAATGTGCTTATTTCTTTGGAATGAAGAGAATTCTGTGAATTCTGTAGGACAACATACTTTTAAGGTGATCAAAGAAAAACTGGCCTATCTCTGTTGATTGATCAATGGGTATTGACATGTCCAATTATATAGAAATTTAACTTACTAATGTTCACTTTACAGATGTGTCAAGTGCATTGTGATGCAAGCTGTATGCAAAGCTGTATCCTAATATAGTATTTTTCTGATTATGCCAACGATATTAACCTTCTTGTTCTCGACCCCATCTGCTAAGTATGGATGCTTAGTACAAAGACTAGCATTAAATAAAATATAGTAGCAATCATCTTTCCTTGTTCAAAAATCTACAAGCAGCTGAACAAAAATATACTACTGAAAGCTGTATACAAACAGTGACAGTAATGTTTAAGCTTATATCATGAACATTTACATTAAGAAAACTTGCGTCAGGGAGGTTTACATATCAAATAACGAAAGCAGGGTAATTCACATTTTAAAAAAGTTCTCAAGTCAGTTTGCATCAAGAGTTATATAAATAAGAGGAAGTTATATACTGTATATCAAAGCTCCATTCTTATGGATGAAAAAAATCCATTAAAAACAGGGAAGCAGAATAAGCCCTACTAACATGGACAGTCAAATGGAATGGAATTTTACTGATCTGTATACTTTTAACACTTAGAACAAAGGTCTATGCATGTTCAGGACTAATCACAGATGTGTAGCCATCATATGATGGGAACAACTCATGTTTTTTTGTACAAAAATAAATGGATAACAGCACATACATGCTCTATTCCCTCTTGTCCCCTTCATCATCATGTTTTTTCTATGGCATATTGCCAATATATTGCCGTTGTGGCTATCACCAGTGAGATAAAAAGAAGAAGAAAATGTGTATGTAATGAGGAAGGAAAGGAAAAATTATGAGCATGGTCAAAGGGGACTAGGGCAGAATGAGCAGCTAATTGTTGCAGGAAAAGAATAGAATATTAAAAGAGATGTAATTTGCCATGAACATCTGGGCTCATTGCAGATTTTTATCAATGGAATCGCCATGGGTTCAAAAGGTACTATCATTTATTTCTCTCCAGGCTGCATTTGCTGTATGGTGGTCCCATTGTGTAGGAAAAATACTATCCTTGTGAATATATTTTCTGTTATTTATAAATCTCATCTATTCATTTATTTGTATCATTTCTTTTAAGGCTTTCTATCATGCCTTTCAAGATATATTACTCTTACAAAGAAGCCACAACAAAATCAAATGTAGAGTGTAGTTCTATGCATGTTTTCAAAATCATTGGAATATCTGAAATAGTAGCAGCTATATGTGTTTGAGTGAACAGCATCAAGACTACAGATGTTAGTTTGACTGAAATCAGATATTTCTAGTTAAAATACTCCTCCCAAAATTGCTACAGTACCTGAGAGCAAACTCTATCAACTGAGAGTTCCATTGATACAAATAACAGCTTTGGTTGTATGTGTCAGTTCCCTTGCCTGTGTAAATTAGTGGAAGAAAGCAGTAATTTCATTTTGCTTATTGCCAATGTACCAAGACTGCTTGACCCCACCATATCATTGCTATTTTACCTCTCAATAACTATATACATTACAGTAATTGCAATTATGAACAATACTTTTCAGTTCTGACTGGATTGTCCTATAGCATGTGGGTGTGTGGATAAACAGATAGATAGATAGATAGATAGATAGATAGATAGATAGATAGATAGATAGAAATATGATTATGTTTAAATACCAGTCCACTAATATTTTCCTGGCTGAAATTCTATGGATGCTGCCTTATTTGGTAAATTTAAGGTTTCATGCAGAATTTCTCCTTCACATTATTATTTGTATAATTATATTTATAATTATGAACTTGCAGAGAAATGATATTTATAGCTTTTAACTTTTTGACATAAATATGCATGGATACATGGGGGATAAACACACTCATATGATCAACAGTAGTGATAAAATATACCTCCAGGGGAAATGGTGTTGGTCTACTTGCCTGATGCCACTAAAAGATCTTTGGTTCTCTCCATCAATGTGATAAAAACGAACTGGGGAAAGATACTGTGTGCACTTCATTAACTACTACAGAGAACAAGAACAGAAGGCAAATAATACATTTCATAAAACTTGACAGTTCTGATTTGAAACATGTTCTATATTATGAGGAAAAGTCCTATGTGTATTCAATTACAGGGCATAGATTCTGTTTTCAGTAAAACAAAATAAAGTGAACAAACAAACAAATCTCAATTTTTATGTTTTAAAGAAAGGGCATGGAAATATTTACCTTTTCTTCACTGGGGTATATATGCAAAGTATTCATCTCTATAGGTCATTTGGTGGCACTGAATGCTATAATGAACTCCATTAAATGGACCTAGCGATGCTTGATAATTTCAATGCTGCAAAGTGCAAATTGTCTTAAATCTAATTGAGGTTAATTTCATTATGCATTTGGGATTCTGCATTCTTTCTCACCTTTCTAATATGTTTACAAGGCTGGAAAGAGCTAATTACATCAAGCTCATGTTGTGCTAAGTGAAGCACAAAAGAGGTTAGATATTTTAGCAAGAGAGTGATCCCAAATTAACCACAAAGTATTTATAGGAAAGAAATATATGGTTATCTAATGGTCTTTACATCCCCAGATTTGACTATTACTGAAAATTTGAAGGGAAATCTCACATATGCAGTACATCCAAAGGGCCCTAAGAATAGTTATGTGTTAATTTAAGTTCTGCTAGAAAGGTAGGAAGAAAGGAAAAAGCAGGAAAAAAATTCAGAAGAAAACACAGAAAGACTGTTGGCTGGCTACAGGGAATTGGAAGCTGTTATTTCTGCAAAGGGTGATGGTACAAAGTACTAAGTGGAAAGTATAAAGCAGCATGTTCCATATTTATTTTACTTATTTTGAAGCTCGAAACAACTCCACGTTAATATTAACTATGCATTTAAATTTTCAGAAATATGCCATGTTTAATTTTGTACCATGTAGAGATTGTTTTCCTGCTCACTCAGGGATTCATTGAACCAAACAATTTCACCAGGGGTGTTTAAACTTTTGCACTCAGCTATATCTATTATTAATATCATGTTTATAATAAATGAGTTGAAATGAAGGAAAAACAATTACATGTATAAAATTAAGTCTAGATATTTTCAGGATTAAATTCTCTTTTCTGAATGGAGACTCTGTTGTCCTGAATAATGTAAGGCCAAAACTTTTAAGGTTGAGTTTCTAAAGCTTCAGATTTGCAAAAATTTGGATGAGAGCAAAACATTAAGATTTGCTGCCTGAATTTCGGCAGTTGCTCTCCTACTGTACATGGTGAGTGAGCAAGGCATTTTCCGTTGCTTTGGGCCACAGGGAAGCGAGTACCCTCCTTGTCTCCATCAATCCTTCTATGTAGCTTGTCCTCACCTCATTTGTTACACACCCTAGTATGGGGAAGACTTTTTTTGTGATACTTTGCCAGCGGAGACATGCATGCTAGCAGGTTTACTCTTTCCTTTAAGAAAAGGCTTTGGAGAGCTGCTTGTCAGCTGTGGGCTGCAAGTTTGAGACTCAGCTGAGGACTCTAGCTTGTTGCTCTCAAACAGATCAGGATCTGTTAGTCACAAAACAGGCTGAAGTTCTGATCCTTGCTTGGAAGAGTAAAAACCTAAGAGCTCTGAGTCAGACAACGCGCTAATCAAACCACTTCAACAGACTTCTCATTTACAAAATGAAGAATTCTAGCCTCTTAGGGCAGATCTGCATCTTCTGAGTGTCCCATCAACAGTAGGGACCACACACTGCTTCTTGAATGCAAGAATGGATAATATCTTTCACTCACTTCTAACATATTGCATATGAAACCCTTGCCTGTGCTTTGAAGCTCTAGTTCAAAACGGCTGTTTTCCATCCAACAATGTCCTGTTAAATCAATACATTTTCTTGCCCGTATTTTCTCATCCTTTCTAGAAAGTTGTTGTGTCATTCAATCTTTACAACTACCAGAAGGCACTAATCAAATTTCTGTCCAGACTAGCTAAAGTGTGCTCCCCTTGCTCTCCCAACTCCTCCCCACAGTACCACAATTATTCCTTTTCCCTTTGGTTGGAATTAAAAAAACATAAAAAGTGTTGCACTGTAAGAACAAAGCTGCGTATGTGGAAAAAAAAAGTGTCTTCTTGTAGCCGTTGTGGCTTCATAGCTACAGTGGTTCAACAAGGAGGGGAAAAAAATTAAAAAGGGGATTGTTTTAGGGTTAAGTGTGAGAATGGGTGGGGGGGGGCTTTCCTCTGGGCAAACTTCTGAGAAGTCATGGGGAAAGAACACAAAGGATCAAGCAGTCCTCCAAAGGACAAGGCCATCAATAAATAACCTATCTATCCATGGACCAGCCACAACATTTGCCTTCCCTGACTGGATGGGAAGGGCAAGAAGCAAGGGAATGACAGTCAGGGGCTGCGGTAGTGGTAGTCTAGACTCCACCTCCATTGTCAAATCATGGCAATCCAGGCTGGAATTTCTGAAGTCAGCTTCAGGAACAACCAGGAGACTGCCCTTTGGGCAAACAATTATTATGGGATGCTGTGTTCATTCCATTTTGTTATGACACTCATTAGCAGCTCTGAAAACAGCATCAAGAATCACTTCTTCCAATAGCTTAATTCTATATTCATCTTTGAAAGGGTATCTGGAAGCAGCTTGCAATGTTATAGGAAATAAAAAGCTGATTTTATAATTGGATAGGTTGAAAATGGGTTGTATTTAACATTGTATGGGAAGACTTTAACCTCTTCTATAGAAACAGATGGCAACTCTCTTTGAAACATTTCAGCTGTGACATCTCTCACAAGCCTTACGGGCACTATCTGAAGGCTTTTCCCAGCCATCATTACTATGGGTGGTCTCCTGGCCTTGCAGGTTTTCAATCTGAAACTGTAAATAAAACCTGGATTATCAAGGAAGTGGATTGGACTTGGTTTCTACATTATATTTTATTGACAATATTACAGATAGAAAGACAACGATAATAAAAGGACCAAGAGGATGTTGTATTATGTATATTTACAGAATAGTTAACTTTAGAAAGATTTCTGTAAGGTCTGGAATTTTACTTCTTTGTGAATTATGCTCTTCACAACAAGGAAGAGAGGATGTATATTTAAAAACACAAAATCATCATGTGGAAACAAATTTATAGTTATGACTTTCCTCATGTTAATATTATATTATTAAATAAGTCAAATGAGATTCAGGTTAATTATTGCATTTTTAATTTCAGCACAATTTATTACTTTGGTCATCTTTCATCCTTCTGCAAGGGACTAGAAGAAAATAAGATAGTCCCTTTAATATGCCAAAATATTTCTTCTTTTGCCTCAAACTCATAATTTCTGTGGAAATTTAGATTTCAGTTCCCCTTATTAAAATTTCAGCATGCAAACTAGGCATTTACCCTTTAAAAAAAGAAATAAATTATTTATATATTTTCAACTTGCCTTTTTTTCCTTCTATGTTTTCTAATTTAGGGTGGTTCCTGTATGTTACTGAATGAGAGACCACATTGGATCAAAACCTTATAATTAAAAAAAAGGGCAAAAGCAATTTAACTTTACTTTTTAGCATGGGAAAACATGGTCTTAATTATTATTTTGTAAAGTAAAAAATGATTTCATGTGCACATCAAGGTATATCACATCTTGTGATTTTATCATTTTTAAAATATAAGTGTTCTACTCAACTGTTTCTTTCTTCTCTCATTCTGAAAAGTAAATCTGTCTGCATGAAGAAGGAAACACTTGGTCTTCAATAAAAGCTTTGCGTTCAAAGTTATCTGATGACTGAAGTTGGCCTGGGACTATAATTTTATAGCAGTTGGTTATGTCCACATAACATATAATTGGAAGGAAGAGCAACCTGGATAAATTCCTTTGAAAGATATTGGAATGGAAAACCCAAAAGATAATAAAATAAGTAAAATATTTTGGCAATGTACACTGTGGACATGCAAAAAAAAATTCATTTGCGTTTTAAAATTTTTTTTATCCTGCCTTTCTTATTTTTTATAAATAACTCATAGTGGCGAACATATCCAGTACTCCTTCCTTCTCTTATTTTCCCCACAACAACAACCCTGTGAGGTGGATTGGGCTGAGAGAGAGTGACTGGCCCAAAGTCACCCAGCCAGCTTTCATGTCTAAGGCAGGACTAGAACTCACAGTCTCCTGCTTTCTAGCCTGGTGCCTTAACCACCAGACCAAACTGGGTCTCCAGTTTGAATATGAATATGAATTTGAATTTATTTAATTTCACATTTTTGGACCAATATTCAAATAAAAACTTATTTTGTAGCTTTTGAAAAACTCTCCATATTTCACAGTGCAGTTTATCAACAATTACAAATAAAGGGAAGAGTGTTTTTAAAAGCTTTGTATTATGCAAAATTGCAAGTAGAAATCAATAAACCAACCCTCCCCAAAAAAGCATTTCAAAATAGGAGGTTGAATTATACAAGTGATTTATGAACCACACAAACATATTGCAAACATTTAATTTTCCATGTCCTAGCTAAAGAAACAGAAAATAAGAAATCTTAAGTGTAGGGTGAAGAAGAAAATCAATATGGATTATTCAAATACATCCAATACTATAAGAGCTTTTAAACTAGCAGTCCTAATCCAACTGTGCTTGCATCTAGGCTTGTCAAACAAATTCGCAAATGTCTATATATCCAGTCTTTCAATCACTTGTTGAACCACTGATGGACACAAGTTTGATATATTTTCAATGGTGTTTGTGATTGCAGCTGGAAACAACTCAAGAACTGCATACCCAGGATTCATTCATGCCCTTGAATAGCCCTTCAGTCAATGATAAATAATCAGATTTGTGTTATCTATTTCAGGATGTATCTCAATAGAGATCACTGTAGTAATTGTAAAACTCATTTGAATGTCATGTGAAAACCAGGATATATTTTTACAGGCAAATTTAATCAATTAGCGATTAATATATTAATACTCATTTATTTCTTATACTGGTCCTGTCATTTACCTTGGAGTTTGTGTAGACATTTATTGGTGAGTGAGGGAAATCTCCAGAATTGGTTTCAACTGGAATTAACAATCTAGATTGCTTAGATAAAGAAAGTGGACATTGCTCAGGATTCTGATTTATTCTACCTACTTTCTGGTTTTTAGTAGAATCATCTTAAATTCAGGATCATCTTTCTTTCAAGTGAATGCATTATTTTCTGTTTGGCAACACAATTCTATACGTATTCACTAGGATAGAAATCCCATTAAATTTAAGGAAATTTACTTCCATGCAGATTTATAGTTGCATGCTGCAAGCTACACCCTTTTCCTTGAAAGTAAGCAATATTGAATTCAGTGTGAATTACTTCTGAAAAGAAATCTATAGGATATCATAATAAATAAATTGTTTATTCATAACTAAAAATTGTGTCTATATGATGAATATTACAAATATTTGTAAACCATTTCAACTGTAAAATTCAAAGACCAATATTTGGAAATGTTCAGAAAGTTATCTAGCAATATACAATTAATTAAGATAACCAAATTCTGAAAAGATTTATAATCAATTATCCCTAGTGGCAGATGTTTTTTTATAATAAATGATAAATCAATCAAATAATCAGTTTACAGGGTTTTTTTAAAATGAAAAAAGTCATAATATTAAAAATTGAAACAGAAATCATATAGTTTAGATGTATAATTTTCTTGAAAATACTGTTACCTTAAGAATAGATTAATTTTCATATATCATCTATTTCCCTGCTTCGGAATGCATTACATAAAATAAAAAATTAAATCAACACAAATTTTCAGGGTTGCCAAATAAATATAGCTCTTATATCAAAAAATAAAATATTGCCCTGATTAAGAACAGCATTTTACATATTTATAAAAGCTTCCTGGTTAATTTTTGCTGATTTTCAACAGTCTATATTTATGTCTTTTTAAATATATGAATTCAAAGTGTCACAAAATTAGTGAATTCTAGTTTTTTTTTTATGAGAAGAGTTTTTTTTTCTAAATACATTGAGGTAAAAAGATGTGCCATTTCTAATTTTAGCATCCTTTTATTTGTACTTAAATTTGTAAAAAACTGAAGAGTCATTTGAGCAATATGTACAGAAATGATAACAGTGGAATGCAAACATTTATTTTATTTTTCACTAAGGACTGCAAGGTGAAAATAAATTCCGTGAACGCAAGGGCCACAGCTGGCTATCATAAATTCTCATACTGAGCTGCCACATACCTTTGTGTTGTGTTGGATATTAGATGATTGAATGCTCTGCTTCTCCTTTTTCTTCCTGCACGTTGGCAGCTAAGCATTAAGTTGTAAGTTAAAGATGACTGTGGACCTGTTTATAGTGCCAGTGAAGGAGGGGGAGGTCAGGGGTGCCACACCCCATATATTATTTTACCCACCTCTTAAATACAGTACATACTAGATAGCTTCTGGCTGTGCCCCATGAGATTTAGAGAGATTTGTCCTACTATATTTCAGAATGTTTTATCTGCTTTGCAGGAGAAAATCAAAAGGTATGGAGGAAAAGGAAATGGCTCAAATAAACACCTCCTCTGGCTGATGATGCAAGGCAACCTGCTGAACTGCTGTTCAAAATATGTGCATTTCTCAGGATGCTTGTGCTAAGTCCAAGTCAGCCCAAGGCATTTGCTCTCTGATGGAAAGAGCAAGATTGCATCCCATTTATACCCTTATCTCTTCCACAAACGGAATCCAATCCAATCCAATCTAATCCAATCCAAGCCTCTGCATTTTGCTTCATCCCTGGTGATGAGAGAGCTTCTTCCACTGTGATGGATGGCAGCGGATTAGTTGAGGGCATTCAGGGAAAGTGGCAAAGCTGATCCCACTAGCTCTAGTACCTGTTGCTTGGATTAGCCACCTCTTTCTGCCTAATGATAGGACTAGTCTTGCGAGATACATTCTCCCTTTCAATACAAGTTAATACTTTGAAGAAAAAGAACAGACAGGCAGACTATGCTTTGAAGGAATAATTTATTCACTTAATTTTTCACTTAACTTATTTGAACAGAGAGCTCCATTCTTTTTCTCAAAGCCCCTTTTAACAGGAGGTTGTGCCTGTGTGTGTGTGCGCATGCGCATGCGCACTTATGGCCATATAAAGCTTGCCAAATGAAAATGGATCTTTCAGAACTGTAGGACTCTGAAATACATGCCCCTAGTCAATGCAGGCCTTTTCTGTTTTGAGTTCTGTTCTTTCTTCCTCAGTTCGATTTCTTTGGTTTGAATTAGCCCATTGCTGTTGCCAAATTCTGATACAAAAAGCTGGAGGTGCATGTTAATTTTAAAATAGTCCCCTGCAGAGCAGTTCCATTTTATAGTTCTTTCAATCTTCTGTCTCTATGTCTGAAGGCCGGAAGCAGTAATTTGTTGCATATTTCAGTTTAAATGTGGTTAATATATTTTTCTTTAACCACAATTTAACCTATGGCCCAGCTTCAGAAGTCACAGCAGATCTCATAAGAAGTTGGTTAAATGTGTTGTGCAAGTTCAGCCTCTCAGAGCACAGGTAAAAAAAAATATTGGGTAATTGAAGTCCTAGTAAGAATTGGGATAAATAGATTACTGAATCATGTTTCATTTAAACAAGTGTTTTACAGTACCCTATGATTGTTCCATTTGGGGAAAAAGATTAAATGTATTAACTCAATTTTTCAACAAGATATATTTTTCTCAGATGCTCATATTCTTTTAAATTATATTCCTACTTCACAGAAACTGGCATCTGGAGAAGGACAGTAAATTTCCCAAACCGTGCCTATAGCTTAAAGACTTATGCTTCAGCATTAGAAAGTAAATACACAGCCCCAACTGCTCAACAGTCTGCAGAATTGATATCATTAGCAACACAAATGAATTGCAGTTTAGCTATGGATAATTATCAGATCTAGTTACCATTATGGAAATTTGTACATTAATATGTGTGTATGATCTGTGAGGAATCTGTAAATACATGTTTTTCTTTTTAAAGTTTTCTTTTGTTTTATTATTTCTTTCTTAATCACTTTCTGTATTTATTTTTCTTTGTTTTTCTTCCTTTGATTAATAAAAGCAAAAAAGAAAAGAAAAGAAATGGATCAGAACTAGTTTCACGTTGCCTCTTCTGTTTTTTGTGTTTTCAGGTACAGTTCAAAGTTTTGAGTTTAATTCTTTTTATGTCTTGGCAGTTAAGCATCTGTTCTAAGCCTACCAATTCTCATACAAGCCTCACCAGTACAGGCTGTTCTCCACTTGGCTGTGCCTTTGTTATGAACCCAGAAACTTTTAATGGTGTACATTTCCCATGCCATCTATATTTTTTGTAAGCAATATTTCTTCCTTACCTAGTATTCAGGTTTAGTATTGGTAAAATAAGAAATCATTCCCTGAAATAAGAAACAAGTAGAAAGCCTCCTTGTCTCATGCCCTTATGTACTAGAGCTAAAAAGTGCTGTTTCTC
Source organism: Liasis olivaceus (assembly GCA_030867105.1). Taxonomy (NCBI): domain Eukaryota; kingdom Metazoa; phylum Chordata; class Lepidosauria; order Squamata; family Pythonidae; genus Liasis; species Liasis olivaceus. Next base: position 174,923,332 of record CM061350.1, on the reverse strand, counting down.
AAAACTGTATTGACCCTGTGTGCTCTGCTAAGTGTGGTAGTGAGGAGTGCATTTTTAAAACTGTATTTGGTTTACCAACTTCATATCTTCCTGGATAGATCTGACCTGTCCTTTGTGATCCAAATATTGATAACCTCTCAAAAAGATTGCTGTGTTTTCCATGAAGGAAGGCAATGGGTCCAGAACAGAACTGCCAGGCTGACTGGGTTTTTCTTACTGGAACACAGGACACTTGTCCTGGCACTGCTGTACTGGCTTCCCCTGGTTTTCCAAGTCAAATTCAAATGCTTGTTTTAAAGCATAAATATTTTTACAGCTAGGGTTCTGTCTACTCAAATAGTGACATTTTCTGTATGTTATTGACTGGGAGCTCTGTCCATCCACTCTGGGTTTGTTATGGGTGTTGTCTAGAAAGAAACAACCAGGACCATGGTCTTCTCAGTTGTACCATCTATACTACAGGATTCCCTCCCCTTCACCCTCCTGTGACAATTCTAAGAGAAATCAAGCCATGTCTTTTTATGTCTTTATTAACCAAATATCTAGGCTACCTGATTCCAAATGAACCTGGATGGATTGACCTATACAAGAGCTATAAACTCAACAATAAAACCCAATAGATATCACCACTTGGCGGGAATAGCAACCAAACTGTCTCCCCTTCCAGCAGAGCAAAAGCAGACAGAAAAGTTGACACAGCCATATTAACCTAAGGCCTGAAGGAAGGGCCATGTTTTCAGTGCTCCTTTAAAGGTTGGTAAGGTCAGGTTATACGAATCTTTGGAGGATGCTCCTACAGAGTGCAGGTGCAATGACAGAGAAGGCCAACTACCTGCATCCTGCTAGATAGCACTGCTAAATTGTTGGGACCCAGAGTGAGTGAATACTGTCATATCTTACAGGACTAGCAGAAACCATAGAACACAGGTGGTTCCTCAAATCACTAAGCCTTATACCATGTAGGTATAACTAGCACCTTGAATTGCTGAAGCCAACTGGTAAGCAGGATAGGAGTTAAATGGGCATAGTGCAACCTTCCCAATACTGCTCCTCCTGCTGCATTCTGGACCAGCTGAATGGTCTTAAGGGCAGCCCTGTGAAGAGCACATTTTAGAGTTCATCAGTGAAGTGACCAAAGCATGGATAATCATAAGAAGGGCTTTCCAGTCTAGAAAAAGGTGCAATTACTCCACAAGATGAACCTGCACAAAAGCCCTCCCGACTACAGTCTCCACCTGCTCTTTGAAGCAGGACCTTTGAGTCCAGGAGGACCCCTAGATTGAAATTCTGCCCTTTTTGGGAAGCAAAACCCCATCAAGAATAAAATATTAAAAGAACAAAAAGTTCCAATCCTGGAATCAGATAACTTTTGAATCAACAGCCACTCCAACTTGTTTGGATTGAATCCAAGCCTGTTTTCCTTGACTTCCACTGCATCTCCCAACAGCCAGGATAGAGATGTGTAACTGGGTATCACCTGCATATTGATGCTACCTCACCCTGAACTAATGGATAACTTCTCCTGCTGGTTTTCTGTAGATCTGAATTGGATAAGGGAGAGGACTGAACTGGAGGACCACCATTCAGAGTTGCCCACTCCGGTAGGAGCAGAATTGCTATTACATCATGGCCCCAACCTTATAGGCAGTTCAGAAGGATATCAGGAATTCTTTGGGAACCGGAGACATTCTTAGATGGCTCCACTATGATTCTGCTCTCTCCGTGGGGTTTGTATATTTTAAAATTTTAAACTTTTTGATAATGTTGTATTTTAATAATAACTTTTTAATCTTTTATAATGTTTGTTTTTATCTATTTGTTATTTTATTCAATTGTTGTACGCCACCCAGAGTCGCTTTGTGGGAGATGGATGGCTATATAAATATGATACATACACACACACATACACATACATATATACATACATGCAGTATATATATATTCCCAAGCTCAAATCATGGCTGTGCTAAATCCTCATTTAAATAGCCATCAAGCCACATTCTGACTGGCTTCTCTTTCCCACCTAATTTTTTTTAAAGGGATGCTGGTGTGTTGCAAAGCAAAATGTTGGCATCCAGCATTGACTATTTTTCCAGGAATGACTCTGAACTCCGAATGAGTTTTGTAAGGTTTTTTTAGAAAATAAAAGAGAGGGTTGGTGCAGGTGAGTGCTTTATTAGGAAGTGTGCTCACCTGTCCAGAGAAAAATTCAGATGCCATATGGGGTACTTTGAAGCATCCTTGTATAGAATAGCGGAGGGGCTGGAGGAGGTAACAAGTAGAACTTGAGTGATTTTGTTATGTTCCCCCATGAACATTTTGTCTCCCCATTTTGTGAATGAGCAAACCCACTTCCAGGAGCCATTTTGTAGATGAATCCACAATATGTTCTCACTCTATAAATCAAGTTATGAGAATCCAGTCAATTGTGGCCTTTATGATATGCATCATCATTAATCAAAACCACCACACAGCATTAATCTGAGCCTTTGCTTCAGGATGAACTTCTACCATCTAAAATAAAAGGGAAGGAATATTGACTGTACTATATAGGACTGTTCAGTTTTACTGAGCTAAAATGCCTTAAATTTGAAATGTCATTAAATAGATCAAATAGTAACAGCAACGGCAATAAAAATATAAAATTAGTCACATGTGGATTAACAGTTTGTCCACAAAGTAATTAATGTTACTAATATTATAGAACCTGAACTATGATTTTTTTCCCATCAACTTTTATTTTATTTTATGGTTTTATGATTTATAGTTTAACAAGCAACAGAGTAGTCGTACCAGTAGCCTACTCTGTTTATTCCAGGTTTTTAAACAACCCTGCCCTCTTGTGCACACATTTAGTGCTTTGAGGGGAAAAAATATCCCAGGACTATTAATTATTTTCAAGTCTTTTGTGGGCAGCATGAATTTACACAAGCAAGCACAGTAAAAAAAAGTTAAAATGCTGAGGACCTGTCCCTATTTGCAGTGATTGAAGCAGACATTAAGCCCACTAAATAAATAAAATAAAAATAATGTTGTGATGACCCAAACCTTTCCTCCAATAACACATTGGCCTCAAGTTGTTTCCAGCCCATGATTTTAATTATCTACATCATCACTTTGTGTACCAGAATAAACTGATATAGTCCCACCACTTTTTCTAGGTCTGTGAAATCTATAATGCTTTGCTATTATAGGAGTATTTTGAGAGTGGTGGGAGGTGCAGGCATGATTTCTCCTTTCGAGTCTTGAAATTGCCAGACAAACGTGGCTATTAATTAGTAAGCAATTAAGTTTTGATCCCAAATCACATGAGAAACTGATGTCATAATGTAATCCAGATTTGAAGAAGATGGAGATGATGTTCTACTGGCATGCATGGGCCAAACAAGGAATCAATACTTTACATCAATTGTTTATAATGGTTGTTTTAAATATTTTGAAAGATTGTGCTATAAATATGCTTTACCTATAACATCTGCTTAGCAAGATATGTAACTAAAATATGTGCTATACTGACTAACAGTATAGTGTGGATAGTTCAGCAATTTTGGAGGTAATCTGCAATCTTAGGGTCCTTAAGAGAAGCAGCACTTCAGGCAAAACCAACAATCACATTTTATAAGGTACTAAAAAGCAGAATGAAAGTTAGTGATATATCTGAACTGTGGAACAAAGAATTAGAATATCTAATCTTGGAAAATCAATGGTTTCCAGGCTTTAAGAAACAAAAACGTATTTCATATGATTTAAAAATGAAATAAATTCTCATATTTACGATGAATCTGTTGTTATTGTATTTGTTGCAAAGTGCAGAAAGTTTAAAGAAGATGATTGAAAGGATCCAGATGGCTCTACTATGCAGCACAATATGATGATGATCTCAGGCAGCAGATGCTAACAGGAGCCAAGCTAAGATACTTCCAAGCTAAGATATTTCCAAGCTAAGATACTTCACAAACCTCTAACGGCTGAGGAATTTTTTAAATTTCTGAGTTAATTTGAAGCATACCTTATTCTTATTGCTTAAGCTCTTTTTAATATCTACTTTAATCAGAATGTTATCTCAATGTTTCTGAACAAGTCACTATTCTGAATGGACTTTCTCTTTTTAATCCTAATTAAATCTACACCTTCACTTTCATGCATATATTCATCAATTCTACTCCACAAGGTCAGATCATTTGCATCTATTACATTCTTCTCCTTTCTCTTATTTTAATGGACAAACAACATTATGTTTCTTTATTTTATTCTATTCATTAATCCATACTCTACCATTTACTGTTTTTACATTCCAAGTCTCAATTTTCCATATGCCATGTTCATCGCTTGATAAGCCCATAAATACTGACTTCTGCAATCATGGCTTTGGTCAGTCAAGGGTTTCACATAACATATGTTGGTTAGATGATCAGGTTGATATGGCATGATTTACTCTTGATATATCAATGTTGTTTCCTGTCAAGTAATGCATTCTTTTTGAAATGCTCACAAACTATTGTATTTATTTATCAAATTTGTATGGCGCCCATCTCACAAAAAGTGACTCTGGGTGGCATACAACAATCAAATAAAAAAAAATATAAAAACAATAATTATAAAATATAGAAGTAATATTTATTAAAAATTAAAATATACAGACCACAAAGCATGGAGAGAGTGAGTATATCAACCACAATAGGAGAGCCATCTTAGGATGTCACTGGTTCCCTGGGACTCCCAAGCCTGGTGACATAACCAGGTCTTGAGGGACTTCTGGAACATTAACAGGGATAGAAGTAACCTAACTTGGGGGGAGGGGGAGAGAATGATCCATAAAGCAGGCACTAAGGCAGAGAAGTCCCGCCTCCTGGGACCCATCAAATGTAAGTCCCTCGCAGATGGTACCTGTAGCATGCCTTCTTTGCCAGATCTAACGGGATGGGCTGATGCAACTGGGGAGAGACAGTCCCTCAGATAACCCGGTCCCATGCCATGAAAGGCTTTTAAGGTTAAAACCAGCACTTTCAATTGGGCCTCTTCAGGGCAGAGACAGTGATTCTTCCTTTTGCAGAGCCTGTAGAGTCTTCTTCCTCAGTCCCTGAGATCTGTGGCAGCTGCTTTTTATCTAGAGGTCCAACAACAACATCAGCAGAGACCCTATAATCTATTATGAAGTTCCAGAGTATAAGATGCTTCTTGACAAGAGTGAGCCTTTGTGTCACATTTTTCCATCTCTTAGTCCCCTCTTCTTGCTTTTTTTCTGATTTCTGGGTTGGGGGTTTCTTGATGTAAGTACCTCCTATCTCCCATTCAACAATAACCCACCTAGCATGCTAAGCTGGGGGTTGGGCAATTTTGCTTCTGGCACCTTCATCTTCTCTTCCTGGAGAGTATTTGGCTTGTATTTGCAGCATGTATAGTGTTTATTGTTTTCAGGAAGGAAAACAAACATGGCACATCCCCTGAAGTTCATAAGATCTGTGTTCTCCATTTCCCTCTGATGATGATGAGAAAGTGTCTCTGCTGTTGGAATTGGCAAGTTCCCCTGCCACAATCCTGCATGCTAGCTCTCTAGGGAGCTGGCTTCTTTATATGTCCCCTAAAACTGCCTCAACTAGGTCAGTGGCAAGCAATGCAACAGGCATACCCAAAGAGCAATCAGGATTAGAACAGGTGATCAGCAGCAGTCAGGAGATAGCCAGCAGTGACAATCAGTCAGCAATCCTTACTTCCTTGGCTCCTCTTCTCTCTTCTTCCTTCTGTCTCTTCCCTCTCCTTAGGTTAACTCCTAAGGTTGACTCCCTTCCAAAATTTTGCTTATTCTCCCTGTTGATTTGCTTAATGATCATCCCCAGTACTTTCATGTAGATGATGAAAAACTCTGGAGACAGAATAGAATCCTGAAGGACACCATACCATACTCTCATTGTGAGGAACAACTGTTTCTAAGTGGCATTAGTAATGCTTCCTATTCCCAATTGTTTCAGGTTTTCAGAAGGAAGCCATATCAGTTGTATTGAAGCCTGCTGAGAAGTCCAGAAGGAAAAAATAGAATCATACTTCCTCTGTCAGATACCAGACAAAGGTGATCTATCATGAAGACTGAGACAATCACAACTCTTAGCCTGCTAGTAAGCTAGTTTGAAATGAATAAAAATAATTCCTTACCTCTAGGATGAGTCCACCCGAGAAGACATTCTTTTATCAATTAATTTATCAAACTATGAAAAGTAGAGTCTATAATTGCCCATCTCTGAGAAATCTGTGGAAATGTGTATTTTTTAAAATCATTAAAAATGGCCCCAGAGCATCATCAGTCTAGAGAAACTGTACTGTATAACATGATTCCAGTTGCATTGATTGGTTGAGATTATTAAACTGTTGAATTTGTTTTATTAATTCAACTTTTAATTAAGATGGGATTTATATAGGAGATTGACTTTTCATAGTATTTTTCCCAGTTTTTACAATATTATTTAAACAGCCTCAGTACATTGAACTAAATCAAGTTTCCCCACCTAGTGTGTCCCATATCTGTTGGGATCAGATGGGATCTGTTGGTTCAAATCCAATCATTCACAGTCATAACTAAACTCACACATATAATGTTAAAGTAATTTGGGAAATAGAGTGAATGTGATCTTACACTGCCATCTAGCTTCCACATGTTCATTCTCCCTATTATTGACTGCAAAAAAGAATCACACGGAGCAAGACTATTTATAGACCTGTTGAATCTGATACTGTAAATTTACAAACAGTAGCAAGAAAACAGAGATATATCTGATGAGTTAAATCCACAATAACTTTTCTGATAGTTTAATAACTTTTTAGCATGTATTTCAAGATAAAACAAGATTGCTTTGATCTTTTAAAATCTGCAGAAAGAGTTTTACTAGCCCTATTGACTTAGGGAGAACCAGTCTGGTGTAGTGGTTAAGGCATCATGCTAGAAACTGGAAGACCATGAGTTCTTGTCCCACCTTAGGCACAAAGCCAGCTGGGTGACCTTGGGCCAGTCGCCCTCTCCTAGGAAGGAGGTAATGGCAAGCCACTTCCAAAATCTTGCCAAGAAAACTGCAGGAACTAGTCTAGGCAGTCGCCAGGAGTCAACACTGACTCGAAGGCACAGACATGCACACAAATGACTTAGGACATAATTGCACTTGCTGTTTAAACTGTTCCTATCCTGTGTTCATACTGGCTTGACTCTAAGCCATTTTAAGAAAATGCTTTCTGGACTGAGATACTTTGGCAATAGTACCACTCTGGCTACCATGTTCTCCCACTGGACAATTTTCTGCTGCTGTGTCCTCCCAACTTTCTGTCCCAGGCAACTGGCAGTTGTTTTCCTTCCCATGGGTAGGACTTCCCAGACATAAATACTGTGACAAGTATCTCTCTCTCTCTCTCTCTCTCTCTCTCTCTCTCTCTGTGTGTGTGTGTGTGTTATGGACCATTATCCACCACAATGGTACAGCAGTTGGTAGAGTGATGGTTTTTTTACTTCCCAGTCTATAGTTTGTGTAGTGTGTGTTTATATGAAAAATATTGAAGTGATTGATATCTTCTGCTTTTTAGGATCAACTATCAACAATAAGGCGTTGGTGCACCCCCTCCTCAAGAAGCCCTCCCTGGATCCTACTGTACTGGACAACTTTCGTCCAGTCTCCCACCTCCCCTTTTTGGGGAAGGTGGTTGAGAAAGTGGTGGCTTCGCAGCTCCAAAGGGTCCTGGAGGAAACGGATTATCTGGACCTCTATCAGTCAGGTTTCAGGCCCGGCTATGGAACGGAAATGGCATTGGTCGCACTTATGGATGATGTCTGGCGGGAGCAGGATGGTGGAAGTGCAACCATCCTTGCTCTCCTTGATCTCTCGGCAGCGTTCAATACCGTCGACCACGGTATCCTATTGGGACGGCTCAGGGATATGGGGGTGGGCGGCACGGTTTTGTGCTGGTTCACCTCCTTTCTCCGGGGCCGATCCCAATCAGTGGTGATAGGGAGCGAGAGGTCCCATCCTCGGCCCCTCCATTGTGGGGTGCCGCAGGGTTCGGTTCTCTCTCCGCTCCTTTTCAACATCTATATGAAACCGCTGGGCGAGATCATCCGCCATCATGGGATGAGGTATCATCAGTATGCTGATGATACTCAACTATATATCTCCATCCCTGGTGAGGTAAGTGATGCTGTGACCGCCCTCTCTCGGTGCCTGGAGGCTGTGAGGGTCTGGATGGGGAACAACAGGCTCCGGCTAAACCCTGCAAGACGGAGTGGCTGTGGGTTAATGGCTCCTCTGTATCCGGGACGTTGTCATCGTTGGTTCTGGATGGGGTGGCACTGCCCCAGACAGACCCAGTGCATAATTTGGGGGTCCTCCTGGACTCACGGCTCCTGCTTGAAGAGCAGGTGGCAGCCGTGGCCAGGAGGGCTTTTGCACAGCTTCGGGTTGTGCACCAGTTACGCCCTTTCCTGGATCGGGATGCCCTACGTACAATCACTCATGCCCTTGTTATCTCCCAGATAGACTACTGCAATGTGCTCTACATCGGGCTACCCTTGAAGAGTATCCGGAAGCTTCAGCTGGTCCAGAATGCGGCCGCGCGAGCAATTTTTGGGGCCCGAAGAAGGACCCATATAACACCTTTGCTCCGCGAGCTGCATTGGGTACCGGTTTGCTTCCGGGTCCAATTCAAGGTGTTGGTTATCACCTTTAAAGCCCTACATGGCATGGGGCCAGGTTACCTGAAGGACCGCCTCGCCCCCACGACTTCAACCCGTCCCACCTGATCTCATAGAGAGGGCATGCTCCGGATCCCCACGGTAAAAGAACTCTGACTAGCGGGGTCCAGAAGGCGGGCCTTCTCTGCTGTAGCCCCCGCCCTTTGGAACATCTTGCCCCCGGGGGTGAGACAGGCCCCCTTACTCCAGGCCCTTCGGAGGGAGTTGAAGACCTGGCTCTGCCATCTGGCCTGGGGCAGGGAGGGAGGATATCAGAAATGGGGTTGGCTGGCCCCTTAGTGACCTGGTGGGGGCCTATTGGCCTCTTGGAGTTTTTAGCTTTTTATTTCTATTCTAGTCTTGGAAATTTCTAGTTTTTATAACTTTTATAATTTTTAAACTTTTTATAATTTAATTATGTATTGTGATTTTAGTGACTGTAAGCCGCCCAGAGTCCCCCATTGTAGGGGAGATGGGCGGGGACAAATCAAATAAATAAACAAACAAATAAACAAACAAACAAACAAATAAATAAATAAAGGAACTGGCAGTCAAGAAATATACTACCACTTGGGAGACCAGCAATGAAGGCCTTGGAAAAGATATTTAGTGAAATGTCTATACATACAAAATTGTGCAGACAATGGTTTTTCCTGTGACACTCTATGGAAGCAAAAATTGGACTTTGAAGATGCAGGATAGAAAAAGTATTGAGCCTTTTGAATGTTGGTGTTGGAGCAGACTCCCGAGAATACTGAGGAAAGCTAAGAAAAACAAAAACAAAAACAAAAACAAATGAATCATTAAACAAATCAACCCAGAGTTCTCTCTCAAGGCATAAATGACCAGATTTCTATTATTCTACTTTGAACACATTATTCAAAGATTTAGCTCTCTGAAGAAATCTACAATACTAGGAAATATGGAAGAAAGAGAAGAAGAGGATGGCTAGCAGCAAAGTGGAAGGACTCAATTACAATAGTGATGGATGCACTGATGAAAGACCTGAAGGACCAGGCTAGGGACAGATGGACTTGGAGAAAGTCTATCTGTATGGTCTCTAGGAGCCCACACCAACTTGTTGGCACATAATCAATCAGCTTTAGGAGCTATACAGATCCTGGCACTCATGATTGCGGGAAGGGATATATAGACTCTCTCAGAATGCTATATATAATCCACATCTGACAGTCTCAAATAAGATGAAAATAGTCATGTGGTGCCTCCTGGTAGTCAATGTAATTGAAAACACAATACAGAATATATACAGTGTAAAAACAGAGAAATTCCTCCTTTTCAAGATTAGGGGTGGAAGTAATGTAAACCCCATACATGAGGGCATGGCATAATGTAACATCTGTACTCTCTGCTCTGACAGCTTAAGAGAAGGTGGGCTGTATTCTGATAGATTCTTATCTAGCTGAGCTCTGTTTGAGTGTCTTATACCAAGTCAAGCCAAGTGCTGAATAAGAGGTTAACTATTTGGAGCCCTGAAGTGAAGCACTGCAGACAATCCTATGCACACAGTCCTTCAGCACACACTACAAGCAATCCTGCTGAATTTGCCAAAGCTAATCATCTGGAAGCACTTTGGCTAGCACCTCTTATGTTCTTCCTCAGTCCTGGCCAAAATATTTCTAGGCTAAGCAGCTTCAGAACTGCCTGTAGTATATGTCTGCTAAAGGTGCCCAACCTGAAAGATTGTAACGAACTGCCACTTGTTGATCTTAAAACCAGTAACTCTCCTTGCAACCAATATTGATTCAAAAGAAAGTTCATTTATTAAGAATAAGTGTACAGATCCAAAGCATTGCTGAGACTGAATAAAAGCGCGCCAAAAACTGCTTTTCTTTCTTTTCCCCCCCTTTCTTCGCCCTTAGTTCTTGTCTTCTGATTCCCTTGCTGGCATGGCCTTGAACATTCCAAGGCTTGTGATAAGAAACCATCTGCATCAAACGGTCTCTCCTTCCTACTCCCCCTCCCCTTTTCCAATGGCAGAACCGCAGCATGTAGAAAAAATCATCTTTTTTTAAACTAGCCATATAATAATCTACTATAAAATCTTGCGAGGATTCTGACATACTGCCCCTCCACAGAAAAGGATGTCAGTCAGATGATTCCTCTTCTTCACTCTAAAATGAAAAGCAAAGATACACATAATACAATAACCAATCTAATTGTTAAGGCTTTGTAGGATAAGCATCATAAAATTTTTTAACTAAACGTGGGGCCTTTACATGTTTCTTGTCAACCCATTCAGCCATTGACTTGGGAAAATGTTTCCACTGAATTAAAAATTGAACCCCCCCCCTGTGCTTTCTGCTGTCCAGTATTTCTTTAACTTCAAAATGTTGTTCTCCTTCAACCATCAATGGTTTAGGAGGTACTGGAGAGGGATGCCACTGAGAAGACTCCTTATATGGTTTAAGCAGGTCGCAGTGGAATACTGGATGGATTTTTTTAAAGGTGGCAGGCATCTGTAATCGTAGTGAAACTGGATTAATTACTTTATCGATGACAAAAGGCCCTATGAATCTTGGAGCGAGCTTTCTGGAAGGTTGTAATGATTTAAGATGTTTAGTAGATAAAAGAACCTTATCTCCTACTTTCCAGTCTTTTTCTGGTGTTCTCTTAGCATCTGCAAATTTCTTGTATGTAGCTCTGGCCTCCTGCAACGAGGCAGCAATCTGAGGCCACACTTGTGTCATCTGCTGGATCCACTCATCAACCGAAGCGACTTGAGTGGTCTGCTTAGGCAGTTCTGGGATGGGTACAAAGTCTTGTCCTGTAGCTATTTTAAAAGGGGTGAGACCAGTGCTTTGGTGCACTGCATTATTATAAGCTACTTCAGCGAATGGTAACAGTTCATCCCAATTGTCTTGTTGGTAGTTAATGAAACATCTCAAATATTGTTCCAATACTGAGTTCAGACGTTCACATGATCCCGCTGTCTGGGGGTGGTAACCCGAACTCAAGCCTTGCGATGCCCCCAGTAGTTTTAGGAACGCTCTCCAGAATTTGGCAGTAAACTGGACCCCGCGATCCGAAATTATCCGTTCTGGGACCCCATGAGCTCGGTAGACATGTTGTATGAATAATTTAGCCAATTTGGGTGCTGATGGAATGGCTTGGCATGCCACAAAATGTGCTTGTTTGGAAAAAAGGTCTGTAACTACCCAAATAACAGTCTTTTTGTTGCTTTCAGGCAGGTCTACAATAAAATCCATGCTTATTTGCTTCCAAGGAGCTACAGGGTTTGCTACTGTCTGTAGAAGCCCCATTGGTTTGCCCCCTCTCTTTTTGGCCATAGCACACGTGGGGCATGTGGCTACATATTCCCCTACATCTTTTCTCATTGTTGGCCACCAAAATTGACGTCTGATCAGATGTAATGTTTTCACAAAACCAAAGTGCCCAGCTGTTTTGCTGTCGTGACTTCTTTGCAAAACCCACTTTCTAGCATCTGCAGGGACATATAGCTTGTCTTGCCACCACCATGCCCCTTGTTTGTTTACTAGCAACTGGCTGTTGCTTTTGAACCACTCATCCTGAGCAATCTGGGCATTTAATTTTACCAATAACTCTCCTTCTGGTTGTCCTTCACCCTTTTTTTTCTGAGCTCTAGTGACCACTCTTAGGGCTGCTTGGGTACATGGAATTACTGGAGCGACTACTTCCTCCCGTTTGCTATTGTGTTGAGGCAACCGAGACAGAGCATCTGCCAGAAAATTTTTCCCCCCAGGAATATACTTCAGGGAGAAGTTAAATCGATGAAAATATTGTGCCCATCTCATTTGCTTTGGTGACAGTTTCCTCGGTGCCGTCAAAGCCTCTAGATTCTTGTGATCAGTCCAAATTTCAAATGGATGGGGTGACCCCTCTAACAAATGCCTCCAACAAACTAATGCCCAGCGTACTGCGAACGCTTCCTTTTCCCACACCAACCAGCGTCTCTCAGTCTCTGAAAATTTCCGGGATATGTATGCACAAGGAAACAGTTCCCCCCCTGCCCCCTTCTGCAACAACACAGCTCCCACTGCTACATCCGAGGCATCTGCCTGTATGACAAATGGCTGTTCTGGATCAGGGTGTTTTAAGATTGGTTCAGCCGTAAACAGACGCTTTAAACTTTGAAACGCCTCCTGGCACTCCTTAGTCCAGGCTAAGGGGGCTCCAGGTTTTGATGCCTTCGCCTTGTCCTTGCCCTTGGTTTTCAACAAATCGGTAAGTGGGAGTGCTACTTGGGCAAAGTTGGGTATAAACTGCCGATAGAAGTTAGCAAAGCCCAGGAAACTTTGAAGCTGACGCCTGGTTTTGGGAGCCTCCCAACCTGTAACGTCCCTCACCTTTGCTGGGTCCATTTCAATTCCCTGATGCGAAATTCTATATCCTAAATAGTCAATTTGCTGTTTATGAAATTCACATTTGGAGAGCTTGGCATACAACTGAGCTTCCAGTAGCTTTTTTAGCACCTTCCTGACTAATTGCACATGTTGCTCCATGGTTTCAGTGTAAATCAGGATATCGTCCAGATAAACCAACACCCCCTGGTATAAATACTCTTGTAACACCTCATTTATAAGTTGCATGAATACCCCCGCCGCTCCTTTTAATCCGAACGGCATTATTTCATAACGGAAGCACCCCAGAGGCGTGTTAAAGGCGGACTTCCATTGGTCTCCTTCACGTATTCGCACCCTGAAGTACGCCTCCCTTAAATCCAGCTTGGTGAAAATTTTCCCTTTGGATAAATGTGCCAACAGGTCTTTCATTAAGGGGAGTGGGTACCTGTTGTCAGCAGAAATGGCATTTAGCCCTCTATAATCCGTGCACAAACGTAGGGAGCCATCCTTCTTTTCCCTAAATAGCACCGGTGCAGCAATTTGAGAATGCGTAGGTACAATAAAGCCCCTCTTTAGATTCTTGTCAATGAACTCCCGCAATGCTTCCAACTCTTTGGGTGTCATTGGATACATTTTCTTCCTTGGAAATTTAGCCCCCGGCTCAATCTCTATGGCACAGTCACTGGCACGATGGGGGGGTAGCTGATCTGACTCCCTTTCGCTAAACACCTCCTGCAGGTCGCGGTATTCCTTGGGAATCTGGATTGCAGCTTCCACTGCCTTTTCCCCACTCACAGCACCCATCTCTTCATCTGACAACGTTTCGGTAATTCCTTCAACTTCCACTCCCCCCTCCTTCGGGAAACGCAAGATCTTCTCCTCCCAGTTCACTTCTGGGTTTTTCCTTTTTAACCAGTTCATGCCCAGAAGCACTGGGTTGCATGCCATGGGAGTCACTAGGAATTTAATAGTCTCTCTATGGTCCCCCATAGTTAGTTCAAGCTCTTCTGTACGATACTCCACCGGCCCTCCCCCCGCTGGCGATCCGTCCAGCTGGGTAAAAACCACAGGGGTTTTGAGTCTCTTTAAGCGCAGTCCCAAACCCCGGGCAAGGGCGGGGTTAATCAGATTTCGGGAGCAGCCAGAGTCTATCAGCGCCCGTATCTCTGCCCTCCGATTAGTCCTCACCACCCTTAGTTCCACCCAAATTTTAATGGGACTCACCCCCATCTCTTCGCTCTCCGAGTCCTCCCGTGAGCTGCTTTCTTTCTCTGGAAGAGCAGCCGCCTGTCGGAGAGAGAGCGGAGCTGACAACTTCCGGGTTTTGCCACCGCCGCGTGCTGCCGCTCTAGCTCCCGTCTCGCTGCCTGCTGCCGCTGATTCCTTCCTGCCGGGCTTTGAAGACTTCGGCCCCTTCCGTTCCGTCTTCTTGCCTTCCTGCTCCGTCTTCGCTTTAGGGCACGCAGCGGCAAAATGCCCCGGCTCCCCGCAGTTGAAACAGACGCGCCGGCCCCCGCTACTCTTCGGAGCGCTGGTCTTCGCTTTGGGCGCCGCCTTCTTTGCACCGGGTAAGGGCGGAAGTCGGGTTCTTGCTTCAATGGTACGCCATTGCTCCTCCACTTCGCCGGCCATAGCGACCCATTCATTAAAGGTTTTCGGGAAACCCCGGCACAGCACACGCTGCAGCAATTCGGGTTGCAAGCCTCTCTGGAAAAACTCAATCAGCAGCTCCTCCGGCACGTGAGGCAGCCTTTGAGCCAAGCCCCGAAATTCATAGGCGTACTCTGATACCGACTTGGACCCCTGCTTCAGCCTTTCCAGGTCGCGTCGTGCTTTGAGCGCCACACACGGGTCTTCAAAGCGCGCGCAGAGAGCCGCCATGAAATCCTCCAATTTTCTTAAAGCCCGGTCCTTCGCCCTATGCAGGCCAACCACCCATTCCGCAGCCATACCTTCAAAAAAACTGGACACATAGGAAACCTTCTCCTCCTCGCTGCGGAACAGACCCCCGTAGCCCTCCATGTAGATCCGGACCTGGGTGATAAAGCAAGCCAGCTGCTCAGCATCTCCCCCGAATTTCATGGAGATGCCCCGCTGCTGCATCGGGCTCTTCTTGGCTCTGCTAGGTGTGATATCCTCCTCCTCCTCGCTGGAAGTCTCATCTTCGGCTGACAGCTCTGCCACCTCCGTGCCTCCTGGTGTGGCGGCCGCTTCTCGTGCGGGAGGTGTAGATCCCCTTCCAAGCAGTTGGTCCATGGCTGCCTTTATAGCTCGCATATCATCGGATATGGACCCCATCTGCCCTTCCAACTTCCCCAAGCGATCTTTCAACGAAGGAGCCCGTCCTTTCGTCCCCGTTGCTTTCATCCCCGTCCGGTCTGGGCGTGATGATTGCACCGGCTCCCCCTGGGTTATCACCTTTACTTCCAATGGAGGAGGGACTTTTCTTTCTTCTTCTTCCTCAATAACATCATCAGCCATCCCGTTGCTCGGTTGGTCCCGGTTAACGTGAGGCTTGTGACTCCCCTCAGGGTAATGTCCCTGGTAGAAGTCTGTACAGTGAGTCTCAGCAAAATGTAACGAACTGCCACTTGTTGATCTTAAAACCAGTAACTCTCCTTGCAACCAATATTGATTCAAAAGAAAGTTCATTTATTAAGAATAAGTGTACAGATCCAAAGCATTGCTGAGACTGAATAAAAGCGCGCCAAAAACTGCTTTTCTTTCTTTTCCCCCCCTTTCTTCGCCCTTAGTTCTTGTCTTCTGATTCCCTTGCTGGCATGGCCTTGAACATTCCAAGGCTTGTGATAAGAAACCATCTGCATCAAACGGTCTCTCCTTCCTACTCCCCCTCCCCTTTTCCAATGGCAGAACCGCAGCATGTAGAAAAAATCATCTTTTTTTAAACTAGCCATATAATAATCTACTATAAAATCTTGCGAGGATTCTGACAAAGATCTTCAGGGGAGCTACTGAGTGGACAGTTTTGATATATGTATGCTGCAGAAAATACTGTGGCACTTGTCAATGCCACCCAGCTTGGAGTCCCCTTGGCATGCTTGAATACCTACTGTGCTTTCTGGTTTTGAAAGCAACCAGCTTAGAACTTCAACATGTGCTTCTCGTGTGGGGTTCCAGGCTACTGAGTTTCATGTCTGTTTGTTGCAGACAAGCCATGGCACTCACTGAGTCCAGCCTGGAAGATCTTTTATATATAGACACAGAGGAAATGGGTGAGAGTTACCATATCATCTAGTGGAAGGCTAGACAGTGCACCACCCACCCACCTCCTTTTGGCACTGATAGTCCAAAACTCCTGGCCAGCTGGTTCACCTGAAATGCATGTGGGCAGGAAAACCAAGTGTTGGCCAAAGTCCCTCACTGCCTGGATCACCTGGAGAAGGTATACTGTTTTATAACTGCTAATTTTGGCAGAGAGATGGCCATCTAGAGAACAAGGAGTTTGGAGAAGGGAAGCAACTCACTTATTCTGTACTATGGTTGAGATATCTCTCTGGTCAGTCATCAAGTTCTTAGCAAAGAAGTAAAGAATGGTCCAAAGTTCAGGAATCATAGAGAAGTATCACAAAGCACAGAGCAAGGATTTTAGATGCAACCAACCATGAAAGCGAACAGTGAGTTTGCTAAGTCTGCTGAGCTAGGCATCTTGTCCAGATGCTGCTTGATTAATGAGCTGAGGCAGTCCTGCTCCTGCCAGCATTTAGCCTCATCTGCTCATTGTATCTCAGCTCTGCTAGCCTAAGTAATCTTCATTCCCTTGGCTCTATGGAAGGGGATGTGGGCTTTAACAATTCCTTATCTCTAGCTGTTTCTGCTTCTAGAGAAGTGTTCATCTCCAGCTTTTTCCTGACAAATGACTCCCCAGTCTCCTATGGATCTGGTCTGGAAGACACACCCCTTTTTCCTCATCAGCAAAGCACTCTTTAGAGGCAGTCTTGACAGAAGACAAGCTGGCAGGCAAAGTCCCTGGCCAGCAGGTATCAGAGGGATTGGGTGGGTAGTGGGCAAATTAGTGCCACCAGCTTGCCTCTTAGTTTTGATCAGTTCATCCTGGGGAGGGTATCTGGAAGGCAAGCTAACATCCGGCAAGCTAACATCCAGCAAGCCAGATCTTGCTCAGTGGGTCCCACCTTTGGAACTGAAACAGACTACTAGCTTGCAGTGCTAATTTGCCTCCCTCCCACTCTTGTGGCACTCTCTGGGTAGGAATTTTGGCCAGTAAATGATAGAGCAGTGTCATGCAGCAGATTGGGTAGTGGTGGGCAAGTAAACTTCTGGCCAAGTGTCCCATCCCTACTCACCTTCTTCTGGCATCTGCTGTCCAAACTTCTCAGCAAAAATTTCTAGGGGTGCAAGCCAAAATGTGCTGGCTGGGAACTCCTCCAAAATGTGCAAGCCTGGAGAGTTACCATCATCCCTCTCTGATACTCACTGGCCATGAGCTGTGCTTGTTTTCTACCAGGATCACCATCACTCAGGCCTGCTAACCAACATTCTAGGAACACTGAGGAGACTCCAGGCTTCCTCTGGAACACTCGATGGGATCCACCCAGCTTGTGCTGGAGCTGTCCAGCCTGGGAGATTCATCAACCAGTGTTGCATGAACTTTCTAATTACATGAGCAACAAGGAGGCTGTAACCATTTTAAGTATTCTTTGAAGTGGCCAAAACCTGGTATTAATTTTTCTTCTGTATATTTTGAGATTATGACTTCTTACAGTTCTTAAAACAATCTGTTATTGAATTTAACATGTAAGATGTTCAGTTCATTTATTCTAAAGGTAATGAAATAATATCAATGTAATATCAATTTAAACGACATATTTCAATTAATGTTGTTTATTATGAGTAGCCCAAAAATATACAAACTATGTTTAAACTAGAATACTTTCATAATATCACCGGGATTGAGAAGGCCACTGGGATTTTCTGGCCTCTGGACTCCATGGCCCTGGAAATTCCTGGAAATCACCCACATTTCATGAGATTTGTATGATATTTTCTTTTGGGAATTTAATTAAGATTTTGGGTGTCATTGAAGCTGAAAGCTACTGGTTTAATAATTCTACAGTGAATGACAAGATACTTGCATTTCTCATTTTGTTCCCGGGTAAGGCAAGTACCTCCCTGGATACCTCTCCTTTTGATATTTATTTATAAACATTTCCTGACTGACCCACTCAACTGTAGAACTAACACAGCAGACACCAAGTTACTCCATCAAACATATCTCACTGACAGTGCTGAAGTTCAAAGTTCAAGGAGATATTATCAGCAGTGCAGGTCAAGCTGCTGTTAAAGGGAGAACAGTCACTCTCTCTGAGGTTTATTTCTTTAAAGGATAAGCAGAACATAACATAGTACATGGAAGCAAAGGCAGAATGACTACTTAGCAGACAACATCCTGAATCCAAATATAATAATCCTTAAAAGGGTTGGGGTGGTAGAGAGAACAAGATTACTAAACAACTATTGGCATATCATGGGGACCATTTGTTGGAAAGTCATGGCAGCCCTGATATGAGATAATCATGAGAGGGTGCTTTCAGCAACATATCCTCGCCTTCTCCCAACTCTTCTTCAACCTGCTTCTCTTGCTTTCCTCTCCCTCCCCACCTAATCATTGCTTGCAGAAGACTTTGGTAGCTGGGCTAACAACTACAACTACATAAAATTAGATAAAGAGCAGCAGGTTGTCTACTCTATCCAATGGTGCAAACTAACTACATTTTAAAACAATATGAGATAAACAGACTTGAGGAAATATCATTTGCTCTGGGACCAAAACATCACCTCCTACTGTCAAAAATGCTCCCAAATCTTATTTCCTATAAAGCTGGAAACATAACCAGTCAGCAATTTACAAGTATTGTGATGTTATTTTGAAGCATCTTTCATCTAAAATATTAATTGTTTTTGGACAAATCCCTCGTATCTTCCTTCCAGTTACCTGGTAACATAGGAGTGTAAACAAGTTTATAAGTTTTAATATGACTTTGATTCCAGGAAATATAGATAGATATTTATAGATCTGCTCATCTTTTTGAAAAAATAACAAGAAATGGGAGAATGTTTGTTGGGTGCCTGTGTGTAAAGATCTGCTTTATTCAACTCTGACTAATAGTAGGAAGGTAAAAGATTTTGCATGACATACTGCAGAAAATAGATAAAATGGACTTATGGACATCCATGAATGTGAAACACTTTGAATAGAAACACCATAGAAAACCACCTTCACCTATTCAAATTATTTATTAATCCTAATTAGAAAGGACAAGACAGTGGGAAATTTCTTTAAGCTTCACAAATGAATTGTGTCTATCAGATTTTAGTTTTCTTAGCACAGAGCTTAGCTCTAGAATATGCTGCCATCCGATGTATGATTCCTTGCAATGTAGATGGTTTTAAAAGGGAACTAGATAAATTCATGAAAGATCAGACTATCAAAACCTGCTAATTTTGCTGGCTCTTTTTTACCTCATTATTACTTTGCACATTGGCTGTTGTATGGGGTTCCTCAGCCTCAGCAACTTTAAGATGGGTGGACTTCAACTCCCAGAATTCCCCAGCCAGCATGGCTGGCTGTGGAATTCTGGGAGTTGAAGTCCACCCATCCTCAAGTTGCTGAGGTTGAGGAACCTTGTTGTATACTATAAACATACTTTTTATTACTCACACCATATTTAACTGTTTATGCTTATCCCAGAATGAAATAGCATGATGTATAATTTCTACGTTATGTATAATTTGTGTTAGAAACATTAGAAATACATGCATTTTGGCCCAGTTTGTGACTGAATATATTGAAGGAATGTTTCTTATCCCTGTGAAAAACAGATAAAAGCAGGCCTGGAGTTTGCTAATGGAGAACAAAGGTACCTACAAGCATTATATCTGAACGGGAGGCCAAAAGAATTTTAGCCTAAGAGGCAACGTGAAAGGATTTTTAGTTTGTATACTTTGCTTGTTTTCTGATCACACAGTGTCAGCAACAAGTAATGTTTTCAGAAAGTAGTAAGGTTCCAATTCTCTGTGGATACCTGTCCTGGTCTCCCCCTTGAAAACACTTTTTTTAAAAATACATTTTTGACATTCTACCACCAAGTGGCTTCTGCTACCAATTCCCTACAATCCTATAAAACCCTGAGTAAATTCAAGGTATTGTGAATAAACCTCTCTCTAGCCATCCATCCATCTGATGACAGTCAATTAATTTGTAATACTTGGAGCACTGAGGAAGGAAACTAAGCTGGGTGTAGAGGCAACTTGGTTCTGGGAACAGCTTTCAGAGTAGGACAAAGAGGCTACAAGTAGAGACACTGAATTATTAAGGATATTATTATTAATTATAATAATTATAATTATTAAGTATTTTAGCACTGCTTCCTACACCATTAATTTCTTTCTGTCCAAATCCAGAAAGCTTCATTGGACTCCGATAATAGATCTATAAAATCAAAAATTCCTTCAGCGTGTTATGTATGGAGATTGGTGTAATTGCTTTATCACCAACAATTGGTTAAAAATAATCTTAATTTTGCTTTGTGAAGCAACATTGTGGGTGTTTTTAATCTATTCATGTTTAATACATTGTAATCAACAAATAACTTGTTTAGCTGGACCCACCTCAAATGGAAACAAAAATAATAAAAACTTAATATTTTTCACCTAGTATTAATGTATTTGCTATTCCAGTTTACTGGAACAGTCAGTGAAAGTTTAAGAGAATCTGATAACCTAGATTTTGTTCATAGAAGGGCTATCTGAATTAACCCTTTCTTTGTGATACTACTTTGAGTTTTCTTAATATAATCAGTGTGAAGATATCTAATGTTGGATCTATTTAACCTGAAATTTGGAAATATCCATATGAAGCTCCAATAGCAAACAATAGCAATTTAATCCTTACCATTTCCCTGATATTAGGGATGATTTGGTCATTTTCCATTCATAATATCCTTTAATGTTAGGAAAAAGAAAAGATACTCTTGAGATAATTGGATATATACATTTGGAAATACTCACACTTTAGAGCAGAACCAGCATTACAAAACAACATATCCTAGTACTCACAAAATTGGCTCCAGATGCAATTTAAGAGCAAAAAGATAAATATATTTGTACGTATCAGGATATATATGCCCCTCATGGAAGAATTTTATATTCTATTTATATCCCAATAAAACTACTTTTTCCCCAAAAAGCTTTCATTCCCCTGTATTCTGCTACACAATTCTCATTCTTTGTAATCCAAAGGAATGTTGGAAATAAATTTTGTAAAAGGGCTCAGAATTCTGTCCATCTGTCCATCGACAGTAGGATAAATACCTGAAAACAGAGAGGAATCAAATTTGGTATGAGGGGAGAAGCCAACAAAAGAAACTCACGTTTAACAATGGGTAGGATCTTGTTTGGGATTGCAGAGAAAAAAAATCTAGAAAAATTCTTCCCATACATGACGATAAGGGAAGCAGTTGGGCAGCTGGTAGGAATGCTAGCAAGCAGTTGGACACAAGTATTCCAGAAGATGTGCGCTGCAGACATTCCCTGCCTTGTTTCTTAGCGTTTTGTATACCATTGCATACCTCTGACAGTGCCCAATCTAACCTTCCTGATAGTTATTAACCATTTTTGGTAAAACATTATCATAATTTGGGGGTTTATCATTAAAGGAAGGACATTAATGTTTTCAGTGGTTCTTCATTAGTTTAGGTTATTACATTTTTAAAACGAAATAAAAATGTATTTGTTTGGCATGTTTCATGCACTGTGTGATTCTTTCAGATGTTAAGAAGCGGTAGGCAACAGAAGGAAAACTGACATGCAGAACAAATGTTTAAAGTTTTATATTAAACTCACCTGCTATGAAGCACATAGTATGTATAAAAGTGTGACAAAATCTTTTATAAATCATAAGTATAAACATATGGAATTATATTTATATACATATGTTCTTCTATAAAAACTTTATTGTATCCAGTTCAGCAGTTTGTTTCAGCACAGGAAAGAAAAAACATTTCTTCTTCATTATTTGCATCTAATGAGCCCCATCATATATTTGAATGGCATCATTTGCTAAACAATATTTTTTAAATTGTACGTTTTAAAAGAGGCCATTTGATATTGAATCTATATGAGACTCACATAGGATTGCATCCACATTTTAAAATAACCATGTTGCTTATTACTTTCCACTTATGTAAGGATTAATTACAACTTTAAGTGAATGGTACCTAATATTGTTTACTAAATTCTACATTACATAATATTTAATTACACCTTTAAGTGAATACCCCAAAAGAACAGAATAAACAATCAATGTAATTTAGTATCATATTTTAAATTAATCTGAAATATTCAGATTAATTTTATTCCTGTTAACACTATATCGGCATATTATTAGTTAAGACAATGACTTGATAAGCTTATATATTAGAAATTAAAAAAGAAGTTTTAGTGAGTGATAAAATAATATTTTCAGAGTGCCTTGCTAGTTTCTGTATAAATTTCAAAAAATCCATATAAAGAAAGCTTCAAATTAGTAAGATCTTTTGTCTCTTTGATTTAATGTAAGCCCTAATTTTGGACAAAGTAAATTTCAAATATTTCTGCACTCTTTGTTGTTTGTTTATGTTAATAAGGACTGGAACCATATATATTCAATTTCTATAGTAAACAATATATTATTTAAAAATAGGTAAAATAGGTAAACCCCTTCATGGATCACTGCCTTGTCGTGGCGAAGGGGCTTGTGTAACTCAGTGAAGCCATGAGCTATGCAAACGATACCACCCTAATGGCAGAAAGTGAAGAAGAACTAAAGAGCCTCTTGATGAGGGTGAAAGAGGAGAGTGCGAAAGCTGGCTTGAAACTCAACATTAAAAAAACTAAGATCATGGCATCTGGACCCATCAATCCCTGGCAAATAGAAGGGGTAGAAATGGAAGCAGTAACAGACTTCATTTATTTGGGCTCCAAGATCACCGAAGACGGAGACTGCAGCCATGAAATTAAAAGACGCTTGCTCCTTGGGAGGAAAGCTATGGCAAACCTAGATAGCATATTAAAAAGCAGAGACGTCACCTTGCCGACAAAGATCCGCATAGTCAAAGCTATGGTTTTTCCAGTAGTAATGTATGGCTGTGAGAGCTGGACCATAAAGAAGGCTGAACGCCGAAGAATTGATGCCTTTGAACTGTGGTGCTGGAGAAGACTCTTAAGAGTCCCCTGGACTGCTAGGAGGTCAAACCAGTCAATCTTAAAGGAAATCAACTCTGATTGCTCATTGGAAGGATTGATAATGAAGCTCAAGCTCAGATACTTTGGTCACCTAATGCGAAGAGAGGACTCTTTGGAAAAGACCCTGATGCTGGGAAAGATGGAAGGCAAAAGGAGAAGAGGACGGCAGAGGATGAGATGGCTAGATAGCATCACTGAAGCAATGAGCATGAAATTGAGCAAACTCAGGGAGGCAGTGAAAGACAGGAAGGCCTGGCGCAATATGGTTCATGGGGTCACGAAGAGTCGGACACGACTTAACGACTAAACAACAACAACAACAAAAAAATAGGTAAAAAATACAAATATGATTTTTATTACTATGTGCATTTAACTGAAATATATTCTTATTTCTTCTTTTGCATGTGAAAGATGTTTCTGTAATGCAAACATTGCTGATTAATAATCTAGAAACCATCTCAGTCAAACATTTGCAACTTTGGACACCTTACAAATGCATATAAATTACCTAGTGCTGAGAATCTAAATCCCTAATATGAATAACAAATAAATACTGTTTGCTTATTGATTGCTTGATTGATTGAGCAACTTTAAGTAATATTGTGCAAAAGCCTGCCTTGTAATTTCTCAAAATACTTTTCCCCATTAAAGGAAGTTTTGTTTTACCTTAGTCTCTGGTTACCAGACTTGTTTTTCAAACCTTCAAGATTCTTTTTACTTTTGGTTTGAATCCCTTTCATCAATCAGTCAGTGGAAAAACAAAAAGAAAAAAGATGAAAAGCAGATACAAAATATAAAACATGGATTAATTATGAAAGGATGATAGTCTCATCTGAATGCTCCATGGAATTGCTATAATGAGTTATGCACATTAAAAGTTCCATATGGAAACAATCAGAAAGTCAGATCTAAGGACAGTGCTAGAGAACAGATGAGAAATAGCCTTGAGAATCATCTGGATCTCTTAAGTATCCCATTCCTACTACATTCAACTTACTTTCATGTTTCTCTTAACATACGTAACTCTCACTTACATATAATAAAGTGGGTTGAAGCACACTCTTTTTCACAGCTGCTATTGAAAAACTCACTCCTTACAACAGACACATGCTAGCTACTACCTTCCAGCTAGTATTTGTATGTCTCCATGTCTTAAATATTCTCTCATCTTTAGTAAACAAATTCAACTACTTATTTTTCCCCATTTATCTATAATTTGCAATCATTCACTCCCTTTTCGCTGTCAAATATTTCTAGCCTGATCTTTGTTACATTAATAAATATTCCTGTGGAAGGGTGATCTAGATTGCATGACAATTTGGTAAATTGGTGCCTTATAACTATGTCTACATAGCAGCCATACTGTAAATGTGCAAGTCTACTCAGCAGATCAAGTCCTCAAACTTCTAAATTGTCATTTCCAGGCAGACTGTACAATTTAATTACTATTTTTCCCCAGCATGGCCATTTTTTATTATTCTTAATTGATATTATGATTTGTTTCAAACATGTTGTATGCTGCTCAAAGTTTGGCAAGGAAACAGCCTTAAAAACTGAAATTATAAGTAAGTCAGTCAAGGATTGCTGACGTTATAACTCCAATTCTTGCAGACTTTAACATCTAACTATTCTTTCTTTGGATTCATTTTGTTCTATTCCCCAGAATTTTGCTAATTATTTGTCTCTAGATTGCCTTATTTGAAAATGTTCAACCACTGAAAAAAGGAAGCATTTACTTCAAAAGAGTTTGAGAGCTCATCCACCTCATAACTGAAAAATAATTCCATGAAAATAAAGTATAACTACTCTGAGGTATGTTACTTACCTCATTTTTCCTTTCTCAGGAAATTGTGCATGAGCCTTAAGGCTATTTATGGGTCAATGGCATAGATTTCTGAAATGAAACCTCTAAATTCAAGCTGTAGAGCATGGCTGGCTGGGGAATTCTGGGAGTTGAAGTGCACCCATCTTAAAGTTGCCAAGGTTGAGAAACATTGCTCTAGAGATTCTCATTGGACTGATGACATATCCTGTAGACTAATCCTTTCTACTTAACTGATACAAGTAATAATAATCACTATAATAAACTTATGGAATTTATTTCTGCAAGATGTGATGACAGCCATTTAGTTTCAATGGCTTTAGAAAATGAGAGAAATGGATGAATATATGTATTCATGGTCACTCATCACAGTCACTAAAAGCAGAACCTGTTTTCAAGTGTATTTTTCAGTGAGTACCAGATGTTGAGGAATTCTAAAGATACCAACATATTTTTCAATGATTGCCAACAGTGAAAGTTGTTTCAGGCTGTCTTGACTCATGTCAGCTTTCAATGGTCATCTGGTTTCCACTCTTGGACATTATGACTGACCCAACAAGACTGTTTTCTTGCTCTCAATTTTAACTTGGCATAATTTCAGTGCCAAGAACAAAGTATCATTTTGTGCATTCTTGTACAATTCACATTACTGATCTGACACAGCAATGGTTGAACAATGGATCCATTGTTGAATCAATGAATAAACATATTATTGCTTACTCCAGCATGCTGGCTGAGGAATTCTGGGAGGTGAAGTCCACACTTCTTAAAGTTGCCAAGTTTGAAAACCACTATCTTAGATCATATGCAAATGCATGCTAGAAAAGCCCAGCAATTTAGGTATGAAGAAATCATACACTAATCCTTTATGCTCCAGAAAATCAAGAATTGTGCTAAATGGATAAGTCCCTGTGATTTACTTTGAGAATTTTGAACAAATAAAGTCACAGCCAAGTAGGTGTTTATACCAACTGTTTGATAGTGGCCACTTTTAGTTAGAATCAGATGGCTTCCATTTGAGCTCTTGGTGCTTCAAGTACTTGCCTTCATCCTGAGCTGTAAGATTTCTTTACCAAAATACATAATCAATTCTACCTGGTGAATTGATCAACTTATAATCAATTGATCAATTCATAATCAATTCTACCTGGTGAATTTCCAGAAACCAAATACAGTTAATTTCCTCCAGGTTGCAGGGCAAGGATTGTAAGAATCTCTAACTGGGATATTTGGCAACATGTTTTCCTTCTCCCTATCCTGTTCTTGGGGAAAATAGGCTTGTGGAATTACTATAAGTAGGAAGATACAGGTAGCCAGTACATATAGTATTAGGATATGAAAACAGAGGAGTACTTATAAAACATTCTTCGCAAGTGCATGCCCTTCCAGATATGTTAGACAATTCTAGATGGGAAATTGTAAAAGTTGAAGTCTTATAAATCTGGAATGCACTACATTGAGGAAGGCTGCTATAAAGTATGAAACACTAGTTTACAGTATATCATCTTAACATCTTAGTCATTATGATGTAGACTCCATATTCCCATGATGCTGATTTCTCTTCAGATAAAAATAACTAAAATATACATTTATTTATAAGGAACACACTCAAACTACATCAAGCCACAATTTAGCATTTTTCCCAATTTTTTGACAAATGGATTGTTGCATTTTCAGAAATTGAAGCTCAACCATTGTTTTATTTTTTCCAGCCCAGCAGCCCTTGGGAAAAGCCTGAAAGTCACATAAAGTTACTTTAGCACCTAATTGGGAGAACCCAATTTTAATGTCTGCAGCTTATGCCCATATTCCATTTTAAGGCTGTATACCCCCTGGCTTGAACATCAGCTACTCCAGGACTCTTTTTGAAATCTCCTTGACTAGCAACTTGTAGTTTTTGTGACCTTCAGTTGGTCTAATAGCAATGCTCTTCTGGATTCTATGTAGGACAAAAAGGACAAATTTTGCCCAAAAGAATTAACGGACACAAGTTTGACAGTAGGATTCAAAACAAGGACAAAGTAATATCAGAGCATTTCAGACCTCAAAGTGACCATTGCACATACTTCAAAAGGTTTCAGGCAATCTCAGAAGGTTTTCACACAATGGGTTTTTAACACCTTACAATTGTTAATTGATAAGATACTTATAATTTGTCTCAAATGTACTGTTTCCCTCCCTCTTCCTCTCTCACTCTAAATTTGTTTGTTGGAAAAAGTGCTACCAGATTCCTGATTTTTTGCCACCATAGACTAATATGTATCTCCTCCTTCAGTGGTTTAAACACAGTGTGTGATCTCATCCTTTAGATGAGAATATAGACATGATCATCCTCATACAGGAGTTTCAAATATTTATCCCAGTCTTTTCCACTCTAAGTCAACAATGGGAAAAGGACTTTTGGTTTCAAAAGTTGAAGAATCTTGCCAGCTTTCCCCAACCTCTGGTTAAGTAGGAAAATGGTAAAAGTTAATAACCCAAACGTTTAGTTATTAATTATTGTAATGACCAATTTTATTTTTGGTTTTATGTTTAATTTTATTATTTTTTTCTGTTATACCTTTCTTATGTTTTTTATGGTTGTAAGCCACCATAAGTATTGGAATAAACTGAAAGGTATATATTCAGTAATAAATAAATGAATAAATCTGTTGCCCTTCAGATGTGCTAGACCAGGGTTCCTCAACCTTGGCAACTTTAAGACGGGTGGACTTCAATTCCCAGAATTCCCCTGGCTGGGGAAGTTGCCAAGGTTGAGGAACCCTGTGCTAGACTACACTCAGAGTTCTCAACTAAAATTAGCAATGACTATACTGACTTGGGCTTCCAAGAGTTATAGAATCAAAGGGCACCAAATTGGAAAACACTGATTTAATCAAACAAGGCATTTACTCAAAAGGGAAAAAAAAAAGCAAAATGTAACAATGAAACTTTTAGATGTACCATAGGGGTGTGAGGTTTTGCTGTTCATGTGCATCAAGCCCCTTTTGAGTTGAGCTTGACTCCTGGTAACTTCATGAACATGTTCATGAAGCTTGCTTGGCAACAGGACAAAGTGGTTTGCCATTGCCTTATTCTGGGAAGCTTTTCAGTGTCATTGTCTAGCCTACAGTCCTGAGGTTCCCTGGAGGTCTCCCACCTAGGTGCAGTCTTCCAAGCACTTTGCCATTATACTGCAATAATTAAACAACAACAACAACAACAACAAACTAGAAAATGGCCAGAAATTGACAAGCTGATTCCCTCCAAATTTTTGAACTACTGTAACTTGTTGTAATTGGTCATGGTGGCTGTCCTTGATGGGAATCAAAGTCCTACTAATCTGAATCAGTCAATAGACTGAAGTAGTGGCCTAGTAAAATTCAGGTTATGTTGGTTTAAGTGATATGATATAATAATGATAATAGTAGTAGTAATAATATACAAAACTAGTGTTACTAAAACCTGGTTTCAGGAATCTGGATGAACACTAGATAGAAACGAAGGATTGGGGTTTTTAATCTCTTTGGTGCTATCTAAATTTTTGCAACCCGGATCTATTAGCCATATACAAAATATATATAATCTAATACAGCATATTGCATAGGTCAGAGAAATGCATGGTACTAATCTACTAATCAAGTAACAATTGAACACTATATTTGATTTATTAATTTATTTGAGCATGCATGTATATGATTAATGAAAAGAATTGGGATAAACTATGGACAGTGATCCAAATGATGACAAGAAACATATGATACTTTCCAGTATACTTAGGCTGCAACTGTTAACTTCATTGAATCTGTTCACATAACAAGATTACTTATGACTAATTGAACCATTAATTATTTAATTAATTTACTTTTCCTGATTCACATGATACACTGCATCATAAACTAATCACAATATGTTAGGGTAAAATATGGCTGGCTAGATTTGTGTTTCAGTGTGTTGTATAAATACAATATTGTGTAACCAAATCCAGATCCACTTGAAATAATAGCTATATGTTAAATGGAGTTGTAGTCTCCATGTCACTTCTTGCAATGTGCTGTTTTTTTTTCAAACAAATGTTCTGATTTTTTTTTTCTAGAGGCACTGAGAACATCTTAGGAGCTTCCCATTTGTTAAATCAGTGCCATAGAGACAGTTCATTTTTAAAGTACCTCTGGAGGACCACCATAAATAAAAACACTATTTTGGATGTCAGAGAAATTAAATCCATTGATGCAAAATATTGTTGTGTGCATTTTTTATCCAAAGTTGAAGTGGGTTTCCAGAATGTCATATTCCAGTTTTGTCATATGTACTAAGCAACTGGCAATACTGACAATACAAACCGATCCCCCTCCCCCCCGGAATTTAAAACTATTCAAAATGGTTTCAATGAGATTTCATTTATTAATATTTTTTTTAGTATTCTCATTATAAATGTTCATCTGGGGGCACCTCAGAGCATATTACTAGCAGCTTCAGCAAGAGCTAAAAATGTATGGTATTATGAAGCTGCCAATGAAGAAACCAAACATTAGTATAAGAAGCAACAGTGTCTACAGTGTGTGTGTGTGTGTGTGTGATTCAAAATGGGTAAGATGGAAGATGTGGCACTGTTATGGAAGCCTCATCGCTTTGTACATGCATGTGACATCAGCACACAAACAAAAGGGACAGGGCTTGCATTGCAACACCACATCCACCATCCTACCAGTTATAGTAAGAAATATTATATTTAATAATATTAACAATGAATAATAAAATATAATATTATAAAGAACAGACTGGAGAAGGTAAAGTGAAGGAAAAACTAAAAAGACATCCACAATAATATAATAAGCATGGGTTGGACCCAGACATAGACATATTGGAAGCAGACCTATTAAAAGCAATGAACTGCTTGGATTGATTCCAAACCACATAAAGATAGCAAAAAATACTTAAGGGTGGAACAGAGACAAAACACTCACCCTAGCATCCATTCCCAGGCCCGGCCCATTACGAGCTAGTCTGCCAGCCCTACCACAATGCAGCTGCAACTCCCACACCGAAAAGTGGGCATTATGGGCCCACTTTCTGTCACATGAAGCCAAGAGGTCATAAGGGTAGATCCCCCAATAAGTGGAAAACTGTTCTTACGAGCCTTTCCTCAACTGTGTCTATTCACAGCACAAACATGCCCTGGCAACCCCTTTTTTTTTATTGCCGTGCTGTCATGATACCGTTGCCAACTGATCCCCAGTCCATATCTGAACTAATCTTAAGTCACCCTTGGGGATTCCACTGTTAAGTCATGTTTTCTTATTTTGGTGCTTATTTTGCAGTGGTTACAAACTCCAGTGTCTGGGATTATTCCAGCTCCTACTGGCCATTTTAAGTTCTTTGTGAGCATCCTCCTTCCCATGTGCATCCACAGGGGTGGGGTTAGAAATAAAAGA
The DNA here is from genome assembly GCA_030867105.1 of Liasis olivaceus. NCBI lineage: Eukaryota > Metazoa > Chordata > Lepidosauria > Squamata > Pythonidae > Liasis > Liasis olivaceus. Next base: position 174,892,789 of record CM061350.1, on the reverse strand, counting down.
AGTCAAGATGGCAACTCTGGCACAAATAAAAAAGAGTTAGAGCTTCAATCATGTAGTTGTGGATTGCAGATTAATTTTTTTCTGGATACTCCTCCCCCTTGGTCCATGGACAGTGTCCTTTCAGGTCATTCTGGTTGGGCAGGGGAATAATTCAGATTTTCCAATTGGCCTTTCTGCTGTACCCACCTGGTGTCTGAGCTGATCCTTGGCTCATGGACCTTGCTTTGAAAAAGGAATCAGCCTAACACATGAGAGATGTGGAGGAAGCGCGGTTGGGGGGAGGGAATGGGGAAATTATTGTCACACAGTGTGATCCCATGCCTGTCATTTGTTAATCAGGCTACTTTCAGAAGAGCTCTCACTCCTCACAACACTATGTTGCCTGCCCCCATCACCCCATAGCACCTATAAGTCAGGCAAAACCTGGAGTGAATTTAGACAAATGGCTAAACCTATTCAAAATGGTTTCAATGAGATTTCATTTATTAATTTTTTTTTTTAGTATTCTCATTATAAATGTTCATCTGGGGGCACCTCAGAGCATATTACTAGCAGCTTCAGCAAGAGCTAAAAATGTATGGTGTTATGAAGCTGCCAATGAAGAAATCAAACATTAGTATAAGAAGCAACAGTGTCTACAGTGTGTGTGTGTGTGTGATTCAAAATGGGTAAGATGGTCTAGCCATCCTTCAATGCTCACTTCTTTCCAAGTTCTAGACCTCTTTCCTGTTAAAGAAAGTGACTGTAGATGTTTTTCTGGGAGTTAATGATATTTGGTGGGAGAAGAGAGGGAAAAAAATCTGGGGACTCCAACAATCCTTGTTCTTAATTTGCTCTATACTTGGCAGATAAGGACACTACTATCTGAAAGCATCTTTTCTGAGGCAGAATAGGGACTGGCAAACTGTATGCAGCAATCGTTTTCTGTTTGCTAAGGGAATGCTTGCTCATGGACAGTTACATGAGCCTGAGGAAGAGTCATATGTCTAAATCAGTGTTTCTCAACCTTGATAACTTTAAGATGTATGGACTTCAGCTCCCAGAATTCCCCAGCCAGCATGGTCTAAATTGATTTCAGTTACAGTACTCTAAGGACATTTCATCAGGTAGCAATACCTGGCCAACCACTATCTTATATATTAAACTTATCAATAGTTGGTGGTTTACTAGTAAATACCATATAGTATTATAGCATAATCAGTACAAATATTATTGTAAAATATCACAAAATCTCTGCCAATGTAGTACATAAGAAATGCTTTTTGCTTAAACCACTTACAGTCAGTTTGGAATAGCATTTGAAATATTATGGTGATGTTAGAATAGCCTGTTTCAAATGTGAAACAGCTGCTCTGAGCTCTGAACATTTCAGATTTGAAACATTTTATATACATATACATACATACATGTTACTAGTCTGATTGTCTACTTAGAAACTGGGTAGATAACCCCTTTCAGATGTTTTTGACTTTGACTTTGATTCCCAGAAACCCTGACCATTAAAAACTGGGCATAAATCAACAGTTCATTCATATATTTTTTTTTAGATGAAAGCCATTCCCACTTCCTTGCCTAATTAACACCAGAACACTTTCTGGTGAAATAGTTTACAACAGCAACTATGGAAGCCAAGTTACAAACTAGCTGGTCATTTGCTTCAGGTAATACTGTAGATGCTTTTGAAATTGCAATTTGCAACCTTAAATTCATGACATGTTGGCTACATATTAATTGCATATTCAATTCTGCAGTTTTCAGAAATATGACATTCATTGCAATTTTTTAAAAAAAATTTTGGTTGCATCACTGCCTCAAACCCCTCTTTTGCAGTCTCAAGACCCTCCTCCAGGCACAGTTAAAATACTGAAAAGCAACATCACAATTCATTGGTATTTTAAGGTGGGAAACATGACAAATCAAATCAGAAGGAGCATCTTTTCGGACTAACACACATTTTATTGAAAAGCATAAACTTTTGTGACCTGCCTTCTGATTTTTTGCTATCATACACTAACATGGTTATCCTCATAAAACAGAAATTATAATGTATGCTGAAGTTACACTGTCTGGGCTGGAAAATTTCATCTGCTCATCCCGCTAGATCTAGCAGAGTGGGCATCTTATGGGTTCCATCATCTAGGGAGCTACATTTGTGGGCCCTAGGTGGCGGGCCTTTGTTGTGATGCCTGCACTGTGGAACCTTCTCCCCCAGAGATGAGATCAGCCTCATCAGTCCTGAGTTTTCAAAGGTCCCTCAAGTCCTGGTTGTGTCAGCAGGCCTGGGGACCCCAGGGGACAGGTGAACTAGTGAGGTGGCTCTATTATTAACATCTCTTCGCCTATTATTTTCCTTTTCTGTTTTAGTTCTGTTTTTATAGTTTTTAATGTTTTTAATAATTATTATAGAAGGGCTTTATGTAATGACTGTTTTTATTTATTGTTTTACTGGACTGTTGTACACTGCCCAGAATCACTTTTTGTGAGATGGGCAGCCATATAAATTTGATTAATAAATTAATAATAAATAAAAATTCAGATGACTATTAGATGGAATTAGATGGAAGCAAAAAGAGTGTTTCCCCCCTCTGTCTCACAATTTAATGGTCATCTAAATTTTTCCAGCCCAGTTATGTTGGTCTTAGTGTTTGCCCTAAAATAGACTTGTTTAAAAACACAACAAAGCAAATAAAAACTGCAAACCTCTCTGCCCTAAAACAAAAAATCCTAACCCCAATCACATGGATGATACAAACTTACCCACTTTGCATCATCGCCATTCCCATTTCAGCTTTGTATGTCTCCAAAATGCTAATTAAAGCTCCTGAGCATCAAAAGATTCCTGAATACAGACTCAGTAGTGATGGAGCTGGGGTTTTTCCACTGGGATAAATTTATACGAACCAAGGAATTAAATAAGGATACAGCTGTTTCACTAATTTAAATGAGCTAACTATTTTATGTTAAGCAATCCTGGGAATCAGAATTTGTGAAAAAGAGTCCAGTATCTTTAACATTTTAGGACTTCTACCAAAATTTTAATTTCCAGGACTTTTACCTGGAATAAAGAAGAGGGTTAGAGGACCTGTAGTTATTAGACGAGTATAAAGTTGATGTAACTTAGTACTGTATGCATATTCTTTGACCCAGTACTGTATGAAGATTGCTAAGCAAAGATAATATACCCCAGCGTTCTCCAACTTTGTATCCTTCAGTTGCGTTTGTCTGCAAATCCCCTAGTTCCTAGCCAGCATGAGAGTTGGAGGCCAACATGTCTGAAAGGCAGCAGATTGTAGAAGATGCATGTGAACAAACATACACTACACACACAAACTCTTCCACTGGTACTCCAACAGCTTCTTATGCTCCATCAAATGATTCAATAATAGGCAACCAGAATGTTTGAGAGTAAGGTGGTGAACTACTTCAAAGAAAATTGACAGCATTCTGCACCACATTTCTGAAAGATTATCCTAATAGATTTTTTTCCGACTGGGAATACATGTTTTTCATTTGCGGTTGTCGTAAAAATTTTATTCTTACATAATGTCTTATTCCTAGAAAATGGAGCAATTCTAGTTTCAACAACTGCACTCATGCGTAGGTATTGGGCAAGTCCTCTGTCTCAATATTTGATACAAATCTAGTACAATTCCAGAAACATGTACACAGAAGAGAATAGAAACATTGCCCTAGAGCACCAGTGGCTGTTCAGATGCTGCTTAGCTAACAATATGTGCTATATGTGGTGGGTTTTCTCTATTTTAACCTTTCTAAGCTGCCCAGAGTCACTTGTGTTGAGATGGGTGGCTATATACATCATAAATAAATAATTTCTCAGCAGTTCCAGCCAGCTGAGAGGTGTAGTTCAGCTACTTTGGGTGGACCGTAAGTTTCCCATCCCTGCCGTATGGGAAAGGTACCTTTGGTGGATAGCTGCAAGAAATATTGATGCATGTGGGATGTAACATGAAACTCACTGAATTAGGAGGAATACATGGAATGTTATATTCATTAAAGTTAAAGAAGCACCAGTTAATGATCCCAAAAATTCATCAACCCTATTGTAGATGTGTTGACCACACTAGTTAGCTGTTTCATATTTGTCTCATTTCAGATTCAAGCACTTCACACTGCCAATAGAAGAGAATATATGTAGCTCAGGGTTGAACTGTGGAATCCTTGGGGTTCTCTGAGCTTGGTTGTTTTCTTGCAAATGTTTCGTTACCCAGCTAGGTAACATCTTCAGTGCTAGAAGGGAGTGGGGTTTGCTCTGTTTATATACAGTAGCTTGCCCTGTCAGTATTGGTGGAGTTTTTTTTTTTTTCTTGGTAGTTCCTAGATTAGGCTGTTGTTTACTGCTTGTTTGTCTGGCATTAATCCCTCCTTATCTGGGTGTTGACTGCTGGCAGGGAGGTGTTCTGATCTTTTTGTTTCCTTTTTATTGTCTCTTTTGAATAGTGTGTAAATGCTGTTTATCTCTATGTGCCTGTTGATGGCTGACTTATCTGAATACCAAGCTTCCAGGAATTCCCTTGTGTTTTTGGAGTTAGCTTGGTTTAAGATGCTGGGAGTTTCCCAGTTGAAATTATGGTTAAATCTGTCCATGTGTTGTGAGATTGAGGAGTGTTCATTGTGTCTTCTGACTGCTAGTTGGTACGCTCTGCTAGCCTTCCGCCTGTCTGTCCTACATAGTGGCTGTTACTGTCCTTACACTGTATGTTGTAGATGATTTTTTCTGTTTTTTCTTCTTGGACTATTGGGTCTTTTGGTTTACTTAAGATGTTTTGGAGGGCTTTCGTTGGTCTGTGTACTACAGTGATGCCATGTGGTTGTAATAGTCTGTTGGTTGTTTCTGAGAGGTTTCTGATGTATGGCAGTGTTATCCTTTTCATAGTTTGTGTTGGTTGTGCTGTAATGAGTTGAGAGGTCATGTACTTTTTGATAGTTGTGTGGATATGCATTTTTTTGGAAGATGTTGTATAGGTGGCCTGTTTCCTCTTTCTGCTGTTCTGGGTTGTGCTCATCTGAATAACATTCTTATAGCCAAATCCAGCCTCCCTCCTCCTTGTTTCAAATATATTCTCCCACACATCTATTGTGCACTTTTGTCATTTTCTGTTTAGTTGAAACACAAACCACAGCTTGGACCTTTTTCAACTTTACTGTATAAACAAGAGAAGCAGTCCTGCTGGAGTTTTTTCTCGATGGTACAGTTCCCAGCAGGAGCCAAGACACAAAGCATGTGTGAGATTTAGAAGTGAGAACTGAGCCGGTCACTGTTATTGTGTAAGACTGGGAGTTGGGCGACTTTGCCAACCACAATTTAAAGAAAGAAGTTCTCATATGGAGTCAGATTGCTAGCCCATCTAAATTATAATTATTTACATTAAAAGGCAATTGCTTTTTAATTTCAGTATTTTTTTTCTGGCAGCATCATGTGTTGAGAGGGGGAGAAAGGGGACAAGAAAAAGATGTAATACCGTGTATGCCTGACTGAGTAACTGAACTGATGGGAAAGTACTGGCCACAACTTTGTTCCTTACAGCTTCACAAGAGCTTTGATCCACATCCCCTCTGCTCAGACTGGAAAATCTTTTAGAAATGAAAGGGATTTAGTATAATTAATTACATGTGATTTTCCTACCATCAGGTACAGCAGCACCCAAGCCAGCAGTTTTCAAGCTAAGCTAAGTTTTAACTAGTACTTGAACAAGCTTGACACTGGCCATGTACTAATGCTGAAATGTTTGTAATGAAAGGCTAAGGGCAGGTCGTGTCGCAGCAAATGGCACATCTGCTTGATCTCCTCTGGGCTTTGAAATTAAGCAGGGTCTGGTTCATTTCTGGATGAGAGATTACCAGGAAACCCCAAAGTTACAAGCACAGGCACATCCGTGTAGCTATCTTGAGAATAACAAGCAAGTGGTTTGCCTTTGCCTAAGAAAACTCCAGAGATGTGAGCAGGAAATCACCAGGAGTTGAGCTCGATTCAAAGGAGGTTTTACCTTAAGCAGCCACCAGCTAACCCTGCTTTACCTTGAAAAGCCCAAAGATTAGATCTGATCCACATTGAGACTCGCTGGGAGTCGGGCGGCATATAAATTTAATAAATTATATTATCATTATTCAGACTGAAGAACTTCCAATAATCCGAGAGCCACAGACTGAAGTGGAAAGTCGAGAAAACCGCTGCCCACCATGGACATGACCGTATAATCACCAGAGGCAATCTGATTCAAGGGAGAGTTCACCATTTTATGAGGGAGCGTAGCCAAACGTTCCTATTGGATTTCAAACGCTTAAAACACTCCCAGAAGTACTAAGTATGAACTCAATCCTAGGTTTAATAATAGGAAGTAAACTTACACTGGATGAGAATATCTGTAGATTTATTAAAAGCACAGCTAGAAGTCAGCCAATTTTTTTTTAAGGGACGGAACAAGCGCGGCCCTGGCTCCCCCCAGTTCGCGGTACTCCTTCCTTCCTTCTCTCTTCCCTGAAAAAGCGAACTACGCACACCCTTGCGTAGGTAGCGTAGCTGCAAAGGATCAGGAACTCCGCCAATCACTGGAGCGAGCTGTGCGAAGGAGCACGTGCCCAGCCGAGCCGGCCCCCTGTGACCTCATCAGCTCAAATTCCCCAGCCGCAAAACTGCACATGTTGCTGTCGGGATTTCGCCTCCCTCCGCCCGAATGCTGTTGCGCTTGCGCAGAAGCAAGACTACAGTTCCCGAGAGGCGCGAGGACAGGGCTGCGGCGCATGTTCCCATCCGGGACATCCGCGCTGTTTTCTGTCTCCGCCTCCTGCTGCTGATGCAAGAGCTGAGCGCGGCGGCGAGGCGAGTCGGACGGGCTGAGCGAGCGAGCCGGGGCGATTGACTTCCTGGGCGGTGTTGTGGCTTTTCCCCCGGGACGGGCGCTTCCGAGTTCCTGCCTTGACGGTTAGGGAGAACCGTAGCCATGTCGGGAGACGAGGTGAGGGCAGAGACGCGCCCAGGCCTGGGGTGGCGTGAACTGGGGCTGCGACCGCCGCCATGTGAGGAGCCGGGCCTGAGGCCTGCCCGCACCCTGATCAGAGCCCGGCCGGATTGGCTTCCCTGAGCGAAAGCAGCTCCCTTCTCCCCGTCGTGTGATCCATTTAGGAGCCGGACTTGCTTTTCCCTTCGCGGCTTTGAGATACTTCCTCTTTGTCCTGGTCGCTCTTTTTTCCTACCCTGCGAAATAAGGAAGCCTTCCTTTATCACTCTTCCCGCGTTATGTCAAACTGAGTTAACGCCACCCACCCCCCACTTCTGAGAGTACTACGGTATATTAGAGAACGCAGAATAATTTCATACTAAAAACAATCCCGCTATTTTAAAAAGGCGATAGCGAGAATATGACACATGGTTGCAGGCGCGTTTAATGTGCTTTGAATGGAGCGTCTTTCCTAGTGCAGTGCCTGCTTAACGGCAGGCCTGTCTTTACCATTGCATACAGTGTGGCTTGGAGGGCATCGATTCTAGCTTCCAGTCTTAAAGGATGCCTACTAGTTTTCTGCTCTAGTGGCCCGATTTGGTGTCTATTCAAAACATCTCAGATGTGTAGTAGCTGAAGCTCTGCTTTCATTGAGAGATTCAGTAGAAAACTTTTATTCCTGTCTGTGCTCTCTCCATCACTCCTTTTATTCCAGAGATAATTGTTCGAATCTCTAGGATGGGCATCTGAAACCTCTTGCATAATATATCCAGGAGAAGCTGTGTGTCTGCTGGAGTTGGGTGGCCAAAAAATTTAAATTAATAATAAAATAATTTTGAATTTACAAGACCTTTTCATGGGCGGAATTCTGTTATTTGGCCAATTGATGATTCCTAAAGTTGCATTGATAGCTGGGCAAAAACAAGGAAAAGCTTTTGCTAATCTTTCTATTTAAAGTGAAAATGTCTCATTTTAAAACTAAAATGAATTTTACATTTGGAGGCCTTTTGTCATGATCCTTTGAGGTATTCCTGTTAAGCAGAATCTGAATTAGTTTCCTTCTGTTTTTGGAGATCTATTTCCAATCTTGAAAGTGGGGAGACAGGATTTAGAGTGGGAAAATTGATGGATCTTACAGCTCTTGAGACTTTCTGGGCAGTACAGAATATATGAGTTTGTAATAAGTTAGAATATAACACTCATTTGGATAGATATCTACATTATTTATAAAGTGTTAATTAAACCTAAGCTAGGTTTTGTCAAACTTTATGATACTGCAACCCTCTAAAATGATAAATTAACTTGTATGATGTTGCTATGAATTGAACTAATAATTTCATTTTTGGTTTGGATTTGGCAAGAAATAAATATACCACTTTTGATAATTAAAATTTAATCTGCTACTGCTGCTTCTCACTGAAGGCTTGCCCATAAAGCAAGAGTAAGGTTTGGCAGTGTTTCTGCTTTGCCTAAGCAAATTTGATTATTTAAAAGTGACCACCCTCTAAGTTGTTTGCAAACCCCTGGCATAAGCTATGATTGAACTGTCAGTTCATATTGTCAACTCCCAGTTGTAGTCCAATGATTTACTGAAATTATGCATGATTGGTTTCTGATTGAGTTTGGTTGATAGAATGATTCACTTTTAGGGTCCCTTGTTATATTACGCTTTTTGTAGTGGAAACACTATATAATTTATCACCCAAAAAGATGTTATAGTACAGTATTTGGAAAACAGATATAAAATACATTTTTTAAGGAATAATTAGAAGGAGCAGTACCTGTAGAAGGATGAAAAACAAGCTAGATTTCCAGATGGAAGTTTTCTGTTCTTCATATGATAAATGATTTAATAATAACAAAGATGTAGTCATATTGGTAAGGTTAAGATGGCTATAAATGTATTACTGTAGTTTAATATTTTTAAAATTATTTTAACACATGTGGTCCATGCCACCATGTCAGTGTAGATCTGTGATCCATATAGTGCTGAACTTGATCTTATTTGAAATATGAATTCAGGAATAAACTCGTCTGATATTTTCTCCCTTTATTGTTTACAAATGCTTGATAGCATATGAATTATCATGTCCAGAATATATAAATTCGGTTTCCTAGCTATAATACATTAGAAGTGTATTAAAGATTGGCCTCATACAACTTAATAATTTCTCTCCAGCCAAAAGAAATTTAATTTCGACTTGGTATAATAAAGTACTGTACATTAAACAAAATGTAGTGGTGTTGCACCAGGAGAAGGCAATTAATGTATGGGTATTGTGTCTTCTCTCTTCCTTCTTGCAGCCTTCATGCCCCCTAATCTGCTTTAAAAAGTCTCCCAACTGAAACAGTGTTGGGACATGTGAAGAATTCCAGGAGAATCACTCCTTCTCTGTTCTACTAGCAGAACAATTTATTGACTGGCTCATTAGATATCTGTTCTCCTATCTTGACCAATGTTGATATCATTAGGATAAATTTAACCTGTGTCTGGTGAAAAATACAGGCATATCTCTTAAGATTGCAGATTTTTCAGTAGCAATATTTTAACATAGGTATTAAGGTTATATCAGATCAGGAATAGGCATTGTGATGCTTATGGATACTTGGTGCCAACCAGGTTCCCTCACCTACCTAACTTTTAACAGATTGTTTTAATTTTAAAAACCAAAGGGAGACTGGAATACAAGAGTGCTAACCTATAGTGTAATTCTACCACCAGTTTACTTTCTGAGAAATAAGTATTTTGTGATGGCTGCACCACCATGGCAGATATTTTGAGAGAGCCAGCAAAATTCTCTCAATATTACATATACGCCTGCTGATGTTGGACGATTTCTTGTCTCTGCATTAGGTGGACAATTCAAATATGGGAAGGAACTAATTTAATGAAACTGCTATTTAAGTTGGTGGTATTCGAGATATAATCTTTGGTTTTTGTTCTCTACAAAAGAGAATATTTTATTTATTTATTTATTTGACTTGTCCCCGCCCATCTCCCCACCACGGGGGACGCTGGGTGGCTTACAACAAACTAAAATCGGAAATACATAATTAAAAATGATAGAAAAGTTTAAAAGTTATAAAAACCAGAATTTACAAAGATAAAGATGAGGATAAAAAGGCTAAAAAATCCAAGAGGCCGATAGAGGCCACACCAGGCCGCTAAGGATATTTTACAATATTTTAATATTGTAAACTAGCTTCTAATATTAAATGCATCCAAAGACTTAGGGGTTTTTTTGTCTTTAAATATAAATTATACGTGTTTGCATGTTTGGGGATGCCCTTTAAGGAAAGATGTTTTTAACAGTCCTGTATAACCAGTTGGTATGGTGAGATTCCATTGTATTACTAACCTCAGATGTAGAACACTGTAATTAAGCTTGTAATCATTTAGGCTAAGAAATATATCCAGAATCAAAACTTTGTTTTCTGTATGTATGTATGTGTGTGTGAATACATAGATCAAAATTGTCTTTAGATTTGACAGAAAAACATATTTTTCTAGCAGAAAATCCAATTGCATTCAGTGTAATTTATGTTTATATTAAATAAACATGGGATTGCAGTTTACAGATAGAATGCACAGGACTGGGGTTGCCCTCAAGATTTGTTCTGGATTTTTGGAGGACTGTCCAGTTTGATTTTAGGATGATTTTGGTGAGGGAAGTAATAGGTAAAAGTGTTCATTGCTTAAGTGGTCTTCTGTCCATAGTATTGAATTCTCCTTGTTCTCCAGGGTTCAAAACTATAATAGTTTTTTTGGTTATATAAAAAGTCTGATAATTGAGTTGAAGGTGTGTTTATTTTTCAAATTAATGATTTAGTGTGAGAGAGGCACAAATTACCACCTGATACCTGAATACCAGGTGTTGCTGTTCCTGCTGAAACTTAATCATGTGTGTCCAAAAAAGCTAGAGAAGTTTTAGTGGAGTTGTTATCAATTGTTGAAATTAGTAGTAGGTTTTTTTAAAAAATAATTGCTGGGAAACCAACCTTGGAGTTTTGGGTTATGTAGAATATTTCACTGCTTAAATTATTAAAACCTCTTTTCCATTTTGCCCATATTAAGTTTTCAGTTTTCTTCTAATATGTTCTGTACAGCATGGTAGAGATCTTATTTTTAATAAACTTTCTATTGTGTGATGCTTGACTCAATATTTAATAAATGTTTATATTTATATGTATACTTTTAAATCTGGAGGGTATTTTTAAATTGCAAAATTGTTAAGAAAATCCTGTTGTTTTTCGCAGATGATCTTCGACCCTACTATGAGCAAAAAGAAGAAGAAGAAAAAGAAGCCTTTTATGCTTGATGAAGAAGGTGGTGATGCACAAACAGAAGAGACACAGCTATTAGAAACAAAAGAAGTAGAGCCAGAACCAGCAGAAGACAAAGATACAGAAGCTGATGAAGAGGACAGTAGAAAAAAAGGTAAACTGTTATATATCTGCTGGAAATTGTGTTTTCTGTTTCTTTTTGATTTTTCTCAAGAAAACATGTTTATAAAGGCCTGACATTTACTTTGTGCTCTTAAAGCTTTCCAGAGAAGGCCATATGTTAAGCAGCAGAATGCTTAAAATTTTTGGAAGACCTGCATTCAGACGTTCCTCACTGGGTGGCTGTGGGCACGTTGTTCTCCTACCAGTACTCATGGAAGAGATAAATTAGTAAGAGACCTTTGTGTTGCTGGTGTGACTTTCATGGAGAGGATGAAAGGTCATTTAAAAAACTACCAGCTTGTGGTATTGCATTGTATATCCCTAAACTTCCTGAAATATACAGGCTGAAGCACACCTAACTCATACTGCTGTAGTTTAATGGATTGCTTTGTTTCATGTATATAAGATATTAAACAGGATTGGCAGGAGTTTTCTTTGGTCCACTTGTATGAACCAGCCAACTGTTAACATTTGAGAATTGGACTCTTTGTGCATTTCATGAGAAATTAAGTTGAAGTATTCTTATTCTTTTTATTTTATAGTCTGGCTTTAAAATACTTATCTTTTTCTTCCTGATTTATACTGTTAAGGCCATTAAAGCATTGAAGTAAATGTTGTAAATTCAAAGATCTTGTGGTAAGCATGCCTGAAAAAATATAGTCTGTCATGCTTATATTGGGAACCAATTCTTGTAGCCTAATTCTCAGTTGTTACACTCTGAGTTTTAGAGATCTGCTGTATACAATGTGTAAAAGTCAGCCTAAATCAATATTTTACACATTACTGAAATAGTCCAAGTTAGTTTTTGTTTTTTCATGTGTTCTAGTATTTAAGTTGGCTGACTTCATTGACATAAGCTTGCTTAAATTTCTTAATATATTCAGGCATGTTTCTTCTATACTTGGAATCATAAAGTACTCTGAATATTGGTAATGCGCTGCCTTTCAATTTCAGATGCATCAAATGATTTAGATGACTTAACCTTCTTTAATCAGAAGAAAAAGAAGAAAAAGACAAAAAAGATATTTGATATTGATGAAGCTGAAGAGAGTCTGAAGGTAAGTTGACACAGGGTTAAAGGGCATGTTTATTTCTTCATCTTGGCAACTTTCTTAAGGATTGGGTATTTTTCCCATTGAAATAACCATCTGGTGCTATTCTCTCAGCTTAAAATGGGAAGAAACTTGCTATTGTATTTTATCAGTTATAAAGACAAAAAACACCAAATTATATTTAAAGGCACTCTAATACAGCCCCAAGATTTTTGGTTTGTAGGTGACCTCTCTGTTGAACTAGTTGATTACTTTAATGATCAGCAGAGAGTTGCATATTTTAAATAAAGTACAGTAAGGTACAGTTTAAAGTACAGTATAAAGTACAGTATTCTATGTTTGCTGCTGATATTATTAAATGTTGTTTATGCTGCTCCTCCCTCCCCATCCCCACCCCACTTATTCTAAAGGACCTAAAAATCGAGGGTGATGTGCAAGAAACAGTAGAACCAGAGGATGATCTTGATATCATGTTAGGAAAGAAGAAGAAAAGAAGGACAGCAAAGTTTACAGATGAGGATGAAGTATTAGATAAAGATGAAGGTAACTTTTATTTGTTGGTGGTGTTAGTTGCTATTGGTCAAAGTTGGTAACCTTGAAGGTGTATCTATAATTTAATCTTATAACCAGGGTGGAAGAGAAGCTATCAGTATTCTGTCAAATGCTACAGTAGTGTAGAGAAAGCTTTGTAGTATACTGCCCAATACCTCATTGACCATATTCACTGATGTTATTGTACAGGATGCCACAGTCTCTACAGTGCCATTAGCCACAGCTGTTTTAATTAATTTCAGAAGGCAAAGGAGAAGCTGTGAGTGCAATAACTGGGTGCATCTATGAGAGCGTTAGCACTCTACCATCTGGTTATGCAGCTATTTCCCCTCCTCCTTGTTCTTGGCCTAGATCTTCATGTCTGTCCCACTTTCTTGTTCAAAATCCCAGATGATACTTGAAAGGTGTGAGGACAGTTTTAGAGCAGTTTTAGACATATAAACATATGTCAGTATGGGAAATTCCAATAAATTCTGTGATTTATGGTTTTCCATTTTCAAAAATACCTTAATAAGTACAATAGTATACAATAGTAAATGAGTACAATATATGTTGTTAATCATCAGTTTCAAAGTTGTAATCAACTTCTTTGGTGATCTCAGATCTCATGCCTGTGTACTCATTCAGACATCATGGGCACCACCAACTAAATAAGAAATAAAAGTATATTCTTAAACTCAAACATGTTATATTAAATTCCATTTTATAAGAGATGTCAGGATATTTTCTGATTTGAACATTTTTGGAAACTTCTAGCACTGCTGAAGTTCCACTTCTGTGGAAAGAGGAAAGATAAATTTCCTTTTCCAAATGCTATGCCTCACAATATTCTTAATGCTGTTTGGATTAACTTTCCCTTTTTAACAGCATCTTCTCATTTAGCAAAAGGGTCTAATATAGGAAGTTCTGGTTGAAAAATGCATGTGTACACGTCACATAAAAACACTCTGGTGTGCACAAAATGGAATGGAAGTCCTTGAGGTATGAAATAATATTTGTAATTCTGCAGCATTGGAGGATGACGACAGCAAAAAAGACGATGGAATCTCTTTCAGCTCTCAGTCAGGACCTGCATGGGCAGGCTCAGAAAGGGATTACACCTATGATGAGGTAATACTTTCCACACCTTTTAACTAATTCACCTATTAGTCTTTTCTTGTAATCTATGGGGAGCATAAAATAAGTTTAAATATTGCTTTGGATTTATACTAGAATGAAGAGAAATAGAGCACTCTTTATTCATGTGTATTTTTATACATTGTAACAAGGGTTTGTAATACATTTTTTCCCCTTAGGATCTGGGTGTATTTCAGCTTGAAGGACACAGCAGGCATGGCATGGCGTGGGCAGTGATACAAAAGTGGGTAGAGCTAGGGCCTGTTTTGGGAAGAGTCTCAAGTATTTTAAGGAGTGAAATGAGTTTCTTAGGAATCTGCAAGGGCTTAAAACAACCATTTTGCCCCTTAAATCTTTGCTTGGACAAAAATAGGTCAACATTTTCAGACTACAAAAGAGATGCTGCAGGGCTGCATGTGAATTCTAGGGTCCTTCCTTCGGATCATGTACACTGATTCTCTGAGCTTTACTAGATTAGCCTCTTCTTCCTATACAGTAGTGCAAATGGCAGTAGTTCCTATGGTAGTCAAATTCTTCAGAGGTTCATAAAAAAAATCAAGGGGTGAATGTTCCTTGTTGTCTTACTCAGTTATTGTACAAGAAATTGGCCCTGAACTGTTTTATTATAAATGTATTTGCTATAATTCAGGGTTGATATATCTGTACTTGAAAACAATATCTTACCGAGCAATCTTTGGCTCAAAGAGTGCAGGTTACCATTTCTAAAAGGAAAGTACCAGAAGGAATAATAGTACAAGATCTTTGATAGCTCTTGTCTCAGTTATTGGTGTCTCAGCTATGCATCAATGAACAGAGTACATGCCATCTTATTATAGGCACTGATTGCTGATCAGTTGATCAGTTCAGGAGGCATTGTTTGGTACAGACAGTTTCTCTTCTCTTCTCTTCTCTTCTCTTCTCTTCTCTTCTCTTCTCTTCTCTTCTCTTCTCTTCTCTTCTCTTCTCTTCTCTTTCTTCTCTTCTCATTGGAAGACTATTTTCTTCAGGGAATTTTATACAGGAATCTTAACCCTGCAAAATGTTTTGGAGAATAGAGAGTATGAATACATGCCATGTCCCTGATCTGACCTGCTGGTTCAACCTCCTAACATTGAACAGAATGTGAAAATGCATTCTCTGTACAATTTTCTGAACCTTTATTAAACAGACTTTTTAATTAATAATTTTGGTGATTTTCTTAAATAATATAAGTAAAACAGAAAACCAGAATGTGTAGATCCCATTCAAACCATTATATAAAAATCTAAAGGAATATAAATAATAACTGAGAAAAATACAAAAAGAAATGCAATCAAAAGACAATGTACAAAAAAAAATAATTCATTATTAGTTTTCTGTTTATTTTACTACAAAGGAAGAATACTAGTTACATCTTTATGCCAAATACTAGAACATTAGTATATTAAGTAATTAATAATATTAATTGATTATTGATTTTTTTTCTGTATCCTTGCAGTTGCTGAATCGTGTATTTAATATTATGAGGGAAAAGAATCCAGATATGGTAGCTGGTGAAAAAAGAAAATTTGTCATGAAACCTCCCCAGGTTGTAAGAGTAGGAACAAAGAAAACATCATTTGTTAACTTCACAGATATCTGTAAACTGTAAGTTTGGCTACATTGCAGTGTGGGACAGGAATTGATAAAAGTTGGGGTCAGGGAATTGCATCACTGTTGTTCAGTTATGAACTGTGAGTGTACACAGATAAAACAGCTATTCATCTGCAAGTGTAAATAATACCCTCTTCCAAAATGGATGTTTCAAGTGTACATGATTCATTAGATGATCAACTGGGAACTCCTCTTGGCCATTTAGTGAGGTTGGGTTAGTAGTGTCTAGAAGTATTTTAGGACCACTAGAATATGGTATCAAACTAATGTAGAACAACAGCTACCAGGAAATACTGATTTCTTAGCTGCTTATTACCTACATGCTTACAGTTTTTCTTCAGACCTCTACACTGAACATCTAAAGCTTGAGAGTGACAAGGCAGAGTGAGGACTTGGAATTGAGACTAGCTTGCGTACCTTTTACATGTTTGGTTAAATGCTTGAGTAGTGAATTCAGCAAAGTACATCAGGGCATGGGATTATTTTGAAATAATATTTCTTCTATGTGTATGTACAGATGGAAATGTCAAGAGAAACATTAATTTTTATATAACAACTGAATGTTTATGTAGCGTGCCCATAATCAGGGCTGTGGAGTTGGCACATAAAACCTTCGACTCTGACTCCGACTCCTTTATTCATGGCACCTCCAACTCTGACTCCTTTAATTATATATTGATATAGGAAATAAATTATAAATATACTACTTATATATTTCCTATATCAACTGTAAGCATGCAACATACAAGGCATTAAAATTAAAATATATCCTGAAAAAAAAGGTCAATCAAATTATTATTTATGAAATAGGAAATTTTAACATATATTATTTATATTATATACAGTTTAAATTTATTAGGAGTTGGAGTCGGTACCTTTTTACCAGTAACCCAAGAATTGCTTCCGAATCTGACTCCATGACTCCGACTCCACGGCCCTGCCCATAATGGTACTGGCATAAGGTGTTTTATTTGGTTTTGGCTTACTCTGAGGTGGAAATCTATTCATTGTAGTCTGTAAACTGTAGTTGGCTTCTTGAGATAACATTTCAAATGCATAAAGCCCCAGGCAATTCAGTTATGGCTCATAGTTGTGTAAATCATTTACTAAAAGGTCTTGATTTCATTGATGTGAAACTTCATTGAAAACATTTTTCTTTAGAAAAACAAAGTGTGCTATTGTAGTCTACATTGCATTGCCATATCTGATATTAGATAAATTTGTCATGTTATCTTAGTGTTTATAAACAAATTTAATATTACATTCCCATTGAGGTTACTATCTTGTGTGGTGGCATAAACTAGCCTTAATTCCTTTTCACTGACTCATATTATATCATCTTCAAATATCCTGAAAAGAGATTAATTTAAAAAAAAAATCTGGGTTTCAACATATTTGCATGCACTGAATGCATTGCACTCAGATACTACGATAGAGTAACGGAGATTAATATTTGTTATGTCGGTAACTAGATAAACTTCCTTACTTTTAGATTACATCGTCAACCAAAGCATCTCCTGGCTTTTTTGCTTGCAGAATTGGGTACAAGGTAAGTACTTTAAAGTTACTCTTTTCTGTGATATTTATCCTTCCATGAATGTTTCTGAATTTTTGGTAGTAGCAGCTATACAAAGATTATGAAATCTCTTCAGCAAGTTGACTGTTTCAAAAAAAACAGTGTTGGTGTAAGCCATTTTAAAAATTGGCTTAAGTCACTGGTGCTTTGATGATTATATAATGTTATAGAATTAAACGTACAACTTGTAGGTTTTATATATTTAATAAAGCTGTGCAGATAATTCAGGTGGCACTGTGGTCTCAGCCAAGTGCCACTCATCAAGGCAGCTGTGCCCGCCTAAAGATTTGGTGCAACTGCTTTGAGGAACTTCTTGACAAGAGGTTTCTTTTAGGCATGCTCATGTACATACAGAAACCTGGGAAGACCTTCAGAATGACTGCACCAAATCTTCAGGGGTGGACGCCTAGAGGAGGGCACTTTACTCACACCGTTGCTGCAACTGAAAAACTCTCAGATGATTGGCAAAGCCCTAATAATAGAAATACCTGTTTCTGATATGCTGTGCTTTTTTTTTTAAATATGAACCTGAGGAAATGTTGCCACCACTTTCTCTTCAATATAACTGTTTGTACGTTTGAGTTTTTCCCCCCTTGATTGAGCATTGGTATATTGCTAATATTTAAATGCTGAAATAGTCAAATTTCATGAGAGAAGAGAGGAATACTTCTCCAAATAACCAGTTATCTTTGTGCAAAATTAAGATTCTTCACATAAAGAGATTGCATAAAAAAGTTGAATCCAAATCCTGCTGTAGGCTTTTCTCACACAAATGAGAATAATTGGTCTGGTTCCCCTCCCTGCTTTAAATGTCCTCTTTAGCTGGGTTTGTCTGGCACAGACAAGGTCCTTGTATAGCCTACACTCTACTACCTAGTTTGCTGATTTGTTAATTAAAACTCTTCTTTGCAGTATGGAATTAGTTGTGGTCAAACAGAGGCTGACCATTGAATGTTGATTGTTTCCTGGGTGTGCATGTGTGTTTGTTTTTAAGGGTCTCTGGCTGAGAAGTTAAAAAGAATAACAACAAAGAAAGGAGTTTTGGCTTGAACTTGTATCTGTCTTCATGTGCAAAATATTTTCATGCACAGTACTGTTTCCACTGGCTTTGTTTTTTGTCCTAAGAGGCAACACATGTTACAGAATTTTCTTTTAGCTGTTTTAGAACATATTCCCCCTTAAGTTTTAAGAAAAATAGTATTTCTGCAAAAATTACAGGATCTGCTGAGTACATTAGTGTGTGTGTACGCGTGCACACACGCATGCATGCTTTTGAGTTAGTCTTGACTCCTGGCGATTGCCTGGGCAAGTCCTTGCAGTTTTTGTGGCAACATCTTTATAAGTGGTTTGCCATTGCCTGCTTCCTAGAGCGACTGGTGCAAAGCCATCCAATTGGCTTCGTACCTAAGGCAGAACTAGAACTCACAGTTTTCCAGTTTTTAGCTTGGTGCCTGTAACCACTACAGCAAACTAGCACTTAAAATGTATTTTTGCATAGCCCTGTTTTGGCTATAAAGTCATCAACCCTTAGAAATGAGTTTGGCTTGAGTGTCTGATAAAGGTTTTCAGTAAATGGAGGCCCTTTGAACAAGGTTTTGCATATGCAGTGGTGAAAATTTTGAAAGTCCTAAAGCCTCTGTATAGTTGAAAATATCTTATGCAGTTCTAATTTAGAACATCTTTATTTTATTCAGTGGTTCAATAGATGGCAACAACCAACTTGTAATCAAGGGAAGATTCCAACAAAAACAGATAGAAAATGTCTTGAGAAGATACATCAGTAAGTATATTTTATGATTGCAAGTATATGCTGCTTCATCTAAAGTTTTTAGTTTTGCTTCTTACCTAAGCGTTAGTAGGGCTGAAATTACCAGCTTGCAGTTTCATTAAAATCTTCTGAAACTACCATGTTTTTGCTGGTTGTTGTTTTCTGACAACCAGCAAAAACATGGTAGTTTCAGAAGATTTTAGAAGTATTTGTGCTAGGCACAAGTGCTACAGCATAGTCAGAAGGGCCATCTTGTGGGTTCACTTGCTATATCTTTGATGAGGTGGAGACACATAGAACAATATATCTGAGAGTTTGGGTAGTCATGTTCGTGAGGGAAAATGCAAGTCCTTGGTCTTTGGTTATACACTGAAAAACTATTCATTCCAGTTTTCAGTTGATGTAATAGTAATTTTTGTTTCCATGAGGCATCTCTCATAATGAAATGTATAAAAGATATGTAGCTGTTTCCATGTTCTTCTGTCAGCTGGTTATTAGACTATAGTGGTATACTATTAAATATCTCAGACATCTCCAGTACAGACACTGAATAGTGGGGTATTGAGAAAGAAAATCTGACAAAAGTCACGGATCGTTTAGTATGGCTTAGTTTGATTATATAGTATGGACCAGTGATGTGAACTTAGTGAAATGTGAAGAAAGCTAATAGAATGGTTAGGTTTTAGTTCCTGAACAGTGTTAACAGTGAACCATACTGTTGTTTCCTTTCGTACTTCTATGTTAGATTGAAAAAAGGATGGCTGATAATACAGTTGTGACTTTCATATCTGCCAGAACCAAAAGTCATTCTCCCATCTTGTAAGCTGCTTGCAAGACATATTCCATTTCTATTGTGTAATATGTAGGTACATGCAGTAAACGGGCAGAAAAATGTACGTTTTTGTGGGGTGTTATCTCTTTTATATATGCCTCCTAAAACTGAACTACACACCAGGGAAATGCACAAATAAACTAGGATTTGTGGTATTTTATATAGTAATTACCTTGTTATGAGAGAGACAGATACTCTGTTTACTATTTTATGTTTCATAGTCTAGTCAGTTTGCAATTGGCTTTGAAAATTATTCTACCTGGACATTTAAATAAGTGCATAGTTGAGTAGATGAAAATTTGCTTATTATTTGTTTATAATTTCTTATTGCTAATATAACATGTTTAATTGTTCCCACAGAGGAATATGTCACCTGTCATACGTGTCGGTCACCAGACACAATCTTGCAGAAGGACACCAGATTATATTTTTTGCAGTGTGAGACTTGCCATTCGCGCTGCTCTGTTGCCAGCATTAAAACTGGTTTCCAGGCTGTCACAGGCAAGAGAGCGCAGCTCCGTGCCAAAGCTAACTAGTTGGCTGGTTGACACTGAATTTTTGCGAAGTGATCTGGGTGCAAATGGCTGGACAGGCTTACAACCTGAGTGGATTTCCGATGTATTAAAACAAGATAGTAAAAGCTGCTTTGCTTTGGGTTGGTCTGTGAGATTCTTGCAAGGTCAGATCCTCAAGCTGTTGACATTTGCTAACTGAATATTTTACCAACTGTCAAGTGTGATGAGAAAGGAGGTGCTTTTTAATCTGTTCATAGAATTCTGTAAAATGCAAGAGAAATTAAAAGTTATTATAACAGTGACTCTTTCATTTGAATTTTTTTGGTTTCTCTGTTAAGTGATTTTAATGACAACAATACTATGAATACATGCAATCATCATGGCTGATTGTGTTATAAAAACATTTGCTGTCCTAATTAAGTGTATTGTAAGAGCAAATGGGCACAGTTGAATTAATGTAATGGAATATATCATAGAATATTAAGTCAGAAATAGACTCTCCCAGTTGAATACCTCCATGCATATAAGAATTTCATGTTCTGGTTACATGGACTAATCCCACTGATAAATGTAAGATTTGGATTAATTGGGTTTAGGTTAGCTGTCTGTAGCCAGCTTCCTTTGCATTTTGGTGCTCGCTTTAATCTGTGCATTAAGGTGGTCTAATAACAGTTATTAAAATACATCACTTCATCATTATATCAAGCTGCCATATTAATGCATGTAAGTTTGGGAAAACATTGCAGTTTAAATGCACATTATCATTGCCATATCTGTTTAGAGTTTTTGTAATGCTAGCTTTCAGTACTGTACTAAGAAGATTAAATCTTTAAATTGTAAAAATGAATTATGTATGTATCACCCATTTAAATGGGAACACCCAGTTAGAAGAAGTTAGCACAGCTATTAAAATTTAAATAATCCTATATCTTTCCTCCCAGCACTGTACTTTCACTTTTGGAAAAGCGTGCCTGATGTATGTTCTCCCTATTAGAGTGTTAACCGATATCAGGACTGACCCAAAAACAAACTGTCAGAAAGCTTGGTGATCTTTATGCAGCAGTTGGTATCCATTTTATTAGTTAATTTACGCTTTGAAGCAGTTATTTTAAAAAGTTGTTGTATTCATAATTAGGAATTGAACATTTGGAGCTTTCAAAAGAAGCTTTGGATAAAATTGGTAATCATGGACTAAGAGGACCTGTGGCCTTATGGTTTGGGATTTTTGACCAAGGATGTGAGAATAGAAGTAAATGGACACCTTTCACAATTGAGTATTGTGAAAAATAATCTTTATTGGGCCTGATGCTGAACAGTGAGGGTTCAGATTTGGTGGTGACACCAGTTATTTAGAGTGATACAAACAAAAGGGCTCATACAAGTATATCTCTACATTGGATGAATTGGAATTTAAATGGCCAATACTATTTTTTTTCTTCACAAAATATAGAGTGATGTAAGCCAAGGCAATAAGTAAAATCATAACTTGTTATTTCATTTTAATTTTTTTGTTGTTGTTAACTGCCCAGAATTGTGGAAGCAAGATAGGCAACAATGTAAGCTGTTTAAACAATAAATAAATGTATTGAATGAGGATTAAACTTATACTAAAAATGAATCCTGATGTGGTGGTGGGTAGATGTGTAAAAATTTCTTTGCTTCTGTGAAGAAGACATGAAATAATTAGAAAAGAGATTGCAATAAAATTGTTAATATCTAACTCGCTCTTTCTGTAAATCTGTAATCCATACTGCATTACTGTATATGCTTCTAAAGAATTCTAGAATCTGGAGAAGTTGAAAGATGGGAAACTCAAGATGGAAGAAAGTATACTCACAGTGCATAGTTCACATATAGAATTCATCACTACCAGATATGATGAAGACCACCGAATTCATGATTAAAGAAAAGTTCATCAGTAGGCAGTTTTCATGACAGTTATATGACATCACCCGGGATCACCTAGACAGGAGTCTTGCCCCATTACCTGTGTGCAAAATTCCTGAGTTGTTCAATGAGGGGAATTAGGCTGGACTACATAGTACTTCAGTATGATCCAGCAGGATCCTTATATTTCTTTGCTTCCTTGGAGATTTTTAAATGTGATATTTTTTAATTTAAAACTACTAAAGCATTTACAAGGTTTAAGAAAGAGTGCCTTTTCACTACTATTTCAAGATTTCTGATTTATCCTCTCATAACCCTTGTAGGTTATGAATATTGAAAGATATTTGCTTAATGGGTGTTAACTGTGTGATACTTCAGTTAACTAAAGTTACTGTATATTGAATACACAAACTTGGGATTAAGTGTATTTGCAGGTTCCTTATGTTGAATCTAAAAAGAATCTTGGTTGGAATTATAATTTGTATGTAACTTGACATGCAACTGAGTTTGCCAGGAAATCAGTTTTTTTTTATTTTCTCCAAAGGTTTTTGAGAACAGAAAAGTCTAAAGTCTTGGCCTTTTTAAAAAATGGCTTAAATAGCATGTGAGCTGTAATGAATGTTGGATGTACCTTACAAAGTGAATAAAGTCAGGATCAGTGACTCTTGTATAATTTTCCAAATTGTGGTTGTTTTCTCAGGATGCTTTTGCAGACTTACACAGAAGTAGTTATACCGACTATTTCTTATTGTTTAATTATTTAAATAGGAGAAAAATGCAACACTGGTATTACATTATTTAAAGTCTTCTGGATAAAGCAGAAGACTTGTTAGGATTGTTTGAAAGTTCATGATGCACAAATCTTGTTGAAGCAAAGTATATTTGGTTCCAGTTAGTGTGTAAATGGAAAGTTACCTAGAATATTTTTGTGCTATGTTAATCTTAGTTGAGATTCTGTAAAACTTACATTGCTGTAGTGTTTGCCATCTCTTCCATTAGTTGGGGAAATTCATCAGCAGCATATATTGCTCCAAATACTACCATCCTTAATCCCTGATCATGGGCTGAAGTGTCTGGTAGTTCCTAGTTGAAGTTCAGCAACATCTGAATATTTATATATTGCTGACTCTTGCCCTATGGAATGCTAACTAGGAAGGTTTCAGTGAATTAATAAGGTAAAGGCAAAAACAGCTTTGAGTCAAGCTTACCTTCTGTGTAAAGTAAGCTTATTGTGCTTAACTTCTGAACCCAGATAAAGAGTAGGGAGTTCAAAAGGTGCATGGCATTTTTGGGTCTTGGTCCTAAAAATTCTATTTTTAATAGAATACAGCACTTATATCTGTTGGAGAAGCAATTCTATTTTTTTATTGCCAAATTCATTTGAAAAACAAGAAAAAGTGGATATTTGCAGGGTTCTGTGGACACGTTAGCAAACTTTGTCATGGAAAGCTATGCTTAAACATGGAGCAAGAAAGCTACTTTAAGGGTTCCTGCCTCCTAAACATTTTGACTGCCATTTGATTCTGGCACTAGTAACATTTTGAAGGCCAGAATAATCGTTTGTAGTTGTAAGATTGAAAAGATGCTTCAAGCAAGTACAGTATAGCAGTGAGGTGTTCGAGTCTAAAGCAGCTTTCTAAAAAAGAATCTACCTCTGTTTTGAGCATATAAAATCTCTGCCTTTTCATAAGAAGCTGGTACTAATTTTTCCTTGTTTTACCAAAAACAAAACAAAAAAAAAACCCTTCAAAATTGAGCTTTCGTCTTTCTGTTCTCTAGACAAACTCTGCACAGTTTTATTGCCATCCGTGAGCTTGTCCTAAGATCCTGCCATGTTACCAGTATGCCTCACTAACCGTTCTTAAAGGACATTCATGAGGATACATCATCTCCATCATCTCCATTCCATTGCAGACACCTTATGTCAAGCTGGTCTGATGTTCAAGTAACAACCCTCTTCTGACACAAGTATGATTTTGCCTTTGATGCCTCATTGTTGAATGGTGATACGGAAGAGAACACTTGAACAGCTCACAGCTGTGTCCCCAAAATCAGCTGTGTAAAAAAGCTGCCCAATGAAGCAGGGAGCCTCTTCTGGTTTACCTAGAAGTCCCACCTCCATCCCATATATCCCACCCATGGGTGCTGCAGCTGTTTTTCAGGTGGGAGTAGGATTGGTGTTTTTACTATGCTGTGGATCAGCTGAAAACCTAGTGGACCCCTATTAGTACCTACCAGGCTCCTTCCCCTGATGATTTTTTGTTTGTGATTGTCTGTACCCACAGTAGCAACATACATTTGAATGGATAAGTCATAGCAGCCACAAGTTCTTAATATTCTAAATGTGGCTTTTGGGATGAGTTCTGAGGTCCAGTTATGGGCAAAAGTTTGTGAACCTTTTAGAAATATTTGTGAACCTGTAGAACTGGGATCTGTAATGTGATTAGGGCTTCTTTTAAGTTCTATTAATAGATATAAAGGTCTTAAACAATATGTACCATGTCTTTATTGAACATATTAAGACAACATTCTCTGTTCTTGTCAAAAAATGTATAGGAAGTCCTAGGATAACAACAGGGTAAATTGAGATAGATACTCCAATTTATGAGGTGATAATCAGGGATGAATTTGAGAGATCTTTCTCTATTAAAAAGCCCCAGACATTGGTTGTCCCTATTGAAGCCTGCTCTTTACCATGTAGATTTGAGGAAGTGGCTTATGCCCTGACCATAGAGATCTCTGCAGACCTCAGAAAAAGGGTTGTTGGTGCTCATGAGGCTGGAAAGGAATACAGAACCATTATCTAAGATTTTGGCCTCCATCAATTCATAGGCAGATAGTGGTCAATTTTTTTTAAAAAGCACATTGTTTTGTTAAGGAGTGGTCCAACAGAAATCACTCCATGAACAAGATGGGGAGATCATAAAGAATCCCAGGGTTATAGGAAATGATTTGTAGGCAATTCTTAATTATCTAATGTTAGTGTGTGTCAGAATCCTCGCAATCAATCACTTGCATTGCTAGTTTGCTTGCTTTGTTTCTGCCATTACAGTGACAGGGAGGAAGGGAGGGAAGGTTGGAAGGTTAACCCTTAGGCGCAGATGGACTATTATCTGGCGCTCAGGAATGCCCAAGGTCATACCAGTGTGAAAATGGGAGAGAATCCTCGACATGCGCAAGAGAGATTCAAAGACAGAAGGGGAGGGTGAAATGGGAATGAGGTAAAACTAAGTTTTGGCACACGTGGGACTCAGTTCCAGCAATGCTTTAGAGCTGTTCACTACTTTCCATTAAAGGAATTTTCCTTTTGAACCTGCATTGGTTTCCATGAGAGTTGCTTTCGTTGGGAACTGAGTACCGTGGTTCTTACATATAGCTGGAACTCTGTATGAGAACAGTATTTAAGATGCTTTGTAAATTATCAGCAGGACAATTGGGCAGAACTCCTGCTATTTGCTGAAGTGGCTTATAACAACGCTGTACATCAGAGTACTGGCTTTAACCTGTTCAAAGTGGTTTCCGTGCAGGATTTTGTGGCTATCCCAGGACTTCCCTAGGAATCTACTCAAGTGGCCTCAGTAGATGAATGGATCAAAAAATGACAGATACTTGGCCGATAATTAAAATGGCATTGCAAGATGCCAGGGAGAATTCCAAAAACCCGCAGATTGCAAGTGCTCCCCTGAAAAGGAATGGAAAATGGGAGACAAGGTGTATTTATCAACTAAGTACCTCAGAACACTACAACCATCGAAGAAGTTAGGACCCAGGTTTGTGGGACCTTTTACAGTAGAGTCATTAACCCTGTTACAGTTTGATTACAGCTGCCTAAGAATCTTAAGAGAATTCACCCAGTATTCCATTGTAGCCTCTCAAAACCTTACAAAGAATCACCAGAGTGGCACGTGGCACCACCAGACCCTATAATGATTGAAGGCAAGCAGCACTTGGAAGTAAAAGAGATTTTAGATGCCAGAAAGGGGAGGAGGCGTACAATTCCTCATTCAATTGAAGCATTTTCCCAAGCCTCAGTGTGAGTGGGTAGCAAAAAACCATGTGCGGGCACCACAGTTGATTAAGGACTTCTACAAGAAGTACCCTGACAAGCCAAAATAATGAATTTATTCATGTTGTAAAAATGTACCTATATTTTACTTCTCTATCTAATCCCTCTACAGGTTGCCTTCCATGAAGTCTGAAACTGAATTTTTTTTTTCCCAGAGGGGCGGCATGCCAGAATCTTCACAATCAATTGCTCGCACTGCTAGTTTGCTTGCTTCATTTCTGCCATTATAATGATGGGGAGGAAGGGAGGGAAGATTGGAAGGTTAACCCTTAGGCGCAGATGGACTATTATCTGGCTCTCAGGAATGCCCAAGGTCGTACCAGTGTGAGAACCGGAGAGAATCTTCGACATGCGCAAGAGAGATTCAAAGACAGAAGGGGTGGTGGTGGTGAAATGGGAGTGAGGTAAAACTAAGTTTTGGTGTGTGCGGGACTCAGTTCCAGCAATGCTTTAGAGCTGTTCATGTGAGAGCTAGAGCGGAAAGAGTTAAGCGCATTTTCTTATCTCTACCTCTCTGTTCTGGGGATAAGAGAATGCGCTTAACTCTTTCCGCTCTAGCTCTCACAGTTCACTACTTTCCAGTAAATGAACTTTCTTTTGAACCTGTATTGGTATCAATGGGAGTTGCTTTCATTGGGAACTGAGTACCGCGGTTCTTACAGTGTGTATGAGTGGACTTTAGATATAATAATGAACAATGGTGTGCATGGAAGCATACCAAGAACAGTGCTCTCCAGAAAGCACATTGCCACTCAACTCAGGTCTGCTAACAACCACCTGGAGGATACAGCAAGCTAATGGAACAGTATTCTGTGGACAGAGGAGACAAAAGTGGTATTTTCTGGCAATAATGAGAAATGTGTGGCAAAATTGGAGCAGTGCATTCCAACAAAAGAACTTCATCCCAACCATGAAGCATGGCAGCGTACCACGGTTTGGAACTGCTTTACAGCCTCAGGACCCAGATAGCTCACAACCATTGAGGAAACAATGGCTTCTGGACTGTACCAGCAAATTCTACAGGAAAATATCAGGGTTGAAGCTCCAGCGAATATGGGTTATACAGGATGGCTTAACAAGGAAATGTACAACAGAATGGCTGAAGCAGAAGAAATTTCACACTTTGAGGTTGCAGTGGCATAAGCTTGTAGAGTGAAAAGGTTGGGGGTCTCAGACCACCTGTCCCAGAAGTGCTCTGGACCTACACTTCTGAGCTCCGCTTTTTGGCATAAAGCTTGGTAGATACTGCTGCCATCACCTATCCTCCAGAAGAATATCTCACTTAGTGTCTTCCCCCTCACCCTGGTGTATGAGAGAGACAGGGCTCTCAGAGCCTTTGCTGTTTTCCTTGCAAATTATTTCATTATTTCATTTTTTCCCCCTTTTAGTCTATATCTCTTGGTCTTGCAGTTTTGTGGTATGTGGCTAGGAAAATCAGCTTTTTTCCCCCTCTCCACCCTGGGCAGTAGACCAATCTCACAAGAAATAGAATCAAATTTTATTATTTTCTTTTTTAAAAAGGAAATGAGAAAATGTAAACATTTGTTTTCAATCTTAAGTAATAGTATGATTAATTTCTTTTGTGTGTCACTTTGATTTCACTAGATGGAAGGGATATATGGTTTTCATGATACAGAAAAAAAGCATATAATAAAACTGAATCTTGGCAGAAATGCAAATGGGGGGACATAACTGGAGAACCCCAAAACAGCTCTGAGTATTGAATATGCTCAATGGATCTGAAATATTGGATGACGGTTGATAGCAGGATGAGGGAAGAAAATGGAATGGAGTATCTGGGAAAAGAGTGCAGCTGGAACTCCGAGCATTTATTGTGGCAGCTTCTACTTATAGTTTGGTCTGGACAGCATTTTTAATATACGTTAAATAAGGGAGCAACACAGACAGCAAAAGATTCAAAGAAAATATGCATTAGTAGAGTGAATCACAATATTCCATATGATGAAGAGGTAGCCTGAAACCAATAGAATATCGTGGAATGTATCTTCTTTAAATAACCAATAAATAAATAAATAAATGCTGGGCTACACAATGAATCCAATTCCTCCTTTTATTATACAGGATTTTATGTACAAATCCCCCCACCCAATTTCTTCCATTCTTTAGTCCTGCGGTTGGTTCATAGCAAAACAAAGTCTAGGAAGCATTTTGAAAATAGCTCAGGACACCAAAGTGGCCAAATTTTGCAGGATAAGCTAATAGAGAAGAGCCAACAGGAGAAAGAAAACAAAAGAAAAACAATGCTTGCCTGTTTGTAACTTGTATTTTCAGCAAAGAAATTGTTGTAAATTGCTGTGCTTTGAGAGACGCAATCATCTGTTAACATGTCCTGAAGGAGAGAAATTCCTTGTATCTGGTTGTATATCTTCCAGCAGAAATCCTTAGAAAGAAGGGTAGGATCAGATCTTCTGAATTTGGCCTGTATGAAAATGTGATTCACACCCTGCTTTCCTGAATAATAGTTGGAGTCTGAAACACTGGATTACTCTGGTAAGCAACCAACACTCCCATCTATTTTTGAAGTTGGCAATTAGGAATAAACCATCTTATTGTACAAAGAAGGGGACCTTGAAAAACAAAGATAATGAAGGATAGTACAATTTTGTAGGAGATTTCAGTTTAATAAACCACACAATATTTTTTGTGTTTCAGAGTATGGGCTGGTTGAAAGTATTTGTTGCTCTGCAGTGAGATGGGCAGTGACAAATTTGAAATATAAACAAATAAATAAACTTGCATGTCAGAAAAAGGTCAACAGAGAAGAAATATATTTTTCTTTTGCATTTAGGTCTCTTGTAATTAAAAAAAATCAGGACACACTGTGCTATCTATCTCTTCAGTTGCCCTTGTTGAGTCTTCTAGGACTAGATTTTGTGAACCCTTGAGATGGACAACTGTAAATTATGTTTTGGAACCTTAATGGCTGCATGGCTGGGTCATAAAGTGAATATTTCATTCATAATCCTTCTTATGAAATGTTTGGGTCAAAATATGTGTACCTGTTATGCTGTATGTCCCAACTTTAGTCAGTGTTCCTTTCTGCTTCTATAATATAGACCAATTATTTGCCTTCCTAATCTTTAGGAAACTGGATGGAGGATTGTTTTACTTCTGTGAAAAAAGACCTGATAACAACCACATTCATCTCACCAGGTGATATCTCAGAGGATAAAGGGTGTGCTCCTAATGCAACACTGTAGGAAGCTGCACTGGACCAAGACTAACAAAAGAAATGGACCACTAGGAGGCAACCTGATAACCAGGCACGGTCAGGATTTCAAATGCAAAACCACACATTGTATATTGTGGAATAGCACTCTGATTACACATCACAGTCCCTTTTGCCTCAAGAAAGTAGACTTTCTACAGACTGTTTCTTTTCCTGCCACTAGAAAGAAAAAGCTCAACTGTTCATCTCTCAATACAAAATCAGTTTCAGTAGTGGATACTGATTACAAGGCTCCAAGTGTAGTACAATGACGGGGGTGGGGTGGGTGGGGTGTTTTGTGTGTGTGTGTGTAGTGGGAGTAGTGATGATAGTCATTGGGGGTGACTACTTTCCTGCGTCCTACAAAGTGCTTGGAGATATTGGTCCATGGGTCTCCTTTTGAATTCCAGGCAGAGACCCAGTGGCAGCCCTGCATGTCAACATTTGTCCAGCTCAACATGTCAAGACAGGTTTTAACTTCTTGTGCTCCTCCCTCTTTTTGTTGCTGTTGTGCTGACATGCTAAGTGAAGGAAGGAGGGGAGAAAAAAAAGTAATTGGTTTATTATTTTGAATTTATATAATATTTCTTCTTCCTTTGTATGAAATACCAAGGGCAAATATTAATAGATGCAGTGAGTAGAGAAGGTTGACATAAAAATAGAATTATGTAGCTCAATGGCTGTCAAGGGACAGAGAAAGACAACACTGCTGCTGATTGGTTAATCACTTGTAGGCCGAAGTTTCTTTCACCATCTTTTCCATAACTTCCCCTCTTCTTCCTTTT
The DNA here is from genome assembly GCA_030867105.1 of Liasis olivaceus. Classification (NCBI taxonomy): domain Eukaryota; kingdom Metazoa; phylum Chordata; class Lepidosauria; order Squamata; family Pythonidae; genus Liasis; species Liasis olivaceus. The sequence goes on along the minus strand of CM061350.1, from coordinate 174,862,377 downwards.
CTGTGTCTTTTCACGTTAGCAGCAAGGCAGCTGAGTGATAGTTTCAGGACAATATCAATGGGATGTCAGTATGAAAATGCAGGTAATGTCCCGTATTATGCCTGTGGTACCTGATGTATGTTGCAGTCCTTCTGTCATCCACCACCACAAAGAAATAAATAACATGGTATAAATGAATAAAATCAGGAAATATTTTGCCAAGAAAGGAACCTCTCAAACAAGGAGAAAAGAAAATGAAACTTAAGCAAGTGTTATTAAATCAAAATATGAAAAATTAAATACATATTATTTTACATAATTCAATGGGATTTTGCTGTTATGAATGGAATCTGCATGTTTTAGAATATACCTAATTACTGTAGGCTGGAATCTTCCACATATGTGAAATGGCTATTCTCCTGAAGAAGCAAAGGAAGAAGTAAAAAAGAAAGAAAGAGAGAGAGAAAGAAAAAAGAAAAGATGTAATGAAAGACAATCCTAAAAGTATACATTTATACACATCTGCTCAAAAGTTAAGTCCATTTAAACTGAAAGGGACTTATTCTTAAATAAAGAATTTGTAAGATCCTCCCTGTATCTTCTTCCTTAGATTGGTCACTTAAGCATCAACAAATAACAGAAAATATATCAACCCCCAAAGGACAAAAAAGGGCATATATCTGCATATTATTTGGATTATACATGCTAATTTATTCTATGTAAGTAAAATTTTTGCTTTAATTGTTGTAATTTAGGTATAAAGTATTACCAGAGTTTAGATAGAAATGAAATACTTCTTATTGTAATAGGGAACACCAGCCAGGTGACTTCTGTGCCTGCTTGATCTGCTATTTGGCAGTTTAAGGACTCTGCTCTCTCTCTATCTTCAAATCAACTTGAACTAGGTAACCCTTCAAGCATTTATTTACTTAAATATTTATAGTCTATCTGCTATCAAAAAGTAAAAACAATAAGATGGGATAAGAATAAAGAATAATTTATTTATTTATATTCACAGTAGAATCAGAACAGGTACTGTCCTGGACAGTATATTCTGTCCCATTTCACTGATGTGCATGTTGAGTTGTGATGAAACATGTGGGGTGTGAAGCTTGCTATTTCTATGCCAGACACATGACCAAATGTTTGTCATATTAAATGGCTTGGATTTCTTTATAATATAAAGGGGACACTTAATCTCCAGTTTCAACTTAAGCGTTTTAAAAATCTTTAAACAGATAAGGGGAATATTATTTCAATGTACAAGCAGAGCTTCATGGTCCTGAACAACATCAGCAGATCTAGGGGAACAACATATGAGGTAGGAAAATAGAATTATGATCTATAGTTTGAGCCATAGGAGCCTTGGACAAGATCTATAAGACCTTTTTCTCCACCTTTCTATCTATCTATCTATCTATCTATCTATCTATCTATCTATCTATCTTTATTTATTTATTTATTTATTTATTTATTTATTTATTTATTTACTTCCATTCATTTATCTTCTTCTGGGTGCCATTAGCACCACATCTTGGAGATAGATAGCATGAAGAGGGACCATGTATGCAAAGATTTCTACTCCTCCTGGTGTCTCTTGTTATTTATTTAAATGAGGCAGCTGAAAAAAAGTAAACAGCAAGGAGGATGAAGATTTCTCCTTCTTGCTCTTACAGTTTGTTCATCTGTTTTGTTGACTAAATACCAAGGGGGCCCAAGAAGTAAGTATCAACTCAACATGGCCTTGGCAAGTGGATAGCAATGTCAACTTTTGATACCAGCTCAAGATACATGTGTATCATTGACTAGTATGTGATATGATTCTCAATCCTAATCCAACACCCACTTTCATACTTACAAATCTCTGTCTTTAAAAGATGCCATTGCGGTGGTCAGTTTTTAAAAGAAGTTAGTGGTTCACCTTTTCTACTCTTTCTTCCCCATTAAAAAGCTTATTTCTTTTGCATCGTTATGCATTAAATTTGTTGGGAGGACTATAATTTCATTCCCATCTTTATATTCAGACAATAATATATCTGAAGGTAAATTCTCTGGCATCAAAGCTTTTTTCATTAGCTAAGGACTGACAGACAAAACCTGAATTCACTGATGATGCAAATTTGAAAGACAAAATCTCATTCTTTAGCATCACTACATCAAGCATTTTCTGGACAACTTTCCCCAAATGAACAGGAAAGGATATAATCTGGCTGTTATTCGTTATAATGTTAAGAGATAATTATCTGTTAAGGGTATGGGAGGAAATATTACTTTCCACTGAAGTCTGAACACTGTTATAATGGTCTAAATCCAAAGTAAATTACACAAGTGGAAAGAAGACCACTTTCCTTCTGCCTCTTATTAATTTTGGTAAGCACTGGATTGTGTTTCTGGAGCGCTGGTTCTGGATAATGGTACCTAGTCAGGTAATGAAGTGTCTGCAAGCAAACAACCAAGCTCAGAGAGCACCAAGGACTCCACAGTTCAACTCTGAGCTACATATATTATATTCTTACCAATTTATCATCACAGTCATCCTGCACAAGACCTTCCTCCTCTTCTTCTTCTTCTTCCCCATTTAATGGTTCTTCTGTGTTCATGTCTGCTTCTGACGCTGTGTCTTCTTGGGAAATTTCACTTTTGTTTCCATCTGCTTTTTTCCTAACTTCTGCAAAAAAGGCAAAAGACAAAATATCTATGTGATTTGAGAAGGCCTTTTCAACAAACTCTGCTTTGTTGGTAGGCTTTATTTGGCTTATCTGGGCATGCCTAAATATCAGGAATCCAAGCTGGAAACTAATTGAAATTCACCAAGTGTCCCTGTATGTTGCTCCATTGAGAGCATTATGAAACATTAAAATGGTGCCTGGACTCAAATACTACAAACACCTTGTCAGAAAGAAAAAAGAAATGAAAGGAACATCTCCTGGAGAAATGTCTGCAATGAGTCCTGACAGGGCCTGTGATCCTGGCAGTTTCCCAAGGTTGCCAAGAGAAATACCACTTCATTTCTTTCCCTTTTATCATTTAATAGGTGCTTATTGTAAACTATAGCCTGAGATTAATATCATGGAGTGCAGGTTTAGAGAAAATTTTGGCTTTGTTTATATGACATGGTTAACCAAGTCAGTAACAAACCTAGTTAGTCTCATTGGGGCTTAGTATATTGTACAAATCCAGGGCATTTGATTTGTTTATGGTTCAATATATTATGTAAAACCAGAAAATGGGACAATTAAGAAAACAGGTTAAGCTGGGTGAACGCAGCCCATAAATTAAAACTGGGCATGGTTTGGAAGCACTGTGAATTACCTTTTTGGGGCTTTAGGCTGCATCAGGAGAAAGTGAAGAAATGAAAACTAATTAGAATGTTTTTTTTTCTTTTGTTAAATCTACTATTGGATATAGTAGGGGATAGGCAGTGATAGCAAAAAACATCCAGGTGCTTACTGTCATTTAAAGATATGAAGCAGAACAAGGGTGGAAAGCCTGTTGGACTTCCAGATACAACTAGATCAGTGTTTCTCAGCCTTGGGAACTTTAAGATGTGTGGACTTCAACTCCCAGAATACCCTAGCCAGCCATGTTGACTGGGAAATTCTGGGAGTTGAGGTCCACACATCTTAAAGTTCCCAAGGCTGAGAAACACTGAACTAGATTGTGGCTCCCTTCAACCCATCTCAGTTGACCATACTGACTAAGACTGATGGAAATTGGAATTCAACTTCTGGAAGACTGCACGTTGCCAATCTATGAATAGGGAAATGGTGTCCTTCAGATGTTTTGGACTATGTAATCTGCTGGGTTAGAGATTCCTATCGGTATCTGTGCCTTCTACTAGTAAAGCTAACCCATGAAAATATATTCTCAAGGACAAAAAATCAGCAGGGGAGCCTCCAAATAGTTTTATATTCATATGGGAAGCCTGACAGTTTTTTGAAATCACAGGTTTCCAAGGGCTATTTGGTCTTGTTCTGCTATTACAATCTATAATATAAATGCCAGTGAAATATGTCCATAGTTTAGATTGTCTAGAAACAACCACTTATATTTAATAATAACATTGGTGCAGCTTTACCCAATATGGTGCCTACAGACAGATTGGATTACAACTCCATTAGTCATCATCCACTTTGGCCCTTGCTGGCTGGAGATGATGGGTGCTGTAGTTGGGGAAGGAAAAAACTGCACTAGCTCTTAGGAATAGAACCAGGACATCACAGCTGAACTGTAACTGCAAAAAGAACACAAGGTCCTATGTCCCAAACAAAGGAAGGTCTGCCAGTACTAGGAAACTGGCACTGAATTTCTGCACTGGAACTCCCACTGTGTCTTGGTGTTATTGATGGGACATTTGCAATCAGCCAACTAACCTGTAGGTGCTTTCTGTTGTTCAGCAATCTGCTCCAATCTGCCCAAGAGAGCATCAATGTTGGATTTGATCTGCGTCAGCTCAGTTTTAATTGTCTGCAGTTCATTGCATTTCACTTGGAAGACAAAAGTTGGAAGAAAACCTTATTCTTCTGTATGGTACAAATTAGCAATTTTCTTGAGCAGAGATTTAATGATACTTCATATATACCTTTTAGTTGCAGGTCCTGCTTGACGTCCGTCACAATAAAGGCTTATTGGGTTCAGTATAGGACAGGGTCTCGTTTGCCTTTCATAGCTGAGGAGAAGACAGGAGAATTTTGGCAGGTACCATTTCTCCCATCAGAGTGCACCATGAATGGGATAAGCTACCAAAACCTAAATGCTAGTGCACAGCTACTTAAGGGTGTGGAAGCCCTGTGCTATAATGACTCTGGCAAGATGGTGATATTGTAGGTAGAAGATATCTCAGTTACCACAGAGTTCATTTATTAATTTTTAGAATGACCTCTTGCCACACTCTCACAGCTTCAGTGATGTACAAGGTTTGCAACTCTGAGTCAATAAAAAAGCAAAAGAAAAGAGGAATCTTCCACCTCATGCCTTGAATTTTAACAAAGAATTCCCCCTTCATTTTTAATTTGCACAACTACTTAGCAGAAGAAAAAGTGAAACGCCTGATGAAATGATGCTTATGCACACACAAACACAAATATATGCTCCTTTTTCTTTTTTTCTTTTTTTCTTTCTTTTTGCCCTCCTTGGATTTTTGTTAACCAATGTATTTCTTTTCTGCAAAGCTCTGTATTCCCCGAGCCCACTGATACCTCCCTCTTGTGTCCAGGTAGGCTATTTGGGGCAGATGCCCTCATAAGTCAGCTCTTGCTGCAAGATGCATGACTCCTTTGGACTCCATCCACTCATTCTTTTTTTCTGTGGAGTCCTTGGGGTTCTCTGTACTGGTTGTTTTCTTGCAGATGTTTCATTACCCAGCTAGGTAACACCTTCAGTGCACTAGTAAGATGTTACCTAGCCAGGAAACAAAATGTCTGCAAGAAAACAACCAAGCTCAGAGAACCCCAAGGACTCCACAGTTCAACCTTGAGCTACTCTTCTCTTCTATTTATTCTTTTTTTCAGGACACACCATTTGCATCCCCTCACTTCCCAGCCTTTAATTTCCTAGAATTTTCACTCAATCTTCTATGCTGGCAAAGCTGGGCATACTCTGTTCTCACTGGACTGTTTTACTTTCCTCCTCAGGAAAGGAGGAAAGTAGTGCTTTCCTATTTATTTTTCCCCAAAAGTCTTGTGCATGAAGGCTGCAGTATGGTTCAAATAAGGTGCATTGGTTGAAGAATTAGTTCAATATTAAAACAGAGATGATAATTCGAACATCACCTTATTTGTAAGAAGCTCAACCAAGGGCATGTATTCCTTCCTCCAACCATTTACTCTTTTGCTACTCAGTGACAGTTTGAATTCAAATCTTTCTGGCCATAGTTACCAAACAACTGCATGGCTGGCTGGGGAATTCTGGGAGTTGAAGTCCAAACAGCATAAAGTTGCCAAGGTTGAGAAACATTGTGCTAGAGAGACCCAGTTGGCTTCTCCTATTGTGCATTTCAAATATTCTTGTCTTTCACCAAGTATTTAGCTTAATGTATTTTTTTCCTTTGCTTGGTGGTCAGTATGTATTCTATTTTTTAATGCTCCATTTATTTGTTGTCGACATTGTTTATAACATTATATTTTAATTGTATTTTTACAACTATTGCCCTGAGGGCAGAAAGGCGTGATATTAATAAATAAATGAAAAGCAACCAGTTGTCCTATGTATATGATTCTTTTCAGTTCATAACTCTCAAGAATGTGGACAGAGAATTGGGAGAGATCATTATCAGCTTGCTCTACCCTTGCCTATGCTGATGGATTAAATCAGCCAGGTTGGGACTAGCCCCATGGTTAATGGATGTGATCAATACCTCCTTGGGTATGAAATATGCTCCCACTTGCTTAAAGAAACAGTTCTAAGATCTTTACTAAAAAAAGCCTTTCCTTGACCTGAAAGGTCTCTTATTCATGAGCCAGTTTCAAATATTCTATTCTTAGGTAAGGTGACTAAGAAAGTGGTGCCCTCATAGCTCCAGACGCCTTTGGATGAAACTGATTATCTGGGCCCATTTCAACTGGGGTTTTGTCTGGAAGATGGTACTGATAATGTTTTAGTCGCCTTAGTGGACAAACTATGTGGAAAACTGCAACAGGAAGAATGCAACCTCGCCAGTTTTCCTAGATTTATGCTGGTTTGTGAAACCATTGACCATGATGTCCTTCTGGGCTATCTAGCACCGTTGGATTATTATTTATTTTTTTTGCAGTGGTTCAGGACTTTCCTGACTGGATATATTCAGAAGGTGGTCTGGGAGACTAATATTTGCCACGTAGGTCATCTATATGAAACTGCTAGGGGAAGGCATTTGTGGGTTTGGAGAGTGGTACCATCAGAAAGCTAATGAACCTAACTCTACTACTCCTTACTATCTGACTCCCAGGAACATTGCTCAATTCTGGTAATGGTTAGATCAGTGTTTCTCAACCTTGGCAACTTTAAGATGTACGGACTTCAACTCCTAGAATTCCCCAGCCAGCGTGGTCTAGATCAAGGAGCAGTGAAATTAAATCCAGACAAAATATAGGTGCTATTGGATGATCAGGATGCTAGAAACGTAGTCCTATGAAGAAATATGTTAGATATGATAGTGCTCTTTGAATACTCCAAACAATGCTATATAGAAGCTCAAGCCCTGTTCTCTTTTGCTCCAGAGTACAGAATAATAAGTTTAAGTTGCTGGGAGGCAGATTCCAACTGAATATTAGAAAAACCTTCTGGATACTAAGAGCAGTTTAATGATGGAATCAGTTACCAGGAAAGATGATTGGCTTCTCTTCTTTGGATGCATTCAAACGGAGGCTTAGACAGCCACCTGTCTGGAATATTTTAATTGGGATACATGCACTGGGCAGAGGGTTGGACTTGATAGCATAAATCAGTGTTTTTCAAACCTGGCAACTTTAAGATATGTGGGCTTCAACTCCTAGAATTCCCCAGCCAGCATGGCTTCCTGGGGAATTCTGGGAGTTGAAGTCCACGTATTTCAAAGTTGCCAAGGTTGAAAAATGCTGCCATAAATTGACTCTTTCACCTCTACAGTTCTATCTAAAGGACTGCTTCTCTTGCTATGTTAGTTAAATCAGTAGGTGAGGCCCTTTTGAAGATGCCCTGTAATGGGCTGTGAGAATAACCTTGAGGAACAGGAGGAAAAGCTGCAGCCAAGGCAATGGTCAGATAAGAGCAATCTGAGTGCAAAGCAGGATCTTCTGCTTCTCTAGAAAGATAGTATTGAGAGTTGCAAGATTGATGCCAGCCCTTTGAGGTAGACCAGACTTGAACACCAAAGTTATGAATACTAAAACTTCTTTTATTATAGGGTTACAAAAACAGAATCTTGCAACTCTGAATGTGCCTCCCCCCTTGCTGCCTTTATCTTAAAGAGAACTAGGGAGGGTCAAGTCTAAGATGTTTTTGCAAATTCCATTCCTGCTTTGGACTCAGATTTCTCTTATCTGACCATTGCTTTGGCTACAGCTCTTCCTCCTCTTCCTCAAGGTTATTCTCATAGCCCATTACATGCCCACACTCCAGAAACTTAGCTATCTGGTTCACAGGAGAGGACCTTCTTCTCTGTGGTTCTTGGATGGTGGAATGCTTTCTCCAGGAAGAAGTGTTTGGCCCACAACCTCCTAATATTTAGAGAAAAGGAAACAATGCATCTTTTCTCCAAGCTTTGAAGTATTGATTTTAATGATACTGATTTTAATTCTGATTTTAATTGTATTGCTTTTACTCTCACGTTTGTGTTTTTGTTTTATTGTTGCAAGCAGCCTTGAATGCTTATATAAGAAGCAGCTATCGTAATAAATTCAATAAAATAAAAACACAATGTTTTATAATACATAAAATACTTATTAGTAATTATGTTTGCTATGCGTGTCTGCTCTTGTGCATTTCATTTCAAAGGCAAGTCTGAAACCATTACAAATATTATTTCTGCACAATAGCATGAAACTTACATTTTAATTTGGCTGAACTGTTCACAAGAGCAGCAGATCTGGCAAAGAGCTTGACGGGGATAGCTGCTTTGACACGCCGTACTAAAGGGATGGTGACTCGTGGCCGCTTCACAGGAATCATCCTGGGGATGGGAGAGACTCTTCCACGATACTCAAAGAGTCTGTAACAGAAGCAGAAGAAACACTTTGCTGAAGTGATCCCAGCCAGATGCATTAGCAAACATCTCCCATCAAGAGATGAAAACCATTGATCTCCTCTAGAGGGAGCTAGCATTTCATCAATTCCTGCTATCCGTTCCTGCCTGGGCTGTAAAACCCATCAGAGATTGTAGTTGATCCTCAAAGTTCTGAGGAGACTTTGTTCAGCCATTATCCTGCAAGTTAATGCTGACAAGCTCTCAGAGAACTTATTTAATAGGTTGCTATAACAGCAAGATCATTACTTTTAATTCGTTTTAAAAAACACTTTAATATTTATATATGAGATTTAAGCGAATCCCATGACTTTAGGACAGATCGTCCCAGGCAATTCTTTTGCTCTCCCATCCTAGCATCTTTTCTTTTCCTCACCTGGTGCCTAATCATAGTTTAAAACAGGCCACACAACTTTTTCCTAAGATGCAGCCAACATGCATCTTTACATACAGGCAAGGAAAAACAATTGCTTAACCCTGCTTCCTAACCTATTGCATCTGGATTCTTCTCAGCACTAATAACCATGGTCTTTTAACAGAGCTAAAGAGGTTGAGGTGACAAGAAGTGAAAGGCCTATTGGAAAAAATGTCAAACTTTGGTAGAGAACAAACACCTGAACATAGGCTGTAATAAAAACATATAGATCTGGACAGTGAAGCTGAACTTTAAAAGCACCGAATGCTCTTCTCAGATTCAACAGAGATTGATTCAGTAACCTCAGGGGAATCGTGTAGTTCCACCTTTGTGCTCCATCTGCTATTCGTTTGAAGTTTGTTTTTCATTCATTAAAAAAAAAATCCTTAGTTGGATTTAAGAAGTTAAAATAAAGTTCTTCCTATGTAGCTCATGGCTGCTGAAGTGGCCCAAAAAACCCTCTTCTTACTGCTACCAACTAGGTCCTTCTACTTTCTGATTTTGTTAAAAAATGTCAGTCTTTTGGAGGCAAACTGTAGCTTACAAACACTCAGGCATCTTTATTATTTTTCTCAGAAATGGAAAGAAAGAAACAAGACAGTCACACTGTTTACTCAGCTAAACTCAATTCTTTAGACTAGTGTTTCTCAACCTTGGCAACTTTAAGGTGTGTGGACTTCATCTCCCAGAATTCCCCAGTCAGCATACTGGCTGGGGAATTCTGGGAGATGAAGTCCACACATCTCAAAGTTGCTAAGGTTGAGAAAAAATGCTTTAGGCAACAAGAGAATAGTCTGTATTCTGCTTGCAAAGGAAGGTGCAAAAGACCCAATGGACACTGAGCATGCTTGGTGTTCATAGAATGGGACTATCGAGGGGTTAGTCATGTGGCAATGGTAAAATGGCAAGGCTACCATGTCTGGCCTGCAGAAAGATGGACACCCCCTTGATGACAGCGAAGAGTAATTTTTTTGTAATCCTTCTGGGGTTTTGCAGCCCTGACAATCCTCATCATGGAGTCCTTTGGCAGATAGCATGGTTGGCTGGAACCCTATGGAGGAGCCCTCTTTGTTACAGGGCAGGTAATTCTTGTGAAATGCAAAAAAATCAGTGGAAAATAAATGAAGGAGTCAAGGATTCCCCATGGACACCCGACAGAATGTCAGTTTTGCAGATGAGCAATCTCCTTAATAAAAAAAGTGTAAGATATTTCTTTAATACTGTAGCTGTACATAATTCAGAAATTCAAGGCATGTCACTTTATCATTGCATTTCCATGTTTAGGAAAGGCATACATGTGGAACATCTGTCTGGTAATTTGTTAGAGGAATGGAAACCTTACCATAAAAACACACACACAGCTACAGTATCTTATTTCTATCACAGATCCTAAACCAAGAACTAGTAAAGTTTATCACAAGTACAGTATGCTGTTATTTTTTAAAACCCAAACTTAAAAAATTGTGGAGGTGCCCTGCCCTGCCACAGAAATGATCTTCACTCCAAAAGTATCTCTGTGTTATGTTCCACTAATTTAACTTTCTCTAATAGTTACATTTTTAATATTGTTTAACTTAATTTTATTTTGACTAAATTGTACAAAATTGCATGTTTCAATTAGTATTTTAACATTCATATCAGAGCCCTAAATTTATTAACAAGATGAAGGGTATCATCCTGCAATGGTACTATGAGTAAACTGTATTAAACTCACTGGAACTTACTTCTGCACAGGATTGTGCAGAGATTAAACTTTATTTTAAAAAATGCACGTTTTGAAGTTCTCGTTTTCACTTTCAGTTTTGAACAATTATCCAGTTTTCTGCCATTTTAAAAAATCTTTACATCCATAGAGCAAGATCAATATGTTTAGAAAAGTGAAACAGCTACTAAAATAAAACAATGGTAGGGTAGAAAATACAAGCAATCCATATCTGCTTTGCACAAGCATTATGAAAGTGTTCCCCTGTTCATTATGTTCACTCTATTTAAAATAAAAGTAAAGAGCCAATCAATGTGACAGCACAGTTCTTCTCTTATTTGCTCACCTGTCATAGAAGTCATCTCTGTAGTAATCATAGTCAAAGTCATAGCCACTGCTTTCAAAAATAAAACGAAAGAGAACAGGATTAGTATTATGCTTCCCACCAATTACATTTTTGTAGCAACTATTGTGAAATAGCAGGATTCAGTTTCATAGATCTGGAAGGAAACCAAGTGTTCTGGATATATAAGTCTCTGATTCAGAGAAGCAAAACTATGTCATCATAGAGAACTCAGATTTACCACTGTACGTGTTTCAGGACACAACAAGGCATTTGGCAGCGTCTGCGGGAAATCATGTAATCAAAACCAAACAACCAAGACTTTAGATTTTCATTATGACATGGCTTCTTATCGATGTTACAATGATACCCAGCATCTCAACTGGCAAGAATTTATCTGGCTCACCCATAATACAAAACGTTAATACAATCTGCAAAGACACCATGTGATAGGTGAACCAAGCTAATATTGCTTATTCACAATCCATGGATTTATGTGTGAACTTAATTACTGTGTGTTAGGTTACTAAAAGATAAATGGATAGCAGCTGGGAATTCTGAACTATCCAAAAAATGGTTGATCAGGAGATGTGTGTTAGTGTATTTTAGCAACAGCACCTGCCAAGGATTGGTTCAGATGCTATAACTACTGTGACAGTGACAGTGGTTGACTTAATAACCCACCATTCCTTTTTCTCTTCCAAGAGGGATATTTTATACACAGTAATGAAAGTATAATATTGCAACCCTTCCTAGAAGAAGCTTCCAGCAGAAATCCGGCTGGCAAATCATAGAAATTGAAAGCTTTGGCATTTCCTATTAAAAAGAAGTGTAGTTAGCAACACATTCGTTGGAAAGGTCAGCTTAAAAGTGAAAATTTTAATTTTGACTTGACATCTTTGACTTCATGGTGACACGAACGTGACATTTCCAGACAATAAAACCCAAGAGAGACATGAAGCTCAGTATTTCTACAAAAGCAAACATCCTACAACTGATGTTTCTAGAGAGTCTTCTCTATAAGACAGAAGGCTGAATTTGGATAAAGAAGGACTCAGTTGTTGACTTTAGTGCACTGGATTCACATGTTGCTCAATTATATTGTGGTTTGTTTGGTTTTGGCTTTGGATGTTGTACAAATTCAGCCAACTCTTATTTCTTCTATAAACCATAGGTAAACTATCTTTGGCTTAGTATGATGCATGAACCCAATTGTTAGCTTGTAACCAATGGGTCGTTGTGATAATAAAAGAGATAATCCCATGTCTATATCCTGGACTCCTCAGATGGAAGAAATAATAACATGTTATGGGCAGATAGACACAATTACCCTTAAATTAAACTATATAAATTGGTCTAATAAAATAAATAAATAAATAAATAAATAAATAAATAAATAAATAAATAAATTCTACTTCAATCAATCTTAGCAGCAAATCTTTGAGATGCTGCATATGGCTTGAGTCTTTGTATGAAATTCCTACTTTCTTATACCACCTGTACATTTTTTTCAATCAACAGCTTGAGGACAGGACACTGACTTTTATTCTGATGATATGGGAGGCCCCATCCTGCAATTTCTATTTGGCTTCAACAATAGCTACTTATATTTGCCTGGGCAAGGAAAAATAAACGTATTGAACTGGAATCTAGGAAGCGGCCAAGTTTTCTTTTTGTTCTATCCAGTTCGGTCAACTGCACTGAATTGCAGTAGTTTTCCAAGATTTCAGACCGGGGATTTTCTCAGCCTTTATTGAACTAGAGGCTGCCCTATGTTCCATGTTCTCTGGGGTCTGTTTATTCTCACTCCTATTTCTTGCTATTTTTTATGGATCCTAGAGTGCCATAAAATGGGATTGTATATATTTTGAAGATCTGATTTTCTTTATTAATTTGTGCCAAACATGCGCTGTTTATATAAATATACACATTTGCATAGCATATTTTCCCCTGAAGTAGCTTGCTTCAAGCTGTGGTTGAATTATAAAGAAAGAAATATAAAGGAAAAAAATTATCATTTAGCCGTGTTCTTGCAGTGCTATTTTTTTAATGTGCAATGAGATATCTTCCAGAGCCCCAAATGGGGACCTATTCAAACAAGCAATTTCCCTTTTGTAGACTGTTTTTAAAAGAGAATAGTGCACAATTGTGCTTTTTATGTAGTAAATGTTAAAATCTCCCTTGGATTGAGCTCAATTCCTGATGACTTCATGGACAAGTATACACAAGTGATTTGCCACTGCCTTCTTCCAGGAAGCAGTTCTGACTTTTTGTCTAGCGTACAACCCTCCCATCCAAGTATTAACTAGGTTTGACCTTGCTTAGCTGTTTTGAGATCAAGCACTTTTAGCTACATGTTGTAAACTGGCATAAATTCTACTAATTTTATTCTAGATTCTAATCTAATCTAATCTAACCAAAAAAAATGGAAAATAATTCCTAAAAAAATGTTCAGATGATGCACAAAAGTTGCATTATGTTAACTGTAATACACAACTTTTATTATATACACACCATATTTATTGTTTATTGTGTGCCCACATGCACACACATAATTATTGGTTGTGTTCACATAACATGCTTAGCCAGGTCAGTTAAAGAGGTAGCAACTCCATTTGCACAAAATGCTAATCTCTTTACTGTTAATATTGGGTAGATTTTTTTTGTGTGTGACTTAGTGTCCTGTGTGAACCCAGCCTAGATAGTCTTCCTTTTTTCATTGGTCACTGATACACAATTAGGCTAAATTCATGAATAAAGCTAAAGTAGAAAATTTAATAATGGCTTGTGAAGAAGCCATGTTGACTTGGTTGATTTAATTCAGTAACACCAGCTTCACTGTGTTACTGTAGCTTCTGTATTATAAAAAGTCAAGGGAAGAATCTGGGCACATTTAAAAGCCCTGAACAAGCTAATCCACTTCTCCTCCACTTGCCAAACCCAAATGCCATGGTCTTCACTGATACCATTCATTCATTCATTCATTCATTCATTCATTGTATTTATATAGCTGCCCATCTCACACAAAGTGACTCTGGGAGGCGTACAATAATTAAAAAGAATAAGTACATAAAAACAATTACAATAAAAAACTATAAAAGCACACATATGTGTGTATATATATATATATATATATATATATATATATATATATATTCATTTACATGAACTTCAGGGAAGGAAGATTGTATGTATGTATGTATGTATGTGTGTGTGTGTGATTCTGATAGATTCTATACATCCCTTCTTGCAGCAGTGCTAAGTGCCAGGACCTGGATACTTCCTAAAGCAAATACACTGTCAATAGTTATATAAAGTGCAATGGCCCATGAGTTCAATTCCCAGGAGGAGGTCTGAAACCTATAAAATAAGATCTGGCTACTGAAACATGACAAATCCCAATAAAGATGAAAGTAGTCACGTACTGCTTCCTGTTGGTCTATGTAACATTCTTCACATAGTATGTTTATCCATATTTTCAAGAAGATGATATTCTTGAAAAGGGATGGGACACCAACTTCCTTCCTTCCTTCCTTCCTGTTGCTCATTTTAACCATTGGGAAAGATCAGGGTGGATTAGGTCCTCACAGATTGCTGCAGGTACTTAGTTCTAAAGGTAGTAGCTCCAGTCTTGGGGTTAAAGAGACCAAAAGGGTCTTGCAGGCCATCAGTTGCTTGTTTGTTATTCTGAATGTTCAAATTGCTTTCCAGACAAGTCAGATGATGTTTTATCATTGTTATAATAAAGAAAATCATGCCAAAAAATATCCTGTATGGCGTTTTCAGGGACTGCTATGCCATATTTGCTCATCTGATCTTTCTCCTTGCCATTAGTTTATTTTAGGGCTTTATGGAACTTCGAAGACAAACTCTAATTTAAAATAGCTTCAAAGTTTTCCTTTCAAGTAAAGCTCCCCTTCCAAGTGGTGTTTCAGGGTGGTGATCTAGCTTCTACCTGGATGCCCAAAAGAGCCTCTGCATGAATGTCACATATGCCAGGCAAAGTTCAAGGCAGCAAAATGAGGAACAACTCAATTTTGTTCATTACCTTGGATCGGATTATTTAAACAATCTAGACTGAGATAATGTCTCAAGGCAGAACAGAGCTACTTTAAGCAGGCCTAATTTATCTTTATTTATATTTATGACTGCATTTACCTCACTCCAAATAAACGTGCTGGATTCATGATTCCTATTTTTATGAAGCTTGAATATAATACCTTTCCTACTAGTTCTGTCAAATTCCTGTAATGCTTTTCAATCAGAAACAACAATTAGGAAATAAATATTTGGCCCTTTTAATGGGAGACGAATGACAAATGTATTATCAATGGCAACTCTTTAATCTTTGATCTATGTAATGGACAACACCACCCTCTCAAAACTGTAATTTTTTCATAGCCTTAACAACAGAGCATAGAATTTAAGGCCACTTGCTCTAAGATTTATATACCCATGGCAGACACTGATCACATTATATGTTAGATGTTTTCTTAATAAACAACCACTGTAAGCAAAGGCATGAGGGGACAAATGCCATTAATTATTCTGGTGGCCTCTGGTTTGCAAATGTTCATTATCTGAAATTAGTAATGGTTTGGGGATTGACTTTGACTTGGGAAATAGCCTAACTTTTCTCCAGCTTCATAAATACAAATACTGCCTTGTAAACTTCTTTCTTCAGTGAGAAAAGTAGGGAGGTATCTTAAGTGGGATGAACATATCTGAGACTTTAATAGGTGTAACTAGTTCTTTCAAAAATAGATAACTCCAAAAGTATTCCTTGTTTTTTTCCCCAGCAAGCTTGGAGAGCTCATACTGCAACCTGACTGTAGTCTGTACGAGATGAAATCTAACTTGCTTTCCTGGGAGCTCTCCTACATGCCACCTAACTAAACATTCCACCATTACATTAAAAAAATACTACTTTTCTCTTAGTCCCTGTTTTGTTTAAGCATCTCACTAAGGAAGAGTTTTAGAGAATTAAGAACATACTGTAAAACCAATGGCCTAATCAAAACTTTAACTGTGGATTTTTGACTTTGTTTATGGTCAACATGGTTATTAGCGCTTAATTACAGGTTCCAATTATCATATTTTGGAGACATTATACAAAGACCTAATACTGGGAAAGATGGAAGGAAAATGAAGAGGATGTCCAGCAACAAGGTGAAATGACTCAATTACAGCAGCAATGGGCTAATCATTGGAAGACCTGGAAGGCCAGGTTGGAGGCAGTACATGCTGGAGAAGGCCTATCTGTGTGGCTGCTAAGAGTATATACCAACTTGATGGCATATATTCAATCAATCAATCAATCAATCAATCAATCAATCAATCATTTCTGGGTAAGTATGGACAGGATTGTAGCAACTCTAACATATTGTAATTAAATCCCATGTTTAGGAGGATTATACCCTAATTGTACAGCAGATTGTGTGACCATTGTCTTTGGAGGATGGGCTTCTGTTCAGTGGCAGAAGAAACCCTGCCACTGAATGGGGACTTCTTTTTCTTGCAATAATTGGCTTGGCTCACTTACATGGCCACCCTGTTTTTAATCATGTTTCTGAAATGTACTTAGTTCCATCTGTTATGACTAGTAACTGGATTAGATCAGAGGGGAGAATATCCTTGCCGGTGTTGCTGAGTTACAACTCCCAACAGCCCCAGCTTTTTAAGGTAATGTTGATAGATGCTGAGAAAGGTGGTTCAGCAACATCTGCAGGGCTACAAGTCCTTCCCATCTGGGCTAGAGAGCCTTGCATTCCTTGCCAAAGCTAAGGTCCTCTTTTACAAACTGCCTCCCTATTGAGTCCAAAAGCAGGAGTGTATCACTAAAGGAAAGAAGGTGTAAGTGCTGAGATAACCACAAATAATTACTGCTATTTATTCTTTAATTCTTCTAATAGTTGAATTGGCTAAGAAATAAACATTTTTTCACCTGAACTCTGAATAAGATTTCTGGCTAACTGCTGGTCTCTCTGATGCTGATGCTTTGGGGGGGGGGGGGGAGAGGAGGGACCATCCCCTGTCTTGTTAACTACTATTTGACAGATGAGATGGAATAATGCTGTTTTTCTTTTTTTGCTGATAGAGTTCCTCTTAGCTATGTTCCTATAATTGCTTTCTGGATACTCCTAGTTTGAGACTGTATCAAAAAGTGAAGCAAGGGAATCAGAGAAATCAATTTCCTCCCAGAGCCTCATGGAATTACATAACAAATAAAACAGCACAAGTGCGGCTCCTTGAAACAGGTTTGGTCAACTTGCTTGCACTCAAAGGACCGGGAACAGCCTTCATCTATTCTCCTCACCTGATGGACTAACACTCTGAAGAATTTCTATATAACGCTTATGGGCCCCCTCTCCATGAGACCTTGGACATTTCAAATAAGAGACCAGGACAAATCAGTGTAGTCAGAATGTCCCTAAGAATAATGCTCTTGCTCTGTGGTTTGTGCCTCACTGGCTGGCTTCATACAACACACTAGGTACATTAAAATAAGTTGGATATCTTGACATTCCACGTGTTGGGAAGAGGGATGTATCTATAAAGTTATCTATGCTAAGAGTCAACACCAGCTTGATGGCACATAATTAGTGTTGTGGAGTAGCTGCAGGCTTCTTAGCATTAGGAGTGAGCCAGGCCATAATTTGTAGCTATAATATGGTTGATTTATTTGGATACAACATGTTAGGCAAACACTGAAATCAAGTTTTGTTAATCTGGGATTAGTGTTCTGGGTAGTATGAAAATCCATGTAACCTTAGAGCTCCAGGCCATCTTTAGGCTAATGTTGTGTGACCCTCAGCTTAATTGCAAAACCCCTATGTAAGAATCAGCTCAGACCTCTAATAAGAGCCAGAGAAAGGAGAAGGAGAAGGAGAGGTGTCTTGAAGAGAATTGGTGTCCTTATCCACTACCTACTGGTTGCTTAGATGCTGCTTCCTAGCTGGATGCCCCATAGTGGCTGCCCATAGATTCTCCTAGAAGGAATGCAGTCCTCATCCTTGAAAAGACAGGATACCCTTTATTAGCTGAGGCCAAATTACTATCCTAGGCATGCAAATAACTGGACCTTACTTCCAAGGTAATATATTTAGAATCGGGATGCTAGACTTTAACTAGAGAATCAATGTATTTCAAGACTATATAACTTTTGCATATCCTCAACTATAAATGTTTCTTATGATTGGTTTGCAATTTTTTAAAAAGTCCATAAGAACATTTCCATTTCAGCATGCATTTAAAGGCATAATTGAAAACGTATTCTCTCTGAAAATTGGCATTATCCCTCACATTCCATATAGTATTCCAAAGTATTTTGATTAGGGTTTGTTGCTGTTGTTGTTGTTGAAAGTTGTTCTGAGAAGGGCATAAGGCAATGAATACCTTTTCCCAATCTATAATTCATCTGGCAGATCAGGTCAGTTCCTATTGGACTTCAGAAAGAATGAATTCATCCAGCATCCCTAATGGTGCATTTAGGAAGGAGAGATTCATTTCTAGAAGATCATCTACCACATCAGCTTTCTTTCACCCAGATTCATTCTAGCCTAATAATGTTGTGTTTAGACTATTCCATCTGGCTAGACATGAAATAGCCAGTTGCAGATATTTGGTTAGCATTCAGCATAGATTTATAAGCTTTTTCAGCATAGATTGTTTGACCAGGTCTTGGACTTATCAAAGTGCGGAGGCAAGTTTCCTATATTGTTCCATAAAATACACTGTTACTTTCAATTTACTTTCACTATTACATGGCTCTTACCCAAAGATGACATAAAACTTAATGCATTTAGTGAAATCATAATTGTTAGTTTATTAGTCAACTAGAGAAATTGATTAAAAGCCTTTCAATTTGCCAAAAAGATGCCTCTGATGAGCTGGTTGGCCAATTTTAAGCAAAATGTTGATTATTTGTAATGCAATAATTACAGGAGGCAGAGAGATATTATAAGAGGACTACCTCTTATAATATCTGTCTGCCTCCTATAATTATAAGGCTACCTCTTATAATCATGATGTTCTAACAACATGTTAGTATCCTCTTTGAAAAAAATAAGGTAAGCAGTTTTGTTCAAAATGATTATTTTATTCATATGCAAAAGTTCAAAACTCAGTGCTCCATCAGCACAGATGACTTTAATTGACCAATGAGTCTTAAAAGAATGGCTATGGCCATCTCTTAAATGCAGTAGGGACAAGGATGGATTTAATTTAAAAAATCCTCCCCTTCTATTCATCTAGAATCACAGAATTTGAAATATTGAGGAATTCAGAATTATTCATGCAAATCACCGGGACATACAGAATTATATATTCCAAGTAACTTGTTACTTATTTTAGAACTAGATTGTCCTTTACTCTAAGATTTCAGTACGGCAATGTAGAGTTAAATTAAATTACTATATAAATAAGAATCAGAGCAATTATATCTGATGTACCCACAACTAAATTAGTATCTTAACTGTAGTACTCAATGCCATTAAACATTACATCCAGTTGCTATGGCTATAGCGAGTGTGTTGTGTTGACACGTCTGTGAGATCTACTAAAAATGAGTAAAATCTATACTTGTGTAAGTGCCCCAATTTGCCATATTATTTATTATTACAGATGATTATATTTTATTCACCTCTTAGTAATGCAAGTGTTTGATGTGTCTATCTAGCTGGGTGAAGGGAACATAACAAGGATGAAGCCAAAACATCCGTCTGGGCAGAGAAGAAAGCCCAGTGATGATAAAAACAAGGCAGAACATGTCTTCCCTTTAATCTTCAGAAGTTTTTCTTTTTGTAGAGCTGCCTGAAGGGGCAAATAATATTTATCTGAAGTGATGAATATGATGAAAGAGGCAGAGTGAAAAAGGTTATTGACAAGAGTACTATTCGGTAACAGTGATGGGCAAAGGATGAAAACCTCAGTGAATGTTTTTACTTGAACCATGATGTAGCTGGAATTGGGGGAAGATAATTGATTTAATCTTTTACTTGGCCATAATTATGCAAACATCACCATTTGGTAGAACTCAACTTAAAAATCTGCTGCTTCTTACCCTATATCAATCTATACAATTAGAATCACAATTATATTAACAAATATTTCTCTACCTTGCCATCTATTCTAAGGCATGCTGAAAACAGGGTGTGCAAGCATCTGTATACTGTATCTTCTATATGAGTTGGACTTCAACTCTCAGAATTACCAGCCAGCTTGACATTTGCCCTACTGTCTTGAGGACATCAGTTGGGAAAAGTTGTGCTGGAGAGACAAAATGATTTAGTCCAGTGATCTAGTCATTTAATCTAATGTTCTGACTTATCCTCTCTTGTAGTTACCACCATCAGTTCTTCTTGGTCACTAACTCTTTATTCACCACTCTTAACCCCATCCATGGCTTACTGCCTCCCTGCATTATTTTTAACTTACAATATTATGTATCTGGAGAGAACAAAAGAGTTGGCTGACTTCATCTATTATATATTTACAAGCTTCTCCTCCTCTTCTGTTGTTGTCGTGTGATCCATATCAGCTTTATGAAGCCTCAGACTTCTTCCCGTCACTTTGGATGCTCTGCTAAGTTTTGTTGCTCATTTCCTAAGGTCTCTGATAGGTTCTGCTCTACTTCTGTATCTCTCATTTTGCTTGCTGCCCATCACTGTGTCATCTTCTATAATGTTTAATCTATTCTGATTCAATCTGTTCTGAATAAACAGTCTAGTCTGATCTCGTCTCTGCCATCACCCTCTTCAACATCTCTCTCTACACTTTTCTCTTCCTTCTACTTTTTTTGATGAGTTCAGTACTCTCTGACCCTCATATTACTCCTCCATTGCTGTCCCTGTTTCTCAGTTGCCTAGATAGCACTATCCTTCTCTCTTACTATATTCAAACCTGACATTAACTGCCCCTCCTATTGTCAGAAAGCCCCCCTTTTTTTGCTTAATCCTTTCTTTCCATTCATTGTCTCTTCTACTCTTTTTTGCTTCCAAACTCCTGCCATGTGCCACTTCTTGCTGTTCTCTGAACTTTATTGGCTTCACCAAATGCATGGATGACCTAAGCTCTAGAAGCCTTGCTCAAAGATCCATTTATTTTCAAGTGTCTAGGTCTACATGTTTTCCAGTTTTATACTCTACAATCCTGGGGGCCAAGAGTTTATTCTTTTCAGTCTGTGTGTGTGAAGGTTCAGAGTCTTAGGGTGAATCAGCACATTCTTAGTGATCACTTCACAACAGCCATATCAGGCCTATTTCTCATGAGGCTACTGAAGAATTCTGAGAGTTGTAGCCTAGGACAGCAGGTTCTGAAAGGCTGCCATAGAGCATGATTAAATACAGGCCCTGGTGAAATCCTCAGCAACCCTACCTGTACAAGGCAGATGCTGTTCTCTTTAGTCCTTTTGGTCTGTTGGGCTTCGGTTCTCCAGCCATGTTTATATCTGCAATGAATAACGGTTTGGAGTTACTGCAGTATCTTTCCCTATCTGTCCTTAAGGCAAAAATTCAAGACAAATTCAAGCTATCTTTAACATTTCTTTTGGGGTCAGGGGTTGCTGCATAATTTTTCTGTTTTAATACTGGGCAACAGACATTTTCTTCAGGTATATCTGTCATATGCAAAGAAGCACTGGTATTTTCCTTTGGTGAAAAATATACATGGTATATTTCTATTCTGCAAAGATTTTCAATAAGAACTGTCATGCCATTAATAATTTCCCATCTAAGTCATTGATCAATTAATTAATCAAATACAATTAAAAATATTTTCATATTACCAAAGCCTCCAAACTCATACAAATCTCCTATCTGATATTAGGAAGATAAGTCAGCTTAAGTCTTATGTACATAATAATCATCACGGCTCATTGTCTGAACAAGGATAGATCTCCCTCTTGCTCCTTCGCTATTTGCAGGACCTTGAATCCTTCAGAAAAATGGATTCATGAAGAATTCAACACCCGCCTGAATCATAGATATTATAATTAAAAGTGTGCCTTTCCTTTATTACAAAATAAATGACAAACACAGGAAAAGATGCTCCTTAATATCATAGAAAATATTATTTATGTTACTTTAAACTCCTCTTCCATGCTACCCATGCTGAAAGCTGTGCTGGATGCCAAAATATGTCTGAAGTTACCTGACATAATTGAAGGGATGTTTCTCAATTTCAGCACTGAAAGAATGAATCAGATGCTTTGATCTGCCAACAAAATTTTCCCTAGCTTCCATTCTAATGGGTTGAGTGGAACACGGAGATTGAGAAGCACAACCAATTTTCACTGCCTTCGTGGAAACTAAACAAATCAATTTGAAGTGTAAAGGTACTGCTTAATAGAAGCAAAGCATAAGGAAAGGCTGGCTCATTTTAACATGATCTGTTAAAGATGGTGCAACATCTGTGATGACCTGCATGTAGAGCCAGACCATTGTGGTCCTATGGCATAATATGAAGACATTAGCAGCTTTACTAATGTGAAACAGGTTGGGATCTGGATCAATGCCTGGATGGGAACACCTGCTTAGGAATTCTACCACTCTGTTGACACGTTAGACTAAAACCATCCATAGTGGCTTGATTGATTTTAGTTCAGTATGTTTGTTTGTTTGCTTTATTTATGTACCAGCCAAATCATACAGCTCTGAGTGTTTACATTCATAAAAGCATAATTCATTAAAGATTAAAAGCCACAATACAAATCTATCAGTAGTAAACATTACAATACAGTGGCACCAGCACACACTAGGCAACATCAGTTCTTAAAGCCCTGCTGAACAACTCCATCTGGGCAGCTTTTTGAAAGTCCACAAAGTTGATGTCAGATTGACCTCCAGTGGGAGGCTATTTCATGTAGTGGGGGACTTCACGGAAAAACACTACTTCTAAGCCCCTGCAGATCTCACTCCTCATTGATTGGGAAGTTGGATAGCCCCAGTCAATATGACAGAACTAAATGGATCAGTTCTATCTGGAGGTGATGCTGCAAGTACCTAGGAGTTAAACCATTTAGGGCTTTAAAAGTTTAAACCAACATTTGAATTATATCCAGAAATTTACTGGAAGCCAATACAACACTCTCAATTGAGTTTTCACATGATTGTAATAGCTCTCATCCACCAATATGTCTTACTTGCACCAATTGCAGTTTGCGAATAGTCTTCAAAGATAGTTTCATATAAAGTGCATTACAATAGCTTATCCTGCTGGTAATGAGGGCATGTGTTACCATCTCCAGGTCTTCCCACTTCAGGTTGGGCCCCAACTGCTGATATATAAGCTCTACCTGCCCTACAAGCAGTAGCTATGAGCCCAGTAGGACACACAAGTTGCAGACCTGCTATTTCAGGGGGAGTGCTACCCTGCCCAGAGTAACCACTGAAACTGATGGAGGATCAGATGGTTTCTGAACAAATAGCAACTCTATCTTGTTAGGGTTCAACCTCAGTTTGCTTTCTCCCATCCAGATCATTACAGTATAGAACAGTGGGTCGAGATTTCCATGGAATCTCCAGCTCAGCCCAGGTGGCAATGTACAGTTGGTATCATCAGTGTAATGATGATGTCTCACCCAAACCAATGGATGAGTCCTTCCCAGCAGCTTCATACAGATGTCAGACAGAGGCAAGAGGACTAATCCAAAGGATAAAGCTCTTTTCTGGTTGTAATTGTCCACTTAGGAAGAAGTAGAACAACTATGAAACAATACCTTCAATCCCCATCTCTTTCAGGCAATCCAGAATGATGCCATGGTTGATGATGTCAAAGATTGCTAAGAGATCAATAAGGACCAAAAGGGGTACACAGATCATGGCAAAGGTCATCCACCAGCATGAGCAATGCCATTTCAGTCTCATGACTGAGCCTGAACCTTGGCTGAAAAGTGTCCAGACATTGCATTTCTCTAGGGCATTCTGCAGCCAGAGAAACATCACCTTTCCTAAGAAGGGAAGGTTGGAGAAAGGATAATTATCTAATATTGCTGGATCCAGGATAGGTCTGTCCAGATGAGGCACACCCAACACCTCATTATAGTTAGCCAGAACAACCCTCTTCCCCTCAAAGACATTGATAGCCTCCTGGATTCAGTTCTTCACACCCAAAGACCTGCTCAGCCATCTGAAGGAGCCAGGAAGGACATGGATCGAGACTATAGGTGACAAAATTCAAGGCAGAGAGTGTCCACTGCAGAACAGTCCACCACCTGGAATGAATCTCAGATAACAGTATAAATTGCCCGAGTCAGAACATCAGACATCACCCATGAGGAATCAAGATTCTGGTGAATTTGAGCAATGTTGTGCATTTGAATGCAACCTTTTTATTTGTAAACCATAAGTTAATGGTAGGTGTGGGAAGCATTGAGTCATCATGAGCCACAAATTTTGGGGGGGATTAGTAACAGTGAGGACTTGTTTTGTGAATGAAGGTGAAGGTGCTGAACTAGCAGCTAGGAGACTATGAGTTCTAATCTTCCCTTAACCACAAAAGTCAGCTGGATAACTTTGGGCCAGTTGCTCTCTCTTAAGGAGGGAGCATTATGTATGCCACCTTAAGTTGGGATACAAATCAAATGAATGAATGAACTAATTAATTAATTAAAAATGATTGGGGAGATGAAGCAACCAAGACAGAACAATATCATGCACACCAACAAGATCAAATTTTCTGTTTTTTCCTCTTTGAAGGTTGAATAGTTTTATATTTTGGTGGAGCCTGTGTTTGTTGTTTAAACTACATGACCTCTATTTGACCTTCAAAATGTCAAGAAACTATGTCACACATTTTCAATGGATTCCCCCTTGCCTGCAACCTCCTGCATGTTCTGAAATCTGGCTCTGCAGAATCTCTGTATGACCATGAAAATGCTGGGTGTTTGGTAGTAGAGAGGAAAGGAATGATCCTGCCACGTGAGTCAAGAAATGTTGTCAAAGACTCCTGTCACTTCAAACATAAGGAATTTACATGCAAAACAGATAAATGTGATCCATTCAAGGACTGAGAAGATTAGAGACTTAATAATTAATGGAAAATCTATTTCTGCTGAATATATTCACAAGTTCTAAGCTCATCACAAGTTCCAAGCTGGTTTCAGGTGAGACAACTGCAACCATTTCTCTTAAGCTGGGGTTTTACCAGTCAAAAACATTAAAAATGGTTGAGGAATAGTGCATATCCACATCATTTAAAATCAAAGGAAGTTCTTCAATTTTATTTATATCAAATACAACAAACTTTCTTGAAAATCTCCAAGTGGACTTGGTATTTGAACTTGATTACTTCTTTATGCTAGAAGTGTGCATGTGTATCCCTGCCCATTGGTGGGAATTAGAGGCATCTCACATGTGTTTCTGTGCTACTTTGATTTGGAGGGGGGGTCCTAATAACACATTTCCTAATTAACTGCTAGGGCAGATCAGATGAAGTTAATACTCTCCTTTTCTTTATTTTCCAGGGAGGTTGCCAAATTCTATTCTATAGTCATTGCCATTCAATGTTTAATACCACTGTTACCTTGATGAGCTTACTTATTGATTTATTTGTTTATCAAATTTATATGCTGCCCATCTCACTATACAATATACACTATAATATACAATATACAATATATATACATAGGGTTAAAAGACAGGGAGAGTGTCCTCAAACCACCAACCACCCCCAGTGCTGCGAGCCCCCATTAGATCGTCAACCTCACCTCAGGGGGCAAGATGTTCCACAGGGTGGGGACAATAGCGGAAAAGGCTCTCCTCCTAGACTTTGCCAGTCAGAATTCTTTAGCCAATGGGGTCCGTTACATGATCTTCCTGCTGGACTGGGTGGGATGGGCGGATGGAATTGGGATGAGATGGTTCCTCAGGTAACCTGGGCCCATGCCATGCAGGGCTTTAAAGGTCATAACCAACACCTTGAATTGGACCTGGAAGTAAACCAGCACCCAGTGCAGCTCACACAGCAGAGATGTTACATGTGCAGTCCTGGAGGCACTCATAACTGCCCATGCCACCGCGTTCTGCACCAGTTGCAGCTTCTGGATACTTTTCAAGGGTAGCCCCATGTAAGAGCAAGTTGCAATAGTCCATACAGGAGATGATCAGGGTGTGAATGACCGAGAGAAGGGCTTCCTAATCCAGGAAAGGGCACAACTGGCGCACAACATGGAGTTGACCAAAGGCCCTCCTAGCCATGGCTGCCACCTGCTCTTTGAGCAGGAGTCCTAAATCTAGCAGGACCCCCAAATTGTGCACCGGGTCCGTCTGGGGCAGTGGCACCCCTTCCAGAACCAAAGATGGTAAAGCCTCAGATACGGAGGAGCCCAGAACCCACAGCCACTCCATTTTATCAGGGTTCAGTTGAAGCCTGTTGTTCCCCATCCAGCCCCCCACAGCCTCCAGGCACCGAGAAAGAACATCCATGGCATCACTTAATTCACCTGGGACGGAGATGTATAATTATCATCAGCATACTGATGATACCTCATCCTATGGTGACAGATGATCTCACCCAGCAGCTTCATGTAGGTGTTAAAAAGGAGCGGCCAGACTACCGAAACCTGTGGCACCCCACACAGTAGGGGCTGCAGGCTGGACCTCTTGCTCCCTATCAACACTGATTGGGACCGGCCTTGGAGGAAGGAGGTGAAGCAGCACAAAACTGTGCTGCCCACCCTCAACTCCCGTAGCTGACCCAAAAGGATAACATGGTCGATGATATTGAAAGCCACTGAGAAGTCAAGAAGAACCAGGATAGATGTACTACCCCCATCCTGGTCTTGCCAGAGGTTATCTAGAAGTGCAACCAGTGCCATTTCTGTCCTATATCCAGGCCTTATATATTTTAATATAGCCTTCAGGCTACCATGTCTAACTATAAACACAATGTTTTATTTTTCTTTTGGTCTTTGATTTTAATCAAATAAATTAAATTAGCCATGACAAAGCTAATTGGATGAGTACAGGTGGCTTTTGGACTTTGTACTTCTGCTTCATGATATAAAATTATCTTTAAATCTATTCTGGGAAGCCATCAATAACTGACAATCAAATGATTGACAAATGGTCTATGTCACCTTAAATCTGCAATATATTAATCAACATGTTTCTAGATTGTGTTCGAAAAACTGTAAATAGATTGGTATACCCACTTTTTGAGGAAACTGGAAACATGCAAGTGCTTTGAACT
Organism: Liasis olivaceus; assembly: GCA_030867105.1. Lineage (NCBI taxonomy): Eukaryota > Metazoa > Chordata > Lepidosauria > Squamata > Pythonidae > Liasis > Liasis olivaceus. Next base: position 174,835,052 of record CM061350.1, on the reverse strand, counting down.
ATCAGCTCTAAGATAGCTTTTATTGTCCATTTCCCCCAGGATATCTTAAATGGTGCAAAACAAGAAATTAATTCAATCTTTTTTGTTAACTGCAAAACACAAGAAAGTGAAAGTACATCTTCTTTAGTAACAGTATTTAAAAATGTGGGGAATAATATTGCATGAATAATTAGCCCAAGGGCAAAGAGACTCGGAGGATTATTTAATTAAAGACGGTTTTACTCATACTCTGTCTCCCTTTTTTAATTATATCAAGGAATTAATTCTTCACAAAATATGCTGTCTGTATAAAGGGATAGAAACCTGGATGTTTAAAATTTTGCATTATTGTTTAAGTTTACAAAGGTATTTATATATACTCCAGAACGATGTGCATGTTGCTATTCTTTGCTTTTTGTTCATTCCTCTCTTTTATTTCTCTTGCTTTCTATGCCTTTTCCATTCAACATTATATGATTAAATACATTTTTAAAAGCATTCAACTTTCTAGTAATTAGTAAATGCAAAAGAAATAAATAAATCAAACCATTTTATATATGTGTGTATAGTAGCCCCATCTGACATTCTGAAAACTATATTTTAGTTTTGTTCTAGTTTTGCAGAAGAAAGGGGTGACAATCAGATGGTGGAGGATGTCATTTCAAATTGTTTTCCCCCTTCAAAAAAAAAAAAAAAGAGGTTTGCTATCTTTTGAAATGTCTGAGTTCTTATTTCAGCTGTTACGCCAGTCTTTGCAAGGAAGGGAATAGGTTTTGTGCCTCTGCAGAGGTATGTCTGGCACTCCTGCTGTCTTCAATATTGTCACCACCTACTGGGAGATCAAAAATGTCAATTTCTGATTGAAATGCTATATTCAACAACAATTCTCAGCTTACTCCAAGTGACCTGAGCTTCTCAGTGGGTGAGATTTCAACATTTTATGCCAAAAAAAAAAAAAGTTAACTAAGTAACAGTTTGTTTCAGGCAAACAGGTAGAGAACTATGTGAACTTTTTGGCTCTGCCGTGCATTGGGAAGTCTGAAAAGTTGGTGTTTATTATACTAAAGGCCTAAAAAAGAAAGCATGGGCCAGCATTAAATCAGAGGTGTTTTAATACTGAACAAGGCTAGGTTTCTGAGTGTATAGGAAGGAGTAAGAATCATGGCCATAGCCAAGACGAGGGGAGAGTTTAAACCACGGTTTTTCGAACTTGGCAACTTTAAGAGGCTGGCTGGGGAATTCTGTGAGTTGAAGTCCATACATGTTAAAGTTGCTTAAACTGGTTTAAGCATTTCTCTTTTTGCTGAAGTCTTAACATAAGTCTTAGTCTGCTACTTCCTTTTTTAAAATTTATTTTTTTATTGTTTTTAAAATAATAATGGAAAAAAGAAAAGAACAAACAAAATGTACTGTTATAACAGTGAACAGTTTCAATTCTATATATGCTTATCTGATACAAATATTATGCAAGTATGTATTTATTTCTAATACATTTATATAAAAAATAGGCTTTTTTTAACCTATTGTATTTTATATAAATAAATTCCATGCTTCATTATACTGTCCATACAAGGTCTACGTCTATAGGCAACCTGCTCATAAGTGGCAAGCAGTCTTCAATCCACTGAACAAAGGAGGCCATACATTTATCTTTCCAGTGCTGCAATATCAGTCTTTTGGCCATATTAAGGGCACGGAGAATCCATTCATGTTGTCCAGTTGTCAAATTCCATGTAATAGATATATAGTTCAAGAGAATATTATCCTCTGAAAATTTTAACTTTTGTCACACAGCTATATTTATACAGACCACTACTTTCTCCCAAAACTTAGTAAGTATAGGACATTGTAAAAACATATGTTTTAAAGAACCATTATCCTTATTACATCTCCAACAAAATGCTGCCTTAGTCCTTTTCCATACAAATATAATGGAGTCCAATAAATTCTAAATCAGTCTGCTACTTCTGATGGCGAGGAGACAGCTTTGAGTAGTCACAAATCCTCCTAAATGCACAGATACTATTATGTTCATATTGATTGACTGGTAACTGATCCTGAAAAAAATATAATATTGCCTGACGTTAAGGCTCTGCCAAAATCTGCATTAAAACTTCCTGAGAAAGTTTGCTTCCTCTGTGAAAGAGGCTTCTGTTTTCCCATCTTCTTCTCAGAGGGCTTGAGTATTTCAAATTTCTCTTAGCGATTTGTCTTTGTTTTAACATTGGAAGTGGCAGAGGGTGCTGTTGCTGGTGTTGTCTGCTGTTACAGATCTGAAGGCATCACACTAAAGACTCCCTGGCTGCCCACACAATCTAATATTTTTTCTGAAAAAGCCCAGTGGGAGGAATTTCTTGGTGGTGACTTCCTTGGGGATTGAACTGAAGCATAGGAAGGCTACAGAGTGCTGGAGAGGTGACTGTGGCCAGTGAAAGGCAGGATGTTGGCACACATTCCTTGCCCAATTCCTAATAAGGTAATATCAAGCCATCATATTTCACCCAGAAGAATTTCACTCCCCCCACCCTTTGGAAAAAAAAGAGAAACACAAATTCTCATTCATCACAATGAACAAGAACTATCAGAAAGACATACAGGATAATTTTTCCATATATAGCATTGCTATAGATACAGTCAATGCCTGCAGGTTGTTGGCTTGAATGCATACAGGTGGTGCAGACTATGGTACAGGCAAGATGCTCCAGCCAGCCAAGATGGGTTACATTGCTGATAGCAGAACCATCTCAGTACACTCAGCTGGAATCCTATTTTGAGGACCAGGCTTTTTTCGAGATATGTAGCAGATTTGCTCAGCACTGCTTCCTGCACTCTCAGTTGTCTATTACAGGATGTGAACTTGCTATGTCAACGTGTCCTTTAACTTCCCCATGAAACATCAATATGTAGCCATATGCTTATTTAATCTGTTTATAGACATTTATTTACTAGGCCTGGGTAAAGATTTGGTTTGAAGGCAGTTTGATCCCATCTCCAAATCAAATTTATTTTCTAAGTCATATGCTTCCCAAGAAGTTAAAATAGGTAACGTGCATGATTCAAATGGACTCAGAGCCAATCTACAACCCTTTGTCGTTTATATGCTGGCTTCCAACAGAAGCTTTGCAAATGGCTTACATTATAAAACTAGTCTTGTTACAACAAACAGAAATGCATGCAACACACTAAATTCGCACCAATCCCTTGCTCAATATGAGAGAGAGTGAGAGTCACTCACTGAAGCAGCTTTGGATGAAACCACTGAGAGAGAAATTATTTCCTTCTCTCTGCAACCCTCAAAATCTCCTCTCCTGCCTGGGATCCTTTAAATGAGAGTAGACAAGAAGACTTGAACAAAGTCTTCGATGATGCAAAGCAACATGGTCTCTTGCTTCCAAAGAGCAAAATGAGGCTGTGGCATTGCTTCCCTTTGACTCACGGCCTTCTCCATCACTTCTAGTGTGGGGAGACAGGATTTGGGCCAGAAATGTCCATGTGCTTCTCAAACAGCCGCAAGGATTTGTTCAAGGTACAATATGACACTCAACGTGTTAAAGCTGGGCATCCTGCATTAAAGAGAATGAGCTAAGCTGCATGCAAGTCTCATACAGTTTGATCAGAACAATGTCTCCCAGGAACAATGCTGGCTCTCACATGTTATGTTTACAGTGGAGGTAATCAGGATTATCCCTGAGGAAATCCTGTGGTTTCTCAGTAGGGTTTGCCCATTATACTTTTAGTTGCTCATGATTAAAAACCCTTCTTGCACTGCATGATTATTCATGGCTGATTAGTGGACAGGCTGCTTTTTGTAATGAGTGAAGATGGGAAGATTTTTTTTGGTCACATCTCATGGCAGCGAAGCCCTGAGAGTAAGTCTTCTGGATTTTTTTTTTTTTAACAGTGCTTGCCACATCATGTGCCTAATTTGATTTGGGACCTCTCAATGGTGCTTTAGCACACAGTATAGCAAATATCACCATCATTTCCAAGGCATTATCTTCAGCAGCTGGTGGCGTCACTGCAGAAAAAGCAATATGCTAAACAATGCCTGGGCATCTGGTTCTAGAACATCTGTTTTTCTTGCAACAAACTGTCAGACAGATCTATAGCAAATTGCCCACATCAGGCAGAAATTAGCTACAAAAAGTCACACTTGAGGAAGGAAACTCAGGTGGCCCATGAACCAAGCTGGGTGTTCTATGCAACGGTTGTACGTTTCCTTTAAAGTAGGGCTTTGCATCACTTAATTAGTACATTAGTTGATTACAACCATATATTTGGTCAATTAATACAATATTACAAACAATAATATATGATTATTCTAAGATCTCAGATAGACATCTACATCCTTAGGCAAGAAAGGTTGCTTGTTAACTGGGCTCTTGGCTATTTCTAATGCTGTCTTTGGCTGTGTTCACTATCATTACACAAATAGGAGGGAATGAGAAAAAAAATGTATTGAATGGATGATAAGGTAGAGTTCAATTTTATATTCCTCAAGGCAATATGCCGCTAAATACTGCCAAAAATAAACAAACACTAAATGGAAATAATCAGTTAAAAGCAAAATAAAGCAAAAGTAATAGGTACAAGACTAGTTAACACTCCATCTCAACATAACTGCACAACGTAAAGCTTAACTGATTAATCATTCAGAACAGTGTTTCTCAATTCTGGGAGTTGAAGTCCACATGTCTTAAAGTTCCTGAGCTTGAGAAACACTGATCTAGAAGACCAGAGATCAATGAGTTATTTAAGTGGACAATGGCTCCAATCTGATAGTGATTGTTCCAGCCCACTGGCCTGTACTATCTTACTTTGACTGTATAAATTAAAGCAAAAAAATGAAATGAGATCACTGGATAAGTCATCCAGAGAAAGTTTGAAATGAGGTGCTATTAATATTTGATAATTCTTAAATCCACCACTTTTTGTTATCAAACTCCAAAAACACAAAAACAAAAACACACTCCCAGCAGGTACTGTCCTCTTGTACTCACAGCTCCTGCTTGAAGAGCAGATGGCAGCTGTGGCCATGAGGGCATTTGCACAGTTGCAAACCTATACCAGTTGCATTCCTTCCTGGACTGGGAGACCCTTCAGAAAGTTACTTATGCGCTCATCATCCCACGGCTCAACTACTGCAATGTGCTGTACACGGGGCTGTCTTTGAAGAACATTTGGAAGCTTCAAGTGGTCCAGAAAGCAGTGGAACAGGCAATGGTGGCCTTATCTCGCTATGGTCATGTGACACCTCATCTTCATGAACTGCACTGGTTGCCAACACGCTTCCAGGTGTGATTCAAGATCATTGAATCATTGTCCAATCATGGTCAATGCCCATGAAGTCCTACATGACATAGGGCCTGGTTATTTGAGGAATTGCCTATCTCTTGTGGTTTCTGCCTGGCCAATATGAGTTGACAGAGGATGATGCTCCACTCTGTTAAATCATCTATTGGGACCCAGAAACTGTGTTGCGGTGCCTGCCTCTGGAATGAGGTTCCCCCTGAGATCCAGATAGTTTCCATCCTGATGGTGTTGTGGAAGGCCTTAAAAACCTGGCTATTTTCCCAGGTTTTGCGGTAGGGTGGATGGAGCCCTATGTTAGATGTGCTTGACAGATATTTTCATATGTTGTCAGCCCATTATATATGTTTTGGTGTTGGTTGTCTGGATTCTCTATCTGGTATATTTATTCCATTCTATTTTTATTGTGTTTTATTTATATTGTCAGCTGTCCAGAGTCAGTCTGGAGTTGGGTGCCACCAAAATTGAATAAAATAATAATATTGTTGATCATTGCATGGATTTGATACAGCTTGATGAAAATAAACAAGTTTATATCTAAAAAAGAGAGAGATGGCTTGGGAACTGGAATTCAATCTATTCTGAAACAGGTCAAACTCCCTCTGAGTTCATAATTGGGAGTACTTCTTGATCCTATCCAATCCCTGAATGCACAGTTGCTTATGTGGAAAAGTTCATGCCAACTGTTGCCATTTCTAAATCTGGTATAAGAGTAGTTATCCAGGCCTTGGCTTGATCATGTCAGGACTTTATTTAGGCTAACCTTGAGGAATATCTAGAAGTTTCCATAAATGCAATATGTGGCAGTTAAGACATCAACTTGGTGCATAATATAGCAAACCTCAAAATCTTCACTAATTGCCATTTGTTTTCCAACTTCCTTTCAAGATGTTGCTTGTAATAATTAACACTTTAAACAGCTTAAGCTGTTCCCAAATTGTCTTGATCTGGCTGAGGATTCCAAGAAAGCCAATTATGGAGTATATCAATGCAGGCTTTCACAGCCAGCATCAATCCAGTGGTGATGAGCTTCCAGGCTAATAGGCCATGGTCTAATTATCTGGCATCCTGATGTTTTGCAAGCAACTGTGGCCTGCATCTTCAGAGATGAAAGTGATCTGCTCAGTAGTGCACTTCTTGGCAGCTCACAGGCAACTGAGCAGGAACTGACTGAGCTCTTGGGTTTGTAACAGAACTAATCTCTTAACTGGACCATGTCATTGGAATTCTGGAAAGCCCGTTTCTGATTGGTTCTTCGCCTCAGTGAATTTGTAACTGGTCTAATTTTGAAGAAGTTCCAAAGGAGCTAATTTTTTATTGGCCGGTCTTTGAAACAAGCTGCTGCTATTTTTTTCTTTTTCAGGTGAGACTATTGTAGATTCTATATAGTGTTGGTTAATTAAGAGTTGTTGTATTTTGGTGTGACATAAAGGATAAAGTGTCATTTGTTGAAAAACAGTATATAAATAAGCTGTCTTACTTAGCATGCATATGCAGTATAAAGTTGTAAAATTAGGACATTATAACACTACAGAAAAGATACCCAGACTGAGGTAGAAATTAGAACTGACAAGCCATCAGCTTTTGCTTCAAAGTATGTGAGAAATAATTCAGTAATAAGCAACAGGTTGATTCTTAGAGTTCTTTGCTAATTAAAGTAGAAAAAAAAATAATTTCAGCTGAAAGACATATTCTGGTCTAACACCAAAGTTGCAATATTACCCTTTCTAATTATATTTCACCTCTATATTTGTCAAAAATGGTAGTTTTTGAGGTGGAGTTTCTTGTAGCAATAATCTCAGCCAGGCAGAAATCCACAGGACAACAGTTAGATACTATTGTACAATAAATAATATTTGTGATTTTTGTCCATTTTGAGTTGTGGGAATGGATATCTTCCTAAAACATTTAAAGAAATCTTTTTGGGGGTTGTAGAAATCTTCAGACAAACCCTAAAACAATAAGTTTGAAAAGGTGGCACATCTTCATTTAATAGAGATAAAAAGGGAACTTGAAAATAGTCTTTTTCCAGATTATACTATTTTAAACATGCTATTGGTTATTTGGTTGATAAGCTTTTATTTTATTATATTGTTCAATTTTTGTATTTCTTAACAAAGTGAGCCACTTTGAAGAACTTCTAAAAACAGCATATAAAGTAGGTGGGCCAGTGAGAGGGAATAAACAGAATGATGGTGAGAAGTAAATGGAACCATACCACTTCTGTGGAATTTTCTCCATCTCGTAAGGATATGTTAGGGTCTTTTTGGGGGGATGGGGTAAAATGTGTTATGTCTAGGGCAACCTGTTCAAGGCTGTAAAACCCTGGATGTTATTTGTGGATAACAAAGAAATACAAACACTCTCTTTGCTCCTTCTGGCACCCTTCTGGATATTTACAGCCCAGATTTGATAGCCATAGTTGTGCTTATTCTACTGATTTTTTGTTTTTGGTGCCTTCAAGTCAGTTTTGACTAGGCAATTGGTGACTGCCTAGACTAGTCCCTGCAGTTTTCTTGCCAAGGCTTTCTAGAAGTGGTTTGCCCTTGCCTTCTTCCTAGAACTGAGAGAGAGTGACTGGCCCAAGGCTGTCTTTGTGCCTAAGGTGGGGCTAGAATTCATGGTCTCCCAGTTCCTAGCCCAGTTTCTAGCTTTAACCATTACACCTAAGTGGCTCTCTATTCTAAGGAATAGAGGACCATTTAGTTTTAAATTGTTTTCCACATAAAACAATGGTATTTCTAAAATTCAGCGGCCCAGATAGAGAGATTGCAGGGGCCTAAGAAAACAGGCCTTAGGGTTGCATGAAGCTCCAGGGCTGGAGACTGTCTGCCTTTGAATTAAACTGAATGCAAAGGCATCCACAGAAGAGATGGGCTGAGGGTGGGGATGATGAAATGTCTGTTGTGATGTAAACTCTATTCCTTACAATGTACTTGCATGCTATGTCGCTTCACAAGTGTTAAAAGGGCAGAATCCTGCATTTTGGCATCATTGTGGCTAGTTGCAGAGGCCTATGATTAAAAGAACTATTTGCCTATTGGAATAGTCTGCTCTGATTTAAGTGGCCCCAGGAATGTCTCTTGAACCTGGGACATTCTGCATACAAAGCACATACTCTGTCAGGAAGCAATCCCATTTTTTTCTATACAGCTTCTAAACAGCTGAACAATTATATCTGCTATGCCCATTTAGAGCTTGTTAGTGACTTTTGAAGAATCTTGTGCTTTCTTAGTATTTGTCTTCTAGAGCCAATACTGGACTTCTATATTGTTTTGAGACTGTGGAGTGTTTTCAAGCTTATCTCTTTGTGTTTGCTGAGATCCTCCACTCTTTCTCCAAGGCTGAAAAGCCATTCCTCTTGAAATACCATCAGAACAGCAATGTTTGCATGAGGTCCTACTTTGCTTCAAATATTTGAAAATTCTTCTACTGTAGTAGACAAATTTCACTGCAAAATGACTAGGGAATATTTATTTTAGTCTGATATGAAAAGTGCTTTTTACAATTCTATAGCAACCTTCAGTTTTCTTAGAAAATACAGGGGAAGAGAGAGAGAGATGCAAGGAGACCTTACCTAGAGTCTGACCGGCGAGTACTCTCCCATTCTCCCCTAGGACAGCAGCCCGTGCATGCCTCTCATTTGAGTATTGTACAAATGCATAGCCTTTGTGCACAGAGCAGCCCACCACTCTGCCATATTTAGAGAAGATGGTCTCTACATCTGACTTCTTGACCACTGCTGTGTTGAGGTTCCCAATGAAGACCCTGGAGTTGATGGACTTGGGATCATTCTTGTTTGTGATGTTACTTGTCTGTACTTTCAGTGACATCTTGACACCTGAGTAAGCAAGATAGTGAGGATCAGGAAGGCACTAATATCCTATGATAAGGTCTATCAATGGAGGCAATGGTGTTCATATGAGCTTATTGCAAAGATGAGCCATCAAAAACTTGCAGAACACTAAGTGAATTTGAAACATAGTAATGTGCAGACTTTCACACATTGGAATAGTTTACACAGTATAAATCTTGTAACAATTTAAAGCAACCTCACTTGGACTCTTGCAAAGGAGTGCATGATAGCGGATCTTACACTCCTGGGCAACAGAAGCGGGTTTGCCTGTATTTATGGCCCTCTAAGGCTATGGCCCATACCTAACTGTGGCACAAATATGTCCCAACAGCATCATTTTTCTATAGTTTCCCCATGCCATTGCTTTCATCTCATCCCAAGCCTATTAGCAGTATAGGTTTAAGTTGTCCTTAGCTGTATTATTGCTAAAGTTTTGTTTTCCTGTTAATGCTGATGGCATCCAAGGACAGTCACAAGTCCATTACACTGGAAGTCATCAATTTCAGGTGACCAGTAGTGGCATTACAGAGCCCTTACTGCCCATTCCAGGCTGATGTGGGCATCCCCCTCTGCATGGTCCTTTGTCAGCCTCATCTACTGCCTTTCTGCTGTTTCCTTACCAAGCTGAACACAGCAGCCCTGTACCAGTGTTCTTTGGATTTGCACAAGACAGGTAGAGGTATAGCACATTAGTTCACATTGGGTTCCTCTGCCACCCCTGCTCCAACTGAATGCAAAAAGCTGTCTATCGCAAGCAGTACAATACAAAACTTCCTGTACAGAATAATAGAAGTAGTCTGTAGCTGGTAAATTTAAAATGGTCTGTCTGAATTGCATAACAGTGCAAAACCCCTTAGTACTTCTATAAATGCTTCCACTTTGCAGTTCTTGTTAGTTTAGTGCAAGGCTGAACTAGTGAATTAGTGGAATGACAGGACCAATTCCCACTGACTCCTGAACAAAACACAGAAGAATCTGAAAGTTGGCATTTGTTGCCTATATAAATAAAGGAGACAAATACTAAATAAATGTGCCACTTGGGACTCAATTCCTCTCATGATCCTGATTTTTTTTCACTTCGGTTTATTTAGTTATTTTAACAAACTTCTATAACTGCCCATATTGTAACAACAACCCTGGGTGGTGCTCAAAACAGTAAAAACAATAAAACCCCCAAACCATCAGAATAAAACTCAGTAAAAACTATGAAAAACTCTGGCACCCCAGGGTGGCACTTTTCCATTCATCCACATACCACCTTGCTGCTTGGTTTATGATAGCATGACATGTGGGAGGAAAGGAACAGGAAGGGGCCTAAAGATGACAGACAGTATCCTGTGGTGGTGCTTTGATTGGCAGGTTTTCCCCCCACTGCTTAATTATGTTCAGAAGAGGACCACAGAGCTGGAGGATTCATCCAATTACTTTGCCTATCACACAACCTAGGACAGCACATTTGGTAATGACTCAGAGGCAGGAATCAAGATTGGCAATGGAAGCAGAAAACCTGCATGCCATTATAATTTTCTGTTGACTCAAGCAGTGGGGTGAAAGCCCTATGGCATTCTGGTAATTGATCATTTAGGACCTTAAATAAGGAAAGCTGCAAATGTTTATACATATTTTCTTTGTGTCTTTGTATTATGTTTTAGTGACCTAAATATTGAATTTGTGGATGGATTTCTCTCCATCCTGCAGTCAGAGCTTCTGCACTCATCTCCAATGGCAATCTAGAGGCCCCTCCTTTTTTTTTTTTTTAAATCACACTGGAAAGAGCCGTCTTCCAAACAAGACTGTCAAGGATTTACTGGGGAAAGGCAAGAGACCATTAGGTTAAAGACATTTAACACAAATTACTAGGGTACATATATACTATTAGAAATATGAACATGGAGACACGCAATAACAGAAGGATGAAGAAAACTGAATCTAATACAATGACACATACAGTATTCTGAGGCATGGTGTAATTATTCAGAAAAGAAGTCCAATACGTAAAGATACTAACTACTTCCTTTCTTGATTTCTTTATTGCTGAATGAGAAGTTGCTACACATACGTTTGCCAAGGTACTACTGGAGATTCAGTGAGTCCACCTTTGAGAGGTGTGATAAGAAAGAGTTGGCCACATTTCTTTTTCTTGAAATTACCTCCCTGCTTTTCCACAAGTTTCCTTTATTGAAGTTTGCTTCTTGTGTCAATGAGGAAGAAAGCGTTTAACTATTTTGGTTTCTGTTTGCCTAAATATAGCCCATTCCAAGGAGCAGATTCTGCAGTCAAGGACCAAGGGCTCTGTAGCATTCTCTCATACCACCTCCATCTACATTCATGTACAGATTAAGAAGGCAGTGTCTTCTTACTGCTCTTCATTTCACCCATTTCAAATCTGGCCCTTCGCAAGCATTTGCCATATTTGCTCAAGCAGTTCTGCTCTCTGTAGCAAGAGTCACCTGCCTAGGGCTTTGATTGCAAACAGCCATAAAGAGGATGGCCGAATCCTCTTTTAATATGCAGAGCAGTGTTAGCCTTGGAATACCACTGAACACGTCAGATTCACCTCTCTCATTGTTTTCAGGCCTGATGAATAATTCATGCCCTCAGAGCAATCCAAATGGATTTGCACTCTGAGGATGCAATCTGAACAGAACACAGAGCCAGACTTCATATTTCATTCCTCATGATGCAGCATTGGCATAATCAGTATGAGTGTCTCAGGCCCCTGTTAGCAATTCTAAAAATCAAGACTCATGAAGCAAGAACCTGGATGCTCATTTGTTCCAGGGAGCCCACTAGTCATCCTGGATGGAACCCTTCCTTATCCATAGTAAGAGTGACTAGGGCACGTATGTGCGCAGGTGCTGTTGAATGTATGGAGGATGTTTGTGGTGGAATCGTAATATTAATAACCCCATATTAACATGGCTTCAAGGAAGACTAATTATGAAAGAAGTGATACAGAATCAGACTGGAATATTTACATGTACATTAACTTTATTTAATACGCTTCAGTGGAAATCTTGGTTTTGCTTGTATATATATAATGGACTATGCGGATTTAGCAAGATTGTATCTTCTGCTAAGATTTGTTAGCTGAGAATCACTCCAAAGTGATAGGCTCATTTTGCAGCCATGTCTCTCCCTTAGTTTTTTTCAATTTATCCTTTTTTGACATTGTAAATGGCTAACTTGATTTAGCCCCAATCGGGAAGCAAAGAATTAGAGCCTCTTCTATCACCACGTTAAGGTTCAGATTGGTGCCCTGAATTTATTCTAGGATAAGAAAGTTGCTGGTAGTTCCAACTTTAAAGCTATACATATTTCAGCCTTTTTAAAGTCTTCCTCAAGTCCAGCTGGACTCTTGGTAATTACATGGAATGTAGTCCCCAAGTCTATGTTGTTTTTTCAGTGACAATATGGAAAGGGTTTGCTGTTTTCTTCTTCCAGGACATTTTTCAACTTCCCCAGGAATTTTCCGATGGTTTCCCACTGAGGTTTTACCCAGATCTGACCCTGCTTAGCTTTTTTGAGATCAGGCAATATGACCTGCAGTGAATTTTGCTGTAGAATCCCCTGTAATTGAGAACATGGCAGGTATTCCTTTTCACAAAGTAAAGCAGACAAAAATTCTAATTTATCTTCACCCATCGGATTAAGTAACTACAGCTCTTTCCAGCAGGAGAAGCCTTGAATTACCTGCCTGCAATTGCAGCTACTGAAGATGGAAAGAAAAAGAAGACAGCAATTCAAGTTCAGCACTATAAACTTGACTTGATAGACAAGGATTCAAAGGAAGCCAGATTCTTAACAGAAGTGCCCCATGCAATCTGCCATCATGCATTTCAGAGGTACATAACCTGTTAGGCCACAACAAATGTAATTTCTTCCATTGGTTATGCTAGATGGGATTAATGGGATTTGAAATCCCAAAAATCTGGAGGGCACCAAGTTGCTTATCCTTGGATCAGTTTTGCTCTCTTCTCCATACACTTGCAAAATTTCAAGGTCTCTCCATCTTATTTCTGATCAACAGTGTGAATGTTTTTTATTTTAATAAGAACTTACCAAACAGAATTCTCACCTGTCCCTATTAAAAGACGAACATGGATATACTGCTCTTTTCTTTTCTGACTGGATGCTACATTGAATCCTTTTCACAAAAGGCTGGGATACGATGCCATGTTCTTGCTAGGGTTTCCATCTGAACAATGAGTTATCAGTGAAATTCAGCATCTGATAAGTTTTCCCTCTTCTCATCCGTACTCTCTTCACAAGATGAAAGAAAAGAGTGGAGTGAGTTATTTCTCACTCCAGGAGCATCAGTTTTCACTGAGGCTTGACCTGATTGATTGCAAACACCTTCTGGTCAGTTGTTAAAAGCCTGAGTGACTGTGCTAGTTTCTACTCCACCCTTCAATGAATTATAGCTTGTTTCTGTCAGCAAATGGAGAAATAGTATGCTCAACTACATAATGACATCTGAAAACTAATACTGCATCATTACAAAATAGAGCTCACTCACTCATGGTGAAGTTCATTGCTGGATAGTAAACACTGTTTACAAGCACTGTTGTAAAGCCTAAATAACAGGTTCATTAATGCATAGAATATTCCTGCCAATGCTATCTTCTGAAAGGAATATTATTTCTTTCCATAGTAGTTTTTTTTTTCTGTTGCCATCATTATCGTACCAAATAGTAAGTTAATAATAATCAGGTAAGCTTGAGAAAAGTAGGTTAATGATTTTGCTGCTATTATTATTATTATTACTACTACTATTATTATTTAAATGTATATGCTGCTTGAGTCCCAACAACTCTGGGTAGTTTACAATTGTTAAAACATTTAAAAACAAAGAATAGAAAACACACACACACACACAACAGCACAAGGCAGAAGAACAACAATGGCAAAGAAAATAAACCCAGAAGGGAACAGCAAAAAAGAAAGGGGCACGTGTCATCCATGTAATGCACTGAGATTGGAAAGAAAACTACCAAACCTAGATTTTAACAGTAAAAAGGGTAACATTGTTATTTTATCTCTGATATAGAGCATAAGACAGCACAAGAAAATGCAGCTGGATTAACTCAAGAGCCATCTAGTCCAACATTCTGTATCCCATAGCATCCAACCAGCTGCATTCAGGAAACTCACAGACACGGACCATCAGTAATGGCTTTTCTCCACAGTTACTCCCTAGCAACTATGATATATGTATGATTCAGGAGATAGCATACAACCATCAAGACTGTTTATTCACAAAATTAGATTTTTAATTGGTCTTGCAGTGAACTGTCAATCACCAGGTAATGAGCCACCACAATGGGGAGAGAAAAGAAGGCCAACATTAATGAGCAAGTTGATAGGAATAAGATGAACTGAACAAGTTGAAGGTGGACTGAGCAAGGGGTAGAGGCAGATTAGTATTTCTGATTCTTCCTATGGTATTAGTTGTTCTGTATTTTCAGATTTAAATCTTAAATTAGTTTCTTTGTTAAGAGAGTAATTTATTAATTAATTTTATTTATTTATCTAACTTCTATAGCTGCCCATCTCAACCAAGTGACTCTGGGTGGTGAACAATTCTAAAACAATTAAAAACAATACAAAAAATAAATATATACAGCAGCCAAGAAAATTATCATAATAATTATCAATATAGCCAAGAGACAGGGCCCTTAATACATTTGGGGCCCCAGGCCTGGGCACATAGCCAGGTCTTTGAAGCTCTATGAAAAACCAACAAGGTTGGGGCCATCCTAAATCTCTGAAGGGAGGATGTTTCAAAGGGCAGGGGCTACAGCAGAGAAGGCAAGTCTCCTGGTCCTTGCCAGCCAACATTCCTTGGCTGATGGGACCTGCAGCAAGCCCAACCTGTTGGACCAAATCAGACGGGTAGAAACTATTGGGAAAAGACTGTCCCTCAGGTAACCTGGTCCCAAGTCATGCAGGGCTTTAAAGGTGACAACCAACACCTTGAATTGCACCTGGAAACACACTGGCAACCAATGCAGCTCACGCAGTAGTGGTGTTATATGCATCACATATCCAACACCATTTACTACCTGTGCAGCCACATTCTGTACCAATTGAAGCTTCCAAAGGATCTTCAAGGGCAGCCCCATGTAGAGCATGTCGCAGTAGTCCAAGCGGGAGGTTACAAGGGTGTGGGTGATTGTGAGCAGAGACTCCTGATCCAGGAATGGATGTGACTGGCACACCACCCAGAGGTGTGCAAAGGCCCCCCTAGCCATGGCTGCTACCTGCTCTTTGAGCAGGAGCTGTGAGTTCAGGAGGACCCCCAGATTGCATATTGAGTCTGTCTGGAGCAATGCTACCCCATCCAGAACCAAAGATGGAAAAGCCTTGTCTCTAGAAGGTTCAAATACCCAGAGCCACTTAGTCTTGCTTGGGTTGAGTCGAAGCCCATTGCGCCCCATCCAGACCTCTACAGCCTCCAGGCACTGGGACAGGACATCCATGGCATCATTCAGAGGGCCTGGCATGGAGATATAAAGCTGGGTATCATCAGCATATTGATGATACCTCACCCCAAACCTATGGATCATCTCACCCAGTGGCCTCATATAGATGTTAAACAGGAGAGGTGAGAGAAAACCGAGCCCTGAGGCACCCCACAAAGTAGGGGCTGTGGGCTGGATCTCTCCCCCCCATCAACACCAGCTGGAACTGACCCTGGAGGAAAGAGGAGAACCAACACAACACAGTGCTGCTCACCCCCAACTCCTGAAGTCAGTCCAGAAGGATACCATGATCAATGGTATCAAAAACCACTGAGAAGTCAAGAAGAGCAAGAATGGTTGCACTACTCCCATCCCGCTCCTGCCAAGAGTCATCCAAGAGTGTGATCAATGCTGTCTCAGTCCCAAACTCTGGCCTGAACCCTGACTGAAAGGGGTCCAGATAACCTGCTTTGAAGCTGCCATGCAACCACTCTCTCCACAACCTTCCCTAAAAAGGGAAGGTTGGAAACTGGACAAAAACTGTCCAGGTTGGTTAGGTCGAGCAATGATCCCTTGAGGTGGGGGCACACCACTGCCTCAAGAGCTAGCGGAACCACCCCCTTTCTCAAGGAGGAATTAATCACTGCCCAGACCCAATCACATGTCCCCTCCCATGCAGCTTTAACAAGCCAGGAGGGACATAGATCTTACACACAGGTGGCCGAACTAGCAGCTGCAAGGGCCCTGTCCACTTCCTCAGGTTCAACAGGTTCAAAATCCCCCCAGATAACCATACAAGACTTGGCCCCTAAAACCTCCATAGACTCTGACTTAAAGCTGGAGTCCAACGTAGAGCAAATACAAGCGACTTTATCCACTAGATGTACAGCACAGCAACTCTGTAGATGAGCCTCAGTATAATTCCCTCCAAGGAGGGACTGAGTCACCCGAAATAGGGACACTGGGCGACTATCTGCAGATGCAATAAGGGTGGACAAATAATTATATTTTGCCACCCTAACCACCACGAGATAGGCTCTAATAGCAACTCTAGCTCATGTTCAGTTGACTTCACTTCACTTTGCCAATGGTGCTCCAGGCATCTCTTAGCCCTTTTAAGTTCCCTCAGCTCTTCCATATACCATGGAATGTATAGGGAACCATGGGCATGGAGAGGCCGCTCAGGCGCAATCTGATCCAAAGCTGCAGCCGCTCTACCATTCCAAGCAGCCAACAAGGCTTCATTTGGACCGAGTAGCAAACTTTCTGAAACAATCCCAAGCTCTCTCTAGAACCCAGTTGGGTCCATTAGTTGCCTGGGGCGGGCCGATCACCACTGCTCCTGTAATGAAAGCATTAAAGTAAAATAGTCCTGACCATCAGGTCCCCCCCTCCCCCCACAATTCTTTGGGTTACCAAGAACTTACAGAAAGCAACATCTGTGCATACACCAAGAATGCAAAATTTGGCAGGTGAGTCTTGCCAACTCTGTAACTTGCCAACTGTATAATTAACTTATAATTGATCTTAGTTTCAATTATGAAAGTATGACCACTTCAGTAGATCAAGATCAGAGTTCATTATACATGCAGGAATTACAAACAAGATTAAAATTTCATTTCAACTAATTAGGTGTTTCAGCAGCACCACTAATTTAAATTGGCTTCCTGCATGCTTGCAGTACAGAGTTCAGTGCATGGTGAAAACACCTGTGGGCTTCCTGTTAGACTGTAGGTGCCACTATTACATTGTGAATATGCAGCCTGAGAGATACACACTGGCTCAGCTATTTACAAATCTGGGTTGGTCTCCAATGCTCACCAGGTCCTTGAAATTTTGGAGTCTGAGACACATAAATTTAGATATATAGATATCTGTATCTTTCACCTTTTCTGTTTGTGATCCCGATATTAATGCTTCCTTGCTTTCAGTGGGTGAGGAAGTCTTCAGATCTGCTGCATAGCAAATAGGGGTGGGTTGTGAGTGACAGGTTCCCAGAGGAGGATGCTCTTATAAGAAAGCAATAGTTATTATTCAAAGAAGTCATCTCAGTAGGTATGACCAATGCCTGGGGAAAGCAATAACAACTTTCACTTTCTTTTATGAGATGACCGGCTGGTTATCTATATGGATGTTAAAATATGCCCACAACTACAACATTGGAAGTACAGTATCATAAAAGAGGAAATCAGATGGAAATGTGTAATTTAAAATTAAGAGTGGCCTCATTGCATTAATTTGATTTTAATTTTCTTCATGACAAACGTGATAAGCATATTGAAGATGGGTTAACTGTGGATTTGGGTGGAAATGAAACAGATTTATTTTCCCCAATTAGCTGTGCTTATATTATATAAATTTGTACCTAATATCCTCTCTAGACAACAACAAACCTCCTATTTGTTTACAGGGTGAGCTCCTGTTTCCTCCCCAGCTCCTGTCAACCCAACAGGTCGAAAACTCATGTGAGTAGATAAATGGGTACTCTCACTCCGGTGGGAGGAAAAATGCTGGCAGCGCCTTGCACAGAGAGACGGGACCAGTTGCCGGTAAGCGCGAAACCGCGCTCGCCTGAAAAGGGTGCGAAGCAACGGAAACCCCACCTCCTGCGCTCACCAGCTGGGCTCTGCTCTAGGAAGGAGGCTCTGGCAAACCACTTCCGAAAAACAATTGCCTTGAAAACTGCAAGGATTCGTCCAGGCAGTCACTGCAGGGTCAGTAATGACTGAGTGCAGACAAAAAAAAACAAAACAAAAAAAACCCACCAACACACAGATACACACATGTACCCACAGAGATGAAAATAGAACTCATTTACTCCACATATAATTCCTAAGATGATGAAAGCATATGAATCAGGGAGGAGGAGCTAAGATGGTTACAGACTAGCAGCTCCTGATACAAGCTCCTATCTTGTGACTAGCCTAATCCCCCTGACCCCAAACATGCCATTCAGAGGCAAGAAAATCCAGACCAATCCCAGTAATTATCCTGGGGACCATATATCCAATAAAGTGGAGATTTATGAAGAATGGTGTTGGAAGGGGCCAAAGACGATTTAGTTCAGCCTTCTGTTCTCAGTCCAATGCCTTGAAAAGTCCACAAGCAGGAAAAGAGTAGAGTAGCATGCTCCTATATGTAATTCCCAGCAATTATTGTATTTACCATGATCGGTTCCATCCCCTTTTAAAGCCAACTAAGTAGGTGGTCATTACTACACCTTCTGGTAGTGATTTCCACAGATTATAGCTAGTGAGAAGGAACTTTTCAGAAGGAATAGAAAAAAATATTAGCTAATGCAATTAACTGATAACCATTTTTGTCAACTACACACGTAATAATCAGAACAAGTGTCTCGCACTAGCTTAGTGGGCAGTTGCTCCATTCCTTGCTACTTCCTGTTCTCTCTCATCTGTATCAAAATCTGGCTGCTACTGAAAGAATCTATGAAGGCATTGTGAATGGTACTGCAAAATGATATTCAGTTAGATTTATACTTTGCCTTTAGCTCAAGGTGGACATAGCACTCCCTCTTCCATTTTTCCTCCTACAACAGCCATTGTACTGGTCTAATTGACTGTAATAAAGTATTCATTCATTCATTCATTCATTCATTCCTACAACAGCCACCCTGTAAGATAGGTTGGGTTGAGAGAGAATGACTGGCTCAAAGTCACCCAGTGACTTTCTACAGCTCTGGGTGGACTTCAACGTAGATCTCCCCAGTCTAGCCAACACCTTAAAGCTTTCAAAGGGCTTCAGTCATCTACATTCAGAGACTGAATATCAAATGCTGTCAACTAAACTCTTGTTTATAAACTTCTGAGAGGTATAAGAATAATGTCCAGTGCTGATACTAAATGGACATTGCACACAAATGAGCAAGTTAATACTTCCAGTGTTGTATGACTTGGTTTTGTAGCTGAAGAGGAGGCAGAGGAAGCTGGCAACTTGGAATCAAAGATGTGTAAATGCTGATGTTCAAACAAAGCCAAGATTCCAAGTTATAGTCAGGAGAGTGGGAATGGAATTGAAAGGATTGGAAGACAACAAAGTTGATCCTATGAAGACTTTCACAAGATTGCCAGATTAAGGAAGAGTTGGCAGCCACATGAGGAGAAAGCTGGAGGTGACTTGATGGGTGGAGATATATCAGCAAATAGAAACATAGAAAATAGGAGTAAAGTTCTGTGAGGAGTTACAATAACCGATATAGGTTTTACCCTCCTGAGTATAGATCCCTGCTTAGCACAGACTTGACAAAACCAGGGGAAAAAAAACTTAATGGGAGGAGAAAAAAAAACCCACACTTTTTTATTAATATAATTTTACACCATTTTCCAAAATACATTAGTATGAAAGTTCCAGTTTAGAAAGTATGCCATTAAGGCTAACAGTGAAGCTATCTATTGTCCTGCTAGAAAATTAAAAGAAAAATGAAAGAGTGTTTTCATTTAACCCATTGTCTGGCATTGTTGCAGGCCAAATTAAAAAAAAAAAATGTTTTTACCAGAACAGTTTAGGTGCACCTATAAACTCGAGAAGATATATTTCTTGCTTTAAATTAAGCAGACATGTTTCAATGTAGCCTTTTTGCTAGGCTTCAAATTATAGTTTTGCTGGATGAGTTTATTAACCAGGTGCAAGCTAGTTTTAAGGACACATTATTATTATGTACCTCGCAAACGTATTATGCCTTGCACTGCAAAAATATTATTTTGGTCAAGCCTGGGTCCTGAAGTAATCTCAACAGGTGCAGTTATCACACCAGATGGCTAAAGGGTTATAAATAGACCAAAAGTCACTGAGGCTTCCGCTTGGTGACCTTGAATTATGTCACGAGAGGGAAAGGTGAGAAAGATGAGAGTGTTGGCTGCACGTTTAAAATTCTTCAGGACTATATCTATCCTGACTGATTTTACCAAACATTGCTCTTCCATTTATTTATTTATGTCTACATTTTTGTTTTGCTTGGATGTTAGGGAAGATTGATTTTTCAATAAAACTCTTAAGTGATTTTAATAATTCTCAGTTTGCTGTCAGTATTCAAGACCACCTTCAGTTAAGCTGCCCAACAGCACTTTATCAGATCTACAAAGACTTATAAAAGAAAAAAAAAACTTTGCACCTGCTCTTGGGTCTCTGCTTGCCTCTGTTTATTTCCTTTCAGTATAAATTGGATTAGAATGACTTCCATAACCAGAGCAAGAGGGACGGAGTCTTCAGACACATCGCTTGAAGCCAGAAGCAGATGAATGTTTCCTTCATAATACTGTACACAAGAATCAGGCACAGCGAATCGATCAGGATGCACAAACACAGAGGGAGGGATCGAATCACTAAGATTTATTGCATGATATTCTCTGTCTTCCTTTCTTTCAAAAATATTTTATATGTCACCCTTTTTCAGGACTGATTCCAGGCCTGCGTGAATATGAAACGACAAAATATAATCACATATGAAAGAAGAGGAAATAACAAAGAGAATAATGCTTGAATGATATACTGAGAGGTGTCATCCCCCATATATGTCTTCCTATTGTTGGAGATTAAAGTGTAAAGACATCACGCTGACAACAAAGTTACATTTTGTCAGGTATATGGTTTTCCCAGTTGTACATAGGAATGTGAGAATGGAACATCAGAAAGGCTGAAATTGATGCCTTTGAACTGTGGTGCTGGAGAAAATAGTTGAGAATAATTTGGACCACAAGAAAAACCAAACCATTTAGTACTAGATGAAATAAGATCAGATTGCTCACTGGAAGCACTACTATCTCTGCAAAATTCCAAACTTAGTAGACAAGGAATTTATTAACATTTCTGCTTACAATTATTTTTAATGAGCAGTCTAGATATAGTTTTCAGAGCTTACAGAGGGTGAGAGGAACAAACTGCAGCTCAGAATGTCACCATCTTGGCCAGAAACATTTTGGGCACATAATGTAAAGGCAAGAGTCACTAGAAAAGATCCTGAGGCTTGGAAAAAGCAAAGGAGTTGAAGATGAGGCCACAGATAATGGGGTGGCTAGATAGTATTGCTGATGACACAGGCAAGAGCTTACAGAAGCAGATACTAACAGATAATTCTGATAAAATGATGTCCATCAAGTCATAAAGAGTTGAAAGTGATCTAACTACTGAACCACAACAATTGTTGATATTGCGCTCCATCAGGACCTATCTACCATAAAGAAGTGGGTTCAGGAAGAATAATATTGATAAAGCATAACAGTAATGTTGATATCATTACCCAAAAAATGGAACATATTTGAAACTTGGAAAGTATTTTATGCTCTCCTGTGATGTTTAATACCATTGCTGCATGTATGAAGTTGTGAATGTTCAATCATGACACATCCAGAGGCTATTGCAAGATCAGGATGAAGAAACATACATCTAAACATGTTACATGAATCTGAATAATCCACATAATATAAATACTTTAATCAGAGAGGCAGAATTGACTGCTGCTTTTTCTCAAGTCACATAGTTGGAGTCATCTCCAGCTTTGCCATTGCAAAAGTTGTACAATGGCATTGAAAGTTCCTTGCCAATGAAATCTCCAACAAGGAACTTCCTAGATGTTCCAGTGAATTGTCCATCAATTCTTTTACAATGGAGGTGCTATATTCTTATTTGCATTTCTATATTTCCAATTTCAGGAAGCAGGAAAAACATCTCTGGACACAGAGATGTTTTCTCAGTTTGGCTGTAGAAATGAATGTTGAGAACTCAATCATACCTGGCCTCAAAGAAGGATCTCTAAATATATGTCCAGCTTGAATTCTGAAGATATTACAGCTTACCACCCCTTGATAAATTGAATCCATCTGGGTTCTGGCAGGGGGAGGGGAGCTGCAGGGAACCACCTTAGTTTTGCCTTACAGCTGAGTCTACTGCCCTTAGTTCTTTTTTTCCCAAACTGGACTCTTCAGAGAACATCTTAGCAAAGAGAGAGAGTGTGTGAACGTGTGTGTCTGAGAGAGATCAGTTACTAAGAGCTGTCTTGGGAAAACCAGGAGGTAAAATCAAAAGTCCAGCTCCATAAGAAACCTCAGAATAAGTTCTACTATATGGGGGCCTTTTGCTCCCCAGCTCCAGTTTTTCCAGAAGTAGTTCTTCAAAACAGCCTCCTATCAAAATAATAGATCTGCTTTCCTGTTTCTATGCTAGAAGGCTGTTTTCAAAAGCTGTTAGAACAGGACCAGTGGGACTCAGATGCCAGTTTCCACTTGCTCATGAAGTTCACTAATTGTTTTTGGTTCAATACCTATCCCTCAGTTTGACGTACTGTACCCCACAGAGTTGTGGGAAGGATTAAACAAAGGAAAATCATATCTGCTTCTGGAAGAGTGAGATTATAAATATAATTCATCCAACGATCAATGATGTAATTTTCAGCAAAATGTCTCAACCCTGTTTTCTCCATTGCATAGCCCTGCTCTCCCTGAGTTCTCTATTTCCAACCTACAATCAACTGAGCATTTAGGATTGGATGCTAATGTCTCTACAGTTGTTCTGGAGCTCCTAAATTAATTCAGAAGCTCTGTTGATTGCTTTAGTAGCTCACACTTTTTATTGGTCAACAGCTGATATTTCAGAGTTGCTCCTGAATGGTACTGTTCAGTTTGCCAACATGTGAATCAAAGAAGCCTTGAGCCAACATAAATATTGTGTGGCATTCCATTGGGTTTGCTAAGAGTGTAAATCAAAGCTGTCAAGCACCATCTGCTATGGGTGTGTAATATGACATACACATAGATGTTGCATTGTACTGCGCCACCAATACAAAAGAGAGCACTTCTCTAAATTTAGAGTATGGATTTGGTGCCACAATACAGGACAACAATCACTGAAAATCCTTAGATACACTCTAAATGTAGAGCTGAAATAATGTTAGAACTAAGCTATATACTTGAAAGGATTTCTGCTTACTTCACTATCAAAAAAAGCCAAAGTTACTAGTGTAAAAGGAGAGACTTTTGTTTATTATGTTATTTATTACTGAGAAATATCTTGCATCCCTGATGGAAGCAAGATATTTCTCAGTTTAAGTTTGGCATGAGATGAATTTTGTTTATTGAAAAGAGTTATATTTACTACACTACCAACAGAAGTTGAAGCTGTCCATTACAGAAATAGGATTTGTTATGTCTGTTGAACCCAAATAAGTTTGAGGTTGGGTGTAGATGTTTTACATTGTTCATATGAGTGTATTCTTTACATTCCATCCAAGGACATTAGTGAGGAGGGGGTAAAACATCAAGATGGCAGCTCTGACAGTGCAATTTTTAAATGCATCACATGCACAACACACAAAAGAGTTGTTTGGGACAGTTGTGGTTTTAGGGTTATGGATTCTAGAATATTTTCCTTGAGTAGTACATGCTTATTGTATTTTCCCCATTTGTTCTCCTTTGCTGTGGTATCCGCATCACGCTTTGCATTGCACTGTACCTACCACATTGTTTGTTGAAATAGGCACCCAACCAGATATGTGTTTAATAACTATGATTAACATTCTTTTGGCTAAAGACTTCAAGGTGAAAGCCTTCACAGGGCTGCTTAAGCTCTCATTATGTAGCCCTTTACACTGGTTTTTGCCCTAACTCCTGATCTATTCAGATAAAGCTTCTTTATCCTTTCTGCTCCCGGCTATTCTTAGTGATGCAGGCATGAGGATTCCCATCTTTATAATTAATCCTGAGAAAAGTAGGGAAGGAAGAAAAAAATTCAGCCCTGCCTCACTCTCTCTCTCTCTCTATATATATATATATCCCAACATGGATTCACATAAAATGAGCTAACTCCTGCTGCACACCCAGTGCTAGGAGTCAAAAGAAATTAAATGCCACTATCACCAATGCCTGCTTCTGAAAACTACATTCTGCTATTAATCTAAATGCTTCCCAGATTTGAATGGACCCCAAACAATGATATTTACAAAAGCTTAAATCTCTGACCAGCTGGCTGTGCCTGTAAACAATAATATCATCATTGCCAGCATGTTAAGCTCTGATTTGGAAGCATGTAGATAAATTGGCCATAAACCCTTTAAAGCCACACAAAGTAAGAAGCAAAGCAGACTGGTAATTCATTCCCCCAGAGAAGGATTTGGTCACTGACAGCCACTAGTTATGAAAAGATTGGGCCAATTCAAGAGAAGAGTATTGATGATCTTCAGGTCTTTTCTCTGTTTTTCCTTCTTTCCTCCTTCTTATTATTCTGATTATTAATTTGGAAATTGCATTGTATTGTTAGCATTGGCTTATGCACCAATATTTTTTTCTGTTAATTAGCTTGACAAATTAAAAATTGAATTAACTTTTTCAACAAAGGACAATATTGAAGACTTTTGAACAGCATGTACAAACTTCAGGAGTTCTGCTTATAATATTCCAGGCTTGTTTTCATCTTTCCTATCCTTTTTTCTCTTTTAAAAATCCTTATTCTGATTATTAATTTTGAAGTTACAAGGTATTGTTAATACTGTACCTCTGCTTATTATTCTTTAATATGTCTATGCCTAGCGTAGAGGACGAATAATATTTTATTATTACATATATGATTCTTTAGTACATATTTTTATTTATTTATTTATATTTCAAATTTAGATACCGCCCATCTCACGAAAAAGTGACTGTATTAGACAGAGCAAGGCAAACTGAAACTTCCTGATGACCCTGGAGGGGAAAGACATAGGTAACCCAAACCCAGTTGCTGTCTTTTTTGTGATGGGAAGGGAGTCAATACATGGGAACAGTAAAGGACATTGTTTATGTCAGAAGGTGCTAATACCGGTAGAAAAGGCAGGCTTGGAGTCTCCTTAGAGGAGCAGAATGTAGACATAACAGGTTAGCCCATAGTAAGGTGTTGCTATCAGATCCTACATTCCTGCAGTAAAGGTCATGTCATATTTACACTGCTTTTGTCATCTCTACATATCATATCAGAGGGTGTATCACCTGTAACCTTGTGGGCTGTGGGGCTCTTCTGCATTCCTTTGGTGAGGAGCCCAGTGATCACTGTAGCTGTGCATGCCAGTAAAAAATTCCTTACGCATCTATCTCCAAATGCTTTGGTTCATTCATGGTTCTATGAAGAAGGACATATATAAATGGTCATAGAATGCTGAACTGTAGTACGATAGAATTGGCCAAGGCTGTATAAACATATGCATAATCTCCTGATGTGGGAATCCAGAGTTAAAGCATCCCCAACAAATGGTGCTATAGTCTTTGCCTGGAAACCTCCAGTAACAGAGGCTGCATGTTCTCTTTAGGTGACGGGTTCCAACATCATGCTGCTTTTGCCATCAGAAGCTTTTCCTAGTATCTTACCCAAAGTAATTCTTATTCTTCCATTAGGCTCAGAAAAAAATAAGCCTGTCCTCTTCTGTGTGACAGGCTTCAGGTACTTGAAGAGTGCTAGTATACTACATTATCCTCCATCTGAACATTGCTTTCTTTAGCCATATACCCATATCACCTCATACTACTAGGATTTTGCTATTATTTAAGGCTAGTGCTTTCTGCCAAGCTAAATAATGTGGGTAAATTTATATTATTTATTGGCTGTGTGTACATCCAGGAAATGTTTGATTGCTTTCAATTTCAGAGGCATGGAAATTCTATAGTTTTTCAATTTCATGTACCAGAAAGTCTGTTTGTACAATTACAAAACTACAGAACCCATGATGCAGTAGAAAATAGGCAATGATATTTATGTCCATGTAAGCACAAAACACAAAATTGCTAATACAGGAAGTATGACACATGTGGGCTTGACTGAAATTGAAATGTGAACTGGGAAAATTACTTAACAGTTGATTTCACACACAGGTCTTCCATCTATTGCTGTTTTTTGTTTTTAAACAGCTTAAACGCCTTGACAAAAATCATGCACCAAGTATGTTTCAACAGAAAAAAGTAGCATCATTTTTATAGATTGGTCTGTCAAGCAGTGAGGGGACGAATCCCCCCCTTTTGGCACATATTGCAGAGGGTTTGGGGTGTGAGAGAAAAACAGGTTGCACTAATTTTTACACTATTTAGTGCCCCCTTAACTACTATTAAGCCTTTGTGTATTAATATTTGATGCTTCTCATAATTGCATTGTAGTACTGAGAATATTTCACACTGTGTGCAGATTAATGTTGGCATCATATCAACCACACTGTTTTCTTGTTCCTTTCATAGAGAAATGAATGCATTCTTAAGAAATATGTAATATGGTATTCAATCCCTTTTCTCTCTAGTAAGTTGCATCAAAGTAAGAGGAGATGCAGTGTAACAAAGAGAATTGGGAACATGCCTTTCTCCTGGTAGAAAGCTTAATGTCTCATCTAGAGGTATAAAGGCATGGAAAGAAATAAACTCAAAAAAATCAGGAAAGAGTGTTGTTTTTCCCTTCAGTATTTTTTTAAATGTTGTTGTTCTCTGAAAAATGGAAATATGATCCACGTTTGGAAATAATCAAATCAAGAAATAAACTAATGTGAAAAGTCTGATGGTTTGTCTCTGTTAAGAAAAGTTTTTAGAAAGAGACAGTTTTTAGAAACAGACTGGGGATAGAAATAATATTTCAGCAATAGTCTTTCAGACTCAGAAAATCACACAGATTCAACAATGTTTCATGTGGCAAAATTAGTGTTCTGGACATTGGTCCCATCCTCTTTTTCTCAGCCCTGCCCCCACAAGGTTACAGGTGATAGACACCCCCACCTCACACCCATGAGAATCAGTGCTTTTCTGTATCTGTTTGGTATAGTGAATAAACTCATGAATGCATAACTTTCTTCATTTTATTACAGTGTCGATTTCTTTTCCCGCAATGTTATTTTTTGCCTTCCTGCTTCTCCTAAAGAGCCAAAAATGAAGAGATAAATCTTTCTTTAGAATTCAATGGCTTATAGCTCTATTTGTAACAAAAATTAAAATAATTTTAAGTTCAATCAATGTATCTTTAGTCATTATCTAAATAAACTTCTTAACTTTATATTCCAAACATATTTTTGGAGCCCAGTTATGCATTTTATAAAATAACAAAGTGGCTTTACACATACAAAGGTTACAAAAAGGCTTCATATATTTTAATTATGTTCCTCTTCCTCTTCTCTAGATTCTGACCTATGGTAAGTTTGGTGGGATATTTATATATGGCAATCATAGTCCAATATGTACGAACTCTACTCATATTACTGCACTTTTATCTTGTTTTTTATGGTCCAATCTCCATGTAGCAGGATCCAGAGGAACTAGCTGCATCACATAGAAAACTCCTTCCCATGTCACCAACACATTCAGAGTGGCATTTGTCAGTGATCCACTTATTCTAAATGATGATACTTTGTACATATTGCTGCTACATGGAGGAAATGGTCTCCAGGGAAGTGACAATCACACCATGGCACTATGTAAGAAGTTGACTATATTTGCATGACATATTTAGTTATGGTTAACTGAATCTTGGTCTACTCAATTAGCTCGACTTTATGGGTTTACAGAAACATAAATTAAGCACCTGGGCTGAATCTGCAGAACCTGCTAAGCTAAAATGTGGCTGACTTTTGTGGTTCAATGTGCTTTGTGAACAGTCAAAATACTACCCAATGTGGGAATTCACCACACTACATCTTCTTAACAAAGAGCAGAATAGCCACTACCCCACATAGTGGCCATATTATTATTGTTTTTCAGTGAAGAGTCACCAGCATTGCTTGGGTAGCCCAGGGAGAGAGATATAATTGAGTATCATCAGCAAAGTTATGGCAGTTAACCCTTTGCTGATGGATGACCTCACCCAATGTCCTAGCTGATGCTTTTGACATTGTCTCCTAGTGCCTGGAGGCTATGAGGGTTTGGATGGGGAGGAATAGGCTCTGACTCAGAAAACAGGCAAAAATGGGGGGGTGGGGGGAGAGACATGAACAATAGGCAAGTATTGTTCTATCTATCTATCTATCTATCTATCTATCTACCTACCTACCTACCTACCTATAAGACACAGAGCCACTGGAAACAATACTGTGTATAATCAGCATGGACAGTACCAAAAACAGTGGCCTTTAGTTGTTCCAGCTTCAACTCTTTTATGTATATAACAGCAGCAGAATAGAGATCAAGAATGGGACATCATTCTGCACTATGAAGCAAATAATTTGGTGCGTAGGGATGATGTATCCAACTCCTGAGACATGTTTGGAATGTGTTAGGGGAACATGAAGATGAACCCTATATATATATTCTCTCTTCTTAGCTACTGTATATAATAACATAATTCTTTAGAAACCACTTTGGCCAGGAGAATATTGAAGACAAGGAAATGTTCGCCTTTCCAATACTGATTAAGGAAACTGTAAGCAAAAATAATTAGGCTGAATGAAGATGATGTTTCTGTAGTGAACACCTGCACATTATTTAGTCATTTGAATGAATATCTTTGTAGATTTCTATTTATTTATTTTTAAGAACATTCCTCCTGAAGAGTTAAGCATTTTTAATATTTCTTTAATTACCGGCTTGTTAACATATAGGTTGATGTTCTGCGTAATGTTGATTCAGGTGCTGTGAAATAGTGCAGATATTGTAAATGCTGTGTCACATGAGCCACATAGGCAAGATGAGGCTAAATTATACTTGCATTACTGGGATAAATTTAATATAAATCAGTACCAGTCAATGGGTTTATTCTGGATTTATACCAGCATAATAAAGAACATATGCTTTTTCTATGGGGAAGAAGCATTTCTGAGGATGAGACACATTAATCACAGATGGTTGGAAAATGGGCTCTTGTCTTGTTCTTAATGCTTGTTTAGCCAAGAAATAATTTCCACTAATAAGATCAAACTGCTATGCTTATTCTACATTTCTAGCAGGTGTGAAGTTCTAGGAATGCTATATTCACTATTTTCTTTGAGAAGATGGTATTTTGCAAAATTTTTGTTTCTTTACAAATATACCGGTTGCCTCTTGCAAAGAAACAGATTAAGTCTTCCGACAACATAACTTCAAAGGGACAGCTAAGATCCTTTAAGAATCTTAAATTCAGCACTTTTTGTCTTCTTTTGTTCCAGACTCAGAAATGCTGCCTATATTTTATTTGTTGCACAGAAAGATAGACCTATCAAGCAGCCTACCCAACGAAAGGGAAAATTTGGCAAGTAGAACTATTAAGATTACCTCCATAGGTATCCCTTGACCCATTCACTCTCTTCTGCCACTGTCTGTATAATCCACTGCTCATCTTCCAAAAGGTTGTACTTAGACGTGAAAACATGATTATATTAATGCTGTGTTAATCCCTACCTTCCCTCTTTTCCTTCTAAAGAGGCAAATTTTCCCCTCTTTTCCTCCTAAAGAGGCAAATTTTTATAAGGGTATGTTTGGTTGTGTTTGAGAATTTCTTTGAAACATTTGTTTTTTGGATTGCAGGGCTAGAAAACAGAAAAGTTTAGGACCATAAACTGGAAGAGGTATCCAAATTTTTGCAACTTAGATCTGATAATCCTATTGTAAACCTTAACTCAAGAATTTTCCTGAGATTGCACAGCTATCACAAGAGCCCAAAAAAACACAAAAGTTTATTTAAGAAGGTGCTGACAGGTATGACATATGTATCCGTATCATCTCTGATGCACTTTTTGGGCCCTGGATTCAAAACTTAGCACTTCCCTATTCCTAGAGAGCTTAACAGTATAGCATTGCTTGCACAACTTGATTATCTATGGCTAACTTAAGTGTGGTTTAGTTAAGTAGTCTGTATTTGCATGATTTAGTGGACCAGAAACTAGGAACACAGACTGTATCTACAGAACAGGCCAGGGTTAAATGGGATTGACTATTTGATGATTCTGAATGTTGTGGGAACATGGCCCATTACATCTTCCTGGGGATTTTGCAGTAGCTATTTCTGAATGGCTGAAAGCTGGGATTTTCATTTTTGTCTGATTTTCAAGAAAGGTAAAAGGGTATAAAAAAATCCTTTTCAGTACTTTTTTTTTTTGTGGAAAATAACAGCCCAATCTCTCAGTTGAGCTAATTATGTTTAACTTGAATAAGGTAATTAGACATCAGTGCATTCCAATCCATTCTCATATTTAGTTCAAAGCTCTACAGGGGAGATCTTGCAAAAAGAAAAACTCTCCATCTTTTTCTTCATCATCCTGCACACACCTACAACACCTGTTAGTAAGGCAAAACTGAAGAACTCTGGCTCATTTTTCAAATTAAAGCAAACAGAATCTTACATAAAGTCCATATGGTAAGTTCAGCATGTGTTAACCAACTCTTCAGCTTGCTGAAAACTCTCTATGAATTTCTCACATGTAAATCTGCATCCTTCCCCTTTACAGACATTTGTTAAAGAGGAATTGTTGTATTTCCCTTCTAGCAATGCCCTAGTGCAAAGACTAGATTAACGTATTTGTTTTATCTGAATTTCTACTGTTTTTGTTATAATTTTGGCAAGCCTGTTGTATGAAGGAAGTCACTTTACCTTTTAGTTTGACTCTATTTAAAAAATCAGCCTGCTCTTAGAATGGGTTGTGTCTTTCCTAATTGATAGTATATACTACACCTGAGCTGCTATAATAATAGCCACTTCAATACTTCTCAAGCATCCTGAAGAGCTTTAGCCCTCTTTAGATTAAAAAATGAGGAAGCACAGAACAAAGATACACAATAATTATTGTCCTTGTCTATCATTCTTTTCAGTAAACAGAAACTTCATATAATAAAGCTGATGGTACAAAAGAAGACTGAAAGAAACCTATGTCTTAGAACACCCTTCCACAACCAGACCCATTGCCACTGTAGCACCCAGAATTCCCTCTCTGGCATGGAAGACTGCTTTCAAAATGCATTTACCATCTTCTGTAATCCCAAACTCAAGACTTTGTTGTGATGCATTACAAAATTTGCCAAAATGCAAGGGGGGTCTCAAAAAGTCAAGATGTTGGCTATGACTATGCAAAGCCATACCTCTATTTATGTAAAAAAGAAGGGGGGGTATGGCTTTGATCAAACAGTTGCAGCCATTACCTTGACTTTTTGACACTCCCCCCATGCCCTTGGAAAAAATTAATTTAATTTAGATTTGCATCCCTTAAAGGGTCAAAAAATTCTGATATCTTTTTGATTTCAGAACTAAAGGGAACCACCAGAATGATTGGTAATCTTCATCAGTTGTGATGAGCATTTCCTATTAAACACACTATGCAGGAGAGAAGGAGGGAATACAGTTTGATAAGTTACTTTTGTTTCCAACTTGAAAGCTGTGGTCATTTTATGTGGATGTAATAGGAAAGTGGTTATAACTGGCTTATTTTGAACCCTTACAGCAGGGATGAGCAGCATTCTATAACCATATACTTAGGGACCATCGCCCCTTAATTTTTGCAGGAGGTACTGCATTGGTGATTTGAGAGGCAAACCTTTAACTTTTTAAAGACTGCAGCATGGTATGGGGGGGGGGGCAAGGTTTCAAGGTCACAGGCCATTTAGTAATTCATAAAGTAAAAGAAATCTGAACATCACCACTTCAAAGAACTGGAGACAGCCTAATTTATTTTTGCATGTTCTTCCATTTAAAAAGCTCCTCCATGAAACAAACTGACACATTGCAAGATGTTTTTATTTTCTGATAGGCTTAATGTAATACTGTATGAATGTACATGTAAGTTAGATTCATTTGATTAAGTGCCATCAAGTCATCTTTGACTCCTA
The DNA here is from genome assembly GCA_030867105.1 of Liasis olivaceus. Classification (NCBI taxonomy): domain Eukaryota; kingdom Metazoa; phylum Chordata; class Lepidosauria; order Squamata; family Pythonidae; genus Liasis; species Liasis olivaceus. Next base: position 174,802,713 of record CM061350.1, on the reverse strand, counting down.
GCGACCACATAGATTTTCTCCATGAAAGACACACTTGGATACTATTAAACTTACTTCTGAGAAGTCATGTATGAGATTGCACTATCAGGGAGTTTTTAAAGTAGAGAAAGTTCATATCTTTCTTTTTAAAATCCCAATTGCACTCTGAAAGAGATATAATTCAGAATTCTGCCATTGCAGCCTTCAATAATATCCCACCTGACATCTTTCAGATGTGTGGGGCTGCTGTTTCAGAGTTTCCAGCCAGCATTGCAGTCCAACAAAAATCAAGAGTACCAGGTTTGGGAACCTGTTGCATAATGTTTAGAAATATTTGAGGGACATTTCTGTAGCTTACTACCATGCTGGCATCCTTTAAAATTATTGATGTTCTCTGCTCTGATGGCCTAAGGCCAGAGCTGGTTTATTTGATAAGCTATTTTTCCTTCCTAGCATTAAGTGTTTTGCTGCACAGATTAGCTCTTTAATTGAGAGCCAGGTGTCTTAGAGTCCCCAGAGGCTGCAGACTTAGTGATGAACTGTCAGAGAAGAAGACAAGAGGCTCTGCTTCTCCCTCTTTGTGAAAGGCTCTTGTTATATCAGTGCAAATACAACACATGGCCAGCTGTTATTTCCTTCTTATCATGGTTGTTCACAAATGGGAAAAACGTTTTTCTCCCTGTACCTTACTTCAACACCTTAACAAGTTTCTAAAAACTCAGATAATTAATTGACCAAAAGAAATTCCAGAGGTATGTTCTGTAACTGAAGCTCTATTCCCAAGAATTTACTTATGCATTCTCCCAGGAGACATATTGACTGGCTTAAAGTTCTGGCATCTTCATTTATAGCACAAAAATGCATAGACAGAATGTTCCTGTGTACTGTTGAATGTACAAGGTTTCAGTGCAATCTTAAATTCTGTGTAAAAATCTTAATGCATACTGTTATATGAAGGTTCTACCCCAAAGAGAGTAAGTGTCCCATATTTAAATATCAGGGAAGCAGGGCTAGACAACATGTTCCTACACATAAACATCAGGGAAGCAGGACTAGACAACATGGATTTGCTTTCATCTTGTGTGTTGGGAGAATAGATTTATCAGATTTCTGAACTGGGCCACTGAAGCACTCTATTCTTTCCAGATCTCATGCTCTAGAGGCCACATTACAGAAATGATAGGTCTGTAAAAATGACAGTTAATGTCAGAGTTGGTCCCTGAGATCTAAAATTACAGAAGCATCAACTATTTTTGAGAACTGTAATCACTACAGCACAGTCTTCTCCAGTCTGGTGCTCCCTAATTGTCTTGGAGTTCTAGGAATCATAATCACAACATACTTGGAGGAAATCAGAGAATGCCATGTAGACAGTCAAAAGTGGAGTTATGCCTATATTATTTTTAATGTTGTAAATTGCCCAAATCTTGGAATCTGGGATTTACATGTATAAATCTTCTGATATAAAAAGCAATGTAAACTTGATTTCACCTAGGATCTACCACATAATGTGTTATAAATATCAAAGCTCTCTTGTTTGAAACCTGGATAATGAAAATAAAAATATATGCAGGTGATAAAAGAGCAACTCAAACTTATCACAGAAAGTCCTTGAACCCTTATATATCTGGGAGTAATGCAGACACTATTCAGATCAGAGGATATGTCATGCAATACTGGTTTAAACTTTGTATCTCTCTCTATCCTCTCTTTCCACTGAAAAGCCTTTGTGATACCTTTTGTTATCTCAGGCAGAGCAGCAAATGATGCCAACTTTCCATGACCCAAATGAATGGCACTCAAGACTGCTCAAGCTATGTCAGCATCAAAGGCAGTTAAACCCATAAAATCTTTTCCCTTGGCCCTTCCTGGTAATAAAACTAAAGCAATCATGAATTAAAAATGTAATGATGTGCTGCCTTTTCATATCACCAAAAATCAGCTGCCTGAGGCCACTGCTTTTGCTACCCATTTCTAGGTTCAACAAGGCTCACCAGTATTCTGATGAAACTGAGAATGCAGCCCATAATTTATCTCAAAATTCTCTGTGTCATGCGGGAATTACATGGGAGGTATAGAATATAAAATATGTAGGAAGCCTGTATTCCTTTATATACTATAGAGACAGACACAGCATTATAAAATCAGCACACACATATCAATATATTGTTTTAAAAATTACTAGCTCTATCCAGTTCCCTAAAGAGAATTTGGAATTTACAAAGGAATTCCCAAACGGCCTTTTTAATAATTACTCTATCCCTATGTTGTTGTTGTTTTTTCAGAAGATGGATGGAGAACTTTGTGGGTCTGAAGTAGCTAAATAAGTTCAATGAACTAGAATTACAGAACGGGGTGAAAAAGTCCATTACCCTGCTGGGAATTTAGCCCAATGCACAAGTTGCTTGGGAAGAAAACTGCTGAGGGAGTGGAAAGTTATTTTAAAACAAAGGGAGAAAAAATATTAGTGAATTAATCTAGTAAAACTGGGATTTTTTTTTTCAAGAAATCCTGAACCTCTCAAGGGAACAAATCCTAAAATGACAAATTAATTTTTAAGACTAACATTTTTAAAGTGTTTATTTTTTTTCAAATCTCCTCATGGGCCTAAGGCAGGACTGCTGATGATCCCAAGAGTTGTTGTTGTCAATAGCAGCAGTATTTCTGCAATGTATATGTGTAGTATGTCACATCAGGTGATCTTGACTGCATCATTTAAGTCAAACTAAATCCCACCACTGGGGGGGGGGGGGGGAATGGCTGCTAAATTTGGATTGATTTGGAAGTGGGGTGTTCAAACATTGCTGGCATGAATAATGAGTGGTGACAGCAAAATCTTCATGTGGAAGATGGATGAGCATGTCTTGTAAATAGTGATTGTAAGAAAGAACCATGGGATTGAGTTGTGTAACCAATAAAATCCTATTCAAATATATGGGGTGTGAAACTCACCCATGGACTCCTGAATCCAGCACCAGGCCTATGCAGCCCCCTTGGCATGTAAATTAATCTCCCTTGTCAGATGAAAAGAGGTGTAGTTTTTATGTGTAATAAAATCTCCTTTTCCTCTGACTGAAGTGCACCTGTAACCTTTGAATTATCTGACTGGATGGAAAAGGTTTCCTTTCCATGAGTTGTTACAGGGTGTTTAGGGACCAAACTGGGTCCTATATGCTGGGCAAAGGTGTCAGATATCTACTGAATCTCTTAGGAATAGAAAGAAATTGCAACTTTGCCTCCCCACCCCACTCCTTATGTGTGTGTATTTTAACAGATGAAACTTTAAGACTCTGTAAGGCTTAAGGAAATCAGTTCATCTCTTAACACCCCCCACCCCCCAGAGGAAGCAAAATAAATCACAGCTCTAGTCTTTTGACTCTTCTGTTCGCTCTCTATTTAAAAAAAGGACAATACAAACCTAAAGTCTTTTGTTTATCAGCAGAGGGAGGATAATACTGAAAATGAGTTTCAGAGTTTACTGATGAAAGCTGTAGCTGATTTTGGGGGGTTGGATTTTGTTATTGTCTGCTGCCCATCCCGCAATAAAATGTAGAAATCAATAATCGTGAAAGAAAATTTAAAACAACACATCGTTTTTTTGAAGTCAGAATTAAGAGGAAAGAAGTGACCTGGCCCACTTTTGAAGTATGGCCCATACTTGAATGTTGGACTGAGCTTTGCAAGACATAACTAGGATACCTCAGGATACCTCAGCCAAAGGCTGAATCGTGGCTCACTTGTGATCTCCTGTATAGGCGACAGCAGATGTCCCTCAAACTGCTGCTTCACATACACTCCTGGAAGACTGCCATTCGCCATTTGGTCTGCTCCTGTGAGAGTCATCCTCTTCCACTTGCTGCTTTTCCCCTTCCCCAGTGCCATGTTATTTACCAGCAGCCTCTCAAACATATATGAAAAGAAACCTCTTCTCCAACATAATGGAGGTGGGAGGCAATGAGACCTGTGTTCATGCATGAGCTTGCAAGATGTGTACATGTAAATATCCAGCCCTCAACCCATCTTGACTGTAGTTATTAGAATATATGATTAGAGCTGCCTTACTCAGCCATGAAACTAGCATGCCTTGGGCTTTTCCTTAATCAGCTGTGAACGATTGCTTTATACTTAAAAATCCCTTTATATCGCTCTGTTTTAGTTTAAGCTTGGTAATTGCCTGACATAGTTTTTGATGTATATTCTTGGAGGTCTAAGAAGGTTTAAGACATTTATGGCTTGTTGGGGTCTTAAAGGCATAGTATTTTATCTTTAAATCATTCTTTCAGACATAGAGCAGCTTTCTTTTTACTAAAACACATATCTTAAAACAGAAACCAAAAGCTAACGTAAGTTGTTTAGCATGAAACAGTATCCACCCAAATCGCAAATTACTTCCACCTTAAGGCTTGTAAAGAAAGGTCGAACTATTAACAGTTTGCCAGAACCCTTTTTTGTTTTATTGGCCTAGGCCAGTGTTGTCCAAACTTGGCCGCTTTAAGATGAGTGGACTTCAACTCCCAGAATTCTGGGAGTTGAAGTCCACTCATCTTAAAGCGGCCAAGTTTGGACAACACTGGCCTAGGTGACGAAATGCTTTGCCTTGAAGATTTTCTATATTCAATTTGCTGATATTTTTATCTAAATCACTTTGTACAGATGGTGCTTGCTCAGTTACATTGCAGTCTAATATACCTATTGGAAGGATATGTGTTGTAAGGATAAAATATGGGGAAGTCACACCCATCTACATTGCCCTGAGAGGCAGGAAGGAAAGCTAAGATATCAGTGCAGTGGTAGAAATAGTACTACTACTACTACTAGTAATGTGGATGGTGTTGATTTCTTCATATTTCTTGTCAAGGTGTTCTGGAGCCAAAACTTCATTTGTCAACCTATAGTCTGCAAAATAGGGCTTATTCTTGTGGATGTTGTTGCATTCTGGAAATTAAGGCCTTCTCTACATACTGTGTGGGTAGGTAGTACATCTACTTTCCTGCCACTTTTCCTTCCTCCCCAACTTTTTTTTAAACAAAGTTTTTTTCTTTAAAAACAGAAGGAATAGGACATATTCCAATGTATACCTCATTGAAAATATTGAAGATGGCTTAGGGCAATACAGGTAGTCCTTGTTTAGTGATCAAAATTGGGACTGTCAACTCAGTTGTTAAGCAAAGCAGTCACTAAGTGAAACTATGACTATGCTTAGGATTTTATTTCAGCTTTCCTTTGCTTTACAGGTAGTCCTTGGCTTACCACCATTCGTTCAGTGATTATTCAAAGTTATGAACGAGGGGGACTTTTGACAGTTCCTTGGAGTTCTGGCTGTTGCAACATCCCTGTAGTCACTTGATCACAGTCTGGGTGCTTGGTGCCCAACTCACAATTACATCAGTGAAATATGGTCACATGATCACAATTTCCAATGTTCCCTGCCAGCTTCTCACAAGCAAAGTCAATAGGGAAGTTGGAACTCGTGATCACGTGAGGTCCTTGTTTAATGATGGCAACTGGGACTGTCAGAATTGCCAACACTAAGTGACATGGTCACATGATGTCACACTTTATGACCATGTCACTTAGCAATGGAGTTCCCATCCCAATTGCTATCATAACCTGAGGACTACCTGTGCAGACCTGCGAAGGCTGTAAATGTGAGGATTGGTTGTGAAGTTACTTTTTCATCACCATCAAAACTGTGAATGGTCATTAAAGAGGCAGTCGCTAAACAGGACTATCTGTAGTAAACAATCCATAATAATAGAAACCCTGGCTAGGATGGGGGAAGGCAAATTCAGTGTCAGATTTTCTTCTGCAGAATTGGTGACCTCACTAAAATGAAGCAAAATGAAATAGCCTTTGCAACTTCTTGAAAGCCAGCCCTGAAAAAGGCAAACTTTAGGCATGCCTAGCTAATGCCAGCATAAGAACACAATATCTTCCTTGATACAATTTAAATTTCCATAGTTCATATTTAAACTTCTATGAATTTAAACCTAAGTGTAACAATGATCTAGGAACAAAGATAGAGTCCTTACTTGCAGTGTGCAGTGAGGCAGAAAGAAAATCCCATCTAGGACTTCAGCAGTAGCAAAAGGTTAAAGATATGCAAACCACAGTCCCAACCTGGCTTGGTTCATTGTCACTAACAGTAACAACAACAAGCAAGGAATCCAGCAAGACTCAACATAGAATGCCATGCTTTATCTGACTCTAAGATTACCAAAACTCAGAGTATTTTCTCCCAAGTACCAACTGTCTTCTTTACCTGTTTCTGTGGAAGGATGTGTGTCAATCTAAGACATTGTTTTTTCAAACTTGGCAACCTTAAGATGTATGGACTTCAACTTCCCGAATTCCCTAGCCAGCATGCTGGCTGGGGATTTCTGGGAGTTGAAGTGCACACAGTGCCAAGTTTGAAAAACACTGATCTAAGACAATAAATAGTGCGTTTCCTCTTTTGGTGCAAATGAGATGCAAATTTACCACTCAGCCTAATCATTCCCATAGAGCTACTTTTTGACAATTTACTGAGATTTCTCCCTCCTGTGCCATTTCACACCTCAGATGGAAAATAAACATTTCCTCAAATGTTCTTTAACAAGCAGTCAGCTTAATCCCCAGTTACTGTCATGGCAGCAGTCATTCTACTCTCTGTGTTGCAATGTCTTTGCAGAGTTTACTGCTGAGCAGATGATAAAATTCTTCATTTGTTTGTTTTGGATTATGGTGGTGCCTCTGAGGTGGTACACGATTTCAGACTGTTGATTAAGTAACCATCATCAGCAGAGCAGGAGATTAGAAAGCAAGAGTTGACATAATTGAAGAACTGCCAAGGCTTTATTATGAGGAAAATGGGTAAGCAATTTATTGTGCAATCCTATCCATGTATATTCATAAGTTAGTGCTAGTATTCTAAATTCCCAATTCTCTGTGTGTGTGTGTTTAAAAAAAACAAGGTGGAGAAGAGAGGGAGGGTGAATCAGTGATTGATTGGTCTGTCCTCAAATCAGAATGGTACATCATTGTTTGCTCTCATCACAGTGACTTGGAAGGTAGAGAGTTTAAGTTGAAGGGCCAGGATTCTGATTTGAGAGATGTGGCCCAAATGTTAAAGTAGACTGGAGAATATGCTAGGAAAGCACATGAACAGAAGATATGACAGTGAGCTGGTTTGTGTTATGTTCTTGAATCAGAGACAATGAGAACACACATTAAATATCCAAACTCAGGAATACAATTCAAACACATGTAAAAACTACAAAGGAGATAAAGGATCTAGGACTGGGTTCAAAGGAAGATGGAAAGACTTACTGAAATCTTTTACAAATGGGATTGTAGAATGAAGAAAACTTTGTAGAGAAAATATACATTCAGGAACCAATTTTCTTTAGAAAATCAGGTATTACAGGCAATAGACCTGCTGTCAAATTCACAAGCCCCTGGTACAGATGAAATGCCCATTGAATTGTTTAAAGTTGCAGGAAAAGAAGTAATTACATTGGTAACAGGTTTGGGTCAACAAATATTGAACAAGATTGTGTGGCATAGAAATTAGGAAAGATGAGTGTGTATACTTATATTGAAGAAAGGAGAAGCAAAACAATGTTCATATTACTGAACTTTTGCATTAATTGCTCATACAATCGAAGTTTTGCTTGAAAACTTTTAAATAAGAATAGGACCATATATGGAGAAAGATATGCCAAATAAACAGGCAGGCTTCAGAAAAGGTAAAGGGCTATGAGATCAAATAACTAATACCAGATGTATAATAGAACAAGATAATATGAGAAGGAAGTTTACCTTTGCTTCAGCAAGACTACAGCAAGACTTTGTAAATCAGGCCAGAAAATGGGACATATTAAAGCTAATGGCAGTGTCAGAACATCTGATTATTTTTCTCAGGAATCTTAAAAGGTGATTGTATTATAAGACTGGGAAGACTCAGAGAGATAACACCTGGAATATAAATAGGAGATGGGAAAACAATTTTGAGTTATGTAAATGATATCACTGTTAGCCAAAAGTAAAAATGACTTTAAAGAGTTCTTATGAAAGTAAAAGTGGAAAGTAAAAAATCCACCTTATTAAATTTAATATTAAATGTTAATTTATTTACAGATTTTATAATCCACATTCTAAATATGAATATTAAGAAGATAACAGAAATGTCAGCCAGCATATTTAGGAAACTTTCAGCAAAAAAGTGAAGACAGTTTTGTTTTGGGGGGCTCAAGAACGAAAATGGACAGTGTCTGGACAACTAAAAAGGAGATTAATCCTTGTGAAGAAGGCAGTGGAAAGCCTAGACAAAATTATGAACCATAAGGACATTTAAATGACAGCAAAGATCACAATACTTAAAGCAATAGTGTTTCCAGGGGAAAATGCACCGTTATGAAAGCTGAATACTGAGAAAGAATGTGATAAAGAAAACAGATGTCTTCAAATAATGGATTTGGAGGCCATGGACTGCAAGATAAACCAATCAGCTGGTCTGGATCAAAGTGGAAAATTACATATTTTTGGCATGTGATGTGAGCGCTTGATAGAATAGTAAAAAAAAATCATGTTCTTGACCAGTTTGAGGGATTAGAAGGAGAAGACAATGGATTGATTGGATGAAAGGGATTAAAGAAATTAGAGCAATATCCTTGGAAGAATTACAAGATATTACTAAAGGCAGGTGAAGATGGCAAGCATTTATCCATATAGTCACCAGGAGTCAAATCTGACTTAATGACACCATGACACCTAATTAATTAACCTGATTCAGGAAGAAACAATATAAGAAACAGTGTTCATTTCTGAGTAATAATGGATGCATCAAGAAGACTCCTTACTGCTTAACTGTGGTATAGTCAGTTGGTTGTGCATTGCAAATGCTAGGAATCTGAAAGATAATTTCCTTTCGGTATAAGAAACAACAGGCTTTACAAGGAACGTCCTGGGCTATTTTAACTAGCCGATCAATCTTAGGTTGGGATGCTTCAGGACTTGCCTATGTTCCCTAGCAAGATATTGGATTAATCAACTACCTGGGGAACATAGGTCTGTAGGGACTGGGAAATCAGTCAGATATTTGCATCTATCAATAGATTCATGGATACCATGTTTTTTAATTTAATGAGTGAAAGATCTATTGAACCAATTAGATACTACTTGCACCTTCTCACCATCCAAGATGCTCTAATTTCTGACAGCTTTCAAGCCCCTTTTCAGCTTTCACAAGAACAGGATAGAATGCTAGTGTGATGTCAAAGCAAAAGCGAAGGAGATCCACTAAATCTAAGCTTCTCCATAACAATGCAGAAGAGCTGCTATCTTGTTTGTGCGTGAATTACCCAAACTGTTGAATCTCACCTCACTAAATTCAGATTCTGGCATCTCTATCTGCAGCTTCAGGGGGACCAAGCATTGAGCCTCAAATGCAAAGACCCTTGAAATGCCACAACTTTAACATGCCAAGAGTGCCGTTTTCTTGAGTGAATGAGTGACTAGCACTTTATTTGGCAGGAGCCTAAACTGATATTCCCCATGCCATTATTAAGGGCTCTAAATGAACTCTCATGCTTAACAATGGGGTTCTTATGAATCTTTTATAGCTTCTTGATACTGTCTTTTGAGTTCCTTATTAAAATTCTTTTCATTTTCCCCCTTTTGTTAAACAAAATGAGGGAAAGAGAACATGCACCTCGTGTTCTGTAGATAAAAGTAACAAGTAGATTTTTCTATAGTTTCCTTTCCTAATCACACCGGGAATCTCCTATGTCGGCTAACATGTTTTTTGACAGCTGCAAAATAAAATTTAAAGGTCAGTTGAATCAGATAAGCCCCTTTTGGCAGTCCTTGCATCCTTAGAATTTTATGGCTAACATTTAACTTATGCTAGCAAAGCTGTTGGAGAGGATTCTTTAGAGGAAAGAGAACCTCAGAAGAAAAGTTGAAAAAATAAAGAACAATTAAGCTAGAATGTCATATACAGTCCCATTAGTGTGCATGGGTATATAGTGGGCAGAAGATGACACTACAGGCATTCATCTCATTTTAAAAAGAACTCTTTGCTGTGGTTTGGATCCAGCTCATTAGAAACCTAGGAGGACATCATTAACAGTTGGCCATGACTAATTTCTCTTGAATTACTGTGTAATTCTTTATCAGTCAAGTCCTAATAGGCAAACACAATGCTATCTTCTGTCTCCATCTTACACTCATACCCACCTCATGAGATAGCTTCTCTCAGCAATGTATTGACTAGATTTTAGTTAATGAACAAGTGTGCCAGGAGTGCTAATGACTTGCTAAGTGAGAGTGATTTACGACAACACAGAATCTTTACCAAGTGACCTTCCTTGCCAACAGCTGTGAAAATGCCGTAATAGCTTCCTTAAGGAAACGTGGTCAGATCTGAAGATACGGATGTCATTTAGAGAACCTGGGAGTTCACCATGACTTGATTTGCATATCATACTAATCACAGTTAACCCCCCCCCCCTATTATGGCTTAATGTGATGTATGTTTTTGGCCAGTGTGTGCATGTGTGAGTAAGGGGCATTTTAGTCACAACTGTCAATCAGGGACTGGTGAAATCTTGAGGTGGCTCCCTTGCTGATCTAATCTCTTGTATGTTTTATGCTTTTAAAAACTTTTTAATTTGACTGCTTTTGACATGTTTGTTGTTTTTATATTCTTGGTTGTATGCTGCCCAGAGTCAGCACTGTGAGATGGGCAGCCATATAAATTTGATAAATAAATAAACGAACAAACCAGTGAAGAGCAGACCAGTCTTTGGGCAAGAGACTGCCAGCCGCTGTTCTACACTGACTGGCAATAGCTCTTCAGAAATAAACTTTTTTTTCCAATCCTACTATGAGACGCTCTGCACTGAACCTGTTTTGTCTGTCTGCATGTGAAATATATGCTCTGCCACTCAGATTTATAGTTTAATAGCCCTGATATAAAAGGGAAAAAGGAAGCAGAGGAAACAAGAAATTTCAGTCACACTGTTTTGTGAGTCATTTCCTGATAGTTCTTTCTCCTATCTGTGGCTTTCCTCCATACTGCTGAACTGCATCTGCAATCTGTTGCCTCAGGTTTCCTACCCAGTTGACACTAATTATTAAAACCATTGCAGGAGTGAGCTGTGGGGATGAAATAGCCAAGCAAAACTGGTCACAGGGCAAGCTTGGTGTATGTGTGTAAAAAAAAAGCTTTCGACCTTATTGTTCCCTCAGGGAGGTTAGATGAAATGGCCATGGATGGAACATTTCTTGGAGTGGAGGAGCAAAATGATTGCAGATGATGCCAACAAAGCTTTCCTTCTGATATGGCTATGCTGTTGGAATGGGTAGCAAGGCCCGCTTTAACCTTTGTAGTGCCCAGGACATTAAAAATGCTCTTCAGAAACACAAAATTATGAGGTAAGTACCAGTTGCCTTTTCCACATGGTAACTTACTACAGAGGGATTAAACCCCTGCCCTGTTTTGTTATTTTTGGCTGCAGAATAAATTTGTCCTGCAAAGCATGCTTAGTTTGCACCTTCAACCAGGGACCTTGACCCTGCAAACTAAGCATTGCCCCTTTTTACTTTTTGTGCATGCGATGCAGGTAAAAAAGGTCCACAGTTTTGTGCGATTATGGCTACCACTTTGACTTTTTTTGACACCTCTTGAACATCAATGTCTCCAACTCAAGCAGGGGATTTATGCAGAGAAATGATGTGTAGGCTGAAACGGCTTGTGTGTATACAAACATATATTTTTGCATACATATTACATTTTGATCATCACCTTTACATTTTTTAATGCTCCCTCCTCTCCCCCAGATAAAATTTCACAACAGAAAAACTCAGCAACAGCAACAAAAGATTATTTCTTCTGAATGCTTACAAAACTAAAAATGAAAGTTAGTCTTCACTTAAAACAAAAAACAACAAAAAAAACCCTTCCAAATCACTAGAGGAGGAAACTCATCTGTACGTAACTGTTCAGAAAGATGGATCTTTCCAACAGGACTGGCTTTGTACCATGACATTGACAAGGATTGCTGCCCATCATAGTGCACATGCTTAGTGATGTATTTGGGGCTGTTTTCTCTCTCCCTATCTTGTTGACAGTGTGCAAAGTGCATTTTGACCCAGCAGGCTTCAGAAATCTGAAGAAATAGCGATTTTATTTACAGCTTAGGGAAGATATTCAGAAGCATATTAACTGGGCCTCGGAATTGCATTTTCTGATTTTATGTACACATTGAGCTGAGCAATAAGGTGGTTTATTGATTTCAGCTTATGATATTCTATGAAGCTAGCCATAAATCAGGGTTTGTGGCATAACACAATGTGTTTTTCCAGCCGTATGCCTCTTTCAGCAAACCATGGTTAGAACAAACCTTGTTTTGTGGGTGCACCTAGGGGCTGCAAGGGATGTGTCTAGTGATATGGGTTTGAAAACGTTTGGTCCTTTGGGTGAAGAATTTAAGGCAGAACTCAGTTGTTTGCTTTGCAAATGCTTAACACATCCATTTCAATCCTTATTTTTGCTGAAGGCAATAAGCAGACTAATATATATCAAGTAGTTCCACCAGCTGCCATTCACGCAATGAGGATTTTACCTGGGGTCATATGGGGGGGGCCGGGATAAAAGAGTTTTTTTTTTTTTTTAAATTAGGGAAAGATGGAAGTGAAACCAAATGCAATAATAGAGAAGAACATGAGAAAGAAATAGAGAGATTTTAATGTAACCACCATGGAAAGTACCTTGAAACATAGTTACGGTGACTATATTTTCCTGGAAAAAATAAAGGACAAACCTGAAAAAGGGGCAAATCTGAAAGAGGTTCATGAGGATGAAAAAATGTTTATGTTAATAATTTTGCTTTACAAAGGAAAATTCAAGAGTAAAACCAAGAAAAACTTTACAAAAATGCATATTCTAATAAAAATATCTAAAATCAAACAGTATATGTAAATTTATTTAAAAAAGACAATTCAATTTCCCTATTTTTCACATGAATGTGAAAGACTGTGCTTTAAGGGGTACCATTACTATGGTAAAAGTTAAATGGCCAAAATAAAGGACAAAAGTGAGTTTTTGAAAAATAAATAAATTTAAAGGGCAGCTTTTTGAAATAAAGGACTATACGTTATAATAAAGGACACATGGTCACTGTATACATAGTACATGCTGGTTCATGTGTATGCAACTGTGGTGGCATAACATTCATTTTTCTGCAGTGCTGATGAATGCCTCTGAATGATATAGGCACATGGAAGTGTAGAGATCAGTCAGAAGTATCAAGAATATTGTAAGAGAAAATGGTATAGTTTAAATAACAGGCATATCTCATCAACCCTAAGTCCCTTAAAGCCTTTTATTTTTCTTAAAAACTCTTGACAGCCATTTTGGCAATCTAAAATATATAATAGATTAACTCTTTTTGGCACATATGCAAGCCATAAACATTGTACCAGAATTCCCCTCAGGTGAAAGATTGGCTTAATACAAAATTCACTTTTCAGCCAGAAGGGCTGGAAGCACCGAGACACCCTCCGGCAAAGTAGAAACTAAGAGACATGAAGTTCCTGGTAATAACCCTGAACCACAAAGATCGCAATGATGTACAGCTGTAATGAATAAGATTCCAACCACGAGCATGAGACAACCCATCACTCAGTTAACAGCAGGTGGTATTTGCATATTAAAGGATCGGTAACATTTAGAAGCTGCCCTTTTGTTGGGGGAACAACAGCAAACATGAATAACAGCAATTACACTATGACAATTGGCAGCGTCTCATCAGGAACTATATGGAAGAAAGAAGAGATTAAATTTATCTAACAATGAGTCACAAAGTACTGCTGAGAAGAAATGACACTTTCTTGGAGAGTGTCTACACAGACTGCTGGCTAAAGAAAATCTATGGGCATCTGCAGCCATTCACTGAAATTTCAGTCTCTTCCATAGTTCAGTATAAATTCCTTAAAGATTGCTCATGTTTGCATATCAAATAATCTCATGTTTTGGCCTGTTCACAAGAAACACTAAAATACAACCTTCTGGAATATCAACCTTCCAACATTTGGTATTTCCAGATATGACTACAATGCCATTTTCTTCAGCCACTTAGTTATGTTGGCCAGGGATGATGGGTGCTGCAGTCTAACACATGTGGAAAACACCAGATTTGATAGCATGATACTATTCAGCCACACGGTCCATTGCTGTTGAAATCCTAACTGGAAATTCCATTCTACTGCATAATCTTCAAGGCATTTAACTGCACTTCAGCAATAAAATACAGTTTGACAAGTGCCTGTTTGGGAATTTGGCTGGGAATCTGATATATGTCATTACTATGAGAGATTTAAAAAAAAATGAAAAACCACCCTGATATAACAATTATATTCAGTTTAGTGGACCACAAGGCAATGGATGTGGGGTGCAATGACAAAATTCGCATTGTATTTATGCCACTTCAGGCAATTTCTTTAATGATGTTATTATGCAAATGATGTAGTTTGCATCATTTGCAGACAATCAGGAATAATGTATACCCCCTCCCTCATTTGGCCCATTACATCATGATTTCACTGTACTTTAAATTAAAAAGTATTGTTAGAAGTGATGTACAGTAAAATTATAATCCAGTTTCAGACTGCAGCCATAATTTAGGAGTCAGTCCTATTTCACTTAAGGCACTTCTATAAAAGTGCTTTGGCCCACGTTCGGACAGGCTATGAACCAGTTTGTTCTCATGATATTCTGTTTTGGGGAGCTAAGTCAATTTATTTCTGACTTTGCTTTGGTTTATCAGAAATTGCAACAAAGCTGGTTTGGCTTGCTAAGGATGTGCAAGGTCTATTTTAAACTCTTACCTCAACCTTCCTCCTGGCTCCTGGGCTCCAGCAACTTCTCTCTCTTTCTCCCCCACATACAAGATTTGGTGTCTTGTACTTGGAGCTGGATTCTTCCTCTATATCATTTAAGATGTATGGACTTCCAGAATTCCCCAGCCAGCATGGCTGGCTGGGGAATTCTGGGAGTTGAAGTCCATACATCCTGAAGTTGCTGAAGCTGAGAAACACTGCTCCATCCACTGTCAAAATAGAGCCATAAAATAAATGGAGTAAGGATGAGTGGAGCAAACATATAGAGTATTTGCTTATTTGTTGAATTTATTAGATGTATATCCTGCCTTTCATTCAGAAGCTCAAAGCAGCAGGCTGTCTCCTCTTATTCTTCCCAACAACAGCAACCTTGTCAGTTTCGACTGAGCTGAGAGTTAGTGACCTATTTCAGAATTGTAGGGAATTCTGGGAGCTGCAGTCCCAACATGTCTGCAGAGCCATCTGGTTAGGAAACAATGAAGTAACTGCATGTTAGGAGAAGGTATGCTCATATTTTGTGGTCAAAGTGAGACCAAAAGAAAGTAATTGATACAGTAATATATTAAGGGCAAGAGGGGTGCTTATCCATTATTGAGCACATCCACCTAGTCTGCTTACCCAAGTGCAAGGATTCTGCCCTTATATTTGCTCAGGACATGGCCTCTCAATGGAGCCTTCTTCCTGTAGGCAGCTCCTGAGGAAGCTAATCCAAGCTATTCCAGCATGAAAGTAATGTTTTCCCTGGGAAAATAAAGATTCCCCTCCAGACAACACATGGAGCATAAAGAAGAAGGCTTTATAGGACACATTCAAGGGTGGGGATCTGCTTGGCTATAATTGGTTGAGTGGGTCTGCTGTGGGACTGCCCTTTCTGCCTGGTCCTTGGGCTCAGGGCATGGTCTGCAGTGGTGTGTTTTGCTGTAAAGGAAAACAGGAACCCAGCTTCTGCAGCCACTTCCTTTAAAAAAAACAACAACACACATTGGTGAACTGGTTGACATAAGGAGTGCAAGGCTGAAATTGGCGAGTCTGTTCCTGGTTTAAGGTGTGTAATTGAAAGGATGTGGCTCTTGTTCTTCTGTAGCCGGTGCAGTGGAGAATTCCCTTCACAGTAGCCATTGCTTTTGGGGACCTTCTGGTTCCTCACTTCTGACTTTGCAGAATATTCTTTTAAAAACTTCACTCCATCATGGAAGGTAAGCTGGTTCAGATATGGCTTCAACATTCAGACACCCTATTTTCCTCTCCTACCCTTCTGGATGATCAGAACAGTAACTATGCTGCAATTTGATTTGCAGTTAAGTGAGCTGAACTCTTTGTTACCATCTAGTGATCAATAAATTGACAGTCCCTTAAGGGGAAAAAATAATTGATTTGACAAAACACTCAGATCTTATAATCTTACATATTCTGTATGGCAATTGGTGGCTTTTCTCAGATTGGTGATATTTGAGTTTCAGCAGGCAAAATCTACCAATCACTGCCAATATACCATTGCCCAGGACAGCTCTACAGACAGTAGCATGGCATGGTGCTGTTCTGGATGTGCATTTAGGGCATTCTCTGGGATCTCTGGGATTTATGACACAATTTCTTCCTGGCTCCAGGATGGAGCAAAGCAGCTGTGTGGATGAACCCTTTTAAAAAAAAGTGTCTTTCTTCTTCAAGAAGGATACACCTTTACCAGTGTGCAGCAGATATTGCTAAAAGAATGCATGCACTCATACTTTTATATATAAACTTAGTTGAGAGAATTCCTGGAATTTTTAAGTTCCCCTACTTTGTTAATCAACTATGCAGAAACATTTAGCAATAAAAAGAAATGCACTAAAATGTCCTTGATGTTGCTTTGGCAAATATCTGAAATGCAAAGCTTGCTATTTTTTTGTTTTCAAACCAGCCCTGAGATGCATTAAGCTGAAGTAATCAAGATGTGCAAACACAACAATCTTGAGGTATAAAAATGAAGATTAAAAAAAAAATGGAAAAGACAGTGGAAAGGCAGCAGCAGAAAAAAAAAAACAGTTCATAAAGTTTGCCTTCCTGTCCACCAGCAGGTCACCCAACATTTGAAGATATGGACAGAATTGTAGAGTCCTAGCAGAATGGAGGCTGATCCATAATTCATCTTTGAAACTACAGTCTCTGTGTTGTCCAAAGATGTATAGCTATGTTTTTGTGAGGTTAAAGTTCATCTCACTAAATTCAATCCTACTATAACTGGCTTCTTGGCATCAAATGATTTTCATTTATAATACTTGACATCAGTGTAATGGAAAGTGGTACTAAATGGTGGGCAAAGGATGGGATCTCTACCTAAAATACTATTCCTGACAGTAAAAAAAAGTCTAGGCATGCCAGAAGAAAAGACTATATAGCGATAAGAGGTTTTCCTATTTCTGATCCTTCATGATAAATTGTTCTCATTCTTTTCTCCATTCCCATGTGACAGGGATGGACAACTTTTGATAAACATAGACTGCACTTAAATGTTTTAGTTGGTAAGATCACACCTATCTGCAATTTTTCATTTCTTTTCCTAGGTTTATTGGGAAGGGATTGAGGTTCTTCTTTTGGAAAACTGTGTAAAATCAATTTTAGAGGTCATACTTTATTTTTCCTGTTTCCCACTTCAGAAAAGAAGGCTAGCTGTATGGGATATCTTTGCCACCTCACTCCACAAAGATTCTAGATGATATACAAAATTCAATTTTTTTCAAAAAATCCCAATACAATTAAATATATAACACCATATAGTGACTCCAAGCTGATCATTCCCTAAAGGCTTTCTAGAAAAGCTAAGTGTTTATAATCTTCCTGACAGCTGTGAGAGGTGGAGAGACCCTTGCCATGAGGCATAAGCTGTTCCAAAGGAAAAATCTCCCCTTAAAGAATGCCTTCCATTGTATCCTCTTCCACTGCACCTCACACCATCAGTAGCTGCTGCCCAGCTTCCCGGATTAGGAAAGGTGGTTCCAACCCTTGAACCATAGATGGTTTTATGGGTAGCGACCAGCACCTTGAATTGTACTTGGAAACACACCAGTGCAGCTTTTGCAGCAAGTGTTCTGATGTGGCAGAACTAAGATTTCCCAGTAAACAGTGGGCTGCTGTATTTTGGACCTGCTAGAGATCCTGGATACAGTAATCTAATTTCAAGATGACAAGGGCATGAATGTTCATTTTCAGTGCTGCTGATATAGTGCCATGACATTTTGGAGAGGGATCAAAGGACTATCTTCACAAAATGCTTGGGGAGTCATATTTGGAGCTGGGGCTGCAGGTTGGGCTCCCTTGCCATATTCAGATACCTATTACTTGTATTTGCATGTATGCACCACTCTATATTTATATGTGTCTGACTTTACCTGCATGCTTTCTACTAACAGAACTCAGTCAGGATATAAAACTGAAGGGACATCATATGGATCTTGCATTTTTAACAATAAAACATGGAAGCTCTAGTCTAAACCTGATTCCACGTAACATGTATAGGCATCATCTAACATAGGTAATTATGAATAACTGAAATCTGGGAGACATGTCATACCTGCCCACTGACTTAAGCCATAGCATTGTGCCAAGTATTCTGTTTAGCTTCAGTCAGTCCTGCTTTTTGGCCTCAACACCCTATTGCTGCAAAAGCAAACATTAAATAGAATTGCAAAGAACTTTTGAAGAATATTTTAAAATGCAATGGTTAGGAGTAGTTGCAATAAACAGTAGGGTTGCCTCTCTTGTTTCTTGCCTTATTGTATATTAGATTATATATTCCCAGCTCAATGGGTTTTTTAAAAGATTCAATATGTTAATTCTTAGAGTTGAATGCTGCCTATATCATTTTATTAAAAGTATGGCACCCATCATTGTTTATAGATTATGATCCTTCTTTTCAGTAAATGAAGTTTAGACATCATTAAAGGCTTTGTCAGTGGTGACGTATGAGCCTTCCTTGTGGCAATAAAGTAAATCGGTGACAAATACCCCTCTGTCTTATAATCTGTTATGTGTAAAAAGTTTCAGTATTCCAATTACTGGAGATCTACGCAGTCAATGAATTAAAAGGCACTCAAATATCCATCATGGTTGCCCCAAACATTAGTCAGAGCTCCTAGATGTTCATGGTATGCAGTGTCAGTCTGAGGTTTCTTTGCTAATGACAGAGCATTATTCACTTGGATAATGTAGTTCCTATTGGAATGCTCTGTAGAGGACCGTGAAAAGGGATGCATCTGAATTTAGCCCTTTTTTGGTCTTTAATTTTTGACAGTCAAGTTATTTCACCTCTGACTTTTTGTGGTGGTTTGATATATGTTGATCATTCATCCAAGATCAACCCAGTATAGCAAAACCAAAGAATTAAAAGTAGCCCTTGTGGTCAAATCACCATGTGCTTAATGTCAGGAGCTGTTCCATAAAAAACAAGTAATGGGTTAAGGTGGGGGGGGGGGGGGACGGGCGGGGATCAGGATCCCAGGAAAGTTAGACAGAGAAGAGCTCCATGTTTTTTATCCCCTAGCTCAGAATTAGAGTATTATTTGCCCAAAGGAATATTGACACCATCCCTTATCAAACATTGTTTATCTGTAGAATTGGGATATCAATCTGTATCAATACAAGATGCACTGAATGTCCATTCTGTCAAATCATCAAGCTGGTGGCCTGCAATGATTTGTTAGAATTGTTAGAATTATTCTGAAATTATGTAAGGGCAGAATTGACCAGATAATGTACTGAATGTGAGGCCTCTGTGAAGTGGGCACAGTCTTCCCCAGTGTACTGTTTTTCATCACCAATGCAACATAGTCTGCTTCGATGAGGTGGTTGAACTCTGCAGGTGGTGTTTTCTGCCTCAGTACTTTGATTAAAAGTGCTTGAAGACTCCTCCTTGTTGAGGCAAAGAAGAAATGCTTCAATCAAACTTTGAAGGAAGTGAAGAGCTTCTCTGAAGCTTTACACAGCCCTACTGAATGATACATCAGTTTTAATTGTATGGATGCTGGTCGTGTAGTACTATTATGGTTTATCTCAAGTGTGCTTTTATATTTCTGTATGTAAAAGCTAGATATACATATAGCACACATACACAAAATATGCTGATAATCTATATGGTAATTATTAGATGGCTTCACTTGAAGAAGAGGATCTTATGAACTGGGTAACACAAGATATTCAAGAACAGCATGAATAGGTACCCTCAAGGACTGTGGGGAAGGAGAAGAGTCTATAATTTCTATATTTCCAGCTTTCATTTATTAAAAAAATAGCTTGCTAAAAGGCCTTTCTAGAAGTAGAGATTTAAAGTAAAACATATAGCCTCTCTTCTGCCCATTTTATAAGAAAAGCCTGTTCCTGATTTTGATTGTTGTTAGCCCAATGAAGAAACAGTCCTGGCAATGTTTGGCAGATAATAAGGAGAATTTTTTTTTCTTTAAATCTTTCCTGGTGGGAAGTGACTGTTGCTTCATAAGAAACAATTTAGAAATCCAGGCATTTGATGTAGTTATGATTAGACAATAATGTGTCTGTCCAAAATGAAAAGGTAGGAATAAAAAACTAGAACTTATAACAGTTATAACTCAGATTTTAAAATATATATAGTGACATTACTGAACATATCTACTACTGTGGGCAAGAAACCCTTAGAAGAAATGGAGTAGCACTCATAGTCAATAAGAGAGTGGGAAAGGCAGTAATGGAGTACAACCTCAAAAACGACAGAATGATCTCAGTGCGAATCCAAGGCAAACCATTCAACATCACAGTAATCCAAGTCTATGCCCCAACCACTGATGCCGAAGAAGCTGAAGCTGACCCATTCTATGAAGACCTACAACACCTTCTAGAACTAGCACCAAAAAAAGATGTCCTTTTCATCATAGGGGATTGGAATGCTAAAGTAGGAAGTCAAGGAGTAATCGGAATAACAGGCAAGTTTGGCCTTGGAGTACAAAATGAAGCAGGGCAAAGGCTAATAGAGTTCTGTCAAGAGAACAAGCTAGTCATAGCAAACACTCTTTTCCAACAACATAAGAGATGACTCTACACATGGACATCACCAGATGGTCAATACCGAAACCAGATTGATTATATACTTTGCAGCCAAAGATGAAGAAGCTCTATACAGACAGCAAAAACAAGACCAGGAGCTGACTGTGGCTCAGATCATGAGCTTCTTACTGCAAAATTTAGGCTTAAATTGAAGAATGTAGGGAAAACCACTAGACCACTCAAGTATGACTTAGATCATATTCCTTGTGAGTACACAGTAAAGGTGATGAATAGATTTAGAGGATTAGATTTGGTAGACAGAGTGCCTGAAGAACTATGGACGGAGGTCCATAACATTGTACAGGAGGCAGCAACTAAAACCATCCCAAAGAAAAAGAAATGCAAGAAAGCAAAATGGCTGTCTGATGAGGCTTTACAAATAGCTGTGGAAAGAAGGAATGCGAAAAGCAAGGGTGAAAGGGAAAGATATAAGCAACTGAATGCAGATTTCCAGAGAATAGCAAGGAGAGATAAGAACGCCATCTTAAATGAACAATGCAAAGAAATCGAGGAAAACAATAGAATGGGGAACTAGAGATCTCTTCAAGAAAATTGGAGATAGCAAAGGAATGTTTAGTGCAAAGATGGGCGTGATAAAGGACAAAAAAGGCAGGGACCTAACAGAAGCAGAAGAGATTAAGAAGAGGTGGCAAGAATACACAGAAGAACTATACAAGAAAGATCTTAATGTCCCTGATGTCGATGCTGGTGTGGTCACTGACCTTGAGCCAGACATCCTAGAGAGTGAAGTCAAGTGGGCCTTAGGAAGCATTACTAACAACAAAGCTAGTGGAGATGACAGTATTCCAGCTGAGTTATTTAAAGTACTAAAAGTTGATGCTGTTAAAGAGGTGCACTCAATATGCCAGCAAGTTTGGAAAATGCAACAGTGGCCACGGGATTGGAAAAGGTCAGTTTATGTTCCAATTCCAAAGAAGGGCAATGCCAAAGAATGCTCAAACTATCGCACAATTGCACTCATTTCACATGCTAGCAAGGTTATGCTCAAAATCCTACAAGCTAGGCTTCAGCAGTACGTGAACCGAGAACTACCAAATGTACAAGCTGGGTTTCGAAGAGGCAGAGGAACTAGAGATCAAATTGCCAACATTCGCTGGATCATGGAGAAAGCATGAGAGTTCCAGAAAAACATCTACTTCTGCTTCATTGACTATGCAAAAGCCTTTGATTGTGTGGATCACAACAAACTGTGGCAAATTCTTAAAGAGATGGGGGTACCAGACCATCTTACCTGTCTCCTGAGAAATCTGTATGTGGGCCAAGAAGCAACAGTTAGAACCGGTCATGGAACAACCGATTGGTTCAAAATAGGGAAAGGAGTACAACAAGGCTATATACTGTCACCCTGCTTATTTAACTTATATGCAGAGTACATCATGAGAAATGCCAGGCTGGAAGAATCACAAGCCGGAATTAAGATTGCAGGGAGAAACATCAACAACCTCAGATATGCAGATGATACCACCCTAATGGCAGAAAGTGAAGAACTAAAGAGCCTCTTGATGAGGGTGAAAAAGGAGAGTGCGAAAGCTGGCTTGAAACTCAACATTAAAAAAACTAAGATCATGGCATCTGGACCCATCAATTCCTGGCAAATAGAAGGGGTAGAAATGGAAGCAGTAACAGACTTCATTTATTTGGGCTCCAAGATCACCGCAGACGGAGACTGCAGCCATGAAATTAAAAGACGCTTGCTCCTTGGGAGGAAAGCTATGGTAAACCTAGATAGCATATTAAAAAGGAGAGACATCACCTTGCCAACAAAGATCCGCATATTCAAAGATACGGTTTTTCCAGTAGTAATGTATGGCTGTGAGAGCTGGACCATAAAGAAGGCTGAGCGCTGAAGAATTGATGCCTTTGAACTGTGGTGCTGGAGAAGACTCTTAAGAGTCCCCTGGCGTGAGACTAGGCTGAAGCTGCCATAATCTAAAGATGAAGCAAGCACGTAAGCAGAGAGGACAAAAACCAGGAATCTTGTCTATGAGATCCCTTCGGGGAGGTAGATAAGAAGGAAGTAAGTCCTTAAGGAAACAAAGGAAAAATGTGACCTGAACCAGACAAAAGAAGTTGGGCCTGAACACATGGAAACCCCAATCCCATCAACAACTCCCAGACTTGTGAATCAACAAAGCAAGGACTTTTGGAGATAAAAGAGGTCCCAAAGCCCGCCCACTCTGAGTCGTCTGAGCTGAGTCAGCTGAGTCACCTTTGGATCCAGACTTGGCGGCTTCCGTCCCTCTAGCTAGTGCCTGGCAGCCTAGTTGGGAAGGACGTGGGTAAGTGTGGATGAGCGTGCATGTGTGTGTATGAGAAAGAGCAAATGTACCTTGCAACCAGTAAAGTTTTGCTGTTACTTTAAATTCACTGGGTCTCCATGTATTACAAAGAACCTCTTGTGCCTCAGTGTTTGGTTGGAAGTGATTTGTGTGTATCCCTAATTATTTCCCGGCTGTTGACCAGGGCTGTGTGTCCGTCTGCTTCAGCCGCACCTATCTGGAAAACCCAGGTAGAAAGCAAGGGGGGCTGACAAGATCCACGTGCCTCAACAGGCTGTGAGTGTGTGAATGAGTGACCCTAAGCCGAACCTGGGAGCAGCGTGTGTAACACTGGACTGCTAGGAGGTCAAACCAGTCAATCTTAAAGGAAATCAACCCTGATTGCTCATTGGAAGGATTGATAATGAAGCTCAAGCTCAGATACTTTGGTCACCTACTGCGAAGAGAGGACTCCTTGGAAAAGACCCTGATGCTGGGAAAGATTGAAGGCAAAAGGAGAAGAGGATGGCAGAGGATGAGATGGTTAGATAGCATCACTGAAGCAATGAGCATGAAACTGAGCAAACTCAGGGAGGCAATGAAGGACAGGAAGGCCTGGCACAATATAGTTCATGGGGTCACGAAGAGTCAGACATGACTTAATGACTGAACAACAACAATAACATTACTGAACATCTAAACATTTTAAAAAGTTATCTTCCCAATATACAGTATGTAAATAAAATTGATCAGTATTTTTTCCATGGCTGAGGCATTGGCATAGTTGTTCTATGGAGACAGGACAAGGATGGGCTGCAGATACATAATTGGTGTCCTTATATCCCTTAATATAGCAGTTGAAAATGCAGAACAACAGAAATGGAGTCCAAGTCATTTTTAGGGTTGTATGGAGATTTGGGGCACACAGCACCTGAATGAAACCCAGGGTTGGCTCAACCACATTAAGTATGTTTTGTAAATTGGTGTTCTCTGAATGAATGTGTTGACAGTGATATTAAGATCATTTTCCCATGAGTCAGAAGAGCTATGGGATTGAATGTGGCATGCATAACGCTTGGCTGTAGAAAGGTCCTTACCCTAGAAAGATCCTGAGAATGATCTTTCTGATGTTTAGGATAAGAACCATTCATTTTTGTCAATTGTTTCTGGTAATAACTGACCTAGGTGGTTTCCTTTTCCCCACTCAAAAGATCAGCATCCTGAAAAGCTTACTATTTTAAATTGTGTCTCTTGGCAATGTCCATTATCATATCATGGTGAAGTTGTGGTTGAAAAACATCCAAATCAATTCTGCAAAGATATGCAATATATGTGCTACCTTAATCTCCAGTGGCAAACTTTTCAGTCTCACTCATGCATTAGCACCCTTCATAAGGAAAGCAATAGTATAAACTGCTGCTAGTCATGGACAAATGTCACAGCATATTTTTCTGTAAAATTCTTTAGGAAATTCAAATTGGTGAGACTCCTACTGAGCACTAATGCATTGAGGGACCTTTCTGTTCCTAGGAAGACTTGGACTCTGTATTTCCAATTCTGCTAATATTGTGGCCTTTGCCTAGAATGGTTCAACGTTGTTCCATACTTCCTTTATACTCTTCTTAGCTGAAGATAAAAGACATTCTGACTGACGGAATTGTATATAAGCTTTTTGTAGGGTTGTGTTTAGGGAATCTAATCAGAGAAAGAGAAGCAGCAATAAGTACAGTGTGAAAGAGCTTTCTGCAAGTTCCATATATGTTCATTTACCTTTGCCTCAGGATCTCTTCTTTCTTGAGAATACAAGTCTTCAAGGAATTCAATCAGCTCCTTGTAATTACAAGCCATAGATTGTAGGGAAGCTTCTCTTAAAGTTTACCTTATGGGGCAAAATGGTCACAGATTTATGTTGCCCTGTCCTTGTTGAAAGTCCTTAAACCAGGGAAGACGTTTTGGTGAATTTCTGATGAAGGTGATCAGGTCAGTTATTTCACTCAGAACATTTCTACACAACTTATTGTTTCTTGATATATCTTGTTATGAATTGTGTTCATAACATGTGAATACACTGGGCCTATGGAACCTCTTCCTTCACAAGAGTCTGTAACACACTTCAGTGCCTAGCAACTTAGATACTCCCCGATAGTACTGGTTGCAGCACTGATTAAAAGGAAGGTTGAAGTGGCAGGGAAAATCTTTCAAATTAGCAAACAGAGATTTTGCAGTTGTGCCACAACTTTCATAATCCCATCTCTGTCTTCTTCCTGCACAAAAAAATCCTTAACAGAGATATCCTTTGTAGCAATGCAAAAGAAAAATGAAACCTGCTCCATCATACTGATATCTGCAGTCTCAATCACAGTTGGTATCACAGTACATGTCTTGTCTTGATCTCTTGGAGGAATGTATGTACAGCCATGATCTCAAGCATCTTATTCATCATCTGAGGTGATATCCATTTGTAACCTATATAGTTCAGCCGTGATTTCAGCTGTGGAATATTATCTGAATGTATTATCAAGAGCCACCTCAGGTTTGATTTTTTTTTTTTCAGTTTTCTCAAAATGGCTGCAGAAAGCATCATAGACCAGTTATCAAATCGATGATAAGATGACCAGCAGTACTGTTTCAGCCTCTTACACTTGCCTCCAGTTTGCCTTCTGAAAAATTGGAACAAATGTTTAACACAGCTTTATTAGCTGCTACAATGTAGGCAGCTGCACAGTGCAATTAAATACTGATGGCTGTTAAATTTCTCCAGCACTTTCTTCCAGCTGGACACAACAGTCTGAACAAAGGCTTCATATGCATCCTGTTTCTTGTGTTTGGAAAAGGAGCATTTGTCTGACTGGCTGAGCAGCAAATGCTGCAATAAACTGCCCAGTTTTAAATCACAATGGAGCCACTCGTATGCTTGCTTCCAAGTTACAAAGTACCTATACATTCCTGGTTTCCACTTTGTCATTTCTTTCAAAGCTTTAACCAGTGAGTGCACTCCTTCCTTAGTCACATTCTCAGTTGAGCAACGTCTGGTGTACATGCACTAAAGGTACCGACAGCTGTTTGTTCCTCCATAACACCGCAGTACAGGCCATGAAGTAACAGTTACAGTATAGCCCATGGAGTCAATTCAGTCTCAGGATGACTATTCAACTTCTTGATCAGAAACCTTTTCATAATGATGGAGAAACTGATATCTCCCAAATGCAAGCTGACCATGGCAGGTTCAGACTAACCCAGACCAGCATTCTGGTGAAGAGGGGCAGACAGAGCAGGGGGTGTCAGTGCAGAGGCAAGAAAGAGAGACACTCAAGCACCTCCCTTCCTCCCACTCTCTAATGCTCCCTGGTGATGTGGCTATTAGCCTAAAAAAAGGAAAAGCCAACACAGCAGGACTACTCCACAGGGTTGTCATATACCATTCCCCCCACTCCCACTAATGGGTTATCTGGTAGGGCTGGCCTAAATCACAATCTCTCATCCATGGATGTAAACTTTGGGAGATGGTAGGGCATATGTCCTTCAAAGGCTGAGCCCCCATTCTGAGCTGGGATGTCAAGTCAACTGGTTTTATCAGATTCCCAAACTGGGAACCAGTAACTCCAAGACAGGGCAACATCTTTTGGGGCTCAGACTCCTGAGCCATAACAACTCCCTCTCCCAGCTTAAACAAACTGTTCTCTGATTCTTCTATTAGACCTTTCCAAATGACCAATAAATGTACTATCTGACGCAGCCTGCAGTTCCAGGAACACATATATAATTCCAAAAATATTGGTGTAGTATAAAATTCAAATAACAAGGAAACTATATTATGCTCATTTGTGAAACGTTTTTTTTAATCAACACGGTGAAGCTATGTAAGTACATCGGTGTTTTTTTTAATCAACACGGTGAAGCTGGGTAAGAACATCAGTGTTTCCCCTTCCACCCTTAAAAGACCTGTGGGAAGGGCTGGCTCATCAATAGAGCCTCTGCTTGGAAAGCAGAACATCTGGGCTTTAGCCTCTGGCCTCTCAGGTCTGGGAAAGACTCCGATCTGAGGGCCTGAGAAATGGCAAACAAACTTTTAAATCAGTTACTCAATCTATCAATCAATCAATCAAACAATCAGAAGGATATTAAGCTCAGTATCCAAAATTACCCACTTACATTGTTTACTGTGAAATATTCAGCAACTGAAGTTTAGCACACAAATAACTATTGAATGTAGCGACTGTCAGGTTTTGGCTAATACACATCTGTTATTTTAGTTAGTACATAATAATGGCTATTGTTCTAAAGCAGATACCAAACCCTCTGCAGCTAAATCAATAAAAGTGGGTGAATATTTTTCATGAAAAACTCCATCCCTGCAAAAGATATCTATCCATTTGGATGATAATGTGGGGTCCTTGTGGAATTGGGGGAAAATGTTTTTTGTTCTGCCTCTGATATGGTTTTGTGATGTTATCGCGTTAAAAAAAATGATGTCCTAATACTGGCTCCACAATCCCCAACTGGCTATCATCAGCAAGAAGAAAAATCCTTTTTAAAAAGAATGATGCCGGAGTATAGACATCGTGAGTGTACAAGTGTGGCTGTAGCATACTTTGCCTCCTCATTTTTTCATACCAAAAATATTCAACATCCTTTTATGAATTATACCTTATTTTATATCTTAGTCTTATTTAATTCAGGATTGCCACAATGTAAAATATGAAGTGCTTTATTGCACTGAATTCCTCATCCTTTCATCTATCTTTCCTCCTCCTTTTGTCTCCACTTTTCTCACACTATATCCCTTTTCCATAATTATCTACAGAGGACAAGCTTCCAATTCCGAACATTTCTGCACTGCAGAATACATACATCCTCTTTTATTATAACTCAGCAATTACAACATACCACCAACATTTCAAAATGGACAAACACACACAAAACACACACACAGATCTCTCCAAATTCAATTCAGGCCTTGCTGCTAATCAAATATCTATCATATATTTGCACCACAGAATATTCGGAAAATATTCACCAACATTCACAGAAAAGTAATATATGGTCCATACTGTATGTATTTGGCTGCATTATATGTGATTATTAAATACGTTTAAAAGAGAAGGACATTTTTATATGAAGTTGCGTGTGTGAAGAGAGAGTTTACAAAGGTGAGCACAATGTAACAATAAATGCAAATATAATGCAATGAACTTTGAAACAGTGTGGAGCCTTTATAAGATTGGCCATGGGTGAATTCATCCCATTAAACAATTCATCCTTATATAATGGGACTCAAAGAAAAGAAGGTTTTACAGGTGAAAACATTATAGTCCTCAGTAGTTTCCCTTCTGAAGTCTCTGTAGGCTACTGGGGAATTTGATTCCTGTTTTATTTTCATGGCCACAGAGTGCATATTTTATTACTGTCAAGGAACTACAAGTAGAAACTAGGCCTGTCTTGACACTGCTGCTCTGCAATTATTCACTCTAACAGTAACTGTTGCTGGGAAAGCAAAAGAAGAATGATTTTGGTTTTCTAACCTTGAGTTCTCTGTGCCCTTTTTGGTCAGGAAAACAATACTCTTGTGTTACTTTCATTGCCATGATTGAACGGATCAAATTTCAGAAAGGAATATTGAGACATCCCATCCATTAACAGCCGGCCTTTGCTAAACATCATGAAGACTGCCTTTCCCCTCTCCCTGCCTCGAAGCAGAAACAATGATGGAGTGACAGCATTGCAGCCTTTCAACTAGATGGCATGTAGGAATAATTTTAGCCCTTTAATTTAAATTGACCAAGACTTGTAGAACTTTTTGTGTGAAACAGAAAAAATGAAGTTACGATTTAGGGTTTTGATGATTAGACAGAATAGATTATAAAAAGAAGAGAGGTATGTTGTAACCATAGAGGAATAGGTAAACTTATAACTGTACTTATAATTGCTGTAAAGAAAATCAGAAGCTACTTCTTTGTATCTTTTTTCTTTCTTTTTCATTTTTCTTTCACTGTTTTCCTTTCTTGCACTTTTAGCTTTCTCTTTCTCTTTTCTACTTTATATTAGTTTGTATTCTTTTTTTAAAATCTCTCTCTCTCTCTCTGTCTCACACACACACACGTATGTAATTAAATTGACAAAGAGAAGGCCCTAAGTCAAGCATGAGCTGTTTGATGTATCAGGATGCTGCATGCTAAATCTTGCATGGTTAAGATTGCAGGATGGTGATGAGAGGGGGTTGGGAAGAGGAAGTGCAGTAATGGGCAGAACTGTGCTGGTTGTGTGAGACTTTTAGTGTGCAGCCTAGCAAAAATGTAATCTTTCAGTCAGGACTGAACTTCAGTCTTTTACTGCAGGGTTCCTCAACCTTGGCTACTTGAAGATGTGTGGACTTCAACTCCCAGAATTCCCCAGCCAGCCATGCTGGCTGGGGAATTCTGGGAGTTGAAGTCCACACATCTTCAAGTGGTCAAGGTTGAGGAACACTGTTTTACTGTATCGGATGGTTTATTACATAGTAGGGACCACTAACAAGTCTTTAAAATAAGTATCTGGCAGTGGTAAAAGGAAGTTGGCAAGGTACTTTTCACTTTTCTCCCCCCATTGGGATAATTCACAGCAGTCCTGAAAAGTATACAGCATCAGCATTAGAACTCAGGAATCATGGTTAATTGCTAAAGCAACTGTGTAGTTCCAAAAAGGGATTGTAGGTAGAATAACAATGAATGACATACTCTCCTGATTTTTTATATTGCCAACTGAACACTTGAGGTTGCCTAACCTCTGGTTTTAGTTATTTTCTGGACTGTAATCATTTATTCGTAAGTGCACATTTCTAGTGTTTGGAAGAATAGAGTACACAAATCTGTCTTCCAATTTTCTGAACACTTTTGTGCAAATGAGTTTTCTTTGTCTAATAGCTTTCTTAAAGTACTTTAGAAAAAAAATTGGATTTCTTTTTGTGGTGTTTTTGAGCTCAGAATAAAAGTGGAAGAGGGTGTCACCCTATCACCCCAGACACCCCTGGCTGGCCCTTCTTCCCCATCTCAAAAAGCCCCATCAAAGAAATTCCTGTTGATGTCTATCCTTGAGATGTAGCTGAAAATTTGGGAAGCCAAGGAGGCTGAAGGTTATTGGGTGGGATTGTATGATGAAAGAGAGAACACTGACGTGTACCTCTTGGTTAGTGTCAGCCTTTTGAGGTAGACCAGGTCAGGAAACAGACTCCACAATGACTACTGGAACTCTACTGTTGCAGGGTACAATAACAGAATTTTGAAAGCCTGACAACGTTTCTCCCCCAGTCCCTCTTATACCAAAGAGAATCAAGGTGGAGCAACCCTGAGCTTCTTTCTATCCGGTCTTCTCTTTCAAGGCTAAATTGACGTGCATGTCTCTGCCGTTGCATTCCTTCTTAAAGTTATCGTTGTACTCCTCTATAGTTAGGGCACCAGACCTAGGCAGCAAAAATCCAGTCAACTACTAGATGGTAACAAAATGATACAGAACCTCCCAATTCTTTGTTGCCATTTGGTTGTCCTGATTTTTACAGCCCAGATCTCATAGTCCTCCTACTCTTGGTAATCTTATAATGAAATTGTGCAAGAACTGCTGCCCCACCATAAGAATTTTACACTTTTTTCAGGGGAAAAAAAAGAAAAGAAACTGAAACAACTGAATTTCCCTCAAATTGAATGTGAATGGTTGGAAAAAATGCAGGGTTTTTGGCATAGCTGTAGCACAGATGCACAAAATTCTTGAATCGCAAAAAGGAGGTCTGGATAGGTCACCAAGTTTGATGAGAAACAGCTGCATAGCAAAATCACCTCAGTGCTGGCTGCAAGAAAAATGGCATCTCTGCTTTTATCCTCTTTGTCAGTAAAAGGCAGTGTGTATCCATGGACACTAACCAGGAATATTGGGTGAATTTAGCACAATTTAGTCTATACTCCTCACCCTTTGTTATATTCTCTTCAATTATAACAATGAATTCTCCCTGGCAGTTCAGAAATGGAAGCTAAGTCTCCCTCCTCCATGAAACGACACACGATACGTCCTGTTCCTTATGGATACTTTGCTCTCATGGTAATAGCAGAAAAATGCTTTTACTCCCATTCTCTCTTAACACCAGTACTTATGTACAGCAACCTAATTTTCTTTAGAGGAGGTCCAGGAGCCTGTGGCCAGGTTTTCACTTCAGCAAAGTGAGCCTTCAGGTGATGGTAAACCATCATATGATTCGTTTGTGACTTACTCTATAGTGCAAATATAGCACTTGTGGTTTATAAACTATGGTTTATAGCTTAGCTTATTTTGGGGCCAAAGACCATTTCAGTTAATTGAACAAAATATGTTTTAGCAAAAGATGATAACTCTGTTACTGTATGGTAGTCAGGATTTTGGTCAAGTCAGGAATGCACTAAAGATTTATGCTCCATCCCAGAATGAACCAAGAGATTCAATCATAAAACCTTTTTCTACGGGGAAATCCCTCTCTTCACTTGTGATACACACAGCAGATACTTGTCCTGGTTTATGAGATCTCATATTTATGTATTTTACATGCAAATATTAAATCCGCTGAACAGATGCCATGGTTTTATTGTTCCTTTCCCAGAAGAAGAAACTTTAATACTTCTTACTCCCTCACCACCCAGTTTCCTCTCTCCAAGTTCTGCCTGGAGAACTTAATGGTTGCTCTTCCTTTTATATTAAGAAATAAATATGGTTATTCAATTCCAACTCTCCTTCGGGAATTCAAGTTGTTATATGCAGTTTCTAATTTTTCCCCACAAGAACAGCCCTTTGAATAGATTTGCCAAGAGAGCGCGATTGGCTCAAAGTCACTCACTGGGAACTCTAATTGCATTCAGGTATATCTCAATGGGGAGCTACTTGAGTGAATAAGTACTCTACAACTCAAGATTAATTTTGCCTTTCCCTCCCACCCACAGATTACATTATATTTAAAATAAGGAAGTCTAAAAAAAGAAAAGAGGGGTTAAAAAGCAACGTTCCCCTACTCAAAAATAGGCAGTCTGTCTCAATTTAAACCTAACTGTTTAAGGTTGGTTTCTGAATTTGGCCCTGAATCCTGTTCCTGCCAGATATACCCTTTCTAAGCATCTCCACTTAGTTTTGTGAAAGAAAAGAGGACAGAACAGATGCAAGATTTTCTAGCTGTCCACATCTTTATCTTAATATTGCTTTGGGTGCCCTGAAATAATTAAGTGTTGGATAATGGAATTATTGTTTTCTCTAGACAGATATTTCCAATATTTGATAAAAAAAAGTCTATAAAACCAAGATGAAGGTGAGCTAGAAAGCGCTCTCTCTCTCTCTCTCTCTCTCTCTCTCTCTCTTCCCCTCTGTGTGTGTGTGCATGCATGAGATATTATAAAGCCTGACTCAACCCATGTTTTTATTTCAGCCCATGCCCTAACATCCTAGTGGACTGCTCCACTAATGAAATGTAATAACATTTAATAACATTTTATTTTATTAAAAATATCTCACTGTACCATGGTCTACCATACCACCATGATCTTGTCACTGCTATCCATGCTTTGGATAATTGTACTTTATGATGTGTGTGACTGTCTTCTGAAGTACATTCAGAAACTTGAACTGGTTTCAGATGTTCCTACCTGGTGTTTAAGATAAAGACTCCTTACAGTCAAGCCCAATTCCTGGTGATCTCCTCCAAGATTTTTCAGCTCCCTAGTCTAGTTCTATAACCCTAGAATTCCCAGGTTATAAGAACTCCTGGAGGCAACATGTCTTCAATACAGATTGTTGGAAAGTGACAGTGGACAGGGACTATAGCTTTCGAGTTGCATACTGATTGACAAAGAATGTTAAATTAATGAACCTATGGCCTGATCCTGCAGGATTCAGCTTAGATACTTATATATTTAATGACAAGTATAACACATCTGAAGGAAACCATGTTGGAGAAGCCTAGAAGTAAGGATCTAATGAATGTAACAAAACAATACCATGGCATGTCTGCCTGGGTTCTCTATCTTCTTCCTTAGGGTATAAGAGTTAAAACCAGCATATAGTATTTCAGGTTTGTGGAACATGGAATCTTTTTGATCCAGATAAAATTATTTCAATAGGCATTCTCTCTTTTGTTTGTAAACAGTATTAGATATTACTGTTCACAATTTGTAGTTGCCTGTTGTAAAGGGACACTTTTGTCTACAGATGAACTGTGTTCCAGAACATCTGTAAGATTTTCTAGGGTTTCCCCAAAAAAGCCTGGACAGAAGCTGCACATTTCAGCATTTCTATTTACACATTTACAAAATTATAATTTCGGAAAGTACTATTTCAGTATGGAATGTTTCAAAAGAGTGTATCCCCACCATATTTTTGTTCTACGCCACCCAGAGTCACCTTGTGTGAGATGGCAGCCATATAAGTGCACAGTCTTTTAAAAAAATAAGAACTCAAACCTAGGAAGTGTAAATGTAAGAACTGGATCTGAATTTTCTCAAGAAAATCTAGAGTATTATTATATTATCAACAACTATGATTCCTATTAATAGCAGTCTCTGGGAATGCAGGCTAATCATTATGATATCAAGGCAGCAGTGTCTGCAGGGAAGAGAGAAGTATCTACATACCTATAAGAACCCTATGTTTCATATGAGTACACATTTAGTTCTCACTGGGGGCAAAACTCTCCATTTCTCATCCCATTTTTTTTTAACATTTTAAAAGTGTTGGAATTTTGTACATCCTGTACTCTCTCCTTTAAGGTAAATACTGCACTAAATCCTCAATTGATTTGTTTGCTTTTGGCCTAGAGTGATATGTAAAACTAACCATTTCCATTTGGAAGCCATAGTTTATGGATTAATGTGATGTGTGAACTAGGCCACCATTCCTTATTCAGCAAACCATGGTTCAAACAAACCATGGCTTCATTGTGGTATGGACCCAGCCACTGAACTGTTTTTCATCAAGCACTAGAAAAACGTGGCATGCACTCACAGTGAGGAACAATTTTAAACTCTTTCCCCCATTATCTGATAAGCCCTTCACGGTCTCTCCAGTCTGTTGGATAGCAGATAGATTTATCCAGTTGAAAGAAAGTGTGGAGAGAGAACATTTAAGTCTGTAATGCCACTTTTATAAGAAAGTATTCTTCAGGCTGGGGTTTGTATGAAAGAAAAATAAATATAAGCATCATTTAGGAAATAACACAGTGATAGGAAAGCCTGAATTGCTTAAGTCTGTCTGCAGCTAAGAGGCTGTACAGTGTTCTCCTCCATTAGGGAAAGGGAGTGAGTCAGGCAAGTTCCTGAACTTCATAGGACAGAGTCAAAAGAGAAAAAAAGAACTGGGTGGAGAGATGAAGGATGTGATGAACATCAGCCCACCCAATAGGAGACAAGTTACATGGAAACATGCAAAGTAGGAAAGGAAAGGAGATCAGAGTGAAGTCCCTTTGCTAACTACGTATCTCTACATTTAAGACCCCTAGTGGATAATAGGTTTATAAGATGCAGGTAAAGTTAATTTCCAGGCAGATGTGGGTCCTGGGGAGTAGCAGGTACAACACAGTGATACATGTGTATATGTGTTGGTTTTAAAACTGGAACTCTGTGTCAGTGCATGTGTGTTATTTTGCATTGAAGAGACAATGGTAAATTCAGGAGGAAGAAAGTAACTAGTAGCTAGGACATGAAATGAAAGAAAGTTGAAAGAAGGGCATGGGAATTTAACAGGAGGGGTGGCTGTCCCCAGGTTTCTTCCCTGAGGAGAAAAAGCTTTTAAAGAGAGTCTGGTAGATTGTTTGTGGATATCCATTCAAACATAGCTGAAGGTAGTTTGAGAGGAGGATGGAAGAGAGAAGTGACAAATACTTGAAACAGCTTCAGTGTTTTGTTGCACGTCCATTTTATTATTAAATGTTCCTTTATTTTACAAAGAAGATAGGAGTATATTCGCCATGCTGAGAACTATAATGCTGACTCCAGATCTTAGTTCTTGTTTAATTTGAGCTCCAGTTAAAGGCTTGTACATGTAGAAACTTTTCATTCATTGTTTGGCAGAACATTGGCATGGATGTTGAAAAAGACAGGGTTGTTTTATTTGCTTCTTGTTACCATTTCACTTTTAAATATTGTAAATTAAAACAAATTACTTTTAGAAAAGGCATTCTGTCTTCACCCATGCTGAGAAGTCAACTGGCAAAGCTCTGAACATCTGCTCTGACTTGGCACAAGGGCAACCATATTAATTCTCCTTCTGTATGTTATTATCTCCAGCTACATTGTTTATATCTTTGCCTCCTGCAAGGCTACTTTGGCTCACAGCAGTGTTCAGAGGACTAATTAATGTTTGCCAAGTGCTAGTATTTAAGATGACATATGAATGCTGTTGTTGTTGATGATGATGATAATTTGACCCTAGAATGGGCATGGATAATGCCCTCATGGTCCAGATCTGCAGCACTGTGCCAGCCAACGTGAAATAAGAGTTGAACTTAAACATTTAGAGGAGGCGCTAGTGCACTAGATATTGTTCTGCTAGGCCAAAGAATACAAAAAACTCTAAATGGACAAGTAAAGATTCTTTCTAATCAACTCTTAGTGACTACCTGGATGTGTCCATGTAGCATTCATTGCAAAACCGTGGAACTGGTT
This sequence comes from Liasis olivaceus, assembly GCA_030867105.1. NCBI lineage: Eukaryota > Metazoa > Chordata > Lepidosauria > Squamata > Pythonidae > Liasis > Liasis olivaceus. Next base: position 174,766,883 of record CM061350.1, on the reverse strand, counting down.
TTTACTACTGACTTCTTCCAGGATTTATTTATTTTTCTGTTTACTTCCCAGTCTAGTTTACAACCCCAGGAATTTTCTGGAGGTCTCCCATTTAAGTACCAATCAGGACTGATACTACTTAACTTTTGAGATCAGCCAAGGTCAGCTAGCTGTTGCCACCTGCTGTGAAAAAATAACAAAGGACTTATTAAATACACGTAAGAACATGTGGACCATTGTTCCTAGCATTGAGATGTCTGTGAATTGTCAGTGGTAATGAATTTAACTTAGATCTGATTGTGAAGCATATTTCTCCCCTTCAGATTTGGGGCCTTATATGAGTTCAGCTGAATGTCCATCCAAGTGACTACTCTTTTATTCCAAATTACAATGTCCTATATGGATGTTTCATAAGGTAATATGTAATGTTGAGTCACAATTTCTGCTGTAATTATCTTAATAAACTTCTCATAGAGATTTTTTCTTTAAGAATCCAAGAGTGGAATTTCAAGCTCTGGATGTGCTGAGCATGATAGCTTAGAGGAAGTTATTACACTTCTTACTGCTATTTGTATGCTGCTAATGCAAGACTGTCCTTCATAATAGCATGAAACATAACATAATAGCATGACTTAATGCGATAAAGAGCCCAAGAAGACTTGTTGACAAGGAAAGACTTTTATCATTGTCTGGTGTTATTTTGAAGTCTAGCCATCTTCTTCATCTGAAGGCCAGTTCCAACAAGATCTAGTGTGGGAGAATTATTGCATGTGTTACCCATGACTTAAATGATCACACACTCCCTTCCTATCGGCTAATCCTTATTTGTTAGGTTCCTGCCTCCAGGAGTTCAAATTGGTCTCTGTAGTGCTGTATTCCCTTCTTCAGCTTTTCAGTTTACTTGATGAGCTTCCATGGCTGAGAATGGACCTGCTCTGTGTCTCCCTGGTCCCAAGTCCAACATCTTATTCACTGGCTCTCCAAGTCTCAGAGTAGGACTTCATGAATCATCATCACAAGGACTATCATTGATGACTTTTTCAAGCACAGATGCTCTAACTAGACAACTTGATGTTATCATGTTGTCAGCACCTTCATCTTTCCCTTCAGTTTTCTGTATAGAAAGCTGCTACTTTCCCAGTCTGACATCTTTGAGATATACTGCATTACAGCCCAATTTCTAGACAAGATGTTGGTGTGGAATGACAGAGGCTTGTTCAAAATATCGAGGGAGGTTGAGGTTAAGTGCTGTAATAACTGTGTCATCAGGGCCCAGAAATCATCACGTCAATAGAAGTTTGCTCTTCCCATCTATCCTCAGATTAGCAGTAACACAGGATCCCCCCATGATGCAGCTCATGGAAGACGTCCTCACCAATTTTGCAAAAATTCATTGGTTGATCTAATAACCATGTGATGGTTCTAATCTAGATAAGGAACTGTCACATTTGATTCCTTACAATAACTGATTGCTCTTAGATATCAGTTAGGTACTGCAAATGAAAACGTAAGAGTTATTGGAAGGGAAGTTGAACATTTTAGGGGCCATCTGTCACACTAGCATCTGCCAAAGATTCTCAAGGAATAACCTGAACAAACAGACTGGCATTCTGTCTGTCTGCCTGCCTGCCTGCCTACCTACTTACTTATCCCCCAACACATAGTTACCTACCATATGGTGCTTTTCTTCTTCAATAAAAACAAAGGAGGGATGGGGTATCTATTATTTACACACTTTCTATAGCAACATAAACCACATATTTGCATGAAAGATTCTTCACTCCTTTGGACCTGATAGCACTGAATCACCCTTCTCCTTGGCCTCACCAAAGCCATCTAACTCCAGTCTGTGTGCATGCTTTCTAGATGATTCTGCTCACTTGCTCTCAGGCACTATAGCAAATAAACTCCTCAGGATCAGCTCTATTTCCTTTCTTCTCCAATGTGCCATGCAGCTTGTGGCTAGAAAGCACTTACGCAGGAAGCGGAGTTTGGCAGATCTCTTTATTTTTATCTGAGAATTTTTATCCAAAGGATTTGGGAATAGTTCAGTATTCTTGCTTTCCTGATATGCCTAGAGTGAAATGGAGAATATTCTTTGGGGCTGTGTGCAAGTTTAACACAGAATAGAAATATCATGTACATTCTTTTAAAATGCTGTCTGTGCATTAAAAATCATAAGTGTTTTCCCTTGCCTAGTTTTTCATCAGACTAAGGTAGGCTGGGGAGCTCTGGACTCTTCCTCACAGGCACGTTAATGTGCTTTCCTCCCATCCTTGAGTCAGGAGGAAAATATATTGACCTAAATTGCACTTTACTGTTCCCCAGCAACAAGCTCACTGCCCTCACACAGTTTAAGGTGAGAAGTTTCAGAGCTGTGATTGATGGATTCCCTGCCAACCTTTGCCCTCCCACCCATCTCCTGAACATCTGGCATGGCAAGGTTGGAGTTCAAGCCTTAAGATTTATTATTTATTTGTTTAGCCTTAGTTGTTTTTTTTTTTTAATATATTTACTATGCTTATATTCAGACAGGTCTCTTGGCCTCCTAAGTAGAAGACTGGTACATTTATGTCAAACAAGCCCCCACCCCCTACCAAGTCTGCACGAGTGATTGAAAGAGTTGTTTTGAAATGCAAAGCAGAGAAGCCTAAACTAGAGAACTTCTACACCAGTGTTTCTCAACCTTGGAAGCTTTCAGATATGTGGACCTCAACTCCCAGAATTCCCCGGCCAGCAAGGCTTGAATATTAAGATCTGTGTGTGTGCGTGCGCAGGAGCTTCCCATGTCTGAGTAGAGCCACACTGTTTGGGGATATAAGAGAGGGCCTTTTCTGTTGGCATCAGGTGAACATTTGTCTTTTTATCCCCCCCTTTGGGAGAAAGCATCCACTGCCTGACTATATGTTTTGTCCCTTAACTGCCTCTCTGTCAGACTTACTGTGATTATGATTTTATGTTTACAATTATTATTTATTTTACTTGTACTATTTCACCTTGCTTATTTTGTGGACTATAACTCTAGCTATAATGGAGCCTTACTTGGCTGGGTTTATACAATACATGAAATCATGAACAATACTTCATAAACCAAAATAGCTGGATTTTAACAACATGGTAAGTCAAAACCAAACAAATACATCCTGGCTTCCTGTGATGTATGAACTCAGCTATTATGAGAGCATTCATAGCAGGTATCAACCTCCATTAGGGAAGAAAGGCTACGGACAGAGAATTCTGACTTTCCATGAATCCACTATTCAAACACTGTTATTTTACATTGACAGTGTCAGATCAAAATATCTGAGAATTCACTCCATAATAAAGCATACAAGCCTGCTTTCAAAATCAGTTAAGCTTAAGGATGGAATGATGATATTACTAATTACATACCAATGTGTTTAAACAATGAGATTATCACCATATAAACCCAGTACTGCAGACTTAGATAAGTGGCATGGTCAAGATTTATGCTGTTTTCTGAAAGTTGAAACAAGCCATGTGAGTTGTACTGTATATGCACACACACACACAGAGGAATATTTGGATGGCAACATAAAAATCATTTCAATGTACATACATCAAAGTACAACGTACTTTGTAGAATTTTTTATTTTTGTGGATTTACTTCTGGCCCTGGGTGAGACACCACTCACACTAGCAATATGTGTTTGGTTACAACCATTTCCCAAACATTTCAGGATCTAGACAATAAAGGATTAGATCTAGGATTGAATTCACCCAAGATCAGTGTAGAAAGAGAGATCAGAGCCACAGGGCTTGGAATTGGTCAACCTTCTTAAACATAAGCTCTATGGAGCTTCAGCATCTCAAATTGCCAAAAGAATAATATATATATGTTTCAGTTTAAGATTTTGAGCAGTCACGTCAGAAGAAAAGTCACTTGCCTATCCTAGGATGACATCAGCATGGAAACTTGTCCCTTTTTTTTACAGTATGACTAAGTGAGGTACCAGAAAATGGACAATCTCCATCTATATGTGTGATTATGTGTGATGAAAGGTTAAAAGTGCATGTAGTTTTATCACATGAAGTGTACACTGAAGGCACACCAGGGGAATGGGAGCACTGTAGCACTTTCCACCTTTGATTCACTTTCTCTGGGGTCCTATTATAAAAGCATAGAAAAACATTCTTAATATTTGAAAGGATGTTACAAAGAAGAAGGCCAAGACTTGCTTTCTCTCATTGCAGATGCAGGACACAGAACAATGCATTTGAACTACAAGAAGACAGATTGATAATGATTGTTTTTTAAAAAGAATTGTAGCAGGAAGAATAATGATAATGCTATGTTGAAGAGCGGAACTGAAACAATCTTTGTGTCTGCGAAGAATGCTAACAATCTTTGTGTCTAAGAAAAAATTGACAAAAATGTTGAAAAATGATAAGGCTGCAGGTATAGATGGTGTGACTGGAGAAATGTGAAAATATGGATCCAGTAGGCTTTATGGAGAGGCTGTGTAGCTTGTTTAATGTCTGTGTTAAGACTGCATCTGTGTCTGATGACAGCAAGAGTGCTGTTCTTGTTCCTGTAGACAAAAAAGACTGAATGCAAAACTACAGGGGATTAGTTTGCCTAGTAAAGTGGTTGACAGAATTTTGATCAAAGGAATATGCAAAATGACATTGAGCAAAATTTTGGGAAGTTTAGTATGGTTTTATGCTGGGCAGGGATGTACAAATATTTGCTCTTCAGGAGGTTATTGAGAAATGTATGACTATGAAAAAAAGTATGCATTCCTGTTGATTTGGAGAAAGCTTATGATAAAAGTGAATAGGCTCAAATTATAGAATTCTTTGCATGAATACGGAGGTTAAGCTGATTGGCTGCTGATTGTGGTAAGAGTGCTATATGAAGGAAGTAAAATGTGCACCAATTTTGTGTGCAGATGCTGTGTTCTTGGTTGAGACCTCATGTGATTTGCAGTGAATGTTGGACAGACTGTATCATGCAATGAGGACTATGTGTCAGAACTTCACCCAGATCACAGCAATATATTTCCCTCTACAAACACAATCAGCACTCAGGAGCTAGCAGCAGAACAGCCAAGGACAGGGCAATCTGCTTTTATTGCAGGCACCAGAAACCCTAATAACAAAGTTCAGCCACTGCAGAATCTAGTAATCCAGCTCACTATATAACAGTTCTAGTGTTTAAATCATACATCTCTTTGTCTTGTCATTATGTATTAACAACCTTCTTGCTGCTTGTTTTTCAGTCCTTGATGTGAAAGTCACCTGCAGTATGTTTTGATAATGGTCCTATCTGGTCTCAAGCTCTTTGCTTCTGGTCCTGATAGCTTTAATCCTCCCAGCATAGATCTGAAAATTAATGTATTGAAGACCAAGGTACCTGTGTTTGATAGGGAAAATGGTGTGAATGATTACAAATATTGTATGCATTAGGAATAACTAGATCACCAGCAATCATCTCCAGTAGTCATCACCCAGATAAGCCAAGGTCACCACCAGGCACACAATCAAGCAGTCAACATATGCTAGTCAATGAACTACCAGAAGAGCAAAACAGAACCCCCACCCCTACCAACACTGGCAAAGCAAGCCACAGCAGATAAACAGAGAGCAAACCCCATCCCATTTTAGCACTGAAGATGTTACCTAGCCAGGTAATGAAACGTTTGCAAGAAAAGAACCAAGCTCAGAGAACCCCAAGGACTCCATAACTAGATTAACTTGTGTTCGTTGTTGGAATGTTTACTAAGGAAGAGGAAATTTGCATTAAGACATGCAAATATTGGTAGAAGGGTAGTGGGTGGTATGCAACAGATGAATGTTTCTGGAAATAAATAATAATGGCTGTGTATGAGAGTGCTTCTGCTTACTTTGTTATATGGAAGTGAGAGTTTGGTGCATCAGGAGAAATGTGAAAGTAAGTTGAATGCTGTGGGAATTGGTTATTTAAGAAGTGTGTCTGATAAAAAAGAGATGGGGCAAGAAGGAATGAGTGCTGAAGGAATTTCGATTGAATACAAAAGTGAGTGGCAAGTATGAAAAGTACGTTGAGATGGTTGATCTCAAAGAAATGAACATGGATCAAACCACAGTGAATGAACAGGTCAAGAGAATGGTAAAGACAGAGAAATTCGTCATTAGATGGAAGTGATAAGGTCCCAAAGAAGAGAGAGGTCAGAAGTTTAAGAAACAAAAGGCAACGTATGAACTGGTATATCAGTATGATGGAAGCACATCTGGCTTGCAAGGACACAAAGGTATGGAGCCCAATATTGAATGATTTGGTATAAACTAGATTTAGCTATATTTCTTTATCTTTTTCTTGTCTCATGCCTTAACTCCTTATGCCTCTTCGGTACTTTGCATATTATTTTTTACTCTGCAAGGGAAAACTGTAATGGGAATGGATGGATGTATGTGAATCCTAGGAACTGCATTTTTATGTGGCAAGCCAGACTTCCCTAATTTGTAGGCCTTAGGATTCAATTCCCAGCATTTCAGGAGTTGCAATCTAAGGGTGGATTCATACTTTTTGCTTGACCTGTTGCTAGTACAGGTCACTCACTGCTTTGTGGGTGCAGGAATGGGTGACATTGTCTTCTGTCCCACTCCCAGCCCATTGTAAATGCACCCCATACCCGTGTTTTCCAGCTTTGAAACTGCTGTTTCCCAATCTGAGCTGTCTTACACCCTTCAGAGTAGAGAGTCTCCAGTGCTTTGTTCCATTCTAGTAGATGCTTCAGCTCCAAATCTGCTGGATTGCCTGGCGTGTTCTGTACCCTCTAGTAGTGATTCACCCTGTACTGTTGGGTGACTATATTCTCTACTAGTTGGTTGTATGGATGTGTGTGTGTTTTAAAAGAATCTTGCAGTTGATCCAATGTTAGCCTATTAAGTCAATGAACTATCCTCAACTCTAGAAGCTCACGTTCAACCTTTACATGTCCCAGTGGGTACTTTTCAATTTCTGCCCAGGCTGGGTAAAAACATGTTCCTTTCCTTTCCCATTTTCTGCTTATAGGACTTCAAAGTTTCCCTTCCTTTCCTTTTTTAAAAAACAAAACTTCTTTAAATTACAATTAAGAATGTTTTATTTTGTTTCTTTGAAGCTGAATTATCAGTTCCTCCTTGCTATAAAGTTTCCATGGACCTACAGAGTAGTGTAGGAATGAAAGGATAAACTGTTTCCTATTGCTTTGATTATTGTAATATCAGAGAGTGATGCTACCATAATGGTAGAAAGAAAAAAAAAAGAAAAGAAACATCTCCATTAGTGTCAACTGAGATAATGTGGGCAGGGGGGTGAAGGCAAATATCTGGGAAATAAAGGGAAGGCTTGGAGACTAATAAGGAGGGGACAATCCCAGGCAGAAAAAGGCAGGATCTAGCAGACCAGTCCACACAGGAGCCAGGCAGTGAGCCTTGCCTTCCATGCAAGAATGGAAAGTGCAAGAAACAGAGGAATGACCAATCGGGTCTTGCAGTGGCCATTGTCCAGGCTGTGCACCAGGCTGTCCCTGTTACTAGCCCACTGTAATTTGGACCAGAATTTCTGAAGCTGACTTAAGAAACAGTTAGGAGCAGTATGGGAGACAAGCAGCTTAGGCTGCCACACAGAATTGCTCTAGATGTGTCAGCTCATTGTTACATTGAGTATAGCTGGGGTAAGGATCTCAATACTCTCATCAGCCACAAAATATGAATTGTTCAGGGATCTGTGATAGCATTAACAGTCTAACAACATTGAAACGTGAATGCATTTACTTGGAGAAACTTCTACTGAAATGCAGTCTTCTAACAACTAAATGGTATCTTCAAGCAGTGTCCAGAAATCCAGAAAAATATGTCATTGTTGTACAAGCATGAACAGCTCATAAATCAATCCTGTCTGAGGTCATGATGTCCCCATGTGGTCAGTTGCCAGCACTATTGGAGACACAGAAGCAACCCCAGATTTTCCAGCAGATGCGCAGTCATAGAATCATTGAGCTGGAAGGGACCATTTAAATTTCCCTCCTGCTTAAGGCCAGGCTCCAAATAAAAGCATTCCTTGCAGATGGCTGCCCAGCCCTGATTGAAGACATTCAGGGAAGGGAAGGGCCCCCACCACACCTTCTTTATGACACATCTTTAGATACCTGAAGAATGGTGTCATATCTTCTCAAGGCAAAATACCTAGTCTCCCTAATCTCTCCTTGTAGGAATTACCTTCCAATCCCCTGATCCTCTTTGTTCCATAGAAGCTACAGCCAAACATAGTTTGCAATGATTTTTCACCTTCAGTTTTACATTTTTTATATATTAAGGTGCAGTTGAAAATGCATTGTGTGATGTGTCCTTCTAACATGATTTATTCAGAGGATGTGGATGACTGATGTGCTAAATGCATGTACATTGATGCAAATTTCATATCAGAAATACTTTCAAGTGATCAAATATGTGTGTGTGTGTGCATGGGTGTATGGATTATAAGCACAGACAGATATATTTTGCATAAAGTTCAAGTTATAGTGAATTGTACAAATGTGCATAATACTGGAAGGAAGGCAGAATGATTCAGAGGGGAAGTACAGGACAACTTATCTGTTTCCTGCAATTCCTCACATAAGTAAGAAAAATGAGCTAGCTTAATAGAAATTATGTGTGACAGCAAAGGACAAACCATTCCAATTGAAGCAACAGCAGTACTGAGAAATCCTTAACAGAATTGCAGGCCAGTACTTGGTACTTTTTTGAAGGGCAGCATCAGTTTGGGATGTATTTAGAAAAGCTGCCTCATTTAAAAATCAAATGAAGAGAAACAGAAATTGGAATAAAAGTAGAGGACAGGATGGCAGGCTTTCCAGTCCTAATATTTTACAGATTTGTTGCACATATGCTAGGGAGCAGAAACATTATTTAAGTCCAAAAGCAAATAAGATAAAATCATATATCCAGAAATTGGAAAAAGAAAAAGGGGGAAAAAAAAAAAGGATTGTATGTCAGAATGGAAGGAATGGCAAAAAAGATAAGGGAGAGAGAAATAAAAGCTGAGAATAATAATGCAAACCAGACTGAATGCCAGAATAACTCTATGGAAAAACTTTCACCCTGGTTCTCCAATTCATTGTTTATTTTGTTCCAATGAAATTTGAATTGCAGGGTGAAGAGTATTACCTTCAGGCTCTGATAAGTTTACTTAGTTTATGACAGTTTTCTGTGAGTCCTGTCACTTGTGATCAAGTTCCAGGCCCTCCAAGATTTTCATTTTCTTCTTTTCCCTTCCCTTTAGAAAGGAAATAAAATGTTGGAAATCATTGGTTATCCCTTTTTGATATACACTAATGGGATCTGAGTTAGTGTTTCTTTGGATCTATCTGCCTATCTACCTACCATAACAAATGTTGTAAAAATACAAAATATAAAACTGCTGAATATATAAAAATGCCAAAAAGAAAAGAAACTAAAAGGAAAAAAAAATGCACATTCGAGCATAAAAAAGATCTGTCTGTCTGTCTGTCTGTCTGTCTATCTATCTATCTCATGTTGACTTGGTTTTTAAACAACAAATTAATTTTGCCCATACAGAATCATACTGATCAGTCTTTCCCTTTGTTGATTAAGGGCAAATGTAAAAGGCTACAGTGAGCTGTAATGAATGGGTGGAAAGTCTATTCCAAGAAGTTCAGATACTGCAAGAATTATAGGCAGACCTGGCCTGCCAAACCAGATAAAATAGCAGAGACAACTGAAGCCTGTGAAAATCAGACTTCAAGGAACCAATCAGGAGCAAGATGGAACCCCTCTCAGGTGGGCACTTAAAAGAGGAACCGCCAGCTCTATTTTGCTTTTGCTTTAACCACTGGAGTTCTCCAGGGCTATTTGGATGCCAGGTCAAAAAGGAAGCCCTGACCGTAATAATCAGGACTGCAGACCAGGGAATTATACAGTGAGCTAGATTACTGGATGTGGGATGGAATTTGTATTATAGAACGTCATCGAAACTGTGATTTTTGTTCATGTGTAGGGGTGATCTTGGGCTGAGGTTGAATGAAATCAAAGAAGTTGAACGAAAACTTCCTCAGAAGTAATTGTTCATTTCTTTTTTCTCTTGTACCTTTTAACTTCCATCCAGTTCTTTGACCTTGATATGCATAATAAGGATATGAATTCTTATTAAATCTGTGATGTTCATTCTAAGAAAAGGAACTGTACATTCTCCCATCAGGTCATGCTACTAAAGAAAAGATGATCACCATATGCCTCCTCCCAAGGAAATTACAGCAGACAGATTTTTCTGGAGAAAAGTGACTGGGGAAACATTATGAAGGCAGCTCTTCCCAGGACTTATGGAGAGGATACAATAGGATTAGAGATGGAGTCTACAGAGCCCAATCCTCTTTATTCTGTGAAAGTGTGTGCACATACTGTATGTCCTGTTACGTGAGCACTTATTTTCAATCCTGGATTTTAAGACTGCAATAAAGGTTTCTTTCCAACAAGGTCAAACCATCTTTTTGGCTATGCTTCACACTCAATAAATCCAAAGTTTCTCATAAAAAGTACATAATTCAGCATCAAATTAACATCTTTAAATCTTACTTTTCTTTCTGAAATCATATCAACAATGATTTGACTATCAGTCCAAAATGAGACTACTGTAGAGCAAGCTCAAATCATAGGGTCTTATTGACATTTATCAGAGCACTGTACCTACATTTTTTTATTTAGCAGTTTGGTAAATTACCAGGCATTCAATTAATTGGAATGCCTAATGTATTTCCAATAAAATCTAGAGTATCTGAGAAAATATGTAAGAAATGAGTTTTTGCTTATTGTATGCATTCACTTAAATATCTTGGAATTTCTAGGAAAACTACCTTGTTTGTTGACAAAGATTGTAAACTGTTTAACTCAGATTCATAATTCAGTAAATGGTTGAAAATTCCCATGAGCTGATGGGGAAGAATAAATGTTAAAAAGAATATCTTGTGTACATGTGCATGTATATGTGTGAATGTGTATATATATGCACATACATACATGAAGTGCATATGTTAATTTCTCTTATATATTTAAAGCAAACTGATAAGCTATTGAGAAAAAAATTATAGAATGGACATATCTCTCCCTGTTAGTTGTCTTTTCTAAACTGAAACTTCCATATGAAGAACAGAGTTTTAATTTCTTGGACTTTTAATGATACCAGTGGGCCTCTATTGGAAATCTGTTTCTTTTTGAAAAGTATTATTTTTCAAAACCATTATAGATACAACTAGACAGTTTTTATTTGCCCTCTCCATTAATATCTTGATTGTGTGTGTGTGAGGTGACGGTGGTGGCGGCGTTCCTCTTTCAGCTGAGTTGGTGTTGATAGACCAGGAAAAGTATCTTGGGAGGTAGCGGCTAGTTCAATGAAAATGTCAATCCACTAGGATCACTGCTGTGAAAACGATATGTTATAGATCATTAAGAAAGCATTTTTAAGAATCTTGTCAATTTCATACTACTGTTCATAGTATAGAGTCCAGTGCAGTAATAGGATTGCTCTGTAAATCCCAAGTAAAGCAAATGTTTTTAACTTGAAAAATGTCTTAGTTCAAGTCCAACCTTACAGACTTGCTGTGCTGGCCTTCCCACTCTGATGCCCTCCATATGTGTTGGGACTACAAAACCTGGCATTTCTTTTGCAATAGTTCTCTGCATTGCACCTCAAAGAGGAATGTTTTCACCAGGTTTTTTTTCAGAATGTTTATTGTATGTGCCACATCATTGCAATATGCTTACTGTATGTAAAATACCCAATGTTGTATGTGTAATCATGGGGAAGGAAGCGTGGAAACAATTCTGTGAATGGCATTAGACCCAGCTGGGGTGATTTCCTGTGGGAATGCTGAACTGAAAAAAAGTATAGTTTATACGGTATTTGCTTGCTTGCAAAGGAGTATGCTCATGTAACCCAGTGTATTATAAGATATATAGGAGCAAAGGAGAAGGTTAAGGTAGGCTGAAATTTATAAAGCAGACAGCAAAGTATTGTATAATGATCCACATTTAGACTGGCTATCTATTTCTATATGGGGCACATGTTCCATCCTCCCACCCATCCCCAAGAGATTGTATCACTTGATCATTTTCCCATATCAACACAGTCCACGGGTTTGGGTCCACCTGTTTGTTAAGAATAATGATTACATTTCCTTTGACTTATTATTGAAGTAAGACCACTGCTCACTGTAAGGAGCAAAGGTAGGCCTGCAGTCGTCAGGCCATATGTGGCCATTGGTTTAATATCATGGCTCTAATTTCCAAAATTATAAATTCAGACTTGTGGCAAAAATGATATGCTCCTTCCTTGGAAGCCTAATAGATGACAAGGAAAAGACAATAGGGATAATGAGTGCTGCAAAATGAAAAAGGAGATCAGAAAGGGATGAAATGGTAGCTACACCCTCTTTTGGTTCTTCTATACCCATCATATTTATACAATGCAGCACCCAAGTGATTAGTCCTGTGAAAATTCAATATTGGTAATAAAAACTGCCCACTCCTGACCTATGGTATAAGTGCCATAATACTGCAATATTTAAGATCTGTAAAGAGATGTCATGAGGCTGAACTAAACATGCCATAGTCTCTAGTCATCTTAGCAATAGAGGACACATGTGGAGTTTGGACCACCATGAAGCAAAACAAGACCTCTCACTCATCAAAAGAGACAGTTCCACTGAGTCTTAGGAACACAGGCCCTCCAACACAGTGTTCATAAACTTTTTGTGAGCAAAGTCCTATTCATTAGGAGCTTTTCTTGAAGGGCTTAATGGCTGGTAGCTGAAGTCTGGATGAGATTCCAGGAGCTGGCTTTATAATTGATCAGTTTTGGGCCCAGTGGTAGAAACAATGTCTTACTACCAGTTTTTGAGGGTCTTGGCCGACTCTTGGTTACTACATTCCTAGTCCCTGGACCTTGCATTTGGGTTTTTGACTTTGATGTGAAACTTGTGTATGAACTTCAGCCTGGCTTCTGACCCTGCTGTGAATTACTGGCTTTCCCCATTACCAGTTTGATGATCAGCTTCCCTAGTCAACATCTTAGCTATATTATAGAAGGATAAGAGATGACCATACACAAAATTGATCACTTTCTGGATTAAATGTAGCCACTGGTAATAAACTGTGACACTGTGGCTATATTCACATGATACACAGAACCACAAACTAAGCAAAGGGTATTGTAGGTACTCAGTCCGTATGGTTAGTTTATGTGGAATTAACCCAGAAAATTGGGTAAATGGAATAAACCTTGGTTAATTACAGGTGTGTCATGCAAATCACATCATTTCTCTTATCTGTTAATGGTAACTTTCTATAATGATTAAGAAAAACATTTATTCACATGCAGAAAAGAGAGAGGAGTAAAGACATAGTTCCCTATATTATGTCTCCACTAAAATTTTAAAATGCATATACCTAAATTTCTTTATATAGCTTTCTGTGCTGAGATTGAATTTTATCCACATTTAGGAATAATAGGAACAAAGTCTAAATGGGGTGTGTGTGTGTGTGTATTTGCCCCCTTCAATTGAACAACTGAACAATGAGTCATTTCTCAAGTAACAATTACAAGCAATTGTGTCTTTGTATTGCTGTTGAAATTTGTCAAACTAACAATTGTGACACAAAGCTATGAACAATTATGTTCTTTTTCTAGAAGAGATAATTTTATTAGTGAAACAAATACCTACAAAAAACATGCTTCCTGTGATATTAAGCTATGTTTAGAATGCACATTCTCCCTCAGTCTCTGAAGTCAGACTGCAGGTAGGAATAAGAAACATAGAAAGTTACCTTATAGGGGTCCACGAATTGCCCATATTAATGGCAGTGGCTTGCTAGAGTTTTTTCAGCCCTTTTTGGAGATGCTACACATCGAACTTGGAACTTTCTCTCTGCAAAGCAGGTACTTTCCTGCCCCGCCTTGATAACATGGAATCCTTTGGAAAAGGATGTGCAAGGATTTTCTTCAGTGTGCTCTTTGATAAAAGTTTTCTCCATAACTTGGATGGGAAGATTACCCCCAAGAAAACAACCTCCTCCGCATTATATACAGAAGAATGAGAAACAGGCACTTTCATCCATAACTCTACCAGTCTGGCTGAACAGTGTGTCCAGGTGCACGTGTTCTCAGAATTTTCTGAAGCAGTTTTCAACTGTTGCAATGAAAGTCTGCTGGAGGCTTAGATATGGCTGCCTTATATCTCTTAAAAGCTCCATCCAGCATGGCAAATAGTACAGAGATTCTGCTAGAGCAGTGTTCCTCAACCTTGGCAGCTTGAAGATGTGTGGACTTCAACTCCCAGAATTCCCCAGCCAGCTATGTCCACACATCTTCAAGCTGCCAAGGTTGAGGAACACTGTGCTAGAGGGCCATCAGTTGCCTACAGTACTCCTGCTCTGTGAAAAGCTAGGCTAATTTTTTTTGGGGAAAAAACCCTTAAGAAGCAAAGTGTTACCTCTTCTTTCCTCCTTCCCTTTTTCCTCCACCCAAATGCTCAAAGGACGGGGAAATGTCTGCCTTGCCCTTCCCACAAGCTTTGCTGAGCTTTAGATAAATGTGGGTTTTCATTTTGATAACAAGGAATCCTTGCTGTTTGTTCTGAAGTTGCTAAGGTCCTTTTACTTAATCAAGCAGGAAAAACCCAACCCAACCCACCACTTGCTATTTGCAATTATATTCTGATTTCTTCCTTTCACGAGAAATGAAGTCTGAGGATTTCTGGGTGGACCATCTGCTTGCCCTATTTCTATGTGCTCTTGATGAATCACCCTCTATCTGGATAGTTGCTTTCACAGTCTTTCCCTATATTTACAGAACCCATATTTCCCAAGCACCCTTATATCCATTGGTACAAAAGCAACAGATGTAATTCTGAAGCCAAATAAATGGTTACAATTAGAATCATGCAAATAGGCAGCATACTAATGCTTGTAAATAAACAAACAAATAAAATTAGGCTGTGTCCAGGAATTTGACACCGGATGAGCAAACAGAAATCTGTATGTTCAGCAACATCAAAGATACGTTCTAATCAAATAAAAATTATCCTTTGCGTCAAGTAACTCAGGCTTTCACATGGATATATCATAGCTGAGGTCTCCCCAAAATCAGTGCAAATTCTCATACACTTGAAGAGGTATAGCATTGCAAGCATTCAGATGCATACTAAACATCTTGAAACCCCTGGGAACCAACAAAAACTCCAATTAATTTCAACTGATTTTGTGTTGTATCCACATATGATAGGATTCAGTCTAACCACTCCACATGCTTTTAATTAATTAGATTTTTAAAGGAGCAAATCAGACTTATTTCAACTACTCTGATTTATTCCATTTTAATACACTACTCAAACTAATCAACTCTGAATACAAATTAAACTAAGTAAACTTTTGTGCAAACGGTCTCAAGGGTACAAATTTGATTTTGGATGTTTATTATTCAAAATGAACACATTTGATTTGCAAATGAAAACAGCCTATTTGTTCTGACTCTAGTAAACATGCATTGTTATAATATGCATTTGTTGAGGACTCTGAAGGTGAAATATGACTCTAACTTCATATATGCAAACCCTGAAATAAAATTGAGTCCAGAAAAGGGAAGTCACTCTGTCAATTGTGGTAAGCAGTGTTTTTCTTTTTCTTTTAATAGCAATTTTATTAAAGATTATAATTACAACAATAAAAACTAATATAAACTGGAAAAATAGAAGAATAGAACGAAGGGTAGAAGGTGCTGAAAAAAAAAGGAAAAAAGGAAAAAATAGAAACAAAAAAGAAAAAAAAAGTAAAGAAAAAGAAAAACATAAAGAAGTGACTTCCCACCTTCATTGCAACAAGTATAAACAATTTTAGTAACTTTTCACCTTCTCTTAAAATACAACAAATTATCTCTTCTTCCCATATCCTATCTCTTATCTATAAACAAATTCATAAAGCCTCGTCATTTCAGTCCTGATGTCAGCGAAAGTCCATTAAGGGTTACCAGAGATAACAACATATCTATTTTAACCTTGATCAAATAAACCAACTTTATATTCCTTCCTTTTACTTTTAACAATCTTAATCTTTAGTCCCTTCAAACAATGCCCTAGAACATGATTTCTTTTCATTTTTTCTTTGCCCCTTCTCACAAAATTCTTAAAAACTTGAACAAACCTCTTTTGTAAATCCAATATAGGAAAATTATCCAGGTCATTCTCTTAGTTTGTTGTTTGTATATCCCTTTTAATTATTAAAACATCTGCCAGTTCCTTTTGTATGTCCAGTGTAATATCTTTTTCCATGCCATTTTTGTAGAAATCCACTTTCAACTCAGTCTCAGTCTTATCAGGTAGAACTTGCTCCTCTTCCATAGCATCTTTTAGACACAGTCTATCTATAGGGGCAGACACTTTTAAAATTAACTTTGGGATCCATCTTTCAAAAATATCTTTCAATATGTCCAATGTGAAAATATTTTGTTTCATTCTGTAATTGTAAGTCGAATTTAAGTGTTCTTCTCCTTTAATTGTAATCTTTAGTTCCTTCTAGTTGCCTCTAGTGTCCAATTTTTAAAATCTTATTTTTTAAAATTCAAAACAAAAGGATTTTCCCATGGGAAGGATTCTAATAATTAATTCCAAAACCTTATTTCATAATTTATTTGGACCCTTAGTCCACTTGTAGCTTTCTAAAACCAAAGTTTTAATTATCCTTTTGCTGGTTATTCTCCCCAATATATATATATATATATATATATATATATATATATATATATATATATATATATTTAAGTTCTTAAACTTGTAGTTAAAACTTAGTTCACTAAGGATTGAAGAAAACTCTCGATGCTGCCAGAATTATTGATCCAAAGGTTCCTAATAGCTGAAAAGCAATTTCTGAAAGTGATTAGAAAAGGAAGTATGTGAACTTAGTGTCCTTTCGAATGTGCCAACTGAGGTTTGAGCAAGATGGTTATTCCCTCATCTCCCAGAGCTCTAAACCTGCCGGAGATCACTATGTTGCAGTCTTCTCATGAGAATAAGTTGTCTGGAGCACTTGTGGGTGATCTCAAGTCCTCTCCTTGTCTGGAGAGGAATTATCGAAGAGCTGGTCTACTCCCTGGCTCTTCATTCCACTGTAGCCATCAGCTCTGCTTTTTGGGGAGCTGTCTTCAATCCACCATTTTTTCCCTGGAAGTCCAGTAAGTAGTGTTTTTCTATGACTGCCTTTTCCAGTTTAGTATCTGCTGATTTGTTGAACTTTAGCTGCCATCATTCCTAGCTAGAATGGTAATTTGTCCTGAGATCTACTGTACTTGGTCCTATAAAATCAGGAGAAGGCTCCCATTGTCTGTTCCAGTGAGACTATCAGTGTCTTCCATTAAATATGGGCTTTAACTTTTATTCCAGTATTGTGCAGGCCTTTTGGAATGGATGATCCATATTACTTCCAAACAATTCATGTCTTTGTGAATATGAATAATGCCAGCCAAGACATTTTAAGTTTTATTCAAAGCAAATAATCACTGTAAGCTTAGGCCATAAGAAAGCAGAAGACCAGCTAGCAGCTATAACGTGAGCTATGATGTTGCACTTCAAGTAATGTCGCACTACCAAACTCACTTATTGACTGTGGCATAATATTGTCCTCTTCTTGTGTTTGTGTTCTTGCTTCTGCCTGTAATATGGGGATAATAATGTCTATCTCACAAAAATGCTATTATGATTGTCTGTGCAAAATGCATTAAATATTAAAAATGTATCAGTGCTAAACGTTATTACATTTAATAACCCTATACAGTTCTCTGACTGATTTGCTTTCTGGCTGATATCCTATCCTTCTGGCACTAGATAATAAAACAAAATAAGTGTGTGTGTGTGTGTGTGTGTGTGTGTGTGTGTGTGTGTGTGTTTAATGGCTTCTTGCTCATGGTTTACCTCCAAACTTCTCCCCCTGTCCTGACTTTTCAGGTCTAATTATTACCTGGGAGGCTTGTTTGTTTGTTGTGCCTTTGAGCCAGTGTTGACTCCTGGTGAATGCCCGGACTAATTCCTGCAGTTTTCTTGGCAAGTTTTTTTTTCAGAAGTGGTTTGCCATTTTGCCTCCTTCCTAGGGCTTAGATAGAGTGACTGGCCAAAGGTTACCCAGCTGGCTTCATGCCTCAGGCAGGACTAGAATTCACAGTCTCCCAGTTTCTAGCCTGGCGCCTTAACTATCCTACCAAACTGGCTGCCTTGTAATTTTATACTGCAGTGAAAGCAAACAAACAAACAAACAAGCAGAATTTCTGTCCTCTTGGCCTTCTGTGCTCGTAAGTACCCTCTGTGCTTTAAACTCTCCTAGGGGGCAGGATTGTGAAATAGAGATCCCTTCCAACTGTCAGAAAAGAAATGGAACCAGCAATTAATATAAATCTGCATAACGAGATTTTAGTTAGATTGCAGCTCTCCTCTCTCTCTTCCTGCAGTTTCTTTCCCATTTTCCTTTTTTCCCAGAGAGATATTACTATTTTTCTTATTTCTAGTGATATATGATGCCCAGGAATGCTCATATATCCAATGGGTAACCTCATTTATACAGAGTTTGAAAAATAGATGGTATATGAAGAGCAATTTTGTGTTGTAGCAGAGTTCTGTCCCCCTTGGGGTCCCCAGTTGTTTGATTAAAAACCTTTTATGGGAAATCAATAGGTTGCCCATTATAGGTCTCATTCTTTATGTGGTGATATGGGACTGCCCAGCCTTCCATCTTACCTCTCCTAACTGTGTATTTCCCTTCAGCACTTTTTTTCTTCTTTTTCCCCACAGCAACATTTCTAGGGAGATAAATCAGCTGCTTTTTCTTTTTTGGTTTGTAAAAGATAGCAGCAAACTGGCACTAGATTCGTAATTTAACTGAAACATGTATAACGCTTGGACAAGCAGTGCTTGGTAAAGTGGGCTCAGAGATTGTGAAAATGAATATATGTGCATCATTAGGAATGTAGGGAACAAATAGGACACTTTAGGTGTATGCTAAACACTTATTTTAGTATGGTTAGCTTCTTAGAGAAGTTCCAAAGTGGAATCAGTTTCCATCTATGAAATCTGCCCACACTATGTGAAGTTTGCACCATCCATTTTTTTTTTTTTTTTTTTTTGCAGAGGACAATATGAGGCTATACATTAAGGAATGGAACGTGTTTTAAAAATACATTATTCTCCATCAGTACCAAGGACAGCGTCAATTCAGTTGTGATAAGACGACAGGGCGATCCGTGCCTCCTCCTGCATGTTCATACAGATGAGTTTGCTCCCACTAATGTGCAGAAATCTCTGAAGGTTGCCTTTAAAATGTTCCTATTGTTGCAGCCACAAGCAGCTCAAAATAGGAAAGTCTCTTTTTCCCGGCAAAAATGAGGGATGTCTGGAATGATGGCATTTGTGTCTGTTTCAGAAAGTGTTTTTTCACTGTATTTACAAAACAAAATCCTCAGGACATTTGGCCCCTTCCTCCAATCTCCTATTATTAATTGTAGCAAATGCTCTCCAAATTCATTCCTTTTGTTTTCCCTTGGAGAAATTCGTGTCCTTCTGGCACTCTGATTATCTAGTGCTGAAACCATGGCAACAGATGGGATGATTCTATAAGAAAACAGGTAAGTAAAAACAGGAGACAATGAAGTTTATATAGAATAATCATATGTAATGGGGAGAAAGGACTTGAGGCTGAGACCTATTATGTAGTAGTGACATGGTCAGGCTAGGTGAGAGAATGCCATGCCTGGGCTTAACTTGCAGCAGGCTTTCATGGGCACAGGTGCCAGAGGCAGGAGGCATGCCTATGAACTGACGGAGGAATAAATATAAGATGGGATAAATGGGGTGAAGTGAGAGGAAGCAATACAGAGATGGTCCAAAGGAACATACAGGAGAACAGGGTTGATATATATAAATAAATAAGATGAGGCAAGGTGGGTAAAAGATGCGCTAAAGAGGTCTGCAGTCTTTCTTAGTGGGCACATTCGATTACTAGGCCAAAGAAAAATAAACAATTTTATAAATTTTCTTTTTTATATATATACACATTTGTGTACTTTGTGGAATTGTATTTATCTTCCATACAATGAATGAAAATGGTTTAAAATGAGAGAGAATGGTGCGTTTTGTTTGTTTGTTTTTTTGGCATAGCACTACATGCACAGACTTTGTACACACATAGACTTTTCAGCATATTACCTTTATCCTCCAATTTATTTTATCTTTTAAAGCTACTTTAAATCAGGGCAATCATGGCATCTTGTGTCAATAAACAGTAAATTATCTGTCATGTAGAAAATACCTACTTTGGTTTATGTGTGCTTGACTTGTAACAAGCCACTTGTATGCACCAGTAACAACAGGACAAATCATATTAGCAATTTAAGATGGCACTGGGAAAATTATGGACCCACATAGCTGGACATGGTGGATGGTTTCTGGAGCAGCCTCTCTTTATTTAGAATAACTAACATATCATTGGCTGCTTATATGATTCAAATCCATAGCAAACCTTTTGAAGACAACTATGTGCAAGTCAGATCAGATGCTTATCTGGTTTTGCTGTCCTCAAAGGATAGATTTGGCAAAATTGTTCTCTGAGTTGTTCCTTCATTGCAGAGAAAAATGTAGCAAAAACAGAGGGCATGCACAAAAGAAATAAGAATTTAATGAAAGGCCAGCTAAGGGACTACCCAATTATAAATGATTCTTCAGAGACCATCATACAAACCTAAGGTGCATATTTACCCCTCCCTCCCCCCCCAAAAAACCCCTGCCTTTTTCCTGTCATTTTGATAAGGACACAATAGTCTCCTTCTTATCCATCACTATCATCAGATGACAAAGCACAGCTTGGTTGCCAAAATGCTTTCTGCTGCTAACCTCATTATAAACCCATTTAATTGTTCTTGGATCTCTGTTCCTACTGTGCCATATGTCTTGTTTGTTCATCAGGGCTCAAGTTGCTCATCTCAGATCTAGCACTGGTAATATTTGCAAATAGTACAAGTTATATTCCTCTTCTGCTTACATGTCAGAATTGACACTGATACATAGATGGATAGGGTTTTGATCATGATGCTGTAAATGCCATCTCACCTATTTTGAAACCTCCATCCCCATGGACGCTACTATGTCAAATGGATGGGCAGTTTTCTTTAGAATATGATGCAAGTTTTTATAAATTAGCTATATTTTTGTCCTTCAAAAGAATGGGAAACCCTGCATCATTTTTTGTTATAAAGCTACAATGAGTTGGATTTAACTGTCCATCTGTGCTAAGTCTCACTGCCTCTAACAAGTGTAAGATGTAGTCATACATTTATTGCTATCAAATTATTATGTGCAAAGGATGGATTCTGAAAACTTTTTGTCTTTGTATAATATTAAATATTTTAAAATTTTTGGCTGCAATTCCTGAATTGCACTTGAAGCTTCTTGAATATAGTGAAGAAACTGGTGAAGACATATAGTAGGGGAAGAATACAAGAAAAAAAGTCAACTGAATCTAGCTTCCAGATGGGAAAATGGGAACAAAGATATTTCAGAAGCTTGCAGAACCAATGTTATATGGCACTGTAGTCTCCCTCCTGCCAGAGGGCAGGCTGCTGTATTCTGTACCAATTTCAGCTTCCAGGTAGATTCAAAGTGTCACCTCTACAAGATAAGCCAGGTCAGGCAATAGACTCTACACAAAATACTTTGTGGGAACCAAGGGGTTAGGCTACTCTTTGGGAACACAGTCTTGGTGTTCAGAGCCAATTCCATGCTTTAACCCCTTGGATTCTGCCCCTTCAGACCTTAGGTGGCCCTTGTTTCTGACTGCTGCTATTTAATGCCAGATTGGCCTGTAATAAGGCTTGCTTCATTCATGGATTAATAATTGATGACAGAACAGACCTGGTGTATCACCAAGGCCTGGCTGCAGAGGGGTGGGTGAGTATGCCCTCTCAGAAATATGGGTTTCAGATATTGCGCTAGGCAAGACTTCAGTGCAGAGGTGGGGGAGTGGCAATGATTATCTGAGAGACTCTCATGGCTTTCAGGGGCACTGCTCCACAGGTAAGTACATTTAAGACCCTGTTCATGAAGTTGACTCTAGGGATAACATGGGATTGTTGCTCCTGTACTAGCTACTTTATTGGGTAGCTGCCTCCCTACCTGAGCCGTTGGATGTTACAGCTGGGTTGATGGTGGAGTTTCCCAGGCTTATGATCTTGGAGGTTTCAATCTGCCTTCCCTGGGCACAGAGTCAGGAGTGGTTTGGGAGTTCATGGCCACTATGGCAACCATGGATCTGACCCAAGTCATCAAAATCCTGACATACATGGGGGCCACATACCAGAATCCTGACTGCAAATCCTCCCAGTAAAGGAGGAATATCTAATCTCTTAATCATGGTTACCATTACACCTGGCTTAGCCTGTTATGCAAACTATTTCACCACATGCATATTAGCATTCATGACTGTACATAATGTACATTCTATGCATCAGCTTCATCTTACTATATGCTTTCATGTTTCTGTAAAAAGACATAAAATCTGCCTGAAACTGAATACATTAACATATATAATTCATACCAAATTCAGTGCCACAACTCTAACTGAATAGTCAACAATAGATTAATGAACTAAATCCTCTTTTGCCACTTGATTGTCTTTCCTGTGTGTGTGTCTGGGAGAAAAAGGTCTTGATGGGGTTAATTTTGTTCCCAACATTTCACTGCTTCACAACCACTAAACTTTTGCTATTTGCAGCTGTTATTAGGATTTTGTCAACTTATTGACTAACAGACTATTAGAACCTGGCTAATTATTTTACCTTTAGCTCCCTCTTAGTTGGGAAATACTTGGTAGCAATTAGTAAGTAGCAATTTTCCCCAGATTTAATGGTATATAGAAGCAGACAGTGTCTTTTTTTGACATCAGAATGCAACAGGTTACATTCCCTCCTATAGTTTTAGATTCTGTTCAGAGGCATTGATGAAATTACTGTTTATGGCAGTGTTTCTCTAACTTGGCATCTTTAAGATGCATGGACTTCAACTCCCAGATTCCTCAGCCAGCATGCTGGCTGGGGAATTCTGGGAATTGAGGTCCATGCATCTTAAAGTTGCCAAGGTTGAGACACACTGGTTTATGGTATAGTTTTTTTTTGAGAAGGTGTAAGAATGCTATGTTACACAAGATTTAATCTCATTTTAAAAGTGTCATATTTTAATTTTTGAACAATTATATGTGGATTTCTTGGTGTGCTCATAACTAGTACAATTGCTTGGGGAGCCATAGGTGTTTATACCTGACCTTTAAGAGATATGTGTAGACATGTCTGCATGTGCATTCAAATAGTGAATACTCTTTTTGGTAGTATCATAAGGCAGCAAAGTTATGGACAAATAAATGCTCTGTTGAAGATAAGAATCAAAAACCTTGCAGGAACAGTATTCAAGTCCATAAAAATGCAACACGAATTGGTCATATGCTCACAATCAGGGAGTTCAATGACAACCATAAAATTACTTCTCACATATTTTGATTAAAATTGCCAAAATGTTTGTTTATAGTGCAAACAATTAGGGCCCATTCCAGAAAGTTCTTCAGGGGCTAGATGTGGATCAAATCCTGTAATAGATGAAAATCGTAGGCATCACAAGATCTGTTCCTTTGCAAGGTGAGAGATCAATACATCTTGTTAGATGGAGGGGTAGCAGCATGACCCACTGACCCACCTCCAAGATTTCAGGGTTCACTGGTTAACCTACTAGAATCAAGAACAAATGTTTCATGTTCTCTAGATTGGCTGATGCATTTTGCTGTGGAATAGCACTTTAACAAGATGAACATACATCTTTAAACAGAGCAGAATAATCTCCGAGTGGGATTAGGGGCCAGAGCAAATAAGGCAAGCAGTAACATTGCTAACTGGTGCTACAGTACACATGCAGAAGATAACCTGGGAGATTTGGAATGATTGGTAAGAAAGGGGAACAGAATCAGAACAGAAGAGTAAGGCATGATCCGGAATCTATGAAGTTAAATGTATCAAGAACAGCCAATTTAACTCCTCTGATGAGCAGCTGAAAGAAAGGCACAGAACATCTGCTTTTGTTTTTTTTTTATTTCAATGTCTGATTCCTCTGAAATGAGATTACACTGTAATTATGCGAGCTGGGCTTAGTTTGTCATTATATACTGGAAATAGAGTTCTTTTTATAAGACCAAGGGACATTAGTGCACCATATGGAAAGCCACACAAAAAGTTATGGAGATATTACAGGTTGGAATTGGAATTACTTCTTACTTAACTACTTGCTTTATGCTACTGATATATACTGAACATTTGATGTACATGAAGGGTGAAAAAGCACAGAACAAAAAATGGCTGAGTGGGGTATTAAAAATTGGAGCTGACTGAAAAACTTTAGCCAAGAGCAAGCCAAGTTTTTGACTTCTTTGAGGGCAATAGTAATCCATTTGACTAGAAAATTCATGTCCCCAAGACTTTTTGTGGCTAATCATCATCATCATTTGCCTTTGAGCCAGTGTTGACTCCTGGCAACTGCCTGGATAAATCATGAAATGTGTTAAATTCATTTTAGCAAAGAGCAAGCAGGTATTGGAACCACATTACATTATGACTTTTTGCTAACACTTTACACATCAGTGAGTGATGACTAAGGACAGTGCAATCACCCTGCAGTCAGACTCACAAGAAGTTCACTGAAATATTTTAATTTTTAGGGGTGGAATTTCTCTTCCATCAGATTGCATGAGAAGAAAGCTGAAGAACTATTTTTGCACAATCCTACAGATTTTTTATTTACAACAGGTGTAGCTCTTGAAGTGTGTTTGTTAATAGTATATTTTCCATATTTTCATTACAAAGAATCTGAGTGGTTTATAGTAATTTGAAAAACATTTCAAAAGGGTAAAAATAAACTAATAGTCACAAACTAATGGCTAAGGAAAGTTCATATAAAATGGTGGGTTTTAAAAGACTTATAAAAGATATCAGTGCTGGGGTCCGATGTAATGTAGAAGGAAGTCATTCCACAAGGCAGATACCACCATGAAGAAACAGCATCTCTATGTTGGCTAATAACAGGAACAGCATCTTCCCTGAAAGCTGTAAGTGCTTGTGAAGATAGTGCAATTGAAGATATTATATTACATTTTATTTTATTTATTAAGATATCTATATTACTCTTCTAATGCTTATGTGTCAGCTCTAAATTCTATGACAGGTTCCTTCTGCACATGTCCCACTGAAAAAGAAAGGAATTTGTTTAAGTTAGAGGGGTCCACTAGAAAATGTTTGGTTAGATTGTTCTATAACTGAATTCTCTTTATATTTTCTCATGAAAATTGCCCACTTAGTTATATATACAGGTAGTCCTCATTTAACAACTGCCTCAGACAGTGACCATTTGCAGTTATGATGGTAGTGAAAAAGTAAGTTTGTGACCAATACCTGCATTTACAACCTTTGCAGCGTCTCTCAGTCACATGTTCACCATTACAGTCATTAGTACGCATTGTCCTGTGCCTGACCTGTTTTACTCTTCCTCCCCCGTTGCAGACTGATTACCTAAACAAGCTGTCTCTTCCTGATCTGACTTTCTCCTCAGCCCAGCCCATTCCTAAAAAGTGCTAAACCCAAGTTAAGAAGCTCAGCTCTGTGACCTTAATTACTTGATTAGAACGCAGGGCCTAGTAGCTGCTGCCTGAATCAGCTTCACACTAAAGGCTTTGGTTTGCCTCCGAAGCTGCTGGTGGTTCAGGGCCACCAGCAGGCTAGACAAACAGCCAGCTTTAGCACATTCCTTTCAATGTGTATCCCCCATCGTGTGTCTGCTTACTCTCTTGTAATCCCTTGCTCTGCACTGAATGTAAATACAAACATTCTTTTCTTGCTAATTATTTCAGCACTGGGGTGAGCATTCCAAAGGGTAGGGGAGTGGGGAAAAGGGCTATAAGATTTGTCCTTTTACCTGGCTTCCTTGTGATCTGAGTTCCAAAATCCTTTCCCACCATTTGGGCTCACCCAAGTGTTGGGGATCATATCCTTGTGATGCTGTAAGCAAAGGAAAGCTGACATAAAATCGTAAGCACAGTTGTGGCCATGTCATTTTCACTTAGCAACCGCTTTGCTTAATGACTGAGTTGCTGGAACCAATTGCAGTTGCTAAAGGAGGACTAGCTGTATGTGAATAAATTGGGTATTAAAATAAATGCAATATAGATGTTGATCAAGAGCACTGTGGTTCCCTTAGTGGCCTATCCTATAAATAATCTGATATTCTAACTGTGAATTACTTAATTAGCTATCCTTGTAAACACAAAGGATTTGAACTTCCTATTTTGTTAGCTATCAATATATATTTTGCTTCTGAAAAGGATTTTTTTTTCCTTTTTGAGCCAAAAGCCCTTTTAAAATTGCAGAAAGGAGAACGGCCAAATTTTAATTTATAAAAACAAATGAAAATTACTGTTAGCATAAATACTCTATGGCATTAAGTAGAATTTCTAAATTAATGAAAGGCATTTTGTTAGATAAGGCAGATAGAAATATTAGTTAACCAATACCCACTATATGCACACTCAATACTTTATAGCTTTGGGTCTATACATCACAGACAGTGCTAAATTAAGTTAGTTGGAAAAGATAATTTAATTTCTTTTGATTAAGTATCTGGAATAAACTCCAGATGAATGGCTGACTATTTTAATCAGCCTAACACCTAATAAAGCATTTTCTTCTTGTGTTAATTAGAGTTTCAAAGAAGAACTCTTGGGGGACCAATTTATTGGGAGTGCAAAGAAGAGCCTTTTGGTTCACACTCCCAAGGTAATACTTGTAACACACTTGTCCCTTGCTTTTGTGCCTGTTGGTTGGCTGTGCTTCTGCTTACTCAGATAAGACGCTGAATGCTCCAGCAAAATGCTCTCAGGAGTTTATTACTCTCTCTAGCCCATTCTATTTTTTGAACTGATCACTGAAGAAAAGATAAATGTCTCATGAATGCAGTAGTCACACCTACCCAAATCTCTCTGCTCCTGTCCTGTCAGCTGAAAAGAGCAAATTCTGAACCCATTTCCCAAACACCATAATCTCTTTTCACCACCATTGATCTTTCATGCCAGTGACCAACATGGAGACATTAAAAGTTTAATGTAATTCCCTTAGCTATCTTCATCCCCACAACATGAAGCCACTTAGGAGGACAAAGATGTATGGACTCAGGCTTGAGATGGCAGCAGAGTGATGTGTAACACCTAGCACACATTTTTCTCTCAGATGTACAGTACACCGTATAGGAATGGTGTTAACTTGGAATATACATGATCAGATCTGCAATCACTTTTGCATCTCGTCATTTTTAATCATTTTTGCTTTCCTGCCTCCCACCTGACTGATACGATATCATAGATATGCAGAACCATTACCTGTGTTTCTTCATACTACCCATTTACAGTCTTGAATTATATTTACTTTCTCATTACACATATAATACCATCAAACAAAACAAAAGCTTGATCCACGAGCATCCAAGCTGGATGAAGGAAGAAAAGATTTGCAAAATGTGAGGCATACTTTCTCACTGATTCTGCCTTGTAAAGGTGTGAGCCTTTGCTGGAAAGACTGATCTAGCACAATGCAGAATGTGGTGTTATATACTTTAGTAATAAAATGCATGTTTTATTTTTAAGTAAACCTTACCATGTTAAATGGTTGGATTACTCCCAGAAAATAAGCATAGGATTACAGTCTATGTGTTTTTTATGACACAGAATCCCAAGGGATTAAATGTGGTTCATAAAACTATTCTGTATCTGGCAGCTGCTTCGCTGACCATGATTTGGGCGAGCTACAAAATTAACTTTGCTAAGAACAGAAGTGAAAAATTTGTGTACATAATTCAATGCACACTGCTGAGTTGAAGCACCAAAACAAACATTCTCAGAAGTGGCTTTGAGGTTTATATTTGACTTAATTTATGCATAATTTACCTTTTATTTTTGAATGATGGATTGACTAATACTTCATGTTCCCTACCTAAGGATTTCAACAGAAAATTAAAACCATAAAAACAACATCAACTCTTAAAACATAAACACAGCAGTCCACAAAACTTTGACAGCAGCAACAAAGGCCTTAAAATCCACTCCAAGTCTGAGCCCTTTGTGAACCAGAAGATTTCTGAAAACACAGCAACAATTAATTGCATTGAAGTGGCTGCTTTTTCCATTTAAATTATATCATGCTTTTCATATTAATTTTCCAGATTAGTTAAAGAAGCATGTTGCAGCAACAAGAAAATACATTTAAATACCTACATACATGGCAGTGTTTTTTTTTAAAAAGCCTGCAGAAAACAGTACGTATAGAAATAATAAATTAAATTTAGGCTAAGCTGCAGTTCTATAGCTCCTAGGAAAATGATTCCAGGACCCTAAGGTATTGTGATCTTGATCGCTACCTTTATATCACTCTCTGTTTTGGAAGGACAGATGATTTCCATTTTGCCATACATCAGCAGGGCTTAGAAGGTAGCTGTTATTGGTGTGATTGAGGAAGCTGAGAATATATAGGCATAGTTTATCTTCCCATTAAAATCAATAGAAGATAAATAAAAAAAAGGATTGTGGCAATAGGAAACAAAGTTGCCCCTCATTTAATATCTGGGCCACAAAGAGCCAACAGGATACAGGACCAGTGGGAGCCACAGCACAGATTCTCTTCCCCACTTCTGCTCTGCCTATTGCTCACATTTTAATCCCACTGAAATCAGTGAGACTAAAATGAGTCATGATTAAGTTATTCCACTGATTTCAAAGAAAGTAAAGCATGTCTGATGTAGACTGAATCTGACTCAATGAAAATGTAGTTAAAAAACCATTCACTTGCAAAGAGTTGCTCCTTTGCTGAAATATATGCAGAAACATGTAAGTTAGGGGCTGTGTAACCTCAGTTTCTACCAAAATATATAAGGGGTGGGTGGGCAGAATTTATTTTTCAAGATTCCTGACATTTTAATTTGGACTTAAAATAGCCCTTTGCTCCTTCCCTCCTGGTTTTCATGTTGGAGTAGGACCTTAACAATTAATCTGAAGAGAGAATTTCAGCTGGCATAGATTCAGGAAGACCATCTGTATGTGGCAAAGAGTAAAATACTTCCACTGAAAAGTTCCTTTAAATAAGTTCCTTAAATAAGTACCAATAGCACTATCAAAATGGGGAGTGACATAGTAACTTTCAGAAATTATGAAAAACGATGGGATTGCATTGTGACATTGCCATAAAGAGGTTTTCTGCTATAACTCCTACAAAACGTGTATCAAAGAGTAGATGGACAATTCACAC